>CM062811.1:581485400-582863288 GCA_031772625.1 Pinus tabuliformis
AGTTTCTATTGAGCAAGAACCTTTTGAGTTTAAGCTCCCTCCACACTGCTAAATATTCATCTTTATTTTGGCCCCATCGCAACTTATGGATAATGGGGAAGAAGAATACCTGAGGAACAACCAAGGAGGATTATTGGCGAGTCATCATTGTTCAAACAAAAAATGTCAACAAGTTCAATGTTAATGGAATGTAAAACATTAGAAAATTGTGCAATATCATCTCATTTCAATTTCATCAATCAACCTTCTTGTGAATAATAAGATTATATTAATCGTCATTTCGAATGTGTCATCATTAAAATTGCGTTATTTCAATAACAATATTGTAAACAACACTTAAGCATTATCAGTTTTATAATCTATGGTCTCTATGGATAATTATTTATTATAGTGATATTCCATTATATAAATTTGTTTGTTAATTGGTTCTTTACTTTTTAACCAGTTTTATGGGAATTGTGGCCAATGATATTCCGATTGGATTTGGCCTTTAATTAAATTTTATTAAACTGTAATATAATATAATTTACTGGGTACACATTTTTAAACTTTAATTATGAAACTGCAAGATAAGGATTCTATAGCAAAATTTACATGAGAAGGTATGATTTATATACATGTGAGATAATTCTGATATAGTGAGGCATAGAAATTTGCTAGTTATAACTAATTATCAACCGAACACTCTCTTAATATATTGGAATAATTGGATTGTTTTTGCTAGTGTAATTAAGTGAATTTGTGAAAAAGGAAATGATCTACATCCAACTTGCTTATTAGGGAGTCACTATTTCCTTTCAATGAATATAATCTTATACTTAAGCATCCACCAATTAGGATGTCAATACTGCGCAATGAATAAGAGTAATCATTCTATGATTTTTTTGAGTTGCATATATCCTAAGTTGGTGGCATTTTTATGTTCTAAAATGTTCTCTAGCTATAGTGTTATATGAAATAGGAAATTAATGGGTTTTGGGGTTTCATTAAATCTTTTATATTGTAAATGTTGATTCCTTGGTTTCATCAATTTTATTATAATAAAGTTTTATTGAAATTAACACATTTATTCTATGCTAGTGATGATTGTGTGTGCACTTCATAACTTGATAAACCTTACTCTAATAGTGTTTCAAGATTAGCTGACAAACATAGCTATAATTAAACATATTTACACATACCTCTAGTTGTTATTCATTTTTTTTGAATGAATGGAGTAGTTTTCCATTATCCACCCTTATATAACAAAATATTGATTTAGATGTATAATAAGTGGTTGATTTTGGCAATGTTAGTAATCTAAATCATCAATTGAAACATGTTTATTGTTCCACTATCAATTCTCAATGTGTGGATCTTTTTAGGTTAATTATAACTTGTATCCTTATTACAATTTGATACTAAAATTAAGTTTTGCTCAACATTAAAATTCCCTCCACTAATGTCTATATATCTTAAAATATCTCAATATAAGGGAGAAGGTACATGTTATCATAGATTGCCTAAATATCTAGCTTAATCCAGAAATATAAATTCAATATAATCTAGTGTTGATTTATTAAGTAAAGAATCAAAAGATTCTTATTAGGTGAGGTCATAATAGATGTTGACGTGTGGAGATGGGACTCACATGTGTAGAAATATTTAGTTTAAACATGATCTTCCATAGTGATCCATAAACCATAATCAAGGACGGTGGTTAGTGACATACCAATAGTTGTTTTTAGTTTTATAATGAGTGCAAGTGAACAATCTCCTGCAGATATGCCACAAATCTTCAAGTCTATGATAACAATAAAACTTGACTAAACATACCCATATCATTTATTATAATTGATAATTTAAACGAAAATAAACTCAAAATATTGTATGATTTAACATTAAAACTTGGGAAATGATAGATGTATACAAAGAGTTATTAATTTACCTACTAACATGTAATTTGTAATTATAAACTCACAAAGTATAAATTTGTAAGGTAGCTTTTAATCACGAATCATGTGGAGGGATTGTGTGACTATGTGCAAAGAGTTGCGGTATGGTAGATGTATTCCGACTGTTGTTTCAGTTATTTACCATAAACTTACTCTTTACAACTATAATCTACAGTTAATAATGGATTGTGTGGTGTTTGAGTTAAATTTTTATTTTGAAATAAAGATGATAATTTTGGGGATAAAATTTTGCCATCTGAACGAGACATGACAAGTATCATGGAAATCCATTTACTTTTGTAAAACTGAATGTTATCTTCAACAATTTAGATCGAGGACATACAAAATAATAAGAATAATTATAATAAAAGAGAGAATTTATTTTATAGTAAAAATTTACTTTTTTCTACACAAGTCAATTAAATGGCCCAGTGGTAACTCATTGGAAAAGCATACTTTGAATGAAAATATAATAATAAATTACAATAAATCTAAGTATGACATTTTTAGTCAAAAATTTTGAAAGGGAAATAAGTACTTATTGACAAATATTTGACAATTTTTTATTAGGTTTTTAATTCAAAAATATATGTGATAAATATTATGAAATACTAAGATGATTAATTTTAGTTTAATATATCAGCAATTATGAAGGAAACAAAGAAATAGACTATTTTTAGGGCCTTGGCCAGGTAGAAAATAACCCTATTGAAGTGTATGGGTTGCTACAAGGTTTAATGTTAGCAAAAATAACAAAGATTGAAAACTTAGTGGTAATGAGTGGTTCCTTGATAGTTATACAATAGGTAGTGCATGAAACATTACCAAAAGTGTGAAAGTTAAGAGGTATCATAGAAAATATCCAAGCATTGGAACCATCCTTTCCCAAGCTCTTCTTTTGTCATTTCCTGAGATGGCATAATGCTAAAGCAAATTGTTTCCCTAATGAAAGTGTAAAATAGGAAGAACGGGTACTTTTTCATAAAGTCCACCTCTCAATTTCTCCCATCCCTTAACTATGGAATTGTTTGAACTAAAAAATGAAATTTTGGGAAGAGAAAGGGCCAAAATAATCAACATGTCCCCCCTCCCAAAGTGCATCATGCACAACATAGAATTAAAGCCAATTTCATTGGGCTTGAATGCATAAGTGTAGATGAAGGCCAGCAAAATCTTGTCATTAGTTTGTCATTGCCATTCAATCCATTATTCATGTGCTCCTAATCCATCAATGGATAAGTGATAGGATAGAATATATTTTGTGGAGAAAGCATTAAGCACTCTTTGGAGTCCTTTGCATTCACGGTGGAAATGACATATATGAATAATGGTTATGGTGGAGTTCTTCGATGTTGTGGTGAGAGGAAAACAAGGTGTGCTTTATCTAGGATATTTGGAGCACAGATTGGGAGAAGTTCCTCTATGTGCTCCATCTTCTTGATTCCTCAACCATTGTCATATTCAGGAAGTCCATAATTTGGTTGCCAAGTTTCTAGAATTTATAGTATCCTATGGCAGCAGTCTTAAAGCCAATATGCAACTCTCAACACCAATCAGCCATTGACAAGGAAATTCAAAAAATTTCCATGTAAATAAGAATTTATTTGTTGTTCGAGGTGTAAAGGTGAGGCTTGTTAGGCATGTCTTATTGGTATTGAGCTAGTGCAATTTTTTAATTTGGGAAGTGATGATATTGAAAATTCTAAAGACAATTGCTCCTTAGTGTCATCCCTTTGTGGAACACTTGATGTTGTGGCTTTGTTCTCATTTTTAATGATATGAGTTCAATCTATGGGGAGAGGCACAAGGACTTACCAGCCTTTAGCATTTCATGGGCCTCTCATAGTTGGACACTCATTAGTGAATTTACAGTCTGGAAAACTTGGGTTTCAAGAATTTCATGTGAGGGCGTTGTAATGGAATAGTTTAAGCAACGAATGGATAGGTTGGAGGAAAACCAACAACTTTTATGTACCAAACTAAATTTAATTTGTTGTTGTCCTAATAGCAATGGGATTACTGATGGAAGAAAAAAATTAATATATGTGATTAGAGGATGAGGAAGATCGTCTTCACTAGGAACTAGATGATCTGTGAGACAATTAAATTTGTGTCCCTTCATATCTCCTCTGATATCAATAAGGAAGGTATAGTTAATGTAATATAATTATATGTGAATGTACTTGTTGCAATAGAAGATAACTCTACAACGTAGTTATTGTAAGTTTCGTATGGTCTTGTTGGTATTTTGGAGAGTGTATTCATCTAAATACATGACATCTATTAGGAAAGTTAATAGTCAAGTATATATGATAAGTGACAATATTGATGAGGTTATAGTTATTTCTAAACTTGAATGAAATTTTAATGTAATCAACTAATGGACATGCTATAATCCCTCTGTAGATTTTTTCTTAATATCAAATTTGCATTACTATTATTAGAAAAAAGTTAGTTGAATATACATATACATATACATATATAGATATAGATATTGATATATATTGTAACACCCTCCTCCCACATCTACCCAAGTAACTGGCCAACTAGGGTAAACATGTGACGAGCGGGTATTATGATATGATTCAACCTCCTAGTGACCTTAAGGAAGTGGAATCAATGGAAACACATCAAACATACCTTCCAAATCAGCAACAACATTCCCAGGTGTCATCCCAACCACTCAGGCATCATGCCTCTGCGTCCCAATAAGTTTTTAAGCCATTAAACCTCTCGATGCTCTCATGGTATGGGAATTCCAATGTCAAGAGAGATCTCGACACTCCCACAAGCTTGCATGCCTACATCCAGGGACTATTTCCAACAGACTTGTGCTAGAGTCCGCGCGATTTAAGGCACTTTTAAAGCCCAGAATTCTAGCCACTGCCCATAACTTGCTATAGCTTCTAGAATCCATTAAACACATGATGACAATAGTAATAAACCAAAAGATAACTCCAAGACTAAGCCTAATCATCCCCAACTGGGACTCACATTCTGTCAAACACTTGGCATCAATGTAATCTACATGTGTAAATAACAGATTTAAGCATAGGGGTCTCATACTTACCTGAGAATCGCTAAGAAGCATTGTTCCCTTATATCATTAGCTACATTATCATTTATTAGTTCATAGATACATTGTCCATTCATTTACAAGTAAAAAAATGATGAGAATCATACATAGCCACTGTTATAAAACATATACATAACCAACATAAAAGCAACAAAAATACCAAGGAGAAATGACCTCATATTGATGGTGCAAAATCCAAACCCTAGATGGGACTACCATGTTCCACTTGACCATAGAATGGCTAAGCCAAATATCTCTTCATTCATTTACCCCCATGTCATATTCCAAGCATTTATGTGGGACTCAAACCAAAAGAACCAACCAGGGCATCCCGAGGCTAAACCATCTCACCCTCATCAAAAGAAACTAGGATTTACCGCAATCCATCCTAGATCACTAGGCCAACACAATGAACATGTAATAACAACCTTTATGATTACCTCCACTAGATCACTAGGCCAACAAGCATGGATGCCACCAGATTTATCCACCTACACCATGAGGATTTTTCCTATCTCCTAGTTTCTCAAGCTTTACCACAATCCACATTGGATCACTAGGCCCTAAACAGATACCCACTCTCCAAGCTTTACCGAATATCCCAACTCGAGATTACTAGGCCCAACGGAGAGAAATCCACCTCTTGGCTTTATCGTATATCTTGTCATTCACTATCAAGGATTCCTAGGCCCATCGAGGCAACACAAAATTTGACTTTATTGCAACCCACAATCTGGTTCAAGGGTTACTAGGCCATGTGTTCTATCATTTGGAGATCCACCTCACTCAACTTCGAATCCATCCAACAATCCATCTCAATCAAAACATGAGAACCCCATCACACCATGGCTATCCAAAATGGAAAGGATAGGTTGAAAACAATGTCACACCTAGAAAAACCCATGCCATAATAGCAAAAGACCCACTTGCAATACTATGCATGCCAAATCTAGCAAGGAAAACACACATGCAAATCAATACCTGCAAGGAATACTGTTGTATCTGCTTGATCTTACTCTTCCGTGCATGCTCCTTCCTTCCTCTTTCCTTCTTTGCCTTTCTTAATCCAAACCCAAAATGCTCCAAGAAAAATCCAAGTGTCCAAGAGTAGAGAGAGAGAGAGAGAGAGAGAGAGAGAGAGAGAGAATAATGAGAGAGCTCCAAAACTGAACTAACAAAAGGTTATAAACTGATCCTCATAAGCCTTTTTATCAATTAGGCCTTTATTCCCCTGATTTTCCATTATTTTCCTTCATTTTCCTCCTCACATGCAACCCATGACCTTTCACCTTCCTTTTCTCCTAATTTCCATCATTTTCATAAATAAATGTGCCAAAAATGTCATTTTTCCTTTCCAAAACCTTTTCCTTTGCCTTTGCCAATTTCTTTATCCATAATAAACCAAATGAACACCCACACTAGGATGTCTTGTCCAACATTCAATTTGGAATAAGTGTCATGTCAACCGTGGTTATTATTTTGCCTTTATTAACTTTTGTTACATGGATTTTTCACCAGAAATGTTATATATATATATATATATATATATATATATATATATATATATATATATAAAGTTGGAATATATAAAAAGTAAGTATAACATATAATTATTGATTTATAGGTCACTATCATTAGAGTCGTCGCATAGTAAAATTATGAACTAATGAGTTATAAAATAAAATCAAATGTCGGTCATTACAATTAAGTCTCTTATACTAATTTTTGGTCATGATTACATGGGTATGTTAACATGTACGTGATATTGTAATATCAATTGATCTCTACAAATGGGATTGTTCTAATGTTATCATAGTACATGGCATTATGAAATATAGCCTTATCAAAATTACAGCTTAAATTGTGTGTATTTTCGAACAAAAATTCATGAGCTCGTAAATTAGTATGGAGGATGGAAGGTTCTAAGTTATCATTTAAAAGCTTTTTGTCATATCAATATGATGTTGAAAGAGAGTTAGTTACCCTGAACTTAATATAGACATGTAAGTTGTTGAGGAAGTTGGAAATAATAATGTTTCAAGAATTGTAATAATGTCTAGGTACAAAAATCAAGATACAATGTTATAATTATATAAGGTATTCATTAAAAGTGAGTAACTAATTAAGTTAATGGACTCTATATTAAACTATGATTCTTCAATTATATTCAATTACACATTCTTTAAAGATACCACTAGACCATGAAGTATGTGAGAGATTTTACAAGTGAAACTTTAATTAGTTATTACTTTAATCATAGCTTTGATTGTCATTATTATATTAAATAGATATACCTAATGTAATTTAAGGAAGAAAAAGAAAAATTAGTATAGTTATGGTTAGTTAGTAGAGAGTGTTACAATATGATCAAAATAAAAATACCAAATAATCTTTAAAACGATGTAGAATATCATTCATTAGCCTAAGGAATATAGATAGTGCATTACATAGGCTAAATGGTATGACTAACCCCTTATACAAACCCTTCCTAGTTTTGAATGGCGGGGGATCAGGGGCAGCACCCCCGAAGCTAAAAATAGATGTAAAATTACCTTGTAAAATATTGTAATTTCATAGTCAATCTAGGTCGTTTATTAGGTGGAAATCTGACGGTAGAAGTTATGTTTAATTTAGGGTTTTTTTTTCTCTAGAAGGAAACCCCTCGATATATATGAGGGAATTGTATTGTAGCTATAAAAATGTGTATTTTGAGTGAGGAAGAGAGAGGATATTGTGTGAGAGCGAAGAGGGAATTAGAACAGATCTGTTGTAGGTTGTTTCTCTTCATTTTGTTAGATAATATAAAATAAAGGACTAGTTGTTTATCCGTGGACGTAGCCAAAATTGGGTGAACCACATATATCTATGTCTCTCTTGTTTTATGTGTTTTCTGTGTTTATATTTCTGCAATATTTTATGTATTCTATTGCTCTGTAATATATAATTTTTTGACAACTTTAAGTCCATCTTGTTGAATTATTAGGCTTATTTCAACTAATTCAACATATAATATATCTAGGGGAGAGGATATTTATTCTTTAGATTAATTTTGTTTAATGGCATCTAACAAATTCACATCTTCCAAGTCCCATTCTTGTTAGGAACTATTATAATGGGTGGCCCACATGATGGGGTACTTGGTCAATTAACACCTTGTCTTAACATCTATTACAAATAATTCTTCACCTTGTTCACTTACATACCATATTCCCTATACAACCAAATATTTGTAAATGGGGAGTTTGAAAACAACTAGATCTCATGCTCCACTTCTCTCTGAGGTGGTATTTGATCAGGCTCCTAGAGCACACCCCTTTATGCCTATGGAAACACTTCCAGATATTGTATATCTTCCTTAGTTCACCCCTCAAAGGATGAGTTAGCTCTCACGAACTCTTCTACATATTAATTTTTTTCATTAAAATAGTAAAAGATATTTATTGGTAGAAATGATCAAATTTCTCACCTACTTGGAACTTTCCAATGATATCATTGACTTTCCCTTATGCCTATTTATGATCATGGAATTTCCATCCTTGATAAGGTGTAGTTGGTTGGCTCTCTAAATGTAGATCACATCGCTAATGTACATATAGAGACTTACAAATACAAAACCACATACAACCAATGTAACTACACTCTATTCTACTTCATCAATAAGGTCTACAAAAAATAAAAATAAAAATTCTTAAGTGTTTAGTTACCTTTAGCTCTACCTATATGTTGACCCATCCTAGTGGATATGGTCTAACATAGCCATAAGTCTCTAGTCTTAGTTTCTTGGCTATATCTCCTTCTATGAGATTCTCCAGTGAGCCTTAGTCAAATAGAGCATCAATTTTCATCTTATTGAACTATATATTTATATGGAAAAAGTCTAGACATTTCCTTCTCTTCATGCTTTTGAAGACTACTTAAATTCACCCCCGTCTGGATTGATTTATAGAGAATCTTCTCATCCATGACTAAGTTAGTTTGCACCTGATTAAGCAATTGTGTGGCCATCATATTTTCTTCTTTCCATATTTCTTTTAGTTCCTTGGGTTGAGCTCTCAATGCCAATTCTAGCACTTATATTCAGTATTTTCATCAATCTTACAATTTTGCATTGATTGTCAGGATATTTCCATTGGTGTATTGTAGCACCATCTTTCTTCCATTCCTCCATTTCACTTATTCTTCCCCTCCTTGGAAGCCTCCTATCTCTTCTTTTTACTATCACTTTCTTTCCCTTTCTTTCAAATTATGTTCTCCATATATTATGCTTACACCATGCTTGTCAACCATTTTTCATTTGAGCAACATCACATTCTTCCACAAATGGATATGTAGACACCCTATATACTTTTAGGAGTAATTTTTGGTTTCTTGGGGAGATATCCAACGTCATGGCCTATTATTGAATTCTATGGTCTAATGCTATATAGTGTACCCCTCTCTTTACCTAAAGTAATTCCAATAAATCTAATGGTCCTCTCTATATACCATAAATGGTAAAGTTGTGACTTTATGAGACATTTGAAATGCTCCTACATACTCATTGGAGGATCTCCCAGTGGCCTTAGGGCTTCCATGTTTCTTACCATGTTTCTTATCTTCGCCAAGAAAATGAAATCTTGTGTTCTTCCTATATACGGTGGATGCTAAAATAAATTTCCAACTATTGCAACTGTTGGCTTAATGGCCCCTGACCCAGGTTCAGCGTTAATTAGCCAAGCAAATCCCTACACTACTGGCCCTTTTGGCATCAATCCATGGAGCGTAGACTGAAGTCTCACCCGAAGCAGTATGGGGGGATGTAGGAACCAAGTTTCCACACCCTGAGATGGTTGTGATGTCGTTTTATGCCCTAACTTTGCCTCCACGCAGATCGATAAGCCCTTTAGGGCTTATCAATATACTTTCCTTAGTCATCCTCTAGACCTCCGCAAAGGTCTACAATCATCCTTCGCGTACCCTAAATAGATAGATTAGGCACTTATGCACCTCTGTAATTATTCTTACTTCTGTATTTAGTCAGAGTAGCTTAAGTATTGGACATTCTTAACATGTATTTATGATTATCCTCGCGTAAACAGATATTCCTACTTGTGTTCATACAGCAAAGAGAAACATATAGATTCGTGCTTCAATATAGTACTTAAAACATAATCACAATATTCATCACAACATAATCACATACATTTATAACAAAAGTAAAATAGCTCATACACATGTAATTCCAAAATAACTCTCTTTATTGATAATTCATATCTTCAATACAGACTCTAACTACCCTGCACACATAGTTGCAGGGGCCCGTGCACTCATCTAGGAATTCTACCCTAGGCCTCTGTGCACTCAGCTACAGAGCCTCTTCCCTATGCTAAGACTCTTGCTCTTAGCTCTCACAGACCCATTACAAACTCTATGATCCACTTCCTTTCTTAGAGCTACTAAAATACTCTTCTAAGATTTCTTTTTATACAATCCCATGGTCCACGGACTATGGGTAGATCTCCTAAAGCTGACATGACTTACACAAAAGAAAAGTGGAGACCCTTTTTGAATTTTTACATCTTCTCACTTCGTGACCACAAAATATGGAGAATTTACATTCTTTAATACAAAATTTGGGCTTTTTTCCCCAAAACTTGGGCTTTTGACCCCAAAAGTGACTCTAGGGGAACTCGTTCCCAACAAGCCCCCAACACAAACATGGTGACTCACCCTTGAGTCACTCTCCTAGCATAGAGATATTGTCACGAAGAACTCCCAGCTCCACCTGTACCACTACAACTTCGGTGATGCACTGTGTCGCCGTTTGCTTCATCTTCTCGACCAATTGCTCCATCGCTGGTCCTGTGCTATTTGCCTGTATTTTCTGTTGTGTTTCCTATAGACTAGCCAGTTTTCCTTCAATAGTGGCCATGAGTGCATAGGCCTCATCTAGCCAAGGCCCTATTCTGGCCTTGAAAACACCCTCTTTTCATTGTGCTACATTCACATGTTCCTTAAGCGCCTTTGCCTCCTGCAGCTTCGCTAACCTCTGTGTAATGGTGATGGTGCACACCGTCGCTTTGACTTCATCATATCTCTACTGCAGTTCCCACACCTATTTTTCTAACCTCCATAGGTTGGGATCCTCCTGTGGATTGGTAACTACTTCGAGCACCTGCTCAAAGAGCACAGTGCAATCCTTCACTGCGACATCTACAGATGTGACTGCATTTTTGAAAGCGACCTCACACTGCTCTCGGACTTCTGGTGGAGTCGAATGCTGGGCCTTCAACTCTATCTCTTTGATTTTAAGGTTCAGCTCAAACTAAACCTTAGCCATCTCTGTCCTTGCGTCGTTCACACCTGCAGCGAGCTTCTAAATTCTAACCTCGATTGGCACATCTTCAGGGAATATCCAGCTCTGGAACAATCCTACATGCCTTAGCCACTACGGTAGTCATGCGTTCATTATTTTTCGTGACCTTCTTAAGGAGGTCAATCACAGAGTTCTTTTGTACAACCATCTGAGCATTGTTCACCTTCTTCTCACTGATAACATTCAGTGCATGTTGTTCCCAAGCCCGAAGTTCTGCGATCACACCATCTTGCTGGGTGTGAAGGACTTCACTTGGAAGTGCGACCAAATTTATCCCAACCTTCTTGAGGGTGTTGACAGTGGCACTGTTAGTCTCTGGTTCTACTGTCAGTGCTCCATCCGGCAGCGCTATGGCGCAGAGATCCATTGTACGCACTATTTCTGCTGCCTCTAAAGTTCCAAGCACCAAACTAGTTGACGCCACGCTACTTAGCCGCACACTGGTCTGTAATTGTGAAGCTTGAATCTGTAGCTCGCACAGACCTGTTTGAATGGAGCCCAAGGCCTGTTTCTGCTGCTGTTCAAACTACTACAATAGTTCCATGATCGCATCCCTCACTTTTATCGTTGATGTTATTCAAATCATCATCTGTTAAGGTGATTGGGTGAAGGGATGATTTGTTGGCCTTGGACTTCTTCCGTGGCCCTACTTTCTCCTACTCCCTTATGCGCTTAACTCAGAATGGAGTAGTCCCTGGGTTCGCTCCTCCTTGTTCTAACCACTACTCTTCCCCCTCTGTCTGCGAGGAAGGAGATTTCTGACTCCTGTCAAAGTCACACTCTTACTCTCCTTCCTCCCCTTCTGTCTGCTTCCTGGCAGCGCACTCTACCTTGGCCTTGTCCTTAGCCTTTTTCTACCTCTTTTCGGCAAATTGTTCCATCTTTAGCCTAGCCTCTTCCTTCTTGCACTTCGCAACATACTTACTGGACCAAGCTATCAAGTTTGAGGCCATGCGTCTCTCTACTGGCCAGTGGTCGAGGACCGCTGCGATTGCATCGTTCGTCGCTAGGTATGGAAGGTCATACCACTTTTTCTTGGGGTCCTTTCGTGCTCGCATGGAGACACAATGGATGTCCTCCTTGAACTCCACATACTATTCCCACTGCTCAAAGCAGTCGATGATAACCACAGCTTGTGGTTGATGGGCATATTGATGATCATCTCCATCAAGACCTATAATACCTTGCTCTTGTGGACCCGCGCAACGTCCTTCATGGCCCATAGCGAGGAAAAATTCGCTGCTTCCGGTAAATCCCTTGTGACCTGAGGAAATTGACTATCCTCCGGTAACTCCCATGCAACCAGTACTATGGATAGCAGTAGCCATGCATCATGAAAGATCTTGCTATGATTTTACACCTCTCTACTGTTCGTGAGGAACTCGCTGGAGACATAGCACGACCAGTTGAATTATACGCCCTCTGCGCACTGGGCCACTAATGATACAACCAATGCCATCACTTCATCGACGCGACACTTCCTCATTATTTTTCCAACTAGGATCTGGGTGGCTACCTTAACCACGGGGTCGGTTATGCTAGAAATGGAGTAGCTTCACAGCTTCTTAGCAAGCTTGAACTTGTCCTTCACTCATTCGGCGAGGTCGCGCTCACCCGTTTTTCCACCAAACACTATGGCCATATTCAATCCCGTATGCGAAAGCAAAGTGATCCTATGGATCAACATGGCAGTGATTGGTATTGGTTCTCTTGACCATAGGCACCCATCGTGCACTAAGAATAACAGTTGTTTGATCACTATCAAAGTTATGGGTGCACAGTTGTAATGCAATACCCATAACATGTTTAGCAGTCCTGCCTTGTCCACCCCTTTTATCCATTGTCTCGGCTCCAGCGTAGAAACACCATAGTCTTTATAGAAGATGCGGTGCATGAATGTGTCAGTAGCCAAGTGGAGAAAGCGCTCTGTATCTGCCAAATCCCAATCCTCTAGCTTTAAATGGGGGACGCGCACTAGGTGCGGTCCTTCAAATGTGATTTTTTCTGGTAGCAACGGTGTGTGGAGTGTGATTTTTCTCTCGTCAATGTCCTTTGGCATCTTTACCTTGCCTCAGTGCGAAGGAATGTATTCTGACAACTTGGAGACAAGGTTTTCCCCCTCAACATCAATGTCTTCTGCTCCCATGCCAACGTCTTCCACGCCCATACCAATTTATTCTATGTTCTCTTCAGGTTCCAGGTCTACTACCTTGCCCTTCTCCTGCACAGAGGGCTTTTCTTTCTACGGATGTCTTCTTGGTGACAGGTGCACCGGATGTGCCGCTTTCTATTTTTCATTCTTTGCTTTAGGCCCCTCTGTAGTCGGTGTAGGCCTCCGCCTGGGCGAACTTGGCAATTTGGGCACTTGTGTGGGTACTTCTACACTTGCTACCTCCGGGGTAGCTCCCTCAGCTTCCATCGCTTCTCCAACACTTCCAGTCTCCACGGGTGTCGACATGATGCTAGACAAGAGCTCCTGAGTTTCCTTGGGTAGCTTCTCAAATACCGAACTTGCTACCAAAGCCTCGAAATAGTCAAGGTTCATGCGCGCCTGAGAGCTCAACACCTCAATTCTCAAAATGCCAATTGTTTTTCGTTTGGCATCCATCTGCAATTTATAGGTAAATTCGAATTCAAATCCAACCGTTCCCCCCAAAATCCATTCATAAATGCTATATTAGTGGAAACTTTTCAAAGATATTTCTCTTAAATTATGACTTAAATGTTGTCTCCCCTCACCATTTAGCCATTTTTTCACTGTCAAATCATGAACAATGATCATAACTGTCACTTTCCAGCTGCCATGCGTGGTCTTTCCCTCAATAGCACAACTCTTCATGCGCTTCTGCTGACGCTGTGACATTCCTCCCTTTCACACAGTTCCCCAATCACTCAGGTGCACAACTCAGGCAGTGTAGTTTATAGTCTCGCACCTCCTTTCAGCTGCTTGGAGCACTAAGACTATGCTTCCATCATGTAGTCATCTAGCCGGAGCGTTGGTGTATGGCTTCAATCAACTACCATTCACATTTCTTGGGAGGGGTTCTCCATTCAACTTTACCAACTGAACTGCTCCACCATTAGTAATCTCCTTGATGACATATTGCCCCAGCCAATGCATCCTAAATTTTCCTAGAAATTTATCAAACTTGCTGTCATAGTAAAACTAAATCATTTACCTGGAAGGTGCACAGTTTGATGTGCCGATTGTGCCATGCCTTTTCACGCTCCTTTTGAACTTGTTGATGGAATCTAGCTAGAAATCTATCTTCCTCGAGTTCTGTCAGCTGCGTGAGCCTCTCTTCCAGGGCTCTGCGATCCACAATTTCTGTGAATGCAATTATGCGTAGACTAGGTACAATATACTCCATTGGCATCACAACTTCTACACCATAAACTAGCTTGGACAGAGTCTATCCAGTCAGCTTCTTGCAAGTCATTCTATAAGCCCATAACACTGCGGGTACGCACACATCCCAGTCATTCCTTTGAGCATTGCAAACCTTTGTCAACGTGCTCTCCAATATATTATTAAACGCTTCCACCATCCCATTAGCCTGCGGGTGATAAGGCGTACTTTTCTGATGGTAAACCTGAAATTCCTCTGTCAATGCGTTAATCATTTCATTAAGAAAATGTGTACCGCGATCACTCATCAAAATCTTTAGACAACCAAACCTTGTCAGTACATACTCAAATATGAATTTTATTTTTTTTGTGCCTATATAGTCCTTCATAGGCTGTGCTTCTACCCATCTAGTTAAATACTCAATCACGGTGATGATGTACCGCCCACCTGTCTTCTTTCCTGGAGGCTGGATCGGTCCCACAAAGTTAATCGCCCACTTCTCGAACGGCTGTAATGACCTCTACGGATTCATAGGAAGCTCATCCCTCTGTGATGGGCTACCAATCCTTTGACATGCATCGCATGCCTTATAATATGCTTTTGAATCCTTATGCAGGGTTGGCCACCACAACCTAGTGCGTAGAATCTTATGCGTTGTTGCTTTTCCTACATAATATCTTCCTGCGGCTCCGCCATGAGCCTTAGTGAGGATGTTGTTCTATTCAAACTAAGGCACATATCGTCGCAAAATTTCATCCGATCCCATTTTGTACAAGTGACCTGCAATGACAGAAAAGTTTGTCACGTGCACCACCAATTCCTTCTTCTGTTGGCTTGTACATCTTTCTGGAGCTACTCCCATCGTTAGGAAGTGTATAATATCTTCAAGGTGATTGTCTATGACACATACCGCAAAGCGCTGCGCATCATGCAGTCCTTCCTCCAAATTTGTAGGCTATTCTCCTATTTCAATGCGCGACAGATGATCTGGTCCTGCATTCAATCATCCTGGTTCACAATGACTTCAAAATCATACTCCTGGAACAACAACATCCACTTGCATATCTTCCCCCCCAAAACAGGCTCGTTGACCAGGTATTTCAACGTAGAATGGTCTATATATATCTTAAAATGTATGCCCAACAAATAGTGCCTGAACTTCTGGAGCGCGTATACCATAGCTAACCCTTCACGCTCTATCGTCGAATAATTCTTCTCAGCTTTAGACAGCTTCCTACTTGCGAACACTACAGGATGATCCAGGTCGCCCTCACCAGCTTGTGTTAGTACTACTCCCAACACAATACATGATGCGTCCACATGCACATGAAATTCCTTCTTCCAATCTGAGAAGTTTAGGATCGGTGCGGTGACCATTTTTTCCTTTAGCACATCCAAGCTCCTCTGAAATTCTTCATTCCAACAGAATGCAGCGTCTTTCTTTAATAGTTTTTCCATCGGCGCGGTGATCTAGGCATAACTCTCAATGAATTTCCTATAGTATCCCGTATGCCCTAGCGTTGCGTGCAGCTATTTCACACTTCTTGGCACCTCCAAATTGATTATGACTGCAATCTTCGTAGGGTCTACCATCAAGCCTTGTTTACATACCACATGACCCAGTAAGATCCCAAAAGGGACACAAAACAAACATTTCTTTAGATTAAGCATGATTTGGTATATTCGGCATGTATTTGCATCAAGTGTAGATTTGCCACATGGCAATTTACCAGTCCAAACATTGTCCAATCATCAAAGTATACCTCTAGAAATTTATGAATGAAGTCCTTAAATGCCACGATAACTACGTGTGAAAAGATCGTCGGTGCATTCTTCAGCCCAAAAGGAATCATAGTGTACTGAAATCATCCCCATTCAGTCGCAAAAGTCGTCTTACTTCTATCCTCAGGCGCGAACTTAATCTGATGGTATCCAGAGAACCCATGAGTGAATGAATATGTTTCCCTGCCACCTACATTGTCCAACACTTCATCAGTGAACGGGGTTGGAACAGGATCACATACGCAAGTGTCATTCAGCTTCCTGATATCTATGCATATCCTTATCTCATCCTTTTGTTTATTTTCCTCGACTAACATTGGGCTTACCCAATCAAATTCTTCTACTGGCTTGATAATGCCTGCCATGAGCATCTTATCCAACTCTAAGCAGACCTTTTCTTTATACTTAGGGTTGAGGCGGTAAGGCCTCTGCTTGAATGACTTCACGTCTCGTTTTAGAGTGATTTTCATAACACCCAAGTCCCCTTTGATCCCTTTTAAATCTGAAAACTTCGTAGGGAACAAGTCCTGGTATTCGCGGAGTAATTCAGCAACCTTATCTATTGTGGAATCGTTCTAGTAGTCCCCAATCTTTGCAAATTTCGGCTCTACTTCTGTGCCAATGTTCACCTATCTAGTTTTGAGCAGCGCAGTTATGTCTGGATTCCCTATTTGCGGTCCTTCAACTTCGTGGTGACCTTTAGTTTATGGTATATTAATCTTCCTTGGATCTCCATCTTCTTCTTTGGCTGTCACATTATAGCACTCCACCGTGTGGCTCAGTTGGGTGGTCCAATCAGGTTGAATCAGATCTAAAGGATCCTGCGATATCCTGAAGATTGTTGCCTTGACCTCCTATAGCACTTCATCGATACATTCAAATCCATCCTCAAAGTTGAATGTCATTAAGAACCCTTGGAGAAAAATATCCCATTATTTAGTGCCATGGCGGAGCTCTATCTCCAAGTACCGGTTCATCAGTATCACATCTAAAGTATGACATAATAGATGCACCCATTCAGGCTGAGACTCCACTCCATAAACTTTAGTCCATTTGGCCAAGTGATCACGTGGATTGTTCCTCCCATCATATTTTTTTGTTAGCCATAGTTTTGGATGACCAAATCGTACTCTCATCATCCTCCTATATTCACGCCAATCATCAAAACTATATTTGTGCGTACCCCACCATCTTGTGGGTGTAGAGCGCAGCACCCAATCCACTGCCTCGAAGCAATGTTTCTCTGAAACTTCCCTTTCAAATGCATCCAAAAATGTATCAACATCAATCAAACCATCATAATAGGGCAGACTTCTTACCTCCGACTATACACAACGCAGTGATTTGGTCATCATATTACAATGCAGCGTAGACACCTCATGGAATCGATTCTGCCAATGTTCCAACTCTTCATCTGAATATGATGTGCAAGAACTCTCATGGTCGCATGAAATACATCCATCTGTTGTTGGATTCACCCAATCTTGATCTCGGGCTGTTATCTTATATATGTGGTCCAAATCATCATTACTTTCATAATCGTGGATTGGTTCAGTATAGCGCAGTCCTTCTGTAGGATCCAAGGGTACTACTACGTGAAGTGATTTTTTCTCAAACATCATCTTTCGCTTATTCTGATTGATCACCTCATTCATGTCAGTGGCCCAATCAATCCAAAGGAGCACAGGGTAGGGGTTGTTGTCATCCACAATCTCTATCAATTCAAAGTCAGCCAACACGCTCACGCCTTTAATATCCACCGTTACTCCCTACAACCGTCCCATGAGGATGACCTTCTGTTGATTTTCCATCCTTAACTGAATCGAAGACCATTGCAGTGTGGGTCTCCCCATTCGTTCCCACGTTTCTTTAGGCAAAACATTTGCATCGGATCCTAGGTCCAAAATAACTTGGTCCATTTCATATTCTCCTATCCACGTGATGAGCCTCATCTCACGCTTTGTTATTGCCTTATGCTTACCAATCTTTCTGACTACGTGTGGTTCCCTAGGAGCGTTTTCTTTTCTAGTGCACCTATTTATCATCTCTTGTAACCCCTTTACAACCTTGCTATCATGTAGCAGCTTCATGCAGGTTTCCAAGAAAGTAGTAAGCATAGAAGGATCCATTTCTTCAGCTAGCTTATCCTGGCTTCCTGAGGTAGAGGCCTCAGTGACCCTTTTCTTCACTTCCATAAATGTTTCCTGTGTGCGCTCCAGATCAAATTCAACTTCTTTTTCTAGACCTTTGTAGACCCATGTACTTTCTTCAAGTTGTTTCCCCTTATCTTCACCCGTTGTAACTCCACTTCACAACACTATATTTACATTCGGATCCTCTTCGCGAGACTCAACCCTCATCATCTGCAGGTTCTGAGTCGGCTGTTGAGGCTGCGCCCCCTTCTCATGTATCTTTGCTAATAGTACAAGGCAACCTTCAGTCGCGTGATCAAACTCCATACAATATCGACATGACATACGCGTCAGATTCGTACATTCTCGTGCATAGTGTCCTGGTCCTCCACAATTATAGAAAATCACATGTCTGCGACCTCTGCCAAGTTCTCCTCCACCTCAGCCTCGTCCGTGCCCATGATATCCTCCTCGCGCTCCCTCAACGCCCTGATCAGGAGGCCGAGTTTCTTCCTGAACTCTATATGCATGTGTTCTATCCATCATTAACTCATAGCTACAACAATTGCGCTCATCATGACCCACCGATTGATAGAAGTTGCAGAAGAGCTGTTGTGGTGTCTATACAAATTTCTGCAGCAAATGGAAATTGTCAGCAACATGTTTTTCAACTACGTGACAGATAGCACACCATAGCATAGGCCCTCTGCTTGGCCCTGCTTGAGCTTCTAGCCTCAAAGGCATTGGTCCTCCTGTTGCAACATAATTCACAAAGACTGGACAGTGATCTTTGTCATGCCCCTGACCTTTGCATTTCAGGCACCAAACTTCTTCGCGCACCTATGGCCGAATTGTTCTATCATTCTTCAGACTCTGTAATTCTAGGCAAAGGATTTGCAACTACACATGAATCTATTGAAACCCCAGATTTGGATCTTGCATTGGTGTTTCATATAGTCTCATTGCAATCTCCAGAGCTTCTGCCTGGGTCCCAATCTTCTCTTGCTATAACGCAACCCTTAGGTGAGGTAGGAGCGAAGCCACAAACCATTTGTGATGTTGCCCATCTCTCAAATTCATGTTAGCTTCGCAGATCGTACACTTCAATCTCCAATCCAGATCCCAGGGTGTCTCACCAAGCTTCATCATGATCTCTTTGAATCCCACAATTGATTGCACTTTAGACTTAAGTCTACTAAATTACTTATTCAACGCGGTCTGAGTATCTTCCAACGCAGATGTCAGGTTATTAGTGAAGTACTTAATGTAACACGTTAGCGCATGTTCCTGCAAAACATAACCAACGTGTCTTTCTTCATTTGATCATCCATGATACCCTGAGCTTCCCGTACATCCTTTCCGATGAACCAAAACTGGTCTGGATCCTCATTTCCCAAACCCTTGAACACAAGCAACTTTACTGAATTCACCATATTGAACGGGGGTGGAGGTGGCGGTGGTGTGGGAAAAGGTGTTCTTGGTGGAGGTGAAGATGGGGGTGGTGTGGGCGGGTGAGGTATTTGCGGGAACCCCTATATTATCAATTGAACAACGCTCTGCAGAGAAGCCTGTGTTGCTTCCTCATCGTCACTCAGAGGAGGTTCAATCAACGACCTATATTCAGAGCCTATTTTCCTCAGTTCCTGAAAGTACTTCCACTTCGTGAAGCCCCAAACATCAAGGTAACTACATAACCCGCTTTTCACACAATAACATCTTAATCCAAGTATTTAAAGATTTTAAATACTTACCTCATGGTCCTTTGAAGAAGCGTTGCTCTGCTTCACTGTATCTAATCGAAGTATCAACCGCAAACTGTGTCACAAATCCTCCTATGATATGATCGAGACAATGATCAACAGTGCACGCGATCTTATCTTCAGAGGCTTCCAATCTTCGCACCAACTCTAGGGTCCAGACTATCAGACTGTCAAGATTCCACCTTCCTTGGTCGTCTGCCAACTTCACGATCCACTCATATAATTCAATCGGGAAGGAACAGAAGAAGATTTCATGTATCTCTATGTACAGGTATTTGTCCAACCACTGTTCTTTTGTCAATCGCAGATTCATATTTTCTTATGTCACGAATTCGTGGATCTTTATATCCAACTAGCCTTCAATCTCTTTCTTAGTTGGATTCCAATGATGCGACATCACACATCTCTCATGTAGATCCCAATCTCAGCAATGGAACCATTTGTTGGCTTGATGGGCCCTGACCTAGGTTCAGTTTTAATTAGTTAAGAAAATCCCTACACTACTGGCCCTTTTGGCATCAATCCACCGAGCGCAGACTGAAGTCTCACCTGAAGCATTCTGGGGGGATGCAGGAACCAAGTTTCCACACCCTGAGATGGTTGTGATGTTGTTTTATACCCTAACTCTGCCTCTGCGCAAATTGATAAGCCCTTTAGGTCTTATCAATATACTTTCCTTAGTCATCCTTTGGACCTTCGTGAAGGTCTATGGTCATCCTTCATGTACCCTAAATAGGTAGATCAGGCACTTACGTGCCTCTGTAATTATTCTTACTTTTGTATTTACTCAGATTAGCTTAAGTATTGGACAGTCTTAACATTTATTTATGATTATCCTCTCGTAAACAAATATTCCTACTTACGTTCATACAACAAAGAGAAACATATATATTCACGCATCAATACAACACTTAAAGCATAATCACAGTATTCATCACAGCATAATCACATACATTTATAAAAGAAGTAAAATATCTCATACACATGTAATTCCATAATAACTCTCTTTATTGATAATTCAGATCTTTAGTACAGACTCTAACTACCATGTGCACACAACTGCAGGGGTTGTGCACTCAGCTGCGGACTTCTACCTTAGGCCTATGCACACTCAGCTTTAGGGCCTCCTCCCTATGCTAAGACTCTCACTCTTAGCTCTCACGGATCCATTACAAAATATATGATCCACTTCCTTTCTTAGGGCTACTAAAAGACTCTTCTAGGACTTCTTTTTATACAATCCCATGGTCCGCGGACCATGGGTAGATATCTTAAAGCGGACATGACTTACACAAAAGAAGGGAGGAGACCCTTAATGATGTTTTACATATTCGTGCTCCGCGACCATAAAATGCGGAGACTTTACATTCTTTTATACAAAATTTGGGCTTTCTACTCCAAAACTTGGGGTTTTGACCCCAAAAGTGACTATAGGGGAACCTGTTCCCAACATCAACCAATGTTTTAACTTCCAACGATCGATATCACCTTGATATGGCTTATTTAAACCTTTTATTTTATAATAAACAACAATTTTCATACTAAACAAGGACTTTTATTGGTTCACAACACTCAAAGTAGGTTGATCACTTTTATGTCCCTTCTTAGACTTCCTCTTGAGTTCCTCCCGATACCACAATTTTACATATGATTTGAGATTATTTTTGGAACCTCCATCTTCTTTGATCCCTAACTTGCTCATTAGAGTCACCATGAGGATATCATTTTATGATTGATACTTATGACCTATTCTTTTAGCCTTAAGAACCTCTCCTCTAATGGATCTCAAGGGGTATCAGTAGATTTATTGGCCATGGCTAGGGTTTCATGACTTTATACTCAAATCCAACTAGATCTCCTATAAATTCCCACAAAATTCCTAAGGATGCCTACTATGATACAAATATCAACTACAAATGGCCATGCATATTGCACTAGATAGTTTGTCACAATAGATCTACTAAAGGTATAATTCAAACCTAAAATACACATTGTGATGGTTAATTTATCCTTGTAAATTTGGATTTATTGATTACTTTTTTATTTATGCAATTTAATAAAATTAATAAAATAGACAACAAAGAAATTACAATTAGACAAAACATAAGAACACAAGATGTGACTTGGGAAGTCGTTATGAGAGAAAACCTTATTGCATGGTAAGCTTGTTACACTCTTACTTTCTCTAAATGAAAATGGATGCAAGTAGAAAGAAGTAAGTCCTATTTCCCATGGGATACTATAGGACACAAACCCTCTTTGTTTTCTCTCAAAATAGGAAGGTCCAATTCTTAGTGGCATAAATTTTGTATGGGGACTTAGTTTAAGGTCTCTCTTGCATCGCTTGAATGGTATATGAATATGCAAAAACAATTAGGATTATATTGTAAGATATAGTTTTTCGACTATAAGATACTTTAGGATATGCCTCAAACTTCCTCCATAAATTTAAATACCCTGATTCACAAAATTAGGCCTTACTAGAAAAAATGATCTCACGAGATAATTATCCTCATTTTCTAATCAGAAAACATCAATATAAATGAAAAATAATATAATAATTCAATATGGATCATTTATAAAACTATATTTTATCATGATATAGAAATCCAATTTCCTTATACTCTAGCTTTTCCTATCTTAGAATAATGTTATTTTCCTTATAGTTAAATTACACAACATGGAATTGGTTAGATAAATATAATTTCTCCTTTATTTGTAATCAATAATCTCATATTTCATTCGGATATCATGAAATTTTATCCCTATTGCTCAATCTAGATTTATCATGCAACATTATTATTATATATATGTCAGCTAAATAATATTAAATAGCCTATTACTTTTGTTAAAGATAGAGACTCACGAATGTCATTAACTCTGAGTGTAATGACCACCTATAAAACTTAATTAGCATTGATAAATGGTATCATTCACAAATTACCAATTTAAACAAAATGGTGTATCAACATAAATTTCAATGTGAATTGGAAGGAAAGAATCATAAATATAATTTTGAAACAGAAAATACTTTTTAAAGAGAGGAAAATGGTTGACCAACAACTAACTATGATAACATAAGAAAACATTAAGCTTCAACTATAACTCATTGTTACCATATCGAGCAATAGCTAAGACAGTATAACTCATTGTTACCATATCGAGCAATAACTAAGACAGTAAAATTGGTGATAATTGGTACCGATAATTTCATATTTCCACTAGCCAAGTGTAAATTCCTATTAAGAGGAATGGGAAGCCCTTATTGATTTAATAGTTACGCTATGAGCATGTTGCTATCCTTCTTATAGAAAGAAATTATGAATACTCTAATAAAGTGAAGCCATTGAATCAAAACACACACACACATCCTAACAGTTTGGTTGTTCCTTATGTTAATTAATTTGTTTCCCTCTAATACAATTTCCCCATATAATGAATTGGTGATAAAGGTGGATGACGCACTAGATTCCTTCTCAAAATACAAATCACATTGCCCTGATGACGGGCTCACTAAGCTAGTTCGAAACGTTGGTTTCAAAAATTGTTCACAGGTTTTTCCACAAACATAAAAAAAATAAAAATAAAAATTACTTTCTATCTCATTTCTAGAAGATAAGGGAGATATATTCACTTTCATAGGTGGAAAGGTTGTGGTATGGGTTAAAGACTCTAGCATCAACAATGAAAAAGTCATTGGGATTTGTGAAGGAAAACTCTACAATTTTTTGACACCTCTCTCTCAAGCATTGGTTCACATTGAAGTAAGTCCATGTGAACTTTGGAATCAAAGGTTTAGACACCTTCACTAAAAAATATTACCAACTCTAAATTCAATGGTGAATGTCATCCCTGAACTCAAGGAGGATCATGAAGGAGTGTGCAAGGGGTGTGAATTAGGGAAAAATGTTAAGAAACGATTTGGAAGTAGTGCTTCAAGATCAAAAGAAATCCTAGATCTATGTCACTATGATTTTTGTGGTCCTATGTCTACAAAGTCTCTTGGAGGTCATCTATATTATGTAATGTTCATTGATGAACACTCAAGGAAATCTTGGATCTATTTGTTGAAGCCCAGGGATGAAGTATTCGAAAAATTTCAAGAATTCAAAGAAAAGGTAGAAAATATTATAGAAAGAAGGATAAAGATACAAAGATCTGATCATGGAGAAGAATACACTTCAAAGGAGCTTGTAACTTTATGTAAGGAGGATGGAATTAAGAGGGAGTTGACAATTCCTTATAATCCAAAGAAAAATGAAAGAATCACTCAATTAAGGAAAGCATTAAGGCCATATTAAATGATCAAGACTAGTAAAAATTTTTGTGGGGTGAAGAAAAAAAAACTTTTGTCTACATTCAAATTGAAGTCCTCACGGATCACTAGACAACATGACTCCCGAAGAAACATTCACTTAGAAGAAACCAAGTGTAGACCATCTCCAAATATTTGGTTGTCCTATCTACTTTCACATTCTCAAAGATAAGAGAAATAAGTTGGATCCTACAAGCATGAAGGGAATATTTGTTGGCTATTTTAACACTTCATAGGCATATAAGATCTACATAAAGGAAGGGCACCGAATAAAAGTAAGTCGATATGTGATCTTTGATGAAAGTATTGCATTCAAGAAATCAAAGGACCTCCTGATTGACTATGATGATGAAGAACTTCCAATATTTGAAGAATTCACTAGGGAGGAAGAGGATTCAAATCATGAAGAATAAGGTCCCAATGAATCTGTGCAACAATTCATCATCCCTGAAATCCGAAAAATACCTAATTGGTTGAAGTCTACTCTTATAGATGCTGAAGGACATGGAGAAGCCAAAGGTACGTTCAGGTAAAGTGAGAATCCCAAAAGATATTCAAGGTATGCAACCTATATGACAAAGTTAATCAAAGCAGAACCATCCACCTTTGAATATGTTCTCAAACATCAAGAATGGAAAGATGCTTTGAATGAAGAATATCAAACGATAATGAATAATGGAGTTTGGGAAATCATTCCTAGGCTTGAAGACAAATTTGTGGTAACTTCCAAGTGGCTATGCAATATTAAACATAAACAAATGGAAGTGTTGATAAATATAAGGAAATATTTGTGGCTAGGTGTTTTTCCCAACAATAAGGCATCAACTATGAAGAGACATTTGCACCTACAACTAGGTGTACAACGATACGCTCATTGGTCTCTTTGGAAACATCAATGAGATGGAACATCCATCAAATGGATATCAAGACAACATTCCTGAATGGTACTATTGATGAATAAGTATATATATATATATATATATATATATATATATATATATATATATATTAAACCCCTTGGTATTTGAAGTGAATGATACATAGACTGATTTCTACAGGTTAAATAAGGCACTTTATGGCCTTAAGCAAGCATCAAGGGCTTAGTATGCTAGAAGCGATACATATTTACAAAGATTGGGCTTCTTGAAAAGTTATGTTGATCTGAATCTCTATATAAAGGTTGTGAAGAATGAACCCATAATCATTCTTCTATATGTGTATGATCTTCTCATGACAGGTGTGGAAGGTCATATTCAAGAGTACAAGAAGCATTTGGTAGCAGAATTTGATAAGAATGATCTATAGTTGATGCTCTATTGTTTGGGGTTGGAAGTTTGGCAAGGACATGATGAGATATGTCTAGGTCAAGGAAAAGATGTGATTGAGATGCTGAAAATGTTTGACATGATGGATTTCAAACCTATGAAAATCCCTATGGTCACAAATTTGAAGAGGCTGAGAAGTTCTGATTCAAGCCCCATGGATCTGACAAGTTACAAACAATTGGTTGGATCTCTAATGTATTTGTTGAATACTCTACTAGACATTTGTTTAGCAGTGAATATTCTCAGTCGGTTCCAAGTAGAGCCCAAGAATGACCATTGGATAACAACCAAGCATATACTAAGATATCTGCAAGGAACAATCCACTACTACCTGAAGTATGATAGAAGGAATAATGTCCACTTGATTGGACATACATATTCTAACTGGGAGGAAGTGAGATGAATGGAAGAAGCAGTACTGGAGGATGTTTTAGTTTGGGATCCTCTATGATATCCTGGATGAGTAGAAAATAAGAATCAATTTCATTTATTAGTGTTGAGGCTGAATACATTGTAGCTTTTAAATTAAGCAGAGAAGTTTTCTGGTTGAGGAAGTTGTTGCCTGAATTATTTGAAGGACCGATGGGTGCTACGGTGATACATTGTGATAACACCAACTATATAAGTTGTTTGACTACCGAGTGTTCCATTGAAAGAAAAAGGAAATAAATAACAAGTATCATTACATATGCAAGATGGATTGTTGCATCTATAGTATATCTCCATTGATGAGCAGGTAGCTAACATTTTGAAAAAATATCTTCATAATAAGAAGCTTTTGTATTTGAGAGACCAACTTGGATTGGTTGATGTATCCTCCCTATTTGAGAGGGAGAGATAGAAACATCCCTCTTGTCTTCACTTCGTGGAGAAAGAATTAAGGATTGGGTAAGCATCTGGTTTCCGATACTCTTTGAGATGAGGTAGGGCATCCAATAGGTAAGAGTAGTCAAAGAGGAAATTCCTTGACAATGTGTTATTCCAAGATAGGAATTATCCCAAAAGGACATACACTATGAACACCTGGGTTGGGTATGCGCCTTGAGAGACAATGATGATGGTATCTATCAGTCATTAGTCTCGCAAGAATTATGTTATGATCTTGTGGAGAGATATAGTTGTTAGTCAAGGCATTGCTATGTGACAATGCTAGTTGGTATGATGCAAAGAGATAAGTTGAAATGATAGCTTATGAGATGGCTTACCAATACAACTCTTCTTATGAGATCTCTTCAGTTTGAGAATGTTCATGTACCATTATGAATACCTCCATAGTTAAGAGGGAGTGTTTAAACATGTACTTAGGTTCAGTCTTCATAAATATGAAATGTAATTTTGATTCTTGTATATTGTAAAAATAAAGAAAAAAATATTATTGTTATTTTTTTGGCATGGGTTTCATTCTCAAAGTATTTTTTTTTTAGAGGTCAATCACCCATTGAGTGCTTCTAGGGGTTGTCCTAGTGTCAAGAAGTTAATAGAGTCAGTTTCATATGAAGAAGACCCAATTGGGAACATTGTAACATGTCAAAATAATTATTTTTGTATTTAAAAGTGTCAAAATACCCTCCAAGTTCAATTCGGCCTGGTAGCTAAGAAGTTGACCTCATTAGGGCATGTCATCCTCCTTGGAAGCCTATATATAGAAGGGAACTCAGCCTCCTATGGATACTCACTCACTTCGCACCATCGAAGTGAAGGAGAAAATAAAGAAAGGCAAGCGAAAAAGGATAGAAGGACGAAGGATGAATTTCTTGGGTTATTTCTCTCTCTCTCTCTCTCTCTCTCTCTCTCTCTCTCTCTCTCTCTCTCTCTCTCTCTCTCATGCAAAAGGAAGGCTAGGGTTTTGCATATGCAAGGTCGAAGTTATGAAAGTTGCAGAAAGAAGGTCGAAGAAGGGACTCTTAGGTCACCTATAAGCCCTAGAAGGAGGTCGAAATTTTGTAGTTGGGGGTCGAAGTTGTGCAACTAGAAGAGATTTGACTGGGTTTAACTTGGATAGAAGAAGCACATCATCAAGAAGATCAGGCTTGGTCTTGGAAGGGTATTGGTCTTGGTCTAGAGGTCTTTCAATTCATCATTTAAAGAATCTATAAGAAGAGAAGAGATTTGTGGGTTTTCCTCTCAAGTGGAGAGGTTTTGGCCCTGACTTGTAAGCTACATCCTGTGTTCTTATGTATTGTGGATCTTTTTCTTTGGAAGTTGTTAGATGAATTAAGAACAATATAATAATAAGAGAAGAAGCTAATAAGTAAGAAGAAGTAAAAATACATCACAAGAAGTTATCAAGTAAAAGAGAACTTGTCCTAATTGTAGCCCTCTATATTTATTAACAATATAAATTACATCAAAATATATCTTTGCTAAATGTATAACCACAAACACATCCTTGTTAGAATAGAATGATATTGAACCATTGGAATATGTCTTGATAAAATGAAACTAAAGAGTTCTTTAAATTGTACAGTTCTTAAATGATAATATTTTTCGATAACTTGGTCATGAATACGTAGAAATAGATAGATCAAGTTTTATATTTTCCCTATAAACCATATTATCAATATTCTACATATTATAAGATGGTGGCTTTAAAATGATGTAGAATTTGTTGATATATAACATTAGTATTAGTTGAAGATAGTTGGATTCTATCATCCATGAAAGAGTTAATGGCATTAAATTATATTTAGTTGGAGAACCATTAATAATTACATTAGTATTAAATGAATTTTAGTGCAATTTTAATTTTTTATGTCAATTCAAACTTGGGGTATTAGAGTGTTGTCATTGAATGCTTACAAGTAACATTATTGTGTTTGTAGCTTGTGGAGAGGTTAATTTTTCATTCAAGATGGGGAAACTCAAATGACCATCAATTATAGCACATGTTTGAGTGAGCAACGTTTTCTTTGACTTTTGTGTAGTCTATCCTATTGATCCCATCTTAGCCATTTTTTTGCAGTCTCCAATCGAGTTTTAAGGCTTACTCATTAAAATGCCCCGATACGCAACAATCACCCTCAATTCTCTTTTAATTCAATATTTCTCCCAACATATATCCATTTATGATTAACATGTTGAATCTTATTTTTTTAGGCACTAGACATAACTGTAATGTGAAAGAAAGAATAAGAAACAAATGAAATTATGGAATAGATTTGTTATTTCTTGTTCTTAATTTTTCGCCAGTTATCTAAAATAAACACCTCTCATCTTTAAGTATTGTGATCACAAAAATAATTTGTGTTTTCTTTCACTTACTTCAAGGTATGTTAGTTATTATTATTATTATTGAGATTTAATTTTTATCAAATTAGAGGTTATCTTAAAACTTAATTTTTATCGAATTATTAAACATGGGAGTCATGCGTAGAAATACAAAATATTTCATAAAATGTTTAGAATTTGTTCAAACATAAATAATAATTAATAGTCAAAACATTATTTTCAGTGCTATAACTTTACTTGAGTATTATCCACATTGCCATAGTCTTTCAAACTCTATAGGAAGCATGACCATCCATCCTCTCTTCCACAAGTTGCATCCATGTTCATGCATTAATCAACTTGGACAACCATCCCATAGTCCCATGCAGCTGCTTTTGCTGCCATTGTCTAGCTTGTACCTATAAGTCTGATAGTTTGATTGATCTCCAATATCTACGTGAAGTCTTGTGGTAACCATCCAAATTATTCTTCCACCTAACAACATTAAAAACATTGATATTTCCCCATCAAACCACACCATAAACTATTCCATTCAACTTTCTCATGGTTTTGCAACACGTTAGAGGACTACATGGGACACTTTTTTGAATTTCAGGAAGCATGAAGCACTAGTTTCATGCTCATGGGAGGAATGCGAGGGATGCTCAATTGAATTGGAGGGAGCAACGATTTCGGTCTTTTATTGAAAAATTTTCTAGGTATTAATTTGTAGACTTATTAATAGCCATAATTGACCAGATCAACAGTAGAGAAATTATTTGGTCAAAATCCCAATTAGAACCTTTTACATTTGGTGTAACAATATTGACTGGCTTGTGGGCTTTGTTACCACTAAGAAAATTCACTCCAATGAATGGAGACTTACTGCAAATAATAACATTTTTTTTAAAGGAAATAATGTTAAGAATCTTGTAATAATAGTACCTAATGAAATAAAGATAAATAAAAGTAATCTAAAACTATTACTATCTCGTTAAGCTGATATATATGTGTATATCCTGGGTAACTTATTTCTCATATGTGAAACAAATGAAACAACCACAAACAAGTAAAACAAATCTACAAGCTTATTAGTCGAAAGAGATCAACTATAAATGAAACTATAATTCATTCAAAAAGTTAAATGAATGTCATTCATCCACAACGTTCATACACATATATTCTTGTCTCAATGACTTAATAGCAAGAAGGACTAGTCAATAGTAACTAACTTCAATCATATCATATCAAAGAAAAAGAAAAAAACAATTATTTAATTGAAAAATTAGCATTTCCATAATTGCTCGATCTCGTTGAAATGTGAATCATAGTGGTCCATAATTATATTAAGAAAATATAAACTTTACTACAGTGCACAGTCTACTTTCTTAGCAAAAATCAAAACTCTTTGCTCAAGGTCGTCTTGTTGTTTAAATAATATTATAAACAAAGGATAGTGATCCTCTCCAAAAAAAAATTGTCTACGAAATTGGAAAGTAAAATTTTGTTTTGATTTTAAGATAAAAATAAGCCTCTAATCAGTTTGAGTAATGGCCAGAGAAGCCTCACTAGGCGATTTCCATTGTGAATCATTTTTTAGAAGGTGCATAGGAGGATCAAGTTGGCCATTGACCTGCCACTCAAATACATGTGCCTCAATAGTTGGTAATTCTTTTGATATTCTCTCAATAACTAATTTGGTCATGAAGAAGTAAATTTATGGTTTGACCAAATATTTCCAAATGGATTCTAGGTCAATCTTCTCAATTTTTTCAATCTTATTTTAATTCTCGACTCATATCTTGTGCTTTCTTTCTCAGTGCATTTTCTTCTAGTGGCTTGTCCTCTGAAACCTCATGTTCTAACTAAGAATCTTTGAATTCATGCATTATAAATTGCATCAACTACGAACAAATTTGTTGTGCAATTTTAATATGTTCTTTAGAATTATGCAAATAAGCCTTCCAAGCTTTCAAGATTTCCCTTTTTGCATCACACTAATTTGGGGTAGGTTGGGTGTGATTCTTTTCTCAACATTTTCCCAAGCAATCAACTCCATTAGTTTCCTATCCGCTTCCTCATATTTTGTTTCTTTATCAACCATACCATTAGTTTCCTATCCGCTTCCTCATATTTTGTTTCTTTATCAACCATACAATTAATGATGTATTTGCTAGGTTATGCTAAGCTTGATCATGATTATTGTTCCTATATATGAAGGAACAATTAATTGATGTCAATGGCTTCTTGTTTAAACCTTTCCAAGTCAATTATATTATTAGTTGCTTCCTCAATTTTCAATTGAAAATCAACCAAGTGAGCATCCTTTGGTTGATTTGTGACCCGGAGCTCATGTTGTAATTTACCAACTTCATCTTTCAATCTTTGTTTCAACCTTTTAACTTTTTAACATGTTATCAATACCACATTTAATACTCTTATTAATATAGATCCATATTAAAAAACTACAAACAAATAAAAGTATTAAATTTTTATATATATTTACATTTGAGTGTGAAAATATATATGATGGATCTCTTAAATGTTAAAAAAATAAAAATCTCCCAAAGTGCTTTCTCACATTTTGTACTAAAAATAAATCTATACTCATCTATATTACATATCTTTATGTAAAATGCTTAGCTCTTATACCATTACTATAAACATAAACTTTATTCATAACAATCTATAAACGAAGTAAAAATATCATACATTTTATAAACAAACTTGAGTAAAATGCTTAGCTCTTATACCATTGCTATAAACATAAACTTTATTCATAACAATCTATAAACGAAATAAAAATATCATACATTTTATAAACAAACTTGAGTAGATAAAACATGCCCTAAATAAAATAAAATGACATTATTCATCAAATACATCTACTTATACGATGACTTATAAATACAAATATATATGTGAATATGAAAGAGTTGAAAATAACTTTCCATACCAAAAAATATATTAAAACTTTCACTTCACACCGTACTTGTCGAATCTCATGTCCGGCTTGCAAGACGATGAAGAAAATAATTAAAAGGAACAACAAACAGATAAAAGAAAAGCTTAAAAGAAAATTGCAAGGGGGCGGAAACTGAAAGGAAGAAATATGCTTCACTGTATTTTTCGGGGATGGATGGTCTTGTGGAACAGTGGGTACCCACCATGAGTAGGAATTAGAGATGGTTTTTTTACGAAGATAAAATTATTTTGTTGTTGTTTGTTAAGTGGTTTGAGTTTATTAAAAATTATATTAAATTTGATTTGTCGTTTGAATATTAAAACTTAAAAATATTTAAATTATCAAAATCATTCTAAATTATATCTAATTTGAACTACACTAATTTCTTCTATTTTAAAAAATAATTGTAATCTTAACAATCCAATACTAATTCGAAAATAATGCGATCTGTCAACTAATTTTATATATATAAATTGGAAAATGTAATTGTTCAAATCAAAGTTCTTCAAAAATAAATATATATATAAAATATGAAATTGGAAGATGTAGTTGTTCAAATCAGAGTCCTTCAAATTATTTTTACAGCAACATCCTCATTTCTGGTTTCGACCTCTTCATGGGATTCTACTATTCATTTCTAGTTTCGCTTTTTCATGGGAGTTTACAAAATGCTGTAAATAATTTTTTATATAAAATATAAAGCTTAAAAATTAAATTATTATTTTGTAGTGTGCTAATTTACCATTTATATGGATGTTTAAAATATAATATTTTTTTCAAACTAATTCATATTGAACATTTTATTTTTCAAAATAATTTATTAAATTATAAAATTAGATTTATTAGTATTGCTATATATATTAAATGATTGATAAATATAATAAATATTAATCACAAAAAGTATCAAAACACTTAATTAATACTTATTATATAAAATCTCACTATATTGTAACTTTATTTTAAATTATTATTATTATATAGTAAGAAGAATTAATATGTGTGTTAAACATATATACATTTAAATAAATATGGAACGAGATTGTTTCCATGGAGATTTTAATTTTGTAAATAGGTTTGTTAAGATACTATGGACCAATATCATGACTTATCAATACCATATGCCTAAAAAACAATAACTTACTTCATATTATACTTGTTTATATGATAAGTTTTTTAATTAATAAATTTAATTAAAATGACAAAAAAAGAAACCCCTAGGAGAAATTAACAACTAAGATTGACATTCAAATTAGGTATTATTGCAAGCAAGTTGCAAGGTTTATCCTAGCACTTCACGTTCTAAGGAAACCCATAAATGGTAGCTAGTTATTGACTTTAGATTGGTGACCATTAAGAACAAATACCAATTTCTTTGCATCAAAGATTTGTTGGACCATTTGTAAAGGGTTTGTTATTTTTAAAAGATGGATCTAATTTCAAGATCTACCCTCAAGCTAGAATGAAAGAAATTGATGTGTGGATAGCGACAGAAGACCAAGTGCTATAGATAATAACACAAGACCAAATTATGTGAATGACAACACAAGATCAAATTCTAGTTTTATGAGTGATTAATTATGCTAGTTGTAATATATATATATATATATATATATATATATATATATATATATATATATATATATATATATATATAATTTAAAGAGATTTTCATTTGTATTTTTCTTAATATTGTAAAAATTCCAATCTCCTTAATTTAATTAATAACATTTATATAATTTAATTTAAATGTGTAAACATTTACCCTCTCTATTTTGGAATAGGACTTTCACAATTTTAATTTAATTATCAATAATTATGAAGTTGATGGTAATTTAACTTCCATAGAATATTATAGAATATTTATAGTAATAAACACAAAACAAAGGTTGAAATTTATCTTCAAAGAAGTTATGCCCTTTTTGACATTTTTTGTAAGTCAAAGAAATTTTCATTATGATAAAAAGTTACATTGTTGTTACAAATTTTCAAAAAAATTCCAGCCTCACTCCTACTAGGTTTATTCACCCACAGTTGAGTCACTAGAATTTTTATATTAGCCAAGAAAGACTGACAAAGCCAAAACAAAAGTGTACCCATAAACTAGAAAAGCAACAAGATTGGCACACAACCTCTGGACATAAGGAATCAAAAGAAGTTACCGGTGCAGGGTTTGTTGGAGTAGAACTTGGGGGTCGTGGCTACAGAAATTTTCATTGAATGTGGCACTCCATGTGTTCTAAGAATGTGTTCATATGGTTCAGACGAGCCTCCAACCGACCCAAATTGTCTTGCATCCTACATTATTTCCTTTGTAAATCATTGAGGAATGAACTGTTATCATTTCAATCATCATGTTTCTCCCTGAGGACCTATCCAAACAATTTTTTTAATTACCAATGTAAGGTGACCAAGTGGATATATTGTTTCCTCCTCCCCCTAGTGTGTCCTTGATTTTGGAGCTAATGGGAGACTTCGCCAATAAGTTCAAATTTAGAGAAAAAATGTCTCTCTCGATGCGCAATACACTCTAGTCTTCATATATAAGATTGAGTGCATGGAGGGGTTGCGGTCTAGAATGATGTAGATACCTTTTGGGCCTGAATATTGGCCCGAGAGTGATTAAGCTAGCCATGATTAGACTGCCTATGTTCACCCCTTCCCTGGAAATTACAACCTCTTTGTCTTGACATAATGCATTACACTACAAACCAAGCTTTGTTTGTGATAGAGGGAAATCAGAACTCAGTCGTTGATGATATCTCCACTTAGGTTCCATTGGAGTTGTCCAGGATTAAGTACTCCCAATCAAACTCACTCTACTAACATGCCCTCTTGTCATCGAAATGAAGTTCACCTATATTGTCTCTATGACAAACACACTCCAAAAATTTTCTTACACTTAAATTTTGGAGCCTACTTGCGATCCTATGATCTATCATTCCTTGATTTTTCTTAGTTGCTTCATGATTGGTTGATGATTTTCTAAGTGCTTAAGTCTTCTTTTGAGGTTCTAGTCATGGAAGTCACTTGCTTACACATGCTTAGCTTTTGATTCATTCTCAAGCACGTCCTCTTCTAACAATCTTACTGGTCAGTGTTTACCCTTGAAGACATGCATTATGCAACCCTTAAGAGTAGTGATTGTGAAATCTCTGGAAGTAATGCCTGTGCAGTCCCTAGCTACAGTAACTGCGCAGTACCCAATGATTTTGGAGACAGACACTACATAGTTCATAAAGATAGTGATTACACAATTCTGGTTGATAATCAGTGTGCAATCTTGGTTGACAGTGATCATGTAATATTATAATTTAGTAATCCTTTCGCTCTTAGTTGTAATTGTATCATCATTCTAGTGAGTTTTCTCAACGATTGCTCTTGCACACTTTTCCTTTCATAACTTTCGCTTTTGTTTTCGCAACTGTCATTTTTGCTTGCCTTCACTTTAACAAATGTCACTTTTGTTTTTTCTTCACTCCAGCATGTGTCGCTTCAACTTTTTCTAGCTTTTTCAAGTGTCATTTTCCATTTTTCTTACTATCATAAGTGTCACTTTTAACTGATTGCATTCCTACATGTGTCGCGCTTTAGCGCATCACTAGAGGCAATTCTAACTCACTCGTCTATGTTACCCGATCATATATATCATAAGGGTATGCATTATACACTCTCCTACAACTCAACACACTTCCTGATTATAGTCAACACTACTGTCATATATTCTTGGATTCTAAGTGTCACAAAGTGACGTTTCAATTATCACACTTAGAGATAAGTGTTTCTTTGTTGTCACTTCAAGGTATACATGCAGATTTTGAGTCATGTGTTGATGTTATCTAGGTGTGAGATCATTATTTTAGGGCTTGTTTTTTTTCTCTTGTCTCACTAATACCACACTTAACCATTTTTGGAGCTTCCATTGTCTTTGCAACTTGCTCAATCTATGACCAATATATCTTCCCCTTTGAACTATGCATTTCTCAGTCGTATATTAAATTGAAGCACCCTTGCCTCCTAGAAATGCACACTACACAGTCACTACCTCCAAGGATTGTGCATTACATAATCACAACGCACATTTTTTGCTTCATGTTCCTAAAAACTACCCAATTCTCTATCCTAGTGAGTCTTCCACTATGCACTACGAAGTCTCAACCACTATTCGAGCCTCACTGTCTCCCTGACCTATGTAACTATGAAATCACCTTGCTCAATCTTCCCTAAATTGTGCATTAAGCAATCACGGTGAGCAAGCCTACTTCATTACATCATTGTCTCCCTCAACTGCGTAGTTCTATCTTCTAGACCCTAATTGTGCAATCACATTGAGAAATCCTTTCTCATGTTTCACTGAGTTGCTCAACTGCACAATCATTTGTCCCTTTCCTTCCAGAACCGTGCACTACGTAATCACAATGAGAAAGCTTTCTCCCTTGCCTCATTGACATTAGAGGAAATTTCAACCTAAAAGTGCCCATGAAATTTTCATGTAATTTCCATTTCCAAATATTTAAACCAATCAAAATCCTTTAAATTTAAAAAGAGGTACATTTAAATATTTTGGAGGGAAAAGAAGAAAAATTGCTTCTTTTAATTGTATTTTTAGCTTATCTCCTTATAGGTTTACTCAAATTTCAAGTGTAGACACTCGTTGGATTCAGATTAAATTCCACGTCCAACAAGTACCTATTATGCATACCTTTGAGAAGACCCACATTAATAAAAATTGAAGACTCATTAAAAAAGCGTGTTAAAAATTTCCTCTAATGTTCCCACAACAGCACAGTTATGCTTCCATGTCCCTTAATTATTGTGCATTGCGGAGTGTTACACAACATTTTGTCACTGTCCCTGTACTCTCCATTCCATGATCCTGGAGGACCTCTACAGTGAACCCTACATGCTTTCCCTTCATGAAGAAACTCCCATTGTGTCCCTCTTCATGAGAAAAACAATTCCCTTTTGTATCATCTCCCAATAATCTTCTGTTTTTCCCAGTTTACAAGACCAGCGCTAATGACCCGTGTCCTCCACGTGCTGATATGCAGGGATTAAAACTATCCCTAGCACCTACCGGAGTGACTGAGCCTTGTTCCATTCGCACTGATCCTCTTTTGGAAAGTTTTTAAAATAAGGATTCGAAGCTTCCAACTCTAGAAGCTTCGTAACAGAAGTCTGGTAAATGGTTAGGCCATATGGAGTTGAGGAGATCAGTTTGGGCTCCTTTCCCCTATTAGGATGGAACTACCTCAAGAGATAAGACCTTCTCCCATGAGAAGAGGAACCATCTCCCTTCCATCCATGCTATATAAACCTCCCTTTTTCCGAAGCACAAGCTAGTTATAATTAGGCTTTGGTTAAAGGTTTGATTGTGGAGTAATCAACAAGTTATTCATAGTTGTAGCTCTCTAGTTGTGTGTGAGGGAGAAGCGTGAATTTGGTTTAGTGTGAAGACTAAAGTGAAGAGCCTTAAAACTAATATTGTTAAGGCCATCATGGAATGCTACTGGAAGTGTGTGGGAACCCAGATTTGTCAGAGGAGAATAGTAACGTCAAGACAACGGTTGTAATCTCTTCTTGATTCAATATATATGTAACTATCGATTGATTTCCTACATAATATGTCATCTCACATGTTTATGGCTTAATGTTTCTTGACTTGTTAAGTAGGTTGAATACAGTTTGTCGATTATCACGGTTGTTGTTTGTTGTTGTTTACTTGTTTCATGTGCTCAAAGAAGGAAACAAGACATAGTTGGAGCGAGGAAGTAAGGCTATCACCAAACGGGATAAGCGTACTAAGAGGTAGGCCCTCTTAATTGGTTCTAACCTAAGGAAATCTTCCATAGAATGTCTTGTTTGTGGCTAGACCCGCTCTTGGGCTAGAGGAATTATTTGTGTCCGCACTTAGAATTTTACTTCACCACAAATTGGTGACTCCACTGGGGAGACCAATCCTTTTGTTTGCTTGCTTGAAATTTCATGGTTTTGTGTGAACGTTTTTATTTTTTTCATTTCCCTTTAGTTCTGTCTACTTTTCTTTATTTACTGCTCTGGGTTTGAAATTCATAGTAGCAAATTTGGTCTCAGCCTTTGAAAATTTTTATTTTTTTCTTTGCATCTTCGCTCAACACGCTTATTTTTCTGATAGTCACATCGACCCCCTTCTGGTGCTTGTTGTCAGTTAGGCACTCACGCCGATGCCTGTAAGTGAAGATTAGGGTTAACCCCAGATCTTGGCCAATGTGTCTTGCTCTCTTTATTTCCGCCTTGTGGCTCGTTTAGACTGTGTTCTTCATGGCTAGAAAACTGCATTTCACTTGGTTTATTTTCTTATTGACTTGCCTTCTTTTTGCTTGATTTCTTGGGTCCTTGGATGGTTTGTGGCCCTAGGGCATCTAGGTTGTCATCCATTCAACTGATATTGAACTCAGTGAGTCAACTTGTTGGTGAATTTACTCCTTTCATTTCATTTATAGTCCTCTTATTGCTTTGGTCTCCATTACAAAAGTTTCAAAAGTTTCGTTTGCTTATCTAAATGTCTCTTTTCCGGCATAGATCACATTTCTTGTCTTGTTTTTGGTAGAGTCATTGCGTCATTAGTTTGAAAAATATTATCTTTTTTTGTTTTTCATTTTCTTGAGAATCGATTGTCTCAGAAACTTTTTCATTGAAGTGTTTTATGAGAAATTCATTTTGTCATTTCATGAAAAGTACATAATTCTAGTTTGCTGCGTAAATATGTTACATTAGTTAGCGTCATTGAAGACTAGGATTGCATTTTCATTTGAAAAGAAGAAAGAACTCTCTTTTCTTTTGAAAAGACTGTTTGGAGTGTACTTGTTAGGAAACTAGGAATTGGAATGAATTTTTCATTAGTTTATTTTTTTCAAAAAGTGAAGTAGTGAAAAATCATTTTTATTTTGGTTGCTTGGTTGTTTGCATTTGATTGTGTTTTCTACCCTCTCTAGTGTAGACAATTCATCGAATTGAAAGGGTCTTGTCTCATTTAGCTGCATTTAGGACTTTTCAAGTCACATCACTAAGGCCTGAAAACCGAGACATAATTCAAGATAAACTTTAAAATGAACTCAATTAACCTAAGGCGCATTTGAAACCTAACGATCACATCTAGAAGGTCTAGGCTAGAGACGTGTTCCGGCATCTTTAAACCTAACAGATGTCATTAGCTTCAGCACTAGATAGTGCTAGTACGGACTTGTGCTCCTCGTATCATTGAGTATATAAAGGGATACCCCTCTAGTTTGCAATCCTTTATCCATAGGAAGCCGAGTCTGCCGCCTTGCAAACTTGATACACCGAACACAACATTCGGGGAGATTGTCTGCCTGTACTTCTCGCTTCACCGAGAGGTATTCTGCAGTTCACAGTTGCCTGGTAATACTTTTTACCTAGATCACTCGGAGTAGTCATTTGATCATTTTGACTCATTAAAATTAAAATATCGTTCAAGCACTTGTCCTTTCGAGCTCGTTTCCAATCGAAAGTGATAGAGTCTTCTTTGCTTCTTTCTCGACTCTTAAAACACGAAAGAGCACTGGTTAATTTATGTGTCTTAAAAAATTATTGCCCGTGATCTTATAACATCCTGCTAACCTTTTCTTGAAATTTATCTCTCTTTTCCTGTTAACTGAGATGAGGTCGTCATGGCTGAACCATCTGGTTCACCTAGTTCCTCTTCCTCTCCTCTGTCTGAAATATTGTCTGAGGAGCCTTTTCCTGAATTACCAGAGTCACTCAAGGACCAAGGTGTTGAACTCGGAATTGTTCTGAGCATTCAACCTTTGTCATCTCATCCTCCACCTACTTCAGATACTGGGTCACCTTCTGATATTAGCCTGGAATCTCCAGACAATCCCGTCCAGACTCCTGAGAGTTCATCGACTACTGAAGGTCAGCTTGGACTAGTTATATATCCTTCGAATCCTTTGTTCGACCCTGTTGTGATATCACCACAGCGTTCGTACAATCTGTACGATCAGTCAGGTGTTCCTTTGGAATTATCCCCTCGTACATCTTCAGTCATTTGTCATCTCTTGTTTCCACCCATGGAACCCGAAGGCGAAGCTCCAATTACCTCTCCGAATCAATCAGAAGTTTCTACTCCACACACTATCAAAGAGGAAGAGCATAAATTTCCTCCTGAAGGTTTCCCCTACACAAGGAGAATTCCCATTAGTATGTATCTGGATTTTCCACCTAATTATGTGACTTTAGCACAGTTGGTCTCATGTACACCTATTGCCTCATAACTTTATCACAACCCTGTTTGGGTGTCTGGCATAGAGCCTACCACAGGTCCGTTCATTCAGAACCCGACCTCCCAACAAACGGTAATTTCTGAAGTTACTTCAGTCCTAGTGCAACCCACCGTTCCAAACCCCCTTGTCTCATCTGTCCAACCCACCCTTCTTGTTCAATCGATGGTTTCGAGTCATGTTTATGTCAATTCTTCGGTCCCTCCGGTCAGTGCACGAGTTGTGCCACCACTTGGGGGGAAGAATCTGAATGTGTCTATGGCATCAGGTACAACTAATGTGAGTAGATCACAGGCTCACATGGTTGGTATGAACCAGCCTTCTTCTGGTGCTATCCAAAACCTTGTTGGTCCTGTTGGATTGAGCAATGTCCAGTATCAACAAGTCCAAATTCCCATTGGTCTGTCTGGGTCAAGCAATTTCCAGTATCAGCAACCCTATGAGGCTTAGGCTCAGTACCAAGCTCCTTATGTTCCATATGGTTCCCAAGGAATGGTCAATCCACCTTACGTCCTTCAACCTGGACAGTATGTTCAGCCTAGTCCGTGACTTTTCTTGGTGGCTATGGCCAAATCCAGTTCGGAAATTTTCAAGGTATTAATCCGGGAACTGGTCAAGTGCCCTTGCAACAACAAGGATAGCCTCTGTAGCAACAAGGGCAACCTTTGTTGCAGCAAGGACCCTTCGCGCAATAGTAGGGGAAGATGATGCCGCAACAAGGACAACTGTAACAACCCCAGGGGAAACCCTCGAAACAATTGCAACAAACCATGTAACCACAGATGTAACCTTTGTAGCCGCAAGTTCAACCCTTGCAACAACAAAGCCAACCCAGGCAACAACAACCCTTATATACATATCAACAGGGTCAACCCTTGCAAGAACAAGGTCAGGGTCAAGCCCTGCAATAGTAGGCCCAAAATCCTAACGTCCAAGGGCCATAGGTTCTGAATCCTCTTGTCCGAGGACAGCAGATCAAAAATCCCTATGTCCAAGGGCAGCAGATCCAAGATCCCTATGTCCAAGGACAGCAAGTGCAGAATCCTTACGTCCAAGGATAGCAGGTACAAAATCCTCTTGTTCATGGGCAACAAGTTCAAAACCCGTATGTTCAGGGACAATAGGTCCAGTATCCATATGTCCAAGGTCAACAGGCTCAATGATCCAGGTGGATATTGGTGGCCACCCACCAAATCCACTTAGACCCCCACCATTGTTCCTTTCAGTTTTTCAGTTTCCATAATTGTATCACAATTTACTATTTTTAGCAGTTTTTCGGGTCCTGAACTTCAGGAGCCGTTTTGAGGCCCTAAACAACGTCTTTTTTGGGAAAACTAGGAGCAACATGGGTCTATGGACCGATGTTTCTCTTCCAAAAGTTGTATTTCTCGGATAGATCTTTTTAACGAGATATTGTACGCGTCAAATGGAGATCATATGCCAAAGTTACGACCCCGGGAAGTTGATGTACCAATTTACCCAAACTGGGCCCACAATTTGGCGTTTCATCTTCTAGGGTTAGGTTTTTGGATGTTTAGGGTCTTCCATTATTTCTCAACAATAAATAAGCCTTCAAGCCTCATTGTAACACAATTCAAAGGCATGTAGCGGCCGCATCTCTTCTCAGAGATAAGCTACCATCGCCCTAGCTGGTTTATTTCCATTACTGTTTGTAAGCATATTTCAGTATTTTACATTAATGAAATGAAGTATTATTTCCATTGCATATCTGTGTTTATGGTTATCTCTGTAATTTTTTGCGTTCTTGTTTAAATCCGGATCAGTAGTATCAGAGCGTCTGCTTTTTCTCTGTTTTTCTTTGCATGTCCCCAACGAGGTCGGGATATAAGGAGTTAGGGCTTGAACTGGTCGAACCTTTGCAAGACCAACCTCGCAAATCTCGACGGCCTCCCATGGAGGATGAGAAGAAAGATGAGGGGGCAGGATATCCTATCAAAATCTTGCTCAAAGAAGCCCTCGAGTGACAAAGGAACACGATGATGGACAACTTTGCCCAGATCCTTCAGCAGCTACCCAAAAGCAACGCATCGACTTCCAGCAGCTACTCTGGAAACACCACGCACTTTAAGGTACAAGTTAATTTTGAAATCCCCATATTCAAGGGTCAGATAGACGCAGATGCCGTAGATAAATAGCTAAATCTACTAGAGTGTTATTTTTCTGTTCATGAATTTTCGAGTCGGGAAAATATTGTTTTCACTCTTCTCAAAGTAGCCCCCCACGTCAAGGACTGGTGGGAAACCTACTGTGAGCAGAAGGATGAAAATACTGGCTCACTATTTTCAGCCGCACCCACCTAGAATTCATTCCGGGATGCCATCAAGGAGCAGTACTACCCTGTCAGAAGCTATGAGGATCAATACATAAAGTGGACCATGCTGCGGCAGGGAAGGGACCAAGACGTGCCAGAGTTTACCAATATTTTCCATACCCTTCACACAAAGTTGGGTATCAAGGATTCGAAGCAGCATTTGATACTCAAATACCGCGGCTTCCTGTACAAGTACATCCAGGAAGAAATAGAATTCCTGAACATCTCCTCGCTCAGCACAGCATACCAATATGCCATCAAGGTCGAGCAGAAGTTTAAACAAAATAAGCGAGACTTTGGATCTGCGAATCTGAAGCAAGCGAAAGGTGCCCCTAAACCACAGAATAAAGGACAAAGCCAAGGTGGGGTAGCCCAAGACAACCCGCCAAAGTTGTAAGCAAAGAACAGTGTCGTGAAGCCAATAAAGGACACGGGAAAATGGTGTGAGTTCCATAAGAGCTCCACTCACAACACATGTGAGTGTCGGGCCAAGCAGTCACTGGTGGCTGAGCTAAAGGTTTCAGAATCATATGCATGTTCCGACTCTGAGTCAGAACTCGACAAGGGGAATGACAAAGGGAAGCAGATTATCGATGCGGAGCCCAATGCCACCATTGCCACCACAAAGATCTAGAAGGAGGAACCTGAAGATCCAGAGGAGGAGGCATCTCTTCCACTCCCAGATGTGGATAAAAGGATCCCCGCTACAGTTCATTGTCAACAGTGGGAGCCAAAAGAACCTCATTTCAACAGAGGTCGTGAAGCGGCTGGGCTTACTGACCACAGCACATCCACAATCGTACACCATCGGGTGGCTTCACCAAGGACGGGATCTTCGCGTGAGCCAGCAATGTCGCCTTCCATACAACATCAAGCCCTTCATGGATGAGGTATTGTGTGACATTTCTCCCCTTGAAGTTTGTGATGTATTACTAGGACAAACATACTTGTGGAAGCAACATGTTGTGTATGAATCAAGGCCCTGTGCTATTATTATTACTTTGGGAAATAATTTGTACATGATACCAGAGGTAGCACCGCCTACCGCCATCTCTTTGGTTACTGCAAAACAATGCAGTAAGCTCATTTCCAAAACCGGGAAATTTGGTTTCCTGATGATACGCCCTCAAGGAAAGAATAAGGCGGTGGCCATGACCTCTAGAAAAGGCCCCTCCGCATGGTAACTACAGATGGACAAGGTCGTGGAGGAGTACGAGGACATATTCACCTCCCCCACAGGGGTTCCTCTACACTGTCAGGTCAAGCACTCCATCGATATGACCCCAGGTGCACCGCTACCCAATGGACCAATCTATCGGCACTCTATTCTAGAGAACGATGAATCAAGAGGCAGATTCAGGAGCTACTACAGAAAGGTCACATTCATCCGAGTTCATCGCCCTATGGGAGCCTGATCATGTTGGTACAGAAGAAGGATGGGACTTGGAGACTCTGTATTGACTATCGGGTGCTGAACAAGATCACTGTCCGTAATAGGTACCCGATCCCACGGATTGATGACCTCCTGGACCAACTAAAGGGGGAAAAATATTTCAGCAAGATTGATTTGAAGTCAGGATATCACTAGGTACCAATCGAACCCTCCGATGTGTGGAATACTACCTTAAAATCCAAGGAGGGCCTTTTCAAATGGTTGGTTATGCCTTTCGGATTGATGAATGCTCCTGCAACCTTCATGAGGCTAATGGATGACATCTTGTAGCCATTCACCAACTCATTTGTAGTGGTATACTTGGATGACATCCTGATCTTCAGCCAGATTTGGGAAGAGCACCTCCACCACATTCGACAGGTTCTCCAAACACTGCGAAAACACAAGTTATGTGCCAATTTGGAGAAATGCACTTTTTGCATGACCCAGGTTCAGTATCTGGGATACATTATTGATTAACAAGGGGTGCATGTGGATCCAACCAAGATCCTAGTCATTCAGGATTGGCCCTCTCCAACCACTCTAACAGAGCTCTGCAGCTTTCTAGGTCTTGCCAATTCTACTGCAGGTTCGTGTTGGGATTTTCTCATATCACTTGGCCCTTAAGTCAAGTCACCAAGGGAGAAGAGAAAGAAAAATTATTTTGGTCTGAATCTCAACAGAAGGCATTCACAGAGTTGAAAGATAGTCTCTGCTCTGCACCAGTGCTCGCATTGCCAAACTTGCAACAACCATTTGAGGTCGAGGCAGATGCCTTTGACTATGCTATTGGGGCAGTCCTTACTCAACATGGGCATCCAGTGGCATATCACAGTGAGACACTTTTAGACACAGTCTGGAAGTATCCAACTTATGACAAATAGATGTATTGCATTGTGCAAGCCTACCGACAATGGAAACATTACATTTTGGGGAAGGAAATGGTCATCCACAAAGACCACCAACCCCTCCAGTTCATACAGACCTAAGGGAAATTGTAGAATGGTCGCCATCAGAAGTGGTCCACATACCTGCAACAATTCCATTTGAATATCAAGTATAAGAAGGGCAGCACCAATAATGTTGTAGATTGCCTCAGTCGACCACCGATCATGGCATTAGCCATCGTGCTCAACTCTTGTGGGCACGAGACTTCTGATTGGACACTTCTCTACAAAAGCGACCCAGAATTCAGCCACACATACCAAACACTCTTGGAGGGTCGGCAAGCTCCAAGTTTTCACCTCTAGGATGCCCTGTTATGCCACGTAGGTCACCTTTGTGTTCCTTCAAGCGAGCGTTCCAAGATGATTTGGAAAGCACACTACAGTCGAGCTACTGAGCATTTTAGGGTTGAGAAAATGGTGGCTGTACTACAGAAGTATTTCTATTGGTCAAATCTACAACAGGATGTCAGGAAGTACATTAGATCATCCACGGCCTACACCATTGCCAAATTGACCATCAAGAAGCAAGGCCTCTATACCCTGCTGCCTACCTCTAGTCGACCTTGGGAATCCATCTCCATGGATTACATGTCAGGCCTTACTTCCACTAAGCATGGAAATTACTGTGTTTTTGTGGTCCTTAACAAGTTCTCGAAGATGGCCATTATGTCAACCTGTAAGAAGAATATCACAACAGAAGCCACTGCTAAACTCTTCTTTGAACGAGTGTGGGTACACTTTGGGATCCCACATTCTATCATCTCAGATCGGGACAGCAGGTTCCTCAGTACATTTTGGTCCAGTCTCTGGTCGATGCTGGACACCAAACTCACTAAGTCCACAGCCTTCCATCCTCAAACTGATGGCCAAACAGAGGTTGTCAACAGGATGATTGTACACATTCTGTGCATGTACAACTTAGAGAATCCACGCACATGGGACGAGAGCCTCCCCTACGTTCAACACAACTACAACCGAGCTCTCCACAACTCGACTGGTCACAACCCGTTTCAGGTGGGCTTGGGATTCCAGCCACTATGTCCCATTGATGTGGCCATGCCATTTGCAGCTACTCACATAGATTCAACTCATGTCCAGTCCGAAATAGATAAGGCAAACAACTTCATTGAGCACATCCAACATATTCTCCAGCAGGTCCATGAAATTCTGGAGAAATCAAATGTCAAGTACAAGCAGTGACATGATCAACATCGGGTGCCACACAAGTTTCAGGTGGGTGACAAATTCTGGTTGCATTTGCAAAAGGAACGCCTTACCGGAGCCTATCGGAAACTCGAACCACTTTGATATGGTCCTTACATCATTACCAAGGTTGTGGGAGACAATGCATTTCAGCTCAGTATTCCCCCCTTCCTTAGCATGCACCCAGTGTTCAATGTGCACTGCCTTTGGCCATACTTTCCACCATTACTAGACACATCCGACATTGCGGAACAGCTCACACCCACAGGGTTAAATCCAGATTACATGGAACAAGCTGCAACTAATCGAATCATGGAAACATAGATCAAGCACACTCGCCAGCAGAATATCCAACTGTATCAAGTTGTCAAAGCAGGCCAACTCCTTCACCAGGGCAAGTGGCTCACCAGGGACCAAGTTCAGCAGAAGTTTCCTCATCTCATGGAGGAACTCAATGCAATGGGGACCATTGATTCCTAAGGGGGGAGGAATTATCCAGATGGATATTGGTGGCCACCCACCAAGTCCACTTGGACCCCCACCATTGTTCCTTTTAGTTTTTCATTTTCCTTAATTGTAGCACAATTTACTATTTTTTGCAGTTTTTTGGGTCCTGAATTTCCGGAGCCGTTTTGAGGCCCTAAATGATGATTTTTGGGAAAATTGGGAGCAGCATGGGTCCATGGATCAATGTTTCTCTTCCCAAAGTTGTAGTTCTTGGATAGATCTTTCTAACGAGATATTGTACACGTCAAATGGAGATCGTAAGCCAAAGTTACGACCCCGGGAAGTTAATGTACCAATTTACCCAAACGGGGCCCACAGTTTGGTGTTTCATATTCTAGGGTTAGGTTTTTGGATGTTTAGGGTTTTCCATTGTTTCTCAAAAATAAATAGGCCTTTGAGCCTCATTGTAACATAGTTCAGAGGCATGTATCTGCCACATCTCTTCTCAGAGATAAGCTACCATCGCCCTAGCTGGTTTATTTCCATTACTGTTTGTAAGCATATTTCAGTATTTTACATTAATGAAATGAAGTATTATTTCCACTGCATATCTGTGTTTATGGTTATCTCTGTAATTTGTTGTGTTCCTGTTTAAATCCAAATCACTCAACAACCTTTTAACCCATATGTTGCTTATCAACAACCTATGGCCGAACAGTTTCAAGGCTTTCAAGGTCAAAATCCTCCCTACAGGCAAGGTAACCTATAGTGGGGGAAAAATCAAATGCCATATGGACAAAACCCTCCACTATGGGGCCAAAATCCTTATTAGCAGGGATGGACTCCTCTGGTTGGACCCGCTTATCGACCTCCAATGCCTTTCAATACTCAATTATCGTTCTTGGCTACACTAGAGTTTCCAGATGTGTCTCGACTCACGAATGATCCAATTCTTCATTCACCATGCTGGCCTCCGGTTCTGTCCAAGATCCCGAGCGATTGTTCGAAGTTTGATGGAAAAAAAAAAGAATATCCTCAAGCCCATGTGATGACATATTACCTCTCGTGCTCTTTAAATTCCTACGTTGATGATTCTATTTGTCTCCATATTTTCCAACGAACCCTTACAGGTGTTGCAGCCAAGTGGTACATCAAGCTCCCTCGATGTACTTATCATGAATTCAACTCTTTAGCCATGGCTTTTCTCACGCATTTCCAGTTGTCGGTTTGCTATGAAACTGACACCTATTTGTTTACATCGCTCAAGCAACATACTGCGACACACATCTCCGATCACATCCTTGAATGGAGACGTAGACGTTGCCTGATCAAATTCGATATTGTTAATCAATTTCTAACCGAATGGTTTACCAAATCATTCGTCACTCCAATTGCTCGCAATATAGCTATGGGTGGATGTGTTACCAAAGAACAAGCCATTTCTCATAACAAGTACTTAGATCTCGTTTATTCTCAGTCTCGCACTTTGTATGAGTTGTTACCTGATGCTCTGAGGCCATCATCCAATCAAAAGACATCGAAGTCACAGGCTACACCTCCTGTTGATGGTGTAATTGGTTCAGTGTCCCAGACCGCTCTGAAATCTTCTTCCAAACAGAAGTCAGTCTCAAACACTGCTTCCAATAGTCCCTCCCAGGATTCACCTGGCCCTGGTAAAACCTTAGAGGTCCACATTGTTCAGTCTTCCACAGTGGACAAATCCTTGAAAGGTAAGAAGAAAGGCAAAGGTAAGGGTAAAGATGATGCCCCAAAACAGGGTCCTCCTAAGTCATTTGCTGGTGATTCTTCACAACAGAAGCCTAAGTATCCATGCCTCATTTGTGAAGAGGATCACTATACTAATGATTGTCCCCGATGGTCCGAAGTTAGTCATTTTCTCAAAGGGACCCCAGTTGTCCTAAAAGAGTTGTTTTGTCTCTGCAGACTCAAATGGTAGACCAGCCTCAATCGTCTGCCTCCTCAGGATCACAAGTGTTCATGATGAGTACACCTATTAATGTGGCTACTAGATCAAAAGATTATCAAACTCCTCCTACGACAACCGGGAAAGAGAAAGAGGCCACCCATTCTTCTTCTGCCCCCCCCCCCCCTCTCGAGTTTTGGCCCTCTTCATATCGAGCGCCCTAACCCTGATTCTGCCATTTGACCACCTTCTCTAGGTGTGCTAAGGAAGTCCTCATACAATCCCAATGCTCGAGCTGCTCAACTCTATAATATTGTTGACGATTTGGCTCAGGCACCATCAGCTATATCTTTTCTCGTGGCCCTCAAAAGCTATCCATCTCAGCAGAAACCATTACTGTTGGCTATTGGAGGTATTGATCCTACTGATTCTAATTTGATATGTTTTGATCTAGAGAACCACATTTCGCGACTGCCTCATCACATTTCCTTTCTCATTTAGGTAATCATCAATGAGAAAACCATTCATAGGACAATCATCGATGAAGGTGCTTCTACCTGCATCATGTCAATCGCTTGCTGGAAGGCAATTGGTTCTCCTACTTTGAACCAGTCCCCAAACATGTTGGAAGCTTTTGACGGGCGTGATTCATGTCCATTCGGTGTCTTACCCAACCTTGCCATTACTTTGGAAGGCAAGACATTACATGTCTAGGTAGATATTGTTGATGTTAATCTCAATTATAATCTCCTACTCCGCCAAAGTTGGACCCATGTCATGCATGTTGTAACCTACTCCTTGTTCTGCGTGATTCGTTTTCCCCATCAAGGAAATATAGTCATAGTCGACCAACTGTCCTTCTTTGCCTCTTCCTCTTCCGATGGCAATGTTCCATATGTCAAGCACACCGATGCTTCTTATGAGAGTGTGGGGGCAGGAATTTTTAAAGATTATGCCTTGATGGAAATTTTTCCGCTACCACCTCCTCATGTTGCCTCTATCAACATGATCTTGATCAAATCTAATCCTTGGGTCATACCTTCACCCGATCTTGTTGATACTTTGGGCGAGGTTATGCCACTTAGTTCCACCGAAATAAATTACGTGGAAATTGTTTCGGCCTCAAGTTCCATATCCTCTGATTTTCCTATTTCGAGGACATCTCTCGATACATATTCTCATTCCCCGTGGCTTGGTGCTTCGGAATCTCCTGATCCCTTTGTCGAGACTTTTCTTGTTGATGAAAGTATCATAAAAGTAATGTCTCTGGAGGAACCACAATGGCACGATACTCATCATCGTTCGTCATTCCTACCTAGCCCAGCAGTCATGTCTATGTGTCTTGAGAAGTTCTCTTCTCCGTTTCCTATTGACGTGTCAGTTTTGCCTTCCATTGTCAAGATATTTCAACTGAGGGCACCTTTATCCCCTTGTGGATTCAGGTTTTTTCTCCCTCCCCAAGTTTTTACTGATTTCCCATTCTTGCAATGGTGTTTTCATCTGACTTGTAACCCTCCCTCACCCAGGGGGCATGGAGGCAAAGCCTTATATGAGTTATCCTCTATTATTTGGCCGAGTCGATGCTTAATCGTGATGTCAATGGTAAAACTCTGGTGGTCATCTATGTTGATTGATTACTCGAGTCCGATCATGGACTCTCTCACAAAGTACTATGCTTAGGTTATCTTGCATAGTCACTTGTGTACATTAGTGTGTCATTCATTTTTGTGCAGTGTGGTTTGGTGTGTTAGTTTTCAAACAACTTTCCTACTTACTATGTTTTTCCCTGCTTTGCAGATGTCTGTGACTCCTCACATCAGTTTCACTAATGGTTCTTGCCGTAGTACCCAGAATCTATCTTCCGCGACATGGGAAATTTATGACCCTCATGGTGAGTTGATTGATCTTCAAGGTATTTTTTTAGGTTGTACAACTAATAACATTGTCGAATACAGCGCAGTTATCGAACTATTGTCAGAAGCCATTGCTCTCGACACTCGGGAATTAGTTGTCAACCTGGATTCACAGCGTGTTGTCCTTCAACTCAACGGGAAATATTCCGCTAGAAACCCTCAGATATTGAGAATGTATCTACGTATTCATCTACTGGAAAGAAATTTTGATTACATTACATATCATCATATTCCTAGACACATGAATACATTGATAGATGTGTTAGCTAATTATGTGTTGGATAGAAATTTACGAAACATATGAAAAACTAAAAAAAAACATTTGTACCATAGTAAGCAAGAAAATACAGCATATATATATATATATATATATATATATATATATATATATATATATATATATATATATATATATATATATATGGCAATAATGTTTGATACATCAAAACCCAAAAAAATAATATGTGTGTTCAAATAACATCCATGGCTCGCAGGCCTCATATATCCATGGCACGCAGGCCTCAAAAAATGTAAATGCTGGACCTAGGAACTAATCAGCATGGTGATCATGGTAACATGAAACTGCTTGTGCTACACGAGTCAGCAATCAACAGATCTGATCAGATACCCCCACCGTATGCCTCTGGTACTAGCGTGGGATGTCTCCCACCTGGGCATACTCTGGGATCCCACGAGTCAAGCCCTCAAGGTTCCTCGCGATCTCCTCCTCGTTGTTGCTTCCTTCCTGATAAGGAGTGACATCAAACTTACAAGCGACACGCCTGACTATCAAGGACATCCCGGTCGGACGCTCTCGTCCAACATCTGCATTGATAAAACAAAATGTTATAAACATATATATATATGTATATATATATATATATATATATATAAACAATGAAAAATTAAAAAATTAAAAATTGGTTTTTTACCTTCATTGCCGAAATCCTTCCTATCTGGAAGCGGCATATCCTGATCTCCACGGAAGTTGGTACCGCTGTACGACCAATCCTCCACTACGATCAACTGTCGTCGTAGCCATTAGAAGAAGATAGGCTTGTCGGACATATGCTAGCCCCTAGTGATTCTAGGCATCAAACAACTCCAACAGACCATCCGTGGGTCTTGTGCCATCAGCGGATCTACCTCAGTCAGCTGGTACGGGAACAGCGGAACCCGCTCTAGGAAGAAGCTCACTAGCATAGATCCAAAGCAAAATTGCTTCAGATTCCCTGCTTTAGCTTTTGACAATGGGCGTTTCATGTTGATCTTCATGGTTTCCACCCAATTGAAGATCGTCGGTGATGTATATTCGGTATCATACAAAAAATTCGACTTGTTGGTTTCATGCTCTACTTGGGACCCAGCCACTTTGTTGATGGTCAATAGTAGCACTCTCAGTGTCGCACAGTCACGATCTCGATCTTGCCACTCTTGGATTTTAGGGCTTCTGGGCAATGTTTGGCAAGTAGCATGGATATGGTTGCCCAAATCGTTTGTGACCCATATAGGTTGATTGGTTCCCCTCTCCGAGAAAATCGTGTGGTGAAATAGATGTATGAAGTTTTCAACTCCAATTCCTGGTCACCAATGATAAACATTTTCTATTTATTTCCCAGAGACTAATAAGGTATCGAAGCAGCTCAGGTTGAACCTGCATCCCTAGTGTGAGAAAGAACTTGAGGAGCCCACAGTTCCTCAAGGCATCCAAGCAGTTTGGATCAGTTATTTCTTCGGTGTCCACATCTTTGTGCTCACGTTCTTTCCAATCCACCATTTTCGACGATTCTTTCTTGCAAAAACCATGTATTCAAGCCAATAATCATTTTTGGCAACTGAAATTTGAATTCAAACAGTGGATTTAAGAGAAAAATTGATTTTTTCTTTGTTCACAGCGCCGACGTGCTTGTTTTAAAAATAGTTGTGTCGATGGCACGGTTGGAAGTTTTAGCAACCCCTAACTGGCGCGATTCTAGAAATCACGCCGGCCGAGGGCGAAATTGTTTTGCCAAAACCTCCCTCAAAAATCCAAAAAATGGATAAAAATAGGAATAAACAGTATCAAAATGGAGTTTAAGGTCTTGGCTCTTACCTGCAACTAATGGCTTGACGAATGGCCTCTCGGATCTCCCACGATTTGCTCTGGAAAAATTAGGGCATGAGTGGGTAAAAGTTTTTCACACAAAGGTAAAATGATAAATGGTAAAAAATATTTACTTTTCCCTCCATTTATTCATTTTTTCATGAAATATTAGGGTTTTTAAGTATTTTTGACCTATTTTTCCTCACGAATTGGATAATTAAATTTACCTTTTGTGCAACGATAGGTGATGGATGTTTGACGATGGTATTGACTCACGTTTCAGCTCTTTTCTCAACTCATAAAACTCAAATGTAAATATTGTCGAGTATTTTTCCCTTTTGACTCGTAAAAGAGAATAAAATGGGGAGTCCACTTTCAAGCTCTTTTCCGACCCTTTAAACACGAAAACATCTCTGAGCTCTTGTCGTCTTGAACTCGTTAACGGATGAAAAACATCGTGTGCCCAGTATACGTTTACCCCTTGTTCGGGTTGGGATGCACTATTTACGAAAAAGGTACTCCTTGACTGAAATGGTCAAGTGGTTCTCTCAAGTACTATTTTCTACCTTTTCAGGCTCGAGAGACAGAAATGTATGAAAAGGGACCATGTGGAGTTTTCTTTTCCGTGTCTTTTTCAAACTCTCTAAACATGAAAAAGATACTGAGTTACACCTTTGTCGGACTCGTTAAAACATACAACGACATGGATTCGTCACCATGACGAACATGAGCTTCTCCTTCCTAGGGCTCGTTAAAATTACTAGGTCAGATTTATTCGAAGGATGGACTTATAGTGCAAGCATATGCTATCCCCTTCAAGATTGCAATTAAAAAATAATTGGTGTACCTGCCAGAAATGGTGGGGGAAAAATTGGAAATTCAATCAGTCGTGTCGGCAGCTCACTCTTGAACATGACACCTTCTGCTTCATGTCGGGTTGGGATATCCTCACTTCATATTCGACCTTCCTGGGTTGGGTCATTAATTTTTGCCTTCCATTTGATCTCTGCCACTTCATCATGACCACTGATCCTATGGATCCAAAAGCTGCCAAAATCTGAGTCGTGTCACCAATATTTTCAAGAGTTTTCCTTCTGCAGTTACGTTTACCTCTGATTCTCTGTATCATCCAAAATCATTTCGCATCCCTTTGTCTCATGTCACTGATGTGGGATACATCATGGCCCTCCTTCGACATAGTTGCTTCCTATCGACTTCAACTCATTATCCAGGAAGTTGACCGAGAGACTCCCTTCCAGTATCTTAGAGCTTGCATGCCCTAATGGCAAGTTCTTCGCACTTGACAACAAGTTCACATCATTGGCTTTCGATCGATTAATTTCATGAGTGTTCGAATTTTGTTCCTTTATTCAAATTATGTGAATTGTTTTGATAGTACCTTGAGGACCATTGTCATTATTGGTGGTTTCTCTCGCACTTGTTAACACTTTACATCATTGACTGGTAACCAAGCGATTTTCTAGCATGTATGACATCAACACATCTATTCATATGTTAGAATTTGTACTTTGATCGGGTCCGTTGGAGCGCACGACCTTGGGCTCAGCTTACACAATTCCAGGTTTCAAGGTGGTGTGACATGATTATGTTGATATACATGTCTCTTTCAGATGGGTGGCTGTGACCATACCATGAGTTGTCATATGTGATCCTTCTCATTATTGGATGGCTACGACCATACCTTGGTTTCGATATGATCCTCTTTATCGGATGGCTGCACCCATGCCTGGATCCATTTACATGATCATTCTCTGGATGGCTGCATCCATACCATGATTCATGTATCATTTGACAAATTTTTCAGTAATGTATATGTATATGTACTTGCTTATAGGTTTTTTGAAGATAGACTCTAGTTCCCTGCACTAATTCAGAAAGCATTTCACCCCTCACTCTAGTTTGGCCTTCATGCTTTAGGGGGCATTTGTTACATAGCATTTTGTCACTATCCCTGTACTCCCCGTTCCATGATCCTGGAGGACCTCTACAGTGAACCCTACATGCTTTCCCTTCATGAAAAAACTCCAATTGTGTCCCTCTTCATGAGAAAAACAATTCCCTTTTGCATCATTCCCCAAAAATCTTCTATTTTTCCCAGTTTACAAGATCGATGCTAATGACTTGTGTCCTCCTCATTCCAATATGCACGTATTAAAATTGTCCCTAGCACCGACCGAAGCGACTGAGCCTTGTTCCAGTCACGTCGATCCTCTTTTGGAAAGTTTTTTAAATAAGGACTCGAAGCTTCCAGCTCTAGAATCTTCGTAATGGAAGTCTGGTAAATGGTTAGGCCAGATGGAGTCGAGGATATTAATTTGGGCTCCTTTCCCCTATTAGGATGGAACTACCTCAAGAGATAAGACCTTCTCCCATGAGAAGAGGAACCATCTCCCTTCCATCCATGCTATATAAACCTCCCTTTTTCCCAAGCACAAGCTAGTTCTAATTAGGCTCTGGTTAAAGTTTTGATTGTGGAGTAATCAACAAGTTATTCATAGTTGTAGCTCTCTAGTTGTGTGTGAGGGAGAAGTGTGAATTTGGTTTAGTGTGAAGACTAAAGGGAAGGGCCTTAAAACTACCATTGTTGAGGCCATCATGGAATGCTAGCAGAAGTGTGTGGGAAACCAGATTTGTCAAAGGAGAATAACAATAATAAATTAAATCATCAATGAGGCAAAGAGTCGGCCATTGGTCTTCACAAACTGGGTTTTTCATATTTATACCTAACAGTTCCTTCTTTTCTCCTCACATTTTGTCCTGATGATGAGTCTAGTTTCAGACTCGAAACGTCGACTAAAAAACATGAACACTGTGGAAAATCCGAACTCCATTCAAAAGAGAACAACAACATCAAGACAATGGTTGTAATCTCTTCTTGATTAAATATATATGAAACTATCTATTGATTTCCTACATAATATGTCATCTCACATGTTTATGGCTTAATGTTTCTTGAATTGTTAAGTAGGTTGAATACAATTTTTCTATTATCAAAGTTGTTGTTTACTTGTTTCAGGTGCTCGAAGAAGGAAACGGGAGATAGCTAGAGTGAGGAAGCAAGGCCATCACCAAACGGGATGAGTGTACTAAGAGGTAGGCCCTCTTAATTGGTTATAACCTAAGGAAATCTTCCATAGAATTTCTTGTTTGTGGCTAGACATGCTCTCGGGCTAGAGGAATTTTTTTTTTCTGCACTTAGAATTTTACTTCACCACAGGAGCCAGAATGACTAGACCCTCATCATTGCCTCTTGCTCTTGTGCAATGCGCAATTCTCAAGCCTCCTCCTTAGTCCTACACTTTGTCTTAGTTCAATCAGCATGCAACATGAAACATAATAGACTAGGATATTTCGGGACTAATGTCTTCTTGTCATGACTGAATCCTATTTGTAGGTATTAGTATCTTTGGTTTATATCCATTAAATCTAGAGGAGGATTAATGTGTGCTTTACTATTTCTAGAATCATATGTCTATACTTGAGGTGTTTTCTTTCCTCTCGTTAAGTTCGCTATAGTACTTAATGGCTTGATATAAGAGTGCATTATTTGTTTGTTTGTTTGAGATATTTGTTACTTTAGTAGCTCAAAGAGTTTAGGATGAAATTTTGCAAGATCTTTCTCCTACTAAACATAGGTGGTTGTTGAAAAATAAGGGTTGTAATATTTATTTGACTATGTCAAGGAAACTTGGGCTTTGATGCAGTAAAACCACAAATAAATTCAAAAATATATGTTTTTTGTGATTTGACTCATGAAAAACATATTTTTTTCATCCTAGCTAGATATAAAATTGAGAATAAAATTCAATACATACTAACCACATTCTTATGGAAATGAAACTATATCTTACATGTATGCTATAAAATAAATTGTAGAGAGAGTTGCAACAAAATAATTTTTCTTGGTGTGAAACTAACATGTATACATTAACTATAGAACATACCTTCCACATAGGAAAATGTAGGAAATTGGTTACTATCCAATGTTGAGATTTCCGCTATTGAAGCATATGAAAGATAGAGGGGGACCAAAGGATATATAAGCCTTCGCAGACCCCTTTCAACCTACTATTGAGGCCCCACATCCTCTCCAAACCTTTCTACTCTTATTCAATATTTCGTCCTCACTCAACTTTATCTCCGAGAGAAGGAGGATAAGAGGTTTTTCATCATTAATTAGGCTTCTTACTTTTGAAATCATGTTTTCATTTTCTATCCCCCTACAGTTCCAAGAGACCACCTTCATCATTTTCTTAAGGATTTGATGTTACCCCCTTGAGTGGGATCACTCCACTTTTCTTCCTTAACATTCTTGTTACTTAGTGCAATGTTGTTTGAATAGTCAGTTGTGTCCCTAACTCTTTTTCCTTATCAACCTATTTAATCTAGAGATCACAATTATTGGTTCCCCCTACTCTCTTGGAAACTTGTTTGTGTTCAACTTCTCTTTCAATATTTCCATTAGACTTCTAATATTCTAACCAGGGGACACCTTAGGTATTTTTGGGATATTATGTAGAAAGGAACACCTCCTTTTCTTCCTCAGATTTCCATTCCCCCTCTTTCGGTTTTTTCATAGGAACATCTTCTAAATTTGGCACTCCAATACCATCTTCCTGCACTTCTTGATTATTCTCCTTATCCAAAGGATCTACCAAGTTTCCTTATGCCTCTTCATCATGACCACTGATCCTATGGATCCAAAAGCTGCCAAAATCTGAGTCGTGTCACCGATATGTTCAAGAGTTTTCCTTCTGTAGTTACATTTACCTCTGATTCTCTGTATCATCCAAAATCATTTCGCATCCCTTTGTCTCGTGTCAATGATGTGGGATACATCATGGCCCTCCTTCGACATAGTCGCTTCCTATCAACTTTAGCTCATTATCCAAGAAGTTGACCGAGAGACTCCCTTCCAGTACCTTAGAGCTTGCATGCCCTGATGGCAAGTTCTTCGCACTCGACGACAAGTTCACATTATTGGCTTTCAATCGAGTAATTTCATGAGTGTTCGAATTTAGTTCCTTTATTCAAATTTCGTGAATTATGTTGATAGTACCTTGAGGACCATTGTCATTATTAGTGGTTTCTCTCGCACTTGTTAACAGTTTACATCATCGACTGGTAATCAAGCAATTTTCTAGCATGTATGACGTCAACACATCTATTCACATGTCAGAATTTTTACTTTGACCGGGTTTTGGAGTGCAAGACCCTGGCTCAGCTTACAAAAGTCCAGGTTGCAAGGTGGTGTGACATGATTATGTTGATATACATGTCTCTTTCAGATGGGTGGTTGTGACCATACCATGAGTTGTCATATGTGATCCTTCTCATTATTGGATGGCTACGACCATACCTTGGTTTCGATATGATCCTCTTTATCGGATGGCTGCACCCATGCCTGGATCCATTTACATGATCATTCTCTGGATGGTTGTGTCCATACCACGATTCATGTATCATTTGACAGAGTTTTCAATAATGTATATGTATCTGTACTTTCTTATAGGTTTTTGAAGATAGACTCTAGTTCCCTACACTAATTCAGAAAGAATTTCACCCCTCACTCTAGTTTGGACTTCACGCTTTAGGGGGGATTTGTTACATAGAATTTTGTCACTGTCCCTGTACTCCCCATTCCATGATCCTGGAGGACCTCTACAGTGAACCCTACATGCTTTCCCTGCATGAAAAAACTCCCATTGTGTCCCTCTTCATGAGCAAAACAATTCCCTTTTGCATCATTTCCTAAAAATATTCTATTTTTCCCAGTTTACAAGATCGGCGCTAATTACCTGTGTCCTCCTCATGCCAATATGCAGGTATTAAAACTGTCCCTAGCACCGACCGGAGCGACTGAGCCTTGCTCCAGTCACATCGATCCTCTTTTGCAAAGTTTTTTAAATAAGGACTCGAAGCTTCCAGCTCTAGAATCTTCGTAATGGAAGTCTGGTAAATGGTTAGGCCGGATGGAGTCGAGGATATTAGTTTGGTCTCCTTTCCCCTATTAGGATGGAACTACCTCAAGAGATAAGACCTTCTCCCATGAGAAGAGGAACCATCTCCCTTTCATCCATGCTATATAAACCTCCCTTTTTCTCTAAGCACAAGCTAGTTATAATTAGGCTCTGGTTAAAGTTTTGATTGTGGAGTAATCAACAAGTTATTCATAGTTGTAGCTCTCTAGTTGTGTGTGAGGGAGAAGTTTGAATTTGGTTTAGTGTGAAGACTAAAGGGAAGGGCCTTAAAACTACTATTGTTGAGGCCATCATGGAATGCTAGCGGAAGTGTGTGGGAAGCCAGATTTGTCAAAGGAGAACAACAATGTCAAGACAATGGTTGTAATCTCTTCTTGATTAAATATATATGAAACTATCTATTGATTTCCTACATAATATGTCACCTCACATGTTTATGGCTTAATGTTTCTTGAATTGTTAAGTAGGTTGAATACAATGTTTCTATTATCACAGTTGTTGTTTACTTGTTTCAAGCACTCGAAGAAGGAAATGGGAGATAGCTAGAGTGAGGAAGCAAGACCATCACCAAACAGGATAAGTGTACTAAGAGGTAGGCCCTCTTAATTGGTTATAACCTAAGGAAATCTTCCATAGAATGTCTTGTTTGTGGCTAGACCTGCTCTTGGGCTAGAGGAATTGTTTGTGTCCGCACTTAGAATTTTACTTCACCACAGGAGCCAGAATGACTAGACCCTCATCATTGCCTCTTTCTCTTGTGCAATGCACAATTCCCAAGCCTCCTCCTTAGTCCTACACTTTGTCTCAGCTCAATCAGCATGCAACATGAAACATAATAGACTAGGATATTTCGGGACTAATGTCTTCTTGTCATGACTGAATCCTATTTGTAGGTATTAGTATCTTGACATGATAGGATGATGCTCAAGGAGGATGCCCAGAAGATCATGAAGGAAGACACTTATGAAGTCGGAACCATGAGGGAATATCAACCAATAAGATGGAGGGATACTAGATCACAACAGAAGATTGAAGGTCAAAATCACAAGGAAGACTCCATATCATCTAAGCTATAGGAGGATAAAGATGAAACACATGCAAGGTTTATCATGAAGATATAGGGGAAGTCATCAAGAAGAGGTTGCAAGAGAGGACTTGCATAGAAGGAGAAAAAGGAAGAACCACCATGAGGAATATGAAGCAATCCTAGACCATGACAGAATGGTGGCATCTCATGCTGACTTGGAAGGTTCTGAGATTCATCTGGATCCTTTAGAGGATGAAGATAAAGAACAAGTAAAGATCCATATTGAATAATTCAAGGTCATAGCAACAAGAAGAGAAGCTTGGCATTGACACTTTACAATAAATTCCATATCATCATTGCTAAGTCATGGATTGCCCAAGTGTCATTACAAAAGTCATATGATTCAATATATTTTTCCACGTCATATGTGGAATGCAATTATGTAATTTCCAAATATGAGAAAATGAAATATGTGTGGAAGCCCAAAGGTCCCACGTGGAATATGAAGAGTCACTACAAAGTTATAAATTCATATAGAAGCTCAAAGGTCATATAAGAATTCAAAAAGTCATAGTAGAAGCTCAAGAGTCGTGAGGGAGGTCAAGAGTCACATGGGAGGTGGAGAGTCACATAATTTGTTGTAAATACACCCTCATAGCTCAAGAGAAAGGAATTTAGGGACTTGAACTTTCCAGCTTGGCTTATCTATCTTAGCATAGGAGAGAATATATTTCTTTAGAGTAAGTGGTGACTTAATGTTCCACTATTAGGGCTAGTGTGGCAACATTGTAATTGTATATCTTGGGGTTTTTACTTAATATATGAATCTCTAGAGGCAAAGCACTTTGATGCATATTTCGTGAATGATTGTGAGACTATTCTTTCATTGTTTAATGTGTAAGTTTATGTTAACACATACTATATAATGAAAATGAACGATTTCATTGGCTTTGGTATGTATCTTGTTGGATGTGCATCATTACTTTATTTTATGATCATTGTTGTCTTGTGAACTACTTTGCAGGTTAATTAATGATCCTGTTATGATCTTGCATGTATTTTTTAGGATGGTACTATTGATTTTCTTCTATAGGCTCACTCCCTCTTTCCTTGCCATTAAAGCACCTTATATACTTTGTAATTATATGCCTCACAATGTCAACTTACTTTCTTGTTCCAAAGATTGTTCCTATAATATCTTATGTTAATAATTTCATCCAAGGAAGATTCCTAAGAGTAATGGTAACATGTCATATTTCCAGTTGGGGCTCCTACTCCAAACGGTGTGAGGTCTAATTGGGACTTCATATCGGGAAGACCCCCTTGGTTGATGGATTTCTAGTAATGTCAAAAACCTCCAAGAGTCCAACGAGGCAACGAGAAAGATAAGAATGATTCCATATACCTAGCATAAAACCCAGCCCCAGAAGAAAAAAGGATGAGGAGGGGGGGGGAGAACGATAACCCAAAATAAATTGGAAAGAAACCCATTGAAATAGAGCAACAACAAAACCCCCAAAAATACAACTTTGCACCTTGAAACCACAAAAAACATGTGAAGAGCTTGCAATAAACTGTAACAATATATCTAATGTAGATAAACCATACACCCAAAATTACCTTAAATTTAGTGTGAAAACACCATATGACCTCGACTACAGTCGCATGCCCGAAGCTCCCATGTTTTACAAGAGTTGAGGATCTCTGGTTCGAAAGCTTCCAAATAGTTGTCTCGTTTGAGTTAGCTCTTTTCCCCTAGCAACCGAAGATGAAAAATTTCAAAGACTAGTAACACTTATTGAGTAGATAAGGGATTACACGACAACACCTCCTAGACCACACCCAAATCTCACAAAGAAACCCCACTCAATTAGGAAATTTCTAAATTGGAGAATGACATGTCAAATTGCAAGGATGTTGAGGCAGCATCCCTGCACCCATCTAAACCCTCATTTTGCATACTCTCTTTGATAAATACTAAAGGACCTTGAAAATTTGGCTCATTGAATGGAAATAACCACACATGTATCGTGCATGGGATGGTGTGCCACACCACCCTCCACCTTAAACACCTGGGAGTCAGTGGGGTGGTGGGCACCCCTCCCTAGATCCCTCTCACTTTGTTCGTCCACCCCCATCAAGGTATGTTTTCATTTAATTTTATTATTATTATATTGAATATAAAAATAATAAAGTTATTTTTTATATAATATTATATTCTTAATAATGTAATCCTTAGCTTTTGAAGGCATGTTTTCTTCTCCAAAAACTCTAGATGATGAGTTGCAAATGTTTTGTAGGCATGAGGATTTGAGGGGGGAAAGCCTTCCTCCCCACCTCCCCAAGTTCTATACATAGGTGCATTTAACGCACTCATTTCCATTCTCCCTAGAGATCCAAAGCCATGACTCACCAAGTTTGTGAAAATAATTTGATGATATACCCAAAGTAGTTATTAATGCTAACTAGTCATGTTCAATGGACTTGTATTTAGTAGATCAAGGTCTAGTAGGGAAGTTCATAGGGATCTAGCCCTCCCAAAATTCCTTGAACATTTGGATTGATAAAAAATAGAGGCCTCTGATAAAGGAAAAGGTGATTGTTTCATTTTATGGGAAATGTTTACCTTTTACTTTGAGGAAAAGGTTGATAAGGATCTAATACTTGGAAGTGGGCCTTGTTTTATGGGGGATCAACTGCTCTATCTGGATCATTGGAGTCCAAATTTTAACTCACAAAAATGGATCCCCTCGATGGTGCCAATATAGGTTAACTCCCCTATTTTCCTCTTCGTTGCTAGAATGAGGAAATTTTTAAAAATATTGGGAATGCACTTAAAAATACATAGATCTAGCAGAGACAAAATATAGCATGTTTTCCTATGACCAAATTTGTGTGGTGATCAATTCAGAGAAAGGTCTTCTAAAGGAAATTCAATTATCCCTAAACAATCGGTCCTTCAATCAATATTTATACTATGATTAACTTCCCTTTAAATGCAAATTTTGTCATGAATATGGGTAATTGACTAGAAATCCGTCCAAAGATAAAGATCAACAAAAACAACAAGAACAAGTGGAGGAGTGGAAAAAATCCAAAAGATGAAGAGGTCCTAATAGGAAGAAAAATCCTCAAAAGGTCCCACATCCAAATACAAGGGATCCAAACATGTTCCCCCTCCCTAATGTACTTTTAAAGAGAACTCTTCATCTAATCAACAAGCACATCATAAAGGATCCACAAGAAGTCATTTTGATGCATTAAAATACCTGGAAAATCCTAAAGAGGGACAAGGAAAATTGGTAGATCCTTTGGAGAAGGAGAATAATCAAGAAGTGCAGGAAGATGATATTGGAGTGCCAAATTTAGAAGATGTTCCTATGAAAAAATTGAAAGAGGGGGAACAGAAATCTGAGGAAGAAGAGGAGGTGTTCCTTTCTCCATAATATCCCAAAAATACCTAAGGTGTCCCCTGGTTAGCATATTAGAAGTCGAATGGAAATATTGAAAGAGACATTGAACACAAACAAACTTCTAAGAGAGTAGGGGGGAAGAATAACTTAGATCTCTAGACTGAATAGGTTGATAAGGAAAAATAGTTAGGGATGCAACTGACTATTCAAACAACATTGCATTAAGGAACACAAATGTTAAGGAAGCAAAGTGGATTGATCTCCCTCAAGGGGGTAACATCAAATCCTTAAGAAAATGATGAAGGTGGTCTCTTGGAAATGTAGGGGGGATAGAAAATGAAAAGATGATTTCAAATGAAAGAAGCCTAATTAATGATGAAAAACTTCTTATCCTCATTCTCCTGGAGATGAAGTTGGGTGAGGACGAAATATTGACTAATAGTAGAAAGGTTTGGAGAGGACATGGGGACTAAATAGTAGGTTCAAAGGGGGATTGCGAAGGCTTATATGTCCTTTGGGCCCCTTCTATATTTCATATGCTTCAATAGTGGAAATCTCAACATTGGATAACAACCAGTTTCCTACATTTTCCTATGTGGAATGTATGTTCTATAGTTAATGTATACATGTGAGTTTCACACCAAGAAAAAATATTTTTTTGCAACTCTCTCTACAATTTATTTTATAGCATACATATAAGATATAGTTTCATTTCCATAAGAATGTGGTTAATCTGTATTGAATTTTATTCTCAATTTTATATCTAGCTAGGATGAAAAAAAATATGTTTTCATGAGTCAAATCACAAAAAAACATAGATTTTTGCATTTATTTGTGGTTTTACTGCATCAAAGCCCAAGTTTCCTTGACATAGTCAAATAAATATTACAACCCTTATTTTTCAACAACCACCTATGTTTAGTAGGAGAAAGATCTTGCAAAATTTCATCCTAAACTCTTTAAGCTACTAAAGTAGCCAATATCTCAAAAAAAAAAAAACAAACAAACAAACAATGCACTCTTATATCAAGCCATTAAGTACTATAGCGAACTTAAAAAGAGGAAAGAAAACAACTCAAGTATAGACATATGATTCTAGAAATAGTAAAGCACACATTAATCCTCCTCTAGATTTAATGAAAATAAACCACCAAATCAAGTTAATGGAGTAAGAAAATAAAGAAACAACGATCATGCACTTGTTAATGGCGAGACATTTTTATTGATAATATTTTATGTTTTCTATTATATATGCATCATAAAGAAAAATTAAAGAAAACAATATCAAACATATTTATATTATCTATGCATATATTATAATATTAGAATAAGTATAGTTAATCTCTTAGTCTTAAATATGCTATAATTTTTAATATATTCCCCAAAAAAATACAAAACAAATGCATGGACACCTTAAGGGGTAATGGAAGGGAGTCGTTGCCTAACCAAGGCAAGAAAGAGATGCTCAACTTGTTACTTGAAGCACAATAAACCCTACACCAAAAAGTACCATTATTTATTGCTTCTCAATGAAAATGGGTTGTTACATCTAAGAGAGAGTGAAAAGAGATAATGGCAATGTAATCAATGTCTTCTCATTGCCTTAACACCCAAACTTCAATACTATAGCTTGTTACAATGGTTTGACAAATAATGGAGTTATTGTACTACATTCTTTTGTACATGTAAACTACATTTAATGATGAAGGCTATTATCTCAATGATAGATTCATATTTGTAGGTAATATGGAAACAGAGCATAACTTTTGATGGTTAGTTTTCTAAATGCTTCAATTGTAAAGAACTACTTGAAAATTTTGATTGGTGCCTTGCACATTTTGAAATAAAAATATTAAAATATATGGACCTAGAGTGAGAAACAAAGGTGATCATGCTCCAAAGGTATGCTTAAAGTTGCAGTTCATTTTTTTCCATGATTTTTATTCATATTCTAATAGTGTACTACATATTGGATTTATGGTTGAACTTTAGCTACTTTGCTTGCATGTGTTATTTATATCTTTACACCAAGGTTACAAGACTAATATCTAGTCAACTTGTGTTACCCTGCTTTTATTTCATGTTGGGAGGCTTCATTACTAGGCACCAATAAGCAATATATAATAACTTTAAATTATTTGTTGAAACATGGCTCAATTGTTTACTTAGAAATTATAGCTTTTCAGATTTATCAAATCCTTGATGTTGTTGGATTACATAGTTATCAAAGAAATTGTGAAAGTATGTGGCATGGAAGAAGGTGGGATATGGCTAAATTTCATGATCGAGAGAGTTATTTGCATGTGTTATGCATTTCTAGTATGTTTGGTGATAATTTGAGGATTTATTAATTAGGCCGATAAAGATACTATGTTATATGTTTCTTCATCACTTTTTATAATTCATGTTTTATGAAATTAATTTGTATGGATTTCCACCAAATTTATCGTGAAGGTTTGCATATGTATTGCAAGGGTTGTATGCAATTTCATTTTAAAATATTGTCTCAATAAAATTCTGGTGCAAGAAAAATACTAGAAATCTCAAATTTCTTGAGATCATTCTATCATCCCTTTTCAACCTTCTCAATAAGTTTTTTTGTGAATACTTGACAAAGGATATATGCAAATTGAGCACTTGAGCCAAAAAATTATATGTACATATTACATTATTGATAAAATAGCCTTCAAATTTTCCTATATATCATGAGGATTTTTCCATTTATTATACCTATATACTTAGGGTGGTTCTTTAAAAAACCCCATCCAAAAGCAACAATAATGATTCTAATCACCACATTTAGTATCACAATGAGAATGGACCAATTGAGCATGAAAACCCACATATAAGGAAAAGCTTCCATAATTGTCCTCAACACAATTTCTACTATATAATATAGAAATTGCAAGAAAAAGAAAACCTTTCTTGCCTTCTAGATCTCACAAATCCCTTCATGGTTAACCAAAAACAAAAATAATTGTATAACTTGTTGTAATCCTTACTTTTCAGCCTTGTTTTTCTCTTGTATTCTATACTGCATTATCTAACACTTTCTCTTATTTTTCCTAGTTTTAAGAGTCACCAACCTCCTCAACACTATTTATAGATAAACTAAAGGTGTTTAGTCTATATAAAAGAGATGAGTTTCTTCTAAGATCCATTTTGGTGTTGTTTTGGTGCATTCCAAAGTAACAACAATGGTTCTAATCCCACATTCAATAGTAAGAATAACACAATGAAAGTGAACTAGTTGAGGATATCAACCCACATCATCAATGGAGCTTCCATAACTATCCCGAATATGATTTCTACTCTTCAATACAAAAACTCCAAGCAACAAACAAACATTTATTTTCTTGGCTTCCAAATCCCACACCTAACCTCTTAGTGAACATATATATATATATATATATATATATATATATATATATATATATATATATATATATATATATATATATATATCTTGCTCTAATCCTTACTTTCAATCCATTCATTCATTCATTATAATAATTATGAGACATTTTATCTCCAAAAAAAGACTAGAAATTATGTGGAGATCATCCCACATAATAAGGATGGAGACAATTAGGAAGGGAACATGAAGGATGGGGGCAAGAAAGAAGTGGGGAGAAGAAGGAAGGTGGTGGTGGTAGTGATAAAATGAATGGTGATAGGGAGAAGGATGTTGGAGAAAACAAACAGGGAGGGGATGATGATAAGAATAATATTGATGTCTTCTCCAAATTTCTTGTGTGATTCAAGGAGTAATCTTGGTTAACCAAATATAATGATATTTTTTACATATTTTTTTGGTTTAGGCTCATATATGCTAGAAAGAATTCATATGTGTGATTATGCCTTGCAAAGAAATATTGTGAGCTAAGGTGTTGGCATGAGCTAAGTCTTATACTCTATCTTTGACTTCCTAGCTAAATAGAATTTTTGAATCCTAATAGTTTAATAGTGAGTATATTTTATTTCCAATACCATTGCCCTTGTAAGTAAACTTATATTTTTAGTCTTGGAATGCATGTCCCATCTTTAGACTTAACAATATAGAATAAAGAAGCATTTTAAATGCTTCAAGTTCTTGAAAATACCTCATTGCACCATAATATTTGCAATATAGTATTAAACATGTCGAATGTATAACCCCTAATTATTCAATGAAGGAAAGAGATTTATGAGTACCTATATATCTCTCCTCAATTGTATAAAAATTTCATAATTTGAAGCTTCCTCATAAAAAGCGTATATAGTTATTGCACATTGGCATCATGTTTTTTTTGCTATAGTTATACACATGTGAAACCCTAACCCTTACCCACTTAGCTTCCAAATATGAGTCACACCTTATGAGGAGGCCTACCTCCTCCTCCTCTCTTAATAAACGTAGCTACATTTAACTCATTTATCTTAGCTCACACTAGATTCGGAAAAACCCCTAGTCCAAGTTCGTAAAAAGTATGGAGGAGATCCCTAAAGTTCTAATTCCTTCACAATCTCACATCATGGCACTCCATCATGTAAAATGGGGGCTCATTGGAAAATTCACAGGAATCTAACCTTCTCCTTCAATGCTAGCATCCTTAGCAAATTAAAATTGGAGGACGTTAACAAAAGGTAAGCTTTCATTATCTTTTTATGCAAAAGGATTTTTCACATTCATGTTTGAAGAAAAAGAAGATAGGGACTTAATTTTTAGGTGTGGCCCATACATCATGGAAACATAAGGATTATATTTGAATAGATGGAACCCTAGCTTTAATCCTAAAAATGATATAGCCTTGATAATCATGGTTTGGGCCAATAATATGTATTTACCCCTTAATTGTTGAAATGAGGACACCTTCAAAAATATAGGAAATCCATTAGGGAAATACATAGATAAAGTTGAACCCAAATATGGAAAGTTCGTTTGTGCCACAATATGTGTAGAAGTGGACTTAGAAAAAGTGATGTCATTAGCCATTAATTTCAACCTAGACAATTGGAATTTTATTCAAAAGTTGGATTATGATCATATTTTGATTCAAATGCAAAACTTGCCATGAATATGGACATTTTGCAATAAATTTCCCAAAAATTCCCATAGAGGAGAAATAGGCCAAGTGGGAAGAATAATAGCAACAACCTAAAAGGAGATGAGTAATACAAGGGCCAACCTCCAAACTCCCTCATTTATCCTTCCTCGCCTTCCCCCTTAACTCACAATATCCCCCATATAAATAACCCCTAAAAAATCCCTCACCCTCTAGAAAGGGAATTCCTTCCTCCTCACACATCAATGGATATGAAGTCTTGTGTCAATCAAATCCCTAGAAACTAAAAATATAGGATATAATGAGGGATAAAAATTATAAGTAATGCCTCCATTGGAGTATGCCCTCTTTCATTCAATGGAAACCATCATCCCCCCTTCTAAAGAAGCAATCCCTGCAATCTACAAAATCACAGGGACCCCCAGATCTAGTATTGGTCTAGTACTTCTAGAAGTTAATCCAATAAAGGAGCAATTATAGGACAATGCAACCAAAGATTGATGAGTAATCAAATCCATAATGAAATTGGGAAGAAAATATAATAAGGAAAAGAGGGAAGAACAAGCAAACTTGGATAAAGGAATAGGTACTCGACGCACTATAGAGGGATACTATATTAGAAACACTAGAAAATTTAAAGGTGCTTTAGTTCCTCCTATGGGAGGAGCTTCTAAAGAAAATAATAAATGATGAAATTTCTCTCCTAGAACTGCATAGGTTTGGGGAGTGATGAAAAATGGAAAATAGTAAAGAACATAATCAAAGTAGTGAATCCTCAAATTATTCCTCTACAAGAGGAAAAAGTAACCCTCCATAAAAGAAACATAGTTTAGAAAAATAATATGAAAAAAATTATTAGTTCAAAATGAGCATCAAGAGGATTATGCATATGGTAATCATCCAACTTCCAATTCATCTAGGAACTATTACCCACCATTTTGTGGGTAATATCCCTAGGATAAAAAAATTCTCCAAGATGGTGCTCATCCGACATCCAACCGCCCCTTGCAGCCACCAGCTAGCTCATCGTGTCATTTCTCCACCACCTAAGCTAGCCATGTGGTCCCTCGTCTACCTACCATGATCGTATGTTTGAAGGTGGGCCTCCCGAATCTAAATGTATGCCTTTTCATTTGGAAATTGAATATTGTATTTTTCTCATCATAGACACTTCTGGGCATGGATTAATGGGGTGATTCAGTGGAAAGAATGGGCTAGATCTGTGCTTTTGTCCCCTAGACGCCTTTTAGTAATTAACCTTAGATTCTAGTCCCATGGGCTCTCTTTTATTGACCATTTGGTTCTAGGGATGGTATTTCACGGGAACCCCAATTTTGGTTGAGTGGTCCCACTCCCTTATCTTCTTATATTACCCTCTTTCATTCATTATTACCACATTCATCATTTCTCCTGCCTGGGTCCACATAGGGTTATATTTCCCCTTCCCCTTGCACACATGTTGGGTCATGGCCTAGAATGAAGGTTGGAGGTTGATGCAGTTGAAAAGAAAGATAAAATCATATATGGACACATTGAATAGGAAAATGTACCAAAAAATGCAAAAGATGGCCAAGACATATACATTTAGCACATGGGAAAAAGCCAATACATGAGCTCTACCCCATCATCATGGCCATCACCCTGGTTCCTATAGGTTATGTGAAGGAGTCGTATAGGAACCCATGATTGTCCCAACCCCTAGTGAGAAATGAATCGCCCCACCTTAAAGGGGGTATTCACTGCTATATCGTATACATCATGTTCTTACCCCTTGAGCCCCGAGCGGTTAATCAAAGAAAATCATAAAAAAGGAAAAAAGCATATAAAGTAGGGTAGAAAAATCAAGGTCGGGGCACCTCATGTACCACAATTTGTCCCTCCTATACATTATAAACCCAAGTGTGGGCTTCCCTCTTATTAGCTACCCTTGTACCACGACATGTGACTGAGGGCTGCCCTTTCTCATTCCCTACTTCATTCACCTATCTTCCAAAACCACCACCTTTTGAAGGATGTACCTTAACTATATTACCCCCTTTATAAGTAGAAACCACCTAATAGGGTTATTGGTTAACCCCATTTGGAGTTTAGGAGACATTGGCATATCCCGAAACCCATTATGGAAGGGTAGACCATTATGAAGTCCCCACCTGTGGTCGATGATTTGGTAAGCTCATTTACTGGATTTCTCTAATGACGTTGTACTGGAAGGATAGGGGATGCCTTAGATCTTATGTACGATTGTAGATAGTGTCCATCTTGGGTTTGGTCTCCCTATACGAGGTCCTAATCCTCTAGAGGGCTACATTGGAACATGTAGGGTGATAATTGAGAGCCATGGGCCTCCATAGCAGTAGATTGCACTCTATGGATCCCCACAACCATTCAGATATTGATCGTGGTTCACTTATTGTACGAGGAGGATACACCTAATCCATCATGCCTAGCTAGCCCTAGAATTACACCATACACTTGGCAGATGATCTAGGACTTGTGCAATGATGTGGCATCACCTACACCATCATCCTAGCCCTTGTAGGCGATCTACATGCATATTCGATTTATTTGGAAACCCATGAGGATACTTGTGTGCCCCCACATGTCATTTGGAGCACCATAGGTTATTATAAAGGGCCAACCCCTTGTCCACTACTTTTGAGGGTCCTATTCTTCATTGTGGCACCCATGGACCTCATTAGGCCTCTTAGAGGGTCCTACAACATGCGTAGATTATTTTTTGACCTCTTGAGAGGCTTACTTTTTCATTTATGAGCTAGTTTGGCGGGTTTAAGTTGAGTCATTAGAACATTATTTTAGTTTTTGGGACTTATGTAGGCCAAGGAGGCTAATTTGAACTCCTAATTTATGTATAAATACAAGTGAGATGAGCTTATTTTCTCATCATTATCTTGGTTTGGAGCATTTCTCTCTCTTGAGATTTTTGCACTTTTTCTAGAGGATGAATTGGAGATTTACAGATGAATTTTGATGTGTGGATATTGGTCTATCTTCTCTTAGAGCTTCTCTCTCGTCAATCGTGAATGGTTGGATATAATCTATTACATGTAAGTACATGATTTTAATGTTATTCTTGTTTTACTTTGTCATATGCATTGAACTGGGATTTTCACTATTCTAGGGCTAATTGTTGCATGCATTTACTACTTTAAATCATGGAATTTATCTTTGTTATAGAATCTATCAATGTATGGGCCATAGAATGTGAGTGGAATCTCCTAGGGGTAATTCAACCAAATAATTTGACCTCGATAAGCCATTTCCTTTGTACATCGAAGTATAAAAGTTGCAAGGTTGCTTCTCCTTGACCTAGAAAGCCAACGAAGTTATCTTGAGGCCTCCTTGATTGGGAATCAAGAAATCCTACTCATACTCATAATATACTACATTCTCCTAAATATTAAGGCACTGATATACCAAGGGTTTTCACTAAAAATCACATTCTTTCACCTCCTTCCAGGTCTAGCCAAGCTAGGGTACCTAGGGAATAAATTTCCCGACATGCTAGCCCTCCAAAAAAGTTTGATCCCCTAGGGTCTTCTGTGCTGGTGTTTCCTCAAGCTTTCTTCCAATTTTGAAGCCATTCCAGCGATGGAGTTGAGATAAAAGCCAAGCCTAGCTCTGGGATCAAAATTTTCCCTGACATTCCTAAGGCTAGTACCTCATAGGGTCAAACCAACACCTTCAAGTGAAAATTCTTTCTTTGATCCTTTCCCCCACCTTGTCTAGGGTAAGAATATCATCAGCTGCTATATTCCTTCCTCGTACCCTAGACTCGGTCCACTTGGCCCTATGGGGTCCCATTCCTTTTAAAGGAAAAATTTTCAAGAACCATCTGGGATACCAATTACAATAGGATTTTAGGTATTGGGAAGTTCCTTCACAAGTCATATCCCATCAAACCAACCCTTAAATCCTCCCTTCCTTTCCTAGAAGACATTGCACTTTGCTTAGAAAGCAAGCAAGCCTTATCTTTCTAACGCTTCTGGGAAAGAGATTGTTTGGGTCACTCCACATCATTCATTGAATTATCCTTCATCAGCGACTCCATAATATACTGAGTCTCCTCCCATTGGTGAAATTTCGTAAAAAGAGGTGAACCTTATCTAAGGTGATGGTGGGCTAAGTCTCCATTTGTTGCCCTTGGCCTAGCATTTTCCTTTTAGGGATCCCCTTCTAATTTGAATGCTAACAGGAACTATCCTCAGTGCATTGGATCATTGTAATATTTCTTCATAACCCATCAAGTAATATTGTCAATATTTTCAAGGTGTATATGCCAAATTCATATCCAAATAAAGTTCCATGCTAGAATTCTCTATCAATATTGAAAGATACAATCTACGAAAAAAAACAATATTTATGCAAGATACCTCAACACCACCATTCATGCCTAGGAAAAAATGGGGGCTCATTGGTAGGGGATCCCTTTAGAGAAAAATGAGAAAAAATCACCTTTAGATAAAAATGAGAAAAACTTATCTAGTCCCTTCACCTTGTTGATCTTAATCCAATAAAATGGAAATTCACCTAGTCCAATAGAAGTTTATGACCCAGACACATTATTGCTAGGCTTAACAAATTCCTTGTTTATAACTCCTTTCTAGAAGAAAACATCACACCCATATCTCAAATCCTCCCTTGGTCAAGTTCTAATCATATACCAATATCTCCTACACTATCCTCTCTTGAGAATTATGGACCTCTTCCATTCCACTACAATCCCATCTAGACATAGAATCATGAATTCTTTGAACTTGTCTTAAATGTGTGGAATCAATGGATAAATGTATTGTCAATATACATCTAGGAGAAAAATATAAAAAGGTTAAGGAAGCACTTGAAATCTAGGTTAAATATGATCAAGAAAAATATAAGGAGTCTATTCTCATCTTGAACATCTAGTTAAAATAAACTCAAGAAAAAATGTAACAACAAATAGTCACCAAAGTGTGCTAATGGAAAAAAATAAAAATAAAAAATAAAAATAAAAAAAATTAGCTTTTCAAAAATTACAAACTGAATTGAGAAATGAGGAGGAAATGTGGCTTCTTAAGTCTAGGAGTATATGGTTGAAGGCAGGAGATAGAAACACAATGTTTTTCCACAAACAATCCAAGTAGAGAATCTGGAGGAACAATGTATGTAAAATAAATACAACTAAGGGTGGGAATTTGACTATGTACAATCAAATTAAAGGGGTTGCAATAGACCACTATTCCAATTTGTGTAGAGAGTAGCCTTCAATGGATGACAAGACTACAACAAACATGTTGGAGCATATCCCTCATTAAATAACCCGAGAGGAAAATGAAAATTTGATCCAACTAATTATAGCCAATGAAGTTTTGGATGTATTGAATTCATTTAATCCAAAAACATCACCAGGACCAAATGGATTCTTTACCCATTTTTACAAACATTGTTGGATAATAATTAAGAATATTTTAACAAGAATAACATCCTATGCCCAAAAAATTTCAAAAATCAAAGGGATCAATTCAACATTTCTAGCACTAATTCCAAGGGAAATTAATCCATCCTACGTTGATAGATTTAAACCCATTTCTCTTTGTAATATTTCATAGAAGATCATATAAAAAATTATCTCAAATAGAATAAATCCTCCTCTCTAGAAGATAATTTCAGAAAACCAAAGAAAATTTATCCAAAAAAAGGTAGATCATAAACAATATTATACTATTTCAAAAAGCAATTCATTCAAGCAAAATGCATGGAGAGAAAGGAATGTTCATCAAATTGGATATGGAAAAATCCTTTGATTGGGTCAGACATTGCATCCTCTTTGATGTCCTTCATAAATATGGATTTAGTCTTGAATTCATTGCTTAGATTTCAACATGTATAAGTTATCCATGGATTTTTCCCTTGGTTAATAGTATATCAACAATATTTTTCACAACCTCTCATGGTCTCTGACAAGGATGCCCTCTATCCCCTCTACTTGATATCCTTCTAGTTGATTCTTAAGGCAATTGATGCAACTAGTAATTGGGGAGAAAGAGTCAATATAGGAAAGTATTTCCACACACCAATAAAAAAAACTACCATGTGGGAATGGAGGACAAAAAAGGGAAGAAATGAAGCATAGGAAAGGAATCACAAGTGGTAGAATAAGATGTCAGAATAGAGATTATTCTATTAAGTAGGAATGTTGATCGATTAACTATGCAAGTGAACACACTAACCTGCATATTATCTGGTCAACGCCAATAATTACAATATTTTAAAACAAAACTTTAGCAGCTCAAGCTCCAAGTGAAAAATAGTCAAGTCGTGCAATAAATAGAAGGTAAGGACCACAAAATTCAAGTGTCTTCATCCAACTCAACACAACTTACTTCAATTGGATTACTCGATCTTAATCGAGTAGCCTCGACTAACAATATAATTATAATAGATTACTAGGAGCATAAATTTTGTTCATTGATAGCAAATTATTATTATGTTTTAGGCATTTTCTTTAAATTGTATCTATATAAACATTACTTGAGCATAGTAGTAGGCTAGAGGCATAATCAGTTTGGACAAAACAATGTAGTTAAAAAAAAAAAACTAATTAATGCTATTGGAAACTATGGATGTACTTTCACTATGCTATTACACAGTTTTGTTAATATAATATACCATGTTATCATTAAAATACATTTGTTTAATGAAGGAGAAAGTTTCTTCTGAAATGGTGTGTTTAATTTAATAGTAAGAGTACATGTAGTATTTATTTTCTTGAGATTGTTGGTGTCATATTCAACTCTGAACTAAATTGAAATATTGTGATAACATGATGGGATATTATCACATCATACCTAGAATGGAGCACTATGTGCATGTGGTTAACCACCTTAGCCATGTTGAGTACCTAGTTGATACTCTTATATTCATTGAAAAGATGGCATTATAGCCTTGATGCTAGTGTCGAAGGTGTCTTGCTTAGTTCCGATAACATTAATTATAATGTAGAGATTGTGAAACATGTAGCAAGAAATATTTTTAAATTGGATCTAATAAAAGATGTATATTACATATTGTTATCAAATATATATGTTAGAGGATGCAAGTGGAATGATGTATTAAAGATGAGAACAAAAGTGAAAGAAAGGGAGTTGAAAAAGAATCCAAGTTGTAGCTAGATTAAGCCTGATATTTGGGTTTATACATTCCTTACAAGAGATAGTCATGGTGTAGAGTATACTTGTAAATGTCTCAAGTTAAGTGTACTCCAATGATTTAGTAGAATGCTAGAGATAAGTGTATGCCAATGATTTAGTATAATGCTTGGGTTAAGTGTATGTCAACAATTTAGTAGAATGATTCAACATAAATATAATATATTGTAACATTAAAAGGAATAGTATGAAAAATCAATTTGGTTTTCCCACTTTTGAATTTCAGGAGAAAAATATTTGTGTATATTTTATGTTCTTGTCATTGTATATTTTTTTTTCTGTTTTTTAAAAATTTGTTTGTAGGTATTATTTGTATTGGGTTAAAACCTTCACTCATGCAGTATATTGTAGTACTCCATATTTTAGTTGAATGTGATAAAGTGCATTAAAATACATCCTTCATGATATTATGCATCATCCAAAAAGTTTAAGAGATGCAACAGAGATAATATAAAAAAGCTTTGCACACAAAGCTAAAAAGGATGCAATATTCTAGATACAAAGATTTTTGAAGTGTGATACAGGGTGTCAAACAAAAATAAATAAAAAAGGAGGCGGGATATAGGATGTGTCACATAGAAAATTAAATGGTCTTTGATATAAGGTGTTTCATATAGAAAAAATAAACAATTGCAAGATAGGGATTTTTTGAGAGGATATGAGTAAGTCTCAAATTTTCTAGAATTTTTGGTGACTGTTCCAAGGTGATAAATAAAGAAAATAATTTATTTTTTATTTTAACCTATTTTTAAATTGGAAATAAGGAAAATTGGTAATAGAGGTAATTGTTGCATTGATGAAGGAAAATTTTAAGTACCCAATCATCCTCACAATGCACTAGGGTGGTTGAGTATGTCACAAAAGGGTAATGATGAATCCAAAGATGGTGTTTATGACAATAATAGTGAATGCAAGAAAAGTGAAGTCCATGTTCCTTGATATGTCATTGAGTATGTCTTATTAAGATCTTATCAGGTCCGCCAAAATCAAATAAGTTTATAGGGAAGAATTAATTAGCATAAGTGGTGTATGGAAAAACTAAGTACTTGGTAGTATTTTGAATGGTGGTTTTCCTCTTTAGTGTAGTGTATTATCCTAAAATTTGCAAAGAAGAGATAGGTATCAAGGATGGTGTATAATTTTCCATATAAATAAATATGTTTTTAGCCTCTTGTTCTATACTAGTATTCCCTTCATAGTTATCTTATGATTCTTCACATCAAATCGTTATTGTTCCCTTCACAATCACCTTATAATACTCAGAATAGATTCTACACACTTCTTTTTTGGAAATGATCAAACAAAACTCCTTAGAAGATGGCATTAGAACTATGTGAAAATACAACAACAATTTTATAGCACCTTTTTTTATATAATTAAATATGCTATCAAAATGTCATATGTTTATGAATGAGACACTAACTTTATGCTAATATGATGCATGAATGAGACACTAACTTCATGCTAATATGATGCATACAATGCAGAATGGATCATAGTGATGCAAATACAATGCACATCAAAACAACCATGAAATAGAAATAATACAAACAATAATACTAATTTTTTTAAATCTTTCCAACACCATTTATACAATAAAACATAAGGTAAAAAAACTTTATCCACACCAACATAAAAAATTTATCCAGTGAAAAAGGGTTATAGAAATGCAAATTAATGATGCTACATCCACAAATTATAGCAATTGGTGCTCCTAACTATTACCACTTTACAAATTGTATTGTCCCCACTTCTATCTATACCACTCAAACAGGATGAAAATGTAATATTCCTTTTACAAATTATATTGTTCACCACTTCGATCTATACAACTATTTGGGGATGAAAATGTAATATTCCTTTTATATTATTCCACCAAATATTAGGGTTTTTCTTGAGAAAATTATGGCATTAAATTTTCATTCAAAATTTACCATAATATCTGCACAAGCTCATACACTAGGAATTACCACCTATTAAATAAAACTCCCCTGATATTTCATGGCCTCAGTTTGTTGTCTGGCGTTTCCTTCTTTCAATGTCTTTCTGACTCTATTACTCTGACTCTTTTCTGGTGCTCTATCATTTCCATTGCTCCTGCTCTTGTGCTTCCCATTTGGTGTTTATTCTTCTTCATATTTTGTAAAGAGAGATATACTCTTTTCTTTTCTTTGAGTTCTTCTTGTATCACAGATTTTTGTGATCTCGCTCATTCTGTCATGTAATCTCACCGGAATTTGGAATTTTAGTCCCACACAATTGTAACTGTCTTTGGGTTTTAATAGAAAATGGAGATTTTTTCTTCTTCAAAAACTATTAAATAAAATTGCAATTGTAACTGTCTTTGGGTTTTAATAGAAAATGGAGGTTTTTTCTTCTTGAAAAAACTATTAAATAAAATTGCAAACCGGGAAATCAGATAATTGTTGCAATTCCAATATTATTTTATTGATGGAATTCTTGGAGGACATTTATGCAAATTTTGGATGCAAAAATTGATTAAAGTATTTTCCAAATGCCTCCTCCTGAAAACATTGTTGATTCAACTTCTCAAAGATGGAGAAATGGAGAAATTGATCACTTGGCACTGATAATGTAGCCCAAAAATAAGAACCCTAAATCGACCTCCCTAAAAGTGGATCGCGATCCTTGTTTGAGTTACTTACTGAGTCATAAATCAACTTGTCTCCAAAATGTAAATTTTCCCTCCTGAATTAAGGTAATTCAACCCCCACGAATTACTTGGTTATGGCAATTCCGGTTTCCCAATTGTTCAAGAAACTCGGTCTGGAATTTCTTCAATATGTAGGGTTCTTGAGATGCAATGATTCAGCATGCCTGGAATGAAGGTATTGGCTTGCTCTAAATTGTTTATAGACTCTCTAATTCGTATTGAACTTGACCCTCACTAACAAGTACAAAATGGCCACGAACTCAATTGTTGTAAACACATTTAATTCAGCCCTTGCCACTAATGAATTCGGCTTGCAACAATACTCGAGATGCGGCCACTGAAAATGAGCATTTTTCTCCATGCTAGGGTTTGATTGCAGCCTTACTCAATAGTTAGAAATTAATTCAAGCACTTCACTACTCAACAATGGTAAATTCGGTCCAGCAAGAATGTACAATACATCTCTTGAGAAATTGGGGACCAGAAAATGTTAGATCAATTAGGGTGTGTCTTTCAACATCAAAATTCATGGTATTCAAACAACTAGGGTGTGTCTGTCAACACCAAAACTCATGTTCTTCAACAATTAGGGTGTGTATTTCAACATAAAAACTATAAATATTAAGTTTCTTTATTTTTTTCTTAGTAGCCCATCGAATTTCCTTGTCAATTTCTTCAATAATTATTCTCATGTCATCCTTTAATCACCTACGCCTTTTTTAATAATAATTTCCTCCTCCAAAAACCATGGGTAATACCATGGCTCACTTAATTTCTAGAAAGTGACATTTTACCCCTTTTATTTAATTATTATTTATCTTTTTATAGTGACCCCTTTATTTCCATGGTTAATAGCACATGGAATCTAAATAAGCTATGAATCAACTTCCTTTTGCTTTTAAGGGTCAAAAAGGGACATTACATAAAGGTTGTAGATCTTTTCATTTTGCATCGTTTTTCTCCCACATTGTAGTTAAAAATGCACATAGGATTATAGTATCTACATTAGAGATAATGTTGTGTGGTAAAGTAAATCACACCCAACCTTGTTGAAATAACATGATTATTACTTCCTATACTTTTATGATCTTTTTAAAATGCATTAGCTTACACATCTTACTGAATATTCCCATCACCACAAAGAGTTAGATAGCCATATATTTGCTTCAAACTTTGAAAGCCACCCATAAAGTCCATGGAAATACTTTCCCATGGCCTAATAGTCATTTTCAATTCACTGTATAATCCTTTTTTTATATTACTTGGTTTATTGATTGAAAAAAATACATTTATCATCTAATGAACTTAACCACCTTTTCTTACATTTTGGGGCAATATGGATAAAAGTTGGATACCATCTTTCCATCATCAAAATGAAATGCAATTTTGGAGGTATGAGATTCTTTTTATAAGATGTGTTATGTGCATTTGGAAGCACACAACTTACCAAACATGTAGAGAAACTCATCTTGGAGGTAATAGATAGTCTTATTTTTCCACCTTCTTCATGAGGTTGACCTTGCAACCATTTAAATATCTTCTTAAAGTCCCCCTTTTATGTGTACTTCTCTTTATATGATTGATAAATAGAAGGATTTGTGTGCATAAGTGTAACTAATGTTAATTTTTCTTAGGGATATATTGTTCTTTGCTTTGATAATTGCATTTCTTCATTTACACATTAAAATCACCCCAATTGCACCATAAAAACATTATTGAAAAACATATGCAACTATATAGAAAGAACAATATCATCACCAATGCATTGGAACATAAAGGAACAATAGAAGAAAAACATTCACACATAGAGACACCAGGATTGGTTGGAGGCTGGGGAAAATACCACTATGGGGAAAACCCTTTCAAATTCTTCTTCTTATTAGATTGTCATTGAATGATTCAACAAAAGAATACATTGATCCATATCTTCATCCATACTACTATCCAACAAAAATCAACTAAACAATATCCATGAGATGAATCCAACCATGCTCATACTCAAAACCTTGATTCAGAAGCCTGTAATCAATTGTCATTGTCTTCGGTCAACTATTGAACCTTGCAGTCAATGAGAGAAAATTTTGGACAATTGAAAAACCAAACCCTAGATGTCGATCGCATGGAGGACATGTTGTGTGTGCTACTGAAAGGCTACAGTCACACGGATCAGCCTGATAGTGAGCGAATATAGTTGATATCTCTCGGTGGTATGCCTGCAATTGAGGCCCAAACCCCAAAAATGAAGATGTGAGCTTTAGACACTGCAATTTCACCTTCTTGCAAACCCATTCCTTTGCAGAACTACCTAAAACCTGTGCGAGCCAAAAAAAAGGAAATAGAAAATGATCTAATATGATTGTCCAAATGAGGTAAAGGTCACTTGTATTTGTAGCCTTCTAAGGGTGTCCAATTTTCTTTAGGGTCGACCTGATCAAATATGCACATGTGGGATCATAATTCAAAAATATAATTTCCCTTTTCCAAATTAGATTATCTTTAGGTCAAATTTGGTCCTCTTAAAAAGAGGAATTCAATGAAATCATCATATCCATGAAATGAGTCTTACAAACTAGAATTTGGCCCTAGATGCCAATTTTAACACTCCCTCTCAACTAGGGAGAATTGCACCTACATCATGTCATGTGTATCATGTCGTCAAATCATATCCAATATCAAGTATCTCATCATCATGTATCATCATTGTTCATCTCAGTTCATCTTTTGCTTATTCCTGCTTATCTCTTGATTGTCCCTACCCATATGTTGAACATTATTGAATCTAAAAGAAGAAGAATTTGAAATCGGAGGGGAGCTCAATCTACTACCCTCTATCCATCAGGGAGCCACTTCTACCACCCGGAATCTCTATCAATGGGGAGCCCAATGCTACCAACCGAGAAACATCAACGGGGAGCCAAATCTACAACCTGCATCAACATCAGAGAGCCTAACTCAATCTAGAACAACATCAGGGAGCACATATTAACTTGAAACCACATTGGGGAGCTCAGTCTCAACCCAGAATATCATGGGGAAGAAAAACATCTCCAACCCCATATGTAGAAATAGTTGATATAGGGGAGCACATCTCAACCAATCCTATTGATTGTCGATCTTCCCAACAATGACCCTCAAGAGCCATGTTGTAAAACACCTGCATCATAATTCAATCTTGGGATAGATAACTATCTTACCAAAAGGTAAGGATCACATTCCCCAAGCCTCCTCAACTCATTGGCCAGATGGGGAGGGACAATCCCAACAAGCTCGACTTGTGGGTATGATGCCTACTGGGATATACTTTGAAAATACCAAGAGGGGAGCAACATCTTTGAACCTATGGGTAACAGATAGAGATCATACCCTATTGTTCAAAGATCCCTCAACCCCAAGAGCCCTCCATCTCAATTCCACACCCTGTGAGCTCATACAGGGGGGAATATCTTGCTCAGTATCCTTGATCAATGATGCTCTCTGTAGATCAAAAACATATCATCATGCTCACATATGGTATCATCTTAATCATCATGTCACAATAATAGCAGTCTCCTGTTAATGCATGTCATCAAATAAAATATCATATTAAACTAAAAATATATATATCACAAAAGGATACCTTATTCATCCTCCCTCTCACGGACGTACCAACCATAAGCCTAAGCTTGTCTTGTACAACAATACTGCCTCAATATATGAAGGTATCTCAGTCCTAGTTGTATATGGTATTATCTACCAATCGAATCCCACTCTTTGTCATCACAATGTATCCATGTAATATTCAAAACCTACTCAAACATGTCTCCAAAGAGCTTCTTCATCCTGCCCCGTAGTTAGTCATGCTAGCAAATTCATACTCAACCTCGGTCGTGCTTGAAACTATGGACTTGTCATCAAAATATCATGGAAGATCTCATGCTAAGGCAGCACTCAGATTTTCTCATCATGTCAATAACGATCGCAATCATCATCACTGCATCCATGCAGTCACATATCAAAAGAAGAATTTCTTAGACCAAAAGTTGATCTTCCCATGTAAATATCTTGAAGGGTACTCTATGGAAACTCAATGTGTATGAAGCAGATCAATCATGAATACATTTAGGTTGTTCTATGGAAAACACACACACACACACATATATGTACACAAACAGATAGGTGTCCAAATGGAACATCAATGCTTCAATAAATTATTGGTTTCCAAGTCAGGTTCAACAATGTCTCTTCATAACTTATTGAAATTCAATCGGAGTGTCCAAGGATTTGCATTTCCACTTTCCAAAAATTATTCAATGGTATAGATTTTCTTTTCCAAACATCAAAGATTAATTCATCATGCCATGATTCTTCATTTTTAACTTCAGAGGCCATCTCCCTCTTATTGTGATTATCAGAGGCTCATTATCTATCAATAATATACCATCAGTATATAAAAAAAAAAAAAAAAAATCATACCTTGGACCACTTTTGAAGTAGAGGTTTGGATTGACACATCTTCCTGGCTTCACTAGTTAATTTTCAATGAGAACATATGAGGCTTGAGGAGCTTTCTTTTTACAATGTTATATTTAAACATAAGATTTTACCAAACCAATATGCTTAGCCTTACAGAAAGCAACTAAGTCAGCTTATCAAAGTTTAGAATCCAGAGCAAAACTAATATCAAAATCATCAATATCACTGTAACAAGTTCTTTTGGACCAGGTGACAGGTAGATCTCACATGCAAATATCAAGTTATGGATTTATCTAATTCATGTCAACAAATTGTCATTTACCAAGCAATTCCAAACCAAACTTCATATAAATCATTTATGTCACAAGATGCAAATTCATACACAAAGGATAAATCATGCAATTTCCATCCATATATTGTGAGATTATTTCATCCTAAATCACATTTTTTATACCTCAACCATTGTTCCAAGGAAAATGAGGTCCATACAAAACCATTATGTAATACCAATATTAGTCACTGAAAGTCACTATGCCCATATAGCATTGTTATCAAGGAAAATCATCAGTTGTTAAATCAAATCATTAGTCATAAAGTCAAATCCCAATTTGCTATCATAGTGATATATATAACCCAAAGCACGTCTCAACATCAAGGAAAAGTTTTAAACCATTATCAAGCATCATGTCAAAACTCCAAACACTGCTTATCTATATCAATCAGCCAAATCTAGTCAAACCCTTGCAACTATGATCAAATATTGTCATACACAAGCCTCAATGGTTGAATCATAATGACGTATTAATATGCATATCATGGTGACCTGCAAACACTGACAAGTTTAGTCAAAATATTCAAATTATAGTAAGTAAAACATTCAAACTTCCATGCTCATAGAACTTTTTGTTGTTTGCTCCATCTTTGTAGGACAATCATCCTTCAGGTGTACTTCTGATTTCATCCACAAAACTTCACTTTTCTGTTCTACAGGCATAACCACACCCATAGGCCTTCTTTCGTGCAGTTTAGAGGCTACAATTGCACCCTTAGGCTTTATTCCATGTGGTTGGGGATTAGAGTAAGGAAAACCCTTTCTTCTTAAGGCAAAACTAATTAGATGTTTTTTTATTCATGTCCATAAATATTACTTCAACAATAAATAATATTCTATACATATAATGCAAATGATAATAGGAGTAGGGATCTTATGGAGAGATTCTCCCTCTGAATGGGAAGCCACTTCAGTCATCTTCATTCAAGTCATTAACCTGTCTATAATATTGTCATGCATCAACAGATCTATTAGATCATAAAGTCAAACTATATCACATATTTATCATGGTCATATCATGTTAGCATCAACTACTTTACCATTACATCATGACATCAATATTTCATCAAGGGTTAGTGTCAAATAGCTAATAGGAGTATACTTCAAGAATCATGATCACAACATTACTTCTTTGTCACATAACTCAATCCATCAAGTCAGGGAATTCAATTTTACCATATGCCATAATTACTAAGCACATCAAAACATATCCACAATCAACAAAATATATAGAGTATCAATATCATTTTTACACTTCTATCATCATGGCTACCATGCTTTTCGCAAACATTATCAATAATATCAAGTTGTCATCTATTAGAATCAAGGTGATAGCCTTCTTTATGGGCTAAATATATCCAAAATGATAGAAAACATCAAGTATATCAATATATCAAAGATCAATATCAAGTAGCTTCATAGAATCAAGAAGTTCATCATGTCTAAAGGTAAGATATTTTTTCACTACCAAGTGCATCATTTCATCGTAGGTATCATGAATCAAACTTCCTTTCATATGCATACATGAGCCATTTGTGAAGGTGATATACTAATCATGTCTTAGGGCTTACCTTACCATCAATATTGCAACTAAAACATAATAACATGCATACATTGTAGTGTTTAGATACTTGTGCACCTTCTTATTTTACATCAGCGACTGTAGCACTTTGTCACCTATTCATCAAGTGCCTCTTTACCTTTCCCAATGCTAGTTCTTCTCCTCCTGCACTAGCCATGTTTCCTACATCTCATATGATCCTCTAGAAGGATCCACTTATCATGTCTCATTAAGAAGTTAGAGGTATCCAAATACTCACATATACATGCAGGAAGTATAAGTAATAATCAAAACACTAATTAGATCAGTAGGTCTAAACATAAAGGAGCACCATAAATCGAAAAGTATTTATCTTCAATGAAAGATGATCATCTCTCTCTTGAACCGACCTTCAAGAGCCATCATTGTCCATTGTCCACTTGTTTCCTTCAGTATATATTCATCAACAACCAAACCTAATAGAAATTATCCCATCTATGGCTTCATCAAATATTTTCCATAAACCAGGGTTTCTTCCAAACCCTAACCTCATAGTATCCATCAAACCCTAATAATCAAATTGCCTAAGGTTATCTTCAAACCTTATTAATCTTTTCTCCACCATATTTTCTTGCTTCCATCATAGGTGTCTCTATAGGGGTGATCTTCAATGAATTTTCTTCATCCCAGTTCGGATTCCATGTTAATTTTTCCTAGGGCTATATTCTTCTTTGCTTTGATAATTTCATTTATTCATTTACACAATAAAATCACCCCAATTGCATCACAACATCATTATTCAGCAACATATGCAACTATGTAGAAAGAACGATATCGTCATCATCAATGCAGCGGAACATAAAGGAACAATAGAAGAAAATAATTCACACATAAAGATACCATGAATTGGTCAGAGATCGGAGAAAAACCACTATGGGGAAAAGACTTTCAAATTCTTCTTCTTTTTAGATTGTCATTGAATTATTCAACAAAATAGAGTAAAATTATCCATATCTTCATCCATACAATTATCCAACAAAAATCAAGTAAACAATATCCATGAGATGAACCCAACCATGGTCATACTCAAAACCTTGATTCAAAAGCCTGTAATCAACTCTCATTGTCTGCAGTCAACTATCGAACCCTGTGGTCAACGAGCGAAAACTTTGGACAACTAAAAAACCATACCCTAGATGCCAGTTGCATGGAGGACATGTTGTGCATGCCACTGAAAAGCTTTAACTAGATGGATGATCCTAGCAACGAGTGATTGTAGTCGAGATTCCTCTGTGGCATGCTTGTGACAGAGGCCCAAAACCCTAAAACATAGATGCGAGATTCAGACCCTGCAATTTCACCTTTGTGCGAACCCATTCCTCCACAGACCTACCTCAAACCTGTGCGAGCCAAAAAAGAAAGAAAGAGGAAAAGATCCAACATGATTTTCCAAATGAGGTAGAGGTCACTTGCATTTATATCCTTCCAAGGGTGTCCAGTTTTTTTTAGGGTCGACCTGATTAAATATGCACATGTGGGATCATAATTCAAAAGTATACTTTCCCTTGTCCAAATTAGATGATATTTAGGTCAATTTTGGTCCTCTCAAAAATAGGAATTCAATGCAATCATCATCTCCATGAAATGAGCCATCCAAAGTGTAATTTGGCCCTAGTTTCCAATTTTAGCAACTAATGTTATGATTCTAATTTTTGATGGCCTAAATGTTATGTCTTTTAGCTTGTCAGAAATTCATTTCTTATCTTTGATAATGAGATGAAATTTCTAAAAAAAATACATCCATTTGTAATTATTTCTTTCTTGTTGAAGCTTACTCTAGGCTAACAAATTATTGCAAGGAGGTGTTCATTTTGGATGATGGTCTCCTTTCCCAATCGATAATGTTTCCATTTCTTAGCAATGTACACAAAAACATAAATATCATTGTCATATGTGGGATAGTTCATGAATACTCCATGTCACAGCTTATATTGTTGGGATATTATATTCTCTCCTTGAATCATTACCACTCCCATAGCATACCGACTTGTATTTATGTCCACTTTGAAGGGTTGTTGGAAATTGGGAAATTTTGGGATTAGTGCTTGATTGATCTTGCATTTTAGTTCCTAAAATTCCTTATGCTAATTATCCTCTTGGAAACTCTTGTAATTGGAAAATATAGCATGAAGTGGTGTAGCTATAACTAAAAATGATGCTAATAAATTCCTAAGTATTGTTTTTCTCCCATAAAGTTCCTTACTTTAGTAGCATTAGTAGGATTTTTTCATTTCATTATGGTCTCCATGTTCATGGGATCGATCTTGAGACACCATTTTCCAATCACATATTTGTCACACGGAATCAGTCAAGAGTGCGGACACAACCGACCTTCCTAGAAGTCTAAGACATTCTAATGACAAACAAAACAAACTGGAGCTATCCTTCTCTAAACATGCATTATGATATGAGAAATCAAGTGTTTCGTTCTTACCTTTGTCCAAACGCTGTTGTAGAAGTCCAAGCTTTGTTGATCTGGATGAGCTCCTCCTTTTCTCCAAAACCTGCAATCACCAACAGTCAAACAATTAAATAGCACCTGATTATAACATAAAACAAAGCATATTCAACATATAGACCAAGGAGTACATGAAATAACCCATAAACAACAAGTTATTGAGAAGAATGGACCAATTTGCATTAAAGGTAATCAAAAGGAACCATTACAACCTGAGCCTTGGTGTTGTGCAAGCTCCTTCCAGGGTCCACAAGAGTCTTCCTCTACTTTGACAAAGCTCACCCACTTCCAAATAGAACAAGCAAAGATGGCAATCTCTCCTCACAAGCTTCTAAATGGGAGTCCTAATTCCTGCAGCATTTACCCTTAGAAATGTATAGCTTTCAACCTTCCTCCTTCTGGCCCAATGCCTATATTTATAATGCTCAAGAGGAAGTTAATCAGGTCCACCATCAATGGGATAGTCCCCTCTTTGGATGGGATCACTCCCTTATTGATGGGATAAGTTCCTCTTTGGTAGGAGTGCATGAACCATCTGGAGGCGCTCAATACACGTCGAACAACCTTCTAGAATGCTCTAGAAATGACCGCAAGTAAGTTTTTGAAGATAAAACTTGCGCATTTTAACCTTTTCAGAGGGACGCACCTGCCCCTTTAGATACAGAGCGTCCTTGGACGCAGATCTCACGAAAAATAGGTGCGTACCCGCAGGCAAGGTTTGAGAGAACCTGTGTACCCAGAGATAAACATATTTATAAAGACTTTCTCTCTTTCTTGGAGTTTGACATGGATAGCAGAGGCATAAGACTTGCTTAAGAGGGTAGTATGACTGTTGATAAAGCCATACCGACTGTAAATAGCCATGGTGACATTTTTTAGTGTAACAGATTACCCCCTAAAGTGCGAAGCCTGGAATAGATTAGGGTTTTGTATTATCTAGGAAGGGTGAAGCGCTTTATCATTTCGAGGATTATCTCGTGGAGAACCTGGTCAGAACCTGCAATTTTCAACACAAAATACATGTATAAGATTATATCATCACTGAGGTAGGCATTCCCATACTCAGATTAAAACTTTAACTAACTGACTAACTACTCTGATACATAAATGATTTTGCAGTACATCATAATCATAGACTTTTGTAGACACAGTATGGACGCAGCCATCTGTTTATGGTTAGTCTACTTAGATAATGAATACAAAACTCCTCGCAGCCTGGATGGTAAAGATTCGATCCAGGGTCTTCATTCCTACTCCTCGAATTGGTACGATTCTAACCATGCGAATAAATGAGTCGATGTCGAACATGGTAGAAACCACTTGATTACCAGTCGATGATGTAAACTGTTAACAAGCGTGAGAGAGACCACCAGTAATGTCAATGGTTCTCAAAGTACCCAGTACAATCCATGAGATGTGAATGAATGAATTGGTGTCGAACATTTCACGGAATCCTTTGATCGAAAGTCAATGATGTAAACTGACGTCAAAGGTGAGAAACCTGCCATTGATGCATGCAGACTTCAAGGTACTGACGATTTCTAAGTCATCTCTCTAGATAATGTGCTGATGTCGATAGAAAGTGACCCGTTGCAGGCAAGCCCACAACACGAAATCATTGTTCAAGTTGAAGAAATGTTGCTGTAAGGACTGACTCAGGGATGGTCAAATGGATGACAAGTATTTTGCAGATGAAAGTTTTGTTCGCAGACCTCTTGAACACATAACGACACGACAGATGGTTTGGTGCTAAATAACTCAAAGTTAATCCCCGGAACCCGGTTGAAGACTTTCAAAAGTGGTTTGATCAACTGTGAGGTAAAAGATTTCCCAACCCAGGTGAATGAAAAGTGTCGTGTCCAAGAGTGGTAATAAAGTTTCTTCTGAGACAAAAGGTAACAAATAGGCTCATTCTTCTCTCTTTTCCCCCACCATTTCTGGCAAGTACCTCTTTATTTTTAACAAGCTTGAGGAGGATAACATATGCTTGATTATAAGCTCATCCTTCGGACGAGTCCAACCCAGTTTTGATTCGAACCCTAGGAAGGAGTGGTTCGTTCCTGTTTGTAATTGAACAGGTCCTTTACTGTGAAATGTTTAACGAGCCCAGTATAGGAGAAACTCGGCGTTTTTCAATTTTAGAGAGTCTGAAAAACTTAAGGAGACTCCAAGTTGAACTTTTTCGTAAATTTGTGTCCCTCAAGCCCGAAAAAAGTATAAAATAATACCTGGGGGAACCGCTTGATCTTGCGACCAAGGAGTACTTTCATAATTAGTGTCGCTGACCTGAAAAGTAAAAAGCGATCAAGGACACGTCGTTTTATTTCCATATCGAGTTTGAAACGACAAAAACACGGCAATCTTTTCCTGATTTTACGGTCAGAAAAGAGCTATAAGGGGACCGTCTTTTAATTCCGTTTTAACGAGTGTAAAAGAAACGCTCGGCGATCTTTTCATGTTTTAGGAGTCAGAAAAGGGCTTAAAAGATGACTCTGATATTTTGTTCGTGAAAAAATGACAATTTTCCCTCTAAGTCCCTTTGTCTTGCACAAAAGCGACACATTACTCATACATGTTTAAGATAGGCAAAAATTCATCGAAAAACATCTTTCCATGGTGAAAAATGAACAAATTCATCCAAAAAACCTATAAAAAGACTTTTTACCATGTCATTTTTACCGTTTGACTGTTGAGGTTGAAAAAGGAGCTTTTGACAAGAAACTTCCCGTGGTCGTTGCAGAAAATCCGACCATTAGAATCGAACTCCGTCTCTTCCAGGTATTTCACAACATCCTCCTTGTCAATTTCATCCGTTTAGAATTTTATTTTAGGTTTCATTTTTTATTTTTGGGGGGTTTTTGGGTTTTGAAAACCGCTCTGCGGGGGACGCAGGTTCCCTAAAGGCTGGCTTGTGTCCCTCGACTTTTTCCTACACAGGGAAAAGGTCGGGGGACGCAGGCTACCTTCAGGCCACCTGCGTCCCGGCGCACTGTGCGCCAAACGCGGGGTGCGTCCTCCGTAAAACGCGGATTTTGAAACCCCAAGCTCCCAAATTAACCATTGAATTTACCCAAAATTTATTTTAATGCCTGTTTGTTCATGTGTAGGGCACTTATCATGCTGGATTGGAGAGAAAGAGAGCATGATGAGGTTGATGAAGCTGCAATCAATCATCAACCCTCCCTCGATGCCCTAAGAAGATGTGGATTATACAAATACTGGGCCATACCTGGCATGAGGGCTCAGGTAAGATTCTTGGAGTGGCTGGTCGAGAGATGGAACGTTCAAGAGCAATGCTTTTATATCGGTGGGCAACAACTCGAGATAGAGCCTGCTGATATTTACTTTCTCACTAGCTTGCCGAATAGAGGCGAGCAGCTCAATCTGGCTGGGACTAGGCCGGGTGGCCAATCCCTTGATAGTCTCCGAGCAGATTGGTGCCTACCTGATCGACACCATGCGAAAGGCATAGAGATCAAATACATCTCTCGGCGTGAACTCATGGTCTTAGCTTTCACTGTGACCAGGATTTGTGGCTCAGCCACTTTACATATTGCTACTGGGTCCCAAATGCGGATGGCAATTGACTGTTTCCAAGGCACCATCTTCAACTGGTGTGATGCGGTGTCGGCTAACTTGAAAGCTCAACTGACCAGGGCAAAGACCGGGAGACTAAAGACCTTTGGATATGGGCCTATAGTCGTGAGCTTTGCCTTAGAGAGAATTCCGATGCTGATCCCTCAGCATCTCACTGTTGATATTTTGGGTCCTCAGGAGCCAAAGCTGGTACGATGGGTTGCGGTGATGGCCCGGCATCCGGACGAGGGTGCGGCAGTTGTTCGATTCACTGACAGTTATTTTCACTGGTTAGAGGACCAGGTGTTTGCGATTCAGGACTTTCCGTATGCCGGAGTAGATTTTCGAGGTGATCCGGACATGGTTCTTCCACAGGGAGAACAATGGGATGACAGAGGTACTTTATTTTTCACGAGTTTTCAAATTATGTATTTTTTTTTGTTTTTTATATATATCGTCTCAAAATTGACAGTAAAATTTTCAAAATGCAGATGTTGGTCCACAGCGTCCAGCCAACCTCCGGCCTTTTGAGAGGAGACATCCAGTTGCACTGGTACCGGCCCCACAGGACACGGCGGCTGCAGAGGTACTAGCTGAGTTGGAGCATGATCTACAGCGTCTGACGGCGGATATACCTGAGACTACTATGGATGATATTCCTATCAGACTTCAGCGCTATGTAGTCGCGGTCCCTGGACCGTTTAGGAGATTTTTGCGCAAGGTAGCCCGTGCAGTGGTGTCGTACAGGGAGCACCACCAGTGATTGGCTAGTCACTTTGTAGACACATGTGACATTTTTGACTTTTTGTACTTTATCATTTTTGCCGATCATAAGGTGTTTTTCAACCTATGATCGAAGACGATGTATATTTTTTGACACACTCCTATCTATATATATATCACTATTACCGGCTCATCTTGTTTAACATGTATGATGAAATGTTTTTAAATTTACTTGCATGATTATCGTAAATGTCTGTCCAACACTCGAGAAGCAATTGCATCTGCTAATGTATTTAAGGACCTTGGAATATGCTGATATTCAATGTAATCAAATTCACGTTCCAAGAGACGCACTCTCAAAAACAACCTTAATAACACAGGATTTCTAATGGCATAACTCTATTAAGCTGTAATACAACAAGTTCAGAATCTAACCTCACTATCAAACGTCGAATTCCAAATGAAATAGATTCGGATAATAATTCAACCACTGCACTGTATTCTGCAATGTTGTTCGTTGTTTGACCGAGGCTTACCCCATGCATAGAAACTAACTCGTCAGAGGGTGAATAGATAACCCAAGCTGCGGAAGAGATATTCCGTGTACTACGACAAGCACCATCAGCAAATCCAATGTATGTTTGGAGGGGCGTCGACATCTACAATATCAAGAGCAAAACCAAGATAAGCCAGAATAACGACAAAAACACACTCACTAAGCTAAGCACACTGACTAACTAACAATCATACTAGCTAGAAAGAAAACCTAACCTAACTAAAAATTCTCCATACCCACCATTTAAGCATAATACCTCTTTAGGTAAAGTCCATTTCTGGGTTTACCCAAAGAGTCCCCATCAAAATCTACTAGCTCATAAGCCCCTTTTGCTAGCTTTCGCTTTACAATATAGGGTCCATGCCACATAGGAACGAATTTTCCAGCACCTAGCTTATCGTTAGCTTGATCATATAAAAGCACTAGGTCTCCCTCCGAAAAACTTCGAGGGGTCACATTTCTATCATACTGAGCTTTCATTCGCTTTGCGTGAGTCTCGATTGCCAATGCAGCGTCACGTCGAGTCTCATCTAATTTAGCTAAGTACAATAAACGTTTCTCCTCTTCGGAAGTAGCTGGAAGTAATTCGACAGCCATTTGAAGTGATGGGATTTCACATTCAATGGGTAACACCGCTTCCAAGCCATAAACTAGCTGGAAAGGAGTGAACCCTGTTGAGGTTTTCACTGAGGTTCGGTATGCCCATAGCGCCGAAAATAACATGTTGTGCCAATTCGACCGATGAATACCAATGGTTCGTCGGATCATGATAACCAGAACTTTGTTGATAGACTCAACCAAACCGTTGGCTTGCGGATAATAAGGAGTAGAGCTGTCATGGCGCAAACCAAGCTGGCTTGTAAGTTCAGTCATCATGGTGTTTCGAAAATGGCTCCCATGGTCAGTAATGATTGCTTGTGGGACACCAAACCTAGTTATTATATGATTGAATATGAAAACTGCAGCTGTTTTGCCGCTTGCGTCGAATGTAGGCATCGCCTCGGCCCATTTAGTGAAATAATCAACCGCGAGGATGATATACGCATGCCCCCCGGCCGAGTGAGGGTTACAAGTAATAAAGTCGATACCCCATTTGGCGAATGGACCAACGGCAATTATAGGGTGGAGAGGAGCAGGTGGTGCGCGCATCTTTCGATCAAACACTTGGCAGTTGTGGCACTTCCGGACTGCAATGATACAATCTTTAAACATAGATGGCCAGAAGTAACCAGCGCGCAACACCTTCTGAGCTGTGGCATACCCAGACATATGACCGCCACATGCTCCAGAGTGACAATCATTCAAAACTCTCTCAGCCTCTTCGTGAGTTAAACAACGTCGAAAAACTAAGTCTGCCCCCCGGCGATAAAGTGTATCTCCAATAATTTTGTATGGCTGGGATTGAAACCTAATTTTTCGACGTTCCGCTTTTGAAGCTTCAGGCCGAAAGGTTTGGGTTTGGAGATAGATGATTATATCCCCGTACCACGGATCTAAAGTACTGATAAGAAACAAAGATTCGTCCGCAATGGACTCCTCTGCCACAGTCTCTGTGTCAGTACGCGGGAAATCACACATCAATTCCGCAAAAACTAAGGATTTCTTAGACTTGGACTTCTCGAACTCCAAGTCGAACTCTTGCAGGATAACGATCCATTTAGAGTACTTGCCCCCTAGCAGTTGTTTTGTCAAAATATAAATCATAGGGTTGCAATCCGAAATAACTGTAGTTTTACGGAGAAGAATGTAGTGACGAAAACGCTGGACAGCTTGAACGGCTGCCAGGGCCAATTTCTCCACATGCGAATATTTTAGCTCAGTGGGATTTAAGGTCCTACTGAGATAATATATCACATGTTCTGCTCCGAATTCATCTTCTTGAACTAACACCATTCCAATGGTGGAATGCGAAGCTGCGAGGTATAAGAAGTAGTCCTGGTTGTAGTTGGGAGGATGCAACAACGGTGCATGGGTCAACGCGTGTTTAAGTGCATCAAAAGATTGTTGGGCAATCTCGTCCCAAAAGAATTGAACGTTCTGTTTCAACAACCGTGTAAAACCTTTAGTGACCTCGGCGTAGTTTGGGATGAATCGGCGTAAAAAGTTCGCTTTCCCCTGCAAACTTTGGAGTTGGCGCAAACTCGAAGGAGGAGGCAATTTGATGATAGCCTCGACTTTCGAGGGATCGACGCGAATGCCGGCTTTTGAAACAACAAATCCCAGCAATCGACCTGTTTCTATACAGAAAACACACTTGTGGGGATTCAACCGAATTCGATAATGCCTACACCTCATAAAGATTGCTCGTAGGTGGACAAGGTGATCAGCTCGACGTAAAGAATGAGCAGGCAAATCATCGAGATACGGTTGCACAATGTGCTTGATGTCGTGAAATGCGTAAGACATCGCCCGTTGAAAAGTGGCCCCGGCATTCTTAAGCCCAAAAGGTAATTTGCAATAAGCAAATGTCCCCCATGGACAAATGAATGCCGTTTTTGGTTGGTCGGCAGGTAGAATATTGATTTGATTATAGCCCGAAAAACCATCCATGAAGGAAAACATTTCACTTCCGGCACAATCATCAATAATTTGATCGATATAAGGCGTAGGATAGTTGTCTTTTGGACAAGCTCGATTGATATCCCTATAATCGATACAGATTCTTATTGTTCCTTGTTTCTTGTTGACCGGAACAATATTCGATACCCAATCCGTTAACGGGATCGGATAAATGAAACCTGCTTTCAACAGCTTTTCGACTTCTGCTTTAATCGCAGCCGCTTTTCGAGGGTGAATCTGACGCAACCGTTGCCGAATGGGTTTAGCATCCGGGTAGGTTTTGATTTCATGAACAACAATGGCAGGATCGATTCCCGGCATTTCCTCGTAAGACCAGGCAAACACATCGCGGAATTCTTGGAATAGGGCCTTGTAAGTTTGGATTTCTTCTTCTGTACATGCGGCACCTATATGAATGTTCTCCTCAATTCCGGGCTTCACTGAAATATCAATGGGAATAGTACGAGAAATATTCCCTAAATTCAACTCTGAATCAGAATGTTTCGTTGGATCCTGAGCGTCTTTGACATATTCAGCGGTAAAGATAGATGAAAAATCATTTTCAAATGCATCATCCTTAGGTAAAAACGAAGATCTGTGATGGAGATCTTCCCATGGTAGATCGTCTACACTTAGGATTTCGCGAAGTTGTTCGTCAGATGACACGACTTCGGGAAACGCTATCCTTTCTAAGGTTGAGGTGAAAAGTGACTCTCCACTGACCACATTCATTTGGTCGACCTCGGTTGAATGAAAGTCGGTAAAAGACATTAGAGCTTCATAAGCAATTTCATATGGACTCAAGGGCATAGCATTACCGAATGAGTCTATCTCAGAGTCAGATGGGACAAACCAAGGATCATCATAAATAATGTTTTCTGATGTAATCATATGAATTGTTGCAAACGAAGGTTCTACGCTGAGTGGAGGGAGAGGAAAAGTTCCCAGTAAACCGGAATCCTTAACTAAACCTACACCAACGTCCCTATAAGGGATTGTCGTCTTACCGACATGCTGGATACTCTCTGAAGAGGCTGGGTCGGATGAAAAGTATGTCAGCTGATCAATAGTCACGATCTTACCGTTATGTGGAAACTTAATTACTCTGAAGACCGATGAAACGACCGCTGTCATAGCATATGACCAACTTCGACCCAAAAGAAGGTTGTAGTCTAGAGGGGCATCAACCACTTCCACATCCAGACTAACGGTTTTACCTTCTACCCCTATAGGCAATTCCTGTAGAATACCAAACGGACGGAACCCACGGCCATCAAAGGCCTTAAGGATGGTGGGGGATTGGTTCAACGAAGGAGAACCAAGGGATCTCCAACATTGAATCGACATAATACACGTAGAAGCTCCCTCATCAATCACAGTCCTATGAATAGGCCTGTTTTTGACTATCACTGGAATTTGGAAAGCCATTTGATGGGGGAGACGCGGTGTACTATTTTCTAGATCGAAGATCATTAGATTCGGATCCTGAACATCAACAGCTCCTATAGCCGACAAAAGCAATTTTCGTTGTGCTGGGCATGATTGCAGCACTTCTAACGCCGACATTGCTGAGGGTGAAACAGCTAAGTCCTCAACAATGTTGTAATTCTGGGCCGCTCTCGCATGTGGATTGAAAGCAGACCTTCGAAGTACACCCTTGGCGGGCGGTTTAATTACTAAGTCTGGGTTAGGTTTCTCGATCTGTAGTGGATCGGAACCAGGAGCTGAGGTTGATGGGTTAGAGTGAGAAGATTCTGCTTCCTTACCATCAACAGGATTCTTACTACCATAATCTTGCGATCGAGTCGCAATCCTCACATGAGACATCATCAAAATGGGTTCTTCACTGGCATTCGAGGAAGAACCTATCATCTTATTCTCCTGCTCCGGAAATGGATTTTTTAACACAGCAGGAGTGGGAGAACCTTTGACTATTTTCACTACCTCGGCCCGATGAGGGCAATCTCTCGTAAAATGATCCTCTTCACAAATAAGACAAGGATATCGAGGTTTGCGCTTTTCGTCATTGGTTTCCGACTTTTCAGTTTTCTCCTTCGGAGCCTTGTCTGCTTTAGCCTTCTTCTTTCCTTTCTTCTTTCCACCGTTTTTTGATTTGGCCGTAGATGACTCTACAGCGTGAATATCGGCGGTAAGTTCAGGAGAAGACTCTCCTGTCGGGGAATCGGGCAAAGTGATAATAGGAGTAGTTGAAGCCTTGGAAGACTTCTTCTTGCTCTTTGTATTCACGATACCAATCATACCATCAGCGGCATGAGATCCCGAAGGAGCAGCAGCGATTTGATTCGACTTTGGAAGATCCGGAATCTTCTCGTGTAATGTACCCGACTGAGTGTAAACTAAGTCAAGGTATTGTGCCTGAGCAATGACTTGCTCCTCAGTAACTACTCCGGCCTTAGCTACATCTTCAGTAATCCTTGGTAATAATGATTTAACAAACCATTCAGCTAAGATTTGGTCCGGGATAAAAACTTTCACTAGCCTTCTTCGACGTCTCCACTCATGAATGTGATCGGAAATATACGTGGAGGTTGATTGTTTTAGTGAAGTTAATAACTTCGTACCGTTATCGTATCTGACCGGTAACTGAAAGTGAGTTAAGAACGAGGTAGCTAACTGGCTAAAATTGTAAAAAGAGGCCCGTGGTAACTCAATGTACCACTTGGCCGCGAGACCAATGAGTGTACGCTGGAAAAGACGTAAGCGGATCGAATCATCCGAGATGGAATTTGAAGCACACCAGAGGTGGTAAGTCATCACGTGATTGGACGGATCCTCTCCAGACTTACCTTCGAACTTGGGTATATCGCTGGGCAACTTATTTGGCATTGGCGGCCAGAACGGAAGATATTGAATTGGATCGTTCGTTAGGCGCGTCAAGTCTGGTAAATCCAAAGTTGCGATAAACGGTAACTGCCGGTTAGGATCTCTAAAACTCTGGGTCACAATACCGGCCCCAGGAGGAGGATATCCAGGATAACTAGGAACAGGAGTTGCATTTGGGATATTATATCCTCCTGGAAAACCAGGATTAACCGGACCGTACTGGGGTTGCTGAGGTTGTTGATAAGTGTACCCAGGATACGGTTGATACTGGTAAACCGGTTGTTGGACAGCTTGCCCAGGTTGATACTGTCCCTGGTACGGAGGTTGAACAAATTGAGGTTGAGTAGTGACAACCGTACTTATACCAGGTTGGCCTACAGGCATCTGGACTGTGGTTTGAATCGTAGATCTGGACAACGGTACAGATGTCTGAGGAGTGGTTACAGAGACAGTAGAAACCGGAGCCGTCGATACTCCAGAAGTAAGTATGGTAGATGTGGCGGTAGTTGCAGCAGCCGTTTGAGATGGAGTACTAGGTGCAATTGGCGGCTGAGTAACTACCGAAGTTACAGAGGTTTGAACACTTGACTGGACAGGTTGCGGTTGCTGGGGTGGACCAGAAACTACAGGTTGTCCCGCTTGAGGTACCGACTGTATACTTGGCTGCAACATCTGTTGACCCTGTGACGGATCCCACACTAACATTCCAGGGTATTGACCCATAACAGGTTGAGGGTACTGAGATCCATAGCCGGATTGAGGATAGGATTGATAACTGTAAGGTGCAGTTCCCATACCTTGACCATATGATTGACCTTGAGGTGGTTGATAACCTTGACCTGAGTATTGACCTTGAGGTTGATAACCTTGAGGTAAATACGGGTACTGGGGTTGACCTTGACCTTGAGGTTGGTATCCTTGAGGTTGATACCCTTGGGGTTGATACCCTTGGGGTTGCCATCCTTGAGGTTGCCATCCTTGAGGTTGATATTGATACTGAGGTTGACCTTGGGGTACATATTGAGGCTGGGGTTGACCTTGAGGTATGTATTGCCCTATAGGAGCGTACTGACCTTGAGGTTTCCCCCCAGACACGAATGAAGTACCTTGAGGTTGCCCCCCAGGCATTAACGGAGGCTGCCCCCCAGGCGGTAATTGGCCACCTTGAGGTTGGGAAACGGGCACTGAACCTGACATCATGTAAATGTCTCCTACACCTAATGGTATATTACCACTTTTTCCAACTAATAACCCATGATCAATGGGTTGAGGAGATGCTCCCGCAAAGGTACCAAAAAGAGATTGATACCCAGTAGGAACAGAAGGACCGCCATGTAAAAAATATTCAGGACTTTGTGTAAACACAGACGACTGACCAAACATATTTACAGGAGTATGAATACCTCCATGTGGAAAAGGAGTACGAGGTGTAGAAAAAACTAGCCCAAAGTTGTCTAAATAATTGGTTAACGACAGGTACCAAGTAGTACTTCTAGGAGGACTGTAAAAGATAGATTCACGCTCCCTTAGATCAAGGTTAATTTGATCTTCAGGATCAGAGACGCCTATTTCTTCCTCTGGAACAAGTTCTTCAATAGCAATCAAACCAACAGGAAGATTTTCGGTGATAATTCTTTCTATTCTCGGTGAATCAGGAACACTAGGAGTCAAAGTAACAGGTTCGGATATTTCTGGTTCTTCGCCTGTATCACTAGCAGACGAAAAACTACCAACAAGCTCAGAAACTGTAACAGCTTCGAGATTATAACCTGTCTCTAAACTTTGGTAATCTGGATGGACCACCAAGGAAGATTCTCCTTCTTCAGGTGAACCTACTCTACTGCCACTAGGAGGAGTTACAAGGACCTTTAAACCTTCTAGATGACTGGACTCGTCTTGAGGAGGTTCACCCCTAAGTCTACGGGATCTTCTCAACAATTCGGCCACAGAAACAACTTCAGGAGACTGGCCCCGAAGTCTACGGGACTGTCTCGGTAATTCCGCCACAGCTAAAAACTTTTAACTACTACACACGAAAACAAAAGAAAATTTCAAATCAAGCTACCTAAAGTCTCTAAAGAACCAAACAAATTTGAATCATATGCCTAAAGAATCTAGGGCGTCAAACCAAACACAAACAGTAGCCTTCCGGACCAAAAGCGCTAGTTGGTGATGAAGCCCAACCTCGCTGGATTCAGTACAGAAATGGCGGGTGGAACAGTTACGCCGACAACCTGCTTAATGAATACACTGGACCAAGTTCCTCCACTTTAACCGTCTCAAGTGAAGTAAACCCCCCAGAAAATCCAAGTGAGTATAGCCGACGTCTGCTCCAGGTACAGTGGGACCTTCCCTCCACCGTCACCTCGGTAGAATCCTAAAGATAATGGCCACTAAGGTTACCAACTGCAACAAATGTACCTGGGGGAACAGTCTAAACTTCGACAGCACGCAAGGGCAGAGTAGCAAGCTCAATCCCCTTGCCGGCTCCTTGACAATAATCTAAGGTTTACTGACAAGTGACCCCTGGCTCCTCGACAATGGTTAATCTGAGGTTTACCATTTGTAATACGTGCGTGTCTGGCGTCGTTCCCAACGAGGGGGGAATGATCCCCTCACTGGTTCGGACACGAGCTCGTGCTTCTCCTTTAAGAGGAGCTTTCCCAGAGTACAAGTGAGACAATTGGATTTATTCTATCACAAGATAAGCTACTTGTTTGGTTTTGTTGTCTTGGAGAGTTAATTACTCACCTACTCCAAGACACTAGCCTGATCTAAATTGGTGCTTTAGAGCCCTAGTAAATAAAAGTTACTATTTCAATTTTACTTTAAGCGTTACTTTTATGGTTGTTCTTTAAAGTCACAAGGTAGTGGAAGTGAAACCAATGGTGTGTAGACTCGACTCCAACCACTACAAAGATGCACCTAAGATGATTTACGCTACTTTGCTTTTTCAATGAAATTCTTAACTAAGAGAGTTGAGAGAATGCAAATTTTAGAGAAAACAACTTCCTTAGAAAAGACAATCAAAGAAACAATTCTCTTTTTCTTTTCAAGCACACAAACATGACCACTCTTTACTTGCACGAAAAACTCTTTTTCTTTCAAAACTTTCAAAGCTACTTGAAACAAAACTTTTCAAAGGAGATGTTTTTGTATTTTCTCTTTTTAATAAAGCATATAAACCTATCTTAACACAAAATAATTTCAAAAGCTACAAAAACTATGAAAACTTGACTCACAAGCAAATCAAAAGAGAAATTACTCTAAACAAACCTAACAAGGCAAAAGCTCACAAAGATGATTCTAGGTTGTTTTACTTGATCAAAATCAAATCAAGGACCAGCTAATGCAGAATCAAAAGACTAGTCAAAACAAAACTCAAATCTTTTGTTCTTTTTGTAAAATGGAATTCAAGACTTAAACAACAAGCACTTCGAAATTGGCCCAAGAGACAACTCAATGGTAAGTTGCTCTCACAGGTAGAATTTATGACAGGTCTGACTTCTTAGAATGCTGACAAAACCAGAGAGATCTAAGGCTTGACAACTCCTACCGCCAAAGTCACTACAAGACCTACTCAAAATCAAACCCTAGGGCTTACACTTCGATGAAATCCACTAAAACACTCAATGCTATCGAAACAAGTTCAGGTGAAGATTCTTGGCAAGGGACTAATGAATCTGGGCAGAAAAAACTAAGAAAAAACAAAATCTAAGAGCAAAAAGTGTAAAAAATGGAATTTTCTCAAAGTTTGGCAGGGGACGCAGGCAACCCGTTAGCACAGGTGCGGGCCCGCTCTGTGCACACAGCAAAAGTGCGTCCAGGGACGCACTGTGCAGCACTCAGAGGGTGCGTCCTACTGAAAAACTCAAGAAAAACCAAAATAAAACTAATCCTAAGCTAACCCACCCAGAGACAGAATCACAGAGCCAAAACCAGAAAAATAAACCAATTTTCTCAAAGCAAAGTTCACACAAAGGAAAAGACTTTTCTCATCAATGGTATCCCCAGTGGAGTTGCCAATTTGTCACACGGAATCAGTCAAGAGTGCGGACACAACCGACCTTCCTAGAAGTCTAAGACATTCTAATGACAAACAAAACAAACTGGAGCTATCCTTCTCTAAACATGCATTATGATATGAGAAATCAAGTGTTTCGTTCTTACCTTTGTCCAAACGCTGTTGTAGAAGTCCAAGCTTTGTCGATCTGGATGAGCTCCTACTTTTCTCCAAAACCTGCAATCACCAACAGTCAAATAATTAAATAGCACCTGATTATAACATAAAACAAAGCATATTCAACATATAGACCAAGGAGTACATGAAATAACCCATAAACAACAAGTTATTGAGAAGAATGGACCAATTTGCATTAAAGGTAATCAAAAGGAACCATTACAACCTGAGCCTTGGTGTTGTGCAAGCTCCTTCCAGGGTCCAGAAGAGTCTTCCTCTACTTTGACAAAGCTCACCCACTTCCAAATAGAACAAGCAAAGATGGCAATCTCTCCTCACAAGCTTCTAAATGGGAGTCCTAATTCCTGCAGCATTTACCCTTAGAAATGTATAGCTTTCAACCTTCCTCCTTCTGGCCCAATGCCTATATTTATAATGCTCAAGAGGAAGTTAATCAGGTCCACCATCAATGGGATAGTCCCCTCTTTGGATGGGATCACTCCATTATTGATGGGATAAGTTCCTCTTTGGTAGGAGTGCATGAACCATCTGGAGGCGCTCAATACACGTCGAACAACCTTCTAGAATGCTCTAGAAATGACCGCAAGTAAGTTTTTGAAGATAAAACTTGCGCATTTTAACCTTTTCAGAGGGACGCACCTGCCCCTTTAGATACAGAGCGTCCTTGGACGTAGATCTCACGAACAATAGGTGCGTACCTGCAGGCAAGGTTTGAGAGAACCTGCGTACCCAGAGATAAACATATTTATAAAGACTTTCTCTCTTTCTTGGAGTTTGACATGGATAGCAGAGGCATAAGACTTTCTTAAGAGGGTAGTATGACTGTTGATAGAGCCATACCGACTGTAAATAGCCATGGTGACATTTTTTAGTGTAACAATATTCCAGGTAAATCAAGTATTATTCAAAAAAATTACATTTTTTAATGTTTTTCGACAACTTATGTTTATTTAGTGTCTCCAACATCTATATAAAACATGATATATGTTCTTCCCCAAAGCTAAAAATTAATAACTCATCCAACGACATTAATAAAAATGAATCTAGGTAGTGATACAATACATCATTCATCAAATACATAAATGTAGTGAGTGCATTACATAAAACAAAATGAATTACCATTAATTCATATATATATTGCATTATATTGATGGCACTCTCTTAGGCATTTTCTTCATTGACTCATGCTTGGCAGTATCTCAAATTGAGATCCAGTTTGGTGAAGTTTTTTTTATTGCTATGATGAATCCAACAAGTCATTGACCTTTGATAATGGGTATAGATTCATGATGAAAATATTGCAGAAAAGTTGCATAGTTGATTCATAGGATCCTCTAAGTTCCATCCTTATTGGGTATTGTGATGATAAGTGACCCACAAGGTGAAATTCTTGTTCTTATGGATCACTTCTTTGACAGATTTTGTAACCACTTCTTCAATTCTTATGCTTCCAACATGGTTTGTCTATATATTGTTACATTTGGTTAGGATAATCATACAACATGTGTATCTCATGGCCCACTTTCCTCTTGAATAATAATGCTCTGATTCCTTGGAACATGTATCTATAATATTGTGACCTCCAACTAATGTTCCAACCTATTATGCGTCTATTTAGAGATGTATTTCTTCTACCGCATTATCCCCTTAGTGATTTCATCTCAAGAACAATATAAAATTATTATTTGAGCTAACCAATGTCTTTGCTTGATTAACACTAAGTGATATTAGAGTTACCTTTGTATGAATTGATGATTAAGGATTTTCCATCCTTGATCAAGTAATATTAGTTTTCTCTTTGCATGAAAATAGCATCACTCATGTACATGTAGGGGCTTTTAAGAACTATAGAACATACATCAAGTGGCACCACATCTACCTACGCTTAATCAATATGGTTTTCATTAATAGCAAATATAATTTAGCATTGTTTGATAACTATCAACTTTGCATCCCTATTCACCTACTCCATTGGGGATATGATAGAATGGTCATGTACTTCCAATCCAAGCTTGATTACCAAGTCCTCTACTATGACATTAGCTTGTGAACCAAAATTAAATAGAGCATCCACATTTGTTTTCCAAGATGTATATTAATGTGGAATATTTTTGTCACATCTATCTTCATTGTGTTGAAGGTTACCCCTTTTACCTCTTTATGCATTGTGCTACACGTAACCTTTTCTTCTACATATGAATTGTTTTCTTTAATTCCTTGAGTCCATGCCTAAAAATTTCTTTTTTAACTTCTTATTATGGTTACTTAGATGAAGCTCATGGTGTATCTTCTAGATTTGTTTGTTGTGACCATATATGTTAGAATGATTATAATTCTTACTTTGACCCTTGCATTTATGCATAATGGGGATGGTAGTCTTTCCTTTTCCTTTCCCACTTCTTCCTTCCTCATTTCTTGGGAAATGCATGTGTTGGTATGTTCATATTGAACCACTTGGTTGCCCCTTTTTATTTTCCATCGCTATGCATTGTTATTATACTCAAGCTTACAAATGATCCTAGGTCCAACAAGCATTACTTGCCTCCTTAAGTCATTGTGTTCTCCACTCGAATATTTGATGACTCCATTTTGATTCTTGTGAGAGATTCTCAACTAAATGTTTTTTCTTTTTCTAAATTCAGTAGTGTACACTTATGCACTCTATTATTCTCTCTATTTGGTAGTAGTACTAATGAATCCTTTGGTCCTCTTCGTAATTAATGGGGTGAACCTAGGACTTGAGGTGGTATTTATATCCCACTTATTCATCAATGGATTATTATATAGTACAAGTGTCTTATGTATCTTTCCCACCAAGTTTGGCCAAGACCCTCTAACTTCAATATAGTAAATGTTATCTTCTCACTTTGATTACATTATGGACACTAAAAATAAGCTTATATTTGTTGTATCCAATTATTTAACTCAACAACATCAACCTCACATTCATAGGGATTAATATCCACCTTTGCTTCCACTTTGAATAAATATTGAGAAGATGTGCTACTAGAGCTCAATGTGTATATTTCTCTAGCTCTTCTTTAGGGTTTTTATTAAAGACAGATTTTCACCAAAAGGGTCAAGCCTTGCTCTGCAATTGTAACAACCCAGATTAAAAATCCTTGTGATAAATTTAATGAAGGCAAAATAATAACCAAGGTCATGGGACATGTATTCCAAGCTGAATGTTGGGAAAAACATAGCGATGGAGGATCACTTGTGATTAATAAATGGCTATGGAAGTTGGCAAGGGCATTGGAAAAGGAAAAGTGGCATTAATTGACATTTTAAATATGGAAATAAACAAAATTAGAAGAAAAGGAAGGTGAAAGGTCACAAATTTACTTGTGAGGAAAATTGAAGGAAAATTGAGGAAATTGAAGAAAATAAAGGCCTCAATGATAAAAAAGCTTATGAGGATCAGTTTACAACTTTTTTCCAGTTTTAGATTGGAGCTCTCTCTCTATTCTCTCACTCTCTCATACTATTGGACACTTATAGTTTCCTTGGAGCATTCTTGCTCCAGGTGGATATTGGTGGCCACCCTCCAATTCCACTTGGACCCCCACCATTGCTTCTTTCATTTTTTCAGTTTCCTTAATTATAGCATAGTTTACTATTTTTAGCAGTTTTTCGGGTCCTAAACTTCTGGAGCCGTTTTGAGGCCCTAAATGACATTTTTTTGGAAAGCTACCACCAACAATTTTTTATCTAAAAACGTCTTTTCCTTCATAGGCCTCAGAGAGATCTTTCTAATGGGCTATCATGCACATCAAACAGAGATAATATGACTAATTCGCGACCCCGGGAAGTTGGTTGTCTAACTCACCCTGATGGGGCCAATAAACTCTTGGTGTTACATCTCCTCGGGTTAGGGTTTTGGTTGTTTAGGGTTTGCTCTTATTGTTCAGTAATAAAAAAATCCCTTGAGCCTCATTGTAAGACAGTTCAGAGGCATGTAACCACCACATCTCTTCTCAAAGATAAGCTACCATCGCCCTAGCTGGTTTATTTCCATTCCTGTTTGTAGGCATATTTCAGTATTTTACATTAATGAAATGAAGTATTATTTTCGCTGCATATTTGTGTTTACAGTTATCTCTATAATTTGTTGCATTCCTGTTTAAATCTGGATCAGTGGTATCAAAGCGGTCTGTTTTTCTTTGCATGTCCCCAATGAGGTCAGGATATAAGGAGTTAGGGCTTGAACTGGTTGAACCTTTGCAAGACCAGCCTCGCAAATCCCGATGGCCTCCCATGGAGGATGAAAAGAAAGATGAAGGGGTAGGAGATCCTATCAAAATCTTGCTTGAAGAAGCCCTCGAGTGACAAAGGAATGCGATGATGGGCAACTTTGCCCAGATCCTTCAGCGGCTACCCAGGGGCGACGCATCGGCTTCCAACAACAACTCTATAAATGCCACACCGTTTAAGGTACAAGTTAATTTTGAAATCCCCATATTCAAGGGTTAGATAGACATGGATATCGTTGATAATTGGTTAAATGTGCTAGAGGGTTATTTTTCTATTCATGATTTTCCAGTCGGGAAAAGATTATTTTAGCTCTTCTCAAAGCAGCCCCCCATGTCAAGGATTGGTAGGAAACCTACTTTGAGCAGAAGGATGAAAGTACAGGCTCACTATTTTTAGCCATACCCACATGGAATTCATTCCGAGATGCCATCAAGGAGCAGTACTACCCTATCGGAAGCTACTGGGATCAATTCATAAAGTGGACCACGCTGCGGCATGGAAGGGACCAAGACGTGCCAGAGTTTACCAATATTTTCCATACCCTTCGCACAAAGTTTGGTATCAAGGATACAGAGCATCATTTGGTACTCAAATACCATGGCTGCCTGCACAAGTACATCCAAGAAGAAATAGAATTCCTGAACATCTCCTCGCTCGGCACGGCATACCGATATGCCGTCAAGGTCGAGCAGAAGTTTAAACAAAAGAAGCAAGACTTTGGATCTGCAAATCCAAAACAAGGGAAAGGTTCCCCCAAACCGCAGAACAAAGGACAAAGCCAAGGCGGGGTGGCCCAAGACAACCTGCCAAAGCTGCAAGCAAAGAACAGCGTCGCGAAGCCAAAAAAGGACACAGGAAAGTGGTGTGAGTTCCTATAGAGCTCCACTCACAACACAAGTGAGTGTCGGGCCAAGCAGTCACTGGTGGCCGAGCTAAAGGTTTTAGAATCGGATGCATGTTATGACTCTAAGTTAGAACCCGATAAGGGGAATGACAAAGGGAAGTAGATTATCGATGTGGAGCCCAATGCCACCATTGCCACCACAAAGATCCAGAAGGAGGAACTCGAAGATCCAGAGGAGGAGGAGCATCTCTTCCACTCCCAGATGTGGGTAAAGGGCTCCTCGCTACAGTTCATTGTCGACAGCGGGAGCCAAAAGAACCTCATTTTAGCAGAGGTCGTGAAGTGGCTGGGCTTACCGACCACAACACATCCACAACTGTACACCATTGGGTGGCTTCACCAAGGACGGGATCTTCACGTGAACCAACAGTGTCACCTTCCATACAACATCAAGCCCTTCATGGATGAGGTATTGTGTGACATTTCTCCCCTTGAAGTTTGTGATGTATTATTAGGACAACCATACTTGTAGAAGCGACATGCTCTATATGAATCAAGGCCCCATGTTGTTATTATTACTTTGGGAAATAAGTTGTACAAGATACCAGAGGTAGCATCGCCTACCGTCATCTCTTTGGTTACTACAAAACAATGCAGTAAGCTCATTTCCAAAACTGGGAAATTTGCTTTCCTGATGATACACCCTCAAGGAAGGAAGAAAACAGTGGCCATGACCTCCAGACAGGCCCCTCTACATAACAACTATAGATGGACAAGGTCGTGGAGGAGTACGAGGACATCTTCACCTCCCCCACAAGGGTTCCTCTGCACTGTCAGGTCAAGCACTCCATTGATCTGACCCCAGGTGCGTCACTACCCAATGGACCAATCTATTGACACTCTATTTAGGAGAACGATGAAATCAAGAGGAAGATTCAGGAGTTGTTGCAAAATGGTCACATCCATCCGAATTCATCACCCTGTGGGAGCCTGATCGTGTTGGTACAGAAGAAGGATGGGACTTGGAGACTCTGTATTGGCTATCGGGCATTGAACAAGATCACTGTCTGTAATAGGTACCCAATCCCACGGATTGATGACCTCCTGTACCAACTGAAGCGGGGAAAATATTTCAGCAAGATTGATTTGAAGTCAGGATATCACCAGGTACCAATCGAACCCTCCGATGTGTGGAAGACTTCCTTCAAAGCCAAGGAGGGCCTTTTCGAATGGTTGGTTATGCCTTTCGGATTGACGAATGCTCCTACAACCTTCATGAGGCTAATGGATGACACCTTGTGGCCATTCACCAACTCATTTGTAGAGGTATACTTGGATGACATCCGACAGGTTCTCCAAACACTGTGGCAACACAAGTTATGTGCCAATTTGGAGAAATGCACTTTTGGCATGACCCATGTTCAGTGTCTAGAATACATTATTGATGAACAGGGGGTGCATGTGGATCCAGCCAAGATCCAAGTCATTCAGGATTGGCCATCTCTAACCACTCTAACAGAGCTTCACAGCTTTCTAGGCCTTGCCAACTTCTACCGCAGGTCCGTGTTGGGATTTTCTCATATCACTTGGCTCTTGAGTCAAGTCACCAAGGGAGAAGCGAAAGCAAAATTATTTTGGTCTGAATCTCAACAGAAGGCATTCAAAAAGTTGAAAGATCGCCTCTGCTTGACACCAGTTCTTGCATTACCAGACTTGCGACAACCATTTGAGGTCGAGACATATGTCTCTGACTATGCTATTGGGGCAGTCCTTACTCAACACAGGCATCCAATGGCATATCACAGTGAGACACTTTCAGACACAGTCTGGAAGTATCCCACTTATGAAAAAGAAATGTATTCCATTGTGTAGGCCTGCCAACAATGGAAGCACTACATTTTGGGGAAGGAAACAGTCATCCACACAGACCACTGACCCTTGCAATTCATACAAACCCAAGGGAAATTGCAGAATGATCACCATAAGAAGTGGCCCACATACCTGCAACAGTTCCATTTGAATATCAAGTATAAGAAGGGCAACACCAATAATGTGTCAAATTGCCTCAGTCAACCACCAATCATGGCGTTAACCACCGTGCTCAACTCTTGTGGGCACGAGACTTCTGATTGGACACTTCTCTACAAAGGTGACCCGGAATTCGGCCACACATACTAGACACTCTTGGAGGGTCAACATGTTCCAGATTTTCACCTCCAGAACGCCCTGTTATGCCACCTGGGTCACCTTTGTGTTCCTTCAAGGGAGTGTGCCAAGATGATTTTGGAAGCACACTACAGTCGAACTGTTAGGCATTTCGAGGTTGAAAAAATGGTGGCAGTACTACAGAATTATTTCTATTGGCCGAGTCTTCGACAGGATGTCGGGAAGTACATCAGATCATGCACTACCTATGCCATTACCAAACCGACCATCAAGAAGCAAGGCCTCTATAACCCGCTGCCTACCCCTAGTCGACCTTGGGAATCCATCTCCACTGATTACATGTCAGGCCTTCCTTCCACTAAGCATGGAAATGACTATGTTTTTTTGGTCATCGATAGGTTCTCGAAGATGGCCATTATGGCGGCCTACAAGAAGAATATCACAGCATAATCCACTGCTAAAATCTTCTTTGAACGAGTGTGGGTACACTTTGGGATCCCATAGTCTATCATCTCATATCGAGACAGCAGGTTCCTTAGTACATTTTGGTCCAGTGTCTAGTCGATGCTGGACACCAAAATCACTAAGTCCACAGCCTTCCATCCTCAAACTGATGACCAGACAGAGGTTGTCAACAGGATGATCGTACACATTATGCGCATGTACAACTCAAATCATCCACGCACATGGGATGATAGCCTCCCCTATGTTCAGCGCAGCTACAACCGGGCTCTCCACAGCTTGATTGGCCACAACCCTTTTCAATTGGGCTTGGGATTCCAGCCACTATGTCCCATTGATGTGGCCATGCCATTTGCAACTACTCACGCAGATTCGGCTCATGTCCAATCCGAAATAGACAAGTCAAACAGCTTCATTGAGCACATCCAACATATTCTCCATTAGGTCCATGACATTCTGGAGAAATCAAATGCCAAGTAAAAGCAACGACATGATCAACATCGGGTGCCACACAAGTTTCAGGTGGGAGACAAAGTCTGGTTGTATTTGCAAAAGGAACGCCTTACCGGAGCCTATCAGAAACTTAAACCACTTTGATATGGTCCTTACACCATTAACAAGGCTGTGGGAGACAATGCATTTGAGTTCAACATTCCCCCATTCCTTGGCCTACACCCAATGTTCAATGTGGACCGCCTTTGGCCATACTTTCCACCATTACTAGACACATCCGACATTGTAGAATAGCTCACACCCACAGAGTTAAATCCATATTGCATGGAACAAGCTGCAATTGATCGGATCATGGACACACAAATCAAGCACACACACCAACAGAATATCCAACTATATCGAGTGCTCAAAGCAGGACAACTCCTTCACCAGGGCAAGTGGCTCACTAGGGACCAAGTTCAGCAGAAGTTCCATCATCTCATGGAGGAACTCAACACAATGGAGACCATTGCTTCCTAAGGGGGGAGGAATGATCCAGGTGGATATTGGTGGCCACCTACCAATTCCACTTGGACCCCCACCATTGCTTCTTTCAGTTTTTCAATTTCCTTAATTATAGCACAATTTACTATTTTTAGCAGTTTTTCAAGTCCTAAACTTCCGGAGCCATTTTGAGGCCCTAAACAACGTTTTTTGGGAAATCTACTTCTAACGATTTTTTATCTAAAAACGTCTTTTCGTCGTAGTCCTCAGAGATATGTTTCCAAAGGGCTATCATGCACGTCAAACAAAGATAATATGACCAATTCACGACCCCAGGAAGTTGGTTGTCCAACTCACCCCAATGGGGCCCATAAACTCTTGGTGTTACATTTCCTCGAGTTAGGGTTTTGGTTGTTTAGGGTTTGCTCTTATTGTTCAATAATAAAAAAGGCCCTTGAGCCTCATCGTAAGACAGTTCAGAGGCATGTAGCTGCCACATATCTTCTCAGAGATAAGCTACCATCGCCCTAGCTGGTTTATTTCCATTCCTATTTGTAAGCATATTTCAGTATTTACATTAATGAAATGAAGTATTATTTCCACTGCATCTTTTTGTTTACGGTTATCTCTATAATTTTTTGCATTCCTGTTTAATTCTGGATCAATTCTTGGAGCATTGCGGTATTATTTGGATTTATAGAAAGAAGGAAAAAGGAAAGAAGGCAAGCGTAAGTGGATAGCAGGATCAATGGATACAGTTGGATTGATGTATAGGTATCGAGTTGCATGTATGATTTCCTTGATATTTTTGGCATGAATGGTGTATGCATGTGGTTATTTGGTTGTGATCTTTCATTAACATGGAGGATTTCCTAGATTGACAGTAGTTTTGCCTAGCCTTTCCATTTTTTGGATAGCCATGGTGTTGTGGGTTTCCCACTTGATTATTCTCTGATTGGTGCTCATGTTCCTTATGATTGTGAGTTGACTTATTAGTTCTTGGAGCCTTGGTTGGACAAACGCTCTAGAAGCCCTGGAAGCGTTGGTTGGAAAAATGATCTGGAGCCCTTGGTGGGTTGAATTACTAGTCTTGGAGCCTTGGTTGGACAAATTCTCCAGAGCCCTGCGACAATTGTGGGTTGAGTTAATAGTCCTTGAGCCTTGGTTGGAAAAACACTCTGGAGCCCTGCGGTAGCTATGGGTTGAGTTACTATTCCTCGAGTCGGGTTGGAACAAACGCTTTAGATACATGGATAGCTCTGGTAGAGATCGATTTGGCAATGGTTAGTGATGTCTGACCCTGAGGTGGAATCATTGGTTGAGGGTTGGTGGTTTGGCCTCTGGAAGCCCTGGTTTGGTTTCTCTTGGCTTGTTCCATGAAATCACACATTCATGCTTGGAATATGGCACAAGGGTGGATGAAAGAAAGATTTGGTTCAACCCAATCTATGGTTGGGTGGTACATGGAGGTCCCTGACTTGGTTGGCTTTTGCATATGTTAATAAGAGCTCTTTTCCTCTTGTATTTTCATGAGTATTTTTACTTGTTTTTATGTGTCTTTGATGGTTGTTTTATCATTGTTATTATTTTGGTTATAAGCATGGTTTCATAACAAATTCTAGTTATGTATCTTAACATTTTTTGACTGGTGAATGAAAGGTTATTGAATGCATGACATAATAGATGTTATTGCAGCTATTGTGAGAGGGAATCAAACCTTCCTGATGATTTTCAGATAAGTATGAGACCCCTATGTTTATATATGTGTTTATGACCTGTAGATTACAAGTTCATAATGTGTTTGATGAAATATATGCCATGGTTAGGCCTGGTTAGGTCAAGTTCTTGACTAAGTTCTTCATTAATGGATTTTTCCTTGTGTCATTCATCATTCTAGAAAGTTCTATCAAGTTCTAGGTAGAGGACTAGATATTAGCCCTGAAAAAGTGGCTTAGATTTTGGGGTTGCATGCACAAAACTGGGAATTCTAGAGTGCAGTTGCTGGGAGGTAGGGCTATCTATGCGATTAAATGGTTACAATAATTGTCTTGCCTTGTTATGCAAGAAATTAGGAGTCCGGATCAATAGAAAAGCGAGTTATCTAAGGGTTTTGTCACCTAGAGTGGTTGTTTGGCTCTTGGGAGCTCCCGAGGAAGGTCAGTAGAGTTTTAGTTTGTCAATTCCACTTCCTTAACTATACTTAGGAGGTTGATTCATGTCATAGTGGCTCCTCCTCTCATGTTTACCTTGGCAAGCTGGTGAACCTGGGTAGATATGGGAGGGGTGGTTACAGAGTGGTATCAAAGCTCTCAGGTTCAACACTTGGACTAGATGGGTAGAATTGGTTTTTCATGCATGCATTTAGATTGTATATGTGCTTGTTATGCATGCATGGTGATGGTCATTGTTGGAGTTGTGTCGTCATGTAGAATTTGATGATGTTGTTGTTGGGATGATGGACATGTTGATTTTATTATGTATATATACGTGTATCGTGCTAATCTGGATTGACCTTGCAAATGAGATAGCCTGCCCTAAACTTCATTGAGGTACATTTGATTTTTTTATATTTGGTTTATCTGACATAATATGTTTGCAGGAAGAAGATCAAATATGACGAGCAAAATGGTGGACTACGATTCATGTGATTCTCCCTATAGATCAGATGAGTAGCATGGTGATGAGTACTCCCCTCAGATAGCATATACATTGAGAAGTTTGAAATCAGAGATCAGGAGTTGTAAGGAATATAATGATAGAAAAATTCAGTCACGGGGAAGAATTTCTAGGGAACAAGAAAAGTAAGCAGAGGTTAATGCAATGATTCTTCATATTTTATCATATTTGAAGAGACAAATACCCCTTACGGTTAGCCATGGATAGGAGGAAATGACCAATGGGGCATAGGGCAGCAGGTCTTGATTAGGAAACATGTTGGATAAAGAGGATTGTTACAAGCCATTTTTTCACATCAACCCAAAATGCCTACAAACTGGATCAATCAACATCCATGAACATTTTTTCATCATCCCTTCATAAATCCCTAAGCTCTTCAAAAAGTCTGAGTTTCTAGGACAAATTGCTCAAAAGCACTATCTTTAGCCCCAACGCTCCCTGCATAACTGGTCACCTATGTTTAGCGCATGATGCATGCTTGTTCACCAATGTTGGTCAACATATGTTTATCCCTTATGTAGGTGCACTGATTCTAGAAATTCGGGGAGAAATAAATAATATTTTTGAAGCTTCCTCTTCAAGAAGCTTCCAAGGTAGTTTTAACTATTTACCTTGAATAGAAGGCTTGAATTCCTACCTGATCCTATCTTGGATACCTCATCTCTTATCCCTTGAGCTCATCCTCCCATATTAATTGGATCTCAAGCCTAGATTTGTAATTGGATAAGAATTCCTAAACTACCACACTCCTCCTATACATTTACTGCCTCCCATAAGATTGGGGTTAGATTTTAGAAATTGATAGTGCCCTCATGTTGTTGCTTTGAGCCTAAAGGATTCACCATATTCATGCATTAGGGTTGATTTTGAGGTGTGATTTGTGACAAGGAAGGGAAAGTCAATTTGGGGAGACATCTACAAAGTAAGACTTCTATTTATGGTTGTAACTCTCTCTTATATTTTTTGATACAAAGATCTATTGTTTTGCTATATTTGATGTGTTATGTTTGCACTCATGTATTTCAATGCCATGCTGACTCATTGAATAGATATTTTAGATTATGCTATGTGGATTGTGGTTCCTTTGCTTGTTTTAGTCATGTGTGCAGGTTCTAATTATAGCACTTGGAGCTAGAGTTGGAGCTTACAAGCAAGGAGGAAAGGAAGGCTTGCTACAAATTCTAGGTAGGCTTCTTTCCCATTCTCTAATTTCTCTAAGGAAAATTTGAATCTTTTTGTCTTCTGTTGTTCTAGATCAGACCATTAGATATAGGGAATTCACCTTTTCCCGCAATAGTGAAAATTCCATATAACAAATTGGAGACCATACTGGTGAAATTTTTTTTTCCCTTAGTAGTTTCCTTGACCTTATCACTTTTCACATATCAAAGTGACCTTAAATGACTCATTCAAACATTGATTGACCTTAGGAAAACTCCCTTTTGAGCTTGGTAGGGTTTCTTGTGTCATGTTTTGACCGAAACATCTCCAGCACACTCCTTATTCTTAGACAGAGTGCTTCAACACACCTGTTCCTTCTTTGTGCCTGTGTTGCAGTGCACTGGTGTCTGTTCTGCACCTGTGTTGCTTCCTGTGGGATACAAAAAATTGCATTCCTTTTCCTTTCTCTTTATTATTATTTGGTTCGGAAAGTTTTCTTTGTGTCTTTGAGTTTATCATCACCTCTATTTATCATCACCTTTTTATAATATTTTTTTTTGTTCTTTCTCTCTTCTTGTAAATTCGGGTTTATATGCACAGATTGATTATTTAATTTGAAAAGTAAAATTTTCATTATAGTTAAAGTCTGTGTGGTTTATTTTCACTAGTGATCAAGTTGCATTATTATGTTTCTTTGCATTTGAAGCATTAAAAGAAAAGAAAAGAAAAAAAATATTTGCATTGCATACAGGGCTTTGATTTTGATTGGAATAATGAAGTTGAGGAGATTGATTGTTGCATCACTTCTTTGTTGCATTGTTGATTTATTTATTCTTCTCCTACTTAGTTAGGCCTTTCATTCTTAAAATGAAAAATGAAAAGAGCTCTTTTTGTCATATTAGTTGCATCATAGGTGTATTCAGGTGACATAGAGTTTTGAGCCTTGAAATCAAAACATAGTTCAAGATAAACTTTACAATTCACTCAATTAACCTAAGGATCATTTGAAACTTAATGACACATATAGCGGTCTAGGCTAGAGATGTGTTCCAATGTCTTTAAACGTAGGAGTTGTAATTTTTTGTTAGTGTTACATTATGGGGGTGATATTATGTTCCATGTATGTAAGTGTATAGGGTCGTTCTCCACGTACCTTCGGGTATATCAAATGGTGCTTCATGCATGATAATTATATGGGAATGCTCTCATCAAACGATTACGCATTAGACAACACTACTATGGAGTGCACTTCCATATACCTCCAGGTATATTTTGGAAGTCCCCACCAGGTTTTTATCCTGCCATAGGTAATTGATTTAGTCACCTTGTACACTATGATACACCGAACACAACATTCAGGGAGATTTCTTTCACGTACGTAAATGCTTGGTTTACCAAGTTGGTTTATCACAATTCATAGTGACTTGTTAATCCTTATCTTCCTAGTTACTCCTTTTTTTTATTTTGTTTCTTTGATTTCTAAAATCAAATAATTTACAGTGGAACAACATCCTCACCTTGGAACAACTCGTTAGTAGATCTTAGGTTGAGACTAATAGAAACAGTTCCTAAGTCCACAAATTAAGGAAATCTGATTATAATGCTGGTCATTTTCCTTCTTTTGGAAATATTGGTGCTCCATATGGAAACTTTGTCCCTTCCCAGATTTACCATTGGTTTGCTAGTTTGGTTGTTTTCAACCCCTTTGGTTCCAAATTTCCAAACTGCTTCTTAAGCAAGTAGTCCTCCACCTAAACAACATCAATCTCAAGTTGATCCTAAAGTTGACCCTTTACCTTCTTCACCTATTGTTTCTTCATCCCTTTCTTCCTCCTCGCCTAGTGAAAGTCCTGATTCTAGTAACTAGAAAGATAAGAAGAACAAGAAAAGGACGAAGAATAAGAAGCAAAATAAATAAGGGGGAAATGAAGTAAACATTGATATGAATGTAATTGATGCTGAGAAACTTTCTAAAAATCCCCATAAAGTTAAATTCCCTTGCATGATTTGTAAGGGTGATCACATTCTTAAAATTTTCCTTGGTATTCCATAGGTCATAAAAGTGTGATCCACAAGCTCACGTCAACCTTTGTTGTCAACCTCTAGAGATCATGCTAGTGATAAATCATCCACTAGTGATTGTAAGGTCTACGGGAAAAACGGTAAAGTTAGGTTTCCTTGTAAGTTATGTGAAGGGAATAATCTTAGTCACCATTGTCCTTATATGGATGAATCCTCAAAAGTGTTGGAAAAACTTACAACTTCTTAGCCTTGTATTCTGGTTGGTTATCAAAATCTTTCTCCCAATCCTCCACTAATTGATGAAGTGATTGATCAAAATCCATCTCCACTATATCTCATTCTCTTTGAATGTGAATCCCATGAGTCCGTTCATGACCAACCATTGGCTGAGACAATGGTTGACTCAATTCCACCTTCCATTGATCATACATTTCCTATAGAGAGTGAGTCTCATACCGCTCAAGTTCTTCTCATTTATTCAAGTTTCAATGAATTGGGGGACAATTCTCTTGTTCCAATGATACAAGGGGAAATCCTACCATTCCCATGGCATAGGGGGGCAATCCTCCCATTACCACAACATAGGAGAGCATTTATTTTGGTCCCATAGCACAAGGGAGAAATTTTCCCATTCCCATAGCACAAGGGGATATTTCTACCATTCCCATGACACCCCCTCCAAGTAGTATGGTCACTTCCTTTGATTGGATTCGACTGGAAGGATATTTTCTTCCTCCTTACATGCCCTTCCATAGCATAGTACATGATTATAATATAGAAGTACCTTTCACACTCATAGACGAAGGAATGCTTGTTAGTATTATGTCCTCAACTTCTTGGCAAGATTTTAGTTCTCTGCAACTTGTGCCTATTACCCAGACCCTGTTGGCCTTTTAACAGAGGAACCATTCAATGGTTTGGGATCCTTCCTCAGTTTCCAATTAATTTGGGAGGAAAGACTATCTATATTGATGTGATGGTAGTCCAAGGCCCTTTGGGTTTTAATTTACTCTTTGGGTGTGACTATTTTTATGACATGGGAGCTCTTGTCTCTTCAGTATTTTGTGTGATGTGTTTCTTGGATGAAGGAAGAATCATGACCATTGGCTAGTTTTCATTGGTTGGTACTAATTCAACTCCCAATAAACCAACTTCCCTAAATGGTCCTTATATGAAAGTGGTATCTCTCTTGCCACAGGTTAATTATGTGGCAACTTGTTCCATGCCTGACCTATCGACGAAGTCGAGTATTTCACTATTCGCTCAACTTATTTTGACCTCAATCTAGTAGATGATCTGGTGAATCATTTATTGATAGCATTGGAGCCTTATATTTCCAATGGATCCCTTAATACTTTCCATATCATTGTTCTTCCATCTGATGAGAAGCTCTTGGAATCCATGGCCTCCTAGAGGTCATGATCAAGGAGCCCTGAAGAAGAGTTCCTTTTCTTGGGTCAAGCTTGTTAAAAAATGAAACAAGGTCTCAGAGAAAGGTTCATTTTCTTTTGTCAAGATCATTAAAAAATGAAACAATGTCTTAGAGCATAATTCATTTTCTTGTGTCAAGCTCGTTAAAAAATGAAACAAGGTCCCTTGAGCATAGTTATTTTCCTATGTCAAGCTTGTTAAAAAATGAAACAAATCTCCTTCCAATTTGAGTCTTTTATTAGATCTCGTAAATTCCTAGTTGAGTCTTTCAATTGATCTTGTAAATTAAACTTCATTCCATCCGCCTTAGTAACAAATATTTCTACTCAGGTGAATAAATGAAGCTTGGGGGGCATTTCCTTGGAATTAAGTCATTGTACTCGGGGCATGAAAACTTATCTCAAGCATAGTTTTTCTCTGTTTCAAGCTTTTAAGCATAGTTGTACCCGGGGCATGAAGATTTTTTTTTCCAGTTTCAAGCTTTTGTAAAAATGAAACCACTCAAACTTTACCTCTTGTCATTGCCCTTTTTTATTAGCCTATATCTACTAAATGAGCCTTTCTTTTCTCATTCCATCATCACCATCTGCTTGGATGATCATACACTTTCACTTGGTTGTGTTTCCCTTGCCTGGGGAACCACTTTGACGCGTGGTCTTTTTAGCCAACATTGTGACCTCTACATGTTTTGAGTAGTTCAATCATGATTGGAACCAATTGATACTATTTATACCACTCGTTCCTCCAGGAGGAGTCCTCTTTCATCTCTTTTTTGACTCCCTAAACATGAAAAGATTTTTGAGCACTTGTCTTTTTGAAATCGTTAAAGTAAATGAAAAGACGTTTGCCTGTATAAGTTTTACCATTTTCCAGATTGGGATAAACTATTTATGAAAAATAAATACTTTAGTCGAACATGACTAAAAGGTTCTCCTGAGTATTTTTTCTGCCTTTTCAGACTCAAGAGACTAAATTTACAAAAAGGAACCTTTGGAGTTTTCTTTTTCGCCTCATTTTCAAACTCACTAAAAATCAAAAAGGAGTCAAGTTACACCTTCGTTAGACTCGTAAAAGCGTAAAACAATGTTGGACTCGTCGAACATGACGGGACCCGACCACTCCTTCTCGGGGTTCGTTAAAAATACTCAAAGGGATTCATTTGAAGGATGAACTTATAGATCAAGCATATGTTATCCTCCTCAAGCTTGTCAAAAATAAAGAGGTACTGGCTAGAAATGGTTGGGGAAATTGGGAAAGCAGGGTACTTAACTTATTAATGGTAGCAAGTCACTCTTGAACATGACATGACGCTCTTCCACTTCATCTCTTTGGCTATTAGGTTGGGAAATTTTCTTGTCCCTTTGGTTCATCATACCATGTTAAAAACCTTCGTATTCGGTTTTGGGTCAATTCTGCTAACTCCATAAAGTGTCTCTAGTGTGTTCAAGAGAATTCATTTAGTTATTATCTTCTACAATACTCCTAGCCTTCTTTCATGTATGTCGTTTCTGAATCATCTCTACATAAACATCATTTTGTCTCAAATATTGATACCCATTTCATGTCATTGATGGGGGATATATCAAGGCCCTCCTTTGATGGGTCTCTTTCTATCAACATCGACTCATTATCCAAGAATTTGGCTTAGATACACATCTCAGCGCCTTGGGACTTGCATACATCAATGGCAAGTTTCCTCGCTCTCGGTGACAGGTCTTAATCATTAGCCTTCGACTGGAATATTTCGTGTGGTGTTCGACTTCAGCTCATCTATTCACACCATGTAGATTGTACTATAATACCTTGAGAGCCATTAACATCATCGGTGGTTTCTCCCGCGGTTGTTAACAACTTACATCATTGGTTGGTAATCAGATGGTGTCTACCATGTTTGACATCAACTCATTTATTCAAATGGTTAGACTGATACATCAAGTGATCAAGTGAATGAGATAGAAGACCCTGAATCTAGTTCCATCCATCTAGGTCGCAATTTTAGGATTAATACAAGATCACAAGAGTATGATGACTATGATCATATAGAAGATTATCCAAGCATGGGTCCACACATTTTCATTAGTGGACGAGACTTCTTGATCATTGTACATGTAATATTGGCTTATATCCTGAGCATGGTTATGCCACCCTCAACAATGATATCATGATGAAAATGTATTGTAACAGATGTTGATCTTGACCCTTTGATCTTGTTCTAAATTTTTCACAAGGTAAAGCACTTCAGTCCTCAGCGACTGCTTCTGACTTTGTACTTTAGGGGGCAATCTATTACATGCCTTCACAAAGCACTAAGCATAACTTCTCCAAAAAGTCTGAGTTTCTAGGAAAATTGCTAAAAAACATTGTTTTTAGCCCCGTCACTCCCTGTATAACTAGTCACCTACATTCAACACATGTTTCATGCTTATTCACCAGCACTGGTCAACACCTGTTGCTCCCTTTTATAGGTTCATTGATTCTAGAAATTTGGGAAAAATAAAAATATTTGTGAAGCTTCCTCTTCAAGAAGCTTCCAAGGTAGTTTTAACTATTTACCTCGGATAAAAGGCTCAAATTCCTATTTTGTCATATCTTGGATATCTAATCTCTTATCCCTTGAGCTCATCCTCCCATATTGAGTGGATCTCAAGCCTAGATTAGTAATTGGATAAGAATTCCTAAACTACCACACTCCTCATATAAATTTACTGCCTCCCATAAGATTTGGGATGGCTTTTGGAGATTGATATTACCCTCATGTTGCTGCTTTGAGCCTAAAGGAGTCACCATATTCATGCATTGGGGTTTATGTTTAAGTGTACATTGTGACAAGGAAGGACAAGTTAATTTGGGGAGACATCTAAAAAGTCAAACTTCTATTTATGGTTGCAACTCTCTCATGTAGTGTTTAATACAAAGAGCATCTTGTTTTCCTATATTTGATGTGTTATGTTTGCACTCATGTATTTCAATGCCATGCTAACTCATTGAATAGATATTTTAGATTATGCTACGTGTATTGTGGTTCCTTTGCTTTTTTTAGTCGTTTGTGCAGGTTCTAATTATAACACTTGAAGCTAGAGTTGGAGCTTACAAACAAATAGGAAAGGAAGGCTTGCTATAGATTCCAGGTAGTCTTCTTTCCCATTCTCTAATTTCTTTAAGGAAATTTGAATCTCTTTGTCTTCTTTTTTTCTAGATTAGACCACTAGATCTATGGAATTCACCTTTGTCTGCAATAATGAAAATTCCATATAACAAGGATACAATTAGAGATGGAATATTTCTAGATACACCTAATCAGAGGTGTAATGATCATGGGTTCTATCCTAGTTCTAGTTCAGAGAGATAGTATGGTCATCACCATCACCATCCATATAGGAGGAGTGAGAAGTAGTACTTTCCAGAAGAGTTCAAGAAATCGAAACCTCCTACATTTGATGGAGAAATTGGGAAGTCACAGGATGCAGAAGTGTGGTTGATTGGGATGAATAAGTTCTTATGTTTGCATGATTACTTAGAGAACATGACATCCATAATAACTACCTTCAGTATTAAAGGGAAAGTGGACATTTGGTGGGAAGATGTGAAGAATGCCAGAGGCATTCGGGAAGAGGAGTTGACTATAAGTGAGTTTGAGAGACTTTTTAGAAAGAAGTATCTATCTTAGAGATATTATGATGACCGGGAAAAAGAGTTCTATGAGTTGAAGATGGGATCTATGACTGAGGAGGAGTATACTATCATATTCTTGGAGTTTTTTAGGTATGTTCCTTATCTTAAGGAGGATAAAGAGAAGATTCAGAGATTCATTAGTGGGTTGTCGACATTGTTCAAAGGCATGATTGAGTTTGATGAGCCTAGATCATTGGAGGAAGCCATCATAAAGTTGAAGCATTGTTATGAGAAATCAAAGCACAAGTCTAAGTCTAAATAACATTGGAAAGGTAATGACAAGACTAAGGGAAAATGGGATAAGAAGTGAGGAATACTACATGATATCGATGAAAAGGAGAATCCACATAAGAAGTTCAATGCATATGACATAGGATAGGGATTTCAGTCTAAGGGGCAGAACAAGGGTGATGGCAGGAATCTTTTGTAGTGTTGGACTCATGGCAAGGATCATCAAAGAATATATTGCCCACAACATCAAGGTGTCAAATCATAGATATACAATGATTTGGAGGCACATACAGTGGGGGATGTTGGACAAAGTATTACTTGGATTTATGCAACATTGGATAATAGGTAGGTGGATCACCAAGCATTTATTATCAAGATGGACATTGAGCTTTGTGATCAAGTTTTTCTATTTTGATTGATTCTAAATCTAATTATAGTTATGTTAACCCTAACCTAGTGGATGCACGTGTTTTGAATAAAGAAGTGCATGCAGAGTCTTGGTTAGTGAAATTGGATACATGTACTAAGAAAAGAGCTCATCATTAGGTAAGAGATTGTGCATTTGAGTTGAATGGTATGTCTACATCAACGCATCTAAATGTGCTTCCATTGGGATCATCCATTATGTTTTTGGGTATGGATTCATTGTATCTTCACAGGAATAAGGTGCATTGTTAAGAAAATGATATTGAGTGCTTGGATGACAATGGAGAACAAAGAACCTTGCAGGGTAAGAAGATAGTAAAATCAGTTAGAATGGTTACAACTATGAAGTCCAAGTGTAGTTGTAGGAAAGGGTGTCTATTATTTGTAGTGCATATTTCCATTGGTAAAGGTAAGGATGTGGAGGATGTGGAGGATGTGGAGGATGTGGAAGTCTTCAAGAGGTATCTGGTTTTGCGCTGTTTCAGGATGTATTCCTAGCAAAGATTTCAAAGTTACCTGCTCACAAGGAAGTGGAATTTTCTATTGAGTTGGTACCAGGGAAATACCAACATCAAAGGCACCTTACAGGATGAACACTCCATAGTTGGTGGAATTGAAGTTGCATCTTAATGAAATGCTTGACAAATGGAAATATTCCCATGGTATTTACCCATGGTAATGATCCCAATGGAAATCCGCCCATGGTATTTTCCCACCCATGGTATTTACCCATGGTAATGTAACTAAACAAATGTTACAAATAATGAGCCTCTTTCTATAAGAGGAGAGGGTCCAGTACAATGTAGTTGCAACTATCATTTTATGATCTAATAAAATTTGGTTCATGATTTACTTTTCTGGTTTGGGTTATTTTTGTTCTTTTCTTGTTGTGGCAATTACTCAGATCTTGGGGCCCTCCCCAAGATCTGGATCAATGGTATCAAAGTAGGTTATGATTCCATGAAAATTGGGACCTTAAGGGTTTCTACTAGAAGTTCTCATATCTTCTCATAATTCTTCGTTGCAAACATTTGTGGAATCATGGTAGAAATCGATCCATAATGGCAGTAGTTTTTCTCATCACATGTTTTGGCTTCACCACACAATCTTGTTATAGTATCCCTGTCACAGCCATAAATACCATGGTGATGAAGGTGTTAATGGAATGAAATAGCTTATTTATGTATTATGTTATGGTTTTTCATTGCTAGTTTTGAGATAAATTCAGTGCTTGGTGATAAGGGTGTGGTATTAGCAACTGCTCCAATGCTTACATCCACCAAATCTACGATGCCTTCTATCATCCCTAAGCCCAAGACTGGAAAAACTAAAAAGGGAAAACACAATGCCCCTGCTCCTTCTCCCATTCGTTCTATAACAAGTACTTGTAGGCTCCAAACAATCATCATGAGATGAAATTCCCTTTAGAATGGGATTTCTAAGATTTGATTCTTGATCTATTGCTGCAATCTGGTCGCATTTTATTGGGGGTTTAGGGTTTAATATTTCTATGCTAATGGCATCGATGAAAGGAAAATATTTGTGCCACGATAAGCCCGATTGGATCAAGGGGCCTTGGAGCCCTAAGAAGGACACAACACTGCAACATTTCGTTAAGAAATACAGGCCATAGAAATGATCCCTGATCATCAAAGTAATCCCCAGCCGATCTGCCAAGTCCTGCAGGCTCTGATGGTGCAACCAGGTGAGTCCCCAAGTCGAGAACAACCCCTTCACTCTGGAAGAGGACACCACTATCATGAGATACCACACACAACACGAAAACAAATGGGCCACAATTACGCCATTGCAGTGGCAACAACTGCAGCCTTTGCCCAGCAACAAGAAGAAGCTGCCTAACAACAGTTTGGCTTCCAGTAATTCCCAGGAGATCCACCCCCTTCAACCCATCCATTCCTCCCCCACCACCCATAAATGCAATTCCCTTCTACTTACCATTAGCAACTCCGCCACCACGACCATTGTTGGGCCATGGAAATGGTATGATTCTTCTCTTTATTTTCTTAGTTAATATTAATTTTTTCAAGAATTCTATATTTAGTTTGCAATAATTTGGGAAGAAAAGGGTAATGAAAATCAATGGTATTGTCATTAATTTAAGTATTTTAGATACCATAGAGCTTTAATTTAAGTAAAATTATGTGCATAATGATCTGATTAACAATTGTTGTTCCCTCGGATGAATGTAGATAGTTTAAGCGTGAACAGATCGTTACCTTATTTATGGCAAAGTCAGCTCAAGGCATGCACATGATCATAAAGGATAGTTCAAGAAGATGTTAATTACTATTCGAAGATCTTATAGTTACGATGAGAAATCCTGAGAATCTTTCGATTCTCAAGATAACTCCATTATTATTATTTTGATGTAATATATATGACTGAAGTAAAAAGGAAACAGAACGGAACTTTACTTCTTCTACTTTACTGTGAAATTGTGAACAACAAATCGATCTTGAAGTTCTACAAGTTATTCTGTAAATCATTTTGATATTAATGAAATCAATGAAGACTTTGTTTTAGTTTTCTTGCATTGAATTTCCTCAAGGTAGTGCTTCCGGAGACCTTGGGCCCAGTCCCTAGAGGATCTGTTGTCTATTTTGTATCATTACCATCTAGTTATTCACTATATGGATATTGGTTGTGTTGTTAGTTGTTCCCTTTTCATAGCAGATGATTGATTGAAATTTATGATTTATAATTCTGTTGTATATTTACTAAAAAAAAATATTGAATTGCATGAATTAGTTATGTAAGCTTAAAGGTTTTATTATGTGAATTTCATTAGTCACTTTGGAAAATAGAGATTTCAGAGTAGTAGTATGAATTAAGTAATTTTCCTTATGCATGTAATTTGTTGAGAGCATTCTAAAATAGATAAAGTGATTGGTGAGATAGGATAGATCTCTTTTATGAATCTTGAAACTCTAGCAGTAGAAAGTAAGACATTTGTTGTTATGAACAATTTACTTCTATAACGATTGGATAAGATTTAGTATTTCTTGTGATTCTTTCGTAGCAATAGCCTCACACGCCTTTATAATTTAGAATTTTATCCTTGCACAGATTGTGCCGACAACCTTGAAATAAAAGACGAATCATAGGTTGACAGAATTAATGAAGGTAGGATTAAGTTGATTTCTAGGAGTCATCTTAGTGCCCAACATTTTGGTGTCGTTGCCGGGGAGGTTGTCAAAATAGTGATAGATTGTCTCTGAGAGGACTGGGTACTGAAGATGGAAGGTAAGAACCTACGCACGCAACAAGAAAAAAGCTTGTGCCTAGTGCCCACTTTTAGCTAATACGTTGAGGCTATGTAAGTGTGCATGACTAGGAAGAAAAATAGGAATCAAGTAGCAGTAGAATAGAAACCATTACCAAAGACTACAAAAACCCAGGGACAGGTGAACCTTGGGAGATCGACCTTTATAGACAAAATTATTTAAAAATATGAATCTCAAGCATCAATAGGACCCCGAACAACATCTGGGAAGGGCTCTACCGTAATCCCTCGAGCAGAAGAATCACCAACTGCAACCCACACTGAGATTCACAGTAAAACCGAAGGATCAGAGCAAAGCTTTCAAAGCACATATATTCAACACTCTAGTCCTTCACAAGAGGGAAATTATTGTAACCTAAAAGAAGGAGAAGGAGAGACTAGTGGAGAAAAAATACGAGTTGCTGAGACGGATCCACGATTATCGGAATTTGGATCCCCTGTGATTTTGGTCAAAAGAAAAACATCTGAAATACCGTATTTAAGTAGCACAATAAAACCCCCTCGAGAGTCAAATAGTAACCATAATCTGCCTGCTCAAATAATACCCCTTGAGAACGAAATCCCTAAAAATTATTGGCAAATTTTCGATCAAATGCCGAACCAACCAAAACAAGCCCAGACCTCGACACTGGAATATCCTATAGTCGACTCAATGGCAAATGCTTCGAAGAAATCCATCCATTACAAAGTATCCCAGATTTTCATGGGATGACTTCAGAGGATCACGATGCCTTAGTGTTCGAATTTTATGTTTTGTGCAAAGGATATGATTATACCACGGATCCTTAGAAATTGAAATTTTTTCCTTCTACTTTAAAGGAAGAAGCTTTGCAGTGGTTTATGGGTTTAGGAGGAGGCACTATAGATTCTTGGGACACGATGAAAAATTCTTTTCTCACTAAGTATCAGGATTATTGTCGATCCAGGGATCTAAAAGATGAAATTTTCAAAATGACCACAAAAGATAGTGAAACCTTAGAAGAGTATATTGAGAGATTTCAGTACAACTTGTAGAGATCACCCTATGCTACCTTACCAAAAGAAGTATTGAAAGTTTCTCTAATAAAAGGCATGAAAGACGAGTGGATAGAAACACTGAATTTAATGGGACAGGGCGATATTTATCAGGAGGAATATGATAACATTGTTAAATTGTGTATCAGGCTTTCACATGGCAACACACGATATAGATTTGGAGTACGGGATCCCCTCACCTGAATCAAAAAAACTCAGGGTGGAGGTGTAACGCGAACAAAAATTGGTAATCTTTTAGAAGATTTTAAGACTGGCATTTTGGGCACATTGACTACATAGTTAGATGTTTTGCATGCCAAACAAAAACAAGTTGAATTAGAACTAGCATTAGCCATATTCTGTCCACGTTGCTGAAAGAAACATAGTCAAAGGGAGTGTCCCCTAGATATGGTTCAAACATGTGCTATCTGCACTAAAGATCATTCGACAGATCAATGTCCATCGCTTCCAGGATTAAAAGTCGTGTTTAAAGAAGTCGAGGAGGAAACAAAACCAACATATCTTATGGCTCAGCATCGACAATGGCAATCTCATCCTTCAGGTACGATGCAAGATCCCTCTTTGTTTTATTCTAGGCAGTATGTTCAACAGCATAATCCTGGAACTACATGGCAGGGACAACCATCCTTTAATTTTGCTTGGAAATCCCAACCGTATCCCACATCGCCCTGGCCAAATCAATCGTTCGCTGGACCTATATGGCCAAACTCACAATATCCTACCCCATTGTGGCAGAATCCATCTAATAATCCTTATCCCTCACAATGGACTAATACATATGTGCAAAATCCAATATGGCCTCAAAATTGGTAGATCCCCACGGAACTGGTTTATCCACCTATAGGGACGATCCCTCAATCTTAGCTTACACTGCAAACTCCATTTTAGTTGCCTCCAAATCTTCAAACTCCTATGCATCCTCAGTTTTCGGCTCAACCAAGTCCTAATCCTAATAATAGACTTGTCCAGTATGTACAAATCATTGAAAATCTGGACTATGAAATAAATCCCCTAGAATGTAATGAGCTTCGGTTAAGGTCGGGACATGTCATTTCTCCTTAAGAAAATAAGACCAATCAAGAACAAGAAAATGATAAATAAAAACAAATTGTAACAAACCCTTCGATTGTGATTATTTCAGAAACAGAACCGATAGGAGACATAGTCGAACGAAAAAACTCTGATAAAGTTATAATTGCTTCTCCTCCATTCCCTGAAAGACTTACGATAGCTAAACTAGCCATCTATCTCGATTTTGATCTTGTAGGGGAATTGAAAAATTTGTGTATAAAAATCCCACTCCTCCAGGCCATACAAGACATTCCAATTTACGCTAAAACAATCAAAGAATTATGTGGAAAAAATCCTGGGAGGAAATCAAAAGATCCATCGACAGTTCACGTTGTAGGAACACTATCTGATCTTATTTTAGGTAAACAAGTACCTGTCAAATATGAAGACCCAGGAAATCCTGTAGTAACTATTCAAATACAAGGTTGCACCTTTCTGAACACATTGGTAGACCTAGGAGCAACTATTAATATTCTGACTTATGAGACCTACAATATTCTAGGTGTTATCCTCTACAATGTCCCAGTATGAGGAGGAGATTGAAAGAGATAACTTCAAACCACTTGCAATTCAAAAGCTAGCCCTACTAAACTAGAGAGGGATCTCTCTAAGGATTTCACAGCCAATGACTGAAAGAGAAATGGATTTTAGGCTAGATATAACAGTTTCATATGAGTTTTTGAAAATTTAGGGTTTTTAGGTTGTTGGACCAGGGATGAGAGCAAGAAATTAGGTTAAGGTCTCAAAGGTTTGTAGTAGTAGGCATAAAAAGGAGCAAGATAACAATGTCTTGTGATGGATTTAATATTTTTGTCAATGTAGCGTAGGGTTTGAAAGCTTAAGAAATCATAATGATCATGTATTACCATGAATTCATTAGTCTAGAAGAAGAAATATACAAACATTATTTTTCACATAAACAGAGCTTTGAATCTAAAGAATTCTACATATATAACTGTAAGGAAGATAACCGAGGAAAGAAAAACATGTTAAGGGAGATGAATTCATTCATAAGAAACTGATATAAAAGAGACACCACAAACTCACTGCACAAGTATTCCTGAAAAATAGCTGCAACTAAGCCTTGATTAACTGTATGAAAGCATAAGATACAAGTCCTCTCCTCTGAAGTCCAACCCTTCTCACTAAATGAGAAATCATACATATAGACTCAAAACAACCATTTCTCCACCTTCAGGGGTCAAATCCCTAAGTGGTGGAACCGTTCCCAAGAATCTTTCAACCAACAAGAGAGAGTAAGAAGGTCAAACACAAACTCTTCTTTTAGACTTTTATTTTATTTTTGCTACCTTTATGAGGCTTAATTAAACTCAAAAAACAACCTATCATGCCTATTAACTCAATAATTACATCATAAAGTCTTTATAATATCCAAATTACATCATAAAACCAAAATCTGGCGAAATTGAAGTGAAAAAGACAGCTACAGGTATAAGCGTAGCGCATTCAGCTATAAGCGTAGCACCACCTTGTAGATAGATTTTGTAGGCTTTATGGAAGTCTAAGTTGAAACATAAGAGAATGATCAACTATCCTTTTCTGTCTTGTTTCTAGATCAACTTGATTTTTTGGAAATGGACCATGGGAAGGCCTTCAAAAATCAATTCTCTCGATGTCACTCTTAAGCGCAGTGCCTGCGCCAGAACAGTGGCAGAAAGTGAATTTTTCACCCCTTTTTGACTTTTTCTCCTCTCTAATTTGATGACCTGCTTAAAAAGTTGGATATTTGAGATCCTTAGGGAAAAAGATATCTAGGGATATAAAGTTTTTGGCTTTTGGAGCTCTGAGATGAAAGCGTAGCGCCATGGCGCTATGCTTATAGGTTTTCCCGTGCTTTTAAAACAATCAAAAATCACCAAAATTTTGAAAATGACAAAATTTTCTCCAAATATCCTCAAAATTTTTGAGTGAGGGTATAATAGGATATGTTATGCCATGAGGGAGGCCTCAGCAAGTAAATCAAGCTTCTCCTTGTCCTTTTGACCAATTAGGTTTTCCTTGAGTTTTCTCTTCAAATGCTTGATTCTGACTTGAGATACTTTGTTTCTTGTATAGTAGTGCATAACCATATGCCTCTGCAATTTTTTGTTCCTGTTTGCCTTCTTTAGGAGCTGCTCCAGGTGTCCATTTACCTTATCAAGCCAATAAACCCTATCTTCATTGATTTTTCTAGTGATTAGGTCATCTACCATAATCTGTTCTTTTGGTGGAGAAACCTCTCTTTGTAGCTCAAGGGCTCTTTTAGATTATCTATTTCTTGGTCTCCCTATTGTACTTTGAATTCCTTCACCCTTTGACACTTTAATTTTATCCACCACTTTTCCCTTTGCATCTTCTTTCCTTGAAGTAGTTGCTTGTTTGTCTTGAATCATTTGGTTCACCTTTAGTTGCATATTCTCTTGTTGCAGGCATGCTATTAGAGCATTTTCCTCTATCAATTTTTCTTCCAATCTCCTAATCTTAGCCTCCTTATCCCGTATGATATGATCTTCAACTCTACCCTCATATCCTTTCTCCATAGCTAACACATGTGTACCTGGATGAGAGGACTCCTCATGCTATGAGAAAACTATATGTTTACCTATTGTAGGCTTGGCCCTTTCAACATTCCCTTGAGAAAACAAAATCCTATCATCTCTGGAATATGTCTGAGAAAATCTTGCCCTATCTTTCCTCTTGGTTGTTCTGCTTAAAGAAGAAACTTCTTTCTACACTAGTGAGCTTGAAGGTGTTGTTTCATCACTAGACCTAATTGAAGAAGATGGAGGAAAAGCTGAACTTGCAAAATGGTCCCAAAACATACTTGCTTGTGTTAATTGATGACAAACTAGCACTTTCACTAAGCCATGATGAAACAAACTAGTATAGTGATTCTCCCCTTTCTTTTGTACCTTTTCTGCCATTTTGACCAAAATTTTGTATAAAAAATAGGACAAATTGATTTGTTGTACACCGGTGAAAGGCATCAGAAGTTTCATGTGATACTTATATATCATTGAATACCTGCCTTCACATGTGAAATACTTCATGATAGTTTTCATGAGAGAGGCGCACCTTTCCAACAAATGTCTGAATGGAAAAATATATGTTGGAGCTAACTTCTATTGCGCCTTTAGGTACATCTCGTAGTTTTCAAGGTCAAGGTCTTACCTTTTGAACCAGACTTTTTTAGTGTTTGGAATCCCTATAGTTTTGGAGATAACTTTCCTTGAAGCAGTGAAATGAAACCCTGCTATGGTCACTTTGTCCTTTTTCAGTTTGGTGGCAAAAGCACTAGTCAATTTATCATGATACTTCAATTCTTCAACCCTCTGACAAAATGTAAGGCAACCTGCATCTTCAAATTATTTCCTAATGAAGGGATATGATAATACCTCATGGGTTGATGTAGGTTCATGTCTGATGACATGTCCTCCTCTATGCTTCCTTTGTTCTGAGGTTTCAGACTCCATCTCAGCACTTAGCTCTTAGGATAACAACTAGGGTTTTGACTATGGGAAAACAGGGGATTTTCAATAGCTGTGAGGGAGTTTGGGGAAAATGAGGGGGATAGGGATATGAGAAAATTCCAAGAAAATTTGGGGTGATATTGAGGGAGTTTAAGAAGCTAGGGAAAGTTGAATTATAATATTTGGGTGAGTGGAAGGTTTCCAAACAAAGAAAACACAATCTTGTAGTTAAAAAGGGTGCAGTTTGTCTAGGGTTTTGGTAGAATTGATGAATTTTGGGAGTGGGTTTGATGGAGGATGTTTGGGAGGGTGTATTTAGGATAAATGATGGTGTGGAAGCAAATGGATATGAGTTTTAGTAGCAAATTTAACAAGAGAATGATGAAAACCTTGCTAACTGCATTGCAAACCCTAGGAGGTAGACATGAGACATAATAAGCAAAGATGATGGAGAAGCTACATGGTATATGCGTAGCAGAAACAGGGTTATTTGTGTAGCACAGTTTCAGAAATCAAGTTTTGGATGCAACAAACTCTCTTGGCATGACAAAATCACCTTGGTGGGATGAGATGGAGTGTTGGAAAGTGCAATGGGAAAATGAGGAATGAATGAGAGTGAGTGATGAGCCTTTATAAGTGGAGAAAATCGATTTTCCCTTTGTACAATGATAGTGGACCCACCACAACAATTTATACTTGAACTTGACACTTTAATTTTTTTCTTATATTATGATGATATTTCATTTGAGAGAATGAAATAAAAATCATGACCTTTAAACCTTAGTTACCAAACTAATCTCTATTATTCCTCATAACATGAAATTAAATGGCAAAAAGACCAATTTTCAGAAATTACATCTAGTGACCTAGTGGTGACCTAATGATGACTTATTATGTAGATTGTGAACAAAATGAATATGGGACTCTATTAATGATGATTTGAATTCACCAAAATAGTGTCCTTTGACCATGAGACTGAAAGGAATAGTAGAGACTGACCTTCCTAACTGGTGACCAAATTTTTATTGATTTTTTTTTTGAAACTAACAATTTGACCAAAAAACCCTAAAAAATAGCTATGTAAAAGAAAATTAGATTGTCGGTGACTGACATGAATTGACAGGAACTAACACTAGGTATTACAACCTTAAAACCAACCTCAACCCTGTTAGAATTAGCTGACAGATCGGTGGTTAAGCCTGAAGGTACTTTGGAAGATATTATTGTCTCTGTAGACTCCTGGGAATATCCCGTGGATTTCCTGGTTATTAAGCCAAGGAGTAGACTAGATGGGCATCCTTTGATATTATGAATACCATGGTTAGCAATGGTACATGCATATATAGGATGTTGAACAGGTAGCATGACGATTACCAAAGGAAACGTTGTTAAAAATCTTATTTTGTATCCTCCTACTAAACCAAGTCTTCCTATTACAAGTCTCCAGTTACGCCCACAGAGAGATCTAGAAGAAAATATGTGCTCTCCTCTTATGTTAGATGAGGCCCTTGGACTTAAAAATAAAATAGAAGATGATGTAATCAGTAGCTTTATTAATGAACCAACTGTTATAAAAAATCCAACATGCCAAATGCTAAAATCTATACTCGATAATGAAGCACAAGGAGACCCCTTAGAGAATTCAAACGATAATCACATTCCCACAATTGTTGTCCATAATAGTATGCCAATCGAGATTGAACCAGGAAAAACCCTCAATATTAATGCCAATCTGGAAAATCAGCAGTGACAGAAATTAATCCAGATTCTCTGTAAATATAAACAAGCTTTTGCCTGGGAATATTCGGATATGAAATGCATCGATCAGCAGTCGTGCACCCATCGCATTTATCTTGAGAAATATTCTTGTGCTATTCAACAACCCCAAAGGAGGTTAAATCCACACCTCAGGGATATTGTGAAACAAGAATTACAAAAATTGTTGGATGTAAACTTTATATACCCCATCTCAGATAGCCAGTGGGTCTCCCCATTAGTAGTCATCCCTAAGAAAAATGGGAAATGGAGAATTTTTGTAGACTATAGAGAGCTCAACAAGGCTACCCAGAAGGACCATTTTCCCCTTCCCTTCATAGATCAAGTCCTTGATACTTTAGTTGGGAAGAAGTTTTTCTCCTTCCTAGATGGTTTCAGTGGCTATAATCAAATTCAGATTGCTCCAGAAGATCAAGATAAAACTACATTTACTTGCCCCTGGGGTACATTCACATACAAAGTTTTACCTTTTGGATTATGTAACACTCTAGCTACGTTCCAGAGAGCAATTTTGAGTATTTTTTCTGATCTGATTAATGAAGGACTTGAATTGTATATGGATGACTTCACTCCATACGGTGATGAATTTGACCAAGCTTTAACAAATTTGGAAAAATTGCTTAGATGATGTATTGAAACCAGATTATGTTTAAGCCACGAAAAATGCCATATGATGATGACTGAAGGTGTAGTTTTAGGACATTATATTTCTACTGCATGAATTCAAGTGGATCCGATGAAAATCGAGGTAATCCTTAAATTACCTACACCTCGCACACAAACTGAGGTACGTAGTTTCCTTGGTTATGCAGGATATTACCGCAGATTTATAGAACATTTTTCAAAAATAGCTGCACCTTTGTATACTTTAATAGGCAATATTGAATTCGAATGGATTGATAAATGTGATATTGCCTTTGCAAATCTCAAGAAACTGGTTTCAACAACGCCAATGTTAAGAGGACCAAATTGGGAGTTACCCTTCCACATCTCCTCAGATGCATCGGATACAACCATAGGCGCCATTCTTGGACAAGAAGAAGACAATAAACCTTATGTTATTTATTACATTAGCAAAAATCTTACTCCTACTGAATTAAACTATACAGTGACAAAGAAAGAATTTCTAGCTGTTATATATGCTATTAATAAATTCTGACATTATATAACAGGATATCTAAACATTGATCACTCTGTTGTTAGACATTTAGCTAATAAAACAATTACTAATGGTCGGGTGACTCGATGGTTATTGTTATTACAATAATTTGATACCACCATCAAAGATTGGCCAGGAAAAGAGAACCTTGCATAAGATTTCTTGTCTCGAGTACCTAAAATAAATGTTCCTTATCAGTAGATGACCATTTCCCGGATGAACATCTATTCGTTGTGCCAATAAAATCACCTTGGTACACTAATGTGGCAAATTACTAAGCAATAGGAAAATTTCCAACACATTTGTCACTGTGAGAAAGGAAGCTGATTATTTCGTGCAACACATGCTTCTCCTAGATTGGTGGTTATCTTTTTCATACTGGTTCTGACTTACAAAATATGTAGATGCATTAGAGAAGATGAAATTTGTGATATACTGAAATCCTACCATGACGAACCCTGCATTGGACACTTTGAAGACCGCAGAATCGGACATAAAGTTCTTCAGATGGGATATTACTGGCCCACGATATTTAAGGATGCAAAGAAATATGTTCAAGCCTGCGATAGCTGTCAAAGAATGGGCCATCCTGGCCAAGCTGATGAGATGCCCTTACAACCACAATTGGTGGTGGAACCTTTTGAAAGATGGGCACTGGATTTTGTTGGCCCCTTTAATCCACCATCAAACCAAAAAGTTTATATACTGGTTTGCACTGATTACATAACTAAATGGGTAGAAGCGGTAGCTTTGCCAAGAGCCACAGAGGAAGTAGTGATCAAATTTCTTTTCAAACTTTTTGTGCGATACGGATTACCAAGAGAAGTAATAACAGACAGAGGACCACAATTTACAGGTCATAAAATTTTGGCTACTCTGAAAAATTATCATATTAAGCATAGGAGTACTTCTCCATACCACCACTGGGAAAATGAACAAGTGGAAAGTACCAACAAAGTCCTGGAAGCAATTTTGACTAAAATGGTATCCACGAATCATCGAAATTGGGAAACCAAGATTCCGGAAGCTTTGTGGGCCTATCGAACGACATGGCACAACACTACTGGTCACTCACCATATCATCTTGTCTTTGGCAAAGAACCAATTTTTCCAATTGAATTCAAAATAAAGACTCTTAAAATTGCACAAGAGATTGGACTGGATTTTACAGAGGCACAAACACGATGCCTACAACAACTCAATGAATTAGATGAAGCACACCTATTTTCTCTTGAACGCACAACCATTATTCAGCAACAAAGAGCTAAATGGCATGACCAGCTTATTAAAAAGAAATCATTTCAAAAAGGTGACTGGGCGTTATTGTATGATTCCAGATTCTAGGATTTTCCAGGAAAATTGCAAACGAGATGGCTCAGACCTTATGAAATCAAAGAAGTTCATGATAATGGTACCATAACTTTAACCACCATCGATGGGTCTGGTACCTCTTTTTTGGTAAATGGACACTGACTACACCTCTACCACCAACCGCTCACAAAGGAGTCTTTCTACGACAAGATAAGTAGTGATCCTACTTTTCAAATTATAGCTGACTGGGGTGGTAACCTAGCAGCTTCATCTCTATGAAATCTATTTTTTTTACCATATTGTACATAATGTATATATTTTATGGAATTCAGTTATGTTTCTTTTCTTTATTTCTCTTTTCTTCCCCTTTGACTAAGGAAAAAGGGAGGGATAATTGATTTAAAAAAAATAAAAATAAAAAAAAAACCTTGCTAAAATTTTGGCTTAGTTGTTGTTCCTTTACAACATAGCCGCTATTTTGTTACATCATAGTTATTGTTTCGTTACAACACAATTGTTGTTCCTATACAACACCGTTGTTGTTCCTTTACAGCACAATTATTGTTCCTTTACAACACAACTGTTATTCTTTCCTTTAAAGAAAAACTTCTTCATCTCCCTTCGACCTAGCGACATTTTTTTGAAACAGTTGTTGTTCCCTTTATTACAACTGTTGTTCCCTTTATTACAACTGTTGTTCCCTTTATTACAATTATTGTCCCCTTTATTACAGTTGATGTTCCCTTTATTATGGTTGTTGTTCCTTTAATAAACAATTGTATGCCATTCCTGATTGTCGTGATTACCATTCTTTGGACATGAATACTAGCCTATTACGATTGCAATTCCTTAAATTCCAGTTGTTGTTCCTTTTATCTCAGTCGTTGTTCCCTTCGAAACAATTGTCATTCCCTTTGTGCTCGTCTTTTTTTTTCTTTGTATGATATCTCATTCTTTACCCTATGAAGAACATATTTTTCTCATCTAGCATATCCTATCAATTTGAATATTTTCTTTATATTCGAATTTTTTTGAAATTATCATAAAATGTTCATAATTTGTTACCACCATAGTAGTTTTATCTTTTCTTATACACTCAAATGGTGATTTTATTTAAACATAATGAAGGACTAAGACATACTTTATTTGGAATTTTTTAATACTCCTTACACCATCCCTAACTCTTAAGGAGTTGATGAGCCACCCTTAATAATAAAAAGAACAATTCTAAAAAAAAAAAATAACTACTTAAAGCTAGATTTTCTCATAAGGATGGGGGGTCTCATCATGAGCCAACCCACCACGATCATAAGACATTAACACAAGTGAAATTCCCATTATGGCCACCAAACTAGGGTAATGGCCTTTGACACCATTGTCAAAAGGACAAGAGGTCTCATCACGAGCCGACTTGTTCACTTTGTTATGATCTAGTGAGTGGCATTGTTATTACATGGTCACCATGCTAGAACAATGGCATTTTTGACAAAATCATTTAAATAATAACATGTTACATTTTTCATAAGGACACTGGCTCATCAAGGGGTTAAAAAGAAACCTTGTCGAGGCTATGGACACCTGCTGGTAACAGTGGCTCTGCCTGTGGTATTGGAGTATAACTTGAATTGCCATATCATTACTATGTCATTAGATTCCTTTTTCTCTGAAAAGACATCACCACTACTAGTATGTATATTTTCTTCCTAAAATGACTAGAGGTGGTACATCTACTATTACATGAACAAATCATAAGTCTTTCGAACCTCTGTGATAAGCATTATTAGTTATAAAGGTATTTTTCCAGATTTACTTTTTTTCCATTCCCAAGGGTAATATTTTTACAATTTTTTTTTACCCATGATAAAGATATATTTCATTACTATGCTTTTAATTTCACGACGATTTTTGCATAACAACAATCCACACATTTACTACACTTTATCATCTTCCCATTTGGTTGCGTATGATTTGACCGTTTCCCTTCATGCTAATTAATGCCTCCATATGAATTTAACTTCCCATAATCCTAAAGGTCATGGTCGACCTTTCTCCTATTGGAGGAGGCAGGAAATATCACTTGCATGATATGAATAGGAACAAGCGTGATATGACTAGGCACAATCAACAAAAAATTTCAATTATTATGATAATCTCCCACACATAAGTATATTGAATGATACTATTTTGACATGTTGTTATTTCTACTAAGGGATTTTTGGTTTGAACAACTTTGTATACAATCACTGCAACAGTTTTATGAATTAGCAAGTATGGGTGGTAAGCCTATCCGAAATGAACCTACTCTGCTATAGGTTACTGAGCAAGCCCGAAGGATCCTAGAGCGGGTAGGCTGGGCCGAATACTTTACTCGACTGCAGGGATTCAACAATGTTGTTGCTTTGGAATTTTTGCAGAATTTGAGCAATGAAGTCATGACGGTCAGAGGCAAGCAAATAATAGTCAATGAGACAATTTTGGCGGAGGTCACAGGTCTTTCCACAGAGGGAGAAAAATGGATAGATAAGCACATTGGACTTCAAAGCACTATGGAATTATTTATAGACCCTGGTGAAGAATTGGCCCATAAAGGCAAAGGTTTTCACCCTGCTTCATTCAAAGAACCATGGTGGGAGCTAGCAGAAGTAGTCCAGAGGTATATTACATGTGATGGTCACCATGACGTGGTAAGACCTCGACACCTCAAATTTCTAGTAGCATTAAAACAGAAGGTAGTCATAAATCTGCCTTTCTTTTTAAATTTTCTCTTGCATGACGTTGCTGGTAGACTTGGTAGAATTAAGGACCCCAATTCTGCAGTTAGTCATCACTGTTTGATTAAATTGGTAGTCATTAGAGAATTGAGACAATCACAGTTAACACTTCATGAGACCCAATGAACTACCATCTCTAGAAGAAATGCATGAAGTAGAAAACGCTCATCCTGAAACAGAAAATGCTCAACATGGAGTAGAAAACGTTCAACTCGAAACAAAAAATACCTAGCTTGAAGTAGAAAGTACTCAGCTAGAGGAAGAAAATTCCAGTCAAGAACAAGATCAGACCCTAGCATTACAAAACCTAACTAGCATTGAGAAGAGATTACCTTTTGTCTTAGTATATTTCCTACTAAACGAAGAAGGTCTAATAGATTGGTCAGAGCAAGCTAGCCCATGAGTTCTATTGGACATGCATCAAAGAGAGAATCTAAATCTAAATCTCGTGCAAAACAACAAGGTAATTCGCCTCAAATCTGTGAAGAAGAGATAGCCCAAGTTTTGGAGAATATGGGGACCCTTTTCACTATTGAAGGAGATGTGGGTTGTTTTGAGAACCCACCTAAGAAAATCTCTACTCCTAATTTCTCGGCCTCCACTCCCAATTCCAATGATACAGAAATATTACCATCTTCAGAAAATCTTGAAAGCATGCATTGCCAGGAACAATCAGGGGAGTCTGTTGAAACTGTGAAAGAACCAGGCTCTTCCATGGAAGGGACCATCTTGTCGTCCCCTGAAAAACAGAAGTCCAAAGATGACTCAATTGCCACAATCTCAGTTGATAAGGATTCAGAAGAATTTGTGACTTTTCCTATTAATGAAAATGTCATTGTTGTTCCCTCTTCATCCACTATAAAATCTACTGGAAGAATGGAAGGGAAAAACAATCAAAGAATAAAGTTGTTAAAACGAGAAAATAAGAAATTGTGAAAAAGAATAGAACAACTTAGGAAATGGTTGAAAAACTTTAGAAGGTACTATAAAAAGAAAATAGAGACTAAGACAGTTGGAGTTCAAATTGAAAGTTTTCTTAACTTTGCAGAAACCCAAACTGAATAAATCTTCACTAATTCTATATAAACACAAACAAATCTATTTTTTTGTGGCCACAGTTGATGTAGCTAGTCAAACAAACTTTTGGGTGACCATCAATAGAGCTTCACAAACATAAGTTGTACCCTCTTACTTTTATTTGATTAAGGATGCCACTATTCAAATAGTGAATAAAGATTTGGAAAAGCATCAACAACCTCTGAAATGTTATCAAGGTGAAGCAATGCCCTAGGCAGAGCAAAAGGATTTATTACATAAATTCAAGGCATTGTCTACCATAGAAGATGAGACCTATGCTGATTTCAGAGAGGAAAAGAGGAAAAAAGAGGAAATACAAGGACAACTCCAAAAATATTTGGAGAAAATAAAAAATATATGCTCTATCTATTTTGATGCCTTATCTTGCAGATCCCCAGCTAAGAATTATGCCTTGTTTTTACTTGAGCGATATTTGTTGTTGAAAGTCAAAGTTGTACGATCTAGGAAACATTTTGAGTTTGGTATTGTTTCTGATTTTATCAAATTCTTTTGAGAGCAGGATGATGATGTAAAGTACTTTTTATGTGAATTGTATATGCATAACTTATTTTTGGAAGAACAAAGGGATGAAAATCCCAGTCCTTTTATTGGAGATGTTCAATTCCAAGCCTTCATATCTTTTGCTAGAAATCAGATTAAATGGTCTAAGGCTTATAATGTATTCCAAAAGAGAGAGCCTAGCCTAGATCTCTAGGTTAGGGGTGAACCTACGAGTCCCATACAAACTCTTGTGAAACATAAACAGTTCATGGAATGAGATGGAGTCGTCTATGCTTTGGCCCCTATTCATAATAATATCCTCTGAACAAGTCTTGAATATTTTGAGGACATTAAAGAATAAGCTCTCCAAGCAGCAAAGCTAAGATGGAAAGTATCCCATAATGAGGTTAAGAACAAAGAACCCTTTAATTACAGAAATTTTCAAGCAGCAGCTGATCGAATGAAATGTTATGGTAACTTGGTTTTGTCCAAAGGTCCTACATGGATTGGATGTAGATATAGGTGCCCCATCATCTGGTATCCTCCAGAGGATTATCATGTTGAATATGATCTTTCTGAAAGAGAAGAAACTGAGGCCTTCAAAGTAATCTAGAACAAAAATGGATTTCGGTGTTATGGTGAATCCCCCTATCCACCTTATTCCTTAACTATGTTACATGTCAATCATCTCTTTGCATGAGGACATGCAAGAAGGTAAGCTGGGGGGTGATGTTGGGCCATGGAAATGGTATGATTCTTCTCTTTATTTTCTTAGTTAATATTATGTTTTTCAAGAATTTTATCTTTAGTTTGCAATAATTCGGGAAGAAAAGGGTAATGAAAATCAGTTAATGGTATTGTCGTTAATTTAAGTATTTTAGATACCATAGAGCTTTAATTTAAGTAAATTGGTGTGCAGAATGATATGATTAACAATTGTTGTTCCCTCAGACGAATGTAGAGCGTTTAAGCATGAATAGGTTGTTACCTTATTTATGGAAAAGTTAGCTCAAGGCACACACATGATCGTGAAGGATAGTTGAAGAAGATGTTAATTACTATTCGAGGATCTTATAGTTAGGATGAGAAATCCTAAGAATCTTTTGATTCTCAAGATAGCTCCATTATTAGTATTTTGATGTAATATATATGACTGAAGTAAAAAGGAAATGGAATGGAACTTTACTTCTTCTACTTTACTGTGAAACTGCGAAAAACAAATCGATCTTCAAGTTCTATAGGTTATTCTGTAAATCATTTTGATATTAATGAAATCACTGAAGACTTTGTTTTAGTTTCCTTGCATTGAATTTCCTTAAGGCAGTGCTTGTGGAGATCTTTGGCCCAGTCTCCAAAGGATCCACTATCTCTTTTGTGTCATTACCATCTGGTTATTCGCTATACAGATATTGGTTGTGTTGTTAGTTGTTCCCTTTTCATAGAAGATGATTGATTGAACTTTATGCTTTATAATTCTGTTGTATATTTCCTGAAATTGTTGATTGAATCGCGTGAATTAGTTACATAAGCTTAAAGGTTTGATTATGTGAATTTCATGAATTACTTTGGAAAAGAAAGATTTCAGAGTAGTAGTATGAATTAAGTAATTTTCCTTATGCATGTAATTTGTTGAGAGCATTCTGAAATAGATAAAGTGATTGGTGAGCTAGGATAGATCTCTTTTATGAATCTTGAAACTCTAGCAGTAGAAAGTAAGACATTTGTTGTTATGAACAATTTACTTCTATAATGATTGGATAAGATTTAGTATTTCCTGTGATTCTTTTGTAGCAATAGCCTCACACACCTTTATAATCTAGAATTCTATCCTTGCATAGACTATGCTAGAAACCTTGAAATAAAAGACGAATCCTAGGTTGACAGAATTAATGAAGGTGTTGTACCTTAAGAAACCAATTTCCTGGCTGTAGAGAAATTGTGCTTAAGACATTAATAAATATTATTTATTGTCACTTATTGTTTGGTGTGTTCTCAAATGAAGGACCTGGAAAACTTGGTCTTTAACCCTTAATACATGTATGACCGAAACATCTCAGAATGTCATTTGTTGCTAGATATAAATGATGAGTGAAGAAATATTGAAGGAGAAGTTAAAGATAATATGCTGGTTTTTCACAGAAACTACTATCTGTAACTTAGAAGAATTATGAAAATGAGAACTAAATCATAGACAATATGCTGCTTAACACAAAAACTACTATCTGTGACTCTTGGAGAAGTTAAAGATAATATGCTGGTCTTTCACAGAAACTATTATCTATAACTTAGAAAGGAAGGTGGAAACTTCAAGTATAGGAGCGCTCTTTTAAGGAATTTTAACTTTATCTACATAAGCAAATAAAGACCTGCAGCTTCATTACTATGCTTGAAAGAAGAAAACATAACATGACACATGACAGAGAAGGTTACAAAATTATACCCAACAACTCATGGAAACTTCTGATTCTTTCATTAATCAATGATGATATTAAGAATACAGTGGCCTAGTCTCCGAGTTCTCCAAAATTCCAACCCTTTCTTTGTAAATTTTCATCTTTTTATACATTGTGGAACAGTTGTTGATTTTTGAAACTGCCCAAATTATTTAATTGCTTCTCTAACTATATGAAGTAAAAACTATTACAGAATTTTACAGAGGGTAAAAGACACCTCAAAGAACATGAAATAGTGGGAACATAACTGAATTCAAAAGAGGATGATAACTGTCGGCTTGCTCTGTTAATCCGTTGTCGAATTCCTCTGTAAATGCCCTAATGATGTTTAATTCATTATAGCTATAATAAACAGTGTTTGACTTTGACTTGTGCATAAATATGGACTTATGCATGTATCAGGTATTTTGATTAGCCAAAATACAAAGAAAACATGCCCAACTGCCTTCCTCTTCAGATTCAGATTTAACACTAATTTTTCCTTTTACATAGAAAAATTAACACAAAGCATGCAAAGCAGAACTAAAAAGGAATTAATCCAGTTTAATAACTCCATTGGATCTGGGATCCCATCACATATCGCAATCGACGCTTTTCATTGTTATATTAACGTAATGTTGGACTTGCGCATAAATCCTTCATATTTGTGTTATTTCTATTATATCTCTTTTATAATAGAAATATGCTAAAAAAAATGCTTTTTCTACTTTTAATACGGGCTCCGCACAACTATCAAGGCATACCTTTTCCGCCAATATATCCCCACCATAGATCTGCGCTTTTTGGATCAGATTGTCTATAAAGATTTCGGGTGGGACATAAGCCCGGAGAATACCCGCCCGAAATGGGCGGTTTTCTCTATCCACCCACCTGCTATGTGTCGAATGATAAGTGGGATCGGGTGAGCTCCAATAAAAACCACTTACCATTTTTTGCTCTGCCCGAAATCCCACTTGTAACTTTAAATCCGCCTTTTCGTACGCCTCGCGGACCCACCGGGGCTTATAAAACATAATATATATACGCCTCGGGTCCGGCCTGTTCAGCGCTTATTTCTATTATAATCCTTTATAATAGAAATACATATAAAAATGCAGGGCTTTTCGATATAGCGGACCCGCCAGGACTTTACAACAATATATATATATATATAGATATATAGATATATAGATATATATATATATATATATCTATATAGATATATATATATATCTATATAGATATATATATATATATATATATATATATATCTATATATCTATATATCTATATATATATATATATATATATATATATATATATATATATATATATATATATTTCGGGTCCGACCATCGCAATCGCAATCGGCGGAACCAACCTCTATAGCCCTATGGTGTGGCGGACCCGACGAGACTTTTAAACACAGTGTATATATGTTTCGGGTCCAGCCCATGATCGCAAATTGCAATCGGCGCTATCAGCGGAACCAATCATACATATCATTGCGGACCCGCCGAACTTTATAAAACACAACTTATAGTATTTCGGGTCCAGCTTTAACCCTTTAACACTTGTTTCTTTTGCGAATCCGATATATTACTTTGTTTCTTTCTTGTTTCAATATGCACACACACACATATATATATCGGGTCTAGCTCCATATAACCATTTATATAGTGATTTGTATAGCAACCTTGGCTACTCTGGGGCCGATTCTTTTACAATTCTTTTAGTGATTTTGCTATGCCATTATCACTTCTTCATATTGCTTTTATCTCTTCTTTTTGAAGTATTTTCAAGTGATTCTTGAATGAAAAATGAATATTATAAACAATAAAAATGCATATTACAACAAAAGGTATGATTAAGTTGATTTCTAAGAGTCATCTTAGTGCCCAAAAACCACCTACCATACCAACATCACATTCCTCATCCTCCTCCTCTCACGCCGTCTCCACCCCCAATCGCCCCCCACATCCTTCCTCCTTAGCCCTTCTTCAATCCATGGGACCCTCCTCCTCCCCTGGTTCCGCCTCCAACAGACGCATATTTGCATAAATGCATAGATAAATTGGTTGAATACACTGCTAAGAATGGCCTTGATTTTGAAAAAATGAGCAAGGAAAAGCAACAAGACAACCCTTCTTACAACTTCCTCTTTGGGGCCGAAGGCCATGGGAATTATAGATACAAGATCTGGCTATGAACTCACCCAATCACCACTAACTTCAGCCATGCACCGCCTCTTCATCATTCTAGGTCATTTCTTGAATTCTATGATCAACATCAGTAGTTGTCATCATAGCATTCTCAACCCCTTTACTCTCAATCTCATTCGGATTACGACCCCATGACAAAGTCATTCAAAGGGATTTCTCGACCGCTTCCTTCTGATGTTGCGGCTAAGCTTTATAACATGCTCAACAATCTTACAGGGACAAAGGAGTTAATTAAGGGTGTGAAGACCTGGTTTATGCAGAGGTCCCCATTTGTGCTAGCTCTAGCGGAGGCTTTGAAGGATAGCATTATGGCTCTGGATGATGCCAAAAAATAGTTACATATCATCTATTTGGAAAATGACATCCTTTTTGATAGTTTGCACCATTGTATCAATCCAAAGGAGCTAGACAATGAGGCTCTTGATTTTTATCTTGCATTGGGAAACATGCTTGCAAGGATCTATCACAATCCTCAAAACAAAGATGCAAATCAATCACGTCTGCAAAAGATACTACAGTTTTTGGCTTCCAAGGAAGTTTATGATACCAAAACTATCTATAGTTTAGAAGGTGATATGTTAGCTAGGCCTCTGACTCTAACTAGATCTGTAAAAGAGTCTTATGTACAAGAGCCATTTGTTGGTAAACTAGGAATCTTACAACCATCCACTCAAAACCCTCCTCAATGGCCAATAGATTTACAAAGAAACTCCCAGCCATCAACAAAACAGGAACATCAAGATAAAGCTATATCGCCTATCACTTCTTCTCCCATCACTCTGCCTGGATACATCAAGACCAAAGAAGCCATGGAATGGATAAACTCTGCCATAAACACCACAATGGCTCAGGTGTTTACCCCTTTTCTAGCCCCAACTCGTTCATATGGGATAACTCCTGAAACCCCGGGCTCCTTTGGTTTACTGGCATTAATGCAAGAGATGGTGGCCAAAGAGGTGTGTGATTACGTGTCCTAAATACGGCACCACAGCAACAACAACACAAAGTTCAAGGGTTGCATGGCCTCTCCTCCTTCTCCTATGGGATTGCATGTCTCCAACTCCAATGCCCTAGGTTCAGCTAAGCCAAGAAGACAAAGATATGTCAAGGTAATATTTTGGCTTCTACTTCTCAACATTGCAATCTATATGGTGGATACAGAGTTTTCCAATTAGATGTCTCTATCCTTATCACAACTTTCTTAAATGGTACCATCTCATTACAACTATTTGTTGTCATGTTAAATGGAGCCACCTTTCTGACAACTTATTTTTCTTATGCATTCTTGGCAAATTGGTGGAGGAGGATGGAGAAGCTTTTGCACGAGATGGAGAAAATAGTGGTTCATGGCTCATTCTTTCTAGAACAATAGTGTATGTTAGAACTTTGTATTATGATTTTCTAGCAGCTATGGGTGTTTATGGTGATAAGGTTATATTTTATTACTATCTTGAAGCATATTTTTGGTTGCAACAAAATACCCCTTCTAATGCCAAAGCAATCTCATGGTGCACCTATCAACTCACAGCCATGGGACTAAAAAATGTGAAACTTGATTACTTGGATGACATATTTACAACATCTCATTGGATGGTGAGAATCTACAAAGATAAGCCACCAAATCTCTATCGGATAGATTGTCAAGTGATCTTATGGTTCATTACAGGGTATCTCTATCCTCGAACCCTCGTTCATCATGGTTATGGGTCAACCGCACAAAACCATTTTCCAACGAAGTCCATTTTCTCGATCACACATTGTCCACCTCACAATTGGCCCACCACCATTACAAGGTATCTATATCCTTTGCTTTTTGTTCATCATGGTTATGGGTCAACCATGAAAAACCCTTGCCAATGAAATCCATTTGCTTGGCCACACACTGCCAATATCACAATTGGATCACAAGCATTACGTGGTATCTCTATCCTTGGATATTCGTGCATCATGGTTACGAACCGTCCACAAACCCTCGGTTATGGATCAACCACGTAAAACCCTTGTCTTCAACAACACTTGGTCATCCACAAATCATCTTCGACAAAAGCTTCTCTGGAGGGAACTTCACACAATGGGGAACATTGCTTCCTAAGGAGGGAGGAATGATCTGAATGGAAATCCACCCATTGTATTTTCCCATGGTAATGATCCGAATGGAAATATGCCCATGGTATTTTCCCACCCATGGTAATGTAACTAAAACAATGTTATAAATAACGAGCCTCTTTTTGTAAGAGGAGAGGGTCCAACACAATGTAGTTGCAACTGTCATTTTAAGATCTAATAAAAGCTGGTTCATGATTTTTTTATTTGGGTTATTTTTGTTCTTTTCTTGTTGTGGCAATTACTAAGATCTTGGGGCCCTCCCCAAGATCTGTATCAATTGCCTTGGGGTGCACCAATATTGTTTGTGAAGAAGAAGGATGGTACTCTCAGGTTATGCATTGATTAAGGTAGTTGAACAAGGTGATGATCAAGAATAGGTACCCATTTCCACGGATTGATGATTTGTTTAACTAATTGAAAAGAGAAAAAATGTTCTTGAAGATTGATTTGAGATTAGGAGACCATCAAGTACGCATCAAATAAGAGGATATCTACAAGACTGCTTTTTGGACAAGGTATCGAAATTATGAGTTTTTTGTGGTTCTGTTTGGTTTGACTAATTGTTATGGATCTGATCTGAAAATATAAGATAATAGAAATAAACCCAAGAATAATCACCAAAAATAACAAGATTTGGATAGATAGAAATGCTTCTCTATTGATCAAAACCCTTAAGGTAGGGCAACAACATACATTCACTCCTTAAGGAAGGAGAGCACTCCACAAGCCATATGCATGTTCATACAATATTCCTTGACATCTGTCAATGGGAAGTCTCTAGCCTCTATATAGGCCTCATACATACAATACCATGGGTCATTACCATGGTTCCCTCAACACCCTCTATCTAATACCATGGGGCCGTTACATTATTACTAACTATTATTATTATTATTGACAGTGCCCATAGATCCCATCCAAGGATATCCCGAAACAACATCCATGTTATCCATATCTGAAGTATAAAAGTCACAATGCAACACATACTTATCCATAGAAAGCTTCAAATCTTTATAAACTTGAACATCCTCATTATCAACCTGTATGTTTTCAATGTGTTTTGCTGGAACTTGCAATTTTTTTACGAAATTAACATTGATAAAATTATGCTTGCAACTAGGATTTATAGACACAACGATCTTCTCCTTCTGAATCAATCCATGAACCTGCAATAAGGAGATACTAGCAGAAAATAACCCTTTAGGTTTCTTGGTTTCCTTCTTTCCTGTACCAATAAAATCTTTGCTAGGTTGTGTGCCTGTCCGTCTGAGCTTAGTAAGAGGTCCCAAAAAATTAGATTTAGGGTTAAAGCGGTCACAAATGGATTTTGCGAACATCTGCCAAGTAATTGTCCTTGGATAGCATTTAGAATGCCCCTGCCACCATTGCCATGTTTCTTGGTTCAAGTAAAGGTTTCCCAAACTTAGTTTAGTTCCATCATCTACGATGCGCTCCAGAGAGAAATATTCTTCCATTAGTGCTACCCATATTTCTGGATTAGAGCCATCAAATTTGTATATCTTCCTCAAATTCTGATCTAGGCCCACCATCACAAAAATTTTGGTGAAAATTTGAAATTGTCACAATTTAGTCAATATTGCTCAGAATCCCTATTATGACCAGTTTTCGGAAATGGAACAACCATTCTGCATCTTCCCATGTGATAGAAATCCCAATCTAGACACTGGAATTTCATATCCGCGCTGCAATTGTCCCGCCGTCACAAAAAAATTCTGAAAAAAAGAGTTGATTTTAAATTAGCTATATCTCTCTCATACGGACTCCGATTCAACTGATTTTTTTTTTTGAACTTGGGTATTTTTCCACAAACAATCCATATCTGCAATTATATTCTGCATATTTTTCACCCAAACGTACAAATCTACTCTGCAAACTTGCCGCCCTGAAAAGTGTTTGCCACCCAACTAATTCTTAAATCAGCAATATCTCCCTCATCCAGACTCCGATTCGGCCGATTTTTTTTTCAAATTGAGTATTTTTTCACCAACAACCCATATCTGCAATTAGATTTTGTAGATTTTGACCCAAATCATACAGATCTTATCTGCAAATTTGCCGCCCCGAAAAATGTCTGCAACACCACTGATTTTTAGATTAGCAATATCTCCTTCATCCGGACTCCGATTTGGCCAATTTTTTTTTTTGAACTTGGGTATTTTTTCACAAAAAATCCATATCTGCAATTAGATTTTGCAGATTTTGCCCCAAAATGTACAGATCTGATCTGCAAACTCACCGCCCCAGAAAGTTCCTGCAAAAAAATTTAAAAAATTCTCCACTTTTTCCCAAGAAAGTGCTCTGATACCACTTGTTATAGATCTAACCCAGAAATATATGATAATAGAAATAAACCTAATAAATATCTGAATATAGATAGAAATGGTTCACTTTATTAATCAAACCCTTAAGGTAGGGTAACACCATACATTCACTCCTTAAGGAAGGAGAGCACTCCACAAGCCATATGCTTGTTCATACAATATTCCTTGACATCTCTCAATGGGGAGTCTCTAGCCTCTATATAGGCTTCATACATACAATACCATGGGTCATTACCATGGTTCCCTCAATAACATCTATCTAATACCATGGGCCCATTACATTATTACTAACTACTTGTAGTCCCTTACATGATACGGGTTAACCACCTTATTTATTACTATGACCCATCCCATTATTACATTATTTCCTTGGGTACCTCCCTTTGTACTCCATATTACCCCCCTTAGGTATACTACACTAATGCTCTAACTACTTTCACGTGTTTGATGAATAATGTATTGTGTACTTATCTGGACAAGTTTTTGATTGCATTCATTAATTATATATTGATATATTCTCAGAATGAGGAAGAGCATGTAGAACACTTTCCAGTAATGTTGAAATTTATAAGACAGCATCAATTATATGCCAAGCTTAGTAAATGCAATTTATTTTAGACAAAGGTCCACTATTTTGGGCATGTTATTTCCAAGGAAGGTATAGTAGTGGACCCAAAAAAAATTAGATCTATCATGGAATAGGAAATTCCTAGGAATGTGGATGAGGTCAAATCATTCATGGGGTTAGTAGGTTATTACAGGAGGTTCATTAGGAACTTCTCACAAATTTCCTATCCTATTACATCATTGCAGAGGAAATGAATGAAAATTGAATGGATAGAGGAATGTGTAACGAGTAGTTGAAGAGTTTCTTATGAATGATCCAGTTCTAAATATTGCAGATCCAGACAAAGAGTTTGTGGTATGTTACTATGTACAGATGCTTGCAAGAGAGGACTTGGTGGGGTTTCAATGTAGGAAGTAAAATTAGTATGCTATGAATTGATGAAACTGAATGAGCATGAGAAGAACTAAGTGACCCATGATCTTTAGTTGGAAGCTATAATCCATGCATTGAAGATGTGGAGATTTGTATTGATGAGCGATCATAGTGGACTACAATATTTGTTTTACTAACCAAATCTAAATGCCAGGAAAGCTAGATGGTTGGCTATAATCAGTGAGTTTGACTTCGAGATCATATACATTAAAGGAAAAGAGAATAGAGTTGCAGATTCTCTTAGCAGAAGATTACAAGTAAATCACATATCAATTATGAGTTCATATGGGTAAGACTTACAAGATCGGATATTGCAGGAAAGACAACATAATGACCAGTACTAATAACTTAAGCACAAGTTACAACAGAAAGGTACATGTGAACAGGATGTGGACTATCATATCACAATAGATGGTTTGGTCAAATTTAGGGACATGATCAATTTGTTAGACAATAGCGAGTCAAGAATCTTATCTTGCAGAAATTTCATGCTAAGTCGTATTCAGATCACTCGGGATATCAGGAGACATTGACATCGTTTAAGAAGTTTTACCATTGACCAAAATTAGAGAAAGATGTGGTAGAGTTTGTGGCGAGATGTTTGGATTATCAACAGGTAAAAGTAGAGTGTAAGCATCTAGGTGGGTTATTACAACCGATTCTAATTGCAGAGTGGAAATAGGAGGTCATTTCCATGGACTTCATTACATGTTTGTCAAGGACATCTAGACAACATGATTCTATTATGGTTGTGATTGACAACTTGATAAAGGTAGCTCACTTCATTCTAGTGAAGTTGATGAATTCAACTAGTGAGGTAGCACAGGTCTTCACTAGAGATATAGTGAGGTTGCATGGTATTCCAAAGAATATTGTGTTATATAGAGATGCCACATTCACTTCGAGGTTTTGGAAGGAGTTGTTTGCAGGTTTGGGTACAAAATTGGCCTTCAGTACAACTTATAATATGCAGACCATTTGAGGTACTTTATGGGAAAAGTTTTAATACTCCCATCAGTTGGAGTGATCTAGTGAATAGGGTGTTGATTGTTCTGGACACGTTGGCTAAGACGGAATAGGAAATGCAGGTAATCAAGAAAAATTTAAAGGTAGCACAAGATATGAAAAAGAGTTATGCAAATCAAAATAGGGTATTTAAGAAGTTTGGTTGGGGAATAGGTGTACTTATGCATCAAGCCCAAGAAGAGTTCTCTGAGGATTAGATCATGTGCCAAGTTGGCACCTCAATATTGTGGGCCTTTCAAGATTCTTGAGAGGATTGGACTAGTAGCCTACCAACTTGCACTACCTCCAACAATGAAATTTCATGGTGTTTTCCATGTGTCAATGCTTAAGATGTGAAAGATGTTGATCTTGTGATTGACAGGTCTTATTGAAAGTGGGACCAAAAGGAGAATTCCAGCTGAAACCTCGATGGATTTTGCAGTGAAAGATGCTCATGCTCCAGAATCAAGAAATCGAGCAAGTTAAAGTGCAGTAGAAGCACTCTGGGTCTGATGAAGCTACATGGGAGATGATTGATCAAATACAAGCTATGTATCCTTATCTATTCACTAGTTGAGCGGATGTCTTTGATATATGTTTTGATGTTGTGTTTTTGTTATGTCTATATATGCATATGTATGTTGTAAATACCATATCGAGTTGTGATATAAATCTCTAATAAGTGGTATGGTGTTCATGCTATGTTGGGTGTGTCTTCAGTAGTATTATATGATGTAAATGTTGTATCAAGCTATGTTATAAATATCCATGCACAACATGTGTTTTGTTGGTTTATAGGTGTCATTGAACACTGAGGATAGTGTTCCCCTAAGGGTGAGACTTCTATAATAGCCCCAATTAAAAATCCATGTAATAAAGTTAATAAAGGAAAAATAATAACCAAGGTCACAAGACAAGTATTTCAAGCTAAGTGCTGGGAAAAATATACTAATGAGGGATCACTTGTGATTAATAAATGGCTATGGAAATTGGCAAAGGCAAAGTGGCACTAATTGGCATTTTATTTATGAAAATAAAGGAAATTATGAGAAAAGGAAGGTGAAAGGTCACAAATTTGTATGTGAGGAAAATTGAAGGAAAATAGAGGAAATTGAAGAGAATAGAGGCCTCAATGATAAAAAGGCTTCCAAGGATCAGTTCACAACGTTTTGTTAGTTTTAGCTTGGAGCTCTATCTCTACTCTCTCACTCTTTCATACTCGTGGACACTTAGAGTTTTCTTAGAGCACTCTTAGAGCATTGTGGTATACATTGGATTTGGAGAAAGAAGGAAAAAGGAAATCAAGAAAGTGCAAGGAGACAACGGGATCAATGGTTGTAGTGGATTTATTTATAGGTATCAAGTTGCATATATGATTTCTTTACTAGTTTTGCCATGCATGGTGTATGCACGTGGTTATTTGGTTGTGATATGTCATTGGCATGGAGGATTTCCTGGATTGACAATGGTTTTGCCTAGCCTTGCCATTTCCTAGATAGCCATGGTGTTGTGGGTTTCCCACTTGATTATTCTCTGATTGGTGCTCATATTCCTTATGGTTGTGGGTTGAGCTATTAGTTCCTGGAGCCTTGGTTGGAAAAATGCTCTGGAGCCCTAGAATAACTTGGGATGAGTTATTAGTCCTGGAAGCGTTGGTTGGGAAAATAATATAGAGCCCTCAGTGTGTTGAGTTACTAGTCCTGGAGCATTGGTTGGACAAACGCTCTAGATCCCTACAACAACTATGGGTTGAGTTACTAGTCCTGGAGTCGGGTTGGACCAAATGCTCTGAAGCCCTGGACAGCTTTGGTAGAGACCGATCTGGTGATGTTTGGTGATCTATAAGCCTGAGGTGGAATCACTAGTTGAGGTGGTTTTGCCTCTGGAATTCCTGGTTTAGTTTTACTTGGTTTGTTCCATGAGATCCCAAATTCATGCTTAGAATATGTTATGTCCCTATAATACTAGTGTATTCCCTCATTGTTATTATCTGTGTACCCCCTTATTGTATTGTTGTGCCCCATGTAGTCCCCATATTGTTATTATTGTGCCCCATATTGTTATTGTTGTGCCCTTACATTATTATTTTTATGTCATCTTTGATTATATTGTTACCCCTTAGACCCCTATATATAGAAATGAGGTCTTGTCATTTGAATCATCCAAGAATTGTTCATTTATGTAATCAAAATAAGGTTTCCCCCTCGAAGAGGCTGATTCTGAAATCATTGATCTATCTTTTCTTCTATTTTGTGAGTTGCTTGCATAACATTTGGTATCAGAGCTTTAAATTCTAAGGTTTCGCTACTCCAAACAGTTCATCATGGAATTTTCGCTATAATGTTTTTTATACGAAGTTTTAGAAGTTGAAAAAAAACCCCATTTGAGCCGAAATATTTCTGAACCTCGGGTCCAAATTTCAAATCTTGTATTTTTCATATTTTCGAAGATATGATCCAAGGAAGTTAGGGCGCTTGCAGGATCCCGAATTACATCCCAAACAGGTGACCTTGGGAAAATAATCATAACTTTCTCTTTGAGTATCAGATTGAAATTTCGTAAGAAGGTATAGAAAGAGTACGAATTATAGCTTTTTGTATATCACTCTCAAGTTCTAAGGTTGAAACAACGATACGTGGCACTTCATACAAGTTCATTCTACTCAACTTGTCTATAATTAGGTCATCGTGAGAGATTTGGCCAAACTCTTTCTGGAAGATTCCAATATTGATCAAGCCCACAAGGTTGGAAAGAGAACTCAAAGGGATACCATAGGACTAAATTTAAGACTTTGGAGATCTGAAATTACAAAGATACAACAAATTGAATATCAAGCTCCTACGAAGCAAAAAAAAGGTGTGTAATCTTTTTAAAAATTTGCATAAGTTTGGTTTGAAAAAATAGTTTGAAGTGATTCAAAGGGCATAGTGAAGCATAATTATCATTAATTTATGCCCCAAAGAAAGAAAATGGAAACACCTAGTAAGAAACCCACAAGATCCAACTGTGACAGATGAAGAAGAGGAAGAAATGCAACATGATATATGAAAATTGCAAGACCAAATGCAACAAATTTCGCTCTTGCAAAAAGTAGCAAAATTGAATTGGAAGTTGTGATGAATGTTAAGATAGATGGTATAAAAAGGGACATGGTGGTTTTAAATGATGGTTCAAAATCAGACATGGAAGAAATGATAAATGTCAATATAGAAGGATTGAAAGAAGGTTTGGCAAAGTTGCTAGAAGAAAGGCGTCCCATCGGTGACAAGGTAATCCATGAAAATCATGATGAAGGCAAAAGAAATATCAATAACGATTTTAGAGACTTCCATGTGGGGTTTAAGAACCATCACATTCCAAAAATAGATATGAGGAAGTTTGATGGCAAGGATCCGGTAACTTGGATAGTACAGATGGAGCAATATTTTGATCTACATGAGGTGCAACCCTCACAAAAGGTATGCATTGCATATTTATATTTAGAACCCAATCAGTTTGTATGGTATAGATGCCTTTGTTCTCATAAACCACTTGTCACCTGGTCAATTTTTATGGAGGAAATAATAGCACATTATGAATATACAAAGAGCAACACCTTCTTTACCCAATTGATAAATCTCAAACAAAAGGGTTCAATGGTAGAGCACATTGAAGACTTCCAAAAATTGAATATTAGGGTAGCTGATATTCCAGAGGAGCATAGGATTGATGTATTCATAGGGACTTTAAAAGATAACATCCAACATGAGGTTTGCCTTTGGGAACCTAATTCATTGGAGAAGGCATTTAAGGTGGCAAGAAAAGTTGAAAGCAAAATTATGGCAACAAGGAAGTCTACCACTCACAACTATAAAGATGGAAGTGTTGTTGGTCCTAGTCCTCCACAACCTACAAGGTTGACACCACAACAATTGGAGGAAAAAAGAGAAAAATGGCTTTGTTATAATTGTGATAGCAAATACACTAAAGGTCATAAGTGTGCTGAGAATAAATTATTCTACATAGATTGTGAAGAGGAGGAAGAAAAGGAACAAGAAACATCAAAGGAGGAGGATATACGATAAGAAGCAACCTCAGAGAAAGAAGAAATGAATCTGACCATATCTTGTAATGCATTGGTGGGAATTACCACTCCTCAAACTCTCAAGATAGAAGGGAATATCAAGAAGGAAAATTTCATAGTTTTGATTGATTCAGATAGTACCCATAATTTATTCACTGTAAGATAGCCAAGGAATTGAATTGCTTCCAATATCCAGCACCAGAGTGTCAAGTGATGATTGCAAATGGAGGAACCATAAATTTCTCTGGAAAGTGCCATAATATCAAGCTATCCATGGGAGAATACGTATTGAATAGTTCAATGCTTTCCATTCCAATGGGGGGTACTGATGTTGTACTAGGAGTCCAATGGTTACAATCTTGGGTACAATAGCTTTTAATTTTCAAGAAATTTTATTGAATTGTTTTTGGGAAGGAAAAGATGCTTAATTAAGACGTATCACAAGGAAACCAAGGAATATAATCAGTTGTAAGAGCATTACCAAGCTTCTAAAGAAAGAACAACAGGGCGTAATTACACAATTATGTTCACTAGAGGTTCAAACAATGAAATCATCTATTTCTCCATATCTCCAAAAAGTCTTGGACACTAATTCCAAGGTATTTGAGACCCCCAAAGGCCTCCCACCTATTCATGATCATGATCATGCTATTCATTTTATTCCAAGAAGTGTTCCTCCAAATATCGTACCTTACAGGTATCCCTATGCCCAAAAGAGTGAAATTGAACATATGGTTGCAGAAATGCTAGAGGCTAGTATAATTCAACCTAGTCAAAGTTCTTTCTTTACTCCAGTAGTATTAGTGCATAAGAAGGATGGATCATGGCACATGTCCAGATTATAGGGAGCTCAACAAGCTCACTATTAAAGATAAATTTCCCATTCTTGTCATTGAGAAATTATTGGATGAATTACATGGAGCAATTTACTTCACCAAGGTGGATCTTCGTTCATGATATAATCAAATAAGAATGAAGACTGAAGACATTTTGAAAACAACATTTACAACGTATGAAGGTCATTATGAATTTTTGGTCATGCCTTTTTGCCTTACCAACGCACCTTCTACATTTCAAGTTTTGATGAGTTCCATTTTCAAACCCTTCCTTAGAAAATTTGTGTTAGTATTTTTTGAAGATATACTAATCTACAAAATGTCTTGGAATGATCATGTTCAACATGTTGACAAGGTGCTCAAACTATTGGAGGAGAAACAATTATATGAAAAATTCCAAATGTTTCTTTGGAGTACAAGAGGTGGAATATTTGGGTCATATTGTATCTCATGAGGGTGTTAAGGTAGACCCTAAAAAATTAATGTCATTAGGGAATGGAAAATCCCCACATCCATAAAATATCTATGAGGATTTCTTGGGTTGACAGGGTATTATCGCAAGTTTGTTAAGAATTATGAGAGAATAGATGCATTTTCTTGGACTCCAGACGCAAGTAAGGCCTTTGAACATCTTAAAGAGGCAATGTGCCAAGCACCAGTCTTAGCCACACTAGACTTCACAAAAACATTTATTGTGGAGTATGATGCCTCGGGAAATGGAATTGGTGTTGTCTTAATGCAAGAAGGAAGATCCATTGCTTTTGAAAGTCGTCCAATTAAAGGAAAGTATTTACACAAAGCTATTTATGGGAAGGAAATGTTGGCAATACTACATGCACTTAAGAAATGATGACCTTACCTAATAGGAAGACACTTCAAGGTAAAAATAGATCATGGTAGTCTTAAATAATTTTTAGAACAAAGATTATCTTCTGAAGAGAAACAAAAGTGGGTCACAAAAATGTTGGGTTATGACTTTGAAATCATCTACAAAAAGGGAAGCAAAATGTTGTTGCAGATGCACTCTCAAGAAAGGATGAGAATGTGGAAGTATTTCTTTGTGCCATTTCTATTTTCCAACCAGATTGGATAACCGAAGCAAGGGATGAATGGAAGAATGACGAAGAATTATGGGCACTCATCAAAATTTGCGCTAAGATCCCAGTACATTTGATACATGTAGCTAGAAAAATGATTCATTACAGTACAAAGATCGCTTATACCTTTGTAAGAATTCCCAACTCAAACAAAAGATTCTTCTGGAATTTCACACCTCTCCCTTAGGAGGGCACTCAAGAATTTTAAAAACTTACCACAGGGTTAAGAAGAATTTTTTTTGGGATGGCCTTAAATCTGATATTCAAAAGTTTGTGGCAGAATGTCTGGTTTGCCAACAAAATAAAGTTGAGACAATTAGGACTCTAGGTTTGTTACAACCTTTATCCATTCCAAGTCAATGTTGGGAGGAGGTTTCAATGGATTTTATCACCGGTTTACCCAAGTCTAAAGGAAATAACGTCATCATGGTGGTAGTTGATAGAATTACCAAGTATGCACACTTTTGTGCATTATCTTATCCATTTAAAGCCAATATAGTTGCTACTACATTTATGGAAACAATTCAAAAGCTACATGGAAACCCAAAGATTATTGTAAGCGACAAAGATCCCATTTTCACTAGAAATTTTTGGACAAAATTATTTTCTTTTCTGGGTACTCAATTAGCTCATAGCTCATCTTATCATCCTTAATCTGATGGGCAAACTGAGATTGTGAACAAATGTTTGGAAGTATATCTTTGTTGCTTTCTATCTGTTAAACAGACACAATGGGTCAAGTGGTTACCTCTAGTGGAATGGTGGTATAACACTTCCATACTACAACAAAAATGACCTCATTTATGGCACTTTATGGATATCATCCACCATCTATCGCATCATGTTTAAGAGAAAATTCTAAGGTTCAAGTAGTGGAAGATCATATCGAGCATCAACAAAAAGTTCTCCAACTCTTAAAAGATAACCTCACTTTGGCACATAATAGAATGAAACAACAAGCAAATCAACATCACAGCAAAATAAGTTTTGATGTAGGTGACTAGGTATTTTTAGGGCTACAACCATACAAACAAATGTCCCTCAGGCAAGATAAGAAGGACATTAAATTATCACCAAAGTATTATGGTCCTTACAAGGTTTTTCAAAAGATTGGTACTATGGCATACAAATTGGAGCTTCCTACATCTTCTCGAGTGCACCCAGTTTTCCATGTTTCATGCTTAAAGAAGGTTATAGGTGATAAGCTCCCAGTTCAAATAATATTGCCAGAACTTGATGAGGAAGGAAAAATAATATTGGAATCTGAAGCATTCATAGAAACAAGAACTCAACAACTACGAAATTGATCAATTTCAGAGTATTTCATCAAGTGGAAAAACTTACCCGTTGAAGATTCCACATGGGAGGATGAGAATTTTATATAGAAGCATCCAAAACTACTCAAGCGTTGAGGACAACACTTTTTTGAAGGAGAGGGACATGTTAGGTCCCTATAATACTAGTGTATTCCCTCATTTTTATTGTCAGTGTACTGACTTATTGTATTGTTGTGCCCCATATTGTTATCATTGTGCCCTTATATTATTATTTTTATGTCGGCTTTGATTATATTGTGACCCCTTAGACCCCTATATATAGAAAGGAGGCCTTGTCATTTGAATCATCCAAGAATTGTTCATTTATGTAATGAAAAGGAGGTTCCCCCTTGAAGAGGCTAATTCTGAAATCGTTGATCTATCTTTTATTTTATTTTGCAAGTTGGTTGCATAACAGAATATGGCACAAGGGTGATTGGATGAAAGAAAGATTTGGTTCATCCCAACCTATGGTCGGGTGGTATGTGAAAATCTCTGACTTGGTTGGCTTTTGCATATGTTAATATTAGCTCTTTTCCTCTTGTATTTTCATGAGTATTTATACTTGTTTTTATGTGGCTTTAATGGTTGTTGTATCATTGTTATTATTTTGGTTATATGTTGGTTATAAGCATGGTTTCATGACAAATTGTAGTTATGGATCTTAACATGTTTTGATTGGTGAATTAATGGTAATTGAACGCATTACCTAGTAGAAGTTATTGTAGCTATTATGAGAGGGCATTAGACCTTCTTGATTATCTTTAGATTAGTATGAGACCCCTATGTTCATATATGTGTCTATGACATGTAGATTACACGTTCACAATGTGTTTGACGAAATGTACATCATGGTTAGGCCCGGTTAGGTCAATTTCATGACTAAGTTTTGCATTAATGTCTTTGTACTTGTGTCATTCATCATTTTGGAAAGTTCTATCAAGTTCTGGGCAGAGGAATGTATACTAACCTTGAAAAAGTGGCTCGGATTCTAGGGTCACATGCACAAAAATGGGAATTTTAAACCACAGTAGCTGGGAGGCAGGGTTATCCAAGTGACTTGAGGGTTATAGTCGATGGCTTGTTTTGTTATGTAAGTGACTAGGAGTCCATATCAATAGAAAATCAAGTTAGCTCAAGGTTTGAGCACTTGGAGTGGTTTTTTGGCTCCTGGGGGTCCTATAGCTCCTGAGGAAGGTTAGTAGAGTTTTAGTTTGTTGATTCCACTTCCTTAACTATACTTACGAGGTTGAGTCATGTCATAGTGGCTCCTCCTCTCATGTTTACCCTAGAAAGATGGTGAACCTGGGTAGATATGGAAGGGGTGGTTACAATAATGGTGTCATCAATATTGCCATACGCTTGGAAATGTTGACAACTTATTCTTCCAATTTCGAAAATCGTGCCTCCAGTTCCCCATATGATACATTACCATGTTAATCAGCCATGCATGAAGCTTAACGATGGTTCCTGACCCTCCTTGCTCCATATTTGGGTCCATGGGGTGTAGTGCTCCCCATGCATTAGACTTAGTTTAGTGAGAAGCTACAACGACTTATTCCACAAAGACTCCTAAAGAACACTTGTCTAACACCATTGTCTATAAACTTCCTTGGATATTCCAATACACAAATTGTCACCATGGAAATTTATATTATTTATTTCTGATTTGAAAGATTATTGCAAATATAAAGAGATAATATTGCATAATGATTTACCTGTGGCTAAAATTGCATACCGCTCACTTTCTTAAAATACACTAGGAAATAAGAATAAGATATAATAGTAAGATCATGCCATAGAAAACCATGAAGGAAATATCTACCCTAGAGAAATTCTTGAGGGGGTAAATTCAACCAAATATGAAGCATCTTGTCTCGCTCTTATTATTATTATAAATAACAATGCAATATACCAAAAAGGTTATCTTATTATAGATCCAATGAACATTATCCCATGCTAGTAAGTTTTATAGGGTAATTGTTTTTACTTTGCTCTATGTTGTTTCTCTCACTTCCCCTAATGTTTTTTTACCATGGATTTTTTTTCTCTATCATAGGCATTGAACCATTTCTTCCCCAATGTTTGTAGATTTGGCTTCAACCTTTTCATTGTAGGGTTAGGGATTTTTGCATTGTCTTGATTGCTATTGAATCTTCTTGGAAAACAATGTGTTTTTAGTTCCACATGTGTAAATGAAATGACATTAACATGGCTTTGACATAACATTTTAGTGGTAGAGCAATGACCAATGTTTTGGGAGCATAACTTTGTCTAACAAAATTCACTTTCACAATTCTCTACCAAGTTGGAAAGCTCTCAATAACCCCAATAATAGGGATTTTCTCATTCCTCAACCTTTGAACCATTATTGCCGACCTACAACAAAGAAAATGAGATCATCTTATTTAAGCAAGAATTATGCAATTAACAAACTTGATGAGTTACATGTAAAATAAATATCCACACTGTAAGTGAATGAAAATTTTCATGGTTTGTTATAGTTTGTGGATATCAAAATGTTAATTTTTTAATGTCCCTACTTTTGGTATGAATTCCATGCATTAGGCTAATCTTGGGGTATAAGGATACTCTCTTCAGTGATAACTTCTACATGAATATAATAGAAATATTAGACATGATCAAAGTTTCATGCATCATAGAAAATGCCTCAAAGATGTTACCCAATTTTAAATTGTTCAACCTATCATTGGACAAGTTGTTTAAAACGTTGAAGGGTATCTACACATTAGTGGCAAGTGAACATAGTTTGAACTCTAATATTACTTGATTATAAGAAATTTCTACATGATTAGTCAACTCCACTAGTCTACTAACCCAATCATATATGTTAAATGATTGATGAATGCCAATAGGCTTAGGACATTAATGCAAGCAAGAAAAATAATTATGCCAACATGTTTTCCAATAATTCAAATATTCGGGTTGGAAGCCAATTTTTTTCCCCAAAGAAAAATCATAATTTTCATTGATAGTTGAAAATTACATGTTGTAGATGCTAATAGCATATGCTGTAAAGTGGTCAAAGACACTGATTTTGCTGTTCTATCCAAAAATGAGTCAATCCCAAGCATGGGAGACTGTTTAAATAATTACATATGATTTGTTCTGGAAATATATAGACATGCAATGTACAATAACAAAAATTAAATACATAAACAAAGCTCCATATATGACATAAAATCAAGGCCTATTGGTCCCATCCTATTGCACGTCCATATATGGCCAATAGTAGTAGCTGTAACATTTCTGATCAGACTGTTCCCTAATCAACCATATCCCCCATGGCTAGAGCGAGGCTTCTTTGGATAGCTGATCAGAAATTTTGTTGTGCTCCCTATATATATGATGACAAGAAATGTAGTCAAAATGAGTCCTTAGCATCAATGTGTCATCCAAAATATGACGGAGTGCGTGAGTGTGACATGCAGATTGTTGATTAAACCAATATATGATAATATGTGAGTCACCAAAAATATGTAAACGACTACAGCCTTTCTTAAGTGAAAAAAATAATAAATGACAGAGGGTAATGAGTTCAACAAAGTTGTTTGTCTCGTCCCCCAGACCCATCTGGATCTTATAGAAGTGGTTGTTAGTGATATGTAGGAGGATTCCCCCACCACATCCATGATGTTGCGTCGAGCCATCAAAGTATGCCCATGGAGTATTACGCTCAATAGTCTCGGCAGTGATGGTGCACACTATGGGAACACGGTCATCCATCAGGATGCAATGATATATAGAGATAAGATGTGCAGTAACATGTACCCATCGGGGAGTGGTGTTAGTGAAAATGATTTTGTTCCTTTGTAGCCAAATACACCAGCAGATCAGAATAGGTAGGTTTCGTATCCTGTGTGTTTGTGCAGTCATCCACCATAGATGCCAGACCTCCAAGATGTCCACTCCATTCCACTTGGTTTGGATTTGAAGAAGTGTAGTTACTTCAAGCCAGATAGAAATAGTAAAAGGGAAAGTAAGAAAAATATGGTCAACAAATTCCAGTTCTTGTTTGCAGAGAACACACCAGGATGGTCCTTGATAGGATCGCTTTTGAAGATTATCCCCAGTAGGAACCTTATTCCGGAGAATGCACCACATGAATAATTTGGCTTTGGGTGGTGCCTTCAATTTCCAGAGAATAGTCCACCACCAATCAGTGATAGGTGGTTTGTGATTCGAAAAGATGTGAAGATAACCAAACTTTGGGGAGTATTTTCCATTAAGTGAGTGAGCCCATATAAGCTCATCATCCCCATCGGTAATTCTGACATGGGATTCCATAAGTGAATTTGTATATGATTTCCAAATGGCATGCCAGATGGGAGGGATGCCCAAAATGCCAGAATATTTCTAGGCCTGTCTGAAGATATTAGTGTTGCCCTGATCGGCAATATGGGCCAGTCTAGAGAAACCTGCAATTGAGAGATAGTGTATCAAATCCTAGGGAAGTTGATGTGCATTCCCACAACCAGTCCATGGGTCCAACCCAATGCGAACTAGATTTCCATTGCCAATCTTCCAAGTCAATCCATCCCTGATATATACAAGCGAGTTTAGGACCGCCCTCCAAACCATTGAAATATTTGATCTGTCCCAGGAGGGAAGTCAGATCCAGTTAAGGGGATGGAGAGGGGAGATATACTTCTGGGTGACCACCTCTGCCCAAAGATTCCTGGAGGTGAGGACATTCCAGCCCAATTTGGCTGCCAGGGCACTTGCAAATATATCTAGATTTTTCATACCCCATCCACCCCATTTTTTTGGGAGAGCTAGATTATCCCATCTAGCCCAAGAAAATATGTGCCCTTCATGTTTGCCCTTCCAAATGAATCTACAACACAACTGTTGTATTCTGCTAAGGATACCTTTCGGTATCCAAGCAAGTGACATCCAGTATACCAAAGTAGCTTCCAGAACCGATTTGATGAGGACAAGTCTGCCTGCCCTGGAGAGCCATCTATGGTGCCAAATATTTAGTCGCCTTTCGATTTTAGCCACTAGCCAAACCCAATCTGCAATCTTGTATTTTCTAGGCTTTAACTAAAATCCCAAATATTTGAGACCTTCTTCAAAGGGAAGAAAGGTAAAAGGGAAGCGTTGTTGAGCATAGATAATTTCATTAGGAGTGCATCCCATAGAAGATAATGTGGATTTGTTATGATTGCAGTCCATGCCAGTGGAAAATCAAAATGATCAAAAAACAAAGGAGAAATAAATTGTGTTCCCCAACGATCCATTCAGAAAAATGAGAGTATCATCAACGAATAGAATGTGGGTAAGGATGCAATAATTTGTGATCTTCATGCCCATCAGTCTGCCTTGCCTTTTTTCCGCAGTAATGTGTCGACTCAGTTCTTCCATGACCAATAAGAACAGAAGAGGTGAGAGGGGACAACCTTGTCTGAGACCTCTCTCAACATGAAAGAATGATGATGCAGAGCCATTAATAAGGACACTGTAAGATACATTAGTAATACAACACATAATCCATTGAATGAAAGGTAAAGGAAACCCTAGGTGAGTCAATAGCATCCTTAAGTAGAGCCAGCTGGTACGATCAAATGCCTTAGCCAGATCAATCTTGAGAATCATACCTTTGAGTCTCTTAATTTTGATGGAATGAAGGACCTCCTGTGCAGTTCCGACTGCTTCATGGATCTGCCTGTGTTCAAGAAATGAAAATTGCTCCGGGGATATGAACTCAGATAATATGGGCTTTAAACGATTAGCTATGATCTTCACAATAATCTTATAGATACAGTTGTAGAGTGAAATAGGCTGGAAATCATTAAATGGAGGATCATCAAATTTGGGGATCAAAGCAATAAAGGTAGAGTTAAATGCATCATAGATACGCTTCCCCATCCAACATTCTTCAATGACTTGAAGGAGGTTGTTCCCCAAAATGTCAAAGAAATAAAGGTAAAATTCAATCGACTAGCCATCTGGTCCAAGGATTTTATCCTTCTTGAACCATTTAAGGGTGCCTTCCAGTTCCCCCATAGTAACATGAAGTAGAAGGTTCTCTTCCGCTTCTTGATCCACAAATATAGGGAAAAGGCCTGCCACCTTGATGATCTCAACAAGATTTTCATCCTGTGAAGCTCTGAATAGTTGACTAAAATGGGAAGTACTGAGAGTAGCTAATTGATGAAAAGTATTTCCCTGCGAACCTGCATCATCCACTAGATGCCAGATGGTATTGGTAACCTGACGACCATTTGCAAAATGATGGTAAAACTTTGTATTTTCATCCCCCGCCTGTAGCCAAATGGCACGACTCTGAAGTCTCCAGGTTTCCTCACGATCCTTCAAAATTCTATTTCAATCCACTTCTAATTTGATGAGTCATTCTTTGGCCTCAATGGAGACAAAACCACGACCATCCTGGTCCACCAGATTGGCAAGCTCCACTTCAGTGTCTTTCAATGTCTGTTCATCCTTATGTCTTTTTTCCTTGGCCCAATCAATAGTTTTTTCTTAAGGGAGAACATTTTTTTGGCAAAAACTTCAAAGATTGATTGGGCAGGTGAAGGAGTGTAGGTATTCCAATGCTTAGTAACCAAATTCAAGTATCCCTCATCCTTGAGCCAGGTAGAATTGAATTTATATGGTGCCTTAGGTTTACGGTCAGCACAAGCAAATTCGAGATATATGGGCGAGTGATCAGACAATCCCCCAAATCCCACCCATTGATGATATAAAGAGAGATGGTCCAGTAGAGAGTCCTTGACTAAGAATCTGTCCAACCTTCTGGTGAGCGCAACATCTCCAGTGTTTCTATTATGCTAGGTAGGTTGTAATCGGGCCATAGGAATATCAGAAAGTTGATGGCCCTCCAGTAGAGAGCGAAAATGTTCAGAGTGTGTCACATTGTGCATTGTGTCCCCAGGATTCAACATGGCCAATAGAGAAGTTGAGATCTCCCCAAATAATAAGATTATCAACTTGCATATAAGTGAGGTTAAGGAGCTTGTGCCAGAATGGAGCCCGATTGATGCAGGGACCATATACATTGATAAGTCTTAGCTCCATCCCAAATTCGGAAGAGAAAATATCAGCACCGATGATACCCTCCCCACCCCAAATATTCAATAATTTTACAGCCTGGGGATTGAAACCCAGAGCCAGTCCACCAGATCAGCCATGAACATCCAAGGCATTAAAATGCCAGCCTGGGATAAGTGCCTCAAGTGTGGGGGTGATCAATGTACAAGGTGCAAGAGTTTCCTGTAGAAAAATAATATCCACCATTTCTGTGTCTATCAAGTGATGGAAGGCTAGTTTCTTTGTGGGACTAGCCAACCCACGATAGTTGAAGGAGAGCCACTTCATGGAGAACTAGGGTGTGAAGAGGTCAATGCTCTAAGGACCTTATCAATGGTAGGTTGACGACCATGATCCACATCCAGTCCCGCCTAGAAGATGGCCTTGGACATATTGGAATGACGACCCCTAGCATATTTAGAGCGTGGGGTTGGGGGGAGAGGAACAATGCTGATACCACAACGATCACCGTGAGAAAATCGGGCAAGGGAGTGAAGGTTATAGTGATGACTCCGACAAGAGTCAATGGAGAGCTCAACAGAAGTGATGGAATCGAGGACATCCGGAATGGAGGGGGCGGGAGGTGGAAAAAGTAGGCATGGAGGGAGCCAATGAACACAAAACAAAGGGAGGGAAAAATGCAGGTGCAGAAGTGCATAGAGAAACACATGGTATGCATTTAGATAAAATAACGTAATTAAGAGAGGGTGAAGAGGAAGAAGTACTCGCATTAGAGGCAGCTACTGCTGCAGCCGCAAGAGATTTGGTAATACGTGGGGATGGGGGTGAATAGTCTCCATGCGAGCTTCATGGGATGGTAAAACTATCATCGATGGATGGTCCTTAGGTTTTGCAGGTCGCTTGCCACACAGATCAACTAAATTGTCTGTTGCAGCATGTTCAAGTCGAGCCACTGAGGTAGAGCTGGAGGCAAGAAGAGGGCAATCCTTGTATAGGTGCCCAATTTTGTGGCACCTTTGGTAGCGATAGGGCACACCTTCATAATCTAAAATTTGAACATGACATGTATTTCTCCAGTGGATTTGCAAGTTCTCCTCTAGACCCTCTCTTGTGTCTAGGTGCACTAAGATATGCGCAATAGTCAGCTTCCCAGTGACAATATAGGATTTGTCATAGTCCAAGTATGTACCCAATGCATTCCCAATCCAAGTATGTACCCAATGCATTCCCAATTCTCTTAAATACATCTTTCGACCAGAAGTGAAGTGGTAATCCGGAAGACACACCCATATAGGACCAACCCCCAAGTGTTTGTGCTTTGGATCGAAGAGTGGACTCCAATATTTAAGAAGAACTGGAGCAAATTCAATATGCTAGTATTTTGATAATACCCATGGGATGAACTCAGGGCGTTGAAAGCGTAGCGCAAACCAGCCACGAGATAGAGTCATCACATATGGTAGTTCATTGAGTACTTGTCCCCATATTTCTAGAATCCACTGACGCAGACGAGAAGCTGAGTATGCTCTGCCACAGACTCTCCCCACCAAAACCCGATCAGAGGTATCGAGCACATCACCCATCTGGAGATCATCACCAAAAGTGAGAGAAATATTCTTAGTCCCGGCCTTGACCCCTTTGTATCGCTTCGCCGGTCGGCCCAATTTGCTTGTAGAAGGAAAATCAGTTGGAGCGGAGGGTGGAGCAGGATCAGAACCCACCTGAGGACCCCTAGCTGAGTCCAGGAGAGGGGGAGAGGTGCCAACAAAAAAACCAGAGGTGGGAGGGTTGGAAATCAAAGGAAGCGGGATGGAAAATGAGGGGATAGAGGATGGGGGAATAAGAGGGTCCAGTATCGGGTAGGGTAGAGGGAAAGGGGTCTCAGTGCTGGGGAAAACAGGGGGCTCCGAGGATAATGAAGCAGAGGAGGGGTCTAGACAGGTTGCAAGGAACCGCAGAGAAGTCGGGGAGAGTAGGGGGTAGTCCAGTCTAGGAGCATAAAAAACCTTGTCGAGTAGCCCAAAAGACGGAAACGAGATAGTAGGCGGGTTGGTCGAAGGGAGTAACTGTTGAGCCGAAAGGGAGAAAGCGGGATAATCCGACACCGTATAGACCTGCGGTTCACCGACCAACAACAAGGGGATCTCTAGGGAGATGTTGGAAGAAGTAACTGACAACTATGGGGGGGAGACCGTCCAGATGGGCACCGAGGCGTATGGGTCCTCGGAATAGTCTACCATGTCCTCCTCCATACTAATCGACAACCCACGAGGAAAGCACCCAGGGAATAATGCCAACTAACAGTTGCCCAGACAACAATGGTTGGTCCCGATGCCAAATAACGGAATAGGAGAATGGACGCGGCGAAGGGAGACAACTAGAAGGGGAGTGGGGGAGTTAGCCCCAGTCACAGGCAGGTGGAAGAAACTCGAAAGGAGCACCAAAACTAGAAGCTAGGGTTTGTAGAAGCACCATCGCCCGAGCTTCGATTTTTCCGCCTATTGCTGATGTTGGGCTGGAAGCCAATTATATGGTCTAAAAAATCTTTTAATAATGCAAATAATTTATGTATTCAAGCTTCTATGATATTTGGTTTCAATAAATTAATTTAAATATTATTTTTCAAAAACTGGCCATTCAATATAGCCGTTACCTATTAATATTTTTAATAAATTAATGAAATAATATCATTATTTAAATATTTTTTTAGAAACTAGCCGTTAATTAATAATATTTGTTTTTAATATATTAACAAATTAATTTTATAATTTAAATATTATTGTTCAAATATAGCTGTTACTTGGAATTATGTCTCTACATTGTTCTCTATTTAAGCCTTTGCCATGGTCTGTCCTGATGATGAACCACACTTGTTGGTTCTAAACGCGTCGCCCAAAAATTCTCTTATGTGATTTCTACCAAAAGACTTTGCTTAATGCAAATAATCATAAAGGCGCAGTCTAACTTATAGACAAAATGGTCCCTTTCACTTAAATACGCTGCTATAATTTCAAGTAAGATTGTGATTTTTTGTTATTTAAAATACATTTATATATACATAAATGAATTCAACACCCTAAAAAACCCATGAGACACTCGAATTATATAGATTAAACAACTTAAACTTAAGTTTTTAAAAATATCTACGAAATTTTAATTAAAATTAACAAAAAAAAACCTTAAAAACATTTCATCTATTAATTAAACTACACAATAATCACACGTCCCATTTATAAAATACAAATAACTTAATAAATTTTAATTACAACTTTCATTAAACCATAACTAATTTCTTTTTTTTTTATTAAATTCTAAACATACTGATAATCTTTATAATTAAAAAAACTCTAAAATATAGAATCCTTTTTCTAATATAAAAATACACCTATCTACATATTTAATTATTAATTAATTAAATTATAATTTCTGATGATGGTTAAACATCGACATCATCTAAGTTTTCTCCTCCACCAACTAACCGGTTAGGTACTAATTTTCAAATGGCAACACAATGGATAGTTGGAATATTCAACAAATTTGGAACCTTCATTACTTGTGAACGCACAATGACAAATTCAACGTTAATGTATGTTGATAAGTCAAATAATCACTGTTTATTTTAACGTTTAAGAAAAATATGTTTGTCTTCTTGCGCGGATCCGTCCACCGGTCGATCTAATCCCCGGCCCCGCGGACCCCAAAAAATCACCACAATGCCGTGGTTGCTTGCGTCAAAAGACCATGCCAGCTGGACGAGACGCGTGCTCTCCACATGCTCCTATCCCTGTCATATACACGTGTCTACATCTCAGTGGGGAGACTTCTGTAAATCGACGGTGGATCCGTTCTCAATACCGTGGGGGACTACGCCGCCAGCCAAGAAACTGTACAACTATTTCACCGACCTCTCCATGTGATCCAACCATCAAATATCGAACGTGGATTCCAAATAGACCGTCAGATCTCTTGGAATGGACGGTGCTTTAACGAACGGAATCCACGGGATGTATTGTCTGAATTGAATAGAATTTTCCTATCCGTGAAACTTACTCTTAATCCGTGGATTATTTCCAGCCAGTTGGTCTTTTAATGGTGGCAATCGCACGGTTTGATGCATATATCTGTGCAAAACCTGCATTCTTGAGTGGATTCCGCGTGAAAACTCGGATTCTAAGTACATTTTCATTATATTAACCTGCATTCTTCAGTTGATTTGGCGTGAAGACTCGGATTCTAGGTACCTTTTCATTATATTTTTGTGATTTTATTCGCTTAAACTTCTGGGTTTTTCGGGGCAAATATTTGCGGTTCCCTTTGGTCAATATCTCGGCCCTGTAAGAGGGAGAGCCTATTGGGCATTTAGGTTTCAACGTTTCTTGGTTTCAGAGTCGAGAATTTCCTACAAATGGCCTTGTGCTTGGGTGTTTAAGGTGTTATAAGCCCAAGGTTTCTTCAGACATTCGTCATTGGAAAGGAAGTCCCAGGGCATTTGAGGCTTTTGATTGAAGTTTGTGCCAGATTTAAAGGCCAATTTTTCACAATTTGGTGCTTTTGCAGTCTCCTGTAGGGTGTTAGAGCACTCTCTCTATGTTTCATTTGTGGGCTTGTACTGTTGGAATCTGTCAATCTGTTGGCAATTTTGTTTGCACAGGGTAGCCCACCATATCAGTGTATAGTTAAAGCCTGCTCCTCATTCAGGTCCTAGTCAGTTGCCTGGTTTCAGAGTCATTATTTTTGAGAAAAACAGGCATGGAACGAGTTGTACAGTCTGGATTTTCAGGGATTAATCTCTTCAGTCCGCTCAGCGGAGGAAAGTTGAGACGAACCAACAATCAGTTTGCATTTCAGGTATCCCATCTATGTCAAGTTTATTCTATACATAAGGGGAATGAGAGGGCAACCAATCGTTTTTGTTTACTGGGCATACAGCCTAAGCTGATGCCTTGCCATCTAAAATCTATGGGAATATGGAAACAAGATCATGGAAGTCCTTTACTTCAATGTGGAGCGAGAAATTCGGCAGACTCTTTGGTTGGAAGGATTGAGGCCTCTCCACAGGCAGATTACCTCTCAGAACATATAGAGTGCAAAGATTCCGTTTATGGAGAGTATAGTGTTTATTCCTCCTCTCCTTTGATCGTTGGAGATGCTGTAAAGCGGGCAGATTACATGAAAAAATTGGTAAGATTCGAACTAGTTGTAGTTTGCAGGGGTATTCCCTCGAAATTATTTTAAGAAAATCAATTTTTCTACAGTAATGTGTTTGTTTGCTTACCTTCCATGTCTTGGTTATCCTCGTACAGTAGCATTAATGCAGACTATTCCATTGATTTTCAGACAAGTATGGTTTATTGTATTTGAAATGTTGGTGCCATGCTACAAATTGACCCTTTTCTAATTGTTCAAAGTAATGGCAAGGGAAACTGGTATTTTTGACTTTAAATTTAGCAAAAATTATTTTGGATTTGATGGAATTGCAAATATCACATATTAACACTGCACAATTTGATAGTGCTGAATCTATCTATATATTAAAAACAACAATTTCAATTTCATCAAATCCAAAGTTGTAATTTTTATTACCTAAGTTCCGATGATGGCAAACCAGGAAAATTGAAAAAGTAAAATGTTTTGCCTACTCAGTTTTCTATTATGTTTCCTTTTTTCCATAGCTTAAATGTCACAACAAAGGGGCATTTATTTTGACCTCATGCTCAGGTGCCACAACAAAGGGGTATTTATTTTTATCTAAACCTTAGATGTCATCCAAAAGACTTATCTATTCTGTCAAAATCACATTAGTTTAGTCAATAATGATAGCTATTACATTTGTAACATTGATTTGGATTTCAGTGATTAAAGTTCACTTCATTAACTACTTGGTCATGAATCTATATGAAGAAAGCTCACTCAATTAACTACATGACTATGGTTCTTTGTGAAAGAAGCTCACTTAATTAACTATTTGACCATGGGTCTTTGCAAAGAAAGCTCACTTGTTGCCTTGTCAGTGTGCTGATATTGAATTTGTTGAGAGCTTAAATATAAATTATAGTTTTCTGGCTGAGCAGGCACAACTGTTAGGACAAGGACACTTCACCCATCCCATAAAATAGAAGTATATTTTTGATAGACATTGTAATTTTCTTGATTTAACGAAACTTAAAACATCATCTCCGATATAGACAAAAGTGGTATAAACCTATCTAAAATGATAGATAAGATGATGCTATGTATGCTCAAGTATGTATAACTTTATTACATGTTTAAAATTATGCGAGCAAACTTGGGGCTCTGTGGGACCCCTATTGTTCTTCAGTTTCTCCCTCTGAACTGCAGCCCTTCAGTTAGTCTTTTGAGTATATATTATAGGTACGTTTCCGTAGGCATCAACTTTTGCATATTTCATTCACATGGGCAAAACAATAAGGATCCAACAGGAGCGTCAAATGGCAGAATATGCTTCTATATACACTGTCAAATTTCAATATATATGCTCATAGATCTCTAGTGGTGCATATATGTGCCTATACTGCTATTAATTCTTTGCTGCTGGGTGCTTTGTGTAACAATTCTTGGCGACTTTTGTCTTGTCTAGTTGGAAAGTATTTTCTTGCCTGACTATGTTACTGTCATCTCAGATATCTAGCATTGGAGCAGTTATTCTACTGTCAGCACTCACGGTAATCTCCATAAATCCTGCTCTTGCAGTAGCAACCATTGGTGGTACTAACGCTGCTGCTGCAGTAGGAAAGAAGGCAACTCTCTCCCTTCTGCGAACAGAGCTTCTTAGTAGTGCTTGGACGGGACTTGTTGCTGGCGTTTTACACACTTTAACGGGACCTGACCACCTTGCTGCCCTTGCTCCCCTTTCAATTGGTCGTACCAAAATGGAAAGTGCTGCAGTGGGAGCTCTCTGGGGCTGTGGTCATGATGCAGGGCAAGTTATTTTTGGCATTATTTTTCTGTTACTAAAAGATAGATTGCACATTGAGCTTCTTCGCTCGTGGGGAGCACGAGTGGTTGGCATAACATTACTTATTATAGGAGTTATGGGTATTAAAGAAGCCTCAGAAATACCTGCCCCTTGTGTAGCTCTAGAGGGGGTCAATGATCAAGCAAGTATTTTGGATTCTAGTCTTCCCATGAAAAATGACAATAGGAAGTTTGGTTTTGCAACCTTTGCTACAGGAATAGTGCACGGGTTGCAGCCAGATGCACTGCTGATGATATTACCTGCTCTTGCATTACCTTCTCGCTTATCTGGAGCAGCTTTTCTCTGTATGTTCCTGGTTGGAACAATTGTTGCAATGGGTAGTTACACTGCATTTATTGGGTCCTGTAGTAGTGCACTGAAAAAAAGAGTTCCAAGAATCACTGAGGGACTTTCGTGGGGCTCCTCACTCATAGCAATTGCTCTTGGAGTAGCAGTTCTCTTGAGCGAATATTTTGGCAGCAGTTTATTTTAGCATTGATGGAGTGAATCTTTTCTAATTTTTTACCACTCTGCAATTGTTTCTGGAGTAGCAGTTATCTTGAGTGAATCTCTTGGCAGCAATTCCTCACTCAGCAATTTCTCTTGTAGTAGTGCTCTTGAGTGAATTTTTTCGGTAGCAGTTTATTTTATCATTGGAGTGTTTTTAATTTTAATACCCTTGATCAGTAGTTGCATTTGCTCTGGAAGATCATGTAACAAGATCCCAACTGAGTCTGTACTATATTTTTTTCGTAATTTATGGAGAAGTTGATACTCCCTTTGTACTTTATGGATAAATTTGAAGCCAAATAAGCATTTAATTATATTTCGAATTTCTGAAATGCAGGCCAACTGTATATTTTAGAGAGATGAATTATATTATTAGCTGTAAAACACTTAAGTACGACAACAGGATGAGTGCCACGGCTCCATTCAAAAGGCATTCAATTTAAACCCTTAAATAATTGTAATTATAAAATCAAGATTATGATTTTCTTTCCCTGCAATTGATAATAAAGAATCGATGAAGGATACTTTAAAGTTAAAAAGGGCCCCATAGTGAAAATATGAAGATCATACAGTTCCTGTAAGAATTTTCAAAAGTTTGCATATCGAGGTTCCGCGGTATAGTCCTTGCATTCTACTGGTTGGTTAGATGTTAATTTAGTGCATGAAAAAATTCTGTAATTTTGTTTTTAATGGCACTGGCCGCTGTTACTTAATTTTGACACATCGCTCTGCCTTGAAATTGAGCATAATATGGGGGGACTTCATTTCTATTTTGTTGAAGCTCTGTTTCTCTACATTGTTGGTGGAGAGAGTGTTTTGCGGTAGAGGTGCTTGCTTTGTTATGAAAGTGGGATGCCAAAAACTTGCAAATATTTTTTTGCATGGCTATGGAGTGTAGGGGAACCTGTTCGATGATGATATTAATTAACCACACATGTTTTTTCTGTTTTTTAGCTAGACAGAGAACCGCTATTTTAAATTATCTGCATCCTGTAAATCAACGCAACAATTGCAAAAATCTAATGTCCACATTGCAAAATAGGATGTATTCAACTAAACAAAAGCATATTAATTTCAAATTTAGCTTTTTCTCATCGTAGAATAAGTTAAGTTGGGTAATGATTCAAATACTGTCTCTCATTTCAAATTCACCTACAGTTATGTTTTAGGTAACTTTTTGATTGGTCAAAATCTTCGTATATATTGAGTGTGATAACAAAATCACGTTAATATTTCATTAAATGAAAAGTATGTGGTTGTGGTTACTAGTTTAACTATGACATGGAATGTTGAGCCATTGGCCATTGGCAGTACTGGTGGTCGTTTGTTAAATGGTGGCATGCAAGGTAGTGTATATATGCTTAGCCTTCGTGCCACCATCTTTCTTTGTCGCTTGATGACTCTAACCTAACCATCAGATGCTCAGAAACCTTTCATAATTCTAACCATCCATCTCACTCACAATTGTTGTGTTTGTTTGATACATGCTGGCAGAATTCCTACTCATAAAACCTTGTGTATGATGCTACACAGGCTCTACGAGTTCATGGCTTTGATGCTAACTATTGAATATTGTTTGCAACTGTCATATCCAGATATCATGTTCCGTTTAAAGATACAAATCTAGAAGAAGTAGGAGCAACACCATATAATTCTAACCATCCATCTCACTCACAATTGTTGTGTTTTTTTGATACATGCTGGCAGAATTCCTACTCTTAAAACCTTGTGTATGATGCTATACAGGCTCTACGAGTTCATGGCTTTGATGCTAACTATTGAATATTGTTTGTAACTGTCATATCCAGATATCATGTTCCGTTTAAAGATACAAATCTAGAAGAAGTAGGAGCAACACCATAAACATATACAATAGTGTAAACCCAATTTGCAACGCTTTGCTCAACTTTGAACATTGCTTTCTGTTATGGTTGCCTTGCTCAAAGACTCAAATCATATGCTCATCCATTCTACCAATATGCTTCATTCAAAGAGGCTCTTATTATCACCCGCTTTCCTTCAGCTTGCTCCTAAAGCCACAACTTTGACTGTTAGAAGCAGAAGAGAGGGGAACTCAGATCATAGTTAACTAGATGAACTCTAGACTTGCCTTTCTCTCGTTAGACAAGATGATGAACACTACCCCGGGGAATCCCCATGTTTTACTAAGTTCAAGGCATTGTAGATAAAGTGGGAGCAAAAGAGGTTAGAAATAGAAATAGATTTGAAAATTTGTCGCCTCTTTTTTATGGTGGTTAAAAGGGAAGATCAATCCCTTATTTTATTTGGGAAATGGGTTCAAGCATGCAACTTTAGAGGGAAATGGATGAAAAATTTAGGAGTTGGTTTTACAATTGAAGATGAGCCACCACATCGCTAAATTTGGTGAGTAATTATCACAAATTAGAGGGTAGAAAAAGACTATCTTGCGAGATCCCCTTCAAAATCGAGATAGGGTGGCTTTGCCTAAAGGTCCAAACTCTGCATTCACTCTCAAGATGTCTAGGGCATACATTTTTATCTTTAGAATAAAGATACAAAGAAACAAAGGGGGACTTAACCTCTTCCAATGTAGCAAGACTACTCTTCTATGGTTGTTTGAGTCAACTTTGACAATCCAAAACTTGCAATAAAGTCACCAATATGCATTAAGAACATTTGCCACACATTTAACAAAGTTGTGTATCTATTCAAGTGACTTCAGTATAATCTCAATTGCTGATTTCAAGTGAGACTTAGGATCTAATCCTATCCATTTGTCACTTAAGAGATTAAGGTTAGGGATTTTGGTTTAATGAAATTATAACAAAAGTAGAAGGGAGAGGTGAAGACAGTGGTGGAGGAAGCGATTTTTTCTAGAGTGAAAGGATCGATTAGGCTAAAGAAAAGTGAGGATAAGTGCAACAAGGAATTTTGAGATAAATTTAAGAGGGTTGAGTTCATGAAAGAGGGAGGTCGAATTGTTGAAGAGGAGGAACGAATTGTGGGGAGGCTAAAATATCCAAAAAATTCGATTTTCTTAAGTGCGCAGGGGCCATACGAGGTGAGAAGAAAGGAAATTGATTCGCTGGTAAGCGAGGTCTAATTCTCTAGGGCCGATTTTCTTCAGGACAACTGATTTCCAAGGGTTGATTTTTCCAGTGGAGTTGAGTTTCTAGGTTCTCAACTATTGTATTTTTCTATGTATTCTATGTAGGCCTAAGCCTAGATTCTCCTGAGAAATTTAATATGAGGAACATTTTATTGGGTACAAATTTGTTGTTGTAGTGTGATTGATCTCTCCATTTTATTTTTACTGCATTTCATTTTTTGAGTTAATATACCAGTGTGTTTATTTTATTAGCAATTTCAGAGAAATACTTGAGATAAATATTTTATGGGTTTTTAATAAATTGTAAAAGTAAATAAATTTGGTATAAAAAAATTAACATTGTATCAAAGCAATAAAAACTTTGTGGGGGAGATCAAATATCACAAGGGTTTTATGGCATCAATTTTTATTTTGTAGTGAGGGTTTTGTGACTAAAGTCGATTTGGCAATATGGCATCATCAATTCTGAGGTATAAAGACAAGTTGAAGGGGGTTGTAAACTTCAGTCCATGGAAGTAGTGAATCACCCTTGTTTTAATGGCGATTTTTTTGTGGAAAATTGCAAGCCAAGATATTCAAATTTCTCAAGATGCTACCCAAGAAAGTGAGCATAAGATAAAAGTATAAGAGCTAGAGACATCATTTTGGAAGGTGTGAAGGATCATATAATCCCTCACATAACGAAGAAAGATTCAACCTATCAAATGTGGAAGACCTTGATAACGCTGTACTAGAGTGGCAACCAGAATAGAAAGATGGTGTTAAGGGAGAAGTTGAATAACATCAAGATGAATAGATCTAAGATTGTGGCCTCATACTTCAAAAGGATTTAATAGGTTCATGATGAACTTTTAGCGATTGGGGAAGATGTGGATTGATCCGAATTGAATCCATAAAGAAAGATGAACAGAGCCATGGTTGTACTAGGTCGGGACAGACTTCAAAGAATTTACAACGGCGATCAAAAACACTTCTAAACTAGTGGCAATGATAGCCAACGTGAAACAACGAGGACCTCGATCAAAGCGTGCTGACCGAGGCCCATGGAGACCGCGCGGGAGGCGAATTTAGCCCCTTGGAGGCCTAGATCGGGAAACAAAGGCAGTTTTTGATCGCACATCGCTAGGCAAAAAACCCCAAAATGGAGAAGCCTCGAGAGCTCGGTCGTGTGGGAGCTGGGAAAACCATGGACAAAAGGCTAAAGGACAAGGCAGTACCCGCGCTCCGAAAACCGGTGGTATTGATTGGGGGCACCTTCGAACGGTAAGTGAAATTGGTGAAAATGGAGCGATTCCACTCAGCGGTCGACACGTGGCAAGCGGAGGAGAGAGAAAATCGCCGCTGATCGTGCGTTAATGGTCGAGCAAGTCCACCGTGCGGGACGAGCAAATGACGTTGGATTTGGGGGGCTTTAGATCTAACGGCTGAGATTGCGCCCAATGGAGAAAACAGAGTTGATGAGGGATTAAGCCGCAGTTTGTAAAGATTTGACGTTTGATTTGACTGCCAAGGTGGCAGAAGACTCATTCCATGACGTAACAGAAAAACCGAACCGACAAAGCGAATTGGCGCAGCTGCAGGAGGACATGTGGCCATTCTCTGTGAGCCTGATGATGACGCCGAACCGGGAACTCCAAGCGAAGCTATAGCAGGTGATCTGACAGGAAGTCGAAGAGCCATGGGTACAAATGGCTTTAAAGCCATGCACAGGAAAAGCAGGAAGACAACCACCAGAACCCCGAGAGGAGGACGGAACACAGAAAGGAAGAACAGAGAGAAGAAAGACGATGAAGCAACAACAGAAAGGAAGATAGGGTCGAGCTGATCGAAGGCAGCATCAAGCACCAGAGAGCTTGAAGGATTCAAGCCATCCCAGAGAGGATCTGTCCGGACTGAGCAACACATTGAGCTCTCTCCATTATAGAGCAGAAGGTCACAGAGCTGGTAAGGAAAAGAGTCTGTGTACTCTAGTGGCTTGGGGAATCCAAGAACCACCCTACCAAACAAATTCCGTTTCCGAAGACTCACATTGAGCTCCTTCATTGTAATTCTCTGCTTCAAGACACAATAAAAGAAGGCCACCACTGAAAGTTTGACCGAAGATGTAGCCCTGGAAGGATAGGATGAACTCCTTATTAAAGTTTTGTGTTCTTGTATTTGCTTACTGTGTTTCTCTGCTATTTTCCATTTCAAGTGTCTGTGTATTTTCAATCTGATCGATTCATTGCTTAAATAACATAGACACACACACCAATATATGAGTCTGTAATACCTTCATTTAATAAATCTTAACTGAGGTCACTTATAAGGGGATTATCAGATCAAGTGGTATCAAAGCTCTACGTTGTAAGATTAGACAAGCTTGTGTTGGTTTAGCCGTTGAATGCTCACTAGATCAAAGCTCAAATTAGGAGAATGAGAGTTGGTCTAAACTAATCCTGAAATTGGGAGAGTCTATCCTCGGAAGACAATGTCAGAGGAAGGTTCTATGGGGCTAGACCCTCAATTCATAGGCTTTCCTAGCTATAAAGTCTATGGTAGAAGAAATGTATAGGGACTTTAGAAAGCATAAGGATGAAGATTCATCGAGTTCTAAACTGTTGAGATTGCAACAAGATGATGGAGCTTAGTGAAAAGAGTTGCCTTCACTAAGTGGGCCCGCAGGCTATTTTTGGCGCAAGTCTATTTTTAGACTATGTCTATTTTTAGACATGGATCATGTCTATGTTTATGGATGATTGATCAAGTTGGGAAAATAGATGGACTTCTATTTTTGATGAAAGTGTGAGTGATCACAGTGTGAGTGATCAAAGTCTATTTTTAGACTGGCTGTCAAAAATAGAAAAGTCAAATATTATTATCTCACAATAATATTTGGACTATAAACTTAATCTTATTCTCTTGGAGCACTTCAGTTTGAGCTACAGAAGTGGCACATGCAGCTGTCAGAAGGAAATACGCTTTTCTTATGAGTCAGTTGAGTTGTTGCATGCATGACTTCAGTTAGAACTCAATCAGTTGAGTTTGGTGGAGTTGATTGTGGAGTTGATGGAGTTGTGTTCAGTTTAGCTTTGTTAAACTGGTTGTATTTAGTCTAACTGGCAAATAGACTAAAGATGAGTTGGGTGAATTAGTTATTAATTAATTCACAAGTTATTAACTCATAATACAACTAATGAATACATCAGTTAACTCAGTTGCATGTCAGTGCATGTTCAGTTCAACAGGGACAGGTGGTAGAGAATCAGATTGCTATCAGTTGTGACTATAGTTGTGCACCAGATCTTGCACAATCAAGGGATTGAGTATGCCAATGAATTTGCTCACGTATTTGCCCACATTTTAGCCTTTGCTCATGTCCACAAAGAGTGAGTGACTATTTTGCAGGTGAAAAACGAGTTTTGGGAAGCCATTCTCATCAGTTCTTGAGCAGGTATTGAGCAGTGGAGGCAGGCAAGCAGTGGAAGAGATTTGGAGATCAGATCTGAGTTGTATTGTGTGTAATAGAGGTGGAGATACTTGTGAGAAGTATTATGCTGTGTAATGTTACATGACTCAATCATTAATATACAGATAGTTGGGGTTTTTAGCGCGATGCTTTCCCCGGGATACATACTGTGTTAATGTGTGAATGCTCTTGATGTTTTATTGTTATTGATGCTGCTATATTGTTGATCAACGTAGAGGAGCTTATGTATTGTGTATGTTTTCCGCAATAGTACATGATCAGGATAATCTCCATTGAATATGTGTTAAATTATTCAAAATTTCTACATGGTATCAGAGCGAGCTAGATAATTGTAGAAAAAATTTCTACATGGTATCGGAGCAGCTTGATTTGTAGAAGAGATTTTTACAGGATATCAAGCGAGGATTGATCATCAGATCTACTATTCAGGAAGTGTTTACATTCTATTTCTCTAGGCAGAGCCTGTAATCGGGCCAGGTAGCCTCTGGATTCATCCTTCCTTTGGAAGGTGAAATATCCGGTAAAAGCCCATACAGTCAATCTCTGTACGAGAAATATTTTGTTCTCACGAATTCTAGATCGGAAGCAGTTGAGTTTGGAGCTGGTGGAAAATCGAATTTGCAGCAGTGTTGTTGAAATGTCTTTCAACGGATTGCAAATGTTATTCCAAAGCAAGAGCGACCTGGCGCTCAAGGATAAACTCAGTAACAATAAAGGTGAGAATGGATCTTCATCAAAGGTATCTGATGAAGAGAATTGTGCTTTGGCTGCCAAAGCAAAGAAAGGGAAGAGCAAGAAAGCTTCTTAGTCTGGTGCGAAAGGCAAGAAGCAGGATATGTCCAAGGTGAAGTGTTTTCACTGTCACCAGCATGGACACTATGCCACAAATTGTCCGCAGAAGAAGAAGAACAAGCAAGCTGTTGGATCTGCAGGGGGAGAGGCCTTAGCTTCTCAGTTTGAGCTTGATTTTTCATTGATCGCATGCTTGGTTTCAAATGTGATGGGATCAGTGTGGTTCTTGGATAGTGGTGCGTCTTTTCACATGACGGGAGATAGAGATTTGTTCTCTGACCTGGAGGACAAAGATCTTGGAGTGCACATCGAGATGGGCGATGATGGTAGATACAGTGCGACCGGTATCGGTACCAGTTCCTTTGAGAGGGAGTCTGGTAAACCCTTTGTATTGAAGGAAGTCATGCATGTTCCAGGATTGAAGAAGAATCTCATCTCAGTGGCGATGTTAGAAGACAAGGGGTATGATGTTGTTTTCAGCGAGGGAAAGGCCTTCCTGCGCAGCAAGACAACTGGTGAGACCCGGAAGATAGGGGTTCGAGTGAGGAACCTTTATCAGTTGCATGTAGATGGATGCGCAGCAATGGCAGGGAAGGCAGAAGGATTGGTGAGCCGGGATGATGGCGAGTTGTGGCACAGGAGATTGGGTCACCTTCACCATGGAGCCTTGAAGATACTGCAGCAGATCACTACAGGGCTTCCTAAAGGCACACTTGCGCAGTCAGATCAGTGCAAGGGGTGTACTTTGGGGAAGTTTGTGAAAGCCACCTTTCACGAGAAGGATAGTCGCGCCACGACGATCCTTGAGAGAATTCACACAGACGTGTGTGGACCTTTCTCAGTTGCTTCGACAACAAAACACAGGTATTATGTGATTTTTGTTGATGATTTCTCTCGTAAGTGCTGGATCTTCTTCATGCAGAAGAAGAGCGAGACATATTCAAAGTTCTGTGAATTCAAAGCACTGGTCGAGAAGGAGTCGGGGAAGAAGGTGAAGGCTCTTAGGAGCGATAATGGTGGTGAATACATCTCGGACGAGTTCAAGGATTTCTGCAAGGCAGAAGGGATTCGTAGAGAGCTCATAGCTCCCCATAACCCACAACAGAACGGGGTAGCTGAGCGGAAGAACAGAACGATTGTGGGTGCTGCACGGGCAATGTTGCATGATCAGGGCCTACCCCTTCACTTGTGGGCGGAAGCATGCAATACAGCAGTGTATGTGCAGAACCGTTGTCCTCATAGGATACTTGGCATGAGTACACATGAGGAGACTTATTCTGGTAAGAAGCCTGATCTTTCTCATTTGAGGATTTTTGGTGCTAACGTTTACATGCATGTGACGAAGGATGCCAGAAAGAAGTTGGAGCCGACTGCAGAGGTTGGGATATCTGTGGGGTACACTGATACGCCCCACAACTATCGTGTGTATTTGCCAGACAGTGGTAAAACTGTTGTGCGACGGGATATAAAATTTCAGGAGGAGAAAGCCATGAAGTGTTCGCTTGAGAGGGAGCTACACTTGCATGCAGATGAGGAGCTATTAGTTCCTAAGGATGAGCTTCAGGACGTGGATCAACCACAGGACGAGGTTCATGGAGTGGAAGAGACCACTCATGCAGCGCCAACCATCAGAGGGCGAAAGCGCTTGACAGAAGCTGAGCGACTGGCTCAAGATGCAGAGAAAGTTGTAGGACCACCTACAGCCCAACGCAGACAGAGATAGTCACCTGATCGGTACACTGGATACATGGCTCTTATGAACAAGTGTGTTGTGACTGAGCCATCCTCTTTCGAGGAAGCTGTGGAGGATCCCGCATGGGTAGACGCCATGGTGGAAGAGTATGATTCTATTATCAGAAACAGTGCATGGGAGATTGTTCCTAGACCAGAAGGGAAATCAGTGGTGGGTTCGAGATGGATCTAAAAAGTTAAGCAGGCAGCTGACGGGAGTGTGGAGAAGTACAAGGCAAGATTTGTTGCCCGAGGCTTTTCACAGATTGAGGGGATCGATTATGAGGAGACCTTTGCACCTGTCGCAAGGTATTCTTCCATACGGACGATTCTTGCTCTCTCAGCACAGATGGGATGGCACATTCATCAGATGGATGTGAACACTGCGTTCCTCAACGGAGTCATTGAGGAGGAGGTGTACATTGAGTAACCCGAAGGCTTTGAAGTCTTCAGCAGCGAGTCGCATGTGTGCAGGCTCAAGAGAGCGTTGTATGGGTTGAATCAAGCACCACGTGCTTGGTACACACGGATAGACAGCTATTTCACAGGACTTGGATTCTCCAAGAGCGAGGCGGATCCGAACCTATACCAGATTGTGGTGGAGGGTAAGTTGTTTATCATTGTACTGTATGTTGATGATTTGATTCTAACGGGTGATGAGCTGTTGATACTGTCATGCAAGAAGGATTTTGCTACAGAGTTTGAGATGAAGGATTTGGGCCTCCTTTACTATTTCCTAGGATTGGAAATATGGCAGCGCAGTGGTGGACTGTTTGTTTCTCAGGGCAAGTATGCTCGAGAGATACTGGAGAAGTTCAACATGCATGGCTGCAAGCCTGTTGATACTCCTCTTCCTGGAGGTTGGAGGAAGGAGGATGCCACTTCGGGAGAAGAAGTGGATGCCACTGTTTATCGACAGTTGGTGGGGTCGCTGATGTATTTGGTCAATACACGACCTGATATATGCTATGCAGTTAACCAGCTTTCACAAGCTATGGTTAAGCCTATCAAGCTCTTCTGGAAGGCGGGCAAGCATGTATTGCGCTACTTGAGAGGCACATCGGGATATGGTTTGTGGTACAGACAGGAGGATGAGGTGAAGCTATGTGGCTTCACGGATGCAGATTGGGCAGGGAGCCCAACGGACAGGAAGAGCACATCAGGAGGGGTCTTCAGTATCAGATCGACAGCAGTTTCTTGGTACAGCAGGAAGCAAAGATCTGTGTGGATGAGGATGATCCTGGTCGGGTTTTTCGGGTCCAAGCATATCAGGTACCATCATATCAGAGATTGTGTGCAGCAGAGGATCATGTTGCTTTCATACATTCCAACGGAGGATCAGGATGCTGATATTCTGACGAAGGCTCTCACCAGGAGCAAATTCGAGTACCACCGAGGCAGGATAGGGGTTGCTGATAATCCATATCTTGTCGAGAGGGAGTGTTGAGATTGCAACAAGATGATGGAGCTTAGTGAAAAGAGTCGCCTTCACTAAGTGGGCCCGCAGGCTATTTTTGGCGCAAGTCTATTTTTAGACTATGTCTATTTTTAGACATAAGGATCATGTCTATGTTTATGGATGATTGATCAAGTTGGGAAAATAGATGGACTTCTATTTTTGATGAAAGTGTGAGTGATCATAGTGTGAGTGATCAAAGTCTATTTTTACACTGGCTGTCAAAAATAGAAAAGTCAAATATTATTATCTCACAATAATATTTGGACTATAAACTTAATCTTATTCTCTTGGAGCACTTCAGTTTGAGCTACAGAAGTGGCACATGCAGCTGTCAGAAGGAAATACGCTTTTCTTATGAGTCAGTTGAGTTGTTGCATGCATGACTTCAGTTAGAACTCAATTAGTTGAGTTTGGTGGAGTTGATTGTGGAGTTGATGGAGTTGTGTTCAGTTTAGCTTTGTTAAACTGGTTGTATTTAATTTAACTGGCAAATAGACTAAAGATGAGTTGGGTGAATTAGTTATTAATTAATTCACAAGTTATTAACTCATAATACAACTAATGAATACATCAGTTAATTCAGTTGCATGTCAGTGCATGTTCAGTTCAACAAGGACAGGTGGTAGAGAATCAGATTGCTATCAGTTGTGACTATAGTTGTGCACCAGATCTTGCACAATCAAGGGATTGAGTATGCCAATGAGTTTGCTCACGTATTTGCCCACATTTTAGCCTTTGCTCACGTCCACAAAGAGTGAGTGACTATTTTGCAGGTGAAAAACGAGTTTGGGAAGCCATTCTCATCAGTTCTTGAGCAGGTATTGAGCAGTGGAGGCAGGCAAGCAGTGGAAGAGATTTGGAGATCAGATCTGAGCTGTATTGTGTGTAACAGAGGTGGAGATACTTGTGAGAAGTATTATGCTGTGTAATGTTACATGACTCAATCATTAATATACAGATAGTTGGGGTTTTTAGCGCGATGCTTTCCCCGGGATACATACTGTGTTAATGTGTGAATGCTCTTGATGTTTTATTGTTATTGATGCTGCTATATTGTTGATCAACGTAGAGGAGCTTATGTATTGTGTATGTTTTCCGCAATAGTACATGATCAGGATAATCTCCATTGAATATGTGTTAAATTATTCAAAATTTCTACATAAACAAGACAAAGAAGAAGATGAGTCTCATTCCCATGACCACTCAAAAGGAAAAGGGAAAGAGGAAAGCTTTCTCACACCTCCTAATAGCCCTGTGCATAATAAGAAAGCATTTTTTATTAAGTTAGATGTTAAATTTGACTTGCCTATATATGATGGAGAGTTAAATGCTGAAAAATTGGACAATTGGATTAGACAAATTGATGTGTATTGCAGAGTGAAAAACATCGACTCAGACAAGAGCAAAATTTCGCTGGCAAGCCTACGCCTAGGAGGCACTGCCTTGGTTTGGTGGGAAGGTAGAACCCAAGCTGACATGAAGAGACATGGGAAGACTATCTTTGTCTGGAGTGACTTTGTTTCTGCAATCAAGAAGCAGTTCTATCCATTGGCCTACATGTAACAAACCATGATGAGTTGGCAAACTCTTCGGTAGTTGAAAGGAAAAAGTGCGCAAGGGTACACTCAAGAATTTAGAAAGAGAGCATTGATTCTAGGGATCTCATTAGACTCACCAGAGACTCTTTTGAAGTACATTGGTAGTCTACACAGCTACATGAGGCATACCATCCTCATGTTTAATCCCACTAGTATAGATGAGGTATCTGTACAAGCTACTCATCTAGAAGCTAGAGGAAAGAATGGAAATCTAGAAGTTGGGGGACCATCCCAACCCACTGCAAGCAAAAGCAAAGAGAAAAGAAAGCAGAAGTGGAAAGCAAGGAAGGCTAACACTACACAGAAAAGAAAAGCTTCATGCACTCACTGTAAAAAGGATGGGCATGATGATGAGCACTGTTGGATTCTGCATCCAAAGCTGAGACCTAAGAAGTTCGAGGGGAAGAAGAAGAAAATTGTTGCAGCTATTCAGAAAGATTTGGGGTCAGACTCGGGAGATGAAACAATCATTGCAACCACAGGTATAAAAGGTAAGAATTCTGAAGCATTTATTAGTAATTTTGCTCAAACTATTATTGATGAAGAACATGAGAGAAAAAGACATGAGCTTTTCCATATTCGAGTTATTTCCAAACATCAAAAGATTGAAACTTTGTTTGATAGTGGCTCACAAGTAAATTTGATTTCTGAAGCAATTGTAAAGAAATTGGGATTAGCAACTACACCTCACAAGAAACCATATCCATTAGGATGTTGAATGATAAAACACAGCGATAAGTGACTAGACAATGCACACTCAAGTTTTCTTTTGGGTCAGCATTTGTAGATGAGGTTGAGTTAGACATAATTCCTTTGGATATATGTGGAATTGTTTTAGGAAGTCTTTACTTGTATGATAGAAAAGCTATTTTCTATAGAGCTGAGAACAAGTATCTACTTGTTAAAGATGGAATCGAATACTTTGTAAGAGCTCACAAGCTCAAGAATAATTATACTTTCATAAACTCAGGGCAAATGAAAAGAATGATAAATTCATGCAAACAATTCTTGCTAATGGTTGTAAATGAAAAGAAACCTGATAAAAGCAATGTATTTGAGGGTTGTAATGCTAAGCAGAAAGCTGATATAAAAAAGATTGTTTCAGAGTATGATGTCCTATTTCAGGAACCTAAAGGTCTGCCACCCAAAAAGGAAATAGTACATGATATTATTTTGCAGCAAGATGTTCCATTGCCTAACATTGGAATGTACAAGTTGTCTACTATAGAGAACGCTGAAATCAAGAAGCAGGTGCAGGAGTTTCTCGAGAAGGGGTTCATCAGGTCTAGCACATCACCATGTGGGTCACCAATCATTTTGGTGAGAAAGAAAGATGGCTGGTGGAAAATGTGCATTGACTACCGAGCACTGAATAAGATAACAATAAAAAATTGTTATCCCCTTCCTCGCATAGATGATCTTTTAGATCAATTAAAGGAAGCTGCTTATTTCACCAAGCTGGACTTGCACAGTGGATACCATCAGGTCATAGTTGCAGAGCAAGATGCATGGAACACTGCTTTCAAAACAAAGCAGGGATTGTATGAGTGACTGGTTATGCCTTTTGGCTTGACCAATGCTCTTGCTACTTTCATGAGATTAATGAATGATGTACTCAGGCATTTTCTTGATGATTGTGTTATTGTGTATCTGGATGACATTCCGATTTTTAGTAAAACGTGGGAAGAACACTTCAAACATGTTAAGTAGACATTAGATATTTTGAAAAGAGAAAAACTTTTAGTTAAACTCTCAAAATGCGAATTTGGCAAAACATCTCTAAATTATTTGGGTCATATAGTAGGGGGTGGTGAATTGAAAATAGATCCCTCTAAAGTGGCAGTGATTGTAAACTGGCTTAAACCCAAGTCTGCTACAGAAGTGAGACGCTTCTTAGGAGCAACACAATATTGGAGGAAGTTCATTTCTAATTTTTCCTCAATTGCATCTCCCTTACATGCTTTGACAGGATTGAACAAGGTGTTTCAGTGGGGAGGCAAACATCAGAAAGCCTTCGACACCTTGAAAGAAAAGATTAATACATCACTTGTACTAGCACTGCCTGATCTACAAAGATCGTTTGAGATCCAAACAGATGCCAGTGACTATGCCATGGGAGCAGTGTTGACACAGTTCGGTAAACCCATATGTTATCATTTTTTGACTTTTAATTCTGCAGTAGTTAACTATCCTACATACGATACAGAATTGCATGCATTAGTTCAGAGTGTGAAAAAGTGGAAACATTACTTAATGGGCAAAGAGACAGTGATACATACTGATCATCAACCACTTCAATATCTACACTCCCAAACTAAGTTGCGGCAATCAAGACACTACAGATGGATGGGTTTCTACAACAGTTTCATTTAGTCATGAGATATAAAAAGGGCATACACAACAAAGTTGCAGACATGTTATCTAGACTCATTGTAAATGCATCTACTATACTTAAGCATAATTCTGTGCTACATGAAAGCTACATTGAACAATATGCTCAAGATATAAAATTTAAAGATGTATATGCAACTTTGAGTCAAGGCAAGAAAGTAAAAGAATTAGATTATCATGTGAAGAACTGACTCTTATATCATTGTGGGAAACTCTGCATTCCACAAACTGAGAGAGTAAAGATAATTAGAGAGGCACACACTTCTATGATATCAGGTCACTTCGGGGTAAGTAAAACAGTTGCACAACTGCAAAGATTTTGTTATTGGCCGAAAATGAATGAAACAATTTCTAGATATGTAAGAGGGTGTATTATGTGTGCTAAAAGCAAGCCCAACAATAGAAAACTAGGTTTGTACATTCCACTATCAGTTCCTTCTTGCCCTTGGGAAAGTATTTCCATGGACTTTGTTGGAGAACTGCCTAAATCTAGGAAAAGTCATGATTATCTGTATGTGGTTGTGGATAGGTTCAACAAAATGTGTATTTTGATACCTTGTAATAAATAGATTACAGCTGAACAAACTACAAAACTATTCTTTGAGCATGTATGGGTTCATTTTGGATTACCCACTTCTATTGTATCTGATCGAGACACTCTATTTGTGGGGAAGTTTTTGTTGTGGGGAAAAATGCATATGCAGGACGATCCTATCCACCTAAGGTGTGACAGAGCCTTAGCAACAAACAGATACAACTATACTGGTTTCTTCCTTTATGAAATGTGAAAGAGGGGAGATCGATAGACTTACCGGTGTCTTCCGTTTGTCCCTCGATCTAGATCCTCTTCTCTTTGGGTGTTCACAGCTACTTGCCTCCTCGCTTGCTCAAGAGAACAACTACTTGATTCCCACGAGATCACAAGAGAACAGATACCTGTGACAAGAGAACAACTACTTGCGACAAGAGAAGAACACAACACAAAGGCAGATATTCATATTCACAAATGATTCAGGATTAGAAGTAAATCAAATACACTAATGCAATCACACAAATACACCAGTATATAGGAGAAAACCAAGATAGCTTTATTGATTGATAACAAGGTTCAAGAAGGGATACAACCCAGAGGGCTCCAATCCAGCATCTCCTTCCCAGCAGAATGGAATTCCTTCTTCAGCTCCCTTCAAAGCATTAAGCACCCAATGTTTCCAGTCTCAAACCAACAACAATTCTTTGCAATAACAAAATTCCAGCCTCTAGATCTCATGGAGGAGAGATCTATATATAGATGTTTGGAGAGAGGATGAGTCAGCTTGAGATCTGACTAGTGTCCTCTCCCTCTGTCAGTTCTTGGGTCCACTTGGAGATTTGGAACCTCTTACTCATCAGCAGTCGAATTCCCTGAGGCAAGTGTCATTTTGGAAGCTTCCTGGCTTCTGACACCTTGAGGAATGAGTCTGCCACATGTCCAAACTCGCTCAGCGCGGGTAGCTAGTGTTGGAGTTGACATTCAACGCAGGTAGCCAGTGTAGCAGTTGACATTCAGCGCAGATGCTCAGTGGAGCAGTTGACATGATCCTGAATTGACTTGTTTTTGAGTGGTTTCAGGTGGAGAACTTCTGTGAATTGCTGTGGTTAGTTAGCCTTGTTCCTCTAGGGGTAGGAACAACATGTTTAGGGACTTTGTATCCCTTAGATTATGGACATTTCATGCTCAATGTTGTAAGGCACAAAAATGTCTATAACAGTTGCCCCCTAAAGTATGAGGCCGTTTATCGGGTGAAATGCTTTATCCAGGAGGGTCTGAAGTTCATCCATTTGCTGGGAGGAGACCTGTAATAATATACAACACAATACATTATGATTCATACTGCTTTCATGATCTAGCTGAGGCGGGCATTCCCATGCTCAGCTTTATAAATTCATTTTTGTACATAGAACAGACGATCGTCTGATGGTAGACTGATAATTTTGGCGAAATTATCATCCTTTGAGTAGGATGATCATCTGCTGCAATGATGTACATGTCAAATGTCTTTATTTTTCCTGAATATATATCGCAGCCCGGATGGATGAAACTAGATCCGGGGTCTTCAAACTTGTTCGATCTTCACTCTAAGTACAAGTCGATCCATGTGAGAATTGCGCTGAAGTCGAACATGGAAAGACATCGCTTGATTACCGGTCAATGATGTAAACCGTTAACAAGTGCGAGAGGAATCACCGATAATGATCATGACCCTCAAGGTACTGCAGTACAATTCACGTGGTGTGAATAAAGGACTTGGCGTCGAACACCATGCAAAATCTTCTGGTCGAAGGTCATTGATGTATACCTGTCGCCGGAAGTGAGAAACTTGCCATTGAGGCATGCAAGCTTCAAAGTACTGAAGGGGTTGTTCCTAGATCAACTTCTTGGATAATGAGCTGATGTCGACAAGAAGCGATCCGTCAAAGGAGGGCCTTGATGAATCTCACATCAGTGACACGGAACGGAGCTAATGATTTTAATGGAGGTGAAAACGATCTGTGGCATATGATTCAGGGTGGCGGTCATGAATGGATGAAGGATAATGTATGGTAGTGGATGGGACCCGGTTGACTCTTTCTGAACGACTTCTCTTGAACATATGGCGACATTGATGCTATGGATCGGTAGCATTACCCAAAATATGGATGGTATGGCGAGACCATGGTGATGTGACCGGTGAATGAGACAACCCAACCCGATTGTGGTACGGAGGAAAAGTGTCATGTTCAAGAGCGACTTGCTACCATCAAAGTTTTCTTTAGTTTTCTCCCAATTTTTCCCCAGTCATTGCTGACCAGTACCTCTTTATTTTTGTCAAGCTTGAGGAGGATAACATATGCTTGTTCTATAACCTGCCCTTCGGGCAAGCCCATCGCTATGTTTTAACGAGCCTGGCGATAGTGAAACTCGTTCTCGTCTAAAGACAAGTTTGTCGCTATTTAGTGATTTTAACGAGTCTAACGACAAGGATAACTCGGTCCTTTTCATTTTTAGAGAGTCTGAAAAGGTACATAAAGTCAACTCCAAAATTCTTTTTTCATCATCTAATCCCTTAAGTCTGGAAAAGTATAAAACAATACAGAAGGGATGAGTTTTCGATAGTTTTAATGAGCCGAATAAAACAAACGCTCGATCTTTTTGTGCAATAATCCCTCAGGTCCAAAAAGATTAAAATCTAGAGGAGGGATAGCTTTTCCGGTTGCTTTAACGAGCTGGAAGGCCAAAACTCGGCAATCTTTTCATATTTTACGAGTCAATTGAAAAGAACTTAAAGAAGACTCGTCTTTTGAGGAACGAGTGATGAACAGGGATAACAGCTGATTCCAAGTACAAGTTGGAATTTTCCAATCACGGCAGTGTCAAAAGGATGGCTAGGTGAAATCACTCTTCGTAGCTGTTCCTCAAAATGGGTAAACAATCATATGGAGGTGAACGATCGACCAAATGAAAAGTGGAGGTGACGGTGCAAACACGACCAAGGCTTTTATGGCTGATAAATTTACGATCACAGTGGTTATTTACCGGTTCATTTTTCTGGATGAGCTTGAACTCTAGGGGAAAGCTTGCTCACAATCGCTTTTCTATTTTTTAACGAGCATAAATTCCACGTTAAAACTGCTCGATTTTGCGTTTATTTTTTAACGAGCATGAACTTTATGCTAAAACTGCTCGATTATATAGTCAAATTTTGATTTTTTACCATAACTAGCTTTTCTCTTTTCAAGGATAGTACTGCATTCTCAATTGCTGCATCAAACTTAGTTAGAAATGAATAACATTTGTTTGAAAATGAGATTAAAACCCTAATATTTCGCTTTGAACCACGTAAAAAGCAATTAAAAAGTGTTTTTACCTCTCATTTTACCATTTCATTTGAATTTGGTTTGTTGGAGCTTTGGAGGTGCCTCTTCCCCTTTGATTTTCACCAGCTAATTTCGGGAGATTCTGTGGACGATTCTCGGCGCCGTCTGGACCAAGTAGGAGCTAAACCCTAGCTCTTTCTTTTCATGGTTTCATTTTTCCATTCTGTGCCTGTTTCCCTGTCTTTCTAAGCACCTGGGGTTTTGCCAGGGTGCCCTGCCATCAGCGCAGGTGGTCCATTCGAAACCTGCGTTGAATGTCAGTCTGCCTTAAGGCAGTTTGACCTTCAATGCATGTGGGACACTAGTTACCTGCGTTGGACACAAAACTGGTCTTCTTGCACAGTTTTTTGATGAAATTTTGCCAGTTTCTCATCAAATCTAGGAACTTACTCCTCTTGTTTGTTTTGCAGGGACCTTTGAGCAAAAATGTCCCTTACATGGCGAGAACGAGAACATGAAGAGGAGGAAATGATTGCCCTCCATGACCCTATCACAGTGAACGCGCTGCGGAACTGTGGCTTGCTGAAGTTTTTCCGTATCTCTAGTATGAGAGCACAGATCTCTTTACTGCAGTACATGCTTGATGATTGGGATCCTATTAACCAAGTATTCCAGATTAGGGGAAAATCCATCCCCTTGACCATAGTGGACATTTACTTCTTGACTGGGTTGTCAAGGCGGGGTGCTCCCATTTCTTTGTCAGGTTCGGCTCGGGGGAATGACTCCGTGAGAGACTATGTCCGTTAGTATTGCAGGGAAGGTTCCCAGCCGAGCAGAGACGGAAAGGTCGTTATCCGTGAGATTACTGATAGGTCCCTCAGGTCCATTCTGTATACTATCGGTAGGATGGCCGGTAGTGCATCTCTTCATGTTGCCAACAGGTCTTACGTACAGCATGCCTTGGAGTGTCTCCAACCGAAAGTATTCAACTGGTGTGATGCAGTACTTGTTCAGATGAAAAGTCAATTGACCAAGGTAAAGGACGGGAAGCTGAAGAACTTTGGATTTGGTTCTATTTTGACTGCCTTCGCCTTGGAGAAAATACCACTGATGCAGCCTCAGTATATTGCACTCGACTTGCCTTCTCCGACCGAGCCACGCATGTAGAGATGGGTTGATCACATGTCTAGGCATGCTGGTCAACCTCAGATTACTTTCACTGATACCTTCTTCAGGTGGTTCGAGCGCCAGGAGATGGTCTATTCCGAGTATCCATATGTGGGTATGGATTTCCGAGGTGATCCGGATTTGGTGTTACCGGATGGCGAACAGTGGGGCGCTATTGGTAAAATCTCTGACCATATTACTGTTTACTGCTCTTATTTATAATGTTCTTGTGCTTTATTCTATCAAGACTTTAATCAAACTCATGTGTGCATGCAGATGTTGGTCCTGTTCGTCCAGCAGTTCGCCCGAGAGCGCCAGTTGCTGCCCCAGCAGGGGAGACTGCTGGGAGAGTTATTCTCCGCGACCTTGACGTAGCTGAGATCCTTACAGCTGTGCAGGAGCAGGTTGAGAGCCTTACTCTCGGCATTCCCGATGTGAGGATTGATGAGTTACCTTTACAGTTGCAGCAGCATACTACTGGCGTGCCTAGACGATGGACTCGTCTCTTGCGCATGATTGCACAGGCCGTGACGTGCTATCATGAGCATCACTAGACTAGGGTGCCCCCTAGCACTTTTGAGTTTTTGGGTCATATGACCGATTTTGTCTTGGTTACAGAACATTATGTATGAATGATAAACAGCTTATATATATTTTGATTTTCGAATTTTATTCTGGTTGAGTTATATGATCCATATGTACAACATTGATGATGTGTCCCTTTTTATAAATGTCGCAAATGTCTATCTAACACATAGTTTGCTAATGAGTCGGTTAATGTGTTTAAATTTTTGGAAATATGCTGGTATTGAACTGAATCAAATTGTATTTCCAAAATCTTAGCCCTTAGGAACATGCGATAAATAGCTGGATTGCGAACGGAATATATACCATTGAGTTGTAGTATTACGAGCTGTGAGTCTAGCCTGACGATTAGCCGGCGTATAACACGGGTGATGGCATCAGAGAGTAGTTCTATCAACGCGCTATACTCAGCGATGTTATTCGTTGATTGCCCAATACACACACCTCTGAAACTTACTAACTCGCCGCTTGGATCAAAAATGGCCCAGGCTGCGAAGGATAGGTTCCGCGAACTACGACTTGCTCCGTCGGCATATCCAACACATGTCTCCAGAAGGTTTGACATCTGCAATAAATGTAAAAAGATGGATCACTCAACCAAAACAAACACTTTAGCGAAAACAAAATACAACAAAAGCATACAGGTTACTATCTAAGCATAGTAACGCTTGAGGTACAACCCATTGCGGGGTTGCGCCAGTGGAATTTTGTCATAATCCATTAACTCGTAGGCTCCTTTTGCTAACACTCGTTTAACAATATAGGGGCCCATCCATAAGGAATTAAATTTACCTGCTCCCAATTTATCGGATTCTTGGTCATAAAGCAAGACCAAGTCACCTTCTGAGAAGACACGGGGTTTGACATTTTTGTCGAACTGCGCCTTGAATCGTTTCTTATGGGCTTCGTTAGCCAAAGCGGCGTCACGACGGGTTTCATCCAATTGGATTAATTCCAAGAAACGAGCCTCTTCTTCTGAAGTTCCGGGGAGGAGATCAATTGCGAGTTTAAGCGACGAAATTTCACATTGGATTGGCAAGACTGATTCTAGGCCATACACCAGTTGGAAAGTTGTGAACCCGGTCACGTTCTTTACCGATGTTCGGTAAGCCCACAAGGCTGAGTACAGGATTAGGTGCCACCTTCTTTTGTGAACCCCGATCATCCTTTGCAACATACGCTTCAGGACCTTGTTGATTGCTTCAACTTGTCTGTTGGCTTGCGGATAATACGGGGTAGAGCTGTCGTGAGACAGCCCTAGTTTGGCAGCTAATTCAACCATCATGTGATTGCGAAAATGCGATCCATGATCTGTTACTATAGCCTGTGGTACGCCAAACCTGGCGACTACATGATTGAAAAAGAAAAAGGCGGCTGTTTCACCAGTGTTATCCAATGTAGGCATCGCCTCGGCCCATTTGGTAAAATAGTCAACGGCAACTATAATATACCCATGCTCCCCGGTCGAGGTGGGGTTACATTGCATGAAATCGATGCCCCATTTGGCGAAAGGCCCATCAGCAACTATTGGTTGTAAAGGTGCGGGTGGTCTTCTGGTTTTGCTATCAAAAATTTGACAAGCATGGCAACTTCTGACTGCGATTATGCAATCTTTGAACATGGTTGGCCAGAAATATCCTGCTCGTAAGATTTTTTTGTGTTGTTGCATATCCAGATTGATGCCCTCCACACGCGCCTGAATGACACTCATTCAGGGCTTTTTCGGCCTCCTCATGGGTTAGGCACCTCCTCAAGACTGCATCGATACCACGACGGTAAAGCGTATCACCGACGATCATGTAGTCTTTAGCTTGGTATCGTATACGTTTCTGTTCTGAGTGAGAGGTGTCAGGCCTAAATTTTTGGGTTTGGAGATAAATTATGATATCTCTAGACCACTCATTGCTTGTAGATATCAGAAACAATTTCTCGTCCACGATTGATTCTTCGGAGGTTTCATCGTTGGACGACGATGGGAGATCGCACAATAATTCTGCGAAAACTAGAGCTTTCTTTGATTTGGATTTTACAAATTCCAGATCAAACTCTTGAAGGATCGTTATCCATTTTGAATATGTGCCCCCCAAAAACTGTCGCGACAGTATATAAGTCATGGGGTTGCAATCTGATAAAATGGTAGTTTTCCGAAAGAGGACATAATGTCGAAACCTTTGAATCGCTTGAACAGCTGCAAACGCTAGTTTTTCAACATAAGAATATTTATTTTCTGTATCATTTAAGTTTTTACTCAAATAATATATAGGGTGTTCAATTCCATTGACTTCTTGAACTAAAACCATCGCAATGGTCGTATCCACTGCAACCAGATACAGGTTAAAATCTCTTTGATAGTCTAGGGCATACATTAATGATGCTTTTACTAGAGAATCTTTCAGAGCATCAAAGGAAGCTTGCGCCACCTGGTCCCAGACGAAAGGTACATCCTTTTTCAAAAGATGAGTATAACCTTTAGTAAGTTCTGCGTAATTTGGAATGAGCCTCCTCAGAAAGTTTGCTTTCCCTTGGAGTTTCTGTATCTGAAGCAAATTTGAAGGTGGAGGCAAATTAATGATTGCCTGAACCTTGCAAGGATCGAGACGAATCCCATCCTTAGAGACTACAAAACCAAGTAAACGACCAGAACCGACGCAAAACACACATTTGTGCGGATTGAGTCTTATCTTGTAGTGTCGGCAACGTAGAAATATCGCCCTTAAATGCTGCGGATGATCAGTCCGCTTTCGCGAATGAGCCGGAAGGTCGTCGAGATATGGTTGAACGATGTTCTTGATGTCATGGAAGGCATAATTCATTGCCCTCTGAAACGTCGCCCCTGCGTTCTTTAAACCAAAGGGTAATTTTCGATAAGCGAATGTGCCCCACGGACAAATAGCCAATTTGTTGTGGGCGGATATTTATTTGATTATACGCGGAAAATCCATCCATAAATGAAAAGATTTCACATCCGACGCATTCATCAATTATCTGGTCGATGAAGGGTGTAGGGTAGTTGTCCTTTGGACAAGCTTGGTTTACATCCCTATAGTCGACACACACTCTAATTGTCCCTTGTTTCTTCATAACAGGGACAATATTCGATACCCAATCGGTTAGAGGAACCGGGTAGATGAAACCAGCATGGAGAAGCTTTTCAACTTCCGCCTTAATGGCAACGGCTTTCTTGGGGTGCACATGCCGAAGCCATTGTCTTACTGGTTTGACATCAGGATACATTTTAATTTCATGTTCAACGATACTCGAGTCTATACCTGGCATTTCATCATATGACCAAGCAAATACATCTCTGAATTCGCGAAAAAGAGCGTTATATATTTCCAGTTCTGAAGGGGAACAACCTTTGCCGACATAAATATTCTCTACAACATTTGTTTTAGTCGAGATATTTATGGCTATAGTCTCTTCAATATTGGATAAGTTTCGCTCGGAATCCACCGTATTTACAGTATTTGATAGGAATTCAAAAACTGAAGGGTGATAAAGGTCATGTTGAGTATCTTCTTCATATTCCAGAAGAAGGGAACGATGGTGGCAATCATTCCATGGTGCCCCCTCAATTAGCATTTATTGTAGAATTCCTTCGTCAGTCCCATGTACTTTTGACCAAGGATCTAATGGGGTACCATATTCTCTAGACCTATCTACCCAAACGCTTGATGAGCGTTGATTTGGGTTTGCCTCCCATGCTCGAAACATTGATTGCTACAATATTTCTATAGGGCTTGGGGGCAAAACCATTGCATGATCCATTTCGACATCGTCTTCTGAGATCTTCGTGGAAGATATCATGTTGCAGGCTCTTACGAATGCTACTTCTCCTATATAGAATGGAGGTGGAAGTGCGAAAGTTCCCATTAATGTGGGGTCTTTCAGTAGGCCTACTCCGATATCTTGAAGCGAATGGTTGCTTCCATGGATCATGGGAATGCTTCCTGTAACTTGTGAACCATTAGGGAGGAAGTTTTGTTGGTCGACGATCGTAATCCCCCCTTCAAACGGGAATGCGATCTTCCTAAAATAAGTCGACACAACAGCTACCATGGCATAGATCCATGGTCTTCCCAGTAGGATGTTGTAGTCAAGATTCCCATCGATGACTTCAACATCTATTTCTATTGTTTTTCCTCCTAGTTCAACCTTCAAGTTATTAAGTATACCCAACGGGGTATATGTCCTTCCGTCGAAAGCTTTTAATGTCGTCGAAGATCGTGACAAGGTTGGAGATCCTAAATTTTTCCAGCAACTCATCGACATAATACATGTAGATGCCCCCTCGTCAATAATTGTTCGGTGAACAGTTTTATTGAGGGCTTTCACTTGAATAAGGAAAGCTAGTTGAGCTGGTAACTGAGGATCGTATCCTTTGTGATCAAAGGATACAAGATTGGAATCCTTAGGATCAACCCCACCAATAGCCGATAACAAAGCCTGCCTTTGGGATGGGCAATTTTGTAGTACTTCAAGAGTCGACATAGCGGATGGCGATTGGGCCAAATCTTCCACTATGTTATAATGCTGCGCCGCTCTAGCGGGAGGATTAAATGTCGACTTGTGTACTACTCCCTTTGGCGGTTTTATTGTTAATTCAGGAATGATGGGCGGTACAACTTCTGTCGAAGTTGTTGTCGAACTACTTGGTTGATCTTTACCTTTGTCGTTCGACAGCTGCGGATTCCCGTAATCTTTGTTCCTTGTCGAAATCAAAGCATCATTCTGCTGTTTTGAAACCGACAACATAAGCACTTGCGACGGGGAAGCATTTCCACTATCAACCAGATTTTGACCTGGATTAGGAAATGGATCAGTTAACACAGCTGGATTTTTCGGACTCTTAAAGAATCTTTTTAACTCAGCTTTGTACGGACAATTTCCTGTCCGATGATCCTCCTCATCACATATTAGACATGGATATTTCCTATTTCCAGGAGGGTTTGAAGAAGTCTTTCCAGGAGATGACTCACCCTGTTTCTTCTTCTTCCCTTTGTTTTGCTTCTTCTTGCTCCCTGGTTGTTTGGTTTCTTTGCCTTTATCTGCTGATACGACATTTACTTCCGAAGCAAGAATTTCTTGATTTGCATTTTGATCCGAATTCTTACGGGCTTTCTTAGACGAAGCCTTTGTCGATTTCGCATTTGCTGTGCCTATCACGCCATCGCCGGCATGAGATTCACTATTTGATTTAGGAGGAGGAGGAATTGAAAATTCCGGTCTAGGGGCATCAGGTATCTTGTCGTAGAGCATGCCAGACTGAGTATAAACTAAGTCTAGATATTTTGCACGAGCAATAACTTGCTCCTCTGTTACGACTCCCCCCTTTGCCACATCTTCTGTTATAGCAGGAAGTAAAGACTTTATAAACCATTCAGCTAACAGCTGATCGGGAACGTATGTTTTCACCATCCTACGACGACGACGCCACTCATGTATATGATCGGATATATGAGTGGCAGTTGTCTGCTTGAAGTTGGTTAATATTTCTGTTCCCGTTTCGTACCTTATCGGTAATTGAAAATGGGTTAAGAAAGTCGTGGCTAGGGAGCTAAAATTGTCGAACGAGGCTCTAGGTAATTCAATATACCATTTTGCCGCTGGACCCGTTAACGTCCTCTGGAAAAGGCGAAGCCTTATCGAATCATCATTTAGGGTGTTTGATGAACACCACAGATGAAAAGTCATCACGTGATTCGATGGGTCTTCACCTGGATTTCCATTGAATTTAGGAATGTCAGATGGAAGTTTGTGAGGAATCGCTGGCCACCAAGGGGCGTAAGCAATTGGATCGTTGGTTAACCGGTGTAAATCGGGTAACTCTAAGGTTGCCACGAATGGTAACTGTTGATTCAGGTTAGGTGAAGCATAACCAGGGTACGATGGAATCGCTTGAGCAGTGGGCCTTTGCATACCAGCATAATGTAATTGATGTTGGTATGACTGATACGGTTGGTGGACTTGACCACCGTAAAGCGGTTGGTTTTGACCGTTTTGAATATACAGTTGTCCACTGTTCGCAAAGATCTGCTGCTCAGAACCTTGGTACACTTGCTGGAATTGTGGTTGTTGGTATTGCACTAGCCACGGTTGCGAAGCCATGTTCTGTTGTGCTATACTAACTGCTGGACCAAGGTGTGGGGTAATTGTACCCGTTTGGACCTGTGTCGCCCCACCAGTTGGCGATTGCGGTTGTGACCCAGGGTCAAGGGGCTGTTGCATTACAACCTGAGAAATCTGAGGTTGACATACAACAGGCATCACTTGAACTTGTGACACTGTTACAATAGCCGGTGTGGTTGGGATGTTCGACATAGGTACACACTGTTGCATAGAATATACAACCCTTGGTTGTTGAGGTAGCATAGGTACCCAACCACTTGATGTAATTCCAGTATAACCTGAATACTGTTGTGAACTCCCATATGGGTATCCTCCCGGAGGGGGTAATGAAAGGGCATACTGCCCCCCATACGGTAGCAATCCGGAACTCAAGGGGATTGTTTGTCCTTGGGGATTGGATTTCCCAAATTGACTTCCAAATGGATCAATCTGGCGAGTCTCAACATAAGAGTTTCCGGATATCATTACGGATGAACAAACTGGAACAGACCACACTGTCGAAATAGTTCCTTGGTGGACTCCTTCTAGCAGTTGCGAGCTAGTCGGGACAGATGGTATGCCGGCAAACATTGTCGGAGTGACGACAGGGGCTTCTGATGTCGCTGTGTCGTTTGACACAGTCCTAGATTTTGACGGTTGTTCAGACATTTTGAGTCTATCCAATAGATTGCCTAGCGATTCTATAGGAACTTCCACTTGTGGTGGATTAACTTCTGATGAAGGAAATAGAGTGACCCCGACTCCAAAATGGGTTGGAGTACTTGCTTGCGGATCCTCTACAATTTCCTCTATCGCAATCAAACCCGGTGGAAGACGAAGATCGTCAGGTCCGTAAAATATTTCTGGTGCCGAAGAAGGGGTTGAATCGATAGCGACAGTTGTTTGGGGAGCAAGACTCTCTAAACCGGTTACAGATGGAACTGGTTCAGTAACGCAAGTATTTGCCCCCAGACTAGGATCAGTATTACTGTCCCTCTGTGGCTGTTGAACTTCTTCTATAGAGGCAGGGTTTCCAGAAATGTTTGGAGTAACCGGAATCTCAGATGTGGTTGGAACACTTGTTCTAACTTTGATAGGAGATTTTGAACCGGTTAAACGAGTTTGCTTTGTCCGTACTGTTTTCGATTCCGGAGACAAAGACGGTTGACTCGTAAGCCTCCGCGAACGACGGGGTTTCAATTGACTTTCTTCCACGATTGCGGATTACTCGATCAACCAAAATACAAAAGGGAAATTGATGTTTCTGAATTGAATGAATTTTATTAGACGCTTTAGACACAACTTGCTTTTTCACTTTTAAAGAGTTAAGAAAAAGCTAAAGATGACTCTAGTCTCCTTCGATGTTTTAACGAGCCCGAAGTGACAAATGCCCGGATGGACTTTTTCTGTTATAGAGTCTGAAAAAGGCCAAAAGAAACTGCTCTGGAGATCTAGGCAGAGGGTGTGCCAAACTTTTCGCAAAACCGCAGAATACTTTTTAAGGTACGGGCGGTCGATCTTCGTGAATGCTGTGTTCACTGCATTGCGATCAGTAGGGCGGCCGACACGGCTTCCTAAGGATAAAGGATATATGCCTATAGGGGTCTCCCAATATATATGCGACGGTACGTGGGATCTCAATCCATACTAGCGCTATCGTCCCTCAGGAGGAATCACCCACCTTCTATGAGATCGACAGTCACTAGGCTTAACGACGTCGGAACACGTCTCTAGCCTAGACCTCTATGTTGTGCGTTATGTTGCAAAGCATTGTTAGGTTCATTCAGTTTATTTTAAGTTGATCTTTTTAGAAGTTTGCCTTTCAGGATCACCACGAGATGTATAGTACAATTCCTAAATGCAGTCTAAGATGATAAGCAAGCTTTATTATCTTTTCAACTTTGAAAATCCTAGCTACTAAGGGAAAAGAAAGACACCATCTTTTCTCAAAGAGCAATCAGCACACTCTAATGCACTCTTTCCTAAATCAATCATGCAAACTTATCAAAATGCAAATGCACAATGCAGGTGTTTGTTTTCCACTTTCTTAGTATAGATGCCTACAAAGAAAGCTTTTTGTATAACTTTGAATTTGCTTTTAAATGACAGATACAAACAAGTTTACTTTTTCGAAAACAACAAGGGTAGAAGAGATTACAATCACTTTGCGAATTTCGAAATGAATACTTGTTTCAACACTTAAAAGAGACAAACTCAAACCAATAAGCAAAAGCAAATGATAATCAACTGTAAACAACCAATGAACTCTCTCCTAAGACCACAATCAATCAGATCTGAATCAAAGGCTACAGGATGACTACTTTACTCATGCAAAGGAAAACTATAAATGACGCCACAAACACATAAAAACATTCACAGTCTTTTTGTACAAAAGGAGGCGGAATCTAAGCAAAGAAAAGGAGTTATCTGACTGGTACCTATGTTGGTTAAAGGCTGCAAAAAACAGATATCAAAACAGGGCAACAGAGAGCAGAGAACCCCAGCTACACAAGGCCAAACTGGTTCAGCGCAACCTCAACATTGAGGATTTGACATTCAGCGCAGGTAGCCTTCACGGGACCTGCATTGAAATGCAGACTGCCTTCACAGCAGTTGCGCTGAAGGATAAACTCTCGTTTCTCCTGGGTTCTGGGTCACAAAACGCTCAAAAATCAACTGTTTCAGGCCAAATCAGAAACACAAGCTAGGTATAATCAAAGGGATGCTTTGAGAGGGTACTAAAGACTATCACAAAGGATCATCAAGTCATTTGTGAGTCCATTGTTCAGATCATAGACAAAATCTAGTGAAGGATCAAGGCAGCAACAGTCTACTTTGCAGAAGCAGTTCGATTGTTGCTGTTGCGTCTATGAAGCAAACAATGATGTAAACACAAATAAAATGACTAAAGCAATATCCCCAGCGGAGTCGCCAATTTGTTGTGGGGAAAAATGCATATGCAGGACGATCCTATCCACCTAAGGTGTGACAGAGCCTTAGCAACAAACAGATACAGCTATACTGGTTTCTTCCTTTATGAAATGTGAAAGAGGGGAGATCGATAGACTTACCGTTGTCTTCCGTTTGTCCCTCGATCTAGATCCTCTTCTCTTTGGGTGTTCACAGCTACTTGCCTCCTCGCTTGCTCAAGAGAACAGCTACTTGATTCCCACTAGATCACAAGAGAACAGATACCTGTGACAAGAGAACAACTACTTGCGACAAGAGAAGAACACAACACAAAGGCAGATATTCATATTCACAAATGATTCAGGATTAGAAGTAAATCAAATACACTAATGCAATCACACAAATACACCAGTATATAGGAGAAAACCAAGATAGCTTTATTGATTGATAACAAGGTTCAGGAAGGGATACAACCCAGAGGGCTCCAATCCAGCATCTCCTTCCCAGCAGAATGGAATTCCTTCTTCAGCTCCCTTCAAAGAATTAAGCACCCAATGTTTCCAGTCTCAAACCAACAGCAATTCTTTGCAATAACAAAATTCCAGCCTCTAGATCTCATGGAGGAGAGATCTATATATAGATGTTTGGAGAGAGGATGAGTTAGCTTGAGATCTGACTAGTGTCCTCTCCCTCTGTCAATTCTTGAGTCCACTTGGAGGTTCTTGCTTCCACTTGGAGATTTGGAACTTCTTACTCATCAGCAGTCGAATTCCTTGAGGCAAGTGTCATTTTGGAAGCGTCCTGGCTTCTGACACCTTGAGGAATGAGTCTGCCACATGTCCAAACTCGCTCAGCGCAGGTAGCTAGTGTTGGAGTTGACATTCAACGCAGGTAGCCAGTGTAGCAGTTGACATTCAGCGCAGATGCTCAGTGGAGTAGTTGACATGATCCTGAATTGACTTGTTTTTGAGTGGTTTCAGGTGGAGAACTTCTGTGAATTGCTGTGGTTAGTTAGCCTTGTTCCTCTAGGGGTAGGAACAACATGTTTAGGGACTTTGGATCCCTTAGATTATGGACATTTCATGCTCAATGCTGTAAGGCACAAAAATGTCTATAACAGTTTTGGTCAAGTCTGTGGGAGCTGATGGACACCCAACTGAAGAAAAGCACAACTTTTCATCCACAAATTGATGGCCAAACAAAAGTAGTTAATAGGACAATGGTCCAGTTACTCAAAGGATATTGCAGCAAACAACCTAAGCTTTGGGATGAACATTTGTGTTATGTGCAACATGTTTACAACAGAGCAAAACACTCTTCTACACAGAGATCTCCTTTTGAGACTTGTTTTGGTTTCATACCAAGGTCTCATTTGGATTTTGTCTTCGGTAAAGATACCGCGGTTGATGGACCTAATGATGTGGACAAGGCAACTAGGTTCATTGAACAGATCCAGGAGATCCACCAGGCAGTACAAGAACAACTGGAAAATAACCAAGCCAAATACAAGGCAAGGCATGACAAGCATCGGATGGAGCATAGTTTTCAAGTTGGTGCCCAGGTCTAGCTATATATCAGTAAGGACATGATGCAAGGTGAAGGTAAAAAGCTAAAGCCTATCAGGTATGGACCTTTTAGGATACTTGAGAAGGTTGGTGAAAATGATTTTCACCTTGATCTACCAGATTACATGCACATTTACTCAGTCGTAAATGTAGATTGATTGAGATTGTTTGAACCTTCAATGATTGAGGATCCTTAAGAGCAAAGTCAATTGCCTTCTATTGATGACCTGCTACTTGAATATCTTAATGAATTGCAGGAAGACACAGTCTTGGACAGGAAGGTGAGGACGACGCGCAGAGAGAATGTTGAGTACCTCAGAATTGGACTCAAAGGTTCGAAGTCGAGCAGTGCAAAGTGGATTGAAATTTGGCAAGTGAGACAACAGTACCCTCACTTAGTCGATGCTTGAAAGAAAACCAACTTTTGGTGGTCCAAAAGCTTTTCAGTGGGAAGGCTGTGATCCGAATTGGTTCCATAAAGAAAGATGAACAGAGCCATGGCTATACCAGGTCGAGACAGACTTCAAAGAATTTACAACGACGATCAAAAACACCTCTAAACCTGTGGCAATGGCAGCCAACATGGAACGACGAGGACCTCGGTTAAAGTGTGCTGACCGAGGCCCATGGAGACTGTGCGGGAGGCGAATTTAGCCCCTTGGAGGCCTGGATCGGGAAACTAAGGCAATTTGTTATCGCACATCGCTGGGCGAAAAAAATCAAAATGGAGAAACCCCGAGCGCTCGGTCGCGTGGGAGTCGGGAAAACTGTGGACAAAAGGCTAAAGGACAAGGTGGGACCCGCGCTCTGAAAACCGGTGGTATTGATCGGGCGCACCCTCGAACGATAAGCAGAATTGGCGAAAATGGAGCGATCCCACTCAGCAGTCGACGCGTGGCAAGCAGAGGATCGAGAAAACTGCTGTTGATCGTGCGTTAATGGTTGATCAAGTCAACTTCACGGGACAATCAAACGACGTCAGATCTGGGGGGCTCCAGATCTAACGATTGAGATTGCACTCGATGGAGAAAATGGAATTGGCGAGGGATTAACCCACAATTTGTAAAGATATGACTTCCGATTTGACTGCCAAGGTAGCAGAATACTTATTCCACGACGTAACAGAAAAACCAAATCGAAGAAGCGAATTGGCATAGCTGCAGGAGGACATGTGGCCACTCCCTATGAGCCTGATGATGACGCTGAACTGGGAACTCCAAGCGAAGCTGTAGCAGGTGATCCGATGGGAAGTGGAAGAGGAATCGAAGAGCCATTGGTACGAATAACCTTAAAGCCATGCATAGGAAAAGCAGGAAAACAACCACCGGAACTCCGAGAGGAGGACGAAACACAGAAAGGAAGAACAAAGAGAAGAAAGACAATGAAGCAACAACAGAACAGAAGACAGAGGGCTGAGATGATCGAAGGCAACATCGAGCACCAGAGAGCTTGATGGATTCAAGCCATCCTAGAGAGGATCTGTCCGGACTGAGCACCACATTGGGTTCTCTCCATTATAGATCAGAAGGTCACATAGCTGGTAAGGAAAAAAGTTCGTGTACTCTAGTGGCTTGGGGAATCCAAGAACCACCCTGCCAAACAAATTATGTTTCCAAAGACTCACATTGAGCTCTTTCATTGTAATTCTCTACTTCAAGACACAATAAAAGAAGACCACCACTGAAAGTTGGACCGGAGATGTAGCCCTGGGAGGATAGGGTGAACTCCTTATTAAATTTTTGTGTTCTTGTATTTGCTTACTGTGTTTCTCTGTTGTTTTCCATTTCAAGTGTCTGTGTATTTGCAATCTAATTGATCTTTCGCTTAAATAACATAGACACACACACCAACATATGAGTCTGTAATACCTTCATTTAATAAATCTTAACTGAGGTCACTCATAGGGTGATTATCAGATCATGGATGGCATGGATATTGTCAACGTAGCATTGAAAGGATGTACCAAGTGTTGAATTTGTAACTATGGTTAGTCTTCATAATGTACATTGGGTCACTTGATGTAATTGTATTTATCATTATAATTCATATTTATGAATTCTTGAGTCATAGGATAATTTATTTTGAGTCAACATTCCATTGCGACTTTTCAAATATGAAAATTAAAATTTTTGAAATGTTAATTTTGGCTCCAAAAGTGACAAGTTGGCTTCCCTCCAAGTTAAGTCAGCCTTGGCCAAGAGACACGTCTATTCACCCAAGACACACTACTATATAAAGACAACTTGACCTCCTCTATTTGGGCATTCACATTCTCTCACATAAGATAGTTTCTGGGCAAGCAAGTGAAGGACAAGAAGGACGGAAAAAGAAAAAGAAAAAAAGACATCAAATATTTTTTCAATTAACTATTAATAGCTCCATAATTTCACGCTCTCTCTTCTCAAAATACAAATCACATTGCCCTGATGATGGACTCACTAAGCTAGTCCGAAACGTTGGTTTCAAAAACTATTCACGGGTTTTTCCACAAAAAAGAAGAAGAAGAAGGACGAAGTAGGATGAAGGATGTTGAAATCTCTCATTTCTATCTCTTTAGCAACTCACATGTCTAGATTAGTCTCCCTCTTTATGGTTCACATTTTCCTATGCCAACTGTTGCAGGGCCAAAATTATGTGGCAACTAGCTATTGCAGGAGAGCTGAAATTTTGTGTCAGACGAATAGAACAAATTGCAGGATCCGATTGGGTAACTTGACTTGGAGGAGAAGACTAGGTTTGACCATAGGCGTTAGCCTCACTCTCTTAATAATCAATTAATAAATCCAAATATTAAATTAAATTAATTAAATCATGAGAATTCTTCAAACCAAGGGTTCTAGTTTGGATGAGAGATTCTCTCCAACTAGCTCTCCTAAATCAATGTGTAAGTTGAGAAATTGTCTCAACCAAGTGAGTCTAAGATAGATGCACTATCTTAAGACCACTTGCTCATGTATTTAAATGTATTATTAAATTATTTGAAAAGAAGTGAAAATTACATGAGCATGAGAGGCCACATGATGGCTCTCTGTATTTTCCACAAGTTTATTGTTCTGTGAGTTAATTTGTTGTGCATATGGTTTTAATGCTGTGTGATTTTCCTTCATGTGATATCAGAGCGAATGGAGATCTTGGATTTAAAGCTAAAACATTGTGGAACTATTGCGTAAGGACTACGTGTGAAGATGCAGAGATGGATGCCACGGATTGATTGATTGATTGAAACAGCAACAACATCACAGCAAAGGGAAAGCAGTTCCGGTCTCTGCACTTATCAAGTCTACCCATTTTCCATTTTTTTTCAGATCGACCTGGATAGGACTCAGCCTCGGGACCTCCAAGTCGGATCGATCTCTATTTTCCTGCGGGGTTCTTGATCGGGGCAGTGCGCAGATCGCATGGAATTTGAATGGCAGGCGGTGGCTCGGTTTTCTCTTGAGAAACCGCATCATTCTCTATAGAAACTAGCCGCTTAATGACCACACTGACAACCAAATGCACGACCTGCATTCCTTGAGCGGCAAGGGGGGTGTAAACTCCTTTGGGTCTATTGGTGAATAAAAAGGGTTGATGTTGTTGTGAAGGCTCTGATTGTGGAGATTGAGCTAGAGAGTCACCACAACCTGAGCGCTGTGAAGCATCCTTGGTGAAGCCATCATTGTGCAGTTGTGGTTTTGTAGCCCTGCTTTGACGAAGAACCAGTTTCAGGCGATTACCCGCAGAGAAAATTATTCTTTTGGACGTCTTCACGATCTTCACACTGACTTTGCAGTATGCAGCGTATTATGTGTTGTATGGAGTAGGTTGGTCGTCAACGCTGGTGAACCTCCATTGATTGGAAACAAGGCTCCTGATTTTGAAGCAGAGGTTGTTTTGGATCAAGATTTCATCAAGGTCAAGTTGTTTGAATACATTGGAAAAAAATATGTTATTCTATTTTTCTATCCTTTGGACTTCACTTTTGTTTTCCCCATAGAAATCACTGTTTTCAGTGGCAGAGATCCTGAGTTTGAGAAGTTGAACATTGAAATTCTTGGTGTTTCTATTGATAGTGTGTTTTCTCACCTTGTTTGGGTTCAAACTGATAGGAAAGCTGGTGGTCTTGGTGATTTGAAATATCCTTTGATATCTGATGTTACGAAGGGTATTTCAAAAGCCTACAATGTTTTGATTGCAGATCAGGGAATAGCATTACACAGACTCTTTATTATTGACAAGGAGGGTGTGATTCAACACTCCACAATCAACAATCTAGCCATTGGTCGTAGTGTGGATGAAACGTTGCGTACATTACAAGCTCTTCAATATGTTCAGGATAACCCCGATGAAGTTTGCCTAGTTGGGTGGAAGCCAGGAGACAAATCAATGAAGCTAGATCCCAAATTGAGTAAAATATACTTCAAAGCTATCTAAAAATCAGGATGAAAACTAAATATAGCGTTGGTCCATAGAGCTTCATTATGGTCCAAATGAAGGTTTACTCGGGATATTAAAGAATAAGGCATTCAATTTTGATTATTTTCTTGATATGTAGTTATTTTGATGTCGCCTACATTGAAGGCATGACTGCGAAGATCAACGTTTTTCAAGTGTGGTCGGTTATTAACCGAAGCTGGCATTTGCACGCTGTCCGGCGCCATTTTCAGCAGTTCAAACGATTAACTAAAGACAAATCAGCAAAATACTGGCTGGCTCACAACATTCGACCGTGCAAAGGTGAATTAAACGGGAATTCCGTAGAATCGATGCATGCAATTGCGATTTCGCATGTGGCTATAGTTTTCTGTACAAGACAAGTTGCTTGGCTTTAGTTTGCGTTCATTTTTTTTTACAAATCCTTTTAAACACTATTGGATAAGGTATGCTTTTAATTTGTAAAATTTTTATTTTGGAGTGATAAGGTGAAAGTATTTTGAATTTTGGAGCGATAAGGTGTGACTTAAAAATCTTTGGAGTGATAAGTGAAGATTTTTTGTTGTATTTTGAAGAAAGATTTAGTTTTAGCAGATTGAGTCAGTGTACATTTATTTTTGAAGACAAGTTGCTTCAAGGGGCTGTGGGAGCGTAGCATTCTCATTGTTTGCGAAATTTCATTCATGATGTTGTGAAGGTGAAGGTTGATGTAATTCACTATTTAATAAAGACATATTTTTTGTGGTGTTTGTGTCCTAGATCCGCCCGAAATTGAATAAGGAGATCATTAGGTACACAGTGTTTAATGAATGCATGTGCATGACTTGTGTTCAAATTATCTCTTTGTATTATGCTTAAAACAACAACATGCACATAAGTACACAAGCACAAAGCGTCACATCATCAACTTGATAAAGACAATCTTTCAAGCAAATACATTTCACATCATCAAAGCAATCAAGTTAAGGACGCTACATAATCAAGTTGTCAAAGACGATTCTACATCAACGTCCAATCAAGTTAGTCGAGCTGTCATCTACATCAACAATTTTTGCAGCAATTCAACAACAATTTTTTGGCAATTGCACTTGCACCATTTTTTATTAAGCTCAATACAAAACTGTAACTTGCAAATCATAATTTGTAAGTTGGATTGTAATCAAAGTCAAATTAAGTTGAATTATAAGGGTGCATTCTCGGTTGAAACCAACACCCACGCTTTGAATTGATAGAGAATCAATTAAACCAGGTGAATACATTAAAGTCAAGTAAGTCTTCAACTGAGTCATCAAGATTGAACTTGTCATTTGTCATTTGGGTGCATTTTCGACAGTGTTCAACACCCATCATTTTTCAACACATTCAGTGCATCACTAAGTGCAACAATCACCCAAGAGTTCAAGACAACAAGTGTTTAAAGCAAGTACAACAATCATCAACAAGCGAGCATGTCATTAAAAACAATCAAACAAACAAGTATTTCAAGTAAAAACAATCAAGCAAGCGAGCGTGTTTATAAAATAATCAAGCAAGCAATCATCATCAAACGAGCGTGGTTTCTAATCTTCAAGTAAGCATCAAAACAAACATGTGTCTACAGCGAGCGCACTAAGATCAAGCGAGCGTGTCAAGTAACCAAATCAAGTGCGACAGTTCAACGCACAACAAGCAAGCCTGTGTAAAGTTCATTACAACATTCATAAAGTTCCTTTCAAGCAAAGTGATCGTCATCAAGCGAGCATCAAGTCAACAATTCAAGCAAGTGTTTAAAGCATCAGTGATCAACAAACAGTACAAATGAGCCTGTCATTTCAGTGATCAACTCAAGTGCGCAATTTTCAAGCATGACTTCTACACCAAGCGAGCCTGACTTCAAAGTAAGAAAGACAACATGGCAACACACATTTAGCTGCCCCAAATTCTTCACAATTTAATTTTATCATCAGCCGACAACATGGTGCACATAAGAAAAACCACTCTTGTTGACATTCAAGTATATCTTCAACATGCATATGAAACGATTGAGTTCCTTCAACTAGAATTGCAACTGCAAAGAATTGAGTTGCAAGAGAAGTGTGTTGCTTCCAAGTATTTTCCAGATACAGTTGATCATTCGAACTCATTCATCCAACCAGCTTCAAGTGTTGAAGTTTTTCCAGTGCAACTTTCTTCCAAACCCATCATCAACCCATGGAAGGAAATCCAAAGTAATCAAAATCGACGCGGCTTAGGATATGTCGAAGATGACGACAACTTACATATCCCTGATTATTCAAATCCCATTCAATTCGTCAGTGCTGGATTACTTGAACATATCACTTCAGCAAGTTCTCCACAAGTTGCAGATAGATATCAATGCACACAAACGGAAAGTGTAGACAAACAGAAATGCATGAAAACTCAAGTTTCAGACAAACCGAAATGTTCTCATTGTTAAAGAACCGGTCATATGGAAAATCAGTGTTTTGATCTCCATCCTTGTCACCATTGTGGCAAGAAAAATCATTCATCAGAGAAATGCTGCAACCAACGACAGTTAGCGAGATTGAAGATAAATTATTCATGGATTGATCCCTGGGAATGGTCATCCACAGCTAGAAGCTTGTACAAGTTTTACAATCAAATTCACTCACACATATTGTAGCCAAAATTCAAATGACAATGGTACTCTCGTGCAGTTGAACGGGGGAGTACAACAGTGAAACTCTCCTACACTTGAAGGGGGAGAGTTCAGATATCAAATGTAGATGATTGTCTCTCCTTTCAGCTCACAAAGGGGGGAAAATGTCAATGAAATTGACAAGTGGTTGTCAGATTTAAAATCTTGACAACATCAGCGAAGTACCCAGTGGGAATCTTCAAAATCAGCAGTGGGAATCAACAAAAAAAGCTGCAGTGATCAGTTTTTCAAACACAACAAAAGCAACAGTGAGTTTTTTTTCAAAGTCATCAGCCAGTGGGCAATCACCATCAACAAATACGCCAGTGTGCATTCATCAAATTGTGTCAGTGGACACCAGACATTGTTTTCAAGCAAAGGACAGTTGGATCCTTTTGTGGCTTGGCACATGATGGAGTTGTCAAGCAACATTCAAAGATAAATCAGACATGCAGCTGATTCATGTTCTCTTCATATTTGAGTTTTTCTAGCATCCAAATTTGGCAGTTTTTCAGGCAAATGATTTTTGAGGACCGACTTGAGAACTTGGAAGATGGTTCCTTGTTCGTTTTGGATTTATCATTGGGGGGGGATGTTAGCCTCACTCTCTTAATAATCAAGATATTAAATTAAATTAATTAAATCATGAGAATTCCTCAAACCAAGGATTCTAGTTTGGATGAGAGATTCTCTCTAACTAGCTCTCCTAAACTAGTGTGTAAGTTGAGAAATTGTCTCAACCAAGTGAGTCTAAGATAGACGCACTATCTTAAGACCACTTGCTCATGTATTTAAATGTATTATTAAATTATTTGAAAAAAAGTGAAAATTACATGAAAATGAGAGGCCACATGATGGCTCTCTGTCCTTTTCACCAGTTTATTGTTTTGTGAGTTAATTTGTTGTGCATATGGTTTTATGGTTGTGTGATTTTATTTCAATAGGTTTAGGTGTGTCTCTCATTGAACAAGAAGATTTTGTCTATTGAAAAAGGTCACTCGGTTTTTTTTTCTCTTGTTGGATTTTCCTAGGGTAAATCTTGTCTTATTTTGTGTATTGTGATCTCTACTATTTCACTGTTCTTTATGGTTGGATTTCTCGACTATAATTGCTGAATGATATATTGGAATAAGTTAAAAGAAGATCTACATCAAAAGTAATTATCAGAATTTTAGAGATATTGTGCTAACCCTAATTGCACTATGAAAATGAACATGGCTACCTCTATTAAATATGAAAACAAGCTAGAGGGAACATCAAACTTTAGAACATGGAAATTTAAAATAAACATTATTCTTTCCAAGAACAAGGTTTTGGATATCGTCACAGGGAAGGTTACTGAACCAACTGATGAAGTAGGGAAAGCGAAATTCAAGGAAGACAACATCAATGCTCTGAATATTATAGTGGACTCCATTAGAGATCATTTAGTTCTTAACATTGCAAAACTTGATACTTCAAAGAAGATGTACAATGCCTTAATGAATCTCTACACAATCAAGAACGTTGGTCAATCAATGAGCTTGAAAAATGAACTTTGAAATACAAGGATGACTAATGACGACACTATGATTTCTTACTTCATAATGATTTCTCAAATAAGAGATCAGATTCAAGCAATTGGCGAATCCATCCCTGATAAAGAACTAATGATGACGACACTCGATGGTCTTCTTAGATCATGGGATGATTTTGTAGTAGATATAAGCAGTTGGAAGGAAGCTCCTACATTTGAACATCTATGGACATCTTGTGCTCAAGAAGAAGTAAGATTGATGACTAGAGATAGTCAAGATGAAGAAGTTCAAGCCCTTGTAACTTGCTTCAAGAACAAGGGAAAGAAGAAGAAGTCGGTAAAGGGATCTCTTTCCTCTAAGAAGAAGAAAGACTTATCAAAGATCCAATGTTATGGTTGTTATGAATATGGACATTTCAAGGGAGTTTGTCCTAATATGGATAACAATAAGAAGAGAAAAGGGAAACAATATGCTTCCGCAACAAATCTTGAAGATGAAAAACAAAAGAATCCCAAAGGCGATAAATATGTCTTTTACTATTCTTCTTTGGTAGGTTCCCTTATAGATGATGATGATATGTAGCTGGTAGATAGTGGAGAATCTTTCAAGCATGAAAGAAAAGTTGTCTCAAAGGGTTGAACTGGGAGACAATAACAACTATGTAGTCAAAGGAGTTGGAAAGACGCCCATAGAGTTAGAATCTGGTAAATATGTATATCTCAGAGACGTTTTTTATGTACCAAGTTTGAAAAAGAATCTTGTCTGTGTTCCTTGTTTATAAGATAAAGGAGATAGAATTGCTTTTGTGCATGGCAATGTACTTGTTTGGTCCAAGGGCTCTAGTATATATGATGCTAGGGTTATTGGGATTTGTGATGGAATGTTGTATAGACTTGTGAGTCAACTAGATCAAGCACTAGTACATGATGAGATAAATCCAAGTGAGTTGTGGCATAGAAGGTGATCTGAATTGGACCATTATATTGTTTGTCATCCACCTCGATGCATTTAGAATGGAAAAAGTGGAGGAATTAGCTAATGGGACCATTTTGACTGGTGGGACCAAGTTTGGAAAAACGAGGTCGGAAACCTTCCAGGAGCATTTTGAGGCTTCAAACAACATTTTTTGGGGGGTAAAAATTTGCTCCTTAATGGAACACATTCTCATGTTATTCTACACACAGAGAGATTTCCAACGGTGCAAGAATCGCGTCAATCAGAGTTAGTGTGCAAAAGTTATGCCACTTAAAAGTTGCCCTTCCTGTTTTCACACCTCTAGTTCAAGAGGATGCCACGCCAACCCCCATTATTCATGGAAAAGGGGATAGCCACATGTTTGTGATGTAAAATACTTTAGAAGAGTTTATTTTGTAACTCTTGTTAAGAGTTGATGTAGTTAAAATTAACCACTAGTAGGCTATCGCGATGTGTTATAACCAAGTCACTAGGAGGAAGAAACATTCCATTCTTTGGAGAGCATTTTGTTCCATAGCTGAGCAAAGATATCCAAGAGAGATAGGAGGTAGAACACACAGACAGGATCTGTGCATTGTAGCAGCCCACGAGCCACATGCATTACTTCTTTGTATCTGCAACCATATTTCTAGACAGAGAAAGATAGCGAAGCGACCTCACCTTCCAGTTGGGTTTTTCTCCCTAAAGGGTTTCCCAGAGAGAATATCTTATGTATTATGTGTGTGTGAGCTTATTCTATCGTTCTCTACTTTTCTTCTTGGTTTACTTTTACATGCATGAACTAATTATTGCTAATTTTACAGATCTGGAAATTAAATAAAACTGTAATAGTGTAGAATCTCAGTTTTTTAATATAATATAGTCAGATCTGTTGTGATGAATTTTCCAGTGGAATATCGACGGAATTTTACGGATCATTTGGAATCAGAGCAGGTTTCTTTGAGTATTTTGTGGAGGTTAAAAGGATCTAGATCGGTGAGAGCGAAAATTGTAAATCATGGGCGACGAATTTCTGAATGAACCTCATGATCCTACAGAGATGAGGTTTTCACGACTCGATCAACAAGGTGCAGATATAAACCACAATGTAAACCTTGTCATGGCTGCCCTAAGCAACAAGCTGGGGATATTTGGAGAAGACAAGGGTTCAAACGCAAAGGAAAAATCAGAACGGGGAACAAAAGATCGAGGAGAAACAAAGAACCAACTGAAGAAAGAGTCTGAAAAAGATCAACCCAGTTCGAGCGTCATGAATCTATCATAGTCCCTGTTTAAAGTGGAAGAAAAAATTGATATCAAGCCGTACCATGACAAGATTGACGCTCTGAAGCTGAACCATTGGTTTTAGAAATTGGAAGTTTATTTTAGTGTCTATTAGATTGAGGGAGGGTAGAAGATCTCATTCGCGCGGCTGAAATTGGAGGGCCATGCATTGACTTGGTGGGACAGGGACATGGAAACCTTGAGGTTGGAGGGAGAACCTCCAGTGACTAAGTGGAAGGATATCAAAACCCTCATTAAGTCACAGTTTTATCCCATTGGGTACGTGGAAGAATAGTGGATCCGGTGGCATTACTTCAGGAAAAATCCAGGCCAAAGCGTGCAGGAGTACACCACAGAATTTAGAAAGATGGTTATAATGTTGGGTATATCTCCAAAGAACCTAGATGTACTCTTCAAGTATTTGGGGGGTCTGCACCGAGATTTGCGTGATCAAGTGATGTTGTTCAAGCCCAAAACAATGGATGAAGCTTGTATACATACACAATACCTGGAGAACATAGTTTTAAAAAGAGTGCAATCAAGTAGATCGAAGAAAAATGAGCAACAATACGGTTCTACAGAAGGGAAGAAGAAGAAAACAGAGGGAAAAGATAAAAATATGGCAGCCACAACACACCAGTGCAAAGATCCTAGCAACCACTGCAACATTGATAACCATACAAAGGAAAAGTGTTGGAAGTCGCATCCAGACACTACAACAAAACCAGCGATTTGCGCCAGATTTAGCGCCAGATTTTAGCGCATTTTTTTTGTAATTGTGATGAGCAACCTGGCGCTAAATCTGGCTCTATTGTACAATTTTTAAAGCGTCCTTTTTTGGACCTGATTTTGCATCCTTTTTCACGCTAGATTTTGCATCATTTTTTACACCAAACTATGCATCATTTTTTGCGTCAAATTTTGAACCAAGATTTGCATCTTATTAACAGGTTTTGCTTCTAGTTTTGTGTCATTTTTTGCATCTATTTTTCATTCTCTTTTGCTTCCTATTTTGTGTCATTCTTTGCTTCCATTTTTGCACCATCATTTGCATCAAGTTTACACTGTATTTTGAATCCAATTTAACGTCTTTTTATGCATCCATTTTGTGTCAGTTTTTGCATCTAGTCTTACGCCAGGTTTTGTATCTAGTCTTACACTAGTTTTTGCTTCTATTTTTGCACCAGCTTTGGTGCCTATCTTTGCACCATGTGTTGAATTTGATTTAGCACCAAATTTTGCATCCATTTTTGTGCCCATTTTTGCATCTTTTTTTGGACCATTTTTTACATCCACATTTACGTTTGATTTGTCTCCATTTTTCCCATCTCATTTTGCACCATATTTTGCGTCATTTGTTTCATCCAATTTTGCATCATTTTTAACACCATCTCTTGCATCTAATGTTACATCATTTTGAGCATCCAAATTTGCATTTATATTTGCATCTTATGTTGAGTCATGTGTTGTGTCCACCTTTGCATCTTATTTGTGTCTAATGGTACATTCAATTTAGAGCCATTTTTTACGTCTACTTTTGTATTTGTTTTTGCACCAAGTTTTGCATCCAATTTTAAGCTATTTTATGCCCCTTTTTGCACCATTTTTTTGTGTCTACTTGTGTCCAATGTTGCACCATTATTTACACCGACTTTTTCATCCAATTTTGCATTTTTTTGGTGTCTAGTTTTACATCGTTTTCACCATCCAAATTTGCATCTTTTTTTGCCTCATTTTGTGTCCACATTTGCATATAATTTTGTGTCTGAGTTCGAGCCTAAATTTGCATGTGATTAGGAATCATTTTTTACATCCAATATGGCATCCTTGGTTTCACCTTTTTTCAGCCTCATTTTGCATCTTGTTTTATGTCTTTTCTTACATCTTTTTTTTTCCTTTTTTGCACCCAAGTTTGCATCCCAAATTTACACCATTATTTGCATCATCATTTGGCATATTAATTTGTAACGTTTTTTGCTTCTTTTTAACGCTCAACTTTGCATCTTATTTTACATCTAGTTGTTGTCTTTTTTTGCATCTAATTTGGTGCCCATTTATGTGTCCTTGTTTTTGCCCAATTTGATATCCTTTTGTATGCCATGTTTTGTTCCGTTCTTTGTGTCAACTATTGCACAATTTTTCACTTCTAATTTAAAACACTTTGTATGTCAATTGTTTTCATTTTGTATTAATTCCTAGTTTAACACCCAATTTTACTTTCAATTTTGCATCCATGGTTACATCCGCATTTGACTTCTTATATAGAGTATATTTTTCTTTACATATATGACCCCCTTTATAGATTCATAGTGAAATATATGATAGTTTCTAAATATCATTAAAGCAGATATCACAATTCAAAATCATTTGTAAAGAAATTTAAGAGAAATTGACAACATCCATCCAAAAAAATAACAATGTGTCATTAACAATTTTCAAAACATGTATAAAATAGCAACATAATACTAATAAAATCAGTATTATTTTTAATCAAAACAAGTAAAATTCAAATATGATTAACAAATCAAAATATTTCATGAATATCGTTATTCTACGATAAATTAACAACATACATAAATCAAACTCATCATATGATTACAAAATCAAAATGTCTCATTGATATAGGGTAAATTCACAACACCCATCTAAACATAACAATGTCATTCTACACAATAATTTCTTCATAAAAAACAATGCATGTGCATGCCTAGCTACCACCACCAAGATCATCCTCATGATCATCTTGACCATCCTCATTACTCTGATCCACATCATCACCAACACCGCAACTATTATCATCATCTCCTCCTTCACCACCATCATCCTCATCCTCATCCTCATCATCTCCTGATATATGTTGAACATAATTTGGATCATCATCTTGGAAATCATTACCTATAGCATTCTGACAAAAAAAATCAATATTACATGTTAGTATTAATTACATAACACAACGCATGTTTTTGTTATACAATGTTAACCATAAAATGAGGTAAGATATAATATCTAATAGTACTAAAAAATAAAATGAAAATATGGTTTAAAAGTATATTGGAAATCCAACTAAGATTACATACCATAGAGTCCATCCAAACAACAAATTCAACCCATCTCTTTTGTTGCAGCACCTCCTTTTCCAAATGATTTGGAGTTCTTCCATATTTTAGTTCCTATCAATCAGTAAATAGGGAGAAATTAGATAACAATGACTTTCTTCTAGTACAAAATTTATTAAAAAAATATCACATGTTTAATATACTTACAAAGGTTGTTATCAATGCTTTTAAACCTTTCTGGCCACTACGATGAGTGACTTTTGTCTTGGTTAACCTCGCCTTGGATGCCTTGTCCTTAAACATAAACCAATTCAATTTATTTTCACACAAATACATGTCTAAGATACTTATAAGTATTAATACATTCTAAATAATGGTTAATGAAAAATTCAATACCTGAATGCTCTCATTGCCGGCTTTTCTTTGTGCATCCAACTTCTCATATGATTTTACAAGTTCTTTCCATACTTTAAAAGGTATGTCAATAGGTCTTTGTTTCAGTCTTTGATCTTGAGGCATTTTTTTAATTTTTCTTGTTTGATTAAAAATTTTGGTTAAAAAAAACCGAACAAGTAATTCACATCAATGGCATGGGGACTCTATGGATATGTGTAAAAAAATGGCTATAAAGAAAACATCCAAAAAACTTATGAGCTCTCCCTTTGATGGTCACTTGGGGCATATGGCTGGAAAGGAACAACTCCATTTTCGAAAATCAAGGACAATCCTCTCTCAAAGTCCTTCCTAATATTTGCTCCAAATGTCTTAAAATGAAAAACAAAATTCAAACGTCATCCTTAAACATCTCCCTTAAATATAACGTTGGACCATAAATTCTTCAGTTTTATTGTTATCGGCTCTGGAATGATTTTTCTATATGCAATTATATAATGAAATATGTGTGCACTAATGAAAAAACATTGAGTTTCATTTTTCATAATCACAAACAATGAAAAAAGAATCACACGTAACTAGCATCATTTTGGAAATTTTATATTTATTAAAAATCTTTAACATTTTTTCCTCCCATATCTCATAAAAAGGTGTGAAATTTTTTATATACTCTCCAATAAGCCTAAGGATCACATACCTTTTAAAACTTTGCATTACCATTATATGTTTCTCCTTGAAGATATATAATATGTTTCTTCTTTAACAAAAACGCTCTGATCGAAGGATGGTAATGTATTCACAGAAGTCACTGCAAAAAATCATTTGGGTATGAGGATTTTCAAGATTTCAATGGAAATCTGGATGTGGGATGCGATGTTACGATGTGGGTCGAAGAGATTGAGCTCTTTCTTTTTCTGGATTATGGGATTTGAATGCAGGAGTTGTTTCTATGGATGATAAAATTATGAGATTGAGGATTGTGGTCTTTGAATGCAGAAATTGCTTCTTTGGATGATAAACTTGTGCTTTTTTTATAAACAGTTGTGGGGATTCTCCTAAGTTTTTATTGATTTCTCTTTTGTGTATCATTCTTGTCATTGCCAACCCCATTATCATATCAATGTCTAGGATGAGAAAGACAGGGATGGGATCAGTGAGGGCTCAATGTCTTTGTTGTCATCAGAGTCCAGGTCGGTTGATGGCAGTGAAATGGAAGGGTAATCCCCAAGGTGGTTTGTTGACGATGATCAGACATGACACAAAATGAGGCGTGGGCTCTTTCTGAAGACCAAGTGAGTGGATTCCTTTGATGTGGAGGCCATGGACGTGCCCGGTGTTCATAAGGGCCATGATAAGGACCTTTCATTAGGACGGACGCTCGACTTGGCATTCCGAACACTTGGAGTGGTCTATGGAGATATGGGTACCAACTCCTTGTATGTTTTCACTAGTGTATTCATCCAAGCTCGTACCAAAGGAGAGGAATATGTTTTGGGTGCATTAGCTTTAGTGATGTACACAATAGCCCTCATCCCTTTGGCTAAATAGGTGTTCATTATGCTCAAAGCCAATGACAATGGTGAAGGGGGGACATTTTCCTTGTACTCTTTGATTTGCACATATGCGAAGGTCAATCTGCTCCCCAACCAGCAACCATCAGATGAAAAAAAATCCAGTTTCAAGCTCAAGTTGCCCACCCCAAAACTGGAAAGATGATTAAGAATCAAAGAAAGCCTTTAGAGAAGTACAAAATTGAAGACCCTACTGCTACTCTTGTTTCTCATGGGTACTTCCATGGTAATTGGGGATGGCATACTTACACCTGCAATATCAGTCATGTCTGTTGTTAGTGGCATGCAAGATGAAATATCTAGCTTTACGGAAGACACAGTGGTCATTGTCTCAATCATATTCCTGGTGATCTTGTTCAGCATAAAACAGTTTGGTACAAGCAAAGTAGGCATGACATTTTCTCTGGCACTCATGATATGGTTTTTCTCTATTGGTTCTATTTTACTTTACAATATTATTTAACATGACATGACAATTTTAAGGGCATTCAATCCTGTTTATATCTATTACTTGTTCAAGAGGAACACTATCAAAGCATGGATGTCCCTAGGAGGTTGCATGTTATGCATAATAGGAGCTGAAGCTATGTTTGCTGAATTGGGTCACTTCTCAGTAAGATCCATGCAGATAGCCTTCACATGTGTAGTATTCCCATGCCTACTATTGGCTTACATGGATCAAGTTGCATATCTTATGAAGCATCCCTCTGTGGTGGAGAACGTTTTCTCTGCTTCAATTCCAGATGGTTTTATCTGGCCAGTCTTCGTGATAGCTAGTGTTGTTGCCATGATTGCAAGCCAGGCAATGATCTCAGCAACAATTTCATCTATTAAAATGTCCATGGCCCTAGGATGCTTTCCTAGATTGAAAATAATTCACACATCCCGACGGTTCATGGGTCAGATCTACATTCTTGTCATCAACTGGGTTCTAATGATAATGTGTGTCTTGGTATGTGATTGTTTTAAGAGCACGGTCGAGATATCAAATGCATATGGCATTGCAAAGGTAGAGATGATTATGGTGACTACAAGCCTAGTGACTCTTGTCATGGTTCTTATATGGGAAAAAAATATATTCCTTGCGATTGGATTTCCTGTTCTATTTGGATCAACTGAGCTAATTTATTTTTCTGCAGTTTTGATGAAAGTGGGGGAAAATGGTTGGATAAATGGTTTTTGCCACCTGCTTCCTTCTTGTGATGTACATTTGGAACTATGGAAGCGTTCTGAATTATCAGGAGTTGTATATCTTGTTGGTCACGGAGATGTCAAGGCTAGAAAGGATTCATGGTTTCCTAAGAAACTGGTTATAATCTACTTCTATGCTTTCATGAGGGCAAACTGCAGGGCAGGCCCTGCAAGCCTCAATGTACCTCACACCAATCTCTTGCAAGTTAGCATGACATATACTGTCTAAATTGAAGGTTTCCATGAATCAAACATGCTGAATGTTTTTCAAGGACCAAGTCACAACATCAATATGGTGATGGATAACAAAGATTTCCTTGAAGGTGGCAGAGATGAAGTGAATTTTAATGTGAAGTTAATAATCATAAGTTTTGTTGTCGACCAAGATCTTCATTACTTAGTCCTTGATTTTGTTTGATAGAGAATAATAGCCATTCCTACGATTAATCACTGATATTTATGAACAAAGACACCATTCTTTTTTCAATGAAGATGATAGGTGGTATTTTATATGCATGGTTAAGCCTAAGATAAGCCATGTTTTCTACATAAGAAAGTTATATTAAGTTATATCCATGAAAATCTGTGTTGCATGGGTACCCGCACCCGGGGGTAGGGTTCTCGAACCCGTCCCGGATTCCCGCACCCAAGTACCGGATTCGGGTATGGGTTCTTCCCAGACGAACCCAGAAGAACCGGGTTCTTCCATGAAGAACCGGATTCTTCAAAAAAAAAATTTGGGTTCTTTTCCTTTAACGGGTTCTTGGGTTCTTGGGTTCTTCGGGTTCTTCGGTTCTTCGGTTCTTCGGGTTCTTCGGGTTCTTCGTGTGCTTGGGTTCTTGGGTTCTTCGGGTTCTTCGTGTTGGGTTCTTTGGGTTCTTCATAAAAAACTATATTAAAAATTTAATTTTCAAATATTTTTTTTTTATTGAAATTTTAAAAAATGATATGCCCAATGTTGCATGGCCCATTGATCTATGCAACAAAGGTTTTATGTTGACCTAACAGGGGAATGAAATCCAATGGGCCCAATTCTAGGCTATACAATATTTTTTGTTTAATAACAGAAATGATAATTTGAATAAATTATTTAAATAAGCAACCTTACTATGGGCCAGTGACACAAAGAACAATAAACTTAGAAATCTATTTTGCTGAACAAAAGAAACAAGCTTGGAGAATATTGTTACTCTAAAGATTCAACTTCAACTTCATATGACACAAAAGATGGGGTGTTAACTTACGATATTTAGCCAAAGTAAATCTGATAGGAATGACTAACTTGGAAAGTAAACAACTGGGCTCCCAATGCCATTTAGCGACCAGCCTTTCATGAAACAAACAACGCAACCTTGCAGGTAGTACATTCCCACAGTGCAAGTTGTTTATGAATAGCAAAAGGAAGCACTACAAAACTAGTTTATGTAGACCTTCTGTGTTCAGTCCTCCTGTCTATCTGTTTTATACAATTTGACAGCAGTATTAACTGATACTCACATGGGGACCAACATGAGAAGCCATAAAAAATCAAAATGATTAAGCACTGAGAGAATTCTTTATGCTCATAAAGACCTGTAAAATGTCATCAAGATTAGAAAGGGAATGACATATATCAGGAAGATCATAGATCACAAATTTCACCCTAATCTACACTGTTTGTTGTTTCTTTAGTGAGGTTGTTTTTCTTTCCAGTGAGAAGATATACTTGAATTCTGAAAGGATATGTTATAATGCTGATACTACTTGTGACTGCACAGAGAGGCCCTGAGTCACTGAACAACCACCATTCTTCTGTGGAAAACTGGCTTCTGTATGAAGGGGTGTTACCTGCAACAATGCCTATGGATAATCCTGCAGAAAAATGGGCTCTGCTTGAAAGGTGTGTGATCCCTTCAACATGCCGATAGCTGATGGTTATAATTTTGAAACATAACCCAGAGGAGAAAGAAAGGAAACTTCTTCCTAATCGCGCACAGGGCAGCCCTTTCATATTGATTAAGCCAGATGCAACTACAGTTCCATGGGAACAAGACCAAAAGCCATCATCAAAACACAATGTTCCATGACACTAGGAAATAGACCTTGAGTCAATCTGGTAAATGCATTATCTGTAACAGTAAGAATAGATGAACCGTATTCCTCAGTAACTGCTATTCCTCACATCTAGAATTTTGCACCCCTTGGTATCCTTAGTGAGTCTTTTCCTTCTTTCCAGAATGGAATTTTGAGTGTAGGTGCTTTTGTGATTGTTTCATTGCCTTCTTGTATATTATTGGTCTCTCATGTGCATTCATGGACAGGCATAGCCCACTAGATATCTGAGAGTCTGAAACAGGCTTGACAATTCTCAAAGTTTTGTAAACTTTTCTTGTCATTTTAGTATCTAGAGTCTTGTCTGCTATGGTTTGGAACTTCTTGAAAAAAATGTTGGCATTGGGGGTACACATGCTAGTTTTACATTTTTACCCAATATGGTGGTGTGTAGGGTATCACAAGATAATGTTTTGTTGGAAACACATCAGGATGGTTTTCCTGCTATTGATGTGAATGACTACTTCTGTTAAGCATATTTTTCTCTATGCCATGTTGTAGGAGGATGCTCTGTACTATTCACTCATCAAAGCTTACTGCAAATCAAAGAAAGTTCAAGCCACTGCCCAGATACTGAACAAAATGCTTAGGGAACGTGTTGTTCCAAGTCATGCAAGTTTTATCTATGGCATGCATCATCTTGGGAAGGTAGGAAAAAAAATTGAGGCATAAAAAGTTCTTGAAGAAGTGATAGATTGTAAATCCTCTGTACATGTTAAAGTATACACAGAAGTAATGTCTGCTTTATTTCAGACCAGTGAAGTGGAAAAATCATTACAATTAGAAGGCAAAATAATTAGAAGAGGTTGTGAAACTAACTTTTTGACTCTGTAAAACAGTGTTTCTCTAAGGGAAAAATTGATGAGGTATCCAAGATTTTAGAAGGCATAAACCAAAGATATCCGGTACAAGGTATTACATTATGAAAAAATTGAAATGGTCAGATTTATTGTTTTTCCAAGGAGACCACTCTTGCTTGAAGGAATGGAGAGGGCTCTGCTCGTAAGAAAGTACTGAACCAAGACCATTGTCAAAAAATGTTGAACCAAGAGTATTGTTAAAAAGCAATGTTGCTTAGTTGCATGAAAATTTAATTGTCCAAAATTTAATTTTGGACTCTTTGCTGGAAAAATTTCATATAAAGGTATGCCCTTTTGCCTTATAACATGATGATTTTAATGAAAATGGAGGAAGGGAATCAACTTCAGAGAATCAAATGAAGTTAAAAAATATTAGATTATCAATTATAATCCATAGGAAGGGAGGAAAATAAAGGGAGATGTTTTAAGGCTTGATTTGATGACTCAACCTCAATTCATGATTGATTATGATGGTTGGAGATGCATCTAGCCCTTGTTTTGTATTTTTGGAGCTTTATTACCCCTAAAAGGGCATAACATCATGCTTGGGAAGAGTTTCAACCCATGCATGCGAGCATTAGTGGCTTATTTTTTTGTATTGAACTATTGAGTTGGCTTGGTAGCCCATTTACTTCAAGCCCACGCAGAATTAAGTTTCTTATAAGGCTTTTAGGAAAACTAATGGAAGTGATTGACCTCATATAAATAGAGGATCACTCCCTTGTTTATCATCATCACTTGTGGATTTCAACCTCTTTTATAAAGCTCTACTTAGCCTAGATGCAACTCGCTACTTGTGGAGATGTGATCTTTTTGGACCCATTGCTATTGGCAAATGATTTGTGTCTTGGAGGTGTCTTTTTGGGATTGAAAGAAGGCTATTTCTTGGAAGAATTTAAGTGTAATTGCAGATTTTTATTGTTTTTCATGTGATAAAATTATGCTATGGTTTTTCTTATTCCATCTCTACATGCATATCTTATATGGAAATCTTGCTTGATTATTGCATGCTAAACCTTGAATACCATAAAGGACCTCCTAGAGAGCTTTCATTTATTTAATTTCCCCCCCATTAAAAAGATAGCTAGGGTTTATCAAGTGAAAACTAGGGTTTTCCCTCTTACTCCAAGCATAAATTTAATTTATCTTAAATTTAGCCCTATAGACTACATCACCCAGGTAGGAAAAGGCACCAGGAATCCTTTTGGTGATCAAAAATCATAAAAACTTTCATCTTATCTCCTCTTCTATTTTTTGAAGTCATTTAAAGCAGGCCGCTAGGGCTAGGGCATAGGGTCAAATTAAACAAGGGTCTCCTATTGGATAGACATTGAGGCTTTAGTAGCTTGAGTTAAACTTGATTGATCCTTGGCACTCAAAATCTAGCTCTCTTCATGCTTGAATTTTCCCCAACAGTCTACCCTAGGCAATTTGTGCCCTAGCTAAATCGTAACTTTGGCTAAGGCTTCAACTTGGGTCTTAAATCGAAGGTTTGCCTTTTCTTATTTGCAAACCTTTTCTTGGTATTTGTATACCTAGGCATCCCTTTTTTGATCTACACGATGTAACCCTAGGTCACAAGTACCTCTCTAGGGCTTTGTATATGGTACACTGCTCCTACACATAGACAATTGTGCCCTTGTCCATTGAAAGTACCTTTACTTAGCTTTGGTTCATCTGATATATCACCTTGATCCATATAACTTAGAATATCATTTAGGTGAAAATTGGGAAGCCTCCTGTGTGGTATAATTCCACTAAAAAGCAGAAGGAGGATTGCTGAGGTGACAATGGAAATGCACCTCATTGTTCTATTAATGTCTGGCCTTTGCCTTGTGAGAGCTTGCTAGATTTTGAAGAAACATGCCTGATATCATTAAATGGCAGTCATGGTAGTTCGACAATGATTATATTCCTTCCTGGAACCAACATTGCATTGAAGGCAGGGCACACTTCAAAATTGTTGAAAAAAATGTATACACCATGATAGAAAATGACAATAAAAAAGATGTATGTGGTAGATTGAGCAAGATAATGACCATTCCTGGAAAGTATCAACTTGTAGCTATTATAGTAAATGTTGTATTCATTTTTCATATAGTTTTTGGGGACAGTCCTTCGAGGATGTATCAATGCCCTACTCAAGAATACATGCTTGAAGATGCCCTGAGAATGACATTGGTGCCATTCATTGGCATACTTTAGAAAATAAAATTGATTCTCTTGTAAGCCAGAAGAACACACCAATTGGTCATATGGATCACCACATTGTTGAAATTTGTTCCGGGAATGCCTTGCAAAAGAACAGTGATTTGTGTCCAAAGGGAACAGAAGAGTGCATAAATGATAATATGGCCTTGACATGCAAACTGCTGAATCTGTGCAAGACTCAAAAATACAACAGTCTTGTACTTTTTCATATAGTCTTAAAACCAGAATCCAAAAACATGCAGTAAAGGGGGATATTGTTTTCTCGGAAGAGATGCTCAAGAGCCAAGAAAACACCTTATGGTTTGACAACAATTATAACAGTCCTTTGCAGGGATGGGTAGAGATATCATGTAGCAGAACATGTCCAAAGTTACAGCGCCTTCATGACATACTTCTTTTGCAGGCATCCAAATTCATTCCCAGAGAGGCATTGACAGAGATTCCAACTTGTAACCATTCAGAGTTTGATGTCTCCCTGTTTTCCATGATGACTAAGCACTGAGGGAAGGGGCATTGTGCTTCCAAGATGTTAAGGTGGCTGCATTGGATCACTGACTTCACCTAGTAGCTGCATTTTGTACATGCTACAGTAGGGTAGGAAAATGAATAAGTTCACTTGAGTAGTAGTGTAACAAAAATAAGCTCCCTTGAGCATTTTATTTGGTTTTATTGTCAATGATGTGTTTGTTGATGAGGAGGTCAATCTCATGTGTAAAGAGATGCACTTCCTCAATTTCACTCATGGTTGGATTTTTGTAGCTCTCACTCCTTGGAACTTAATTGACATCTTTCTTGGAGCATTTATGGTGTAAGGGATTCTTTTTTTGTGGATGATTGTTTTCAATTCTTGAAGCTTCTCTGTCTTGGTTATTATTTCAATTTTGGTGCATACAGATTAATGATGAAATGCTCGTCTTCTACAAGACTTCAAGATCAATCCATTTAGGGGGTAAGTTACCACTTGGAAGGGAGATGTTTTAGGGTTTTTCTTCTGCATTATTCCTTTGTTGATTTGGTGATTATTTGGCACCTTGCTATGTTTTTCCTTTGGTTCCCTAGTAAGAAGTATTAAGTACATTTATCAAAACATATTTGATCTTGTTGGTGAAGGTTTTCCATTGAAAGTTCCCTTCTTGTAGACCTTGATATTCATTTTTATTCTTCATTGAGTGAGGGATCACTCTTTCCTTTTGGTTCTAGACTCTAGTCTCAAACCCCTAATCCTTGAAGGAAATAAGCCACTTCTCCGAAGAGTTTCTTCTTGACCTCATAAGCCATTTGATTCTCCTTCCATCACTTATTCTAAAACCCTAAAAACTCCAAAACTCTATTTTACTAAGGCTTCTCTCAACTTCACCTTGTGCCTCATTTCTTTGTCTTATTAATAGTATTAGGTATATCCCCTTGAGCCAAAGGAGAGGCAGCCTAAAGTGAAGAGGATAGGTTGTTGAGGTGAAGGTGGTGACCATCCTAACAGTTCCCTGAAGTTGTACATTGTGGATTAGGGCTCTTATCATTACATACAATTTGAGAGGTAACAAGAAGAATGCACCCTTCCCCACATAAGCAGTGAATGATTGGAGATGAATTGAATTCTTAAAGGAGGTGGGAGTATTTTGTGGACTCCAAGCAACTAACTATGACAAGGGGCAAGCAACAACATTGTCTTGTGGGGGAATCTTATGGAGTTAATTTGCTAATTTTGCAGCAGTTTCTTAATTGTATTTCAAGAAAACCTGCTAGCTCATTTGCATGTGAGAGAGATTGCAAGACAGTACATTTCATTGTCCCCAATAAGAGAAACAAGTTGAAATTAAAGAAATTATGATACCTGGTTTTTGTGAATAGCAGTTTATGGTTACCGAATAACAATATGTTAAAAAAGGCCTCCAAGCATGACATTCTACTTTCTGATCATAAAACAATAATACACCTTTCATCCCCCAGTCCATGGAAGCATTAAACTATTACTCATCAGTGTTTGAGTCGCTAGATGCTACACTTAAAAGGGATAGCAGAAATCGTATGAATGTTGAAAAACAATGCCTTGCCTGAGACACAGTGAACATAATTGCTTGTGAGGGAGAAGAAAGGATTGAGAGGTATGAAGTTACAGGAAAATGGAGAGCTAGAGTGACTATGGCAGGATTTAGTGTATATCATCTCAGTGCTAATGTTAAGGACACGGTTAAATCTTTGCTCTGTTAATCATATTGCAATAGCTATAAGACTAAGGAAGAAGGAGGAGCTATGTATTTACTATTTTGGATGGTTGGACAAAATTCTCATTGCAACATCTGCTTGGCATTGAGAGGCAACGACTATAAGAATGTTCTTGTACAAGAATTTGTTATAATTTATCAATACCATTGTTGAAACTGCATGTGAATTTCATGTGTGTCAGGGAAGAGTTCAGAAACCTGACACAATAAGTTATTATAGGGGTAAAAGATGAAACTAATTTAAGGAAACAATGGTTTTTACCTATCCTGTTCAACCAGGGATAAGATAGTTATTCGTTTGTATTTTGCTTCCTTATCCAGGTAGACAGGAAAATGCTAAGGCTTGCTAAAATCAATGATATGCCTGCCTACACAGTGGGTAATTGGATAGAGATAGTTACTATTTAACTTTCTGGAACTTATACTTCACTAGCTAAAAAGTTTTGGATTTTTTTTTCTTATGATCTTGAGTACAGAGTCTCATAATCAACTAGAAGAAAAATCAAGTCTATCTTTCAATTGCTTGAACCAGGACTATATCACGGATATTGCAACAATAAAAGAAATAATTCCAGTCTATAGAAAGGTAGCATAGTAATAACATACTTGAGTTTTCGGGGTGCTTCAAACAATCTCCTCCTAAAGATAGGATTCCAGGTTGTTTGCAGATTTTAATTGGTGAGGTTGGCTCTAATTTTGGAACTTTGTTGGCTCTGCTGCAGGTATCATTTTGCCCCAAATCTTCGCCAAGCCTTTTTCATGGACTCACTAAAGGACTCTCATTTTCTGCATCCTTCATATGAGTAAACCTTCGACCCAGCATTGGTTTTCAATACAAACTTTCAAAGAGAGAAACTGGCAGTTTGGAGCAGGTTACAAGACCTCCTTCTATAATGAACAGAGATGACCCCGGAATGTGGCAAAAGTTCTCCCCTTCAGCCGGTGCTAAAGAAAACAAAGAGCTTCTCTCTGAAATCTCTAACGGCGTGCTTGGATGGCCTAATCTGACCAAAACTACAAAAATGTACCATGAGTTTTCCTCTACGTTGTTATATTGTGAAGGATAGTGTTTCCCTCAATTACTAACTGTTCCAATAGCCCCTGCTTCCTGATCCATTAGTTTTGACTTCTCCAGACACTAAAGAGCATTAACGATTCTATTCCATTACACAAAGATGAGCTGGAAGGGAAAACCCTTCGGAGCACAATATTTCATGTTGAGGTATCAAATTCTTGGTTCCATGGAAATAGAAACCGCATGAAGATATCTACGAACCACTTGAACATCAAAAATGTTCAATCTCAAAACTCTGAAGTAAATTTGTAAAGAATGTAGCATTAGCTTTCTTGGCTTAGTGAAATCCCTAATTTTCTATCCTATTTGCCTGTCTTAAAAATCTCACGAAAACCTGTAAAGATTGTGCCATTGTGTACACTTAGCCTCTAAAAGCCCCAGCTTTCTATCTTCTTCTGTGTAATTTGAATAGAACACCATCAAATACCAGAATTATCAATTCCCATTCTCCAAAACTTTTAAATGTGCGGAACTGAGACAGAAATCATTCAATCAAACCACTCGAAATGCATCTGAATGCTGATCCATTAACTTAAAGAACTTCTTCCCAAACTCTGCCATTTTTTAAACAAAATTTTGAGCACAACCTTGTCTAGTCCATTTATAGAGAGCGTTAGTTTATGAAATCTTTCCTGTAAGCCAAAATAGAGTCAAAATTTTCCATTGAAAGCTCAAAATAACTGAACCAGAAATAACCCTTGTGAAATTTGCTGCTTAAAACATTGTTTTGAGCACGGTCTCTTTCTTCAGATTTATTTTAGATAATACGGTAGCTTATTTAATGAAATATTTCCAGAAAGTTGAAATATGGCAAATTTTTCCAATCAAGAACTCTAAATAATTTCATTAGGACAAGGCGTAGAGGGTTCATGACGACGACAAGAAAATAATGGCGCTTTGCAATTTTAGCACTCTCTTGCAGAAAAATACCTTTTCTGAAATCATTTTGACCACGAAGAAACGCAGATGAACTGTTGGAAGTCGTGCAAAGAGAGATATGGTGGCTCGTGGATCGATTCTGGGGCAATGTTTATGCGATTGCAAACCATGATTGTTCATATGCGAGCCACTGAGCTCGTTGAGAGGGATACGCGTAATGGCGCCAAACTACCAAGAGGATTTGAATTTAAAGGCGAGATAGAATATCTACCGTCGATCATGTCATCGACGACCATATATTCGTGTTTCAGTAAAACGGATTTTCAAAGAATTTGAAATATTATACATTTTATAGAATTTGAAATATTATACATTCTATTATTTAAGCTGAATAATAGTTTTACTTTGGAAAAATAATTGGGCACATCAAATAAAATATTGATGCGACGGACATAGAACTCCGAAACAATAATGCACCCTTCTCTTACTCCAAAAACAATAATGCACCCTTCTCTAGCTCATGTGTCAATGCTTTCTTTGAAGTGGAACTTAAAGAATTAAGTAATTATTCATTATTAAATTGGGATTTTATATAAATTAATTGATTATTTATTAATGTTAATTTCATTTTATAGTAATTTTTAATAGATTTTTGTTAAAGATAATTATTTGAGCTATTATTGTATCAAGATTTTTGTTGTGTCTTTTATTATTGTAGTTTAATCCACTTTAAACATGCTCAAAATATGTTTTCATCTTCATTTGTGGAGATTATCTACTTGCATATTCAAAAAGTTTTGATGTAGTTTTTGCCTTGAAAAATGATTATTGTGATTGTAATGGTGAGAAATTATTCTATAAACAATGTTAAGTGTGATTTAGAATAAATGAGAAATTCTTTTTGAATATATAAGACTAATCTTTGAGAGAATAGATATATATTCCCTAATTATCACATAAACAAGGGGTTAATCTTGCATTTAGTGTTTTATCTCTGTAGAGTTTCGCTAAACAAAGGGAATACCTCCTCCTGCGTGACTTCGATTGTCCCTCCCTCTTACAGGATTGCAAAGCATTAAGAATTTAATCTTCTTTATTTTAAAGATGTAGTCTTGTCGAATATACCAAAAACATAGTAGGATTCTTTCATTATTGACAAAATCAAGCACATGTGCAAGGGAAGTATTCATCTATGGATGGTTAACAAGTTCATTAATAACTACAAGAAAACACTTCAAACTATGTATTTAATGATCTCTAGTCATCATCTAAAGAGTTCAAGAATCAAATCAATTCCAACCTAAGTTCTAAGTATATGGTAAACCTCTACTCTAGAGGTTCTATTATTGTAAAATTTCACAACTATGGAAGTTGTGGCAAGGTCTCAAAGGAGGGACTTTCTTTTTGGGGCAAAACTAACCTTTTTTCAAAAGATAGTTTCTATAATTGAATCCATCTTCAATATCCATTTCTTCAACCCCACTCTGGATTTGAATATTGAATCCCCCCTACTTATTTTGGGATGAGATGATCTTTCAAAAGCCAACATAAATATATTGGGGACTTACAACAATATACAAACTAAGCAAGGAAGGGTATACACACATGTGTTAGAATTTGAATTGAAGTTGACTTGAGCAAAGGTATAACAATGCATATTTAATTAAATATTGGTGATTTTAACAACCACGTCCATTAGATTAAAATAATGATACTTTATGTGTATCTATATGCAAAGACAAAATACTTGAAAGGCACCTTCCCAACAACAAAGGTCATTATAAGAAAAATGGAAAAATAACAAGTTGATGGGTGGTATGATTGAATGAAGAATCAAAGGGCAAGAAAGAAGAGACATCCAAGTTTAGTCCTAATAAAAGATTTTATGGCCCCTTCCAAGGAGTGCGTTATTAAGAGGGACACAAACATGATCATGGAGTCTGTGCTAAAGTCTTATGGGAGAAATAGGAAGCATGTGAATGAGATATTATGGATTTCAAAAGAGAAATCATGTTATTCAATCCAATAGAAGCAAGGGGATTGGTGCTACTTGAGACTCCATAAGCTCTAAATCAATTGGTGAAAGAAAGAAGTCTAAAAGATAAATGCAAAGAAAGGAATATCCATCTATGTACAAATCTACAATAAATAAATTCAAAATTATACAGTGTTTCCATATAGACAATGTTAGGTCCCTATAACACTAGTGATTCCCCCATTACTAGTGTCATTGTGGCCCTTACTGTTATTGTTGTGCCCTTATTGTCCCCATATTGTTATTATTGTGCCCCATAGAAGCCCACTATTGTTATTTTTGTGCCCTTATATTATTATTGTTATGTTGACTTTGATTATATTGTGACCCCTTAGACTCCTATATATAGAAATGAGGCTTTGTCATTTGTATCATCCAATAATTGTTCTTTTGTGTAATGTAAAGGAGGTTGCCCCCTCGAAGAGGTTGATTTCTAAGTTGTTGATCTATCTTTTCTATCTTTTTGTGAGTTGGTTTCATAACAGACAACCTATGTTCGAACCCTAAAAAGTGTAGGGTCTTTGTGAGTGTTTGTGAGGGAATGTGTTTGACATCACATAATTGGATTCCCTTCATCATCAAAGAGACATGTGTCCCAAAAGTCAATTTGGTTTAAGTGGATGTTAATATGATACATTGTATATTTTCTGAGGGTAGTAGCACTAATTGGAAAAAAGCATGTTGGCAAGCCCTTGTGTATCCAAGTGATCGAAAGTTCAATCCCCCAGACATATCTCACCAATTGAACTTAAAAAAAATATGATACATTGTATATTGCAAAGCCATTAAGTTAAGTAATGACCTTGGCTAACCCAAATATTTAATTAGAATTTAAGCTCAAACACAACATTAGAAATGAAACCTTCACTCTAGATCTAAGGATATAGGGGTCAACATTGGATATTGGATACAAGACAAGGTGATCAAATGTATCTCTTGGACTAGCATTTTTTACAAAGGAATACAAATTTTAATGCTTATATTAACATGTATGTATAATATAATAATGAAATAGTCACTCTTTAGTTCATGGATAAAATTGTTGGTGTGGAAGGAAATCTCGAGGGATGTGTCACTATAGTCATAAAAATTGCATTTATTGTGGCACATGGAGAACTTATTTATTGGGTGTAGCTTTAAAAATGGATAGGAGTGTTATCCTCCCCACCTAACTGCAATTCCTACAAATGACATATTTAGTGATTAATGAGTATATTGTTGTAATAATTTTGAACCCTGTGTTAAGAAATCCCTATGCAATCCAATTTAACTTATGTACCATCCTCAAAATGAGGAGAAGTCATTTGTGGGTTTCCTTAGAATGTGTATTTCAAGGAAGAATGTGTACTTTGTCGATATGTTGAAAGGTTTTACGGTCTTTGTGTTTTAGTGTACCATGTCATGTTTGGCATTGAGCGTTGGGTGTGTTGGAAGCCAACTCTTGGTAAACTCAAATGCACTTGTCCTAAGGAGGGAGTCGGGGTTTTAAGGTTCTCTGGTTGTAAAAGCTTTCAAAGTCAATGTTTTTCATCCTCTTCTTGCATATTGCAGCCTCAAGGCCATTCGATGAGTTGGTGGTCATGCTTAAGGTTTTCATCCTATTCTTGCATTGTGCTTAAGGTTGATTTGTACCTTGTTCCATGAATTATGATCAACTTTGGGTCCTCTTTCAGTAGACACCTCCTAGCCACAGTATTAAAGGCAACATATTGGTTTCCTTTACTAATTTTAGCTTGTAATAAATTTAGATGTAATGGTTGTCACACGCGTTCATATACAACTACCTCATAACAAAGCTAACACAAGCACTTCTACCCATGCCTACATCACATCACAGAGGAGGAATCAATCAATATTATTCAATATCCCGCATTCGAGTATCCATCCTTTGAGGATTCAATCCAACATTTATGGAGATCAGGTCATCCATTTACAATAACTAGCTTTGCCATATAGCATGTTCATATTCCTATTGTCATGGCCGAAAGTACCACCGACATATATTTTATTCAATACGAATAAATAATTAGAACGCCTCAATGGATGCAATTCATCCTATAATGCATAATGCATATATTAGATAACCCGAACCATAGGCTCTACTGTTTCAAAACAAAATCATTTATCATACATAATCAATAATCCGTCTGCCACAGTTGCATGACACGTTAACATGTGTATCTTAGGGATTATGCAAAATTAATCAGAAGCACAACATTGGATGCATAGCACAAATAACTTGTACCATAGTTTATACAGTCGAGCCTTAACCACAGTTAATAAATTTTCATAGCGGCTCAAGCACGACTATTCACTATCTTAACAAAAGACAGGTTAACACCAATTCTACATAAGATCCACATACTGTGACTGTAATTAGAATTTCATTTATGTGCATCCATAAAATCATCTCATTAACGCCACATGCAGTGCATTTAAAACTCAAGCAAATTCTCTCATATGCTAAGGAATTTATAACATAGAGGGTAAGAAACCAACATACAGAACAATCCACACAAGTGAGTCAAACTAGATCAAAAGAGAGAACGACACTTGGAAAACAGAGCACCGCTACCCAACCTAGAAATGACTCTTCAGTTCACCACCGAGTCGAGGTTCTTGCCATGGATCAATCGCCTCCAATTGATCTATGCAATGGGTATTTAATACCTTCTTTCATGATATGGTTTCCATTAGCGGTGTCTCACTTTTATGGATCTTTTTATCCATTTGCGTAGGCTTATCTCATAAAAGCTCACCTTTCTCTCCCATGAGGATTTTCCTCATAGAAGATTGCCTTTCTCTCCCGCACAACTTTTATGTTTTTCTCAATGGATATTTATCTCCAATCCATCCAACTTATCTAGAATTAAATCGAGAAGCCTTACCATGAAAGAATTATCCTTTCCCATTCACCAATGTGATTTGGCAAGAATCTCATCTCTTGGTGTCTCACTTTTCCAAGTGATTAATTTATTAATAATGTATTTACTTTTTATATTACACATCATACCTAGATTTTATCAGCTTAGGTTTGCAAAGTTTGACACACAAGGGAGGGGTGTTACATTTTGGATCCCTCTCTTTCCTTAAGATCCCTCCAACTGTAGCTAGAGTTCTTAGATGACTGTAAGGAGGAAGCCCCTATTGGAAAGGGACAGACAGTTTGAAGGTGTCTATCTTGTTGGTAATTCCTATATCGAAAAGTTGTATTTTCATAGTCCAGGGGTTGGGAATACACAATTCCCATCCACTTGAGCTCAATTTTATCTCGCAAAACTTCATTGGGATCTACCTAAACACATATGCAAACATAGGTGAAAATGCCTTTCAAAAGTCTTTCCCTGTCTACTTTGACGAATCTTCCAATAAAATTGCCCACTTTTTCTAAGAGATCTAGATGGGTAAAGTGAATGGGAAAACTGGGAATCTTACCCATACTAGAGTAGTCATCGGCAACATAGTGAGAGGATTGAAGTTGGGAAACCATGGCTTCACTAGAAGACCAACTCATCCCCAAAACCATGGACCTTGGTCAAGGATTGTTTTCTTATCCTCAAGACATTTGAAGATCACCACAAAAAAACATGGGTCTACATCCACCCAAACCGGCGTTCATCCAATCCTATCATAATCGAACAGAAAAACGCTACTTTTTCAATAGAAAATGGGGAATAAAAGTATCACCCAAGGATAATGACCATCGCATCAAGCGCTCAATAATAAGGGAGGAGCAATAATTTGACAATCACACGTCCTTGATTTCTGTTGATTTAACTCTGAACACTCACGTAATATTCTCTTGCTTGGCGAATTAAACACCACTGCATGGAATGGACGAGGATTGAGCCGAACCCTGGATGAAACCCACTTCATTCTCATCTAAACACAAAACTATATATACGTCAAAGCTATTACAATAGATTCTGACTGTCAACACCTCGAGGTTCTGTTTATATGTGGCTACCTTTTATGGTTACTATTGAATGTGTGATTGGCAATAGTAATGGCAACTTAGGGCTGCCAAATTTCCTTTGATTCCCTCACTACATCCTAACGCAAATAGTTGTTCAATGCCTTGGTTGTCTTTCAAAACTGGTAGGCAGTGTCTTCTTTGATATTTCTCGATGGTTTTAATTCCACTACAATCACAACTTTCATTTACATAAACTTCGTGTTTTCGCACGAGCGACGATTGTTCCAAGGTGAAATGTCACTTGGATGGTTTCAATGTTGTTGACCCATCATAACTAACTAACAGATATGCCCATTACAATTTTATACCACCCCATTATCAATATCAATTATGCATGGGAACCAATTAAAGCAACTTTTCAGATTAATTTTATATGAGCATGAGAACATGTGTTAACAAGCAGCCCATAAAGCCTCATTTTGAATGCCATAGTCACTTAGAAGGAATTCCTCTTGTAGTAGCATCCTCCCTACTAAACTTTGCTAGTGCTAACATTAGAACCACCATTACAACAAGATATCTTTCTAGTGTTGACAACACCATTATAGTAAGATACCTCAAGAGAGACAGAAAATTTAAAAAGTATGATAGTAATACGTATCCAGAAGATGGTATTGAAACTAGTAATTGTTCACGAATCCATAAGATTGTAAGGTCATTCCCATTATCATAATCATTGTCATCATCATCACCATCATCCTTGTCATTGTTATTGCCATCATTACATTATCATCATAATCACCATTCATGCCATCATCATCATCATTATGGACATTGTTTGCAATTGTTCATAATTGTAGATGTTGTAAGAAATATCATCAACCCAAAAAATGTGATCAGTGCTAGAAAAGGGTTGTTTAGGACACATTGATATACGTAAGAGAAATAACAACTCTATTTTTGACAGATGATCAATGATCATCATCATCACCACCATTATCATCGTCATTGTCATTTTTATCATCCCCATCATCATCATTACTGTAATTTCTATCGACATTGTTGTAATCATGCATCATCATCATTCATGCCATTATTGTTTTTGATGATGACCTAGATGAAAATGATGATCATGACACCAAAAATAATGCTTATGATTATGACAATGACAACATCTAAAATTGGGAAGATTCACCAACGTCATTAGCATCGTCATCATCATAATCATTGCCATCATCATCATTGTCATTGTAACCACTATCGTCTTTATCATCATAATCACAATTCATGTCATCGCCATCATCTTCATTTTCATCATTGTCAATATTATTGACATTGTCATCAATTGTTCATAATTTTCAATGCCATAAGGAATATCATCAATGCAGAAAATATGATGAGTGTTGGAAAAGGGATGCAAAAGCGAACATAGAAATGGGGGCAACAATAGAAGTAAAATTGGATGAAAAGTGGATACAACATAAGTAGATGCACAACAACATGAAAAACCTGACACAAAAGTGGATGCAAAAGTAGATGCAGTTGTCAATGCAAACTTGGATGCAAACATGAAGGCAAAAGTGGAAGCAAACATGGGTCCAATGGTAGGTGTAAAACTTGGCACAAATTGTGGTGAAACAAATGTGGATGCAACAACGGAAACAAAAGTATATGCAAAAATGGATGAAACAAAAGTGGATGCAATAGGGGATGCAAACGTGGAAGCAAATGTGGTTGCAATGGTAGGCGCAAGATATGGTGCAACAAAAGTGGATGTAACAATAGACAAAAAATATGCAAAATAAGATGCAAAAATGGATGTAAAAGTGGAAGCAAACATTGATGCAACAGGCAAAACAAAATTGGATGCAAAAAATGGATATAATGTAAGTAGATTCAAAAGTAGATACAAAACGAGATGCAAAACCCAATGCATAAACCTGACATAAAAGTGGATTCAAAAATAGATGCAATATTTGATGCAAAAGAGGATGTCAACATGGATGCAAAATTGGAAGCAAACGTGGATACAACAGTGAGTGCAAAACATGGTGCAAATTGTGGCATAAAAAAAGTGGATGTAATGATAGATGCAAAAAAATAATCAAAGTATGATGCAAATGAAGATGTAAAAAGGGATGCAAAAAGTGAAATTTAAAATGGGTGCATCAGTGGATGCAAAATTGTGTGCAAACGTGGATGCAATAGAAGTCGATGCAAAAGTAGATGCAAAACGAGACACAAAACCCGATGCAAATCCTGGTCCACAATTGGATACAAAAAGGGATGCAAAAATAGATGTAGTAGTTGATGAAAACCTAGACGCAAATGAGGATGCAAACGTGGATGCAAAATTATAATCAAAAGTGGGTGCAAAAGGAGGTGCCAAACTAGGCGCTAATTGTGGCACAAAAATATTAGATGCAATAGTGGGTACAATAATAGATGCAAAAGAGGATGTAAATATGGATGCCAAACAAGAGGGAAAAGTGGATGCAACAAAAGTAGATGCAAAATTTTATGCAAAACTAGACACAAAAAACGATGTAAAACTTGGCGCAAAAGGGATGCACAAATGGATGAAAAAATGGATGCAAAAAATGATTTAAAAAAGGGTGCAAAAAAGGATGCAAAGGTCGATGCAAAAGTTGATGCAAGTGTAGGTGCAAAATGTGGATGCAAATGAGGATGAAAAAGTATGTCAAACAAAATTAGGTGCCAAACTTGGTGCAAAACCTGGAACAAAACCTGGTGTAAAGGATGACACAAAACTTGGCATAAAATTTGGTGCAAAATGTGGTGCAAAACCTATTGCAATACCTGGTGCTAAACTTGGTGTAAGATTTGGTGTAAAACTTGATGCAAATTTTGTGTCAAGTTTTGCACCATATTTGATAAATGGATGCAAATAGCACCAAAAATGGGCTCTAGATGCAAAAAAAGAAGTAAAAAGGGACGCTAATCACTGGTTTTGTTGTAGTGAGAGCTAAGCCCAAAGAACAAGAAGAAATATAATGAGAAGAAGAATCTCATGGCCACTAATTCGAGAAACCAAATTGAAAGCAGCGTAGACGTGGATGAGAAGATCGTCTGTACATCAGTGCAAAAGAAGGTGAATCTGAGTAGCCTTCAGCAACAAGAAGAGAAGGAAATGACTAAACTCTTCCATGTAAAGATACAGGTCAAGAAGATGAGATTGATGCTTTGTTTCACTCATGATCGCAAGCAAATCTCATTGCAGCAGACCTGGTCAAGAAGTTGCGACTGGAAGTTCGTGATCATCCAAACCCATATCCACTAGGATGGGTAAATAAGGATTCAAAGTTGAAGGTAACAAAACAATGTAAAATTAGATTTGCCATTAGTGTTGATTTTATTGATGAAGTAGATCTGGATGTGGTTCCCCTTGATGTGTGTGGAGTCATGTTTGGGAGTCCATACATGTACACGCGTCATGCAATATTCATGAGAGCTAATTAGTATTGACTCATCAAGGATAGAAAATCATTCATCATAAACACGCACAAAGGCAAGTCGAAAATTTCACTGTTAAGTGCCAATTAAGCCAAAAAAATTGATCAGTTCCATCAAGAAGTATGTTTTATTGCTTTTAAGAGAAAATCAGTCTATAGAGGAGTCAATTAGTCTATGTAAGGCATCCCTAGAGGGGTGTACTAAGAAACAAAAACAACAATTGGAGGAGTTGTTACATGCATACAAGGACGTGTTCCGAGAGCCTAAAGGGTTACCCCTTAAGAGAGAAGTGGAGCACAAGATCCATCTATTTCCAGATTCTCCATTACCAAATATTGGGTTGTACAGGAAATCTGCTATAAAAGAAAGTGAGATGAATAAATAGTTGCGGTAGCTACTGGAACAAGGTGTTATTTGACCGAGTACATCACCATGTGGGTCACCCATCATCATTGTGCCAAAGAAGGATGAGACTTGGCAAATGTCTATAAATTACAGGGTGTTGAATAAAATCACACTCAAGAATAGATACCCCCTTCCTAGGATAGATGATCTGCTAGATTAGTTGCAGCAAGAAAAATATTTCACCAAGCTAGACTTGAAGTCTCGATATCAACAAGTTCGAGTCAAAGAAGAAGATACATGGAACACTGCCTTTAGAACCAGGCAAGGTTTTTATGAGTGGTTAGTTATGCCATTTGGCCTATGTAATGCACCAACTACATTTATGAGATTAATGAATGATGTATTGTTCCATTTTATAGATTCATTTGTTATTATCTATTTGGATTATATACTGGTATATAATTTTACCTAGGAGGAGCATATTTCACATTTGACACAGGGGCTGGAAACATTGAAGAAGCACCAACTGCTAGAAAATCTCAAGAAGTGTGAGTTTGCATGCAATCCTTCGTGTATTTGGGATATGTGATTTGTTAAAATTGGAAACTAGGGCCAAATTCCATGTGGGTCATCTTATTTATGGCAGCTGATATTTTTCTTGGATCCCTCTCATCGAGAGGAGTAGGATTGATCTAAAGATAATTTGATTTCAATAAGTATTCATGGAGTTATGAATTTATTTGTGTTATGGGACAATACGTCAAGGTCGGCTAGCAACCAAATAAACCCCACATGTGCTCAACGTTTTAGTATAAAAGGAGACGACTTGAGAGTCATTTCACACACATTTATATTTTGATTTCTCTCCACTTGTCTTGGGTTTTAGTGGAAGAGAAATCTAGGAGTGGAAGCCCTAGACGTTGGAGGAAAAGAGGCTTCCCTAGCCACAACAAAGAAGACAGGCTAGCAAAGCGATGAAAGGATTCTATTCATTGACATAACACAACTCTAAACGCAGTCCTAAGGCAGCCCTAAACGATTTCCTAAAGGTAGCCCTAACGTAATCCTAAGGCAACCCTAAATGTTTTCCTAATGGTAGCCCTAACGTCCTAAGGCAGCCCTAAATGTTGTCCTCAAGGCAGCCCTAACGCAGTCCAAGAAGGCAACCCTGACACTATACTAAAGCAGTCCTAACCTACGGTATCTCAAGGGTATCCTAGCCGTTGTTAGGATGAAGATAGACAATGTCCTAAACATACCAATAGTGCCCTAGCCGCAGGCATATCGTGCCTTAGACGCAAGCCTAATGTGGCTGCAAGGGAGGATTGTTTTAAGGCCTAAAATAAGGCATTGAGCTGCTAAAAGGATGCTGAGGATAGGCCGACTTGAAGAAGGGTTGTTTAGGGCAGCAAAAAGGTGGACTGTAGGTGAAAGCGTGGGACTGTGATAGGCCGTAGTCCTAACCACCTCAAAACAGGGAAAACATGGAGAGTTTGAGGGCTCAAACATGCCTAGGACAAAAATGTTAGTAAATGAGACAACTGGGCTACGTGGTGCTGCTAAGACACATGGGACAACAACAAGGTTTGACAAGGCTAAGGGGACAACAACAAGGTATAGCATGACTGTTGGGGACAACAACTACATCAATATATCTCGACAACAGTGGCAAGGGACAATTGAATAGTAAATGGGACAATGAAGGAATGCTAAGGCAAACATGAGACAACAACAAGCATGGACAACATGGAAAGCATGGGAAACATGGCAAGAATGGTACTACAAGCACATGAGACATGATGTGTGTCAACATGATTCAACATACCACATGGGAAAACAATGTGGCAACATGATGCAACTATGGCACATGGGACAACTGTGGTAGCATGGTACAACAATGGCACATGGGACAACTGTGGCAGCATGATGCAATAATGGCACATGGGACAATAGTGCATCATAAGGTGCGGTAGTATGATGTGTACAACATGGTCATGAGGTCCAACATTGTGATGATGGGTGTAGCATGGTGCAACACAGTGAGGTGGAGCATGATGAAGAGATGCAACACAATGATAGGTAAAGGAGTCACCTTGGAGAATCAGTTGAAGCAACATGTCTTTAACCGATCTCATGTATCATCTTCTTAGATATGATCTATGCTCTTATCTAGATAAGTCAAAGTGTTGACTTCTATTGCAAATGTACTATCTCTCTCTCTCTCTGCTGAACTATTGAAGAACATATAAGAATAATTGATTAAGGGTTTCCCCACATTAGGGTTTGTCCCTAGATAGCTCAACATCTTGTGTCCTCTTGTATTGGCTTGTCTGCTATGATTTATGTTTATGTTGTATTTGCAGTTTACTTTAATGCTGATGTGATTGCTAATTTACAAAAGATATTGAGCTAACTGTGAAAATTGAAATAAATTGCTCTCAGCATAGAACATACCTAAAATTAACATGGTATCGGAGCTGAGGTGAAGACAAAGCCCAAGAAAGAGTGAAAGAGCAATCAACGAAGATAGTTGGGAAAGGAAAAAGGATAAGTCGATTCCTCATCCCTATTCAGATTCACTGATCGTGAAATCAAAGCGGAGAATACTATTAGAATGGCACAATAGAAGCTTCTGATGACCTACCTATAAGATCACTTTATTGGAAATTTAGGATATAAGGGTGGAAGGAAAGGCAGATGCCTTAGTTATAATAAGTCGGCCATTATGCGAAGAAGTGTCTGAATGGTAGGGACACATCACTTGATGATAATAACAATGATTCCAAGGAAATCTTCAATGATTAGAGGAATGACAGGTAATGCAGGTCATCAAGGAAACGAACAACTCTTCAAGAAAGAAAGGAACCCCAGGTATGAAGAATCAAATGTTGTTTATGATAAGATAAAGAAGCGTTATCCTGTATTGGCCCTCTCCTTTAGATTCTATGGGAATCTGGCTTATTAATTGTAGTGCTTCAAGGCACTTCATCATATAGAAGGGTGAACTCTCTAATTTAGTAGAGATGGAAACAATTGTGGGATTATACTTGGAGTCGATGCCACCTATCTGGGAAAGGGTGTAGGGAATGTTACCCCTCAATTGAATGAGGGTAACTTTATTCCTTTATGAGAATCTCTTTTATGTACCTGATTGCAAGAAGAACCTGGTGTCCATTTCGGCGATGGAAGTCAAAGGTTTCAAGGTGGCATTCATCGATGGAAAGGTACGTGTTTGAAAATAGAATTTTTAAATATGCTTTTGAGTTCAGGGTTGTATCAAGTTTTATGAGGTCCATTGGGGACCATGTCAATTGTCACATCTCATCTATAGCTCCGAAGGTCTACTTGTTATGGGAACCTACCCAATGTGAGTCAGATGATGACAAGGATGCCTGAATCTAAGAAGAGCATGAAGGTACATGTCTGAGATGTACTGAAGGAAAATCTTACAAGGGTACCATTCCTCTCATGTAGCAAGTCCACAGGTTTGGAACAACCCGAGGGGTTTGAGATTTATGATCTAGAATCTCATGTATGCAGGTGGAAGAAAGCCCTCTATGGCTTGAAGCAAAACTCCTTGGGCTTAGTATGTGAGGATTGATAGTTGTCTGATGAAGTTGAGATTCACTAGGAGTGAAGCCCTATCCAAACCATTGCTTGAAGGTTGTGGATGATAGACCTCTCATACCAACACCTACTGAGGACGACCTCTTTATGACAGGTGCAGACCCTCTCATTTGCAAAAGTAAGAGGGAGTTGGATTTTGGATTGGGAATGGTGAATTGCAAGCCCTTGACTACCTTGATGGAGCTTAACTTTCAGAAGTTATGTGGTAGTGATGCCGGACCAGATTTGGGAAATGCCTCTGAGTTTCATAAACTCATTCGTATTGATGTTCTTGGTGAAATTCCATCCAGATATATGTTTTGCAGTTAGCATGTTGGGCTCATATTTGGTTGAGCCTCACTAGATTGGTGCCAATAATTTTTTGAGATATCTCCAGGGCACAATCTCTCATGGATTGAGATACACTTCCAGAAATGTGAAGCTGCATGACTATTCGAATGCTGACTGGGCAGGCAGTGTGGAGGATCGCAAGAACACTTTTGGGTGTTGGTTCTCTCTGGGTTCTACTCGAAACCTTAGATGAGTAGGAAGCAGAAGACGGTTGCTTTGAGCATTGCTGAGACCAAATACATAGCTTGTAGGAATTTACAGGGTAAGTTCCTCAGACATAACACCAAAAGGACACCGCTCATAACCAGATCGCAGATCAATACACTAGTATTTTGACGTGGTTAAAACCCTCAAAGAGGGAAACAGTCCACGGACTGAGCCAACGCGGCCACTTCAGGCAATTTATTAATAAAAGAATGAAATTTTACATATGTTTCTCTCATGCACAGATTACCCTACAAATGACCCTCCATGCGCTTTAAATAGAACTCATGGACCAATCCGGTGTCAAGCCACGGATCAAGTGTCAGTAATACCGAGGAGAGAATGAACCGTCGTATCACTACATATCGTGACCATCGGATTGTAAGTTACAAAATGTACAACGGTAAAGAAACACACTTTACCTAACTCTATACTAGACCAAGTTGTACTTAACTATTTCTTATGTGTCGGAATATCCTAACATCCCCCCTTAAGAACAACTTGGGATAAGATTGAAGGATTTACAAATATGACACAATAGGAGAAGGAAGGAGGCACTAGAGCCTATCCCCCCTTAGTGACAACTTCCTGAACTCTAACCATAAATTGAAGTTCAGTGTACTTCGCCTCTATGAGAGCCTTTGTGAATATGTCTGCAACTTGATCATCTGTTGAAAAATATTGCACTTCAAGAACATGGTCGTGAATGAGCTTTCTGATGAAGTGCATGTGCAATTCAATGTGTTTGCTGCGCTGATGTTGGACTGGATCTTTGTATATCTGAATGGCACTTTGATTATCACACCAAAGTGTAGTCGGATGCTGCTGCTCAAAGCCAAACTCTGACAGGATCTGACGAAGCCACAAGGATTCTTTACTAGCTTCTACGGCACCACGATACTCTGCTTCTGCTGATGAAAGAGAAATGGCACCTTGTTTCTTACAAGCCCATGTAATAGGTCCTGAACCAAGAGTGAACACATAACTGGCAGTAGACTTTCTATCATCAGGGTCACCAGCCCAATCAGAATCAGTGAAACCAACCAATAGAGGAGCTGCTTCGGCACTGTAATGAATCCCAAACTGAACTGTACCTCGAACATAACGAAGTATTCTTTTAGCTGCTTTCCAATGGCTTTCACGTGGGTTTTGCATAAACCGAACAACAAGACCAACAACAAAGGAAAGGTCAGGACGAGTATGAGTTAGATACAAGAGTTTTCCTACAAGTTGACGGTATAATGTAGCATCAACTTCAGGAGAAGTACAAGTGACTGAAAGTTTGAATCCAGACTGAAAGGGAGAAGGGGCTGGCTTACAGTCTTCCATGTGAAAATGACGTAGAATATCACAAGCATACTTGGACTGGGAAAGGGAAATACCCTCCTTGGATTGCAAGACTTGAAGATCGAGAAAATAGTGTAAGTGTCCTAAGTCTGTCATTTCAAATTTCCTTTTAAGGCTAGACTTCACAAGGTTTATAAGGTTGGGATCACTACCAGTAAGGATAAGATCATCAACATAAAGAACAAGGATGATAAGAGAGTTGCCCACTTTCTTGGTGTAGACAGTATTGTCAGAATGACACCTAGAAAAGCCAGATTCTAAAAGAAAGCTATCCATTTTGGCATACCAAGCCCGAGGAGCTTGCTTGAGACCATAAAGGGATTTCTTAAGTCGACATACAAGGCTGGAGTCTGTTTGTATGAAGCCAATGGGTTGTTCCATATAGATTTTTTCATGCAAGTCCCCATGCAAGAAGGCAGATTTAACATCCATCTGATGGACTTCCCATTTGAAAGAGGCAGCAAGGGAAAGAACAAGGCGGATAGAGTTCATTTTGGCAACAGGGGAGAAGGTTTCAGTGTAGTCAATGCCTTCAACCTGTGAAAAACCTTTAGCAACAAGACGAGCTTTATGTTTATCAACTTTCCCATCTGGTCCATACTTGGTTCTGTAAACCCATTTGCATCTAACAAGTTTTCGTCCCTTTGGTAGAGGAACAAGATCCCATGTATCATTTGCCAATAATGAATAATATTCTTCATTCATAGCTGCTTCCCAATCTGGATGGCCTGAAGCTTCTGCAAAGGTGTCAGGATCATAATTTACTGGAGCTTGAGCCAGTAAAGAAGAGGGTCTCTCGAACTGAGAACGTGTACGTCGCTGATCTGTAGGATCACTGGCAAGATCACCTGCTGCATCTCGAGTAGCACGAACCCATTTTGGAAGCTCAGGAGCTGAAGGAGGATCCTGAGATGGTGGGGGAGGATTTTCATCCTCACTTTCATCATCTGAAGAAGAAATGTTTTCAAAAGTAGAAGGGATAGGGAGAGGTGGCACAACCACCGGACTAGGCTCGCAGGCCGATATATTTTCATCAAATTTTACATCTCTTCTAATGATAACATTTTTGGACTTAAATGGAATAAGTCTATAGCCTTTGACATCTTCAGAATATCCAATAAAAGTACATTTTTCACTCTTAGGTTCTAAAGCTTTATGCTTTTCATCTGGAATATGGGCCCACGCTTCACTTCCAAAAACACGAAAGTGACTTACATCTGGTTTGATTGAGCTCCATGCTTCTTCTGGAGTGATATTCTTTAAAGCCTTAGTAGGAGTGCGATTTATTATGTAATTTGCACAGTTAATTGCTTCTGCCCAAAAACTAAGACCAAGTCCTTTAGATTGTAGCATACAATTAGCCATTTCCTTTAAGGTGTGATTCTTCCTTTCAGCTACACCATTTTGTTGTGGAGTATATGGAACAGTATGTTGCATTTGAATTCCATTCTCGGTGCAATAGTTGATGAATGTGTTTTTAACATATTCTCCACCATTATCAGATCTTAACTTAAGAATTTGATGTCCAGATTGTTTTTCAACAAAGGCTTTGAAGGCCAAGAATGTGTTAAATACTTCACTCTTGAGTTTTAAGAAGTATACTCAAGTGCGTCTGGAGAAATCACCAATGAAAGTTAAGAAATACTTGCAGCCAGAGAATGAAACAACAAGAAGTGGACCACATAAATCACTATGCACAAGCTGTAAAAGGGCTTAGGCGTGCCAAGAGGCACGTTTTTCAAAACTATCCCGATGATGTTTTCCGAGTACACATCCGGAACAAACACCATATCTGCAAGATACCATAGGAAGACATGTCACCATATTTTCTTTACATAGATGCTGAAGGGAGCGATAGTTTAAGTGACCAAATCGCTCATGCCAAAGTTTGCTCACTTCATCGTTATGAGCAACAAATACTGAGGGAAGATTTGATGACCCAAAGTTGTGAAACTTATACAACCTTGTAGAACTGCATCCGACTGTTGTTTCCTAGATCTGCTGTTTCTGACTGCTTTCGGGCCGATAGGACTACTCTGTTATGTTGGGAGCATCTGTTCCAGTGAGGAACCCCTTTCGTTTCACGCGAAAAGGTTTCCGGTAGCCCTAGCTGCGTCATTTTTAAGATCTGGAGGTATACAGTGTTTATTTGCAGTTTACTGTTATTTTCTCTCTGTTTATTTCGGTTTCGGTTTATTTAGCCTTTTTTATTACCGGATCTATACCTTTCATTTCTACGTATGCTCTTTGCCCTGTGACTCTGTGCGATCTGGGCAAATCAGAAACAGAAAGGAAGGATTTTTCTCATGCGTATGCTCTTTTCCCTGCGCCTTAGGGTGATCTCGAAAAATCAGAAACATTGAGGAAAATATTTAGTTTCCAGCCAAAGCTAACTTTGAGCCACAAGGTTCATTTTTGAAAATATTTAGTTTTTCGGCTAAAGCTAACTTCGAGCCATAAGGTTCGTTTTCTTTGCATGTCTGTGTTGGGTTTTGTGTTTTTTGTTTTGTAGGGAAAAAGAGCTTTCTCAAGGCAAGCACGTAACCCAAAGCACCTGCCCCCCCCCCCCCTTTAAACTCGTCAAAATACTGGTGTATTGATATGCAATCTGGTTGTGAGCGGTGTCCTTTTGGTGTTCTATCTTGGGAACTTACCCTGTAAATTCCTACATGCAGTTCTACCGGCTTCAGATTTGGATCACCAACGGACGCGGCCCTCAAATAGCTCTGATACCATGTAGGAATTTACAGGGTAAGTTCCTCAGATAGAACACCAAAAGGACACCACTCACAACCAGATCGCAGATCAATACACCAATGTTTTGACGTGGTTAAAACCCTCAAAGAGGGAAACAATCCACGGCCTGAGCCAACGCGGCCACTTCAGGCAATTTATTAATAAAAGAATGAAAATTTACATATGTTTCTCTCATGCACGGATTACCCTACAAATGACCCTCCATGCGCTTTAAATAGAACTCATGGACCAATCCGGTGTCAAGCCACGGATCAAGTGTCGGTAATACCGAGGAGAGAATGAACCGTCGGATCACTACATATAGTGACCGTTGGATTGTAAGTTACAAAATGTACAACGGTAAAGAAACACACTTTACCTAACTCTATACTAGACCAAGTTGTACTTAACTATTTCCTATGTGTCGAAATATCCTAACATAGCTACGAGTATGATCTTGTGTGAACCTTCCTGGTTTTGGAATCTCCTAAGTGAGCCATTTGTACACATGATTGATACCACCGTGATCTTCTATGTCAACCAAGGGGGGATTCAATTGTTGAGGAATCTTGTATTCTATGATTGCTCCAGTAAATAGACATTAGATACTACCTTATCTGGGATATGGTATGTCGATGAGCGAGGAGGCTCTATCGCATTGAGACTGATGTACAGGTTGCAGACATTCTTTCAAATCCCTGGGGAAAGGTCAAATTTGTGACATTCCTGAATGCCTTGGAGTTGTTGAGGGACCTTCTTATGAGGGTCCTGCATGTTGCATGCATTGAGCTCTGGGAGCTCCGGGGGTTTTGGGGTACTTATTGGAGCAAAAAGCGACCATAGGGTGACTCACCCTCCCCTAATAGTGTGTTGTGTATAGGGTGAATGGCTCATCCTTCCCCTATGATACCCCACGACGACTTAGGGACAGGATGAGTGGTTCTCTTGTCGAGGCATCCTACCCATGCAGTTTGGGACTCATGGGAAGTACCTCTCATCTGGCCAATGAGAAGAAATGGGGTTAGGGACCATAGTAGTACTATCGATGGATGCATCGTTGTATCTACCGTAGTCCCTATGCTAGGATGACCTCCATTGATATGGGATCAATGAAACTGATCAAGGATCAATATGAATGGTTTGAGACTCTCTTGTGATATTGATCTGGGATCAATGAAACTAGCTTCGGGTCAGTAAGAATGGTATGGCACACTCTCTTCATATGGAGCTGACTTTGGGTCAGTAGAGAATGGTATGAGCCATTCTCGATCAATTCTTCTTCTTCATGGTGCAACAGAGCAAAGCTCAGTAGAGCAGAGCAGAGTAGAGTAGAGCAGGGCACTGATGCAAGAGATAGTACAGTCGGACAGATGGATCAGCGGATGGAGTTATCCCTAGTTGAGAGGGAGTGTTAAAATTGGAAACTAGGGCCAAACTCCATTTTGGTCATCTTATTTATGGCAGATGATATTTTTCTTGGATCCCTCTCATTGAGAGGTGTAGGATTGATTTAAAGATAATCCGATTCCAATAAGTATTCATGGAATTATGAATGTATTTGTGTTATGGGACAATTCGTCAAGGTTGGCCAGCAACCAAATAAATCCCACATGTACTCAACGTTTTAGTACAAAAGGAGATGACTTGAGAGTCATTTCACACACACTTCTATCTTGATTTCTCTCCACTTGTCTTCGGTTTTAGTGGAAGAGAAATATAGGAGTGAAAGCCCTAGACGTTGGAGGAAAAGAGGCTGTCCTAGCCACAACAAAGAAGGCAGGCCAACAAAGCGATGGAAAGGTTCTATGCGTTGACTTATAGGTAGTGCTAAACGTAGTCCTAAGGTAGCCCTAAACGCTATCCTAAAGGGAGCCCTAACACAGTCCTAAGGTAGCCCTAAACGTTGTCCTAAAGGCAGCCCTAACGCAGTCTAAGAAGGCAGCCCTAACACTATACTAAGGCAGCCCTAACGTATGCTATCTCAAGGGTATCCTAGCCGCTATTAAGATGAAGATAGATGTTGTCCTAAACATACCAATGGTGCCCTAGCCGTAGGCCTAATGCAACTGAAAGGGAGGTCTCTTTTAAGGCTTAAAACAAGGCACCGAGTTGCTAAAAGGAGGCTGAGGGTAGGCCAATTTAAAGAAGGGTTGTTTGGGGCAATAGGTGAAAATGTGGGATTTTGGTAGGCCACAGTCCTAACCACCTGAAAACAGGGACATCATGGAGAGTTTGAGGGCTCAAACTTACCTAGACAACAATGCTAGTAAATGGGACAACTAGGCTACATGGTGCTACTAAGACACATGGGACAAAAGAAAGGTATGGCAAGGATAAGGGGACAACAACAAGGGGACAACATCAAGGTATAGAATGATTGTTAGGGACAACAACTACAACAATATATATGGGCAATAGTGGCAAGGGACATCTGTATAGTAAATGGGACAACAAAGTAATGCTAAGGCAAACATGGGACAACAATAAGCATGGAAAACATGACAAGAATGGACGACATGGCAATCATGGTGCTGCAAGCACATGAGACATGTTGTATGTCGACATGGTTCAACATACCACATGGGACCACAGTGTGGCAACAAAATGCAACTATGGAACATGGGACAACTATGGTAGCATGGTACAACAATGGCACATGGGACAACAATGCAGCATAATATGCAACAGTATGATGTGTACAACATGGTTATTAGGTCCAACATTGTGACGATGGGTGCAACACGGTGAGGTGTAGCATGATGAGGAGATGCAACACAATGATAGGTGAAAAAGTCACCTTGGAGAATCAGTTGAAACAACATGTCTTCAACGGATCTCATGTATCATCTTCTTAGAGATGTTCTATGCTCTTATGTAGATAAGTCAAAGTGTTGACTTATGTTGTAAATGTACTATCTCTCTCTCTATCTCTCTTTGTTGAACTATTGAAGAACATATAAAAAGAATTGATCAAGGGTGTCCCCACATTGGGGTTTTCCCCTAGCTAGCGCCACATCTTGTGTACTCTTGTCTTGGCTTTTCTTCTGCGATTTATGTTTATGTTCTATCTGCAATTTACTTTAATGTTAATGTGATTGCTAATCTAGAAAATATATTGAGCTAACTGTGAAAATTGAAATAAATTTCTCTAAGCATAGAACATACCTAAAATTAACATGATTTGTGGAGGAGAATTGAAGATAGACCCTTCCAATATGGAGGCCATCATGAAATGGTTGGTGCCTACTATTGCTACTGAGGTTAGAAGTTCCATAGGGGAATCACAATATTTGAGGAAATTTATAGCTTCGTTTTCAGTGGTAGCAACACCGCTCCATGCCATAACAACATGTGATAAGAGTTTCCAGTGGGGAAAAATGCAAAAAAATGCTTTCGATGAGTGAAAAAAGAAGATCGGTGAAGCTTTAGTTCTGGCATTACCAAAATTGCAATGACCCTTTGAAGTGGAGAGTCATGTGAGTGGATATGCTATGGAAGTTGTCTTGATGCAAGGAGGAAAGAATCATTTGCTAATATTCTGAAGTATTTCATGGGTCAATTATTAACTACCCTACCTACGATAAGGAGTTCTATGCCATAGTGCAAGCTGTGAAGAAGTGGAGGCACTATCTAATGGGAAATGAGATAATAATCCAAAGAGATCACCAACCGTTACAGTACTTGCGGGCCTAGAATAAGATACAATAGAAGAGGCACTACAAGTGGATGGAGTTTTTACAACAGTTTCAATTGGTGATGAAACATAAGAAGGGCAACACAAACAAGTTGGTTGATATGATTTCAAGGCCACCCACATCAAAGATTACAACTTTGGGGACTCTTATGCACATGGAGCTATTCACCCATGATGCATACATAGAGGCATATACAGAAGATGAAGACTTCATGGAGGTGTATCAGTAGTTGCAGAGTCAGATTCATGTGCATGATGACGATAACATCGTTGACCACCATCTCCAGGATGGGTTACTCTACAAGTTGGATAAGCTATGTGTTCCTAAAGGTGAGCATTTGCAGTTTATTAGAGAAGCTCGCACCTCCAAGGTTGCAGGTCACTTTGGTGTAGGGAAGAATGTGGCTAACTTGCATAGGTGTGTGTACTGACCCAGGATGCAATGGAAGATAGCTAGGTTCATAAGAGGATGCATGCTTTGTTGTACGAGAAAGCCTAGCAACATGAAACATGGTCTATATCATCCCTTAATTATACCTATTCATCCTTGGGAAAGAGTTTCCATGGACTTTGTGGGAGGTTTATTGACAACCAGGAAGGGACGTGACTACTTGTTCGTGGTAGTTGACATTTTCAGCAAGATGTGTGTTTTGATGCCCTATAAAAAGACCATCAGCGGATGAGAAGTGACAAAATTGTTATTTGGACAGGTCTAGGTACACTTTGGGATACCAAGAGCAGCATTTCAGATAGGGGTACAAGATTTCTTAGTGCATTTTGGACTACATTGTGGGAGATGATGGACACGAAGTTTAAGAGATCTACAACATTCCATGCATAGACAGATGTACAAACATAAGTAGTCAATAGGACTTTGGTGTAACTTCTGAGGGGTTACAACCAAAAGCATATGAAGACCTGGGATGAAAATTTGGTATATACACAACATTCTTATAACAGAGTAGTCCACACTTCTACAGGAAAGTACCCATTTGAAACTTGTTTGTGATATTTTCCACCTTCACCTTTGGATATTTCAAATGGGCAGCAAAGAGGATTGAAGGAAGACCTTACAGGAGATGCTTTGAGGGCTGAAAAAATTATATAGAAGATCAGGCATATCCATCGACAGGTATAGGAAACACTGCAGAAGTCGTAGACAAAGTATAAGACCAGGCATGATCAACACACAACAGAGAAATCATTCAACGTGGAAGATAGAGTATGGCTACAGTTGAACAAGGAGAGGCTACAGGGGCTTGGTAACAAAATCAAGGCTCTAAGGTATGGTCCCTTTGAGATACTAGAAAAGGTGGGTGATAATGCCTATCAACTCAGTTTACCACCATATATGCACATTTACTCGGTTGTAAGTGTAGAGAATTTGAAACTCTGAGCCTTCCATGCTAGATGACGAAGAGGAACATGTCCCACATTTTGTGGAGGATTTGGAACCAGACGCTCAGGAAGAGTTGACAGAAGACAAATTTTTGCAGAAGAGGTCCAAAACTACAAGACAAGGGCAACAAGACCTTTGAAAGATTGGGTTGAAGTGACAACTTCCAGGCAAAGCTAAATGGTACACCAGAGAGAAGGTGGAGGAAAAATTTCCTCACCTGATTTAGTAAAAGATTTTGGGGACCAAAAGCCTCCCAAAATGGGGAGATGTAATCCAAATTGGATCATTATATTGTTTTTCATCCATCTTGATGCATTTGGAGTGGAAAAAGTGGAAGAATCAACTCACAGGACTGTTTTTACTGTCGAGACCCATTTTGGAAAAACGAGGCCTAAAACCTTCTAGGAGAATTTTAAGGTTTCAAATGAAATTTTTTGGGGGTAAAAGTTTTCTCCTTAATGGAAAACATTTTCATGCTATTCCACACATAGAGTGCTTTCCAATGACGCAAGAATCACGCCAATCAGAGTCAATACGCAAAAGTTATGAAGTTTACCTTCATGTTTTCACACCTATAGTTTGGGAGGATGCCATGTCAACCCCCATTATTCATGGAAAAGGGGCTAGCCACATGTTTGTGATGTAAAATGTTCTAAAAGAGTCTATTTTGTAACTCTAGCTAAGAGTTGATGTAGTCAAAATTAACCACTAGTAGGCTATTGGGTTGTGTTATAACCGAACCATTAGGAGGAAGAGACATTCCATTCTTTGGAGAGCATTTTGTTCCATAGCTGAGAAAATATAGCTAGGAGAGATAGGAGGTGTAGCACACAGAGATGATCTGTTCACTATAGCAGCCCACATGTCACATGCATTACTTTTTTATATTTGCAACCATATTTCTAGACAGAGAAAGAGAGTGAAGCAACCTCACCTTCCAAGTGGGTCTTTACCCGAAAGGGTTTCCAAGAGAGCATATCTTGTGTATTATGTGTGTGTGTGATATTATTTTGTCATTCTCTACTTTTCTTCTTGATTTACTTTCACATGCATGCACTAATTACAATTAATTTTACAGATCTGGAAATTAAATAAAACTATAATTGTGTAGAACCTCATATTTTTAATATAATATAATAAGATATGTTATGACGAACTGTCCACTGGAATATCCACGAAAGCTTGTGGATCAAAAGGTATAGACATCTTCATTTCAGAGCATTGCCTGAGTTGAGTCAAATAGTGTTAGGGGTTCTTGTACTACAAATAAAGAACGATGGTGTATGAAAAGGTTGTGCTCTTGGGAATAAAATCAAGAAACCATTTCCAAACAATGATAATAGATATAAGGAAGCTTTGGAACTCATTCATTCTAATGTATGTGGTTTGATGTCTATAAAATTGTTTGGTGGTTTATTGTACTATGTGATATTTATTGATGACTTCTCCCATAAGACATGGATATATCTCTTGAAGACTAAGGATGAGGTATTCAAAAAGTTTCAGGAATTCAAAGATGAAGTGGAAAACTTGAAAGGTAGGATAATCAAGATTCTGAGATCTAACAATGGAGGAGAATACACCTTGAAGAAGCTTGTTTCTTTCTGCAAGTAGGTTGTGATTAAGAGGGAGCTAATTGTTCCTTTTAATCCAAAACAGATGATTTAGTAGAACAAAAGAATAGGTCCATTGAATTTTTTTTCAAGACCATGATGCATGATTTGGACTCGTCATTGTTCTTATGGGGAGAGGCATCACAAACAATGGTGTACATTCAAAATAAAAGTCCAAATAGAGTTTTGGAAGGTATGACTCAAGAAGAATCTTGCTCTAAAAGGAAGACATAGGTTGGGCACATGAGAATCTTTGATTGTCTTGTATATATTCATGTTCCTAAGGATAAGAGGAACTATCTTGAGCCTTCAAGAAAGAAATGCATATTTGCAGATACAATGAATCATCAAAGACTTACAGAGTATACATTCGATAGAAATGATGAATTGAGGTTAGCCGAGATATTACCCTCGATAAGAAAGTGGCATATTGGAACTCTAAGGAATTCTTTATAGATTCCTTGGATGAATTAAAGTAAGAGGTGTCAAGGGAGGAACATTCAATTTATATAGAATGTACCAGTAGGCCAAAAGGGCCTGAAGATCTACATTGGAAGAGGCAAAAGGACATGCAACTCTTGATGGCACACCTAGAGAAGTGAAGAAACCTAAGAGGTTTTCTAGCTATGCAACTCTCATGACAAGACTCATTGATGAGGAACCTTCCACATATGAAGAAGAAACTAGCCAACAGGTGTGGAATGGAGTGATGAATGAATATTACCAATCGATCATGAAAATTGATATATGGGAGATTGTGCCAAGGATTGAAGGGATGCAATTGGTAACTTCCAAGTGGATATACAAGATAAAGCCCGCTAAAGATGGTAGGATTGACAAATACAAGGAATAGTTCGTGGCTAGAGGGTTCTCCCAAAAAGAGGGATAAGACTATGATGTGACCTTTTCTCCAATTGCCAGGTACATCTCCATCAGATCCATCATTTCTCTTGCTGCTTCGTTGGGATGGAACTTGCACCAGATGGATGTAAAAACTGCTTTCCTCAATGGCGTATTGAAGAAGAGGTGTACATAGGTCAGCCTCAAAGCTTTGAGGTGTATGTAAAGGAATATCATATTTACAGATTGAAGAATGCCTTTTATGGACTCAAACAAGCCCCAAGAGCTTGGTACGGTGGTAATGACAACTACCTGAGAAGACTGGGATTTAACAAGAGTGAAGTCGATCCAAACCTTTACTTTAAGGTTATGAAGAATGCATTTGTGATATTATTATTGTATGTCGATGACATGTTTCTAACATGTGTCGAGCCTCTTATCATTTAGTGTAAGAAGCAGCTGGCTTTTGAGTTCGATATGAAAGATCTTCGGCTGATGCACTATTACTTGGTATTATAAGCATGGCAAAAACTTGGTGAAGTCTTCCTAGGTCAAGGAAAGTATGTATTAGAAATCCTTTAGATATTTGGTATGATGGATTGCAAATCCATGGTGACTCCCATGGAAACTAACTTGAAGAAGTTAAGAGGTTCCGACTCCATATTGGTAGATCCATTCGATGAGCCTCTATATTGCAACAAGAATGTTGTAACTCCCAAGGCTACCAACTTTAATTATCAACCTCGGTTTCGTACAAACTTAAGAGGTATCAGAACTATATGTTCAACATACAATGTTTCCTTTCACTATCATGATGTAATGGAGTGAATTCAATCAAATCTTAAACTAATTGTAGAAATGGAAATGCTCGAAATGGAAATCTTAACCTATTGCAGGAAATAAAATCCAAGGAAAAACTATTATAATTTCATAAAGTAAATATCATGAACTAAATATAAATCATTGTATTTCAAAGAGTTTAGATCCATTCACAAGAGTTCATTGGATGTGACAATAAAAGAAATCATTATTGTATTATCCAATTCATAAATCTGTCCATTAACCCAAACTGTTGAGATGTTTTGCAGGGGTAAGAAGATAAGTCCTAAGTGGCATTTATTTCTCCTCAACCATTTATTTAGAGCATAGGGGTTATGATTCAACCCTAAAGGAAAAAAACCAAGCTTTCTGACAAATTTGTGTGAGCCTGATATACATGTTGGAAGAGTGCTACAGGAAGTTACAGGTGTTGTTGCAAGAAGTTACATATTCGCTACATGAAGATATAATTCACCAAATGATCAAGTAAATCAAATACAAACTAGATGAGACAAATTTTGTTATTGAATAGGATGTTTTAGGTCTCCATTACAAGTGGAATCACTAAAAAATAACCCATTTAATATGTTAGCGCTCGAATCTGCCTCATGCTGAAAGAAGGCAAAACTCGAGGCAACATCAAACCAAGATCAACATCATAGCTAGCCCTACGAGGACAGGAGAGGACTCTCTCCGGGTCTATCTCGATAAAATGATCAACAAAGTCCGAGATGACTTAAATGATAACTGATTTAGGCTAGTAAAATGAATTTGAAAGAGAGATATTTGATTTAATGACTAAGTTGCTGGGCTGTATGGGATGAGGACAGAATGAACAGAGATTTAACCAAAAGCACAAGATATTTCATAAGGTGAGATAAGCATGAGATTTTAGCAATCGAATTGAAATTAAATGAGGTGAAAAGACTGTTTAAGAAAGCTGAAAAGGGCATTAATGTATGAATCCTTTCCAGGCAGAAGAAAACACATAAAGACTGAACACTTCCTCAAGGCAGAGCAATGACTGAATTCTACCTTTCTCACTTGAAAGTATTCAGCTGTAAACAATAGTGAAGAGACTGCAAAACAACACATGATACATATGAAACAGAGAGAAAAACACATTGCCAAAACTCATACCACAAGGATCTTATAAATCAGAGCTGCACCATTTAAATATTTCTCTGTCAAAACTGTACAGTGTTAGTGCTGGGTTTTTTCTTCCCACACTTCTTCTCAGAACTCCCCCTCTCTTCAAAAATTTTCTATACAATAAATAGACTCACTCTATCAAAAAATGAATCGATTCAGAATATGGGATGATTTAATCATTACTAACTGAAGATGAAAAGCCATCCATCGCTAAAGGAGCAGTGTTACATTTTGCTCGGATCTGAAAAGGTGACATCTGTAGTTGTGAATCCCTTGAAATTGTAGTGAGAAATAGACCATCGTTTCCTATTTTTCGACTGTGGTAGGTATTCTTCATTTAATTGGGCTTTTGACCTTTCACCTTGTCTTTTGCCATTTAAAACCAATATTTATAATTAGCGCCAGATCCATCAGCATTAACAAGTGCCATGAAACGCCCACAAGGACCTCTGTCTCTGAATAAGTTTCAAACATACCCTTCGAGCTAATTGAATCTGCAACACAGACATTGTGATACTCTTCATTTACTCCTTACTGTATTTGTCACTGGGTTATAGAGGTGTTTCGCCTGTATCTCTTATGCGTAAACAGCTAAATATTGTAGCATGTCTGGAGGCAACACTTTGATTCTCATTAATATTATTGACTTTTGGAACTCTCTGTTGGCCAACTCGTTTACACAGGTAATCCTGAATCGCCCAGATGTATGTAACATATTTTTTCTGTGCAGGACCAAAGGTCATATACTTAGCAACGAATTGCCAAGCGCTCTAAACGTTTCGCTTCGTTCGCAATGTATAATGGATGGAGACCCTCTCATGAGCCCCATCACAAAATTCAGACTCAAATGCATATTTTCAACCGCAACATATTCCTTTCTTTCTTCCACGCACTGATCAATCTGTCCAGATGTTCAATCACCATCTCACTTTGTGCCTTGTACCCCTCAACAGCCACAGTTTTGCATTCAACTGTATTTGGAACAAAATTAGCATAAAAGCTTTCCTTATCACGATTGTCCGTTTTGAATTGATTACTTCCCAGAGTCTCGTCTGGCAAACGATTTCAGTTTGACCAGTTGTCTTTAAAGATATCTCAGCTGTCTGTTGATGGTGAATTGCCGTCCTACTTAGGAATATGAAGTTTCGATTCTTTGCTACTCAGTGGAAGCTTGTAGGCATTGGTAACCGGATGTGAATGTGGATAATAAGGGGGATTTGGGCTAGGGGTTGGATTTTCAAAAGTACAATTGTTGGGTTGAAAGTTACATGCCTCTTCTTCGACCCTCTGGATTCTTATCTCATGCATCACCTGGATTAGACTGAAGAAGAAGATGAATACGTGGAGATGGGTTTTCTTTCAGAGGAATAACATGGATGGGAGTCGCTTAAAAGAAGATGACGAAAGCTTTGGCTTCTTGGTGCCCCCAATCATGAACAGAGAATTCAGAAAACGTGCGACCCTCCTACCTGGAGAGTTTGGGTGCTTGTGCTTCCTGGAATCTTTACGCCTTTTGGAATTTAACTTCATCTTAGTATGATCTGCAAGGTTGAAACTTTGAAAGGTATCTCAGTAGTTCAAAAATATCCATCTCCAATTGATGATTTTCCATGTAAATCTCGATCGCCAACAACCCATTTCCATGCTCTGCCTTCACGACCCACATGATGAGAATTCCATTTTGTTTTTCTTGGTTTCGAGGCATGTAGGAAATTTTGCATCAAGATCTTCTAGCTCCCCAACCATTAGAAATCTTGGATGACTGATCTTCAGTTTCATGTTCTTTATTGTTTCACAAGATCAATTTGAAAGCTCCAGTACTAAGCGGTGAAGTTCTCCAACATTAGTTTTGACTGGCATTCTATCGATAGTTCCCTCGAGCCTTGACAAATGCTTTAGGACAAAAAACTTCGAACGTTGATGTGAAGGATATTCTGTGGAATCCTTACTCTTCCTCTTGACCCTTTTTTCTTTGGTAATTGAGAAGTAAAGTCATATCGTCCAGTAACAGTGCGTGAGAAAACCCATTTCACACCAACTATCTGGAGGAGACCTTCCATTTTAGGAGTCACTTTCAAATGTGCCATCATACTTTGACCTCCTTTCAGACTAAAAGCCTCCTCAGATAAAACCAATGAAGAAGCACCACGATCATATATGTTACCCTCTTCATCGATGCTATGATTAGATAGTGCAATTTCAGATCCAATTTCTTTTTCTCCGTGATGAAAAACACCAACTTTCTCCGACATCATTTCAGGAATGAAATCACATATGAGGTAAACTGCAGATATATCAATAGGGATATGAAGAGGATTCTTAAACTCAAGCTCCACATTTATAGCCTCTCCAGCAATACAAATATTGCTATCTTTTCCTTTTAAAGATTTGGAAGAATACCTTGCTACAGAATCTAACCAGTTACTTGATGTCGGGGATGTCGATGGAACTAATCCTTCCTCCAAATATTGCCATGTCTTTTCTGGTAAAATAATAGCTCCAGCAGAGCCATATGTGCGGTGATCCTCAAAATGAATTCCCAGTGATGTCATATTAATGGCAGGCAACTTCAGTTTGAACATTTCATCTTTTTTACCAACACTCCCAAAAACACGCAGGAAATCTCCTAGAAACATTTCCTAAGTTACAGCTAATTGATGACTTCATGCAAGTAATCTCATAAAATGATAAATGGCCAGTTCTGACTTTCCGATAACAGCATACCATCTTCCAAGATTAAAGTGGACATGGTCTCTGATATAATTCCATCCATCGCCTTCAAATATAGGAAGAACACACATATATGCTCTAATGGCATGTTTCCGCTGTCTACATATAGTGTAGCGATTTCCTGCAAGGACAAGATGGAATCCAAATTTCCTGAGCATGCGTGGATTTGCACGCATATAACAATAGGTTGCCTGCTCCAGCAATATACCTGCATGTAAGCTTGGTTCCTCACTAGAGATATGGAAGTAGACATTGGTAGCCTCCTTGAATTGCCCCCTAGCTTTGTGCAATTCCGACCACCAAAGTGCACATCTTGTGGCATATCTCTGACCTGAGGCACCTATTTTTTGATAAGTTGTAAAATTCGTTTCCATGGAATACTCTGCTTCCTTTCTTGATTGATCCAGCATAAATAGTGAAAGTCCAATCATTTACTAAACACCAGCATAACGCTTCAAAGCCTTGTCAATCTTGTAGTCACTGGATAACAATCGATAATTTGAAAGAGCAAGTTCATAATCACACAACGTAAAGGCATAGTCTCCCAAAATTCTGATCTGAGACTCTATCGAACTAAATGTGTAGATGGACCCATTCGAAACATCAGCAGTATCATCCTTCCCCTTATGCCACCAAAGGTTTTTAAACTGATTTTTCAACCCCTTCCTTGTTGCTGAAACCTGTTGATTCAAGGAGCGTATTTTCTGCTCCATGTATGGGATAATATTCTTTACAGAAAATTCTTGCATGAATTCATTAATCTGTTCCAAGTCATTTCTGTTGAAACAGCGGCCTAGAACATGGTCAGATGATGAATTATCAAAGATGATGAAACAAAAGGAGTCCAGATATCTTCTAGTAAGATCTCTTCATTTGATTGTGAAGAATTAATACATAGCAACCTACAATCATGTGGTCCAAAAGTTCCCTTCATTTCCAATAGTATTTCATTTGCTTTGTCTATAGGTCCATCTTTAATAAAGGAAAACTGGTACTGTATTGAGTAAATGAATTTTCTCGTACTTAATGTTGTCTAGGGGCTTCAGTCATACACTTGTTGATATGAGATATAACTAGATTAGCTTTGAAAAATCCCGCTCCAACCCCTGTAGATCTTGCTTTGTCTCTTTGTGTTGATGATGTTCTATCTGTTTGTGCTTTTGCAGGGATAGGGGCTGCTGAACCTAGTAAGATGGCTAGGGTTGCCTGAAGAGCTGTAAAACCTTATCAACCATGTATTGAACGAACTTAATAATTTCTTCTTTAAAATAGAGTTTTGAAGAAGAACTGTCCTTCAGCATTATTAAGAATGTGGATCTTGAAGTGAAACCTTATTGAAGCTCTCTTTGGCCTGCAGGCGTTAGTGAACACTTCTGGAGACAAAACCCTGGACTCAAGGATTAAAATGACCCTTTTTGACCAAACTGGTATTTGATGACTGCAAATGACGAGAAATGAACATGTTGAATTCGACTCTGACAGAAGACTAACAAGACTGAGTCTAACATTGGCTCCAATTGGGATGGCAGCTGCCACTCTGTGGAGGTGCCAAGAACTGCAAATCTTTGGGTGAGCAGATAGTGCCTTTGTCCATTTGGGCTATGGAGTCCATTATTCCGACAAACCAACACGACTCAATTTATTGACTGAAACTTCACTCAAACTAACTCAGTGCGAACTGAAACGACTAAAAAACTTAACTCTAGCAAACTAAGTCAAAATACCTAGACCTGAACTTAGAACTTAAAGCTTGGTGGCAGTACATGGCCACCTGTGTTTCTTACAAGGCCATATACGATCAAACTATATCAAAATGCCAATGTAACCAATCAAGCAGATGCCTCCTTGCTTGATTCTCCTGATCAGATCTCCGGGTCAATCGTAGATACTTGTAACTGGGCATCTGAAAAGCTATTTGACCCTGATCTCCTTCATCACCGAACACTGCAATAATCACCTTTACTGCCGACTGCAATAAATCTGCCATTGGATCGTGAAAAAAATGAATATTTTCTTCCTGCTGAAGAAACAGGGTGTCCTTTGTTTCAAATTCTGATCTTCCTTCATCATGTGCTTCAGTAAAAGTATGCTCCTGGGCTTGAAAAAACTTTAAACAGGTGGCTGAGCAGATATCTTCTTGGCAAAACATTTCAACACATGAAGAGGAATCTGAATGGAAGTGAATGTACTGTAGGTCATTTTCATATGATATGATAGCCAGGTTTTCATGTTCCTTATTACATTCATTAATCATAAGAAAGCATCTTCGAATGATTCTTGAAACTCAAGCATGACGTCTCTATCCTCTATCATAAATTCATCCAGAGAAACTTTTTCACCTACCTGAACAAAGATATCCTCTTGTTGTTCATGAATTGACTAGATTACCTTGGTGGGAAGGTTGTGTTCTGATGAGATGAGGGCAGTTAGACTTGTAACTCTGTCTTCTTCATTTGAGACAGCCTCAATAATGCAATTCTCTTCTATGAGATCCGGAACGACATATTTTTCCTCATCACAATCCGTCTCTCGATCTGGTTTATCGTCATCATTTTCGGAGAATGGAACATCATTTTCCTACGTATCCTCATTTATTTCAACCAGATCTGAAATAGGACTTCTTTTTCCATGATTTTCAGTCATATGGAAATCTTTGACCTGATGATTTTGATCCTGCTGCAAAGTTTCCTCTAAGAGTTCTGTAGGCTACTGAAACGGATTTTCATACAATGCTTCCATGATTTCTTCGTCCGTAAAATTATCATCCTCATAGTATTTTTCAAGGTTCTCAATAAAACCATAAGCATGCTTGCATCAATCCTGAACTAAATTTAATGCTGGATAAGATTCTCTATACTTCTCAAAGAATATTGAATGAAAATCCTTTACACAATAAATGGAAGCAGGTGGCAAGCTTTCATACCAAGATCGAGCTTCGTCTTCCAAAGTAGCCATAAACATTTTCATCAAACAGTCCTCAGGAAAATTTATCTTTAATCTATGCACATGAATATGAAATTTCACCAGATGAAGAGCATCGTCATTACCTTCTGCATTTCTGAACACAGGCAAATTCTTTGACCAATCTACCTTGGGCATTTTATTTGGAAAACCTGGGATGTGATCTCGACTCATGGGAGCGTATCTTCTTGCAATCCGATCCATCTTGAAAATCTTGCCGTTACTGATCTCTCTGCAGTGGAGTCACCATGAAGGATTAATTGCTAGATTCTTCAGTGAATGGAGTCGCCAGGTGAATGATCTCAGCCGTCTTCTTGTGTCTGATCGTTTTTCACCATAAAAAATCAGCTCTGAACTTGAGATATGTAATGGGGCAACACAATCTTCAAGTAAACCATTTCGTCCCCAGTATGGTCACCACTATGTTAGCACTCGAATCTGCCTCAGGCTGAAAGGAGGCAAAACTCGAGGCAACATCAAACCAATCTCAGCCTCGTAGCTAGCCCTACGAGGACAGGAGAGGGCTCTCTCCGGGTCTATCTCGATAAAATGATCAACAGAGTCCAAGATGACTTAATTGATAACTGATTTAGGCTAGTAAAATGAATTTGAAAGAGAGATATTTGATTTAATGACTAAGTTGCTGGGCTGTATGGGACGAGGACAGCATGAACAGAGATTTAACCAAAAGCACAGGATATTTCATAAGGCGAGATAAGCATGAGATTTTAGCAATCGAATTGAAATTAAATGATGTGAAAAGACTGTTTAAGAAAGCTGAAAAGGGCATTAATTTATGAATCCTTTCTAGGCAGAAGAAAACACATAAAGACTGAACACTTCCTAAGGCAGAGTAATGATTGAATTCTACCTTTCTCACTTGAAAGTATTCAGTTGTAAACAATCGTGAATGGACTGCAAAACAACACATGATACATATGAAACAGAGAGAAAAACACATTTCCAAAACTCATAGCGCAAGGATATTATAAATCAGAGCTGCACCATTTAATTATTTCTCTTTCAAAATTGTACAGTGTTAGTGCTGGGTTTTTTCTTCCCACATTTCTTCTCAAAACTCCCCCTCTCTTCAAAAATTTTCTATGCAATAAATAGACTCACTCTATCCAAAAATGAATCAATTCAGAATATGGGATGATTTAATCATTACTAACTGAAGATGAAAAGCCATCCATCGCTAAAGGAGCAGCGTTACATTTTGCTTGGATCTGAAAAGTGACATCTGTAGGTGTGAATCCCTTGAAATTGTAACTGAAGTTAGAAATAGACCATCGTTTCCTATTTTTCGGTTGTGGTAGGTATTCTTCATTTAATTGGGCTTTTGAACTTTCACCTTCTCTTTTGCCGTTTAAAACCAATTTTTATAATTAGCGCCAGATCCATCAGCATTAACAAGTGCCATGAAATGCCCACAAGGACCTCTGTCTCTGAATAAGTTTCAAACATACCCTTCGAGCTAATTGAATCTGCAGCACAGACATTGTGATACTCTTCATTTACTCCTTACTGTATTTGTCACTGGGTTATAGAGGTGTTTCGCCTGTATCTCTTATGCGTAAACAGCTAAATATTGTAGCATGTCTGGAGGCAACACTTTGATTCTCATTAATATTATTGACTTTTGGAACTCTCTGTTGGCCAGCTCATTTACACAAGTAATCCTGAATCGCCCGGATGTATGTAACATATTTGTTCTGTGCAGGACCAAAGGTCATATACTTAGCAACGAATTGCCAAGCGCTCTAAACGTTTCGCTTCATTCGCAATGTATAATGGATGGATACCCTCTCATGAGCCCCATCACAAAATTCAGACTCAAATGCATATTTTCAACCGCAACATATTCCTTTCTTTCTTCCACACACTGATCAATATGTCCAGACGTTCAATCACCATCTCACTTTGTGCCTTTTACCCCTCAACAGCCACAGTTATGCGTTCAATTGTATCTAGAACAAAATTAGCATAAAAGCTTTCCTTATCACGATTGTCCATTTTGAATTGATTACTTCCTAGAGTCTCGTCTGGCAAACGATTTCAATTTGACCAATTGTCTTTAAAGATATCTCAGCTGTCTGCTGATGGTGAATTGTCGTCCTACTTAGGAATGTGAAGTTTCGATTCTTTGCTACTCAGTGGAAGCTTGTAGGCATTGGTAAATGAATGTGAATGTGGATAATAAGGGGGATTTGGACTAGGGGTTGGATTTTCCTGCATTCTATGGAGACACTTCTCCCCACAAGGGCGAGATTCGTAATTCAAAAGTACAATTGTTGGGTAGAAAGTTACATGCCTCTTCTTCGACCCTCTGGATTCTTATCTCATGCATCACCTGGATTAGACTGAAGAAGAAGATGAATACGTGGATATGGGTTTTCTTTCATTGGAATAACATGGATGGGATTCGCTTAAAAGACGATGGCGAAAGCTTTGGCTTCTTGGTGCCCCCAATCATGAACAGAGAATTCAGAAAATGTGCGACCCTCCTGCCTGGAGAGTTTGGGTGCTTGTGCTTCCTGGAATCTTTACGCCTTTTGGACTTTAACTTCATCTTAGTATGATCTGCAGGGTTGAAAGGTATCTCAGTAGTTCGAAAATATCCATCTCCAATTGATGATTTTCCATGTAAATCTCGATCGCCAACAACCCATTTCCATGCTCTGCCTTCACGACCCACATGATGAGAATTCCCTTTTGTTTTTCTTGGTTTCTAGGCATGCAGGAAATTCTGCATCAAGATCTTCTAGCTCCCCAACCATTAGAAATCTTGGATGACTGATCTTCAGTTTCATATTCTTTATTGTTTCACAAGATCGATTCGAAATCTCCAATACTAAGCGGTGAAGTTCTCCAACATTAGTTTTGACTGGCATTCTATGGATAGTTCCCTCGAGCCTTAACAAATGCTTTAGGACCAAGGTTGCACGAAATGGGGAAACGGGTACGAGTTTCCGAAACGGGAAGTGATACGAAACGCGACCTCCCCAAATTTTGGAAACGGGGAAACGTGAATATATATATATATATATATATATATATATATATATATATATCTTAGGAATTTAAGAAATATGTGCAATCATAAAGCATATATGATACATTCTAATTTATTACATTATGATAAAATTGTCAATTGTCAATGCATAGATTATAAGTATCTAAATTTACATCACATTTACTCATGAATAATCACATAATGAAAATAGAAATATCCAAAATCAGCCACGAGAAATTTCTAATTTTTTGTCTCGTGGTTGATTGGGAGTCTCCTCCTACATAGTTGAATGACCTTAGTGCTCTTGATTAAATACAAGTTTCATACCCTAGTACCCTACATTCTCTTGATTATTGGGAGTCTCCCTTGCATAGAGGGATTTTTTCTCTCGATTAAATACAAGTTCCATACCCTAGTACATGATAAAATCCAATGGAAACATTGAAATCCCCCCAATCCTGAAATCCTGAAAAACAGATAAGTCTGCTGGATTTTGAGTAAGATCTAAAATTCTACTTTCTCCATATGAAATCCAATGACGGAAAAACCACTCTCAAACATCCTGAGTCATTTCATGGTAATGTTAAAAATTTAAGTAGAAGGATGAAAATGAAAAATAAAGGAGAATATCACTTTTACTTTAAGAATTTAACATTACCATGAACTGCATATCAACACTAGGGCAAACAAATGTAAGAGATCTACATTAGAAAAAATTAAAATTAAAAAACAAATGTTTTTTTGGGGGAAACGTGGCCCGTACGGCCTGGAAACGCGTTTCCGACCGTACGGCCACGTTTCCGTTTCGAGAAACGTGGCCGTACGGCTGGAAATGCGTTTCCAGGCCGTACGGTATGGGGAAACGCGTTTCGTTTCGTTTCCCCTGGCCAAACGCCCCCTAGGGCCACGTTTCCTGCAACTTAGTTTAGGACAAAAAACTTTGAACGTTGATGTGAAGGATATTCTGTGGAATCCTTACTCTTCCTCTTGACCCTTTTTTTCTTTGGTAATTGAGAAGTAAAGTCATATCGTCCAGTAACAGTGCGTGACAAAACCCATTTCACACCAACTATCTGGAGGAAACCTTCCATTTTAGGAGTCACTTTCAAATGTGCCATCATACTTTGACCTCCTTTCAGACTAAAAACCTCCTCAGATAAAGCCAATGAAGAAGCACCATGATCATATATGTTCCCCTCTTCATCGATGCTATGATTAGATAGTGAAATTTCAGATCCAATTTCTTTTTCTCCATGATGACAAACACCAACTTTCTCCGACATCATTTCAGGAATGAAATCACATATGAGGGAAACTGCAGATATATCAATAGGGATATGAAGAGGATTCTTAAACTCAAGCTCCACATTTATAGCCTCTCCAGCAATACAAATATTGCTATCTTTTCCTTTCAAAGATTTGGAAGATGGCCTTGCTCCAGAATCTAACCAGTTACTTGATGTCGGGGATGTCGATGGAACTAATCCTTCCTCCAAATATTGCCATGTCTTTTCTGGTAAAAGAATAGCTCCATCAGAGGCATATGTGCGGTGATCCTCAAAATGAATTCTCAATGATGTCATATTAATGGCAGGCAACTTCAGTTTGAACATTTCATCTTTTTTACCAACACTCTCAAAAACACGCAGGAAATCTCCCAGAAACATTTCCTAAGTTACAACTGATTGATGACTACATGCAAGTAATCTCATTAAATGTTGAATGGCCAGTTCTGACTTCCCGATAACAGCATACCATCTTCCAAGATTAAAGTGGACATGGTCTCTGATATAATTCCATCCATCGCCTTCAAATACAGGAAGAACACACATATATGCTCTAATGGCATGTTTACGCTGTCCACATATAGTGTAGCGATTTCCTGCAAGGACAAGATGGAATCCAAATTTCCTGAGCATGCGTGGATTTACACGCAGATAACAATAGTTTGCCTGCTCCAACAATATACCTGCACATAAGCTTGGTTCCTCACTAGAGATATGGAAGTAGACATTGGCAGCCTCCTTGAATTGCCCCCTAACTTTGTGCAATTCCGACCACCAAAGTGCACATCTTGTGGCATATCTCTGACCTGAGGAACCTATTTTCTGATAAGTTGTAAAAGCCGTTTCCATGGAATACTCTGCTTCCTTTCTTGATTGATCCAACATAAATAGTGAAAGTCCAATCATTCACTGAACACCAGCCTTGTCAATCTTGTAGTCACTGGATAACAATCGATAATTTGAAAGAGCAAGTTCATAATCACGCAACATAAAGGCATAGTCTCCCAAAATTCTGATCTGAGACTCTATCGAACTAAATGTGTAGATGGACCCATTCGAAACATTAGCAGTATCATCCTTCCCCTTATGCCACCAAAAGTTTTTAAACTGATTTTTCAACCCCTTCCTTGTTGCTGAAACCTGTTGATTCAAGGAGCGTATTTTCTGCTCCATTTATGGGATAATATTCTTTATAGAAAATTCTTGCATGAATTCATTAATCTGTTCCAAGTCATTTCTGTTGAAACAACGGCCTAGAACATGGTCAGATGATGAATTATCAAAGATGATGAAACAAAAGGAGTCCAGATATCTTCTGGTAAGATCTCTTCATTTGATTGTGAAGAATTAATACATAGCAGCCTACAATCATGTGGTCCAAAAGTTCCCTTCATTTCCAATAGTATTTCATTTGCTTTGTCTGCAGGTCCATCTTCAATAAAGGAAAACTGGTACTGTATTGAGTAAATGAATTTTCTCGTACTTAATGTTGTCTAGGGGCTTCAGTAATACACTTGTTGATATGAGATATAACTAGATTAGCTTTGAAAAATCCCACTCCGACCCCTGTAGATCTTGCTTTGTCTCTTTGTGCTGATGATGTTCTGTCTGTTTGTGCTTTTGCAGGGATAGGGGCTGCTGAACCTAGCAAGATGGGTAGGGTTGCCTGAAGAGCTGTAAAAACTTATCAACCATGTATTGAACGAACTTAATAATTTCTTCTTTAAAATAGAGTTTTGAAGAAGAACTTTCCTTCATCATTATTAAGAATGTGGATCTTGAAGTGAAACCTTATTGAAGCTCTCTTTGGCCTACAGGCGTTAGTGAACACTTCTGGAGACAAAACCCTGGACTCAAGGATTAAAATGACCCTTTTTAACCAAACTGGTATTTGATGATTGGAAATGACGAGAAATGAACCTTGTTGAATTCGACTCTAACAAAAGACTGACAAGACTGAGTCTAACATAATACATGCTAAAAAATAACAGAAAATTACTAGTCTAAAATCTAGAAATTTGAGAACTAGTGAGTTAGTTAATCTATCAAATACCTAACCTAATCAAGTGAAAATTAAAGGGATAAATTTTTTTAATATCCTAAATGTTTTTATGATATAATTCAAGTGGAATCAACTCAATTGAAACTCATTAGAATTTTCTAAAAAATAGTAGAAAATTACTACTATTTGCCTCAAGGGACTTCCATAAATTTAGATTTGGGAATAAGCAAACTAGAAATCATCAATACTAAATGCAGAGATAGGAAAAACAAGAACAAAAGATGCATGTGAATAAGAAGTGAAAAGAAGAAAAATAAATTATACAAAAGAGATCTAAGGCTCCTCGGATCGCCAAGCCCAATAAAACTCAAAGTCCTATGAAGGAAACCAATATTTAGAAGCTGAACATGGCACCAATCTTGATTATTTCCATTAATACAATTACATCCATAAATCTTCCTAATGAACATATTAAAGTTAAAAAAACATTATTAAGTGTAGAAAGAGAGGTTTAATATAGCCTTCATGTTCCTAAGAAAGGTTAGATGGGCCTTAATTTTTGTCTAATTTGGAGGCCCATCATACCCCCTACTGAAATTGTTGCTCATCCTCTGAGAAACCTATCCATCCTCCTTGCCCTGTTGTTCTTCATGTATGTTGACATGTTTCATGCTTTGTTTGCTGGTCTATTTGATGCTCTTTCTGCTACTCTTCTTGATATTGCATTTTTTCCTATCTCAGTTTCCCAAGGAAGCCCTAATGTAGGTTGAGGCTGCTTCTTTCCCTCAGGTGATTCTTCAACTGTAATGAGTTCTATTTTTGAGGGAAACACCTTGCTTTTGGTTCATCTTCTTGGCCACTTGGATCATGTAAATTGACTGCAAACTCAAGTGCAATCCCATCATCATACCCCCTTACCTTTTGTTTGCACCCTTTCCATTTCCTTTGAATATTTCCTTTCTCCCCAAGGCTCTAGTGGTTGTTTTGGGCGAAATTTTCCTTCCTGTAACAATCTGTTAGCTTTTTGTAGTAGTTTCTCAGCTTTCCTATAGTGATATGGGATCTTCTTGTAGTAATTACAGTCTTACTGTAGCAATCGAGAGAGGCACTGAAATTTGATTTTTGAACTACTGGGATGATGGAAAGTGGTGAGTACATGAGCTACACACAACCTGAATCTTATAGAAACTAATATTTGCATGCCAAGAGGTGGTGGGTCCACCCTTTATTTCTTTTATTTTTATTTTTCATTGAATTTTTTCAATTTTTTGTTTTTGTCTTTTTTGTCTTTGTTTTACATTGCATATAAAATAAACTCAAAGTGCTTTGGGTTAATTGAGTTGGCCCTCTTTTATCCCTTTGCACTCCTTGTCCTCCATCACTACTAAACGATTACAACCCACTTTCTCAAGTCCTCTTCACTTTTGTTTTGTTCCTCTCCCACACGTGTGTGTGTGTTGGCATAAAGGTGAAGTTATTTGCTAGATAAGGCCAAGGTTGTTTTGCTACTCAATTTGGCTATAAAAAAACATTTTCCTTCATACACTTGCAACGCTTTTCAAGCTAAAATAAGTTCACAGGAAATTTTTAGAGGATTTCATGCTTGAGACTTACCTTTGATGTGTTTTTTCCAGTGATATTGAGGCTGCTGATATGACTGTTGAAGCTTCCTTTGGTGATTATGAAGTTGCTACCAATGATCCTAAAATTGCATGTGATAATTTGCTGGAGGTCCTCTAGTTTTTCTTGTTATTACCGTTACTCTGCTCTTGATATGCTCTTGATGTGAGTGTTATAGCTGATCATATATTATTTCTAAACAGAGGTAAGGTTGTTGTGTATGTCTTCTGAACTAGATTACACCTTGACTAATGATGTTCCTGTGCGTGTGTAGGTGCCTCTCCGATGTCTAGGCCGATGTTTCTAGTGGAATGCCTTCCCAAGGATGATGTGTACCTTCCTGATTGCACATATGGCTTCATCATGCTTCTGTTGGTGGGAAACAAAAGATCTTAGAGATTCTACTGTGACTACACATGTTGTGATAAGAGGAGTTTCTTTCTATAACAACCTTTTGATCCTTTCTTCTAGTCTTCAGTCAGCATGGCGGTGTTGAGGGGAGTGATAAAAAATCATGTAAACAGGGTTGGAGTCATGAGGAGGTAATGTGAAGAATGGAAAAATGGAGAACAATGCTCTGTGTGTGTTTTTTAGGCAGGACAAAGTGAACATTTTGAGAAATTTTAGGTGAAATGGAATGGATGAGTGATGAAAATGGTGTTGGGGAACCTCTCTCAACCTTCCCTAAAAATACATTACCTTTTGACCCCTTTCTCCCTTCGGATTGCCTCCTGTAGCTTCTTCTCGACCATCCTGTAGCAATTATGACATTCCTGCAGCATTTTAAGACAATCTCCTGTAGCCAAATTATTTTATGCATATCTCTCAAATGGTGGACTGAATTGACTTGCAATTTGGTGAGCATGTTGCCATAATCCCTCTGCATCTACCCATTAAAAATCTTCTGCAATGGATGCATAAATATCAAGAAAATTTTAAAATGGTGGTAAGTGTTGGAGGTAAATTTCTCGAAAACTGTGCACCGAAATTTGTTGAAATTGCTTGGGCATGTTACCATCATCCATATGCATCTCCCCATGAAACAACTTGGAAAATGGAGGCACAATTATCGAGAAATTTTTAAAATGGATGTAGGTGATAGAGGTCAATTTCTCGAAACATGTGCACTAGAATTTGTTGAAATTTCTTGGGCATGTTACCATCATCCATATGCATCTTCCTATGAAACAACTCGGTAAATGGATGCACAAATCTTGAGAAAATTTAAAAATAGTTGTATTTGATGGAGGTCAATTTATCAAAAAGTGTGCACCACAATTTTCTGAAATTGCTTGGTCAAGTTACCATCATCCATATGCATCTCTGCATGAAACAACTTGGCAAATGGATGCACGGTTTTCAAGATATGATAAAAACAATTTTTTGCTCTATGTATTTTGGCTTCCTATAGCAAAACAAAGCCTTCCTGTAGCATTTTAGGGAAACAAGGAAGATGAATGGGAAAAGCTTGGGAATGTTGGGTGGATGGTGGAAAGAGATGAGGGTGATGAATTGACATGGATTTGGTCCTTTTGGAGAATCTGAGCAAAGGGGGAGAAAGTCAAATTTGACTTCCTTTGACTATACTTTTATTCAATTTTTCTTTTGATAGCTAACTTGTTTTTGTTGCATGTAGAGGTTGGAGAACACCTACAATCATCAGAGAGGTACATGGAGAAAATCATTTTTTTATTTTTTTATTTTTTTATTTTTTTATTTTTTAGTTTTTTTAGGCCCATTAGCCACCTCAATGAGGTTTTCAACTAGTAAGTCTACCTAGGAGCCTCAAAGGAGGTTTTCACTTAGGACTTTATTTTTTCCAACCCACTGACCGCCTCATGGAGGTTTTCAATCAATGAGCCAATATCAGGTGCCTCAAAGGAGGTTTTCACCTGATATTTTATTTTCTTTTATTTTCCATTTTTTTCCTATCCTACTCTACTTGAAAAAAAAACAAAATCATTTTCAACTGTAGGAATACTTCCAAGGAGCCACTTTCATAACTAGATGACAGATAAAATCATGTGTACGCTCTAAACATATTCTTTGACATGTACTTGAATGTAAGAGACCAAATTCTTTGACTGATATGAGATTAGGAATTATTGAAGAAGAATGTGTTTCTGCAACTTAATGATTGTCTGGAACCATATGTCAATATAGTTGTGATGCCCCTGGTCCACTTACTGTTTTGGATCATCTTGGATGTCTTCCTCTTCCATGAAATTCAGATCCTTTTTTTTTTTCCGATTATTCTCTTGAACACATGGGGGATCTGATGGTAAACATGAGGTGTCTTCCTCAATCTCTGATTCTGATGTATTCTCTTCATCAAGTGCAACCCATGATTCTTTGCTCGTCTCATTTGAATCTTGTTTTTTTGCATGTTGTCCTTCAATGGCATCAAGAGAATCTCTTTTCTACAATACTATTCCTAAGATAAGACGAATACCATTGAGATTAAGAGGAGATATTTGGAAGTGTTGTACCTCAACATTGTAAGTGGGCTGAGAGATACTTCATTGTGTGGGTTTGGAAATGGTGGTATAAGTAGTTAAGTGTGACTGGATGTTTAATATGTATGTGGTTGTGGTGGAGGTGGATGGTAGGGATACCATCAAGTTGGGTATGGAGGATATTGAGGAAAATATTGAGGATATTGTGGATTTCTCCCATAAGTTCATTGTCAACCTTGTTGCCAAGATTGGTTTTGGGATTGGGATGGCCAAGGTTTTCAAGGAAAGTGTGTGTTCCAATTACTTTGAAATGAATGTATATAACCTTGAAATTGTGAATTAGGTTCTTGCTGCCATGGTCTTCTTGGAGCTACATAACATTTATTCTTTGGCGATTGACTTGCTCCATTGTCCTGTTGGTAAACTTCCTTCAACCTTGGTAATGATGGATAATATTTAATAACATGTGAGTCTACATGGACAACACAAATATCAACATATTATTTTTGCTCATGTTCCATACTTAACATTTTTACTTGTTCACTTAGATTGCTAAGAATTTATATTTTAAAGTTATCAAGCAAATTTCCAAGTTCAACTTGACTTACCAACCTTGATGTTGATTTACATACTCTTTCCCTTCCTCTTGATAAGAGGTTCCATGTTTCACAAATTTATTCAAATGATAATTGGTATACATCACCTTTACTCAAGAGATTAAGGAGATCAATCCACTCATCCCTAATTGTTTTAAGTAAGACGGGTTTTAGTGTGTTTGATCCTAGATGATTTAATTTTTCCCTCTTAACATTATACATGAACCTCTTTATTAAATCCTCAAGGCTCTCATCTTCTTTTTGATTCAGTCTAAAGATTTGTTCCTTAAGGTCATGATCTTTATATTTTTCTAGAAATATCTTGTGCATATCATTCCATGATCTTATTGAATTAGTTCATAAACTCATGAACCTTTTAAGAGATTTATCATTCAAAGTTGTTGGAAATAATTTCAATTTTTGAGTGTTCAGGATGTAACCATAAGATCTATAAAGGATTTTAAATTCAAAGGGGAAGGTTTCTATATCCTCTGATCTCATATCATGGAAGTTTGGAAGAAAAGATAGAGGGATTTTCTTCATGTGCACACTAACATCAATATCTTTAATGGGAAATCTAAGATGATATTCTTCATTGTCATCATTTCCATCCATTTCTTCTACCTTCTCTGTCACCTCTTTTTCTACCTGTAAAAATTAATGGTGATGTGGCTATTACCGCACCATGTGATCAAATCGAGGGGTTGATGGTGGGGAGTTTTTTTGAAGTAGGGTGTTAATGCAATGCAATTTTATGTTCTTGAAATGAAATATGGCTAATGTAATTTTTTTATTTTGCAGAAAGTAAAAAGAAATGAATCAACTAGGGAAGAAAATGATACATACTTTGACACCTCCCCAGAAACAGAGTAAAAAATGATGAGCCTTGGTATTGCAACAAGAATGATGCAACTCCCAAGGTTAGCAAATTTAATTATCAACCCAGGGTTCGTACAAACTTAATAGGTATCGGAACTATATGTGAAATGCACAATGTGTCCTTATTTCACTATCATGATGTAATGGAGTGAATGTAATCAAACCCTAAACTAATTGCAGAAGTGGAAATGCTCAAAATGGAAACTTTAACCTATTGTAGGAAAGAAAATATAAAGAAGGAAAACCTATTCTAATTGCATCAAGTAAATATAATGAACTAAATATCAATCATTACATTTCAAAGAGTTTAGATCCATTGACAAAGTTCATTAGATGTGGAAATCAAGAAAATCATTATTGTATTATTCAATTCATAAATCTATCCATTAACCCAAATTGCTGAGATATTTTGCGGGGGTGAAAAGGAAAGTCTTAAGTGGTGTTTATTCTTCTTAAACCATTTATTTAGAGCCTAGGGGTTATGATTCAACCATAAGGGACAAAACCAAGCTTTTAGAGAAAATATGGGCAAATATATACATGATGGAAGAGTGTTATAGGAAGTTATAGGTGTTGGTACAGGAAGTTACAAATTTGCTACAAGAAGATATAATTCACCGAATTACCAAGTAAATAAAATCCAAATTGGATAGAAAAAATTTGGTTATTGAATAGGATGCCTTAGGTCTTAATTACAAGTGGAATCACTAAAAAATACCCATGTTAACACATGCTAAAAGGTAACATAAAATTACTCGACTGAAATCCAGAAATTCAAGAACTAATGAGTTAGTTAATCTATCAAATGCCTAACATAATCAAGTGAAAATGAAATGGGGTAATTTTTTTATTAAACTAAATTTTTTATGATATAATTCAAGTGGAATCAACTCAATTGAAGCTCATTAAAATGTTATAAAAAATAGTATAAAATTACCGCTATTTGCCACAAGGGACTTCCAAAAATTTAGATTTGGAAATAAGCAAACTAATCCAAGTAGCTCAATGATTACTATGATCTTCCAAAGCTGTTCCAATGATGAAATAATCATTGTGATCCTAAAAAATAACTTACCTCAACCATTTAACCCAATTCTACAATAAGAAATCATCAATACTAAATGCAGAAATAGGAAACAAGAACAAGATATGCATGTGAATAAGAAGTGAAAAGAAGAAAAGTAAATTATAAAAAGTGGCTCTGAGGCTCCTAGGATGGATAAGCTCAAGGAAAATCAGAGTCCTATGAAGGAGACCAAGATTTAGAAGCTGAACATGGCACCAATCTTCATTATTTTCATCAATACCATTACATCCCTAGAAAAAATGAAATTGGAGGTGCAAAAATACGAGTTCTCTCCATAAGAAGACTAAGAAGAACCAAATCCTAGAGAAAAATTCGAATTGGTACATATACAAAATTATTAGCAATCATTTTCCATGAAAGGAGGAATATTTCCCCTCTAAAATCCCTCAAATAGTGAATCTAGTTCCCAACACTAGGAATCTGCATTAAATCATAGGGAACACATTCCTAGATTTTCTCAATCATTGGAGCTCTAGAATTTGTGGAATAATTTCATAATATCTTGTTAATTTATTATCCAATATTTATCCTCCTATAATAGGGAGAAAGTTCCTAAATTATATCTTCCTCCAAATCTTGATAATTTGCCTAATATTCTCACAATATTCTATAAAAATAAATAATATTAGACACAAATATGCAATTATCCATAAACCTTCCTAATGAACATATTAAAGCTAAAAAAAAATTATTAAGTGTAGAAGGAGAGCTTTAATATAGCCTTCATGTGCCTAAGAAAGGTTAGATGGACCTTAATTTTTGTGTAATTTGGAGGCCCATCACCATCTATATATCGATGATTGATTAACCTATTGATGTATTTGGTTAACACCATGATGGTCATATGTTTTACTATAAACACATTGAGAAAGTTACAAGTTGAGTCAAGACATGAGCATTGGATTGCAGCAAAGCACATTTTGACATATTTGTGTGGTACAATGAACTATGGCTTAAGATATGTTACAAACATGGATGTAAAACTTCTGGGATACACCAATGGAGATTGGGTTAGAAGTGTTGAGGATAGGAAAAGTACCTTAGGAGTATGTTTCATCTTGGGTTCCGCTATGATATCTTGGATGAGGAGGAAGCATACGTCGACTGCACTCAACACTGTAGAAGTAGAGTACATCACAACCAATGAGGCTTGTACTGAAGCAGTATGGCTTCAAAAGTTGTTTACAGGATTGTTTGGCTAAGAGTTGGAACCAACGGTGATACATTGCTATAATCAAATTTGTCTGAAGATTTCAAAGAGTATCGTGTTCCATGAAATGTCGAATCATATTGAGATCAAGTACCACTACATTTGTGATATGGTGCAGAGGAGAGCAATAGGGCTTGAGTACATCTCCATCGATGAGAAGACAACTGATATTTTGACAATGCCATTGTCGAGAGACAAGTTCGTGTAATTTAGAAATAATATGGGGCTCTTGGAGATTACCCCTCTCCTTGAGAGGGAGTGCTGATATGTGTGCAACATGGATGGATATTGTCTCGAAAGGGAGAATGGGTCCAAGAGACCCAGAGGGATCAACAATCAACGTTGAGTGAGTGTCTCTTGGAAGAGGAACCTAATCACACATCAAGAATGGTGGAGTGAAGTTGTGAACCTTGATATGACACCAAGCATGGTAGAGTGAGGTCCTTCATCATACGGGCCCTGATCATACACCAAAAAAGATGGAGTGAGATCATGATTGTGATTACACACCAGGTATTGTTATGGTGGATAAATCGTTCTTGTGAACAATAATGATCTCTCTAGATTCAAAGATAAATTTAGAAACAAACGAACAATTAAGGGTAAAATTTCCTTAGTCTATAACTGAAACATGATATATAAAATGTGCAAGATCCTCTTACCTTTCTACGAAATTCTTGTAGATTTCCCTTGATGCTTTAAAAAATCATTCCTTACTGCTTCAAGGGAAGATCTGCATAGAAAACGCCAAACAAGGAATAAGATCATAACCTAGGTAAAGATTGAAACACAATATATATGGAAATTGCAACATGGCATATATCATAGCATGAATTCAATACTCAATTACAAACTATGCAAAAGATCAATGCGTTTTACGATGATCATCATAACAGGTTCAAATAGGAAAGAAACAACCACTTGTATTAATCTTGAATTAAAAATGAGATATCCATAAGATGAAGATGAAGGATCAGAGGAAGTACCATAAGAAGTGGAAGGCTGGTGGGTAGTTCTAGATTGTTCTGACTGTTGATTCGACTGCTCAGGATTAGTGGCGATCTGGACTACATTAGTTGAAAAGAGCCATACAGGTAGGCCGATTGTCAATCCTGGAAGCGACAATGTTGCCATATGAGGCGCACCAACATCTCCCCAAGAGGAGAAGGGATTTGGACTTCCGCCAAGGTTACTTCCTTGGTTGGTGGGCTCCATACTTTTCAACTGAAAGATCAACGTGGGAATAACAGGTGATTATGTTCCGCTTAAAATAAATTTTATTAACGACGCTTTTAGACACAAACTTGCTTTTTCATGTTTTAAGAGTCGAGAAAAAGCTAAAGATGACTCTAGTCGCCTTCAATGTATTAACGAGCCCGAAGTGACAAATGCTCGGTTGGACTTTTTCAGTTATAGAGTTTGAAAAAGGCCAAAAGAAACTGCTCTGGAGATCTAGGCAGAGGGTGTGCCAAACCTTTCGCGAAACCACAGAATACGTTTTACGGTACGGGTGGTCGATCTTCGTGAATGCTGTGTTCACTGCATCGCGATCAGTAGGGCGGCCGACACGGTTTCCTAAGGATAAAGGATAAAAGCCTATAGGGGTCTCCCAATATACGCGACGGTACGCGGGAGCACAAGTCCGTGTTAGTGCCACCGACTCTCAGGAGGAATCACCCACCTTCGTAGAGATCGACAGTCACTATGTTTAACGACGCCGGAACACGTCTCTACCTAGACCTCTAGATGTTTGCGTTATGTTACAAAGCGTTGTTATGTAAATTGGGTTTATTTTAATGTTGATCTTGCTTAATAGTTTGCCTTTCAGGGTCGCCACGAGATGTATATATACAACTTCCTATATGCAATCTAAGATGAGAAGCAAATCTTTTCAATCTTTCAACTTTGAAAACCTTAATCTACTGAGGGAAAAGAAAGACACAACTTTTTCCACAGATCATAGAACACACACTAAAATGCACATTTTCCTAAATCGTCCAGCACACAGTCAAATGCAAAATGCACAATGCATGTATTTCTTTTCGTTATCCTTAATGTTGATGTAAGACAGAAAGGAAACTGTTGTATAATTTTGAATCTAATTTCAAGTAGAAATAAACAAGCTTGTCCAATAATCAAAAAGACACCTTATGATCGACTTGTTTAAACAAAGGAAATGTATAGATCCAAACCATAAAATGAAAAACAAACAAACTCAAACAGCCATGAACAGTAATAAAACTAGCTCATAAGATCACAAAGACACTTTTACAGTTCAGGATCTAAGAGGCCACAGCTATACTGGTTCGCTTTTCACAATGGGAAACTGTAACTGAAACAAGAAATACTGAAAGAACATTCACAGTTTCATCACACAACTGAGGCGGAATAATGTCAAGGAGAATGGTTTACAGCAAGTACAATGACCAGCAAGCAATCAGCAAAAAAATCAGTGAAAACACGGCTCAGACACAAAGGGAAACCTCAGCAAGACACTGGTTAACTAGACCAGCGCAGGCTCTGGTCTGTCAGTTTGATTCTCAGCGCAGTTCCCGAAGGGAGTACCTGCGCTGGAATGCAGACTGCCTGTGGACAGCCTGCACTGAGACACGAGAGTTGCGTTTACAAGGAATTCCGGGTCATAAAAAGCTCAAAAATGCACTGTTTTTGCTGAAATAAAAAGCTATAGGTCAAGTACAGGCTAAGGGATGATCAAGAGGATGAAAAGCTATCACAAAGAGTAAAGAGTCTTTTGTAGATAAGCTCTTCAAATCTTGAATTTGCTCAGCAAATGAGCAAGAGTAGCAGTCCCTCTACTTCGCTTTTGATATAGTCAAAGCTTTTCGATTTGGTACTCTTTTCTTCAAGAAATGAATAGCAAAATACTACAAACACCAACAAGATACTAGGCTCCCCAGTGGAGTCGCTAGTTATACTAAAAGTAAACTGCCCAGTGGATAGGGATTGGGTTATAACTGGCGACTCCGCTGGGGAGCCTAGTATCTTGTTGGTGTTTGTAGTATTTTGCTATTCATTTCTTGAACCAAAGAGTATCGAATCGAAAAGCTTTTGACTATATCAAAAGCGAAGTAGAGGGGCTGCTACTCTTGCTCATTTGCTGAGCAAATTCAAGATTTCAAGAGCTTATCTACAAAAGACTCTTTACTCTTTGTGATAGCTTTTCATCCTCTTGATCATCCCTTAGCCTGTACTTGACCTATAGCTTTTTATTTCAGCAAAAACAGTGTATTTTTGAGCTTTTTATGACCCGGAATTCCTTGTAAACGCAACTCTCGTGTCTCAGTGCAGGCTGTCCACAGGCAGTCTGCATTCCAGCGCAGGTACTCCCTTCGGGAACTGCACTGAGAATCAAACTGACAGACCAGAGCCTGCGCTGGTCCAGTTAGCCAGTTAGTCCTCAAAGGCAATCTATACCCTTGAGCTCCGGATTGTTACCGTATGGGGGGCAATATGCCCTTTCACTTCCCCCTCCGGGAGGATACCCATACGGCAGTTTTCAACCGCATTCAGGTTTGACTGAAGTTACGACGAGTGGTTGGGTGCCTATGTTGCCCCAACAACCGAGAGTTGTATATTCCATGCAACAGTGTGTACCTATGTCTAATATCCCGACGACGCCAGCAATTGTAACCGTGTCGCAAGTTCAATCGATGCCTGTTGTATGTCAACCCCAAGTTGTAATGCAACAGCCTATTGACCCTGCAACACAACCACAATCGCCAACTGCCGGGACGACACAGATACAAACGGGAACCATAACCCCGCATCTTGGTCCGTCGGTTAGTATCGCACAGCAAAACATGGCTTCGCAGCCATGGATGGTTAGCCTTGATGTTGCAAACCTCCTTCCAATAGTCTCCAATCCTCCCTTAAGTGACAAGCTTCTAGCCTCAATTTGACAACATGAGTTTACATTCCAAAGTCCTCCTTTACCCTTTGGTCTGTGATGAATTTATAGGCCAGGAGGAGGAGGTTTGAGATCCTATTCTCAAGGGATGAGATCCATAAAGAGAGGGATTAGGGTTCCAAAAAGAGAGGGATTTTGATCCATGAACAAAGGAATGAGGCCCAAGTAGGTAAGGGCTCGAGGCCTTTTATTTGAGAAATATTCCCCCAACAAAGCTTCTAGAAGTTTCTTTTTATTTTTACCTATGTTAAGAAGCTTTCACACTTTTTAGTGGAGAATAGAGCACAAGATTGCGCAAACCACAATTATTATAACCATGTTTGTGCATGTTGTGACTAGGAAAAGTGCACAAGTGCTTGAAAATAGGTTTTTAAGCAATATAATCCAGGATGCTTGTTGTCTTTGTGATTGCCTTGCTTCCAACATTGTAGGGGAAAGTTTTGGAACACTTCATCGGATAACGACAAATCCAGATTTGCGTTCATTTTTCTAATGGTGACAAAATGACATGTAACAGTTTGCCCCCTAAAGTGCAAAGTCATAAAAGGTGTTTGAGGACTGAAGCACTTTATTATCCAAAAGTTCGAATTATACACCAATTGGTTGGCAACCTGAAACAAACATTCAAGGATTACAATACAATATCTTCATATAATCATCACTAAGGTAAGCATTCCCATACTCAAAATACAATTATCTCAAAGAACAAGTATGGAAATGCATAAAGATCCAATTCAATAGTAGACTGAGTATGGGCACAACCATAAAATATGGATCTATATTTACAATCATGAATATTTAAAAACTCCACGCAGTCTATATTGATGAAACTAGATCTAGGGTCTTGGTCTCCATCTCTATCAATCCATACTATGAACCTGACCATGTGAGTGAATGTATTGTAGTTGAACATGATAGAAACCACCTGATTATCGGTCAATGATGTGAACCATTAACAAGTGCAATAGAAATCATAATAATGAGAATGGTTCTCAACGTACCCCAATAAAATCTATGAAGCGTGAATAAATGTTATGAAACCAGCTCAAGAAAAGATAGAAAAGAGGGGGCAACCTCCTTTACATTACATAAATGAACAATTCTTGGATGATACAAATGAAAATACCTCCTTTCTATATATAGGAGTCTAAGGGGTTATAACATAATCAGAGCCGACATAACTATAATAATGTAAGGGCACAATAATAACAATAGTGGGCTTCTATGGGGCACAATAGTAACAATATGGACACTACATGGGTACATCAATATAATAAGTGGGTTATACTAATAACAATAAGGGGTTACACTAGTAGTATAGGGGCCTAACATGCCCCTCTCCTTCAAAAAGCGTTGTCCTCAACGCTTGAGTAGTTCTTGATGCTTCTATATAAAATTCTTGTCCTTGCATGTGGAATATTCAGCGGGTAAGTTCTTCCACTTGATGAGATACTCTGAAATTGATCGATTTCGTAGCTTCCGGGTTCTTGTTTCTGTGACTGCTCCAGGTTCCAATATGATTTTTCCGTCCTCTTCAATTTCTGGCAATATTGCTTGAATTTGGATCTTTTGCAACTTTTGAAGAAGTGGCCATACTTCTTCGTCCTTCTTCCATTCATCCCTTGCTCCGTTTACCCAATCTGGTTGGATAATAGAAATAGCACAAAACAATTCTTCCACATCCTCATCCTTGAAGAGTCTTCCCATTCGGTAAGGTCGCCATTTTTTAAGTGCATGTAGTATTGCCAACATTTCCTTCTCATAAATAGCTTGCTTGAGATGTAGCAGTAAAAATACCCAATCACCTACATCAAAACATTTTTCACTACAATGTTGATCTACCTGTTGTTTCATTTGATTTTGCACCGAAGTGGCGTTATCCTTTAAAAGTTGGGGAACTTGTTGTTGATGCTCGATGTGATCTTTCTCTGCTTGAACCTTTTTCTTCTTGATATGTCCTTCTATCTTTTGAGGAGTGGTAATTTCTTCCAGTCCTTTACAAGATATGGTCGAATTCATTTCTTGATGCTCGATGTGACCTTTCACTTCTTGAACATTTTTCTTCTTGATGTGTCCTTCTATCTTGATAGTTTCAGGAGTGGTAATTCTTGCCAATGCTTTACAAGATATAGTCTGATTCATTTCTTCTTTCTCTGGGGTGGTGTCCTGGCGTATATCCTCTTCTTTTGATGTTTCTTGATCCTTTTCTTCCTCCTCTTCATATTCTATGTAAAATATTTTCTTCTCAGCACACCTATGACCTTTAGTGCATTTGCTATCACAATTGTAACAAAGCCCTTTTTCTCTTTTTTCTTCCAATTGTTGTGGTGTAACCCTTTTAGGTTGTGGAAGGTTGGGAGAAACAACACTTCCATCTTTATAGTTGTGAGGGGTATGCTTCCTGGTTTCCATAATTTTTCTTTCCATTATGTCACAAAGCCCTTTTACTCTTTCCAATTGTTGTGGTGTTGCTCTAAAGAAGGTGTTGCTCTTTGTATCCTCATAATGTGCTATCATTTCCTCCGTGAAAATTGACCATGTAACAAGTTTTTTACGAGAACAAAGCCCTTCATACCATAAAAATTGATCTGGTTCTAAATATGAAGATGCAATACCTACCTTTTGTAACAGTTGTACACCATGTAGATCAAAATATTGCTCCATCTGAAGTATCCAATTTACCGGATCCTTGCCATCAAACTTCCTCATCTTGCTTTTTCTTGATTTTAGGAGCTTGACCTTGAAACGATTGTAACTTTGTACTTTTCGATCTTTAAGTTCTGAAATTGCAACCTGTAGTAGCCTTCTATGTCCTCTTTCCAATGCCACTAGTATGATCCAAATTGGATTCTCCAAGAAAGAGCTATGCACAATCTCTCGCAGTGACCTGATTGTAGGCTAGTTCAGTAGAGCGAACTTGTATGAAGTTCCACGTGTCACTGTTTCAAGATTTGACTCTGAAAAATATATAAATGAAAACTACAGCCCGTCCTCTTTCTGTACCTTCTTTCGAAATTTCAATCCGATACTCAGAAAGAAAAATATGACGATTTTCCCCAGGTCACATGTTTTGAGTGTAATTCAGGAGCCTACAAAAAGACCAACTTCTTGAGATCATATCTCCGAAACTATCGTGCGAAAAGCTCTGAAACTTGGACCCAAGGTTCAACGCGATTTCTTCTCAAATGGGTTTTTTTTGCGACTTCTAAAACATCACAGAAAAAAAAAGTTATAGTGAAAATGCCACGATGACCTGTTTGGAGCAGTGAAACCCTAGAATCTAAAGCTCTGATATCAAATGTTATGAAACCAGCTCAAGAAAAGATAGAAAAGATAGATCAACGCCTTAGAATTCAGCCTCTTCGAGGGGGAAACCTCCTTTACATTACATAAATGAACAATTCTTGGATGATACAAATGAAAATACCTCCTTTCTATATATAGGAGTCTAAGGGGTTATAACATAATAAGAGCCGACATAACTATAATAATGTAAGGGCACAATAATAACAATAGTGGGCTTCTATGGGGCACAATAGTAACAATATGGGCACTACATGGGTACATCAATATAATAAGTGGGTTATACTAATAACAATAAGGGGTTACACTAGTAGTATAGGGGCCTAACAATAAATGTCTTGAAGTTGAACACTCATAGAATCATCTGATTGAAGGTCAATGATGAGAATCTATCGTCGAAAGCAAGAAACTTTCCATTGAGACATGCAAGTGTAGAAATTTTGAATAATAAACACTTATTCAACAGAGATTATCCCGATTATACACTATTGCGGAATACATGCATAATATATAACCTCCTCTATGTTGATCATCAATTTAGCAGCATCAAAAACAATGAAACATCAATCACATGCACACATTAACACAGTATGTAACTTGGGGAAAGCTTACAGCTGAAAACCCCACACTATCTGTATATTAATGATTGAGAACATGTAACAATGCATAGTACAATACTCCTCTCAAGTATCGAGCACTAGCTCCATCTGTTACACACAAAACTAGCTCAGATCCGAACAATTCACAAGTTCAAATCTCCTCCGCTGCTTTGCATGCCTTTATTACACAATACCAAGTGAAAATCACCCACACTGAAAATCACGTGAGCACAGGCTATTTCACTGGGCATATACTGCACAATCCTCAAGGGCATACTCAATCCATTAATTGTGCAAGATCTCATGCACAACTATAGTCACAACTAATAGCAATCTCAACCTCTAACACCTGTCTCCACTGAACTGTACATGCATTGAGTTAATTGATGTATTCTTCAGTTGCATTATGGGTTAATAATTAGTGAATTAATTTAATCAATTAATTCACATCACTCATCACTAGTCTATTTACAGTTAGACTAATTACAACTAGTTTAACCAAGTCAAACTGAACACAACTCCATCAACTCCACATCAAACTCCACAGAACTCTCACATGCATGAGTTCTAACTGATGTCATGCATGCAATAGCTCAACTAACCCACAAGAAAAGCGTATTTCCTTCTGACAGCTGCATGTGCCACATCTGTAGCTCAAACTGAAGTGCTCCAAGAGGATAAGATAATGTTTATAGTCTAAATATTATTATGAGACAATAATATTTGACTTTTCTATTTTTACCTTGGCAGTCTAAAAATAGACTCTGATCACTCCGCTGTGAACCAGAAATAGAAGTCCATATATTTTTCCCAACATGACCAATCATCCATAAACAGCATCCTGCAACTCATAGACCATGATCCATATGTCTAAAAATAGACATAGTCTAAAAATGGACTTTGCGCCAAAAATACCCTGCGGGCCCACTTAGTGAAGGCGACTCCTTTCCACTAAGCTCCATCATCTTGTTACATTCTCAATAGCAAGATCCAAGGTACTAACGGAGGTTTCTTGATCAACTTTATAGATAATGTGTTGAATTTTATAGGAAGCAATTTGTCGTAGGAGGGCTTACGATGTGAAACTTACGTCAAGTTTTTGAAGAAAATATTTCAAAGTAATTCAAGGCTAACTCAGGGATGGACGATATGATTGAAGGCTATGAATTTCAAGGTAATTTTGACTAAGGTTGGACTTCTCTTGAACATATCAGTAACACGACACTTCGACTTGAAAACATTTGACCCAAAAATAAAACCAAAAACCAGTTTGAAGACTTTCAATGAAATTTGATAAATTGAGAGGCAAATGGATTTACTGACCCAGGCACGAAGGTGAGAGAGTGTCATGTTCAAGAGTGACACACTGCCTTTTTACAATATAATAATACATGTTTCTTTCCCATTTCCCCCCACCATTACTCGCAAGTACCTCTTTATTTTTATGCAAGCTTGAGGAGGATAACATATGCTTGTCCCGTAAGCTCATCCTTTAGATGAGTAATTCATAGTATTTTTAATGAACCCAAGGAAAGAGTGGTTCGGTCTCATCATGATTGCCGAGTCCTACAATGTTTACATTTTACGAGTCCACTGAAGGGGTAACTCAATGTCATTTTTCATATTTAAAGAGTTTCAAAAGACACAAAGAAAACTCATGCATTTATTTCAACTTAAAGTTTTAACGAGCCTGAAGAAAGTAAATCTCAATGTTTTTCCTATTTAGGGAGTCAGGAGAAAAACATAAGTAAACTTCCAAATGTCATTTTTCGTAAATTTAAACACTCAAGCCTAGAAAATGGTAAAATAAAGCAGGAGAGAACTCTTTTGACCATGATTAGTCAAAGTATACACTTTTCGTAAATAGTCTACATCATCCATACAATGGGTAAATTTATGCCAAATAAATGTCATTTCATTTACTTTAACAAGCTCAAAATAAACAAGCATACTCAACAATCTTTTCATATTTCAAGACTTCGAAAAAAAATTAAAGATAACTTCAGGATTTCACTTTTTCGTAAATTTAAAGAGCATGAAAAGTGCTAAAAGTATACTTGTTGCCAAATTAATATATTTTCACAAATAACCCTGTAATCTACACATCCAATCTCAAAATTATCATAGTTTCTAAAATAATACTGAAAAACATTAAAATATTCTGAAATTTAAAATCTATAGGCAAAAAATATTATTTAAATAGACCTATTTTTCTCATAAAAAGTCAAAAAGTAAAAATTTCTTTACCATTTTGGTTTTTACCATTTCAGAGCTCTTGAGAGTGCATTTTTACCCAAATCTTCAACGACTGATTGTGATCAATCTGGTGGACCATTTCGATTGTTGTATTCTCCAGTTAAGAGATCATCCCTTGTTCTCATCATTCATGGTTTTTATTTTTCATTTTAATGGTGATTTCTTAATTTTTTAGTGTGTTTTAGAAATTAGGGTGCGCTCATGGGCTTGTGCACTTTTCCTTTATTGGGAATGTGCAAGCCTAATGCTCCCAATACTGGGAAAGTGCATCTTGCACAGTTTTACCTCAGAAAATTTGCGCAAATGCGCTCTAATTCTGAAGGAGAATCACACAAGGAGACGAGGGCATCTAAAATATATGGAAAACACTCAAATTTTTTGAAAATTCTTCCGAAGTTCGTTTTCTAAACATTTTCCTTCATTCATTACACAACTTAATGTGTCAAAATGGAATGGAGGGAGAGAGAAATGCAAGCACTCAGAAATTGTGGCTTGGAAAAATATTTCTTGATTTCGGGAATGAGGGCCTAAATAGATTTATTGACATGGTTAGTGAGGGATTTCAATTTCCAAGACCAATTCTTTCATATTGGTGATCATAAACTAACCTTTGACATCTATTTCTTAATAGGGCTTTCATGTCGTGGAACCAATTATTCATTATTTGGTGGTATGACAGACAATGAATCAACAGAGTATTACCTAAGCAAACATTGTGTTTGTGGATCCAAACTTAGTGTTGGAAGGATTAAGATTAAGGGCATAATAGAAGTTCCAATGGATACCATAGCATATACCGTTTCTCGTTTATGTGGAAGTGTAGCACTTCACCTAGTCACCAAAGAACAAATGCAAATTTCATTGGAGTGCATGCAACCTACTGTGTTCAATTGGTGTGAAGGGGTTGTTACCAACTTGAAAGGACAACTTACCAAAGAAAAGAATGGACAACTCAAAAACTTTGGATATGGTGCCATAGTGGTATCATTTTCTTTGGACAGGATCCCCATGATTTGCCCATAGATTTCCATGGAGATGGAGGGCCCACGAGATTCTTGTATGTGATAGTGGGTTTTATTGATGGCCCACCACAAAGGTGGTTATGGTCCAGTGATAAGGTACACTCCTATGTTTTTCAGATGGATGAGTCACCAACTCCTCATGATTTAGGATTACCCATATGCGGGTATGGATTTTAGAGGTGATCCTAGTATCCCTCTTCTTACTGGATTGCAATGGGGTGACATAGGTAAAAAATACCACTTTGGTTGTTTTTTAATTTTATTTTTAATTCACATCAAAGACTAATTATCTAAAATTATCATGTAGATGTGGGACCAGTCAAACCAACAACAATACGACGGATCACTAGACATGATGAGAAACCAGTCCCTGTGGAGTAGGATCTAGTTGCAGTAGAGATTCTAATTCAGATCGATAGTAACCTAGAGAGACTAACTCTGGATATCCCAGACATTAGGATTGATGATCTTCCTCCTAGCTATCAAAGTCATACAATATGTCTACTTGGGTGGATTGGTCATATGTTATGATGAGTGGCTCATGCCATCATTTGCTATCATAAGCACTATGCTTAGTCTCTAGGCATAAAAATAGATTTTGTTTTTTGGTCTATCAACATGTTCTTATAATAAAGATTGCGGACCTCATATGTCTTGGATGACATTTTTTTAAACTCAAACTTTTTACAAACATTATGATTAAAGGAGACTACTTCTATTTTATCAACTTATTTTGTACAGTATATGAATGATTATTGTTTTCTTTTTACAAATATTGCAAATATCAATTTAACATATAATTTTATAATGCATCAGTTAATGTGTTTAAATGTCTTGGAATGTGTTGGTATTCAATGTGATCGAATTCTCTTTCCAAGAGATGGACTTGTAAAAGAATTATTAGCATTTAAGAATTTCTAACTAAAAAAGGTGACTTAGGTGTAATACTATGAGTTGAGAATCCAACCTAACGATTAAATGACAAATACCAAATGAAATGGAATTAGATAACAGTTCAATGAACACACTATATTTTGCAATATTGTTTGTCATTTTGTAGAGTCACTAACTCATCGGTGGGAAAATACATGGCCCAAGCTACAGAGGAAAGATTTTGAGTACTGTGACTAGCACCATCAACGTAGCCAATGTAAGTTTGAAGGAGCGTTGACATCTACAAATCAAGTGTAACACAAGATAAACAGGGGAAATAGAAGGAGAAGGTAAAAAATAAGAAAAATGGCCACACATGTAAAATATGATACAATAATATACAATGTACCCATGCAATAAATCAAGCATAGTACTTTTTCAGGTAAAACCCATTTCTCAGCTTAGCCAAATGAATACCTTCATAGTCAACTAGCTCATAAGCACCTTTTGAAAGTGCACATTTTACAATATAGGGGCCATGCCACATAGCTTCAAACTTACTAGCTCCTAACTTATCATGTTATTGATCATAAACCAATACCAAGTCACCTTCTGAATACATACGAGGATTTACATTTCAATCAAATTGTGCCTTAACATGCTTCTTATTAGTATCGCTAGCCAACACAACATCACATTGAGTTTCATCTAGACGTACTAAGTATAAAAAAAGTTCTTCCTCTGCAGAATTAGTAGGAAGCAGTTCGATTGGTAGCTTCAATGACAAGATTTCACATTCAATAGGTAAGACTGCTTCCAAACCGTAAACCAACTGAAAGGGTGTAAAATTGGTTTTTTTTTTTGTTGAGGTGTGATATGCACACATTGCGGAAAAAAAAAATTAGATGTTATTTTTGTTTATGAATCCCTATAATCCATTGAAGAATAGTGGTTAAAAATTTGTTCATGGTTTCTACTCGGTCATTGACCCACAAGTAATAGGGAGTCGAGCTATCATGAGATAATCCCAACTTTGCAGTAAGTTTGGTCATCATAAAATTTAAAAAATGGTTGCCATGATCTGTGACAATGGTCTGTGGGACACCAAACCCAACAATCACATGATTGAATATGAAAACAGCAACGGTTTCAGCATCATATTTGTATGTAGGAATCACCTTGACCCATTTTGTAAAATAATCCGCAACTAGGATAATATACCCATGTCCCCCAACCGAGTGAAGGTTACATGTAATGAAATTGATGCCCCATTTTGCAAAGGGATCAACGACGATGATTGGGTGAAGAGGAGCAAGAGGGAACACATTTTGTGATGATATATTTGACAATTATGAAATTTATGGACTACAATAATGCAATCTTTAAACATGGAAGGCCAGAAATATCTATCGAACAAGATTTTATGGTCAATGGAAAACCCTGACATATGACCGCCACATGCTCTAGAGTGGCAGTCATTTAAATCTTTTTTAGCTTCATCATAAGTTAAACATTGTTTAAAAACTGAATCAACACCATGACGCTAAAGTGTATTTCCAACAATAGTGTATTGTTGGGATTGGTACTGAATGTGACAATGGTCAATTCAAGATAATTTAGGACGAAAAGTATGAGTTTGGAGATAAATGATAATATCTCCATACCAAGGCTCTAATGCACTGATAAGAAAGAGAGATTCATCTAGAAGAGAATCCTCTACCATAGTTTCTGTCTCAAAATAGGGAAAGTCACCAATAATATCAACAAACACTAATGATTTCTTTGACTTGGATTTAACAAATTCCAAGTTAAATTCTTGTAGGATAACAATCCATTTGGAATATTTTTCCCCAAGCAATTGTCTGGTAAGAATATAAACCATGGGGTTGCAATATGAAATCACTATTGTTTTGCGCAATAGAATATAATGAAGAAATCTTTTGAAAACTTGCACCGTTGCCAAGGTAAATTTCTCCACATGTGCATATTTTATTTCAGAATTGGTAAGATTCCTACTCAAATAGTAAACCACATGTTCATTTTTAATTCATCCTCTTGGACTAATACCATACCAATGGTAGTGTCTGATGCTGCTAATAAAAAATAATCTCAGTGACAATTAGGTGGATGCAATAAAGGTGTGTGAGTCAACACATGTTTAAGTGCATCAAAATCTTTTTGAGCAATTTCATCCCAAATGAAAGAGATTCCCTTTTTCAAAAGCCGAGTGAAACCTTTAGTTAGCTCTACCTAATTCGAAATGAATCGACATAAAAAAGTTTTCTTTCTTCTGCAAACTTTGGAGTTGGCGTAAATTCGAAGGAGGCAAATTCAGAATAGCCTCTACCTTAAGCAGGTCAACACAAATGTCTTCTTTAGACATGACAAATCCCAGTAAACGACCAGATTTCACACAAAAAATACGTTTGCGTGAATTTTCTCTAATGCCGACATTAGAGAAAAATTGCTCGTAAATCCACTGAATGATCTTCACATTTCAATGAATATGCTAGTAGATCATCAAAATATGGTTATACAATATGCTTAATGTCATGAAAAAAGTAAGACATAACCTGTTGAAAAATGGTGCCAACATTCTTTAGTCTGAATGGAAGCTTTTGATAGGTGAAAGTTCCACATGGAAAAATGAATGTGGTTTTATGATGATCCTTGAGGAGTATGTTAATTTGATTTTATCGAGAAAATCCATCTATAATAGAAAATATTTCATTACTGGCAAAATCATCAATTATTTGGTTAATATAAGGAGTAGGATAGTTATATTTAGGACAAGATTTGTTAATTATAATCAATGCATACTCTTATTGTCCTTTGCTTCTTGTTAACAGGAATGGTGTTGGAAATCCAACCAATCAAGGGAAAATGATAGATAAAACCAACTTTTAGAAGTTTTTCAACTTCAGCTTTGATAGCGGAAACATTTCTAGGATGTACTGGACGTAACCTCTGTCTGATATGCTTAGCATCCAGGTAGCTCTTGATTTCATGAACTATAATACATGGGTTTATTCCTAGAATTTCCTAATAAGACCAAGAAAAAATCTCATGGAATGGCTTGGAATAGGCCTTATAAGTCTAAATTTCATCAAGTGAACATGAGACACCTATATGAATGTTTTATGTAATTCCAAGTTTCACGGAGATATTAAGTAGAATTGTTGTAGATATATTCTCTAAATTATTTTCAAATTTAGATTCAAATGTCGATATAGGGAACTTACGGTTATCTACAATCTCAGGTGAAAATATGGTAAAAGAGTTATTCTCAATCTTTTCGAAGTTGGGAAGAGAAGAGGAATGATGATGATAATCGTCCCAAGGCATTTCATCTAAAGTCATAACTTCCATTATACTCTCATTTTTTGGAAACATGTTATCAAAAGGATCAAGAAATGATATAGGTTCCAACCAAGATGACTGAGAATATTTATCAATGATCACCTTCACTTAATCAATATCAATACGAAGTGGTTCTGAAAATGATTGAACTATTGAGAAATCTAGGGCATTCAAAGTTAACAATTTCTCTTCCTTGATAATTGATTGTGATTCACTTTTAGTTCTTATCTTATAGTCTTTTTTTCTTTAGATTATTAATGTGTTCTTTCATCAAGACAATTACCAATATGCATAATAAAATAAAGTGACACCGTATGTAAGCTTCTTCTGCCAGTGCCAAAACCTCTCACCTCTTGAGAGGAAAACCCGATCAAAATTCTTCTTTTAGATCTTTAATTGATAAGTACCAAGACCATGACACAAAACCTTGACTCTAATATCCTCTCAAAAAGCTTGTCACAAGCCTTGATGCTCTACCTCTTCATTTCCTTACCTTCTTGATCTTGAATTTCTCTCCTCAGCTCCTTCTAGAGAAACTCAGTCTCTATCCTTCTCGCTACTCCTTCACAACTTACCTAAATAATATCGGTCTTTAGGTCTTCTAGAAAAACTCAACCTATTCTTTGATCACCCAGAAGAGTCTTCCTTTGTTGCCTCAGAAGATACCTTCCTTCGCTATTCCAAAAGAAACCCTACTTCGCAGATACTAGAAGAATCCTTCTTCATATGTCTAGAAGAATCATGTCTTAGCACTGCCCTAGAAGAATGCCTTCTTCACTGATCTAAGAAAACCATTCTTCGCTGCCCCAGAAGAAACCCTTTCACTGCCCTTACTTCACACTTCTCTTCTACACCCTTTCTTCGCACTTCTCTTATAGGGTTGAATTCAGATTGAATTTCTTGCTTAGAATGGAGGCCGAGTTCTTCTATTTATACGACTCTCCACTTGGTCTTTAGGCCGACTTCATATAGAGAGTTCCTTCATCGTTTGTAGGCTGACTTGAAGAGGTTAGGTGACAAGTTCTTGGAGAATACTTTACATAGACAAGACAACCTTTTATAAAGTGTAATATGACTTCATTTACATGACAATGACTAGATCACAAATAAATCCTAAAGACTCTCAATGGGAGTATTGACTCAAAAGAAAAATCCCTTGCTCATGAAACCCATGAAGCAAGACAATAAAATAATTTTATTTTTTTCTTATTTACATCTCATTACATAAAATCATATTTACATGTCATTATGAAGACCGAACTTAGTTACACTTTCAAACACTCCCTCTTAACTAGGGAGGTATTCATAATAGTACTTGGACTTTCTCAATTTGAAGAATATCTCATAAGAAGAATTCGGATTTGTAACTCATTTGTATAGCATCATATTGATCAACATTATTATATAACAAGGCATTGACTAACAAATCCATCTCTCCACAATATTTTGAGCTCAATGCTGGCGAGACCAATGATTTATAAACACACTTACATTGTCTCTCTTGGAACATACCCCACCTAGGTTCTCTCAAGATATGCTCCATGAGGAATATTTTTTTCTTGGACTCCCCAGTCCCACGAATAATATCACTCCTCCACCACTACTCTTTCATGGGATTCCCTATCTCATCCCCTAAGAGTATCAAATGCCAAATGATTACACAATCCTCCATTTTGTCTTCCCAGATGAAGACCAGAATGACATGTCTATCTCTCCTTTTTCATACCAGGAGGACATATTCCATTAAAAGAATGTACTCTTTCCTATCACAAATGAATGTACCTAAGCTTCCTACTTAGGAATTTCCCAGTTTCTTCCAAGTAAGAAACTTTATTTTAGGTTCCCTCTTAACTAGGGACCTATCATGTAGAAAATCTTGTAGGTTCACAAGCTCATGCAATATACTAAAGCACAAGACAAGAATCTACTTCTAATTTCAACCAACGGAATCTAATAGATCGAAGAAAACAATATGAACAAGAAGAAGATAAATCAATGGAACATAACACAAGATGTATATGGGGAAAGCCACTGCTCAAAACCCTGCTAGTTGTTATTTCATATATCAGAAATATGAGTGAATATACAAAGCTTTTTCTCACTAGAAATATTCCACACAAGTATGCTCAACTCTCTCAGCTCACAAGCAAGCTCTTGGCCAACACTTAGCCAATTCTATAGCTCTCCAATCCCCTAATCTCTTTCGTAATTCTCAGGATGAATAAAGTGCATTTAAAGGGAATTCATGCTTTCAAAACTACACAATTCCAATCATAGGATCAATCTTTGATGCATGCATGATATTTACACTCTAGTAAATAATACAACTAATAGTACATTGTCCCTACACTCTAGTCTCAACTGGGTCTTTCTCATAATTGACATGCATGAGTTTCTGATGAGGGAATCTTCAGTTAATTAGAGTGACACTTGTGGATGCACTAGTGCACCAACTGACTGTTAAATCTCTATTAGTTCCACAAACAGTTTGGAACTAATTTAACTGAACTTAACTCAGTAAACTGAGTGATATAATTTCCAACTCAATTTAAACTCATACTGGACCCCTAAAATTTAGGGAGAACATATACGTGACTACAGAAATACTTCCAACTCGAAATTCCTAATCTAATTAAGTTAATTAAACTTAATTAACTATTTATAAGTTTCTATGAGAATAGAATTCAATTTTAATTCTCAGTTTAATTCAAGGACAAATTATACTGGAATTTCTTATTGTCATTTCTCAACACTCCCTCTCAACAAGAAATGGAATATCAGCTACCCTGATCCTGTCTCCGGGAAAATCGAATTTACATATTGACAATGCCTTTGTCAAAATATCAACATCTTGCTCCTTCATGGGAATTTACTCTAACAACATAATCTGCCTCAATACACAATCTTTTAGATGATGATATCGAACATCAATATGATTGGAAAGATCATGAAAAATTGGATTTTCAGATAGTTTGATACAACTTTGATTATCACAGTAAATCACAGTTGGATCCATCAGCTAACCAAACAAACCAACCAGGATCTTCCTCATCTAGATGGCATCACATGCTGCCTAACTTGCAGCCATGTTCTCTGCCTCTGCCGAACCGAGTGCAACCAATATTTTTTTCCTGTTGTACCAAGAAAATTTCGTTGACCCAATATTGAAGATCCTTCCTGATGTGATCTTCCTATCGGATGGACTCCCTGCCCAATCTACATAGGTGAAGCCTTGAATCTTCACTCCCTTTTTCCATCTATACCATAATCCATACTGAGAAGTGCCCCTGAGGTATCTCAACACATGCTTTGTCGGCTTCCAATACATATTGGTAGGCCTAACCATCGCTTGACTAAGCTACTTAAATGCATAGCACATATACGGTCATGTGTTCACCAAGTACATGATTAAACCCACAAGCTACCTGTAAACAATGGCTTCCACTACTTCCCCTGAAGTAGCATCCTCCTTCCTCCAATACCCTGCTAGAGGAGTCTCCATGTGTTTGCTTCTCTCCATGCGGAATCTCCTGAGATCTCATTGGCATAATTTCCCTGAGACACAAACAACTCCCCATCTCCCTGCAATAGCTCCATGTCATGAAAGAAATGCATGAGCCCCATGTACTTCATGTAAAACTCTCTTGCAAGGTCCTCCTTGCAAGAATTGATCAACTGATCATCACCTGTTAGTATGAGATCATCAGCATAAAGTACAATGATCAACAATTTACCTTCCACCACTATGTGGTACAGGTTCGCATCCACTTCACTCTTCGTGAAGCCCAACTTGGTGAAGTAGCTATCCATCCTGGTGTACCAAGCATGATGTGCTTGCTTAAGTCCATATAACGCTCTCTTGAGTCGGCACACATGCGAATCACGGTCAAAGGTCTCAAAAACTTCACGCTTTTCTATGTACACCTCTTCCTCAATCATGCCATTAAGGAAAGTTGTCTTCACATCCATATGATGTGTCTTCCAACCCATCTGTGCTGATAATCCCAATATAGATTTGATTGATGAGTACCTTGCAACAGGACAAAATGTCTCATCATAGTCAATCCCCTCTATCTGTGAAAAGCCACGGACCACAAATCTAGCCTTATGCTTCTCTACACTACCATCTACAACTTTCTTTACCTTGTAAAGCCAACGAGAACTCACCATTGACTTGTCCTCCGGTCTCGGGACCACATCCCAAACACTGTTACGAACTATGGAGTCATACTCTTCCACAATGGAATCAACCCAAACTGGCTGCTGCACTTCTTCCTTAAAGGAAGATGGCTTTATCACAACACGTTCGCACATAAGAGCCATGTATATAGCGTACCTCTCAGTTGACCCACTCTCCCTACGCTGAGAAGTGGGTGCTCCCACATTCTCCCATGCATCGTCCAACAATCTGTCAGCCCCTCTGGTGCGCTTTCTTCCCTCTCTAGAAGACTCTGCAAGAGTGGATGTCTCCACTCTTGGATCCTTTGCATGTGGCTGCTCCACATCAATATTAGGCTTTCCTCAACCTTAGGAGCTAAAAGCTTCTTATTCTCATGTAGATCAAGCTCCCTCTCAAGGGAAACTCGCATTACCTTCTCCTCTTCGAATCTGACATCCCTATGAACCACTATAATCCTGTTGGTCGACAAGTACACTCGATAGTTGTGAGGTATATTAGTGTACCCAAAAATATCCCCAACTCTGTCAATGTCGACTCAAGATTCTTCCATGCATATTTGATCACACGGAAATATATCGATGACCCAAAAATCTTGGAATGACCAACATATGGCCTCTTACCGGAATAAGCCTCCTATGGTGTCTTCATCTTAAGTGTTTGATGTTGGCTACAGTTTTGAACATAAACTATTGTGTTGCATGCCTCAACCCACAAGTGTAGTGGTAGGCCCTCATCATGCAACATTGCCCTTGATTCCCTTACTATGCTTTTATTCTTCCTCTCGGGCACCCCATTCTGCTGAGAGTTATGGGGTGCCATCAACTCCCGTTTCATCCCTTCTACTGCACAGAAACTATTAAACTCATTTGAGACATACTCACCACCATTACCACTCTGTAGAGCTTTAACCTTCTTGCCCAACTCTTTCTCCACCAATACTTTAAACTCACAAAACTTTGTGAAAGTTTGATCCTTTTTCTTTGTGAAAAATGTCCAACATTTACGATAATAGTCATCAACAAATATAACATAATACCTGTGTTTGGCCATGGATGCTGTCGAGAATGGTCCACACACATCTGAATGGAATGAATCTAGAATAGCCTCTGCTCAACTATCTCTATCGTGAAAGGAAGACTTGGTGTATTTTCCCAAAGTACACCCCTTGCATGTATCAACATGCTCAAGCATACCTTTGGGAAGACCCGTAGACATCTACTGAAATATCTTCAAAGCCCCATGATGCAAGTGGCTCAATTGCCTATACAACAACTTGCCAATGTCTCGGCTTTGCACCCTTTTTTCTTTTGTGGTCAAAGCATCACACTCCTCTACCTCCATCTTATAGATATTCTTCAACTAAATCCTTATCTTCTTTACTTTACCTGTGGCTATGTGTCAAAGGAACGCCTTTCCTTTCGATAAGATCACATCATAACCTGTATCCTCAAGCATGACAATAGATACCAAGTTCTTCTTCATCCCAGGCACATACATAACATTCTTCAAGATGAGTGGAGCCCCATGCTCCCTCTGAAAAGTAATCATGCCCAATCCAGTAACACTATACTTCCTGTCGTCACCCATCTCGATATGCATATGGAGATCTTTCTCTTCTAGGTCACTAAATAACTCTTTGTCACCAGTCATATGGAATGAAGTTCCATTGTCTAAGTACCATACACTTCCCATCATTGATGACATAATGCATGAAATGAGGGAAAATTCCAATTCGAATTGAGAGGCCAAAGCCTCACCCATCACTCCTCCTGAGGACTTCTTCTTGGACTTCTTGAGTGGACAATTTGTAGAAAAATGGCCCATCTCATGGCAATGAAAGAACTTAACTTTTACCATGTCTTTCTTCTTACCTCCATGATAAGAATCCAATTTGGAATGGGAAGCTTTCCCTTTCCCCTTCTTCACCTTAATCGCTAAGGCACAGTTTTCTTCATCATCAGTCTTTGATGAAGAGCCATCCTTGGTGTTCCTCTTGATCTCCTCCTGCATCAAATTCGACCATAGTTGTTCCCAATTCGAAAAATTCTCTCAACCATTGACAGAGCCTTGTTAACTATGCCAACTCTTTTGGAGTCCTAGAAGAGCAAGACTCACCATATCATCCTCAACAACCGTGATTCTAGCACTTCCAAGTTCATCATGACATTGAGTGAACTTGGTCAAGTATTTTTGAATAGTCTTGCCTTTCTCCATTTTGATTTTTCAAAGTTTTTCCTTCAGTGCCAATTTCCTTTTGTCACTATTGTTCTGATACATGTCCGTGAATTCTTTCCACATAACATACAAAGTTTCCTTTCCATGGAGACTTGATACAATGTGGTTTCGAACTCCCTCAAGGATTATCTGCCTCGCCTTCACAACACACTTCTTCCATTTAGCCAAATTTTGTGCATCTGATGCTGCTGGATTAGGAATTTCTTGATCAACAAATTCCTTCAAGCCATTATCCTCTAGCAAAACCTCCATTTTGCGCCTCCAAGCTATAAAGTTTGAGCTGCCTTCCAAGGCATACTCGATCCACAAAACGTAGAATGCCATTTGTCAATCTTGAAGTATGTATTGTAAATTAAAATTTCTTCTATAACCCAAAACTCAAAACTTTTAAATCTCCTCTAGTATATTGAATTTAGCTCTGATACCATGTGGAAAATCCTATAGATTCACAAGCTCATGCAATGTACTAAAGCATAGGACAAGAATCTACTTCTACTTTTAACCAACGGAAGCTAATAGATCGATGAAAAAAATATGAACAAGAAGAAGATAAATCAATGGCACATGACACACGATGTATCTAGGGAAACCCACTACTCAAAACACTGCTATCTGTATTGCATATATCAGAAATATGAGTGAAGATACAAAGTTTGTTCTCACTAGAACAATTCTGCACAAGTATTCTCAACTCTCTCAGTTCACAAGCAAGCTCTTGGCCAACACTTAACCAATTATGTAGCTCTCCAAGCCCCGAATCTATTACGTAATTCCTAGGATGAATAGCCCGAATGTAAATGGAATTCATTCTTCCAAAACTATGCAATCCAAACATAGGATCAACCTCTGATGCATGCATGATATTTACACTCCAGTAAATAATACAACTTATAGTACACCGTCCCTACATTCTAGTCTCAACTGGGTCTTTCTCAGAATCAACATGCATGAGTTTCTGAGGAGGGAATATTCAATTAACTAGAGTGACACTTGTGGATGCACTAGTGCACCAACTGACTGTTAACTCTCTATTAGTTCCACAAACAGTTTGGAACTAATTTAACTGAACTTAACTCAATAAATTGAGTGATCTAATTTCCAACTCAATTTAAACTCATGTCGGACCCCTAGAATTTAGGGAGAACATATACATGAATACATAAATACTTCCAACTCGAAATTCCTAAGCTAATTAAGTTAATTAAACTTAATTAACGATTTACAAGTTTCTATAAGAATAAAGTTCGATTTTAATTCTCAGTTTAATTAAAGGACAAATTAAACTGAAATTTCTTGTTTTCACTTCTCAACATATCATAGCTCCTCATGTGGAGATCCTCAAACAATAAGCTGCTTGAATACCACCTTCCTTCGATGTCATGAATTTCTTCTTCGTCAAGGAGTCTTTGTTTCTTAGTAGTTTCTACATAGGGCACCAATCATCTATCACTTTTGTCCATGAGTTAGTCATATCTTCAACTAATCAGAAAGTGATCCATCAATTTTTCTAACTGGATTTGCTTCATGTCATTCTTATTTTCATGCCATATTTTTTGGTGGGACATTACATCCTTCTATATGGTTCTCTTGGAAGTCATCCATAGATTTCCCTTTGGCAGTCCTACATAAGCCCATCCAGATATTAGTTCAAAAATAATCAATGAACACTTCAAATCAAAATTACCATTGTGATAATATTTCACCATGACATGTTCTTGAAGGTGTTAGCATCCTACATGCAGATTAACACATCTCCCACTGATATTTATTTTCAAGGGTCTCTATCTTTTTCCAACTTCTATTAGAGTCTTCACATATTTATAGGAGATTTTCTAGTCAAATCTTCTTGGACTTCGGATGTTGAATGCCTTATACCTTCATTGCATATTATCATGATCTCTTTCTATATTTTCTCACACACTTCAGGAGATTCCAATCATAGTTCCTTAATTCAAGTTAGCTTCCTCATGATTCATATGAGAACACATTATGTTGATTGCATCTAGTGTGACTTATGCTTTTCTGCAATTTGTCGGAGGATGAGATCAATTAACACTTCAAATAAAAATTACCTTTGTGATGATCTTTCAACATGACATATTCTTGAAGGTGTTAGCATCCCGCATGTAGATTAACACATCTCCCACTTATATTTATTGTCAAGGGACTCTATCCTTTTCCAACTTCTATCAGAGTCTTCACATATTTCCTGGAGATTTTCTAGTCAAATCTTCTTAGACTTCGGATGTTGAATGCCTTCTAACTTCATTGCATATTATCACGATCTCTTTCTATATTTTCTCACACTTTAGGAGATTCCAATCATAGTTCCTTAATTGAAGTCAACTTCTTCATGCTTCATATGAGAACACATTATGTTGATTTCATCTATTGTGACTTATTATTTTCTGCAATTTGTTGGAGGAGGAGATCCCTTCTTCTACTGGTCATATTTCCTAAGATGGAGAAAGTGATCCATATTATCTACAACCGTATGACATGAACTTCATAATATCATATGTAAGCAGGCATACCTCATCTTTCCTTTCGGTCATCCAGACTTCCTATAACGGCTACATTTGGATGAAGGAACTTCATCCTTTAGCCTTGCTTTCTTGTTATGTCATCATACCATCATCCCTTGAATCCCAGGAGTTAGGATTCTTGATGAAGACCTTGATTTCCTTTCTAAATCGGTGAATCCTTTGACAAGGATTCCATTATAGAAACTTTGAGGATGTTTCATATCCTTACCTGGCATGTGTGTTTCCTTATTGATTATGATGGTCCAAATCGATGATGATACTTGTTTCCCTCTATAAGTATTTCAATGAGGTTTCCTAGAGCTCTTATTCTAATATAATTTATTCCATACATTCTTTTTTCTTCCCATGTCACGAGCTCTTACTTCTAATGCTTCTCTAATGCTATTTTCTAATTTGATGCATCCTAGCTTATTCACACTACACCCTACCTATAATTTACAAGTGGAAAGTACCTTCTAGAGAAGAAGATCATCTAAGTCATAGTAGAGATATTTTACTTCTTCATTCTTAAGCTTCTTTGACTCAGGTTCGTTCACTTCTTCAGTAATGCAGGCTTCTTCCCCATTCCTCTTGTCCTTACTACAATTAGGATAATCTCTTCTATAGTTCCCAAGTTCATGACATCCATAGCATGTTACCTTATCCATGTTCTTCTTTTTCTTTTGAGGACCAAACTTTCCAAATTTCCCTTTCTTCTTTCCATTGCAACATATGCTTGATTCTGCTCACTTGGGCCAACATAAATCTTTGCCTTTAGTCTGGTTTCTTCAATCTTATAGAGTGACCATAGATATTGAAATGGAGTAGTCTCTTTCTCCCCATATAAAATTGAAGTGAAGTTACCCCATTCTTCTGGTAGTGCATTTAGTACTACTGTGATCATCTCTCTATCAGACATAACTTCTCCTAGTTCTTGTAGTTGATCTCAAATTTCTAATATCCTCATGAAGTATGAGACTATTCCATCTTCCTTGGATATCTTCAGTTTGTAGATTTCTTGCCTTAAGTACTTCTCCTGCAATACTTACAGAAAAAAAACTCTAGCAATTTTTCATATATAACTTTTGCAGTCTTCAATTTTGATACATATGGGATTAGAGAGTCCTTTATAGATTCTATAAGAATCTTTTGGACTCTCACTTTTCCTTCATGAGCTTGAGTATCTTCTTTTGGAGGCTGGGTTATCAATCCATTCATCTGATCCATGACCTCATTCTTAATAAGATTTAGGTTTGTTCTTTTCTTCCATGTAAGAAAATTTACAGCCCCAACCATTATATTTCTTTCCTTAGAAAAATACATTTTGATATTATCATATATAGTCATAGACTTACTTGAGTGATTGTTTCTTGATTCCTTCTCCATCTAGATGTTGATGTAGGATCTTCTTCTCGAGTGATTGATGTGAGAGAGCTTGATTCACTATACTTCTTGAATGTTCTAGTCTTCCTTCTTTCTTGAAGAGCTTTCACTCCTTTGATGATGTGATGATATATGAAGGACTTCTAGGGTTTCGGTCTTTCTTCTTGCTTCCTTCTTGAAGAAAATTTCAAGACTCTTGCTTGAAGTATTATTTGATCCAGGGTTTCAGATTGATGAAGATTTAAATCTCTTGCTTGGAGTTCTTTGGCTTGCTTTTGATCCTTCTTTGAAGTTTAATTCTCGTGTGCGTACTTGCTTGAACTATCCCTTCTTCTCTTCAACACCTCAGCTCTAATACCATGTTGAGAAATCTAGGGCATTCAAAGTTAACAATTTCTCTTTCTTGATAATTTCTTGTGATGCACTTTTACTTCTTATCTTATAATATTTTCGTCGTTAGCTTATTAATGTCTTATTTCATCAAGAAAATTACTAACATGTGTAGAAATTTTGAATAATATAACACTTATTCACAGAGATTATCTTGATTATGCACTATTACGGAATGCATGCATAATACATAACCTCCTCTACATTGATCATCAATTTTGTGGAATTAAAAACAATGAAACATCAATCGCATGCGCACATTAACACAGTATGTAACCGGGGAAAGAATACAGCTAAAAACCCCCAACTATCTGTATATTATAATGATAGAGAACTTGTAACAATACATAGTACAATACTCCTCACAAGTACTCAGTACTATCTCCACCTGCTACACACAAACTAGCTCAGATCTGAATCAAGTCACAGGTTCAAATCTCCTCCGTTGTCTGCCTACCTCTACTACGCAATCCAATGTGAGAATGTGAGAATAGGTCTGATCCAAACTCGTTTTCCCTTGACTTGTACCATGCAATCCTCATTGGCAATATCCATCAATGCATGTGCAAATCTCATGCACAGCTATAGTCACAACTGATAGTAGTCTCCACCTCTAACACCTGTCTCCACTGAACTGTCCATGCACTGAGTTAGCTGATGTATTATTTAATTGCTTTATGAGTTAATAATTAGTGAATTAATTAATAATTAATTCACATCACTCATCACTAGTGTATTTGCAGTTAGACTAAATACAACTAGTTCAACCAAGTCAAACTGAACACAACTCCATCAACTCCTCAATCAACTCCACCAAACTCAATCACTTGAGTTCTAACTGAAGTCCGTCATGCAATAGCTCAACTAACCCACAAGAAAAGTGTATTTCCTTCTGGCAATTTCATGTGCCACATCCGTAGCTCGAACTGAAGTGCTCCAAGAGGATAAGATAATGTTTATAGTCCAAATATTATTAAGAGCTAATAATATTCGACTGTTCTATTTTTAGCCTGGCAGTCTAAAAATAGACTCCGCCCATATGTCTAAAAATAGAAGTCCATCTATTTTTACCAACATGACCAATCATCCACAAATAGCATCCTGAAACTCATAGACCATGATCCATATGTCTAAAAATAGACATAGTCTAAAAATATACTTTGCGCCAAAAATAGCCCGCGGGCCCACTTAGTGAAGGTGACTTCTTTTCACTAAGCTCCATCATCTTGTTGCATTTTAAACACTCCTCAACAAGATATGGATTATATGCAACCCCTATCCTGCAACTCTAGAATGTTCTGCATGCAACACATTTGCCCGGTCCACTTGCTCCAACAACACTTGAAACAAAAACACTCCCAACTGACCACTCTGTTGCGCTAGGAACATACTCTGATGCTGAAGCTCTACCTGCTGCTGACAAGTGCTCCCTCTCTGACATCTGCGCTACTGCAACATCTCCATGCATCTCACACCATTGCACACCTCTCTGTGCCACCTAGCACTGTGCAAAACACTTGTGCCTCTCGCATTGCTGCAGCCTGCTAGCTATGCGTTGTCCTAGGATTCCCTGCACTGTTGCTCTCTCTGCCGCTCCATCCGCATCTGTCTCTACCCAATCAGTCATTTCCTGCTACTCCACATCAGGGCTCCCGTAGCAAGGTCTCATCCAAGAGGTTGGGTACCTCAAGGATCCTGCCCCTCCTCCTTGGGACGATCACTTTATATCGCCCCACCTCCTACCTGGAGGTATGGCTGCATGTGATCCCTCAGCCCACCTGGCTCAAAGTTTCTCACTACTAGAGGTCTCTGCATGAGTAGATGTTTCTACTCGATCTCCTCTCAGCTTCCCTTATTGTGGCTGCTCCACAACCTCCTAAAGCTGTTGCACCAATCGTGGCTCCTCCATAATCGTCTGAGACTTCTTCTGGCTCTGTATGTTGAGAGGTAATATATGCTCCCTCTCAACCACCAAGTCTCCATCAGTTGCCTCATTGCTCAAGGCTTTGCATGCATCTTGAACCTCAAGAGCATATAGTTTCTTGATCCGTGAACCAATCTGCTTCACCTGTCTAGTGATGATGTGTCCAAGGAAAACCTTTCCCTTACTGAAGACTACATCATAGCCTCTATCTTCCAGCATCGCGATTGACACCAAGTTTCTCTTCAGTCCTGGTACATACTTGACATCGGTCAAGGTAAGGCAAGCTCCATGCTCCCTCTGAAAAATAATCGTGCCTACACCTGAGACACTATATTTCTCATCATTACCCATCGCTATGAGTATCTGGAGATGTTTCTCCTCCAAAGTACTGAACAGACTCTTGTCACCGGTCATGTGGAAAGAAGCTCCACTATCAAGAAACCAACCACTTCCCACCATGGATGAAACCATGCATGCAAAGAGTGTGAAATCCAACTCAAACTGTGAAGCAAGTGCCTCACCTTCAGATCCTTCCCCGGATCCCTTCTTGGATTTCCTCAGTGGATAATTTGAAGCATAATGGCCCACCTCATGACAACGAAAGCATCGCACTTTCGATTTGTCAACCTTCTTCCCATCATTAAAAGAACTGGATTCAGAAAGAGAACCCTTCTCCTTCCCCTTCTTTTCTTTGGCAGCCAAAGAGCAATTTTCTTCATCATATGCCTTTGATGAAGATTCGTCCCTGGTATTCTACCTGATCTCCTCTTGCACAAGATCTGACCAAAGTCTCTCCCATCCTGGCAATTTCTCCCGACCATTGATAGAGTCCTGATAGGAATGCCAACTCTTCGGAAGACCAAGAAGATCCAAGCTCACCAAGTCCTCATCATCGACAGTCACCCCCACACTTCCCAGCTCATCTCGGCATTGGGTGAACTTCGTGAGATACTCGGGCATACTGTGTCCATTCTCACACTTAATGTTTCTGATTTTATCCTTGAGCGCCAACTTCCTCTGGTCACTCTTGCTTTGGAATAAATATGTCAACGCTTTCCACATCAAGTATTGAGAAGCCTTTCCATGAAGGATGGATATAATGTTATCCTTCACGCCCTCCAACAGAATCCTTCGACACTTTGTTGTCTTATTTTGCCAAACCTCAACATGAGCAGCATCAGTAGGCTTTGGGATCTCAGCCTCTATGAACTCCTTCAGCCCATTGTCATCTAACACCACCTCCATCCTGTCTTTCCATGCAATATAATTTGAGCTACCTTCAAGAGCATACTCCAATTGCAATCCGTTGAAAGACATTTCAACTTTGACACCAAGAAAACACTGCTGCAAATTCGAATTCCACTAGCTCAAAACTCAACCGCTTCTAATCTAAAATTCGTGAGAACAAAGTATTTCTCATACAGAGATTGACTGTATGGGCTTTTACCGCATATCTCACCTTCCAAAAGAAGGATGAATCCAGAGGCTACCTGGCCCGATTACAGACTCTACCTGAAGAAATAAAATGTAAACACTTTCTGAATAATAGATCTGATGATCAACCTGCTCTGGTACCATGTAGAAATTTTGAATAATATAACACTTATTCACAGAGATTATCTTGATTATACACTATTGCGGAATGCATGCATAATACATAACCTCCTCGACGTTGATGATCAATTTTGCGGAATTAAAAACAATGAAACATCAATCGCATGCGACATTAACACAGTATGTAACCAGGGAAAGCATACAACTGAAAACCCCCAACTATCTGTATATTATAATGATAGAGAACATGTAACAATACGTAGTACAATACTCCTCACAAGTACTCAGTACTATCTCCACCTGCTACACACAAACTAGCTCAGATCTGAATCAAGTCACAGGTTCAAATCTCCTCTGTTGTCTGCCTGCCTCTACTACGCAATCCAATGTGAGAATGTGAGAATAGGTCTGATCCAAACTTGTTTTCCCTTGACTTGTACCACGTAATCCTCATTGGCAATCTCCATCAATGCATGTGCAAATCTCATGCACAGCTATAGTCACAATTGATAGTAGTCTCCACCTCTAACACCTGTCTCCACTAAACTGTCCATGCACTGAGTTAACTGATGTATTCTTTAGTTGCTTTATGAGTTAATAATTAGTGAATTAATTAATAATTAATTCTCATCACTAGTGTATTTGCAGTTAGACTAAATACAACTAGTTCAACCAAGTCAAACTGAACACAACTCCATCAACTCCTTAATCAACTCCACCAAACTCAATCACTTGAGTTCTAACTGAAGTCCATCATGCAATAGCTCAAATAACCCACAAGAAAAGCGTATTTCCTTCTGACAGTTGCATGTGCCACATCCGTAGCTCGAACTGAAGTGCTCCAAGAGGATAAGATCATGTTTATAGTCCAAATATTATTAAGAGCTAATAATATTCGACTGTTCTATTTTTAGCCTGGCAGTCTAAAAATAGACTCCGCCCATATGTCTAAAAATAGAAGTCCATCTATTTTTACCAACATGACCAATCATCCACAAATAGCATCCTTCAACTCATAGACCATGATCCATATGTCTAAAAATAGACATAGTCTAAAAATAGACTTTGCGCCAAAAATAGCCTACGGGCCCACTTAGTGAAGGCGACTTATTTTCACTAAGCTCCATCATCTTGTTGCATTTTCAACATTCAGAATAAAAGACAAGTGACATTGTATGTAGGCTTCTTCAGCCATGGCCAAAAACTCTCACCTCTTGAGAGGAAAACCTGATCAATGCTTCTTCTAGATCTTTAATTGATAAGTACCAAGACCATAACATGAACCCTTGACTCTAGTATCCTCTCAAGAACCCTTTCACAAACCTTGATGCTCTGACTCTTCCTTTCCTTGCCTTTATTCTTGATCTTGAACTGCTCTCCTCGACTCCTTCTAGAGAAACTCAATATCTATCATTCTCATGTATGACTTTACAGGGTAATTTCCTCAGATAGAACACCAAAGGACACCATTCATAAACAGATCAATACACCAGTATTCTTGATGTGGTTAAAACCCTCAAAGAGGGAAACAGTCCACGGCCTGAGCCAACGCGGCCACTTTAGGCAATTTATTAATAAAAGAATGAAAATTTACATAATCTTCTCTCATAAACGGTCACCTTACAAATGACCTCCATGCTCTTTAAATAGAGATCATGGACTAATCGGGTGTTAAGCCACGGATCAAGTGTTGGTAATATCGAGGAGAGAATGAAACATCATATCACTTTATGTCTAGAACATATCATGACCATTGGATTGTAAGTTACAAAAGTACATAGTAAAGAAACACACTTTACCTAACTCTACACTAGACCAAGTTATACTTAACTATTTCCTATGTGTCGGAATATCCTAACATCCCCCCTTAAGAAAAACTTGGGATAGGATTGAAGGATGTACAAATATGACACAATAGGAGAAGGAAGCAAGCATTAGAGCCTATCCCCCTTAGTGACAACTTCCTGAACTCCAACCATAAATCGAAGTTTAGTAAACTTCGCCTCTATGAGAGCCTTTGTAAAGATGTCTACAACTTGATCACCGGTTGAACAATATTGCACTTCAAGAACATGGTCATGAATGAGCTTTCTAATGAAGTGCATGTGTAGTTCAATATGTTTGTTGAATTGATGTTGGACTGGATCTTTTCGTAGTTGAATGACACTTTGATTATCACACGAAAGTGTAGTCGGATGCTACTGTTGAAAGCCAAACTCTGACAGGATCTGATGAAGCCACAAGGCTTCCTTACTAGCTTCTATGATGCCACGATACTCTGCTTTTGCTGAAGAAAGAGAAATGGAACTTTGTTTCTTGAAAGCCCATGTAATAGGTCCAGAAATAAGAGTGAAGACATAACCTGCAGTAGACTTTCGATCTTCAAGGTCACCAACCCAATTGGAACCAGTGAAACCAACCAATAGAGAAGATGCTTCTGCACTATAATGAATCCCAAACTGAAATGTACCTTGAACATAACAAAGTACTCTTTAGTTTGCTTTCCAATGAATTTCATGTGGGTTTTGCATAAATCGAGTAATAACACCAACACCAAAAGAAAGGTCAGGATAAGTATGGGTCAGATACAAAAGTTTTCCTACAAGTTGATGGTATAAGGTAGCATCAACTTCAAGGGAAGTACAAGTGACTAAAAGTTTGGCTCCAGACTAAAAGGGAGAAGGGGTTGTCTTAAAATGTTCCATGTGAAAGTGGCATAGAAGATCACATGCATATTTGGATTGGGAAAGGGAAATACCTTCCTTGGATTGCAAGACTTGAAGACCAAGAAAATAATGCAAGTGTCCTAAGTCTGCCATTTCAAACTGCTTTTTAAGGCTGGATTTCACATGTTTTATAAGGTTGGAATCACTACTAGTAAGGATAAGATCATCAACATAAAGAACAAGAATGATAAGATACTTACCCACTTTCTTGGTGTAGACAATATTATCAGAATGACACCTAGAAAAGACAATATCTAAAAGAAAGCTATCCATTTTGGCATACCAAGCCTAAGGGGCTTGCTTGAGACCATAAAGGGATTTCTTAAGCCGACATACAAGGTTGGAGCATGTTTTTATAAATCTAGGAGGTTGTTCCATATAGATTTATTCATGCAAGTCCCCTTGCAAGAAGGCGAATTTAACATCCATCTGATGGACTTCCCATTTGAAAGAGGCAGAAAGGGAAAAAACAAGGTGGATAGAGTTCATTTTGACAATAGGGGAGAAGGTTTCGGTATATTCAATGCCTTCAGCTTGTGAAAAACCCTTAGCAACAAGACAAGATTTATGCTTATCAACTTTTCCATCTGGTCCACACTTGGTTGTGTAAACCCATTTGCATCTAACAAGTTTTCGTCCCTTTGGAAGAGGAACAAGATCGCATGTATCATTTTCCAATAATGAATGATATTCTTCATTCATAGCTGCGTCCCAATCTGGATGGCCTGAAGCTTCCGCAAAGTTGTCAGTATCATAATTCGTTGAAGCTTGTGTCAGTAAAGAAGAAGCTCTATCGAACTGAGAACGTGTACGTCGCTGATCTGTAGGATCACTTGCAAGAGCACCTGCTGCATCCCGAGTAGCACAGACCTAGTTTGGAAGCTGAGGAGCTGAAGGAGGATCCTGAGAAGGTGGGGGAGGATTGCCATCCTTGCTATCATCATCTAAAGAAGAAATATTTTCAGAAGTATAAGGGATAGAGAGAGGTGGCACATCCGCCGAACTAGGCTCGTAGGCCGATATATTTTCAGCAAACTTTACATCTCTTCTAATGATAACATTTTTGGACTTAAGTGTAATAAGTCTATATCCTACATCCTCAAAATATCCAACAAAAATACATTTTTCACTCTTAGGTTCTAAATCTTTATCTTTCTCATCTGGATTATGGGCCCATGCTTCACTTCCAAAAAGAAGAAAGTGACTTACATCTGGTTTAATTGAGATCCATGGTTCTTTTGGAGTGATATTCTTTAAAACCTTAGTAGGAGTACAATTTACTATGTAATTTTCACAGTTATTGCTTCTACCCAAAAATTAAGACTATGTCCTTTAGATTGAAGCATACAATTAGCTATTTCCTTTAAGGTGCAAATCTTCCTTTCAACTAAACCATTTCGTTGTGGTGTATATGGAATGATATGTTGCATTTGAATTCCATTCTTAATGCAAAAGTTGATGAATTTGTTTTTAACATATTCTCTACCATTATCAGATCTTAGCTTAAGAATTTGATATCCAGATTGTTTTTAAACTAAGGCCTTAAAGGCCAAGAACATGTTAAATACTTCACTCTTGAGTTTTAAGAAGTATACCCAAGTGCGTCTGTAGAAATCATCAATGAACTTTAAGAAATAATTATAGCCAGAGAATGAAACAAATGGAAGTGGACCACATAAATCACTATGCACAAGTTGTAAAGGGGCTGAGGCATGCCAAGAGGCACATTTTTCAAAACTATCCCGATGATGTTTTCCGAGTACACATCTGGAACAAACACCATCTCTGCAAGATACCATAGGAAGACTTGTCACCATATTTTCTTTACATAGATATTGAAGGGAGCGATAGTTTAAGTGACCAAATCGCTCATGCCAAAGTTTGTTAACTTCATCATTATGAGCAACAAATAATGAGGGCAGAGTTTATGAACCAAGGTTTTTAAACTTACACAACCTTGTAGAATCATCAACAATGCCAATAGCTAAAATCCATTTAGGATCTCTTAGGTCCTTAATTACAACATCGTGAGGTGAAAATCCAATGGTTTTACCTTCACCTGAATGAGTTATTTGATATACAGATAGAAGGTTGCAGGATAAGGTTGGAACATAATACATAATTAAATTGACCATTGTCTAGATGAATAGTTCCAGTCCCTACAACACTAAGAGATATATCATCACCAACATATATATTTTTGGTGTTACACTCATTTAAAGAAGAAAGCATGGCTTTGTTTTTTTCCATGTGATAAGAAGCTCTAGAATTGATGAGCCACTCATGAGAATGAGAAGAAGAAGATACATTTAGTGCATAACTAGACCGAGATGCTTGACAACCACATGTAGAAAGTGAAATTCCTGAAGATGAAGTTGAAGTTGAAGAGTGCTCCAAATGGATGTTATGCTTCTTCATTGCTGCTTCCAAGGCTTCCATCTTCTTAAAGCATTTGGATTCTAAGTAGCCATCTCGATTAAAAAAGTTACAATGTCTATCAGTCTTCTTCCCTTTGTTTTTATTTGCCTTATCATTTTTTTGAATTGATTTTTCATTTTGAGACTGAAATTTCTTAGGACCCTTGTTTGGTTTAGGACCATTCTTTTTAGGATATTGCTTCTTAGGATTCTTTGAATTTGGTTGCTGCTGAGTAGCTAAGGCTTTCTTAGAAGAGTTTCCAAGATTAACAAGACCAAGATGTAAGAGTTTTTCTTGTTCTTTTATTAAAGAATCACAAAAGGCATCAAAAGAGGGGGATTTGTAGTCTTATCCTTGAGTAAATGCTTCTTTAGTAGAATGGAAGGTGGAAACAAAGACAGAGTAGGCTGGTCCCAACATAGTAAGAATGGAATAGATAAGGCTGCCATCTTCTTTATTAACCTTAACACCTTCCAAGAGAAGTCTAAGGGTCTTGAACTTGGACAAAAAATCTTCAATGGAAAAAGAATTATTTGGGTCCAACGTAAGCAACTCATTTTCGAGTTGATGGGCTCGAATGTCATTTTTAATTCCAAAAACTTTAGTGAGTTGTTTCATTGCTTCATTAGGGGTATCAAGTTCTGCGATATGGAATCTAAGGTTTGGAGAAATAGACATCCCTATCAACCCACGTGCTTGATCTTGTCTACTTTTCCATTTGGCTACCTTATATTCATCTTTAGGTTTAGTTTATTGGCCTGAAGTTATTCTGTAAAGACTTTTACTTCTAAGTAAATCCACAATTTAGGACTACCATTGGAAGTAGTTGGTGCTATTTCATATAATCTCTTTTTAACGTTGATTAGGACACGAGTTTAGGCCAGATTAAAATATAATTTTGACCTCCTTTAATGAAATAATGAGACCAAGAATTTGTGGGGCAAGAGCTGGTGCTACACCCATCCATTTGGGGCATCAAACTTCAAATGCCAATATATCTCCAAACAAGAGGATCCACAAGGCATGCCACTTATCAAATAAAATGGCATGATGAGGGCTACCAATATAGAGTGTCCTTTCATCCAAATCCGTTGAATTGTGCAAGAAAATCACCAAACTGATGTTGGCCCATTCACCTTTTGGCATCAATGACAATTTTTCCAACAATCTCCCCCTTTGTCATTGATGTCAACACGTATGATCCCCATGTCATCATACTCCCCCTGTCTCCATGCTTCACTTCCTTCGTCTCCATTTTTCACTTCCTTTTCTCTCCCCCTTTGACATCAATGACAATTGGTGACTTATGTCTTTGGGGCTGCTCCCGCTAAACATATGGCACCCAACAGGACTTCCATATTCTTATCCTTTCCTTCATTTTTTCTTTATGACTTTTGCTTGGATGCAATTATATTTCTATCTACTTGATTTAGAATGTATATGTTGTTTGGTCTTTTTGTGGTTATTGCGACCAATCTTTTTGAGTCTTCATCTCTGATTTCACACTTCTGGGTGTCAAACAAGAGATTATACCCTTGATCACACATTTTTCTAACACTGATATGATTTTTCTTCAAGTCCTTTACTAGAAAAAATATTTGGTGCTTTCCTAATTTTGCTTCCAAGACTTACTATACCTTTTCCAAGTACCTTAACAGAGGAGTTATCTCCAAATGCAACATTGTCATTTTTTCCGTTTAGGCTGAAAATTTTGTTTTGAGCTCTTGTCATATATGCCAAACATCCATTGTCTACGTACCATTCATCTTTTTTATCTTCAACTATTAATGCTATATTGAAATCTCCCTTCTTTCTAAATTCCCATTTCATATTTGGCTTCTCTATCTTCATGGTTGGAGCATTTTCAAGCCTACAATCTTATGCCTTGTGACTAAGATTATTTCACTTGTAGTATACAATGTTTTGATTCATCAGTGGCTTAAATGAATTGTAGATTATATTGGTAGATCCATTAACATTTCTTTATCTATGGTAATTTCTTGCAAATCCATACTTATTCTCGCTTCTTACATAATTATATATCATTGTATTTATTTTACAATGGATTGCTTTATGTCCAAAAAAATTGCAAGAGTAACAATGGCTAAGAAAAAATTTCACATACCTGGGAGAGAAGGATGATCTTCTAAAGTTTTTCTGGCTTGGAGGAGGTTCAATCCATTATTTATCAACAAAAGTAGCAGCATTTCTAGACTCCCTTTGGGTTTCTTCCTTTGGAGACTTGGAGCTTGTGTCTTCCTTTCTTGAGGATGCACTTGTATAGCCAAGAACAGTTTTATGGCATGATGTTCTTTGATAACTAAGAATATGGTCCAACACTAGTGAGTTGTTTAAGTTCTTATTGGGCTTATCAACTCCAACTCTCAATGACATAACTTCTACTTCAATCTTCTTACAATCTTCTTCTTTTTTCTTCATATGGATCATCATTACATCCTCAGTTCTTCTTGCTTCTTCAAGTTGGACCTTTAAGGAAATGTTTTCTTTGTCATGCCTTCCAAGTAGGCATTTCAATTCTCTATTTTGTTTCTTGAGCCATGAATTTTCTTTTTCATTATTCTTCAATTTTCCTTGAAGATTTTCATCTTCTTGTTCGATCTTTGAATATTTTATGAGTCCCCATAAAGGATCTATTCTCATATTTGGTTCTTCTTCATCTGAATTATTTACCTTTCATCATCATTATAATTATCTTGATTTTATTGGGTTATGAAGAGAACTTATCCTCCATCCCCTTCTTTTGTGTCACTTTCATCTGAAGAACTACCACATTCTTGAGAATAAATATTTTTCTTATGGGAGATTTCATTTTCCCTAAAAGGACATCTCTTGCCATAATGATAAATTCTACCGCAACCAAAACATTTAAAAGGTAACTTACTTTTGTTTTTTGTGGTTCCTATTTTGAGTTTCTTGATCAAATTTGCTTCTTCTATATTTGATTCATTGCTTTGTGTGTCTTCTAACTTGAGTTCTTTGTTTCTTGTTTTCTTTGTGGCTTTAAAGGTTGCTCCTTTATTTGATTGTTCATATTCTATATATATTCTCATTTCGTATGTTGTAAGAGTGCTATGTAATTATTCCATTGTGATTTTGGTCAAGTCCTTGGATTCTTCTATGGCGAATATCTTGGCATCATATCCCAACAAAAGCGATCTCAATACTTTTTGTACTATCGATGGATATTTATTTTCTTCTCCCAACCCTCTTATGGAGTTGACAACTTTATCTACTCCAAGTAAATAGGTCGCAATATCTCTTTTTCATCCATTTTCATATTTTCAAATTGAGCTCTATATTTTTTAAGTTTGACCTGCTTGACTTTGTCATCACCTTCATACAAATTTTAAGTTTATCCCAAACATCTTTGGTTGTGGTGCAAGTCATTGCCTTGGTCTTAAAATTTCTTGATAATCCACCTATGATGGCATGAAGAGATTTTGAATTACAGCTTGACAACTTCTCTTCAGGATCAATTGGAGGATTTTTAGGAAATTTGTATTCATTTATGATGGAGAGCCAAACATCCATTCCTATAGCCTTAAAGTAGGTTTCCATGCAACTACTCCATAGTGGATGATCATTTATGTTCAAAATAAGAATTTTCATTAAATATAGGAATTTCCTTGAAGAGATGTCTTCCATATAATCCATGTGTGTTTACAATCGTTACTCCAGTGACTATATTGTTAAAGGGTAACCTACTCTGATACCAATTGTGGGAAATACTAAGGGAGAGTGGGGTGAATCAATATTTCACTTTTTCTTACAATATAATATCAAAAGAATTAGCTAATATCATCAAATCAAAGGAACACCATATACATACATACATACAGATAGATAGATATATATATATATATATATATATATATATATATATATATATATATTACAAGGGAAGCTACAATACTAAGGGAGAGGGGGGTGAATCAATATTTCACTTTTTCTTATAATATAATATCAAAAGAATTAGCTAATATCATCAAATCAAAGGAACACCATATACATACATACATTTATGAGTTACAACTGAAACTACAACTTATAGATTTATGAGTTACAACTGAAAGGGATTAACGTTAAGCTTAAAGTTACCTTAGTATCACCCTTCAAAATTGCTTTAGGTGTTCCCTAAACAAGGCTGAAATTAGTCACAAAAGGGATGCCTCGGAGTAGGCTAAAGATTATCCTAATTTGCTTTAATATTGTCTTGGAATTTCACCTTTAAAGAAGGGTTGAGGTAGTTCCAGACTTTTCCTAGGAACAGAGTCTTAATAACTCGTTCTGGTGCCTTAAATTGTCCTTTGATAAGCTTCAGAGATACCGTCAAAACTATGCCTCAAGAAGTGCTATACGGTCAAAAAGAATAGGCTTCAGGATTCAGGTTTGTGTTTAGTTTAGCCTCATAGATGTTCAAACCTGCAACAAAGAACCTTGAATTTAATCTACCTCGGAAACCTTTGCCTTAGAAAGATTCAGACCAACCACAGAAAGTCTGCCTCAAATCAGTGAAAAGAGGCCTCGGGAATTTTCCTAAGAGAGGGCCGAATTTAGGCCTCTTTCAAATTTGTCTAAGGCTCCAAAATAGACTTATGATTGAGCAAAAGATTGTCCTTTCCAAAAATAAGGACCTTGATCAATCAGCTTGTGTTCTTAGAAAATGCTTGAAGAATTTGATTTCTCAACCTTGATCATTGTGCTTTGTGTTCAAATTTTGTTTTTTTCTTACTTTGAACTACTCCATAGCTCTTCTTGCCTCAAATGATGGTGTTTTTTTGCTCCATGAGTTAGGTAATATATAGAGATGAAGGGAGGCCTAATGGGGGGCAAGTTGATCCACGAACAGGCACCACCTTTTGCTTGAGCAACCCTAAAGTCGAGATGAAGGAGAGGAATCGTCATGTTTAGAGGAGGCTTAGAGCACTCCAAAAAATCCATTTTTATTTTTCATATAATATCCTTTTAAGGTTGATTAGGAAACATGAGTTTCGGCCTATTAAATCATAATTTTGACCTCTTTTAATGAAATAATGAGATCATTAATTTGTGGGGAAAGAGTTGGTGATACACCCATCCATTTGGGGCATCAAACTTCAAATCTCAATATATCTCCAACCAAGATGACCCATAAGGTGTGCCACCTATCAAAAAAAATGGCATGACGAGGGCTACCAACATAGAAGGTCCTTGAATCCAAATTTGCTAAAACGTGTAGGCAAATCACCAAACCAATGTTGGCCCATTCACCTTTTAACGTCATTGATAATTTTTCGAACATGAGAGAGGCAAATGATTATGGCAATAAGAAGTGAGTGAATTCAATGGAAGAACCAAAGGAGAAAAAGTTCCTAAGAAATGGAAACACAAAGGGTGTGGAGTCTAGAGCAAGTTTGTGGTGTTTTTTTGGTTATTTTGTGCCATGTCAAAGGACATGTCATCCAGGTTACGCAAGGAGGAGACCAGGTGATGAGCATCAAGCACATGAAGATGGAACTGGAAAAGAAAAAAATCAAAGTTGATGTCCAAAGGTTCAAAAGTAGAACAAGCACAGAAGTTAGATCTGGAGTGGACAATATCGGGCAAGAGGATGGCCATAGAAACAATGAAAAAAATTATTGTTATTTTATAATGGAGTTAAAAATGTTATTACATGTAAATGGGCATACTATTGTGAGACCTAGTAAGGCATGTGTAACCCTGGGAAATTACCTGTAAAGACTAGAGTTAGACCTAGGTGATATGGGGCATGTCGAATTATACCCAGGATATAAACTTTCAAGGGGGTCAGGCCTAGAGGTGAGCAGGTTGGTTCACTTGGATAGCATGGCCAGATTTGGTCAACAGAAACTCAAGTCAAGTTTTACAGGGGGTAGTTAAGTAAAATTGACTCGATAAAAGAGTCAAAGTTACTCGGCCTACGGTGATCGTTTTGGGACAATGGTTTTGTGCTCATGATAGTATGTAATGAAGCCTTTAAGAGACTTGGGAAAAATTCATACTAATGGGTCAGGGGAGGTGAGAAACGAAGGCTCACATGACTGGCTTGTTCAAGTTTTGGCCAAGGAACTAATAGAATTTTGTTGGTTTTTTCCCCAATTAGGTTTTTCCAAGATAAACATTGTGTTCATTACGTTCACAATTTGTGATTTGTTGCTTATTGTTTTCTAATCTTCTCTTAGTAAATTATTTCTCATTAGTAATTACCTCACCAAGCTTCTCTCCTACTTGACCTTTTGGTACTCCTAGTTCCTTCCACTAGAACCCTTTGAGCTTCCTATGTGCCTTTAAACTTCTGCACTCTACTCACACTTTCCTCCTAAGAGCTTCCACTATTGTCTTTACTCCCAAATCAACTGGAAGTTTTTTCAGTTTCTGTATTGTAAGGTTTCACCACATTTTTCCTTCATCTATTGCTACAGGTACAAACAAAATTTATTTCTACCAAAGTTAATTATAAAACATATGACTAGGTTTACCTATCACATCTCAATATATCTATATCTTAAGAGCTTATGTGTCTTCTAAAAATTCTATTTGCACAACTTCTAACCCTTCTAGCATGCAAGCTTCATTCTGCTACAAGATGCATTCAACACCTCAATAATGGCTCCTTCTTAATGGTATCTCTTTGTAAAACAATGACTTAAGTGAATCCTTCACACATGTTGGCTCAGTGAATTTTAACACAACTCAAACACAATATTTTCAACATTAATAGATTTACACCTCACCTTTCCAACCATGTAGGATTTTCTCACTCTGATACCAAAAATGATGTAACTAGGGCCTTTTCCTCATGCTTGTTGTCTCCATTTGTTATTAACTTTCTGGTTTTTTCACTACTTAGTGTGCTTCATGACATCTACAAACCTTTTTTTCAACACCCAGGAACTAATCCTTGTTATTTGCAATTATCTTCATCTTAGTTTTCATAATGTCATCTCATTGGAATATTGGAATCCGAGCACCTCACAAATTTCCTCGGTCCATGATGTTTTGGTATAAATATAATGGAAAATGGTGATGCCTCTTCCTTTAACTAGTCACTAATTATCAAGATTCGGTATATCAGAATTTTGGCGACCGAACATACTACTGAACACTTTTATCATTTCTTGATACAAGTATGTCTAAATAGATAGACATGTTCACATCCTAATAGACAAACAACTCTCCATCAATTAAAGTTTGTGCCCCAAGTGATCAGGTATCACGTATATTGGAGTTTCGATATCCAAGATATTTGGTATCAAGGATATCAGAGTTTCAATAGTTTGGTGAAAATTGTGTATTAGGGATATCAAGTATTGAAAATGTCGGGTATCAAGGATATCCAATATCAAGAGACCAACAAAACACCTTTTAATTAAAAGCCTCATTTAATGTCCTAATACTAACATAAACATTATATAACTAACACAACATGTTTCCTATTAGTGGTGATTTTGGGTGTCGGTGTCAGGGTTTTAATATTTCCCTTAAAACAAGTTTATGATGTCACCCAACCTAGGATGGGAACTTTACTCTAGAACCTTGCAATACTAGGTAAAAACTCCATTAGGTTAACAATCTCTGATAAATCACACCTCTTCAACTCAAATTCTTAACCTAACCTTGATATTACACAATAACTCTGAAATTGATCTACAGAAAAACAAATACACATACAATTGCAAACTAGAATATAATCCAATCCTATAATATCTAAACACAAGATTCGCTCACAATTCTACTATGTATTAACCTGAAGACAAGCATGTCAATTAGAAGGGAACATACACTACTCAGAGGCATAAACACACTATCTCATTACAACCAAACACTATACATAATCTCCCTTTTCATGACTAAATTCACCGATTTATCTTTGACCAACCTCTTGGCCCAATTTCACACACTTTAGGCCCTCCTTCGTTCTGGAATCCCCCTTAATCCATGCCAAAAGGCTTACATAAAGACATAGAAGATAAAACTTCTCAATTGTTTTAGATCCCAAATTCTCTCCATAAATCTATAACTAATTTACCCAAATGAAAACTACTATCTACTTGGTCGTTTCATGCCTTGAAGACTTAAGACATGCAAAATATCTCAGCTATCTCCATATTCTCTGCTAACTAATAAATTAAATTATAAATTAATAATTTGACTAAGCTAGTCTTCTAAATGTTTATTTACATGGTTTCAAGAAATAAGTTCCTATCCTTCTCCTCTAATTTAAATTAAAGGAATCCACTCCCTTTAATAAAGGTTTGTTCGAAACATCAAGAGCTAGCTTCTAGGAGATTCTCTTGCATCAGCAATTGTTTTGGTTGTTCCACTCTTAAGAGATCAAGAATTAACTTTAAGAAGATGCTCCTGCATCAAAAAATCATTTTATATGTACAAGAAATCCCAACCAACTTCGGCGTTGGCCATTGAGATTAAAAATGTTTTGGAGTATGACAAGGCTCTAGTTCGTAAGAGTTACATGGTTCACATTTCACGAGTGTATTGTGCAATAGTATGAGCATTACTCTTGCCTACTTGGATGTGAAACACCAAAGTGACCCCTCCAACTATTTCATGATGAGTATACTAAATGGGAAGTCTGCAATCAATCCTCAATTGGGCAGTGATAATCTCATCTAATTTGAATGTGGCTATTAGAAGGGTTGAAAACTCTAGATGATTAATATGGCTAATGGATGTTGAACTTGTAACTAGGTTTGGCCTTCATAATTATCTTTGTACTTATATCAATGTATATTTCTTGTGAAAACAAAAAGAAGAAAAGAAAAAAACATTATTATTATTATTATTCTAAATAAACATGCTCTTCGTGCTTCTATGGTTTCTTGAGTCAATAAGAAATTTTTTCATGAGCCAAAGCCCCTTTTGGGCAAATTTGTAATCAAAAGAAATTATTATTTTTTAGTCTAGAAGAGTCATCGTGACCCCCAAGACCAAGTTGGCCCTTCCAAAAGAAGTCGGCCTAGAGAGGCTAATCCAACCACATGAAAAGGGTATCATTATAGGTGGAGACTTCTTCCTCATTAGCTCACTCACTCAGCAAGTTTGGTCTCCAAGAAAATAAGAAGAAAAGAAGTGTGAAGGCTAAGGAAGAAAGGAAGAAGGAGAAAACCAAAGAAAAGAAAATTCTGATTTTTTACTTGACCTAGTTCACACGTGCGAGTTTTTGGGGCCACTGTACGAACTGAAAATTACAGGGTCGAATTTCAAATCTGAGTTGCAGGGGCTAAAGTTCTAAGTTGCATGGCCGAAATTTTGAGCAAGAGCATATTTGACTACTGTTGACTTTGCGAACTTTGACTTGTTGAAGGAAGGGCTTGAAGGAGGGATGACTTGGTGCTTGAGGAAGTATTGGTCTTGGTCTTGGTCTTGGTCTTTGGGTCTTGGATGTCTCACTTTGATCTAATTCTATAAGAAGCTAAGATTTGACTTGGTTTTTTGCCTTGTGGGGTTTTCCCTGGCTTGGAACCTATATCTTGTGTTATTTATGTTCTTGTGATTTTCATATGTTTTGGTAATTGCTTGATGAAGAAGACATAATAAAGTAATAAAAAACCAACAAATACTCACAAGTAATTACCAAGTAAGAGGAATCAACCCTAATCTACATCTACATTGATTTCTCAACATGCTTTCAGAGTTAAGGTGAAGGAAGGAAATCTAAAGATCACATATTTGTTGGCACTTTTGTTGGAAATCTCTCTTCAATGGAAAGTTATATGAAGAAAGGTCTCAAGCCTCTTAAGGATCTCCTTGAATCTATCAAAAGTTGCATCATCAAGTTCATCACCAAGATCTCAAAGGAAGAACATGAAGGAGTTTGTAAAGGATGTGCTCTTGGCAAGAATGTGAAGAAACCTTTTGCAAATAGTGACACTAGATCCAATGATTTTGGATCTCATGCATTCTAATGTTTGCAATGAGATTTTGGATCTCATGCATTCTAATGTTTGTTGGAAGTCTCTTGGAGGTCATTAGTACCATGTGACATTCATTAACGATCACTCTAGAAAGACATGGATATATATCCTCAAATCCAAGGATGAAGTGTTTGAAAAATTTCAAGAATTCAAGGTAGAAGTGGAAAATCTAAAGAGAAAGAAGGATAAAAACTCTAAAAGATCTAATAATCGCAGAGAATACACTTCCAAGGAACTTGTATCTTTTTGCAAGAAAGTGAGAATTAAGAGGCAGCTAATAGTTCCCTACAATCCTCAACAAAATAGTGTGCAAAAAAGAAGAATCGATCAATTAAAGAATGTGTTAGAGCCATGTTTTATCACCAAGACCTACCTAAATTCTTATGGGGAGAAACAGTTGTAACAGCCACATATATATAAAATTGAAGCCCTCATGGAATTCTCAATGACATGACACCAAAAGAAGATCTCACAAGAAATAAACCAAGTGTTCATCATCTTCAAATATTTGGATATCCCATACACATTCACATTCCCAAAGACAAAAGAAAGAAATTAGATCTTGTGGGTATGAAAGGTATCTTTGTTGATTATAGTTCTTCATCTAAAGCTTGTAAAATCTACATCAAGGAAGATTAAAGAATTGAAGTAAGCAGATATGTTATCTTGTATGAAATCATTGCATATAAGAAGTCCAAGGACATTCTATATTGATGCTAATGAAGGACCCATTTTTGAATTACTCTCAAAGGATGAAAATCCTCAAGAAACTACCACTAATCTTGAAGAAGTTGAATGACCGAGTGAACCTATGCAACAAATAACTATTCCAAAGACTCATAAAAGGTCAGCTTGGTTAAGGACAACTCTACAAGAAGTTGAAGGACATGCAACAGCGAAGGGAGATTTATCATTAATTTCTCAACAATGGAGGCGATATGTGCTCCCAAGGTTGGTTATGGGATTCATCTTTGCAAACTATTGATATCCATTGTCAAGAATTAGGGAAATACATATAGTCCACCTATAGAAAACATGTTATGGGTTCTTCAACATGTCTTAGCACGAGGGACAAGGTCTTACAGATGCATGTTCCATAGGTGGAGTCCATGATGAACCTGGCAACATAATGGGGTTTATGGCATAAGAAATAAGGATCAAGATCCCCTGACATATCCTTTGATAATAGGGGGTGGCTTGAAAATTCCATTATTCGTGATGGGTTTTAGTTAGGTTACCATAATTGACCTTCTAGATCCAAACATATTTGGAAACCAAAAACGCAAATGTTGAATAAGTGTTTAGTCGCTAAAGGAATTCATGAAGCTCAACAAAGAGAAAGAGAAAAGATACAATGGACATAAAGTAAATTCCTCCATTTGAATATTTTAGAAAAAAGAGTTCATATATATATAGACACACACCTAGAACAAAAAAAAATCCAATATCCATATTTACTGAAATTATATTATTACAGTCTCCAAATAACGATATTGGATTAACAACTATATAGTGATAACCCTCCAATCTAAGTCACCTGACACGAGGATTCGGAATTCATAGAATATAGGGATTCGAGAGTCGGATTCGAACACGTTGACCCCCCGGAACAGGACACATAGGATTCTTTATATATATATATATATATATATATATATATATATATATATATATTAAAAATTAGATATTTCTTACACAAATTCTCATTAATGATACAAATTCATTGATTTCAAACATAGATCTTCATCTAGATGTTAGTTTTACTATTTACAAAGTAAGTTAGTAACATTATAGCAATTAGCATGCATAGTACATACAAAATTCAAATACATGTCACATAAAATGATAAATCATGATTCATAAATGAAAGACAACTTACAAGATAGTAAGATAAAGACACTGACAACTGTAGTTTTCTCATTAAGTCATCAAATCAAAATGTGTTATATAGGTAGTGCAATGCCAATGGCAAATAGAAATAGAAAATATAAAACAATTACAGGTATACAAGCCTCAAGGCAATAGGTAGCCCATGACTCATGAGTCAACAATCCTCATAGTCATCATCAGAATCAGCATCAATGTCCTCATCATCATGGTCACCACTGCCCTCCTCTGCATCCTCCTCCTCCCCTGTATCCATAGTTTCATCTGCATCTGCTGGTGTGGAGGATGACCCCTCTAAAATATCACCGTCATCACATCTAACAGGCTCTAGCACTAGATCATTGAGATCCATGTTGGCCAATGCCAACTCAACATTGTTGTCAAACCCATATCATCAGGAAAGACATCCCACATCTTTGTCTTTCCCCTCAACCACTCTTCCCTCTGCCTATAAATAAGAAGAAGGTTGGTGTGCACATACACCATTGTCTCTTCCCTAGACTGCTTAAGCCTGTTCTTCTTCACACTATACAAATTTCCATATGTGCTTTTATTCCTCTTGCAACAAGAGGATGAAGTCACCTGAGAGAGGAGAGGAGCCTCATGGCTAACTGCTGAAGAGGAGGGCTTGTTGCCGCATGATTTCCCCACCAAGAATAGGGCTTCTTAGCCCCCTGTCTCTAATCACATCATATCCTGCAAATCGACCAATGCTAGTGGAAAACTCTGCAAAGGCATCCTCCACCTCATCAAGGGATGCTCTATCCTGGAAAACCCGCCTAAATGCATCTTTCCTCCCCTATGAGATTTCACCATCCATGGGAGGAGGGAATCTGCGAGAAGGTCCACCATTCAACCACTCATGGTTGTAGTATTTTGGGTTCAATGAGTGAGCCAAACAATGTAAAGGTGTGCAATTCTTATCCCATCCGCTGACAAGAATATCCTGTATAGTACCATAGAAGGCCTCTGGTGATGTCTCATACTCGGGGCACTCACTCTATAGAATAATGCTCCTCACAGACTCAATCATGGAATTCCATCCCTCATAAACCTCTCTTAGGACGGGTTTGTCTGTATCTACAAATCGAAGCAAAGAAATGATAGGGTTCATGATCTGAATAATTAGATCTACCCTCTCCCACCAAGCATCATCTAACATTGTGTCCTTCACTCTTTTAGAGGCTACTTGATATATCTTTCTCCAAAAAGATCAAAACCCATAAATAACCATGGCCCCAAGAGCGGTCTTGACCTCCGTCAACCTCTTCAACATCATGAATGAAGAGGCAAACCGTATATCAACAATCTTCAACAATGATAAATTGTTGTACTCCTTGTACATAGTGAGGGCACTTGTATGATTTTGCACAAAGTTACGGATATGTCGTGCATCTTCAATAATGTTACCAATCCAAAGCACATCAGAAGCAATGGATTTCAGTGCTAAGTTCAATGAATGGACAATGTAAGGTGTCAAAAACACTTGTGGATATTTAGCTTCCACAACCATCCCAATAGCCTTGCAAACAGGTGCATTATCTGTAATGATTTGCACACAATAATCAACACCTACATCTTCAATAACTTTAATAAATATTTCACCCATAGATTGTGCATCCTTGTATTCTCCAAGTGTATCCACTGCTCTCAAGAAAACTGGACCATTGAAGGAAGACATTATGAAGTTGATGGTTGGGTGTCATGCTGGATCTGTCCATCCATCAGAAACAATGCTAACCCCAGATGTTGGCCATGATGCTTTAATAGGCTCAAGAATTTTTTGCACCTCTTTTTTTGCCTTTGTCAACAACGTGGTTCTAAGCTTCTCTAAACCAAGAAGCACATACCATGATGGAGACCCGTGAGTTAGAGCTCGACACGACTCAATAAATAGAGGTGAGCATGCAACATTAAATGATATGAAGTTTTGATAGAAAAAGAAGGCAATGGTGAGATTAAGCTCTTCCCGTTTCTCTTTTTGAAAAATCTTGTCCATTGGACCAAGTGAAATTGTGCTTCTTTTTGTTGTTTGTCCCCCAATAGAATTCTCAAATGGAAATTTGGTGGTGCCTTTCCTCAAATATGGAAAGAGGTCTTCATTCTTGGTTTTTCTTGATTTTGCAGCCACATTTGCCATACCAACAGTGAACTCCTTTTCCATTTCTTTATTCTTTTGTAAAGGAACAATTTTACAAGCTCCAATTCCACAACCTAGTAAAGCCAACAATTGGCCTTTCACACGGTAATATATGCTTTTGAAAGAAATGTGTCAAAAGTTGCATCTTCATTGCACATTGCCTCATCCCTTCTCCTTGGTGCTTGTCCCATCCTCTCTTGTGACATATTTCCACAAGGTATATTTCTCAATGTTGTCTTTAGGTCTTCCTCTTCCCTCAACATTACTTGCAGCAGACTCTGATGATATTGGGGGAGGAAGGGCATCTCCAATGGAGACATTTTTCCCCTTTCTTTGTCCCCCTAACTGTTTCCCTTGATTGAGCCATGAATACTGTAAAAAAATAAACAAAACATGCACAAATTTGTAAAAAAAATCATATACAAATTGCTATAATAGAGATGAAATGCATTTACCTAGTGCTTGAATCTCCTTGCCAAATGCTCCACACCCTTAGCTCCTTGCTCCAAACCCTTATCTCCTTGCCCACAGCTCAATGTATGCAAAACTGAAAGAGAGAAATGGTAAATAATTGATAGAAAAGCGCTCTTTTATGCCCGCGGGTTTCCCTTTTTTGGAATTCAAATCCCAAAATCATGACGTGTTGTGTCCTAATGGGACACGTACGATTCGATCGTGTCCCGTTAAGACATGACGTATCCCATTCTGGAATTCGAATCTCCACCGAATCGTGTCTGATTCGTGAGATTTAGACACGTAACCCATTTCTAATGAATCCGGTTTCATAGCCTCCAATTGATATGATACATGTTTTTCCATGCACATAGGATAAACTAAATGGAAGACTTGTGAAGTTAGCGAAGGTAATGTTCACATAAAAATGCACACTTGTTACAAATCTATGAAAGAATATGCAACTAACATGTGTCGTTTCATTTTTCCGAGTTTCTATTTTTTCTTCAAATACTAATTCTCAAACATTTTCCCTATGAGGAACATATTGGAGCACACACGAACACATTGAATTACACACTATGGAAGAAAATGTGGAATAGCATAAAAGCATATATTTGGTGTTTTTGCCCACAAAAACAATTGGTTAAAAGTATTGGAATGAATTATCTGCCTATGCCGCTGTCACCTAAACATACTATTGCTTTCAGCGTCTTATAGCACCATGCATTTATGTTTGTGCTTTTATAAATAAGCGCAAATATTAATAAATTATAATATTCAAAATTGAATATAACTTGATCAAATAGAAGGATGAAAGTGTCATTAGGTACTACTGACAGATTTCCATTTACACATCCTTGATTGTAACTACATACATAAAATTGGCATTGCAAATTAGTTACTACCTACATGAATCGCCATTTACGCATTCTTGATTCTAATTATTTGCATAAAATTAACATTGCAAATTATGGTATAAGTTCATATCTAATGTCGTTTATACACCACGAATATCATATTAACACACAGTCCTAATGTTGTCAATTGGGCATAGCTCGAGTAGATGAGACGGCAAGTTGTTTCGCTTCTTGTTCAAGTTGAAATCTCACTTTCTAACACGTTTTCTCTTCTTCACCTGAGTATTTTTTCTTCTTCACCTGAGTATTGTTAATATGTTGACCCATCATTGAGTCCGGAAGAATCAAGATTACCCCAGCTACCATCCTTAGAATGAGGGGATTGCTAAATGGGTTTCCTAGAGATGCAATAGATGGATAAAAAAAGTCAATTGGGTGTAGCATTCTAGATAACATGTTTTGTTTGCTCTTAATAACTTGAGTGTTGTTAATATGTTGACCTGTCCTTGCGACCTGAAGAATCCAGTTTACACTGGATACCATCTTAGAATAGAGGGAATTGCTCAATGGGTTTCCTAGAGATGGATAAAAAAGTGTTAAATTTGGCAACTAGGGCCAAAGTCCACATTGGACAGCTTATATGATGTAGTTGATATTTTTATTGGATTCCTCTCTCCGAGAGGTGTAGGATTGATCTAAAGATCATTTCATTTTGACATGTACAAATGGAATTATGAATTTATTTTGTTTATGGACAAATTGTCAAGGTCAGCCAACAAACTAATGTAGGCTCAAAAGCCCAACAGTCACGTTTATTCATCCTCAATATTTGCATATAAATAAAAGGTGGTTTTGCCTCATTTGGACATCACTCATCTTCTCATACATGTCTCTCTCTTCATCTGATTGGGTACGGACTTATGGGCTCCTCTCTCTCTCTCCACACTCTCTCTTCATCTAATTGGGTATGGACATATGGGCTTCTCTCTCTCTCCACACGTGCGAAGAAGCACACAGATTTTTTGTTTCAGCGTTGACCTTGTTTAACTACGATTTTGGTGCTATAATTGATGTTTGGGCAGGGCGCATTTTTGGGCACATAAATCGAAGCAATTTGTATTGTTTGACCAGCGTTGACCAAGTTTGACTGAGTTTTTCGGGACTATTTTGGACTGATTCAAATGACTGTTAGAGGTCAAGTTGACTGGGTTTGACCACGCTATTTTGGAGGTCAAATTTTGACCTGTTGACTAGCATTGACTTTTTGGTTAGGGCTTTCTATGGTTGTTGTTTGTTTGGACAAATTTCACTTTGATTGGGCAAATGAATATTGCATATTGTACTCTCTCTCTGTGCTAAAATTTTGAAGAATAATAAGAAAAATTGATCAAAGGGTTTCCCCACATTGGTGTTTGTCCCTGGCTGGCACCATATCTTATGTCCTCTTGTCTTGGCTTGTCTTCCACTGTTTTATTTATGTTCTATCTTCATTTACCGTCATGTTAATGTGATTGCTAATCTGGAAATTGATATTGGGCATATAAGAAAATTGAAGTAAATTGCTCTTAAGCATAGAACATACAATTGTTATATAAAATTAACATGTTATAGGAGTTGAGGTGAAGACAAAGCCTAAGCACGAGTGAAAAGTGCAATCATTAAGATTTGTTGGACAAGGACAAGAGTCAATGGCCTTCACATCTTACTTCAAGCCTGATGACAAGCTCAATGATAAGTTTGATTATCATGCATGGAAGATGTCTCTTGATTTGACTTTGGAAGAGCAAGATGTTATGGATTATGTGCAGGAACGGATAGATTTTTGAGCCTCCTTCAAATGCACCAGCTACCGCTAAAACAAAGTACAAGAAGGGTGAAGTCAAATCAAAGAAGATTATCAAGGATTCCATTAGCAAGCATTTGGTTGCATACATCTCCGATTTGAACACATCTAAGGAAATATATGACAAGTTGGTTGGCATGTTCAAAGCTAGCAATGCAAACCAAGTTCTCTTTCTCAAGAACAAGCTGAAGGATATAAAGAAGGGAAGAGGTGAAGACATTCAATCCCACTTCATGAGGATTAGCGAAATCAAAAATGATCTTCTTTCAATTGGAGAAGCTATTGCTGATAAAGAGCTCACTCCCATTTCCCTTGGAGGACTCCCTAGTGAATGGCACGTGTTCAACAACACTATTCTTAACAACAACAGATTCCAGGTTTTGAAGAATAGCTGACTAGATGTTCTCAAGAAGAAACAAGGATGACGGAACTAGATATGTCTTCAAATAGGAATGATCCTACTGCATTCTCCGCTCATGCTAAAACATAAAAACAATGCAGATTCAAAGACGCAATCTCAAGGAAGACCGGGTTTCAAGAATGGAAAGAAGGGAGGATGTTTCATTTGCAACAAGTTTGGCCACTATGCTAAGGAGTGTCCTAATAGAATGGATACATCTCATGATGATGACAACTACAACAATTTCAGGGGCAACAACAATCAAAAGAATAGCAGGTTCAACAATAGAGGAAAAAGGAATGCTCCCGCTACTCAACATGGAAATAGTCGCCCCCCGCAAGAGATCAAGAAACACCAAGTATGATGAATCTAATGTTGTTCATAACAAGCAAAACGATTTTTATCTTATATCTACCCTCTCCACTGCCTCTCCTTCGGATACCTTGGGAAATTGATTGATTGATAATGGTGCCTCAACACACTTCACTGGGTATAAGGAAGCTATTTCAAATCTGATTGAAAATGATACAAATTTGGAAATTATCTTTGGAGACAATGCCACTTATCCCATGAAGGGAATTGGGAATGTTACTCTTCAATTGAATTAAGGTAACACCATTCATCTACAATAAGTACTATATGTACCCGATCTAAAAAACCTGGTATCTATCTCGGCGATGGAGGACAAAGGATTCAAGGTGGCATTCATCGATGGAAAGGTACGTGTGTAGAATAAAAATTTCAAAGATGCATTTACACTTGGATTCAGGGTTGATACCCTATATCAAGTTGGAGGAAGTCCATTGGGAGCTATGTCTTGTGACACATCACTTCAATCTGAATTATGGCACCGAAGGTTTGCTCATCTACATTATAAGGCTCTACTCGATGTGAGGAAGATGGTGACAGGTATGCCCGAATTTAAAGTAGAACATGAAGGTGTTTGTCAGGGGTGTGCCGAAAGAAAGCATACAAGGGGACCATTCCCCTCCAATGATAGAAAGACTATCAACATATGGCAATTGGTTCATTCTAAACTATCTGGTATGATGTCTGTGAACTCTCTGGGATGATATTTATATTATGCTATCTTTGTGGATGATTTCTCTCGCAAAACTTGGATATATTTCTTAAAGAAGGACGAAGTATTCTCATGGTTCCGTTCTTTCAAAGCTTTGGTCGAAAATCAAACAGGGAAGAAAATCAAAATATTGAGGATCGATAATGGAACCGAACATGAATCAAACGAGTTCAATAACTATTATAGAGAAGTTGGCATTGAGAGGGAGACTACTTCTGCATATACTCCGAAGCAAAATGGTGTTGCTGAAAGGAAGAACCATTCTATCATAGAAACCACTCGTGTCATGCTTCATGATCAAATCCTTTCGAAATTCTTATGGGTTGACGCTGCCAACACTGTCGTGTACGTTCAAAATAGATGCCCTCATCAAGCGTTGGACTCCATAACTCCCGAAGAAGTTTTCACCAGTAAGAAACCTTATGTTTCTCACTTTAGAATTTTTGGTGGCCCAATGTATTTTCATGTGCCTAATGAAAAGAGAAGCAAATTGGATGCATCTAAGAAGAAAGGAACATTTGTGAACTACAGTGAAACTTCTAAGGCAGATAGAATCCATGTGCTTGGTTAAAGATAAATGGAACTAAGTCATGATGTCACCTTCGATGAGGATTCTGCCTTTGGGAAGATTAGTAACCTTCATATTCCAAGGAAGGACAAAGAAGCAAATTCAAGAAAATAGGAAGAACCGCAAGATGAGTCGATGCCCAATGTTGAAGAACCGATGGATCCCATAGATCCACCCCATCATGATCCCTCCTCCTCGTAAAGGAGACCCTCATGGCTTAAGGAAACTCTCGAAGATGCTAAGAGACGTTGCACCTAGGGGGCATTTCGTGAAAGTAAGAAGTCGAATAAGTACCAAGGGTACTTAACTTCAATGAGTACTATTGTTCAATCTGAGCTTTGCACATTCGAAGAAGTTGTAAAGCACCAAATTTGGAAGGATGCTATGAACGAAAAGTATGAGTCGATTATGAAGAATAATGTTTGGGATGTGGTCCCTAGACCCAAGAAAAAACCCGTTGTCACCTCGAAATGGCTCTACAAGATCAAGCATGGAGCTGATGGAAGTGTTGAAAAGTTCAAGGCTTCTCTCAAAAGGAAGATGTGGACTATGATGAGATATTTACACCTATTGCCTGATATACCACCATTCGTTTGATTATAGCCCTTGCAACCTCGCAAGTTCCCAGTAGACAACCAAACACAGCTCTACAATAGTATAAACACACTAGCTAATAGCAGCCCGCTTCTCGCTAGCCGAAATAAATAGTTGAAAGATGGAAAGAATAAAGATTGCAAGGATGGAATCTACACCAGATGGATGTCAAGACCGCCTTCTTACATGGTTCAATTAAGGAGGAAGTCTATGTAGAACAACCCGAGGGGTTCAAAGTTCAAGATCATCAAACACATGTATGCAGGTTGAAAAAAGCCCTCTATGGATTGAAGCAATCTCCCCGAGCTTGGTATGAGAGGATCGACAGCTATCTGATAAAGTCGGGATTTACGAGAAGTGAAGTTGATCCGAACCTTTATTTTAAGGTTGAGAATGACAGACCTCTCATCTTGGTACTTTATGTGGACGATCTCTTTCTGACAGGTGCAGACCCTCTTATTCATCAATGTAAGAGCGGGTTGGCTTCTGAATTCAAAATAAAGGACCTAGGATTGATGCATTACTTCCTAGAGTTGGAAGTCTGGCAAAAGCCAAGTGAGATTTTCCTTTCTCAAGGAAAATACATTGTGAAGCTACTTGAAACATTTGGGATGGCGGGCTGCAAGTCTGTGACTACTCCGATGGAACTTAACTTCAAGAAGTTATGCGGAAGTGTTGTTGGGCCCGATTTGGGAAATCCTTCTAAGTATCGTCAACTCGTGGGGGCCCTGATGTTCTTGGTGAACTTCCGTCCAGAAATATGTTTCGCAGTGAACACATTGAATCAGTTTATGGTCAAGCCTCATCACATACACTAGATTGCTGCCATGAATCTCTTGAGATATCTCTGAGGCACAATCACCTATGGACTTAGATACATTGTCGAGAATGTAAGGCTCCATGATTATTTTGATGTTGACTGGGCTGGCAGTGTGGTGGATCGTAAAAGCACATCTAGATGTTGCTTCTCTCTAGATTTTGCTTCGATAGCCTGGATGAGTAGGAAGCAGAAGTCAGTTGCTTTAAGCACTGCTGAAGCTGAATACATTGCTCTAGTATGGCCTCTTGAGAAGTTGTTTGGTTGAGGAAGCTCTTTAGTGAGTTGTTTGGACATGTGTTGGATACAACCAAAGTAGGATTCGTCTTTCTAATAATCATGTGTTTCATGACGCTCTAGGCATATTGATATTAGGTACCACTTTATCCGGGATATAGTACAACGAGGAGCAATAAGGCTTTGTCATATTGGGACTAATGATCAATTCGCAGATATTCTTATGAAGCCCCAGAGGAAGGTCGAATTCTTAATTTTTCGTGAACGACTTGGAGCCGTGGAGAGACCTTCTTATGAGGGTCCCATATGAGATAGATGTTGAGCTCTCAGAGCTTCGGGGGACTTGGGGTACTTCTTGGAGCAATGAGCAACCATAGGGTGAGTGGTTCACCTTCCCTTAGTTGTGCGTGGTGTACAGTGTGAGTGGTTCACCTTCCGCTGTGATACCCCATGTTGAGATATGCATGGGATGAGTGGTTCACCTTCTCTTATGGCATATGAGCAAGATGAGTGGTTCACCTTCTCATGCCGATACATCCTACCCATGCGGTCTCAGACTCATGGGAAGTACTTCTCATCTGGCCAATGAGTAAGGAAATGAGGATAGGGACCATAGTACTACCGATGGACGCATCGTGTACTACCATACTCCCTATGCTAGGATGTTTTATATTGATCTGGGATCAATGGAAACTAACTTCGGATCAATGGAGAGTAGTATGATACACTCTCGGTTATTAGAGATTGGCTTAGGGTCAGTGGAGAATGGTATGATACATTCTCGATCATTTCTTCTTCATTATTTCTTCATGGTTCGGCAGAGCAGAGCAAGGATGACAAGGATGGCACTTATTGTCAGATAGTTTGGCAAGGGAGTTCTTCCTAGTTGAGAGGGAGTTAAATTTCGCAACTAGTGCCAAACTCCACCTTAGACAGCGCATATGATGCCACTGATATTTTTATTGGATTCCTCTCTCCAAGAAGTGTAGGATTGATCTAAAGATCATCTCATTCTGACATGTACAAATGGAATTATGAATTTATTTTATTTATGAACAAATTGTCAAGATCGGCCAACAAACTAATGTAGGCTTAGAAGCCCAACTATGACTTCTATTCATCCTCAACATTTGCATATAAATAGAAAGTGCCTTTGCCTCATTTGGACATCACTCATCTTTTCATACATCTCTCTCCTCACCTGATTGAGTACGGATTTCTGGGCTCGTCTCTCTCTCCACGTGCGAAGAAGACAGATTTTCTATTTCGGCGTTGATAGAGTTTCGGGGAAGTTTGACCAGCAGCATTGACCTTGTTTGACTGTGATTTTGGTGGGATAATTTCTGATTGGGCAGGCCACATTTCTGGGCACAGAAATCGAAGCAATCTATACTATTTGTCTAGTGTTGACTGCAGAAGGGTTTGATTGCAGCATTGACCTGTGTTGACCAAGTTTGACGGAGTTTTTCGGAACTGTTTTGGGCTGATTCGAATGATTGTTGGAGGCTGAGTTGACTGGGTTTGACCGAAATGTTTTGGAGGTCAATTCTGCCATGTTGACCAGCGTTGACTTTCTGGTTAGGGCTTTCTGTCGTTGTTATTTGTTTGGACATATTCACTTTGATTGCACAAGTAAATATTGCATATTGTACTCTCTCTGTTGAACTTTTGAAGAATAATAAGAAGAATTGATCAAAGGATTTCCCCACATTGGGGTTTGTCCCTTGGGTGGTGTCATATCTTGTGTCCTCTTGTCTTGGCTTGTCTTCTACTGTTTTATTTATGTTCTATCTGCATTTATTGTCATGTTAATGTGATCGATAATCTAAAAATTGATATTGGGCAAATAAGAAAATTGAAGTAAATTGCTCTTAAACATAGAACATACCTTTGTTATCTAAAATTAACAAAAAGTCAATTGGGTGTAACACAAATGGTTGAGGAATAGTTATTACCTTCCCAGCTGTGGATCTAAATTCCACTTTCTGGCGTGTTTTCACATAGTGAGCCAAATGTTGATGATCTGTAAATGATCTATTCATGAGTTGCTGAACTAGCCTTGTGCCTAAAAAACATAGAGTTTACTCTAGATACCATCCTCGAATTGAGCAGAAGTTAAATAGCAACTGTATATAGTGTACACAATAACAGAATAGCTGGAGCAGAGAACTAAATTAACACTATAAGAGAGTAGCTGGAGCAGAGAACTAGATTAATACAACACAGCGTCAAAGTTCCAATTTAGAAGAAACGTCCTCACACAATGGGCAAAGCAATCCCTTCTCTTTGCTACTTAACTAGATTTGAAATCAATTTATGATTCAATATTCCTACCATATTTATATAAAAGATATAAAAAGATAGAAGCGCATTTACCAAATCTTGCTTTGGTCAGCTTTCTTGCCAGTGGTTCATTGCATAACCAAAAATATATGGAATAAAATACCAAGACAAAAATACATGGTAAACGTATTTTTACTACAGAAAACCAGTCAGAAATCCCATAGAGAACACAATATGCATTACATAAATATATTAATAATATTGCAAAACCATCATATAATATGGACATTTTTGTTTTCTTGTATGTTGTTCTCCCATCTGTAGTATCGAATATAAGTTTCAAATTCAGTATGTCATTAGTCACCTAATATGGTTTTGCGATGTGTTATATATATATATATGAACGATTGCAGGTAATAAGTAATGATATATTGAATTTGAAACAAGAAGTTGATGCCATAGATAAACACGCAAAGTGAAGATAAAATCAGAAATCGGAAAAAGACTGAATTTTCACAGTTAACCACTGCAAAATACTTTATGGCAACTTACTGAATCTCTCTTGGGCAAAAGGCTTAAAGTACTATTATATGTTCGAAAAATGTGAACACTACAGCTATGGCAACTAAAAAAACTATGTTTTGTGAAAAATTAAAAACAAGCAAACAGCAACATATTTTGCATAGTTATGCCTGCTGAAAGACGAACTTCAGGGCACAAAATACATTCTGAAGAGTGCATTTCCAAAACAAGCAACCAGCAACATATTTTGCATAGTTACGGCTGCTGAAAGACAAACTTCAGGGCAAAAAATACATTTTGAAGAGTCCATTTCCAAACACTGTTACTCTAGGAGCTTTTAACCGTTCCAAAAAAGTCTCATTGTCCAACTTGTTCCATGAGAGAAGCCCAAAATTGACCTTAGTGAATCACATTATAGTACTTGAAACTGGTGCAAAAATCTATGATGATGGAAAAAGGCAGTCCCTGTAATACAACAAACAGTCATGCTTTACATGCCAAGCGATATATTTAATGTCATAGATTCCAACTCTGCAACTAAAAGACGTAAATTGGATAGATAAATGCAGAACACAAATTTCTGAGACCAAAGATCAAGAATATGAATTACATCAACGAAATTATTCTTCTGTGAGGTTACTTTCTCATTATGGTTTTGTATCATATGCATTTTGAATGAGTTGTCCTTTAAATACACTGAACAGACTGATGTTCAAAAGTAGCGATCTTGAATTAAATGACCCCTTTACTCCAATGGACATTTTTCCATCAGAGATTCACATATCACAAAAACCAAGCCATTCCCTCTAAAATACACCAAGAAAAGAGAAGCATATACAAGGTCATTGACAGTGCTGATGAGGGAAAACAAAACATCCTCCAAGAACTTCTGAGCTCGGCTGAAGTAATTTCTCAAAAACGAGCTGGTGGAGACCTATCAACTACCACAGTTACTGTTTCTGCGACATTGTATGGAACTTGTCTGTGCACACCATTTCTCGTAGGTGGATCAGTGGTATTTGGATTCCCTGCAGCATATCCATTTGGTATGCTTACATGAATTTCATTTGAAAGGTGTCTTGAATTCTCTAATTGGTTGGACTCCAAATTAGCTGTAACTGAACCCTCTGCAAGGTTAGTTGCCCCCCTTTCACCTATACTCATTTCACTGTGAACTGAGTTCTCCACCCTAATAGTACGGAGCAGATCCTGTAAACGCAGGAGGTTGCTTTGCCCCATGGGTTGAGCTCTTATGTAACGACTGCTGGGCATACTTGTGAAACTGCTTGCCGAGGCCTGAGAAGATCTACTAGAGTCCCCAGTTTGAGGCCGCTGTGTGTTTGCCAGAGCACTAAGGTCCAGATTAGGAAACACAGAACAGCGGCAACGAGGGCATTTTATGTTCAGACGCAGCCATTCATCAATGCATTCTACATGAAAATTATGTGCACATGGGAGCCCACGTACCTGTAATTACAAAACTATCAGAGCACAAGACTAAGAATTTACAGGTAAAGCACAACTATACCCCAGAATAATGTATTCAATATTTAAAAGATGTGCCCTTTGAAAGATAAATCTTACTACTAACAGAAACAAATTGCTTACCTCATTCCCAACACGGAACTCCTCAAGGCAGATAGGGCACTCACTGCAGTCTGTAGGCACTGCCTTCATACGGAATTTTGGAAGCTCCTGAATAAGTGCTTCGACTGCTTCCCTCTGCATGTTATTTATTTTCACAGAAAAGTTTGAATAATGAAAAAAAATTATTGTGACTATGAAACACTTCAAATACACTGGAGAATTACAAGCCACTTTTGTAACCACACTTTCCAACCCAGTCATGTACTTTCCATGCATCATTCAAAAAGATAATTTATTTCTGATTTGCTCATTCGTGGTTATTCAGTTAAGATGTAAGCAATATCAAAACTTTTTAATAGCAGAAATATGCACAAATCTAAAAATCCAGCACTGGTGTCCAAGGTTGGGCAGCAAAACCAGAGGAACTGAAAAAGGGGTGACATATACAGTAGCATTAAAAAACTCTGGAGTTATTCAATTGGCAACTGTTAACTCGACCAAGGCCACACATGAAAAGACTGGTCATTGCAAATCTCAAGCATCTAAATTTGCAATATTTTTTCTTGGCATAATGACTACAAAAAGGAAAGGAGATGATGGCCAAGGTCTGGGATAAAGCAGTTTAATATTAAAGCAGTTCTAGGGAGTTAAACTAGAATATAGCCAATGGTGCAACTGGAAGTGACACCTTAAACCAAAAGGCAACTCAAGACAGCTACGGTACAAGTGATGGCAGCACACTGATAGATGACCAAAAAGTAAGCAGATAAAACCAATCAAGCATAAAATAACATGAACAAATAGAATTAACCAATGACAGGCTGATTGCTAGGCTGGCAGCTACATCTGCAAGGTCATAAGTTATAACTTCAAAACATGTAATTTATGGATATTGTGATCAAATGGTAAAACACTCCGAGTTGTGCCAACTTGGGTAGTACCATAGTCACAGGACCAATGTTGCACGAAGCGGGGACGTTTTTTGGAAGTGGGGACGCAGAAGCGTCATTTCCCAAAAATTTAGGAAGCGAAGCGTCCTGGAAGCGTCTACTACATGTGTGTGTGTGTGTGTGTGTATTTTTGCATTTATATTAAAAAACATCCAAAATACCAAATCAGTTGTAGAAGATATAGAAGCATGCATATTTGTATATAAATCAAGACAGATATGGCATCCATTGAACATTAATGACTAATTATTCGAGCATCAACCATTTCAATGCATCAACCATCAAGAATCGAGATACTTCTCCTCTTGTCTAGCCTTTACCTCTACCTCGATTGTCTTGGGATATTAGTCAACATTGCCCAATTTTGATCAAACTACCTAATCCAAGCCTTAAAATATGGTAGAAAAAGCTTAACACGCTTGATTGATGATTTTGACTTTGATTGAAAGGTAATATTTTGCTAAGGGCATGACAAAGGAGTTCAACAATTAACATTGTTAACACTAGGGTACATATAGGGCTTGGTGCTCTTGATTAAATGCTAATCACATACTCTCTATTTTCTATTAAGTCTATTGAATTTTGAATAGGGTATGAAATTCTATTTTCTCCATATGAAGTCTAATGAGGCTGGAACCACTCTCAAACATCCTGAGTCATTTCATGGTAATGTTAAAAAAAATTAGTAAAAGGATGAAAAATGAAAAATTCTTAAACATTACCACGAGGGAGCATCTAGGAAGCATCTAAGGAGCATGAAGGGAGCACCTTGGGAGTGTCCGAGAAGCCCCCAACCCAACTTACGTCAAAGAAAAAATAAAAATATATTTAGAACCCTGTGGAACCGCCCATCTCCATTCGAATCCGCTAGGAATCTGTACGGATCTGCCGCAAATCCAAGGAGGATCCATCGTCGGATCCGCGTTTGGAAATCTCGAACCATGGATCAGGCCGGCATGGTTCTAAATTTCCAAGAACCGTTTTCATGGCCCAATTCGCAGTTCCGAAATTCCGAATTGTGGATCCAACAGCAAATCCCCCACGGATCCGTACAAGATGTGATTCCTGGTTTGGATCCTTGGGGGGGGGGGGGGGGCATTTCATGCAACACTGCACAGGACTCTATAGGCGGAGAATTGACACGTTTTAGTAGGATTAGTTGAGTCAACATAAAACCATCCAGTGATCTAATTTAGAGTTACTATTACATTGGACAATTTACTATTCGAAAACCTTTGTTCATTTTGGTTCATGAATCATAATTCCATGCCACTGCACATCATTCGTTTAAATCTTGATGGATAAATGATGATAAGTGATACGAATTGGATCCATGAAGATTATCAAAGAACCATGACTGTATTAAGACAGGACAGACTTCAAATTTATGAACACAGAGCGATCAGGAAGACCTCTGGACAATGGCAGATTGCAGCCAACAAGGAGCAATGAAGACCTCGGTCAAAGCACGTTGACCGAGGCCCATGGAGTCTGCGCAGGAGGCAAAACTGGCCATTGGGAAGCCTGGATCGGGAAACAGCGGGCACTTCGAGCAGACAGAAAGCTTGAGAGGTTCAAGCAATCCCTGAAAGGATCTGTCGGGAATTGAGTACCACAGTGGGCTCCTCCCATTAAAGACCAGAGAGGTCAAGATCTGGTAAGGAAAAGAATCTGTGCACTCTAAGTGGCTTGGGGGATCCAAGAACCACCCTACCAAACATTATCTATTTCAATGGACTCAAATTGAGCTTCTCGCTGTAAAAACTCTGCTTTAAAAACACAATAAAAGAAGGCCACCATTGAAAGCTGGACCAGAGATGTAGCCCTGGAGAATAGGGTGAACTCCTTATTAATTGTTGTGTTCTTGTATTTGCTTACTGTGTTTCTTTTACTTTTTTCCATTTTCCAGTGTCTATGTATTTTGCAATCTGATCGATCCGTTGCCTAAAATAACATAGACACACACCAGCACATGAGTTTGTAATACCTTCATTCATTAATAACTTAACTGAGGTCACTCAAGGGTGATTTTCAGATCAAGTGGTATGAGAGCTTTAGGATATTAAGGTTAGACAAGCTTTTGTTGATTTAGCTGTTGGATGCTAACTAGATCAAAGCTCAAATTAGGAGAAGGAGAATTGGTCGAAACTAATCCTGAAATTGGGAAAGTCTACCCTCGGAAGACAATGTCAGGGGAAGGTCCTATGGGGCCAGACCCTCGATTCATAGATAGTTTCCTAGCCATAAAGTCCATGGTAGAAGAAATGTATAGGGACTTTAGAAAACATAAGGATGAAAATTCATCAGGCTCTAAGCAAGACAAAGGAGAAGATGAGTCACATTCCCATGACCACTCAAAAGGCAAAGGGAAAGAGGAAAGCTTTCTCACACCTCCTGATAGCCCTAAAAAGAAAGCATCTTTGATCAAACTAGATGTTAAATTTGATCTACCTATATATGATGGAGAGTTGAATGCAGAAAAGCTGGACAATTGGATTAGACAAATTGATGTGTATTGCAAAGTGCAGAATATCGACTCAGACAAGAGCAAGATTCAGCTGGCAAGCCTACGCCTTGGAGGCACTGCCTTGGTTTGGTGGGAAGGCAGAACCCAAGCTGACATGAAAAGACATGGTAAGACCATCTCTGTCTGGAGTGAATTTGTTTCTGCAATCAAAAAGCAGTTCTATCCATTGGCCTACATGCAGCAAGCCATGATGAGTTGGCAAACTCTTCGATAGTTGAAAGGGCAAAGTGTGCAAGGGTACACTCAAGAATTTAGAAAGAGAGCATTGATTCTAGGAATCTCATTAGACTCACCAGAGACTCTGTTGAAGTACATTGGTGGTCTACACAGCTACATGGGGCAAACTATCCTCATGTTTAATCCCACTAGTATAGATGAAGTATTAGTACAAGCTACTCATCTAGAAGCTAGAGGAAAGAATGGAAGTCCAAAAGTTGGGGGACCGCCCCAACCCACTGCAAGCAAGAATAAGGAGAAAAGAAAGCAGAAGTGGAAGGCAAGGAAGGCTAACACTGCATAGAAAAGCAAGGCTTCATGCACTCACTGTAAAAAGGATGGGCATGATGATGAGAATTGTTGGATTCCGCATCTAGAGCTGAGACCTAAGAAGTTAGAGGGCAAGAAGAAGAAAACTGCTACAGCTATTCAGAAAGATTTGGGGTCAGACTCGGGAGATGAAACAACCATTGCAGCCACAGGTATAAGAGGTAAGAATTCTGAAGCATCTACTAGTAATTCTACACAATCTACTATTGATGAAGAAAATGAGAGAAAAAGACATGAGCTTTTCCATATTCAAGTTATTTTCAAACATCAAAAGATTGATACTTTGTTTGATAGTGGCTCACAAGTAAATTTAATTTCTGAAGCAATTGTAAAGAAGTTGGGATTAGCAACTACACCTCACAAGAAACCATACCCATTAGGATGGTTGAATGATAAAGCACAACTACAAGTGACTAGACTGTGCAAACTCAAGTTTTCTTTTGGGTCAGCATTTGTAGATGAGCTTGAGTTAGACATAATTCCTTTGGATATATGTGGAATTGTTTTAGGAAGTCCTTACTTGTATGATAGGAAAGCTATTTTCTATAGAGCTGAGAACAAGTATCTACTTGTTAAAGATGGAATCGAATACTTTGTAAAAGCTCATAAGCTCAAGAATAACTATACTCTCATAAACTCAGGGCAGATGAAAAGAATAATAAATTCATGCAAACAATTCTTACTGATGGTTGTAAAGGAAAAGAAACCTGATAAAACCAATGTATTTGAGGGTTGTAACGCTAAACAGCACGCTGATTTAGAAAAGATGTTTCAGAGTATGATATCTTGTTTCAAGAACCTAAAGGTCTGCCACCCAAAAAGGAAATAGTGCATGATATTATTTTGCAACAAGATGTTCCATTGCCTAACATTGGAATGTACAAGTTGTCTGCTTTAGAAAATGTTGAAATCAAGAAGCAGGTGCAGGAGTTGCTCGAGAAAGGGTTCATCGGACCTAGCACATCACCATGTGGGTCACCAATCGTTTTGGTGAAAAAGAAAGATGGCTCGTGGAGAATGTGCATTGATTACCGAGCACTGGATAACATAACAATCAAAAATTGTTAACCCCTTCCTCGCATAGATGATCTTTTAGATCAATTGAAAGGAGCTGTTTATTTCTCCAAGCTAGACTTGCACAGTAGATACCATCAGGTCAGAGTTGCAGAACAAGATGCATGGAAGACTGCTTTCAAAACAAAGCAAGGATTGTATGAGTGGTTGGTTATGCCTTTTGGCCTAACTAATGCTCCTGCTACTTTCATAAGACTAATGAATGATGTACTCAGACCTTTTCTTGATGATTTTGTTATTGTGTATCTGGATGACATTCTGATTTTTAACAAAACATGGGAAGAACACTTAAAGCATGTTAAGCAAACATTAGATGTTTTGAAAAGAGAAAAACTTCATGTTAAACTCTCAAAATGTGAATTTGGCAAAACATCTCTAAATTATTTGGGTCATATAGTAGGGGGTGGTGAATTGAAGATAGATCCCTCTAAAGTGGCAGTCATTGTAAACTGGCCTAAACCCAAATTTGCTACAGAAGTTAGAAGCTTCTTAGGAGCAGCACAATATTGGAGGAAGTTCATTTCTAACTTTTCCTTAATTGCAGCTCCCTTACATGCTTTAACAGGATTGAACAAGGTGTTTCAGTGGGGAGGCAAACAGCAAAAAGCCTTCAAACACCTTGAAAGAAAAGATTAGTACAGCACCTGCACTAGCACTGCCTGATCTCCAAAGACCATTTGAAATCCAAACAGATGCCGATGACTATGCCATGGGAGCAGTGTTGACATAGCATGGTAAACCCATATGTTATCATTTTGAGACTTTTAATCCTGCAGTAGTTAACTATCCTACATATGATAAAGAATTGTATGCATTAGCTCAGAGTGTGAAAAAGTGGAAACATGACTTAATGGGCAAAGAGACAGTAATACATATTGATCATCAACCACTTTAGTATCTACACTTCCAAACTAAGTTGCAGCAATCAAGGCACTATAGATGGATGGGTTTTCTACAACAGTTTCATTTAGTCATCAAATATAAGAAGGGCATACACAATAAAGTTGCAGACATGTTATCTAGACCTATTATAAATGCATCTACTATACTTAAGCATAATTTTGTGCTACATAAAAGCTACATTGAACAATATGCTCAAGATATAGACTTTAAAGATGTATATGCAACTTTAAGTCAAGGCAAACGAGTAGAAGAATTGGATTATCATGTAAAGGACCGACTCTTATATCATTGTGGAAAGTTATGCATTCCACAAACTGAAAGAGTAAAGATAATTAGAGAAGCACACACTTCTCTGATATCAGGTCACTTTGGGGTAAGTAAAACAGTTGCACACCTGCAAAGATTTTGTTATTAACCAAAAATGAATGAGGCAGTTTCCAGATATGTAAGAGGGTGTACTATGTGTGCTAAAAGCAAGCCCAGCAACAGAAAACTAGGCTTGTACACTCCATTACTAGTTCCTTCTCACCCTTGGGAAAGTGTTTACATGGATTTTGTTGGAGGACTGCCTAAATCTATGAAGGGTCATGATTATCTATATGTTGTTGTGGATAGGTTCAGCAAAATGTGCATTTTGATACCTTGTAATAAACAAATTACAGCTGAACAAACTGCAAAACTATTTTTTGAACATGTATGGGTTCATTTTGGATTACCCATTTCCATTGTATCTGATCGAGGCACCCAATTTGTGGGGAAGTTTTGGTCAAGTCTGTGGGAACTGATGAACACCAAACTGAAGAAAAGCACAGTTTTTCATCCACAAATTGATCGCCAGACAGAAGTAGTCAATAGGATAGTGATCCAGTTGCTTAGAGGATATTGCAGCAAACATCCTAAGCTTTGGGATGAACATTTGTGTTATGTGCAGCATGCTTACAACAGAGAAAAACATTCTTCTACACAGAAATCTCCTTTTGAGACCTGTTTTGGTTTCACCCCAAAGTCTCCTTTGGATTTTGTCTTTGGTAAAGATACCACAGTTGATGGACACAGTGATGTGGACAGGGCAACTAGGTTCATTGAACAAATCCAAGAGATCCACCAGGCAGTACAGGAACAGCTGGAAAGGAGCCAAGCCAAATACAAGGCAAGGTATGACAAGCATCAGATGGAGCATAGTTTTCAAGTTGGTGACCAAGTTTGGTTGTATATCAGCAAAGATAGGATGCAAGGTGAAGGTAAAAAGCTAAAGCCTATCAGGTATGGACCCTTCAAGATACTTGAGAAGATTGGTGAAAATGCTTTTCACCTTGATCTACCAGCTTACATGCACATCTACTCAGTTGTAAATGCAGATTGCTTGAAATTGTTTGAACCCTCTCTAATTGAGGATCTCGAAGAGCAGAGTCAATTGCCTTCTATTGATGACCTGCTACCTGAATATCTTAATGAATTGCAGGAAGACATCGTTCTGGACAAGAAGGTGAGGACGATGCGCAGAGGAGATATTGAATACCTCAGAGTAGGGCTCAAGGTTTCAAATCCGAGCAGTGCAAAGTGGATATAGATTGGACAAGTGAGACAATTGTACCCTCACTTAGTCGATGCTTGAAAACCAACTTTTCGTGGTCCAAAAGCTTTTTCAGTGGGAAAGCCGTGATCCGAATTTGATCCATGAAGATTATCAAAGAACCATCACTGTATTAAGACAGGACAGACTTCGAATTTATAAACACAGAGCGATCAGGAAGACCTTTGGACAGTGGCAAATTGTAGCCAGCAAGGAGCAACGAGGACCTCGATCAAAGCGCGCTGAATGAGGCCCATGGAGTCCGCGCAGGAGGCAAAACTGGCCATTGGGAAGCCTGGATCGGGAAACAGAGGGCATTTCTGATGCGCGATTAGCGCTAATCGCGCATCGCTGGACAAAACCCCTCGAGAAGGAAAAAGCCCCAAAGCGGTCATATGGAAGCTGGGAAACCGTGGGGAAAGCGCTAAGGTGAAAGGCGGGTCCCGCGCTCCAAAACAGGCGTAAATTGGGAGCACCCTTGGGCGGCAAGCGGATTTGGAGAAAAGTGAGCGATTCCATTCAGCGCCCAACGCGTGGTAGGCGCATGAGAGAGAAAATCACCACTCATCGCGCACTAACGGTCGAGCGAGTCAACCGTGCGAAATGAGCGAATGTCGTAGGATCTGGGGGCTCCAGATCTGACGACGGAGATTGTGCCCCATGGAGGAACCGGATTTGACAGGGGATTAAGCCGCGGCATAAAGGAGTTTGAAGTCCGATTTGACGCTGAGATGGCAGATGAGTCATTCCACAGTGTAACTGGAAAACTGAACTAACGAGGAAGAGCTGGCACAGTTCGCGAGAGGACAAGTGGCCACTCCCTGTGAGTCGTTGGCAGTGACGCAGAGACAGGGAACTCCAAGAGAGCAGCAACAGGCGATCTGACAGGGGCAAAATAGGAAGTGAACAGTCAAAGACAGATTGGCTTAAAGCCATGAACAGACAGAGGACAAAGGACATCGAGAGGAGAAGAGAACGAAGACAGAGAAAAGAAGAGACAGTAAAGCAAGAAGCAGAAAGACAGAAGGCCGAGCTGACCTGCAACATAAGGCAACATCGAGCAGACAGAAAGCTTGAGAGGTTCAAGCAATCCCTGAGAGGATTTGTCGAGAATTGAATACCACATTGGGCTCCTCCCATTAAAGACCAGAGAGGTCAAGATCTGGTAAGGAAAAGAGTCTGTGCACTCTAAGTGGCTTGGGGGATCCAAGAACCACCCTACCAAACATTATCTGTTTCAGGAGACTCAAATTGAGCTTCTCACTGTAAAAACTCTGCTTTAAAGACACAATAAAAGAAGGCCACCACTGAAAGTTGGACCGGAGATGTAGCCCTAGAGAATAGGGTGAACTCCTTATTAATTGTTGTGTTCTTGTATTTGCTTACTGTGTTTCTTTTACAGTTTTCCATTTTCCAGTGTCTGTGTATTTTGCAATTTGATCGATCTGTTGCCTAAAATAACATAGACACACACCAGCACATGAGTCTGCAATACCTTCATTCATTAATAACTTAACTGAGGTCACTCAAGGGTGATTTTCAGATCAATAAGATAATTGATCGTGATTGCATAATATATTTCGTTATATTTGAATATTCTATTTTTGCATTATATTTAGTGTACTCTCTCATGTATAACTATGATCTACAAAAGGGTATCAATAGGAGATTGTTATTTGGGATTGGAACCGCGATGGAACACTGCAGCACATCTCAGGGTTTTGCTAAGGCAATGATATGGGAGTCTGCAGCCCAGTCAAGGGCTAAAAGCTCCAGGAGCTACTCAATTGTATTCATCTTTCGTTGGTCATTAGGGCGAGAGCAAAAGAACTTAAGCGAAAACATCTCGATGCAGAGATTTTTGAGTTGGAAGCTTTTTTCAAAAGGCTTTCTTGTTACAAGAAGAGTATGAAATATGTCTGGCAAAATTTACAAAAAGGAGATGTGTGAAAATTCCAGATCTAACTCTGATCTAAGAACTTATTGAAATTATCTAGTAATTATCCAACCTATCTTTTATTAAAGATTATTTGTCTCAGCAAAATATTCACTGCAAATACTAAATAAAAACACTACTACAATATTCACCAATTAAAATTTCACAGGAACTGAGAAACCACACACATAAAAATGGGCACTTGTGTTCAAAATATAGCGAGTAAAGGTCTTCAGGCTTTTGCATAAGCCAATGAAGACCTTGAATTGTCCTTTTCCCAGTATGAGTGCGAACTCATGAGTTAGACTTCAGTTAGGATGAGTTATTTCCAGTTTACTCGAATAATCATCAAGTTACCATGTGTAGAGTTAGAGCTTCAGTTAAGCGGAGTCTTCATCAATTTAACTACATAATGAGGTGGCAATTACAAGTTCAGTTAGAGCAAGTTAGTCAGCAGTGTTGATTGGAGAGCGAAAGAGTTAAGAACTCCAGGTTGATTGGAGAGGGAAAGAGTTAAGAACTCCAGGTTGATCGTAGAAAGGACGGGAAGAACTCTTAGTTAGTTGAAGCTCTCAATCAGAACTCAATTTCTAAAATAGAGTTGGGTTGCATGTTCGAATTGGGTCTATAAAGAGGAGGATGAAGGCAGAGGAAACCATAAGTTTTGTGCACAAGGTTTGTGAGACAAGAAATTTCACGAGATTGTGAGAATATACTTGGTTCTGGAGAGCGCATGCCTTGTGTCCTACGAAATAGGAGATCATAAGCGCGCTGGAACTAGGAGTTTGGTTGCGCACAATCTTAAGGAGTTGGCGTCCTAAGAAATAGGAGGCAATAAGTGCGCAAGGAAATAGGCAAATCTGTGCTAGTATTTAGGGACCTCATGTGCGCTAGGAAATAAGGACCTGGAGCACAAGGATTTAGGAGGCTCCTGTTACCTAACACCTATGGGTGACCCCATAGGAGAATTTTTATCCTAGATTTGTCTTCAATCGACAACCACTACTGTAGTCGATGTCGTGCTAGATGTCTCCATTCCCTGGGACAGTGATATGTCCCCTCGCTTGTCTGTCGAGATCATATGTTTCAAGGTGGGCCATCCAATCCTAAAGTTACAATTTTTCATTATGTAATTGGGTGGTTATGCTTGTTTTTCTTGGGCAAACTTGGGTGTGGATTACTAGGTGACTTGTAAGGAGGAAGGGCTTTGACCATAGTCTTGTTCCCTTACCTGAACTGGTGGGTTAATCCTCCACCCTAGTCCCGTGGGATCTCCCCTACTGGCTTACAGCTTTGGATGGGCACTACTTGGGAAACCCTGATTTTGGTAGCATGGTCTCGTTTTCCTGTTCCACATTTTTCACTTTCCTCCGCACATTCTATTTGCCATTTCGTCATCTTCCCTCTTTGGATCAACAAGGTTCTGGTATACCCCTCCCCTTGTCCACATGTCTGGGTTGGGCCTAGAACGATACCCCAAAGGTTGATGCAGCTCGAAATTAAAAAAATTAAAAAAACATAACATGGCCACATACCACAGGAAATGTAGCACAAAATCCAAAAGATGGTCGAGACAATAAAATTTAGCTCGTGGCAAAAAGCCAAACATGAGCTCCACCCCCTACCATTATGGCCATCACCCTAGTTCCTAGGGCCCCTATGAGTGCCCCCTGCATCATTAAGGAACTCACGTATGTCCCAACCCCTAGTGGGCGATGAACTACCCCACCTTAAGTAATCACTGCCATATCACACACATCATGCTCTCATCCCCTGAAGCCCCGAGCAATAAAATAAAATAAAAAATAGTAAAAAGCAAAAGGAAAATGAAGAAGGGAGGAAAATAAAGGTCGGGGTAACTCATGTACCACGATTGCTCCCTCCTACATTCATACACCCAAATATGTGGACATCCCTCATCATTACCACCCTTGAGCCCATGTCATTTGGCCTTGAGACCCCTGTGTCCCCATCCACCTCATCATTATCCACATGACACCTACCACTTGAAGGATGTACCTTGGACATGTCCTTCCCTTTAGGGGCTGGGAACACCTAATAGGGTGGTTTATTAACTACTCCTACCAAGGGAGGTAACACCATTACATGCTCAAAGCCCCAAATCTGGAAGGGAAACCCAATATGAAGTGTCCATTTCTGCCCTTGATTAACAAGCTTATTTACTCAATTGCACTAATGATTATTGTATCTAAAGGTGAGGAGACGAAGTGGATCTTATATAGGATTGCCAAATGGTTTAACTTTGGGCTTGGCCTCCTTATACAGGATCCAAGCCCACCAGAGGATCATATTGACACTTGTAGGGGAAGCATTGAGATCCATGGGTCTCCATCATGTGACAGAGCATTATCTCATGCCATGGGCAACCTAAGAGCCTTCAGCAGCTTGTTCATTGCCACATATTATATGCGAGATGATGCACTTGGACCAGCAGTGCCCCCAACCGGCTTAGCATTTTGTACAAGGTTTGGCAGCTAATATGAGGCCCAAAGGAGGTTTGTCTATCATTGAGTCATGGGAGGGCAAGCACCATCTTCCGTGCCCTCATTTGGAGTTGTCTACAAGCTTATTCTTCATCAAGAGACCCATGAGACCATTCTTCGTGCCCCTGAGCCACTTTGAGCACCACACGATGCTTTACTTGGGGATCAAGGGGCCACCCCCTTTGATCATCATTCATGGAGCCCTCTTCTTCATCGTGGCACTTGACGGCTCGATTAGTCCTTCCAACAACCCTCCTACACCATTGCTATATCATTTCAACTTCATTTTGGATGGCTTATCTTACATTTTATGGGTATTTGGTGGGCTTGTCACCAAAGTGATGTTATTTTGCACAATAAAATATTTTTAGGGGCATCTTAGGCTAATTCGAACTCTTAGAGGCTCATATAAATAGAGTAGAGCCTCATTTGTATCAAACATCATCATCACTTCCTGGATCTAATTCTCTTGAGGAATTTCACACTTTTCTCTTGTTAAAGAGTGCTTGCTAGAGCATCACATTTTAGCCTCCTTGAAGACAATTTTGGCCAAATTTCGAATCACATAGACTCTGTAGCCCAATGGTAAGGCACTGATCCAAGAAAATTTGGTGATCACCCCTTTTTCCCTTCTCTTTTTCTCCCTCTTCAAAATTTCGGCCCCTACCCTAGATGGCTAGCTAGGGCTCCCTGTGAATTGCATTAGAGTGATCTTTTGATTCTTTCTAGATAGACTTTGCACTGGTGTTTCCTCTAGTGAAACTTCAGTTTTGGAGCAATTCCCACGGTCGGTTTATGAGAAAACTCAAGCCCTATCCACATTTCTTAAAATCATCTTGAACATCTTAGTGAGAGGTCTTCTTGAGGGTTTTTACACATAGTATTTAGTGGAATAAATCATTTAAAACCATTTTCTCTACACTACCTTGACCTAGTGAGCTCCTTGGAGGGTCTCCTCCCACGGTTATTCATAAACCCTAGGTCTCATGTGGTCCCATTCTAGGCTTCTCAAGAATAGTGAAAGCTTATATAAAGATATACAATCATCATACAAAGCTTCTTGAGTAGCCCTAATCATCTTTGGAGCCTTGACTTTAGGTCTCCTTGTAATCATTGAATATCATTAACCCTAGGTCTAGGTCTCCTCATATGTCATTCTTGAAGAGCCTTTAGCTTCTATCAAGCATTGAGCCTTTTTTTTTCAGCCTCCCCTTTAAATGGGCCTTGGAAATCACATTATACCTTTTCATTGATCCTATCATTAAAAGTGATTTCCCTCATACTTAGACTACTCCCATCGGTGAAAGTCCGTAAAGAACAGCGGACACTAACTAAGGTGGCAGTGAGTCTTTGTCCCATTGTTGTCATTTGGTCTAGTAGTTGTCTCATAGTTACCCCTCCTAGGACCCCTGTTAGATTGTGTGGCAATAGCTCCTAGTGCGCAAAGATCAAGGAGAACAAGTAGGATTTGTAGAGCAAGTCAAGGAGGTAGCAAAGGAACAAATTGCGTGCTAGAGGGTCGAGATCAAGCAGTGATCAAGGCAAGCCGAGATCAATTGTATGAGCTGAAATTTGTGAGAAGAAGCAGAATGCTTTCTTAGAGAGAGATTTCTTTGTAATAGATCAAATTACTCAAGAATAATCAATCAAATACCACATCAAGGAAGCAGGTTTTCCTTGTTGGGTTTCCTAATGAAACAAGTGTGTCAATTTGTGTGATGTGTTTTATCTTTGTGTTCTTATTCTGCTTATGAATTGTTAAGAAACTATATATTTTGGTGAAAGTAAATTTGGTTTAAGTATTTAGTAGTCTTGTTTTTAGTTATTCATCTAAATAGTTGTAAAGTTCCATGGATATTTAACAATCGATATTTTTGGACAAATGTCCCTGGGGCCTGGATAAACCCCAATGTGGGGAAAACCAGTTCTACACATGAGGGTTTTATTATTTCTTCAACAAATCTATAGTTGATAGATATTACAATTGCTTCTCCTAGAATGGCTAAGCTTCTGTAAAATATTTCTATCTTCTCCTTTGTTGATCAAATTGGCTAGGGAAATAATCCTTCAACCCCTTTGGAAGCAAATCAGCCCTCCTGTATGACACACTCTCATACCACACATGCCACCTGGAGGAATTCGGCCTCCATTGGCAACTTGCACTACAAGAGAAAAACTCAGCCTCCTCCTGGAAAATCAACCTCCCTTTGGCAATTCACACCACTAGAGAAAACTTCTGCAAAATAATTCAGCCCTTGCAGAATCTCCCTCTAAAACTCAGAAGCCAGAAGAATAAACTCCGAAAAATTCCTTCCCAATCGCTACTGCTGAAACCCTCTTGGTATCAAACCCCACGCTAACATTGCGCCTCAATTTGTTGGTCTCGAAGATGCCCATCGATTTCCTCTTATAATCCCTCAATTAGAATTCAATGGCCAAGATCTGATTTCGATCGATGGCTAAGATAATCTTGAAGATGGCTAAGATCGAGTGCCAATTCTAGAAGTCACTAGAGAGAAAGCGACTTGTCTCAATTAATACTGATTAATTAACCTTTTTCCCTAAGTTATACTTAGGAAAAACATTAAAATTGGTTAATGATCCAATTAAGACATTTTCCCTTAGAAAAAATTCTTGGGCTTGGAGATAATTTATTCTCTTGTGCTCTTAACCTCAATAACACCTCCTAAGACTAGAACACCTGGCTGAGCTACAAAATCTAACAAGGTGCACAGTCACCCCACTGTCTTCACCGTAAGGTTCGTTTGCCACATAAGCCTCGTGACGTTTACGGTCATCGTCGCTAGTGTTTCCAAGGACTACACCAACACCGTTAAGCACTATTTAGTGAATGGCATTGCTAGGGTTTTGAACAAGGCGGCACCTTCCGCTCCAGGCCCATGAATCTTTCTTACAGAGGAGGGCCTAAAGAAACTAGATCTACATCGAGATCTAGTAATTTCTTATGCAAGCTTAGATCCACGCTTACACAACCCCGACAACTCTCGGAATGGTACAGAATCCAAATCCACCAGAAAAAACCCCCTATCCTTACCAATCTAAGCTAGGTGGACAGCTAGAAGAGTTGGAACAAGGGGAGGACTTTCAGATTATTATTAAGACCCTTAATGAAATGTCCTTCCTTTTTTGGGTCTCAGTTTGGATCATGTAGGGAATCTCAAGCAAAATATAGAGAATTGGATGGGTTTTCCTACAGACTTATAGCGTCTTCTTCATGAAGGGAAGCAGCTTAAAAATCAATTTCAATTATATGATTACAACATTTCAAGAAACTCCACCATTGTCTTGAATTTAAGGCTACAAGGGGGTGCTTTGGGATCCAAGAACCTAAGAGGTTCAGTCTCCTATAAGGATGTGATGCGAGGCAAGGGTTCTAATCCAACGGGCCTGCCACAATACAATTATGGGCCTTGCATTGACGAACAACAGCAACCGGCGCCCGCCATGGAGGTAAACCTAACAGAGGTAAATCAGCTTTTTTTTGTTCTTCAATCCAAGGTAATGATTTGCAGATTTAATGGATTTTGGCCCAGATCTGATGCTTTCCATTGTTGGGTTTTTACAACCTAGACCAACAACTATGAAATATACCTATGCTCCAAAGGTTTTTTCATTGCTCAATTCAATACCCGGAGAGAGTTTTGAAAGAAGGGCTCTGGTTTTGGGGAAGTGCAGGGCTTTTCATCACCCATTGGTTCCCAAATTTTGATTCCACAAAAATGGTGGTCTCAACAATGCTAGTATGGGTGAGGCTACCAAATCTTCCCCTTCCTTTCTGGCATCACAAGGTTCTCGAGGATATTGGAAACACTTTGGGGTCATTTAAAAAGATGGACTCCAAAAGAATGGAGAAAGGGCTATTTACTTTTGCCTAAATCTGTGTAGAAATAGACCTAAGTAAAGGTCTACCTGATCACATTCAACTGAAGCATAAAACCTTCTAGTGGATTCAACTTTTGGATTATGAAAACACAACATTGGGATGTTACTCTTCTTACCAAACAGGACATCTACATGACACATGCCCCCAAGCAAAAAAACGCCCAAAAAAGAAAAAGGGGCAACACCGCAAAACAAAAGGATGGCATCCTTTCAAACCCTTCACAATAGAGGAAGAAGAAGGGGAACTGCTTCACTCCACCCTTTCCTAAAAAACATGTTTTTCCCTCAACAACTTGAACTCCTAAAATTATACCAAATCGAATTTGCTAAAATTTGATTGAGGAAAATAAGCTAGCCCAAATTACTTTAGATAATACTAGACAGCTCGACCTATGCCAAAATTGCTTGGAGGATATTTTTATCACAGTGGAATTTTCTTGAAATATTCCAAGAAGCTTTTTACCAAGTCGAATTAGCTACAGTTAGGCTCAAGGATTTTTTATCTCATGACAACTTTTACTTCAATTCAAGCTTAGTTGACTCAGCAAGCGTTTCTCCAACGCATATTGATTACCAACTATGAAGAATTCAACCTCCTCTTCTCACTAGTATGAATTGAAGGGGAATATTAACATTATAAATACAAGGAGAAGGCCAAGCATACAATTTGAATTGTCTAGATCAAGCATCAACAATATTCTCTTGTCTCCACATTACTTTTTTCTTCTCTCTTCTAGCTCTTACTTTCTTGTGTCTGAATATCATTGCCTTCAATTCTGTAACAGTCATCTTGGTGCAGTCAACCTCTCAACTCTTGCAAAATAAAGCTCAGTTTTGATCCACTCAATCTCTCTAAGTCTATTTGATGTTTCAATGGTATCTTACACAATTTAGTAAAATATTTTAACCTATTTTCTTTGGTAAAATCTGCCATTTAAATATGCGTTCTATCTACTTTTTTTCTATACAAAGATTATTCCACATATTAAACTTAAGAATTTTACAAACTTGCTTGGCCACAAATTCGTTGGCCAGACAGCCATTAGTTTGTTGTTTTCTCTATGTTATGTTGCAGATTTATAAGTGAAAACTAATGTTGCGAAAATCGCGATTTTTTTTTTAAATCGTGATTTTTTCATTGAAACGATAAAATAACCCGACTAAATCGACGATATTTTTCATTTTGATAAAATCATGATTTTTTCGAAAAAAATCACAATCTGCTAGGTAAAAATTGTCGATCATGGAAACAGTGACTTTTTAAGGGTGAAATTGAGTTTTTTTGTTTAATTTTGCAATCAGAGGGCAAGGGTGAGCGCTAAAGAGGAGGAAAACTAATCTACAAGGGGGAGAGAGGAGAAAACCAAAGGAATTTAGGATCCCCAGAAAAAAACAAAAAATCGAATTTAAATTTTAGACCAAGTATTTTCAGCAGGGCGTGGATTTCAGGTATGGGCATCAAATTTAGCCCTATTTTTTTTGTTTTCTCCTTGTTTTTCCTTGGGTTTCAATCACCCATATATTTTCTATGATTTTTGGTTGGATTTGAGTGTCTTTTTGTCATTTTTGTTGCATTTAGTGGAAAGGGTTTTTTCTCAAAAATTGAAGATGTTGTTTGTTAATTTTATTTGTTTAAATTCTTCTTGCTGCCTAGTTTTTTAAAATTTTCCATGATTTTTGCTTGGATTTGAATCTGTTTTTTTGCCATTATTGTTGCATTGAGTGGAGGTTTTTTTAGTCAAAAATTCAAATGTAGATTGTTAATTTCATTTGTTTAACTTTAAATTATTTTTGTGCCCTAGGTTCAAACTCCAACCATACATTAAGACTCAAGAGTTCAACAAAGTTTCAAACATGCCAAGAAAATTGGACACTATGTGGCAATTTGGTGACCCTGATGGTGGGTTGTGACAGATTAAATTTGACTTGCAAGTTATGTGGGCAATTTATGATAGGGAGAGTATATCGATTGAAATTCCACCTTGCACAAATTCCTGGACATGTAGTAAGGCTTTCCACAAATTCAAATCCAAAAATCATTTTTAGAGACTTCAAATCATTGGAAGATTATAGAGAAAACCAAACTGACCAAGGCAGCTCTAAAGAATCAAATGGCAAGGGGTGGAGTGATGGGAGATGACCGTGAGAGTGGTTCTTCTTCAGCATCAATTTCAACAGTCAACCCCACAACTGCCTCATCATTTTGTGTTCCTATAACCACACCTGGTGCACAACCATCTATCAGGTCAGCCCTTAAAAAAAAAAATGAAGAAGCTAACAATTTGTTGGGCAAGTGTCTTCTTTGTAGTGATGTTCCCTTCAACATTGCCAAGAACAATCCATCTTTCCACCCCGCGATTGATGTTATTGCTATTCTTGGCCCGGGGTACCAAGCCCCTTCCTATGATGACTTTAGAGGACGTATCCTTCAGAATGAAAAGGTTGAATGCACTAAAAGATTGGAGTTCAAGACATCATGGGCACAAACGAGATGAACTGTGATGTTAGATACTTGCACTCATCAAAAGGATAGAACCCTTGTTAACTTCTTGGTTAATTGTCCCAAGATGACAACGTTTATGAAATTTGTTGATGCATCGGCACATATCAAAGATGCATGGTTATTATATTTGTTGGACGTGTTCATTCAAGAGGTGGGTCCACAACATGTTGTCTAGGCCATAATGGACAATGTTGCAAATTATATTGTTGCTGGCGGGATGCTTATGGAGAGGCATCCTAACTTATTTTGGACACCTTGTGCTGCACACTGCATTGACTTGATGTTGGAGGACATAGGAAAAATTCCTTTTGTCAACGATATTGTTGAATCATCAAAAAGCATTGCAAAATTAATATATAATCATGCATTTGTGCTTCATTCGATGAGAACATTCACCGACAACAAAGAGTTGGTGCACCCTACTATTACACGGTTTTCCACTAGCCTCATACCTCTTTAATCTCTCTTCAAATCTATGTGGGATGTGAAGAGAATGTTTCTTTCAGAGGAGTGGTGTGCTTTGTCATTTCACCGCAAACCAAAGGGAGAGGACAAATGCAAGCTAGTTTCATATCAGGGAAACTTTTAGGCGAGAGTGCAGGGAGCGTGTAGCATAACTGCACCTTTAATTGATGGAAACAAACCCACAATGGGCTACTTGTATCAGGCCATGGATAGGGCCAAAGAATCCATTAGTAGCTATTATGATGATAAGGGGGATGAGGGGTTTGAGGAAACACAACTGATATGGGTAGTGATTGATGAGCGAAGGAACAATACAGTCCATTGTCCTAGTCATGTTGTAGGGATCTACCTAAGCCATGCATTTTCTTACTCCTGTGGTTTCATATTTGATGCTGAGGTCATGGATGGATTCTTCACTTGTGTTCAAAAGATGGTGTCATCTCCAGCAGAACGTGCAGAAATTTCTAAAGAAATGGAGATATACAAGATGGCAAGTGGCACATTTAGCTTTGACATGGCTATCCATGATAGGAAAACCAAAATGCCAGGTAAGCTTTAGTTTGTTTCAATTTTCAAATTTCATTCTCTTCATACTTTGCTTCAACTTTCAAATTTCAATATTTTTCTTATGTTTCTCTTATTTGTTGTAGATGCGTGGTGGAGAAGCTATGGTGGCAGAGTACCCAATCTCCAAAAGCTTGCCATTTGAGTGCTCAGCCAAACATGTAGCTCCTCTGAATGTGAGTGCAACTAGAGTGTATTTGAAAAAATACACACCAAGAAGCGCAACAGGTTAAAAAAAATTCAAATTCATTTTTTGAATTCATTAAATAATAAAAATATATAATTGATTATTTTTATAATTATTAATTTATAATTTATGACCCTCGTACAGGTCGAAGTCTCAGCGCCTTAAGGACATGGTCTACGTCTACTACAATCTTCGATTGTGGGTGAGGCAACTGAGAGGACACCTGATGTGGAAGCCGTCTCATTGGATAGGGATTGAGACCACTTTTGGATGGAGGGTTGAGGCTGAGAGGCCATTCTTGGAATCGGCCCCTGATTGGTTACAAAAGGAGGTAGTGGAGGGGGTCAACTACATAGGAGGAGGAGCAACAGGAGGAGGTGACACCACCTACCATGGTCACCAGTAGAGGACATGGTCTACCTCCTATGGTTCCTAGTTCTTTACCTTCTAGATGACATCAGAGTCAAATGCTAACCCCAGGGCCTTCTTCATCTAGAGGGAAAGTTGTTACATTTTATCGCAAGAAGGGGCAGAGGAAATCATCAATTAGTTGGTTTATTTCATTGTATAAGACCCATGATATGAGATACATTATTATATTTTTTGTTGATATTCTAAAGTTAAGTTAGGACTCAGGATTCAAGACATGATTCACTGTTATGTGTGATGTAGCACTAGACATTTTACACATCTTATATATTTGTTCACTTTTCATATTTGTGTGTCAATGCATTTATTTTATGTTGTGGATGCTTTATATACTAAAAATTTTGAAAAAAAAAACTGTTATTTTTTAATTTTGCCGATTTTACAGATTTTATTACAAATTTTACGATTTTTTCCTTTTTCGGACCCTCGTCGATTTAATCTCGATCGCAATTATCACAAAATTAGTGAAAACAATAGGTAATAGAACTAGGGACACCCCAGAAGGTTGGGAAACACTAGCCCAAACAAAGAGGGAGAGTTGCTAGTGACACGTAAGAAAGATGTTCGTATTTGTTCATTGATTTCTATTGTTGCTTTTCAAAGGCCATATTATTCACAAGGGCTATAGAAAATTATGCTAACAGGTAACATCAAGTAAATTGATGGCAGCCATGTAGGTAGAAATTTGATGGCTTGTGATGCATAAATATTGAAGGAAATGGAGGTAAGAGTCCCTCTGTCAAAATTCAATATTTGAATTCATGTGTATTATAAGACTCCACTAGAATTGGGTACGGCAGAGGGCTTTGAATATACAAATGTTATCTAATGCTTTGAATGCAATCATTTGAAATATAATGTCATGTCATGTTATATTGGTTATGAGTTCATGACCATGGCAAGTCAGGCAATGTACTCCTTTTATAGGGATGGATGCCAGCAAAGCTAGCCATGTGTGAGGCCATAATGTAGTTGGATCTAGAAAGGCTACAGCACTAAATAAGGAACCAATGGAGTTCCTACTTATAATTGATGAACTGGATTGCAACCTTTTTGCCAACACTGAAGAGCACTAAAGGATTATATTTCTGGTGATGTGTTTGGGTTGAAAAGGAATGTATCCAAATGGACAAACAAGTAAAATAGGGAGGTGTTTGGATGATGTGTTGAGGCATTGGCTAGACCTTCCACTTCACCAATGTGGAATGCATGACCTAGAAAATGGTATTCTGAAATCAATGCAGAAATGTGTTAAGTGGGATACGCATGAGTAAATTATAAAAGAGTGCAAGTAGCAAATATGCACACATACAAGTTGATATATATATGCTTGAAGGTATTATTGAATGCATTTTATGTTCATTTCCATTGAAATTAATATGTAACAGCTGAAATGACATAACTCTTGCTAACTCATTTAAGTTGAAAAGATTTTAGGAGCAATTGGATATTGCAAGGAATGAGTTGCATATAAAAATAATCACATGAAAATGGACTATGTGAAAGATCTGTCAGGGAAACAAAACTATGAAAAATAATGACAGCTAAAATGAACTAAAGTTCAGGAAAAAGGCCACAATGATGACACTGAACCCTATGATTCCCATGAATTGTTGAGTGATGGCTACCAGTGGATTTCTTGTAGGAAATTGGCACTCTCCTTGCAAATGAAAAACTTGGAAAATGATGGATCACCCAAGGGACTATGTAGCAGTGAAGGGAATGCATGAGACTGGAGGATGAGTATTCTTACCTACCATATGTACCTAGCAAGAAATGAAGATTCCATGAACTTATGGACAAGGCACCAATCAAATTTTTCGAGTTCAGAAGACCAGCAGGGAAATTTTGCCCCTTCTTCTCTCTCCTCTTTCTTCATGCAAATCTCATTCCCCCATGGGGTAATTGTATAAAATGCAATGTTGCATTAATCGTTATCGGGATACTATCAGCGCAAGGAAAAAAACCAGAAAAAAATCGTAATTATCGGGAAATAATCCGAAATAATCGGGAAAAAATTGTTTGGTACAAAAATATTCATTTTTTTCAATTTTTTTATTATCTAAACCATCTACAACATAAAATAAATACATTGACACATAAATATGATAAAAGAACTAATATATAAGATGTTCAATATCATTTCTAGTGCTAAAATCACACATAACATTGAATCATGTCATGAATAGTAAGTCCCAACTCAGCCTCAAAATATCAACAAAAAATATAATAATGTATCTCATCATGTCATAATGTCATATACAATAAAATGAAGAAAATAACTAAAGTCTAATCCTATTGATTTCCTCTGCCCCTCTTGCGAGAAAATGCCACAGCTTTCCCTTTCCCTCTAGATGTAAATGCTGGTGCTGGTGGAGTTGGCAGTGGAGTTTGCTATGCTCTAGAAGCTGAAGAACTAGAAGTAGGAGCTATAGGAGGTAGAACACGTCCTCCACTAGTGGCAGGGGTAGCCCTGGCAAGTGGTGTCACCTGGAAACATTACAATCTCCCAATCCTGAAATCCTGAAAAACTGATGAGTCTGCTGGATTTTGAAGTGAAATCTAAAATTCTACTTTCTCCATACGAAATCCAATGAGGCCGGAACCACTCTCAAACATCCTGAGTCATTTCATGGTAATGTTAAAAATTTAAGTAAACGGATGAAAATGAAGATTAAGGAGAATGTCACTTTTACTTTAAGAATTTAACATTACCATGAATAGCATATCAATACTAGGGCCTAGACTTGATCATTAAGCTGCCCCACTCAAAAATTATTTGTTTCTTTCAAAAAAATTGCATTTCGAACATTTAGCATCCCTTATAAAACCTCGCTGCCCCGATTGCCCGCAATAAAAATGGAAAAAATCACGATCTTTTCCAAAAAATCAGGTATAAAAAAACTGGCGATAATTTCGGATATTACTCGCGATAATATCAGCAGCAGGAAATTATCGCGATAAAACGATAATATCGCGATATTATCGTGATTTTAACAACACTGATGTTACATAGGTAGTGATGGTGCAATGCCAATGGCAAATAGAAATAGAAAATGTCACTAGCATGTTGAACTCATGTAAAAGGCTTAGACCCTTGGGACCTGGTTAATAAGGAAGTTGCTTGAGAGTGCTTCTATCACTTAATTAATTATTTTTGCCTTTTAGCGATAAATAATTAATCGAGTTTTTCACTCACAACCTCCAAAGCTAGAGTGCATCTTAATAATTAGGCCTCGAGTGTGTTTACCATGCTAGGCATTATCTTGAGTCTCACGGAATTGCATTTGGTTCTAATAGGATTTTTTTCATAATTAAAAATTTCCCGCAAAACAAGAATGTTTAATTAATTTTTATGTAACAAATAAAAAAATTGCACTAGGAAGACTTGTATGGCATGTGAGTACTCGATTTTCATGCTCAAAATACCAACATTATCCTAGTACCTACTTTGGGGTCGAAATTATTAATTTTCCCCCATGAAAAATCACTTTTAATCATAAAAGTGAGAAAAAGACATGAAAAATCAGAAATTAAATAATTCAAAACATATTAAAAACATGTTTTTGTTTGAAAATGTAACTAGGTTCAGTCTTCATTAATGTATTTTTGTCATCATGTAATGTACTTGTTAAAAGAATAAAGAAAATAATCTTTATTATTGTATCAATGACTTATTAAAGCATGGTTTCATGCTTGGGTCATCATTATAGTAGTCAAAGTCCCCATTGTGGACTCCTAGGATTAATATTGAGTCTATAGAGTCATTGTACATTTAAAGAGACCCTTCTTGGGATTTTGAATCATGTAAAAAGGTTTAGTATTGAGTCAAATATAATTTATGTAACCTCCAAACCAAGTTGGCCTAGAAGAAATCAAGTTGGCCTAAGGACACCAATTCGACCTCACTTGAAGCCTATAAATAGAAGGAAGTTGAATTCATTTGGAGCATCTCATCTCAAGCTAGTCCGATATCTCTCAGGAAGCTAGAGAAGTGTGAAGTAGGAAGAAGAAGCCTAAAGGAAGAGTGAGTTGGGTCAAGTTTAAGGAGAAGAAGAAAATCTCTAAGTTTTGGAGCTACTCTCTCTCTGTTTTGTGCCCTAGTTTGGGAGATCGAATTCTTCCAAGTATTGTTGCTGCAAGTTGTTGCCTGATGTCGTAAGTTGTTGCATAGTCGAAGTTTTTGGGAATGAAGTGATGCTACAAAGGGTTGAAGTTCTGGAAGGCTGACTTGGTGTGGAGGGAAGGTCTGGTCTTTATCTAGGTTGAAGAGTCTCAAAGAATACTATTGAAGGAAGAGAATTTTTTACTGGGTTTTCCCCTCGAGGGGGTTTTTCCCTGGCATAGTGCCTACATCTTGTGTCTTTTGTTTTGTGATCTCATACACACATAATATAACAATTGCTTGATGAAAGATAACATAATAAAAAAGTAAAGAAGTCAACATAACTCACAAGTAATTATCAAGAAAGAGGAATCAAACCCTAATCTAATTGCATTGATTTCTCAACATGCTATCAGAGCTAAGGTCAAGAAGAGTTGAAGATCACTTTGTTGGCATGGATTCTCCCTCTTTGATGAACTACATAACAATGGGTATCAACACTGCTGGAAGTTGGATCAAGAAGGTCATCCACTACTTATTCAACAAGGTCAAAAGTCAAGGATTCTTGGCTGCTCTTACAGGTTCTCTTAGTGATGACAATGCATGGATCATTGATAGTGGAGCATCAAGACACATGACAGGAGAAAGTAAACAACTTCATACACTATCAAAGGAGCCATCTTCTCATGCAGTGGAATTGGGTGACAACAAAAGTTGTGTTGTTAAATGTTGAGAAATCTAGGGCATTCAGAGTTAAGAGATTTCTCTGCTTGATAATTGCTTGTGATGTACTTTTACTTCTTAACTTATAGTCTTCTCTTTGTTAGCTTATTTATGTGATCTTCTCACCAAGACAATTAATAATATGCCCAATAAAAGACAAATTCCACATTTTTGCAACTAGGGTCAATTCCACATTGAACGACTCTGATGACCAAGATGATGATTACATTAAACTCCTCTTTTCGAGAGGACCAAAATCGACCGAAATATCCCGATTTGGTTAAGCAGAAGTTATGCTTTGAATTATTTTATTCATTCATTCATAATGGAATGGGTCGGCCCTAACCACTTGGATAACTGCTTGGGTCATCCTCAACCCCAAGTAAACCCTCAACAAAGCCTATAAAAGGAAGTGACCTCAAGCTCATTTCAACACACTTGATCAAGACATGTTTCTATTCTTCTATATTGTTTTGGCTCGCATAGGTTCGTTGGAAAAAAATTCACACAAGGTCTGAAATTAGGGTTAGGGTTTTCTGAATCTCGTTCGCTAGCACAGAACAGAGGTTTTTTGTCCTCGGTCGCGGGCATAGATCAAAAGTTTTTCGTCCTCGGTCATGGGCATAGAGTAGGCAAGAGAGCGATTTTGGCTCTCTGGTCACTCAAAGACAGCTCGGTTCAGAGGCAGATCGAAAGGTTCTGGTCCCCAGTCGCTCACACTACGTAGCCCTAGGAGCGACCCTGTCATCTCGGTCGCTCGAACAGCTCGGCAAGGGTGCAACTTTGGCTTGTCGGTCACTCCCATAGCTCGACAAGGGAGCGACTTTGGGTCTTTGCAGTTCAGTGTCAGATTCGCACACATAGAGACCTCTTGGGAGCGACTCTACAGTCACAATCGCTCGCATACTATATTCGTGAGAGCGACCCAAAAGTTTTAGTCACAGACAGTGTTGATGAGGGCGACCCAGTTCAGATCTAGGGTTTTGACATCTTGGCTTCAGCTGGATTTAGTGATTTGGTAGATCTAAGTTTTCTCTGATGTTATAACAGATTTGTAGATCTGATTTATTGTTATCTGTTGCAAATCATATGTATTGGGCTCATTGTACTCACTACTGAAATCTTTTTATGACGATCTACTAAAGAAGAAGATTTGAAAGGGTTTCCCCCTTGTGGGGTTTTTCCCTGGTCTTGGACCAATCTGTTGTCTCTTATGGTTGTGTTGTTGTCTTCTCTATCACTGCATATATTGTTCTTTCTTCAATTACATTTATGATTGATTATACTACTAATAATTGGATGCATTGTTAATGAAAAGATAAATTAGGCTAAAGTAACTGATACAACATTGAACAATCAGAAAATTTAACATGGAATCAGAGCTAAGGTGAAATTCAAGCCCAAGAGAAGACAAGCTTTGAAGCCCTCTCCTTCAGAAAGCAGATCACCTATTCAAGGTCAAGATGTCGTCCTCTACCTTCAAGGAGCATGAAAAGTTGGGTGATGCATCAAATTTTGTTGCATGGAAAGTCAGATTGGAGATCATAGCTGACAACAATGATGTGTTGGAATACATTCAAGGAAGGATGCCTGAGCCTCTAGAAAATGCTTCTGCTTCTCTCAAGAACAGGTACAAGAAAGGTGAGTCTAAAGCAAAGCAAATTATAGCTGATGGTTTACAAGATCATTTACTTGCTTATGTTGGGAATTTAAGAAAGTCTAAAGATATGTATGACAAGATAACTGGCATGTATGAAGTCAACAACCTAAATGAGATCATCACCTTGAAAGATCAACTCAAGGAAGTCAAGATGAACAAAGGGGAAGTTGTTCAATCTTACATTATGAGGATCTCTCGTCTTAGAGATCAATTACAAAGGGTTGGAGAAAATGTACCTGACAGGGAGCTAGTAGTTGTGACTCTTAGAGGTCTCCCCTCTATTTGGGAAACCTTCATTACTACTATTAGCAACAGCAATGTCCTTCCATCATATGATGAGATTGTTGGAAAACTCACTCAAGAAGAATCTAGAATGATATCAAGAGGAAGGATTCAAAAGCATGAAGAGGGAGAGCTCGTTGCATACATCACTCATGGTAAAAGAAAGAAGACAAGAGGAGGTTCATCAAGGAAGCCTCCTTCTCAAAATACAAAAAGAAGGAATGACAGATCGACATCTCATGTTGAATGCTTCAATTGTCATAAGAAGGGTCATTATGCACGAGACTGTCTTAAGAAAGGAAAGAGGCCACGCTACAACACTAGAGGCAACTACAATAACAAAAGAAGAAAAGACAATCAAAGAAATAACCGTGACAGAAGAGATGATAGAAGAAGAAGAGACTCCTCAAGCGACCGTGAAGAAGATCATCCTCCTCAAAAGAAGTCAAGGGCTCCCAAGTATGAAAGTAATGTTGTAAATAAATCTAAATACATTCTCATTTCTGCTCTTACTAGTTATTCTCCACCGGATTCGTGGGGTAGTTGGCTAGTTGATAGTGGGGCCACTAATCCTTTCTCTGGTTATAAAGAAGTCCTCTAATCTGGTAGAGAGGGAAACTAAGCTAAAGATCACTCTTGGAGACAAATCTACTCATCCCATGAAAGTATTTGGCTCCATCAAATTTCAGATAAATTCTGGGGAATCAGTTCTACTACATGATGTCATGTATGTACCAGGATTAATGAAGAATCGGGTATCTGTATCTACATTGGAAGACAAAGGGATGAGGGTTGCCTTCATCAAAGGTAAAGTTCTAACTTGGCCCGCTGATTCACCTATGAGGGATGCCTTCACACTAGGATCAAGATTTGAAGGACTCTATAGGGTCACTGGAAGACCTCTCCTTGCACTGGGTTCATAATACCAATCATTTGAGTGAATTATGGCATCGCAGAAGGCTCATCTTCACTATGATGCACTTTCGAAATTGAAGAAATTGGTCTCTGGTATTCCCGATGTTCAAGCTCATCATGATGGAGTTTGTCCAGGTTGTGCAAGTGGAAAGAAAACAAGGGGACCATTTCCCTCTAGTAAGAACAAAACTCATGACATCCTCCATCTCATTCATTCTAATATATGTTGCTTGATGCCTGTACATTCTATTGGTGGTCATCTCTACTACATTACCTTTATCGACGACTTCTCAAGAAAGACATGGATATACTATCTTAAGCACAAGGATGAAGCCTTTGAAACATTCAAGGAATTCAAAGCCTTGATCGAAAATCAATCAAGAAAGAGAATCAAAGTCTTCAGGTCCGACAATGGAGGAGAATACATGTCAAAAGAATTCATAGCATTTTGCAAGAAAGATGGAATCAAGAAGGAAACAATTCTGTCATATATGCCTGAACAGAATGGTCTAGCCGAAAGAAAGAACATGTCTATATTAGAAGTTGTATGTGTTATGCTTCATGATCAAAAGATGCTAAAGTTCCTTTGGGGCGACCCTACATCTACTGCTATATATGTTCAGAATAGGTTGCCTCATCAAGCATTAGAAAACAAGACTTTGGAAGAAATATTCACAAGAATTAAGCCTAATATTAGCCATCTTCGTGTATTTGGACGCCCGGTATATTTTCATATGCCGAAAGACAAAAGGAACAAATTGGAAGCTACTAGCAAAAACGATACCTTTTTGGGTTGTGTGAAAATTCTAAAGCATATAAAATTTATATTCTTGGTCAGAGGAAGGTCCAAATTAGTCGGGACATAACATTTGATGAAGATGCAACTCTTAGAAAAGCAAGAGATCTTCCTCCACCTCCTCCTCCCAAGGAAGAGAATGATGATTGGGATATTCTGGATGATCTGTTTGCACCTGAGTCCGATATGGCTAATGATCCCATAGAACCTATGGATCTATTAGATCCTCCTTCAAGTGATCCTCCCTCTAAGAAAAGACCACTTTGGATCCGCGATACTTTACAGGATACTGAAAGAAATGTCCCCATTCGCAGATCATTCAGAGAAAGGAAACAACCATGCAGGTATCAGGGATATGTTACTGTTATGAGTACTATGATTCACACTAAACTGTCCACATTCGAAGAAGCAGTAAAAGAACAAGTTTGGAAGGATGCTATGGCTGAAGAATATGAATCAATTATGAAAAATGATGTATGGGACGTTGTACCTAGACCGAAAGGGAAGTCTGTTGTGACTTCAAAATGGCTATTTAAAATCAAACATGGAATTGATGGCAGCATTGAGAAATATAAAGCAAGGTTCATGGCTCGAGGCTTCTCTCAAAAAGAGGGAGAAGATTATGATGACATATTTGCTCCTGTAGCTCGATATACAACCATCCATTCTATAGTTTCCCTTGCTGCAAGTCAGGGATGGACTCTTCATCAAATGGATGTAAAGACCGCATTCCTTCATGGCATGTTACAGGAAGAGGTATATGTTGAACAAACACAAAGATTCGAAGTGGTAGATTGAAGAACACATGTTTGCAGGTTGAAGAAGGCATTGTATGGTTTGAAGTAAGCTCCCCGAGCTTGGTATGCACGTATTGACAGTTACTTACTGAAGTTGGGATTCACGAGCAATGTCGATCCCAAACTCTACTTCAAGGTAGTCCAAGGTATGCCATTGATTTTTTGTGAGAGCGACCCAGAAGTTTCAATCGCTCACAGACAGTGTTGACGAGGGCGACCCAGTTCAGATCTAGGGTTTTGACATCTTGGCTTCAGTTGGCTTCAGTGATCTGGTGGATCTGGGTTTTCTCTGTTGTTATAACAGATTTGTAGATTTGATTTATTGTTATCCGTTGCAAATCATATGTATTGGGCTCATTGTACTCACTACTGAAATCTTTTTATGACGATCTACTAAAGAAGAAGATTTGAAAGGGTTTCCCCATTGTGGGGTTTTTCCCTGGTCTTGGACCAATCTATTGTCTCTTATGGTTGTGTTGTTTTCTTCTCTATCACTGCATATATTGTTCTTTCTTCAGTTACATTTATGATTGATTATACTGCTAATAATTGGATGCAATGTTAATGAAAATTTAAATTGGGCTAAAGTAACTGATACAGCATCGAAAATTAGAAAATTTAATAATCTTCTCATCAAGACAATTATTAATATACACAATAAAAGAAAAGTGACACAGTATATAGGCTTCTCATCCAGGGCCAAAACCTCTCACCTCTTGAGAGGAAAACCCGATCAAAATTCTTCTTCTAGATCTTCAATTGATAAGTACCAAGACCATGACACAGACACTTGACTCTAGTATCCTCCCAAGAACCTTGATGCTCTGCCTCTTCTCTTCCTCGCCTTTCTTCTTGATCTTGAATTGTTCTCCTTGGCTCCATCTAAAGAAACTCAGTCTCTATCCTTCACACTACTTCTTTTCGACCTCCTCTAGGGAATCTCGGTCTCTAAGCTTTCACTGGTCTTCTCTAGAGAAACTCGGTCTCTAGATTCATTTCTCGGCCTCCCAAAGGAATCCTTCCTTTGCTGCCCCAGAAGAAACCTTTCCTCTATTTGCCCAGAAGAAAACCTTATTCGCACTACCCAAAAGAAACTTATCTTCATTGTCCTAGAAGAAAGCCCTTTCGCATGCCTAAATTAACCCTTCCCTTATCACTTCTTCGCACTTCCTTTCAACCTCTTCTTCGCACTTATGTTTTATTACTATTTCGCACTACTACTTGATCTCCTCTTCACACTTCTTCTTCAACGAATGCTTGTCGAGTTGTTTTCTCATAATGGAGGTCGATTGTGACTATATATACACCTTTCCACATGTCCTTTAGGTCGATATGACTACTAGAGGTTAGGCCGATTTCTTCTAGAGAGTTCCTTCATCGTTGTAGGTCGACTTGAAGAGGATAGGTGACAAGGATACTTTACATAGACAAGGTAGACTATTTTAGAAAGTGTAACATGACTTCATTACATGACAATGACAACATTTTATGACTAGATGACAAATAAATCCTAAAGACTCTCAACGGGAGTCTTGACTCAAAAACAAAATCCCTTGCTCATGAAACCCATGAAGCAAGTCAATAAAATAATTTTATTTTTCTTATTTACATCTCATTGCATAAAATCATATTTACATGTCATTATGAAGACCGAACCTAGTTACACTTTTCAACACTCCCTCTTAACTAGGGAGGTATTCATAATGGTACTTGTACTTTCTCAATTTGAAGAATTTCTCATAAGAAGAATTTTCATATTGGTAACTCATTTTAATAGCATCATATCAACCAGTATTTTACATAGCAAGGCCTTGACTAGCAGCTCCATCTCTCCATAGGATCTGAGCTCAATGCTAGCGAGACCAATGATTTATAGACATACTCATCATTGTCTCTCTCGAAACATACCCTACCCGGGTACTAAGGATATGTCACATGAGGACTATTCTTATCTTGGACTCCCCAGCCCTCAAAGAATATCGGTCCTCTGTGATTACTCTTTCAGTTGGATGCCCTATCTCATCCTCAAAGAGCATCGGTTGCCAAATGATTACCCAATCCTCCATTTTGTCTTCCCAGGTGAAGACCAAAATGTCATGTCTATCTCTCCCCCTCAAATAGGGAGGCCATATTCCAATAAGGAATGTACTCATTCCTACAAAAGGAATGTACCTAAGCTTCCTCTTGGTTTAGGAATTTCCAAGTTTCTTCCAAGTAAGAAACTTCTTTTCAGGCTCCCTCTTAACTAGGGGCCTGTAGCAGCTCCTCATGTGGAGATCCTAGAACAACCAGCTTCTTGAAGAGCTCCTCCCTTCTATGTCATGAATTTCTTCTTCGTCAAGGAGTCTTCATCTTTCGGAGACTTTGTTGAAGAAAGTGTAACTAGGTTCAGCCTTCATAAATGTAATTTTGATCTTTGTACTTGTAAAGAAAAAGAAATATTATTTTTGTTATTTATAAAAATGAGTTTTTCGCTCATTGATTAGGTCAAGCACATATTTAAGTGCTTCTAGGAAGTCAAAGAGTCAATGTATTTATTAAAGACCCTTATGGGCTTGTTAATAACATGTATTAGACTCATAAGAAGACCTCCAAGCAAAGTCATAAGCCTCATCCAAGCATTGGCACCCTCAAAAGAAGCAATCTGAATTATATAGAGCAAGTCGGCTTCAAGTCTTCATGTCAGCCTAAAAGAAGGAGACAAAGTCCTATATAAGGAGCCATTCAACCTCCTCAAAGTATTATCCTATCATCTCTAAAATCAGCGAGAAAGAGGACAAGTAAAGGGTATGAAGAAGTCAAGGAAAGAGGTCTCCAAGTGCAGCGAAGAAGGAAAGAAGTAAAACGAGTTTTTGGGAACTGTTCTAGGGCTAATTGCAGCCACATGTGCGAAGGCAAGAAGGCTATTTCGTTGTCATATCAAGCTCTCCTATTGCAGTCATAAAGGAGAAGTGTTTGGGCTAGAAAAGAGTGCCTATAAGGCCTCTCAAGCGAGAAAGAAGGCTACCCACGGGAAGGAAGAAGAAGGAATCGAACATAGTTTTTATGAAGGTATCCCTTCACACGTGCAAAGAATTAGGGTTGTATTACTATTGCTCTAAGTCTGCAATCTTCATGAAGAAAAGAAGGCCCGGTTGGGAGGTGACAAGTTCATCTTCTTAAGTTAGAAAGACTCCATCTCAAGCGAAGGAAGAAAAAGGACAAGGATCACCCTAAGGCATACCATCTAGGGTTTCTACAGTTGTTGGAAGAAGAAAAACAAAGTGTCGAAAAGAGGAAGATGAAGTGTCGGAAGAGGGAGGAAAAAATGTTGCAAGAGGAAGTGATCTTAAAAGGGCTTGACTTGTGCTTGGATGATCTTCTTGTCAAGGGTCTAGAGTTTGGCATTGACCAATAGAAGCTTCAATAAGAGAAATTTACAAAAGGGTTTTCCTCTCTAAGAGAAAGAGGTTTTGCTCTAGCAGAGAGCCAAAATCTTGTGTTCTTGCTTCTTGTGTTTTGGTAGCAGTTTGATGAAGTAAACAAACACTAATAATAAGAAGAAGATCAAGCTAACAAAGATAAATTGGAAAAGTGTTTTCACAAATTGTTATCAAGTCTAGAAGAATCCTACTATACATAACTTCCCTTGATTCTTCAACAAGCTTCTTCATAGGGCACAAATCATCCATCACTTTTATCCATGAGTTAGTCATGTCCTCAACTCATCATAAAGTGATTTATCAAATTTTCCATCTGGCTTTGCTTCATGTCATTCTGCTTTCATGCCATATTTTTCGGAAGGATCTTACATCCTTCAATATGGTCCTTTTGGAAGTCATCCACGGATTTCCCTTTGGCAGTCCTACATAAACCCATCCAAATATTAGTTCGAAAATAATCAATTAACACTTTAAATCAAAATTACCTTTGTCATGATCTTTCACCATGACATCTTCCTATAGGTATCAACATCCTGCATGCAGATTGACACGTCCTAAACATATTCATAGTCAAGGGTCTTTACTTTTTCCCGACTCTAATCAGAGCCTTCATATCTTTCTAGGAGATATTCCAATAAACTCTTCTTGGTCTTGGATGTTGAATGCCTTCTACCTTTGTTGCATATCTCATGATCTCTTCCTTTCTTTTCTCACACACTTCATTCCCAAGAACTTCCAATTAGAGTTCCTTGATTCAGCTCCTTCATGATTCATATGAGAACATATTATGTTGATTTCATCTAGTGTGATTTATGCTTTGTTGCACTCTGTAGGAGGAGGAGATCCCTTCTTCTTTTGATCATGTTTCCCAAGATGGAACTAGTGATCCACATTATCTGCAACCATATGACATTCATAATAATCTATGTAAAGCATACATACCTCATCTTTCCTTCGGATCATCTGGACTTTCTGCAACAACTACCTTTGAATGAAAGAGTTTTATCCTTTAGACCTACTCCATAGTTATGTCATCATACCACCATCCTTGAATCCCACGTGTTGGCATTCTTGATGAAACATTTTGCTTCCTTTCTAGATTGGTGAATCCTCTTTGATAAGGATTCCATTGGAGAAACTTAAGGATGTTTCATATCCCCAAGCAGCAGATGTTTCCTTGATGATTAATGTATGATGTTCCTCGTCAATGATGACCTCTACTACTTTTTATAAGTGTTACTTTCTATAAGTATTACTTGATAGTTCAATGAGGTTTCCAAGAGCCCTTTATTCTTTATAACCAATAGAATTTATTCCAAACATTCTTTCTGCTTCCATGTCATAAGCTCTTACTTCTAATGCTTCTATCATGATGTTATTTTCTAATCTGATGCATCCTATTTATAACTTACAAGTGAAAAGTACCTTTTGGAGAAGAACATTACCTCAATCATAATAGAGATCTCTTATTTCTTCATTCTTAGGCTTCTTTGATTCAAGTTCTTTCACTTCTTCAATAATGTGTGCTTCTTCCCTATTCCTCTCGTCCTTACTACGATTAGGACAGTATCTTCTATAGTACCCAAGTTCATGACATCCATATCATCTTATCTTATCCATGTTCTTCCTTTTTGTTTGAGGACCGAACTTTCCAAATTTTCCTTTTCTTCTTGCCATAGCAGCGTATGCTTGATTCTGTACATTTGGTCCAACATCAACCTTTGCCTTCAATCTGGTTTCTTCGATCTTACAAAGTGACCATAGATCTTGAAATGGAGTAGTCTCTTTCTTCCCATATAAACTTGAAGTGAAGTTACCCCATTCTTCTAGTAGTGCATTCAGTACCACTGTGGTCATTTCTCTATCAAACATGACTTCTCCTAGCTCTTGAAGTTGATCTCGAATTTCTGATATTCTCATAAAGTATGAGGTTATTCCCTCTTCCTTGGATATCTTCAGTTTGTAGAGTTCTTGCCTTAATGATATTACTTCTCCTACGGTACTTACAGAAAACAACTCTACCAATTTGTCATATATAGCTTTTGCAGTCTCATATTTTGATACATATGGGATTGCAGAGTCTTTTATAGATTCTGTAAGAATCCCTTGGCCTTTCACTTCTCCTTTCATGAATCTAGCATGTGCTTGAGTATCTTCCTTTGGAGGTTGAGTCACTGACCCCTTGATGTGATCTATGACCTCATTCTCAATAAGATTTAGGTCTGTCCTTTTCTTCCATGCAAGGAAAACTGTTGCCCCAACCAATCCATTGCTTTCTTTGCAAAAAGACATTTTTATATTATCAGATAGATTCATAGACTTAATTGAATGATTGTTGCTTGCTTCCTCATAATCTTCATGATGATGGAGGATTTGCTTCCTTGAGCGATTGATGAGAGAGAGCTTGATTTATGATCCTTCTTGAATGTTCTCTTCTCCCTTCTTCCTTGAAGATGGCTTCAAGATTCTTGTAGATTTCTTCGATCTAAGGTTTTGAAGATCTTGACTTTGGTAGCCTTTGAATGATCTATGATCCTTCTTTGAAGCTTGATCCTCGTGTGTCTACTTGCTTGAATGTCCTTCTTGACTTGAGCACCTTAGCTTTGATACCATGTTGAGAAATCTAGGGCATTCAGAGTTAAGAGATTTCTCTGCTTGATAATCACTGTTTTTCTTGAAGTCAAGTGTTGGAATTTCTAAGTTTAACCATTAGAAATTCTTCCGGTACTATCTGATTTATTTCTTCTTACTTGTTCATTTACTTAAGAAGTTATTTACCATGTAAATACTGAAAATAAATACAAGTACAATATCAACACATACAGATCATCAACTGAAAGAAACAAACCCAAAAGTGACATTGTTGCTTTTGGACTCATGTCCCCGAAAAAACCCAATGTGGGAAAACCAGTGCAACTATTCAAAGGGTTTTATTATTATGCAATTTCAAAATACAACCAGGGTGCCAGAAATGGCTCACCCGGCAGTAGTACCTCTTAGTCGAAGATTATTAAAATTGGCAACTAGGGCCAAACTCCATGTGGGCCATCTTAGTAATGGCTGATATTTTTCTTGGATCCCTCTCATCGAGAGGTGTAGGATTGATCTAAAGATCATCCGATTCCGATAAGTATTCATGGAGATATGAATTTATTTGTGTTATGGGCAATTTGTCAAGGTCGGCCACCAACCAAATATACCCCACTTGTGCTCAACGTTTTAGTATAAATAAAGGAGGACTTCAAGTCATTTGATGTCATCTCTTGTGATCTCACTCTCCACTTGTTTGGGTTTTTAGTCTTGTGATGTACTTTTACTTCTTAAGTTATAGTCTTGTAGGTCGACTTGAAGAGGATAGGTGACAAGGTCTTGAAGGATACTTTACATAGACAAGGTAGACTATTTTACAAAGTGTAATATGACTTCATTACATGACAATGACTAACATTTTATGACAAGATGACAAATAAATCCAAAAAACTCTCAATGGGAGTCCTGACTCAAAAAAAAAATCCCTTGCTCATGAAACCCATGAAGCAAGTCAATAAAATAATTTTATTTTTCTTATTTACATCTCATTACATAAAATCATATTTACATGTCATTATGAAGACCGAACCTAGTTACACTTTTCAACATTAGAGGCCTGAAATCAACATCATTGAAACTGGAAAATGGATCGAAGTTGCACCTCGACAACATTTTATATGTTCCAGGTTTGAACAAGAATTTGCTTTCTATTTCGTGTTTAGAAGATAATGTTGAAATTTGGTATCGGAGGACAGGTGGTTCCCTAAGGCTTTGATCTTTGGCCTAGGGAAAAGTGTCCAAAAGAATTTAATTTTTCTCCTAAAGTGACTTTATAATTTTTATAAAGTCAAATCTAATTTAAAAGTGACTTTAAGTGATAAAGTTACTAAAGTCTAATTTTAAAGTGACTTTAATAAATTCAATGTAAAATTAGAAAGGAAAAGTGACTTTGGAAATAAATGACTAAGTGGGTCTTTATTAAAGTGGGGTGAATTAAAAAATAGAAAGTGAGATTTAAATGAGCATTTAATCTCAGCCCTAGATCTCAATCTATTTCAGCCATTGGATTTAGGGATCACCCAAAAGTCACTTAGGGTTAGATTAAAGGAGGAAAATGAGGAAAAGATCATTCATTCTTTCATGAGCAGATTGAGAGAAGGAGAGCAAGAGAGCTAGGGAGATTTCTGGACAGGGAGGAGAAGGAGACAGCAATTTGGCACACGTTCCAAGAGCATTCCAGCAAGTCCGTACAACTGAGTTAGCATACAGTGAAAGGCAGATTTTTTGGGCACGATTTTCAAAGAGGTCGTACAGTAGTTTGCACAGAAATCGAGGAGTAGAAATCTGAGTTTGCTGGCACGATTTTCTAGGCAGGTCGTACAGCAAAATTTAAGGCTGAAAATTGGCACAGAAATCGAGGAGGACGTACAGCATTTATTGTTGTTCAGATTTTGTTGTTTGCAAGTTTTTCCAGTTGGCTGTGAGGCACGGAAAACGAGATAAGTTGTAAAAATTTACTCGCTGATTTTTTGCTGAATATTTCTCACTGTAAAGAGCATTTTCCAGAAATAAGAAAAAGCTCTCGAACTGGTTTTCCCCAAGAGTTGTAAGGGGTTTTTCCAGGGTCACCTTGACCAAAAATCACTGTCTAAATGTGTTGAATCGTTGTTTATATGTGCTGATTTTTATATTTCTGCATTTTCCAACATTCTATAAAATTTCCAGAATTTGTGTTTTCAGCAAAATTTATTTTTCAGTTGTTGAATGTATGGATATGGGAATGGGCATTTAACTATTTTGGAGAAATAAGGTGAAACTGAAAACCGGGGTGGGAAATGAGAAATTTTTACAGATAAAGAGGAAAGAGTTTCTTTTGTTGATGGAAAAGTATTAGTTTGGGGAAAAGACTACAATTGAAAAAGCTAGGGTTATTGGAGTTCGTGAAGGAAGCCTTTATGGAGTTATTACACCACCTCCTCAAGCTTTGGTTCATATGGAAATCAATCCCATTGAGCTATGGCATAGGAGATATGGTCATCTATGTTATAAGTTCATCCCTACTCTTAGTCAATTGGTTCATGCCATCCCCAATATGAAGTTAGATCATGAATGTGTGTGCAAGGGATGCTCTTTGGGAAAGCATACAAGAAAGCCATTTCCAAATAGTGAAACTAGGTCTAAAGAGATACTAGACCTCATTCATTTTGATGTGTTTGGGCCCATGTCTGACAAATCACTTGGAGGTCATCTCTACTATGTAACTTTCCCTGATGACCATTCATGAAAACCCTACTACAAATCAAGAAGAAGAAGAAGGACCAAGTGAGTCTATTCAATCTGTGGTCATCCCAACCACTAGTAAAAGGCCAAATTGGTTAGAAGAAACATTAGAGGATGTTGAAGGACATGAAGTTGCAAAAGGAACCTTCAGGGAAAGTAAGAGACCAAAAAGATACTTTGGTTATGTTGCATATATGAAGAATTTGGTTGAAGTCGAACCATCTACATTCAAGGAAGTTGCTCATCAAGAAGTTTGAAAGAAAGCGATGCAGGAAGAATATGAATCCATTATGAAGAATGGGGTTTGGGAAATCATTCCTAGACCTAATGACAAATCGGTTGTCACCTCCAAATGGATCTATAAGATCAAGCATGTTGTCGATGGAAGTATAGACTAGTATAAAGCTAGATTTCTTGCAAGGGGTTTCTCTCAAAAGGAAGGAATTGATTATGAAGAAACCTTTGCACCCACACCAAGATACACTACCATTAGATCTATGGTTTCATTGGCTGCTACAATGGGTTGGAATATTCATCAAATGGATGTGAAGACTCCATTTTTGAATGGGACCATTGATGAGGAAGTGTATATCGAACAACCCGAAGGCTTTGAAGTTAATAGCAGGTACTCTCATGTTTGCAGACTTAAGAAGGCCCTATATGGTTTGAAGCAAGTACCTAGGGCATGGTAAGCAAGGATGAATGCATATCTACTTAGACTTGGGTTCGTAAAGAGTTCTACTAAGTCATGAATAATGAGTTTGTCATTATTTTACTATATGTGGATGATCTATTCATTACAAGTGTGGAAAGAAGAATTCAAGAATGCAAGACGACATTGGCAGTTGAAATTGAAATGAAGGATCTAGGACTGATGCACTATTACCTGGGTCTACAAGTATGGCAGAAACTTGGGGAGATATACTTGGGGAAACGAAAGTACATTATCAAGTTTTGTAGACATTCGGGATGATGGATTCCAAGCCGATGACTACTCCTATGATTACCAATCTCAAGACGTTGAGAGGCTCTGACTCTAGTCTCGTGGATCCTACCTCCTATCGTCAATTGGTGGGCTCCCCAATGTATCTGGTAAATACTAGGCCGAATATATGTTTTGCAGTAAACATTCTTAGTTAGTTTCAGTTGGAGCCTCGTTATGATCACTGGATAGCTGCCAAACACATATTGAGGTATCTTCGTGGCACTATACATCATTTCCTAAAGTATGATAGTAAGGAAGCTAAGTTGATTGGTTATACAGATTCTGATTGGGGTGGCAGTGAGACTAATGAAAGGAGCTCTACCGGAGGATGTTTTAGTCTAGGAGTTATTATGATTTCATGGATGAGTAGGAAGCAAGATCTCGTTGCTTTAAGTAGAGCTGAGGCAGAATATGTGGTTGCATGTGAAGTAGGAAAGGAGGTAGTTTGATTAAGAAAGCTTCTGACATATTTGTTCGAGAAGTCTTTGGGCCCTAGTTGCAATCCCACTTTTTCACCCCTATGAGCATCACCCGATGCAATGAGTGTTGAGTGGACTATTCAAAAATCATGAGAAATTAGTCAATTACGACTACCTCTCATGGAAATGGTCATAGATGAATGACTTAATGCAATTAAATCCCAAAAATAATATCTAATATAATGCACTGCGAAAACCCCAATACTTAAATCAAAGTTGTATCAAGATGTTCGGAGATCTCGTGTTTCATGCTAGAACGAAGCATATCAACAATAAGTTCCACTTTATTAAGAACTCGGTGCAAGATGGGATCGTGAAGTTGGAGTATGTCTCGACAGATGAACAGGTAGCATACATACTAACAAAGGCTCTTCCTAATAAGAAGTTTGAGTATTTAAGAAGCATGTTTGGTTTGGAAAATGTTGTTGATTGTAATGATGATAAGAGATTGGAAGAGATTTGTTGAGGCTTTGCGAGTGAAACATAGCCTGGGAGGACATTTGGTCGGCAGTTTGTGTTGATGTCTAGGTCCCAAAGTAGGGAGGGCGTCGGTCGTAGAGCTCTGACCATGGATACGCACCTAGGTCCTTGAGTTGGTCGTTAGAAAGTAAGCCTGATGGTACCTAGAGAGGCTGAAAGCTTGAGTCCAACTTCTTCCCACTTGGATAGTTTTCCCAAGCCAGGAATCTAGTTTGTAGCATTGCAGTGCCAAACTATTGAGAGACCAATGGATAGATTGCCCTGGTCAGAAATCTAGTCCATGGCATTGCAGTGCCTAAACTCTTCATTGTTCATATAGTTTGAGATCTTCCATTGTATTTGCATATTATGAATACCTCCCTAGTTAAGAGGGAGTGTTGGAAAATGTAACTAGGTTTGGTCTTCATTAATGTATTTGAGTCATCATGTAATGTCCTTGTCAAAAGAATAAATAAAGAAATTTTATTATTGTATAAATGACTTATTAAAGCATGGGTTTTATGCTTGGGTCATCATTATATTAGTCAAAGTCCCCATTGTGGACTCCTAGGATTAATATTGAGTCTATAGAGACATTGTACATTTAAAGAGACCCTTCTTGGGCTTTCGAATCATGTAAAAAGGTTTAGTATTGAGTCAAATATAATTTATGTAACCTCCACACCAAGTCGAATTAGAAGAAATCAAGTCGGCCTAAGAACACCAATTCGACCTCACTTGAAGCGTATAAATAGAAGGAAGTCGAATTCATTTGGAGCATCTCATCTCAAGCTAGTTCGATATCTCTAAGGAAATTGGAGAAATGTGAAGTAGGAAGAAGAAACCTAAAGGAAGTGTGAGTTGGGTCAAGTCTAACAATAAGAAGAAAATCGAAGTTTTGGAGCTACTCTCTCTCTATTTCGTGCCCTAGTTTGGGAGATCAAAGCCTTCCAAGTATTGTTGTTGTTAATTGCTACCTAATGTTGTAAGTTGCTACATAGTCGAAGCTATTGGGAAGGAAGTGTTGCTGCAAAGGGGTCGAAGTTCTGGAAGGCTAACTTGGTGTGGAGGGAAGGTCTGGTCTTTGTCCAAGTTGAGGAGTCTCGAAGAATACTATTGAAAGAAGAGAATTTTTTACAGGGTTTTCCCCTTGAGGGCGGTTTTGCCCTAGCATAGTTCCTACATCTTGTGTCTTTTGTTTTGTGATCTTCATACACACATAATATGGTAATTGTTTGATGAAATATCAGATAAAAAAGAAGTAAAAGAAGCCAAATTAACTCACAAGTAATTATCAAGAAAGAGGAATCAAACCCTAATCTAATTGCATTGATTTCTCAATAGTTTCCAATCAACTGAGCCTCTCACGCTGTGAAGTAAAGTGACCAAGCACAAAAAGAGTGAGTTAAGTGATGATATTGAGGCCAACTAAGAGGGCAGAGTTTGTTGCCAGTTAGAGGCCCATGGGGAGGTTGAGTTCTCTCTCATTAATACCCACGCAATGGGAAGTCGATTTCTACACTATAGTTGGGCTGAGTTAGGTGATGAGGTGGCCAAGTTCAGTGGAGCATATGGGGGAACCACCACCTCTTCACTTCTCTCTCCTTCATGTGATACGTTGCCCACCTCTTGGGATAGGCATGGCCACTTGGGGAATACGTTGCCCCTCTTGGGATCGTCATCTTGACAATTTGATCAACTCGTGATTACCTTCGGATCATCAAAACCTTGGGATTATCGCCTTATTTTTTTATAAATTGAGAAGCTTGCCTCTAGTGCAAGCTAGTATGAAAGCTTGAGAGCTTGGGGATGTGCCACTGTTTTGTAATTATTCCATCATTGATTAATAAAAAAAGGCTTTGGAGGCTTATGGTGTTGTGACTTATGTGGTTTTTTGGAGCTTTTCCTTAGGTAACCTTGTATTATTTCATTGCATTGCTTTTGAGTTTGTATTTTAGGCCTTAATAGGGGCATTGTTGTCCAAAGGAGAAGACAAACAATTGTTTGTTTGTCTTCTTGATAGTTTGCATTCTTGAATTGAAATTTACATGTGTTTCTTGGTTGAATAGCATGTTTACTCATTTTCATTATGCAAGCTACACCTATGATTACTAATCTCTTGGCAAGATCTTAAGTTTTACAGGCTACTCAAGTTCTGAAGATTGGAGACCTCCTTGGTTGGAGCATCCATCTTCAAACACAAAGTGTTATTCCCACTTGACATCAAGTGCCTCCAAGTGCTTCAAAGACCCCAAATCTCTCTATTCTTTCCTCATACAAAGTTTTAAAATTTTCCTCAATATTTCTTGGTTAAATTTCTAAGTGCTTCACTGATATATCTAGCATTGTGAAGCCCAAATTGACAGTTGTCCTAACCGCAATCAAACCAGCTAAGAAAAAACCAAGTACTTTGGCTTTTGCTTAGTTGTATAGAGTAGAAATTCATAGTTTTAATTTTAGCATTTCACTTGGTATTTTAAAATTTTTGGATTTCCTATACTAAAATTTTTTGAGTGCTCCAAAAGCATTTTTGGCACTTTTTACATGAATTCGTTTGCTGGTTGTTAGCAGCTCAGTGATTTACAAGGGGAGGTGCTACCAAAATTTGGTCAAACTGAAAAATCCAAGCACCTGGAAAGAACCTCATACAGTTTACCTTTGTAAAATCACCATCTTTACCACCATTGTACTTCAAGAAAAAACCATTTTTCACCCTTTATTCATAAGGGATATCATCATCTAACAAGACATTGTAATATTTTGGGAGCTAGGAGAGTCTCCTAGGCATCCCCCCCAACTAGCAAGGGCCTCTTGTGGTTGTGTCTCATCTTTTGTGGTTTGCTTTCAATGGGATTAAAATTAACCATGCACTGAAAAGCATTAGAGTAGATTTCGATTTCATAGATGAGATTTCATTTTATATTGTTAGATTAGATTTCAATTTTGCAAAGCACTGAACCCCATCAATCTCTATCATGCTCTCCGCCATTGCAGACCTAGCATGATCCTTGTGCATGACCAAAAAAAGCTTGTTGGTAACTTAGTTTAATTAAGAAAAAACAACTCTATCATTTGTTGTGAGATTGGGGGAAAATTGTTAAAATTGGCAACTAGGGCCAAACTCCATGTGGGTCATCTTATTTATGGCCGCTGATATTTTTCTTGGATCCCTCTCATCGAGAGGTGTAGGATTGATCTATCCGATTCCGATAAGTATTTATGAAGATATGAATTTATTTTGATTATGGATAAATTGTCAAGTCGGGCAGCAACTTATGTAGGCTCAGAAGCCCAACAGTCATGTCTATTCAACCTCTACGTTTTAGTATAAATAGAAAAGGACTTGAAGTCATTTGTCACACACACACTCATTCTTGTGATCTCACTTCATCCTGTTTTGGGTTTGATGAAGATGAGAGCTAGAGGGAGCGCCCTAGGGTATATGCTGCCCTAGATAACATGCCCTAGATCTAAATGCAGTCATGGGAGAATAAGCTCTAAGTTGCTCAAAATGCCGAAAAATTTGGAAAAGTCGAAACTGTCCGAAAAGCCGGAAAAGTCGAAACTGCTGGAAAAGCCGAAACTACCAAAAAAGCCAAAAAAAAAGCTGGAACTGCCGGAAAAGCCGGAACTGCCAGAAAATCCAGAACTGTCGTAACTTCCGGAAAAGCCGAAACTGCCGGAAATGCCAGAAAAGCCGGAACTACCAGAAAAGCTGAAACTGTCGAAAAAGCCAGAAAAGTTGGAAATGCCGGAAAAGCCAGAACTGCCAAAAAATCTGGAAAAGCTGGAAAAGCTGGAACTGCCAAAAAAGTCGGAACTGCCATAAAAGCCGGCACTGCCAGGACTGCCAGAACTGCCGAAAACAATGAACTGCCAGGAACATCCGAAACTGCCAAAACTGTCGGGAACTGCTGAAACAGCCAAAGCATCTGTCTCCGAAGTATAGCAGTATGCAAGGGATAGCTAACTAACATGGGCACAGTTGTATGGTACTTAGCAGCAAATACACCAACCATGCAATGTTACAGCTCGCATGCACGGGACGACTAGCATGAAACAACAAGCATGCTAAGGACAACAAGCATGCTAGGGACAACAACCAAGCAAGGTGCAGCCAACACATAGTTCAAGATGGAAACATGGTGCAACAATTGCACATAATGCAGTATAATGATGGTTACAGTCATGATTAATGAAGCGTGATGAGATGCAGCATAGTGATGATGGGTGCAGCATGGTGCAGCGCAGTGAGGTGCAGCATGATGATGAAATGCAACACAACGATAGGTGAAGGAGTCACCTTGGAGAATTAGTTGAAGCAGCATGTCTTCAACTGATCTCATGTATCATCTTCTTAGAGATGATCTATGCTCTTATCTAGATAATTCAAAGTGTTGACTTCTGTTGTAAACGTACTATATCTCTCTCTCTCTACTGAACTATTTGCAGAAGTAAGAGGGAGTTGGATTTTGAATGTGGAATGATAAACTACAAGCCTGTGACTACCTCGAGGATATTAACTTTCAGAAGTTATATGGTAGTGATGTCGGACTAGATTTGGGAAATGCCTCTGAGTTTCATAAGCTCATTCGCGTTGATGTTCTTGATGAATTTCCGTCCGGACATATGTTTTGCAGTTAGCATAGTGAGCTCATATTTGGTTGAGCCTCACTGGATTGGTGCCAAGAATCTTCTGAAGTATCTTCGGGGCACAATCTCTCATGGATTGAGATACACCGCCGGAAATATGAAACTGCATGATTATTCGAATGTTGAGTGTACAGGCAATGTGGAGGATCATTAGAGCACTTCTCAATGCTGGTTCTCTTAAGATTCTGCTTCGATATCATGGATGAGCAGGAAGCAGAAATCGGTTGCTATAAGCACCGCGGAGACTGAATACACAGCGACAATTATGATCTCGTGTGAAGCTGCATGGTTGCAGAAGCTCTTAAGTGAGTTGTTTGTACACATGATGAATACCACTGTGATTCTTTATGACAACCAAAGGTGGGATTCGATTATTGAGGAATCCCGTATTTGATGATTGCTCCAGCAGATAGACATCAGATATTGCCTTATCTAGGATATGGTAAGTTGATGAGCGAGAAGGCTCCATCACATTGAGACTGATGTACAGGTTGCAAACATTTTTTGTCAAAGCCCCGGGGAAAGGTCAAATCTGTAACTTTCTCGAACAACTTGGAGTCGTTGAGAGACCTTCTTATAAGGGTCCTACATGTTGCATGCATTGAGCTCTGGGAGCTCTAGGGGGCTTGGGGTACTTACTGGAGCAACATACGACCACAAGGCGACTCACCCTCCCCTGGTGGTGCCCTATGGAACAGGATGATTCGTTCTCCTGTGGGCCAGGATGATTCGTTCTCCGTGGCGACTGTGGAACAGGATGATTCGTTCTCCTGTGGGCCAAGATAATTCATTCTCCGTGGCGACTGTGGAACAGGATAATTCGTTCTCTTGTGGGCCAAGATGATTCGTTCTCCTGTGGGCCAGGATGATTCGTTCTCCATGGCGACTATGGAACGGGATGATTCGTTCTCCTGTGGGCCAAGATGATTCATTCTTTGTGGCAACTATGGAACAAGATGATTTGTTCTCCTACGGACGAGGATGATTCGTTCACTGTGGCGACTGTGGAACGGGATGATTCGTTCTCCTATGGGCCACGATGATTCATTCTCTGTGGCATCGACTGACAAGGTGATTCGTTCTCCTGTGGACATGATGATTAGTTCTCTTGTCGAGGTATCCTACCCATGCAGTCTGGGACTTATGGGAAATACCTCTCATCTAATCAATGAGTAGGGAAATGAGGATAGGGACCATAGTAGTTCTATCGATGGACGCATCGTTGTATCTACCTACTCCCTATGCTAGGCTGACCTCCATTAATCTGGGATCAGTATGAGTGATTTGAGACACTCTCTTGTGATATTGATCTAGGATCAATAAAACTGACCTCGGGTCAGCAAGAGTGATGTGACACACTCTCTTCAAATGAAACTGACTTCGGGTCAGTAGAGAATGGTATCAGACATTCTCGATTAATTCTTCTTCTTCATGGTTCAGCGGAGCAGAGCAAAGCAGAGCTCAACAGATCAGAGCAGAGCAGAGTAGTGCAGGGCACTGATGGCAGAGATAGTACAGTTGGACATATGGATCAGCGATGGAGTTCTCCCTAGTTGAGAGGGAGTGTTAAAATTGGCAACTAGGGCCAAACTCCATGTGGGTCATCTTATTTATGGCAGCTAATATTTTTCTTCGATCCCTCTCATCGAGAGGTGTAGGATTTACAAAAGATTTTTCGGTGAAGATCACATGAAATATCATTTATCGACGCGTTTCGAACCAACCAGTGTGGTTCATCATCAGGACAAGTTGAAGAAACAGATCCATCTTAGCATGTTAAATAGACCGAGCAGAGCCTCCAACGGCTAATTTGACCAACAGCTAATATTGACTATTGGACCAGGATCAAAGAGCAGGAAGTTGATGGTTGCCTTCCATTCCTCGATATTCTTATTTCTAAGAATAGTGATGGTTCCCTCGCCCACCAGGTTTTTCGAAAGAAAACCCATACTGAGCAGTATCTTCATGCCAGTTCCCACCATTTCCCGGCTCAAAAGATGGGTGTTCTCAATACCCTTGCTACTAGAGCCCTAAGGATCTCGGATAAGCAAAGTTTTGAGAAAGAGAAATCCCATCTCCTTGATGTCTTTGTTGAGAATGGTTATAGTAGATACATGGGTCAGAAGGCTTTCCTTAAAGCTTCCAAGAATTCTCTGTCTAAAAGGGAACCAAAGGAACGTGTTCCAGGTGTCCATATTCCGTATGTTCAGGGGACTACTAATAAGATTGGAAGGATTCTCAGGAGGCATAATGTCCCTGTGACCTTTAGGCCCTTGAACACCATTCGTGCGTCCCTCAGATCAGTGAAGGATCCTATCGACCCTAAAGATATGAAAGGTGTGTATTTGATCCCTTGTTCCTGTGGAACCCCCTATATTGGGGAGACTGGTCGCTCCATTAATCAAAGGATTAGTGAGCATTTAGCGGACCTTAAACATAGGCGAAGTAAGTCTTCCGCTTTAGCTGAGCATGCTGAGAAAACCAATCATCATGTTTGTATTGAGGAGGCTAGTGTTATTGCTAAGGTTTCACACTTCCATCATCGGAAATTTAGGGAAGTGCTTGAGATTGAAAAGAGGTCGAACAATCTCAATAGAGAAGATGGCTGGAAAATCAGTAGGTGTTGGGTCCCAGCACTCCTTTCCTAGTCATTTTTCCGCCTCCTTCCTCCTTTTTTTTTATATGTTAGTTTCTAATTTTATTTTTTCTTGTATGTTAGTTTCTAATTTTATTTTTTCTTATCCATTTGTTTTTATTTATTTATTTATCTATTTATCTATTTATCTATTTATTTATTATTTATTTTTATTGTTATTTATTTTATTTTTATTTTTATTAATATTATTATTTTTATTTTTATTTTTTTATTTTTTTTATTTTTATTGTTATTTATTTTATTATTATTATTATTATTATTTTATTTTATTTTTTTATTTATTTATTTATTTTTATTGTTATTTATTTTATTTTTATTATTATTATTATTATTATTTATTTCCTTTTAAATAATAATTAACCTATAATTTTTAACTATTTATTAATAACTTTTAACTAACTATTATCACTAATTTAAATTATTTTATTTATTTATTAAGGGATTGGTCCCCTGTATAACTTATCTCCTTTTTATTATTAAAAAAGTTTTGATCCCGGTCCAATAGTCAATATTAGCTGTTGGTCAAATTAGCCGTTGGAGGCTCTGCTCGGTCTATTTAACATGCTAAGCTGGATCTGTTTCTTCAACTTGTCCTGACGATGAACCACACTGGTTGGTTCGAAACGCGTCGACAAATGATATTTCATGTGATTTTCGCCGAAAAATCTTTTGTAAACTTGATATGGATCACAGAAGCCTCAACTCTACAGGTGTAGGATTTATCTAAAGATCATCTGATTCTGATAAAGTATTTATGAAGATATGAATTTATTTTGATTATGGACAAATTGTCAAGTCGACCAGCAACTGATGTAGGCTCAGAAGCCCAACAGTCATGTATGTTCAACCTCTACGTTTTAGTATAAATAGAAGAGGACTTGAAGTCATTTGTCACACACACACTCACTCTTGTGATCTCACTTCATCCTGTTTTGGGTTTGATGAAGATGAGAGCTAGAGAGTGCCCTAGGGTATACGCTACCGTAGATAACATGCCCTAGATCTAAATGCAGTCATGAGAGAATAAGTTTTACGTTGCTCAAAAAGTCGGAAAAAAAAGGAAAAGCCGGAAAATCTGGAAAAGCTGGAAGAGTCAGAACTGCCGGAAAAGCCAGAATTGCCAGAAAAGCCGGAACTGCCAGAAAAGCCGGAAAAGTTGGAACTACTCGAAAAGTCGGAACTACCGGAACCGCCAGAAAAGTCAAAATTGTTGGAACTGTCGAAACTTTCGAAAAAGCTAGAAAAGCAAAAACTGTCGGAAATGCCGAAAAAGTTGGAAAAGCCAAAAAAGCCAAAACTACCGAAAAGCCAAAAAAGCCAGAACTACCGGAAAAGCCGGAAATGCCAGAAAAGCCAAAACTACCAAAAAAGTTGGAACTGCCGGAAAAGCCGAGACTACCAGAACTGTGGGGAACAACCAGAACTGCCGGGAACAGCCGGAACTGCCAGAACTGCCGGGAACTACCGAAACAGTGGGAGCATCTGTCTCCAAAGTAGAGCAGCATGCAAGGGACAGCTAACTAACATTGGGACAGTTGTATGGTACTTAGCAGCAAATACACCAAGCATGCAATGTTACAGCTAGCATGCAAGGGACAACTAGCATGCAACAACAAGCATGCTAAGGACAAAAAGCATGCTAGGGACAACAAGCAAGCAAGGGACAACAAGCAAGCAAGGTGCAGCAAACACATAGTTCAAGATGGCAACATGGTGCAGCGATTGCACATAATGCAGTACAATGATGGGTAAAGTCATGATTAATGAAGCGTGATGAGATGCAGCATAGTGATGATGGGTGCAGCATGGTGCAGTGCAGTGAGGTGCAGCACGATGACGAAATGCAGCACAACGATAGGTGAAGGAGTCACCTTGGAGAATTAGTTGAAGCAGCATGTCTTTAACTGATCTCATGTATCATCTTCTTAGAGATGATCTATGCTTTTATCTAGATAAGTCAAAGTGTTGACTTCTGTTGTAAACTTACTATCTCTCTCTCTCTCTGTGCTAAACTATTGAAGAACATATAAGAAGAATTGATCAAGGGTTTCCCCACATTGGAGTTTGTCCCTAACTAGCGCCACATCTTGTGTCCTCTTATCTTGGATTGTCTTCTGCGATTTATGTTTATGTTCTATCTGCAGTTTACTTTAACGCTAATGTGATTGCTAATCTGGAAAAGATATGGAGCTAACTATGAAAATTGAAATAAATTGCTCTAAGCATAGAACATACCGAAAATTAACAAAAATCGAAATCATCATGCGTATATAGAAAATATCACTGGAATATAAAATATACTCTAACAAACTGAAATACAAAAGACATAATATAAACACTTGAAATAAAACTATCTAACGACATGAAATAAAAAGGAGAAGGGTTAGAGGTATTATACAAAACTATGCCCCATGGCAGCAAATGCCATCGATGAGGAATAATCTCGGGCATCTATCCGCTAACAAGTAGATCATGGTTTGTTTCTCAAATGTCTCGTGCTGAAATTTGACCCTCTTAGGTCGGTGTGACTGCTCATCATTGTGCCGCATATTTCTGTCCATCTGAAATCTTCCTCTTTTTTTGCTTGGTGGAGGGGCTGAGCGATGGAAGAAATGGCATACTGATTGGACAAACTCTGATTCAAAATGAGGCGGATGCTCCTGTGGCACAACTTGTTCACCATTTTCCAACTTCTTTGGGACTTCCACGTGGTACCTTCTTTCAACCTCTTTGTACAGTCTGACCATTCCACCTGTTGCTGCGGGAATAGTGGCATAAGATAAATCCATCTGAATGTACCCACCTAAATCAGCTGCAAACTTCCTGGAGAGAAGCATTCCCCATACATTTGGTACATCAATGACTGCTATATCCATGGTAATGATTCTGTACGGATAATCAACTAAGGCAACCTGTAAATCTTTAACCACACCAAGGACTTCAACCTTTCTAGAGTCCATTGAACAAATGTTATGGTATGGTCTAGAGATCCTTAAGTTTAATTGTTCCATGACCTTCTTGGTCATAACATTCTTAGATGCACCAGAATCTAGCATGCAATTGTGAAGTACTATGTCATTTATGTCACAAGTAAGAAAGAACGGCTCATGATTTTCATTAGTCATATAACAGTACTTGAATTTTTAACAATTCAAGTACTGGAACAGACATCTTGATGTTATTTATCCATGCTACCTAATCTACCTTTAAAGCGGGTTTATATCTTTCAAAAGGAACTCGCTTATCTTGACTTTGCCCTTTACCTTTTCGTTGATAAGTGTAACCTTTACTTTTGGCAAGCTCTAGAATTTGTTCCTAAAATGGTTTTTCACCATATGCCTAAGTAATGGGGTCATTTTCTTCATTGAAGGTATTAATTGTGAAGGATGAAGAAATCATATTTGCACATCAGCCTTCCTTAGAGTTTTCTTGATTTGCTTTGTTATCCTGTTGATTCTTACTTTCTTCCAAGATTCTTCTAGCAAATGCACATGTACTTTCTTCATGGAAACTCTCACAAGGTCTATAGAAAGGGACAGGCTCATCAACCATGTTGGCAGACTCAAGCAGTGTAGGGGGCCTCTGATCACTCGGGGGATTCCTTCTTGGCCATGGGTTATTATTATTACTCCTGTTATTATTGTTATTCCTAGTTGGCACACTTTGCATTCGCGTTCTTTCTATCTGTATTAATTGATTCTGCATTTCACCTATTTGTATGGCATGTTCAATCTTTATTTCTCTTACCAATCGGGTTAACTCCTTAATAGTGTCGGATTTCTCTTCTTTAACTTATTTTCCCTTGGACTTAATTTGGATTCTTTCAAAACCAGGGATTTCTAATTTCCAAAGACTTTCTTATCCTTTTCCAATTCCTCGGTCATGCTTTGGGCAATTGCTAGAGTGTTGGGATGAGCACCTCTGATTTCATACTAGGTTTCCACGGGATAAGCTTCAAGGTATTGTTCTAGAATAGTCTTGTTAGGAGGCTTGTAATCCTGAGTCATATCCCTTAGAAGCTTATTGAATCTTTGGTTAAATTCTTCCACCATTTCATTTTCTCTTTTCTTTATAGTGTTGAATTCTTTAACCAAATATTTTCCTTCTTTTGTCCCCATATTTATCTCTGAAAGCATCAAGGAGAGTCTTCAAAGAATCAAAAGCATTATCAGCCTTGTCTTGAAGCCAATCCAGAGCATCATCTTCTATAGAAAGCCATTCGAACATCTTCATGATTATAGTCAGTAGCATGAGAAAATTTGTAGATGAAGTCGTTGAATTTCTTTATATGTGCTTCGGCATTTTTAGCATTGTTCCCCTAGAAAAGCGATAGCTTGCTCATAGTAGATTCGTTTGGCAGATCATACGGATATCCTTGGATATTTGTGAAGTTGCAAGGCCTGTAAAAGTCACCCATGATGTCAAGACTTATAGGATGATTGATGAAAAGCTAAGTAACATGACACGACGACACGAGACACAGAGGACACGTAAATACAAGTATTCGACACGAGACACAGCAACCCCAGAAACAGGACATAAGGGCCACATTTATATATATATATATATATATTAAAAAACACTGAAATATAGTGCCTGATCCATATAGATTTGAGTCATGATGATATCTATTTAGTATTTAGTCTACACTATTTACTATTTAGTATTTAGTAATTTTTTATTAATTTACTACATCAATGATGTTCACATTTCAATGTTCATTGTTCATGTTATAACTTATGTTATTAACTTCAAATAGGTTCAAAACTTCAATCATGTTCAAATTTCACATAAGGTAGTTTATAAATTATAAATTTATGTGTTCAAGCTTCATTGTTGACCAGAGTGTTAATCGAGTTTTATCTCCCTTTAGACCTTGAACATGTAGTGAGCAGTGAGCACATGACGGGGAGGTGGTCACTAGTGTATAATAAAGTTAAGTTCCATAGGCTATAACACAACTTACAGGAAATTTAAGTGCTCCAAACTCTCAGCAAAGCACGCGAACGCTCGTCTCCTACATCTCTAGGTCCAAGTTGATGTGAAGTTGTGAATTGTGCTCTCAATGTGAAGTTGTGAGCATTTCGCTCGAATATGATGGAATTCCTCACATTGCACAACAAATTTGATTTCGGCAGCAAGCAAACTCGACTTCGGCGACGAACAATGACAAAAAAAACCCAAAAATAAACCATGTTGCAGGTTTTAAATGTCACTTTTCATGGGACACGTGTCCTAAGAGCCAAAAACGTTAGGGCACGTTTTTGCCACGTCCAAAACACGTGTCTCGATTGGAGGACACGAAGAAAAACGTTTTCGACACGTTTTAGGGCACGTTTTGTGTCCGACACGTAAAATATGGGACACAGGACCTTGAGGGACGTGTCCTGTGACTTAGATGAAAAGCAAATGGAGGTCAAGGAGGGCTTCTTGTCCGAGAAAATTTAAACGATCTCTAGAATGTAACGTGTTTAATCGAGCTCTTAGAACCTTTTCAGGATCAGGAGAGGGGTTAACCAAGCTACCGGGATTCCTTCTAGAGTACGTTCTTGTGAATGGATAAGTAAGTGGAGTCGCCACCCAAACAGGAAACCAACCTAAATGTCTAGGTGCTAAATGTGAGAATGAACAAGGTGAGAGGATTAGTGAGAGGAAAAGGAAAAGGTGATGAGAAGATGAAGATGAAGAATGGTGAGAGATGGAAGGTGCTTAGAAGATTATGAGAAATTGTCATAAAGCTAAGGTCCAACAAAAATTGTCCCCAACAATGGCGCCAGAAAATGTTGTCGCCCGGATTGTACAGGTCGCTCAGAGCAGGTGTTGTCACTCTGATCCCCACCCACTCCGTTCTATTTGTCTCCCAACAGCAGCCTATGGGGGGTAGTCCCTATGCAATGAGATGAAGGAAAACAAGTTGGAAACCAACTTGTTTGAGAGACACGGATGAGTGGCCTAGCCACTAAGTTGCATTTGAGCAAGAATATTAATTAGGTTGGATTTCCGTATAGGAGACCAGTGCCTTTATGGAATCACAATTTTTGCTTATGGTAAATTGAAACCAAGTGACCGGATGGACCCCAGTTGCTTGAATGATTGACTAACCTATATGATGTGCAAGTCTTAGGACCTATGTGAGATGCAGTGCACTTGGTTAATTTTAACTATATTCCTAGTCTAAGTGGAACGTTTCCCCTAACTATTTTGAGAAGCAATCCTCAAAATAAGTTGTGAAATGGAAGCCAACAGGAATCAGGCAAGGACCTGATTAACCCAGTGTTCCACTCACCCAGTGCCTCTGGCACTACAGAAACTGTGGCTCTGACAACTGCAAGGTCACTGTGTTAACTATTAGGAAGAGTTGAATCTCTCAAGCTAGTTTGAAAAGGGTTTCCCTAAGAGTCTATCAACCTAGCTTATGCTAGGAGGTAAATTCTTAATGCGGGCTAAATCCTAGAATGCTTATGCAAGATGATGAGCGGAATTATCTTGATTTAATATTGTTTATGTTACTTAAGTACTTAGTGTGAATTATCTTAAAGCAAGAGTACTTAACAATATTGAGATAACAAACTTAAACAAGATAAATGTCGAAAGATACAAGTTAAAACTTCACAAGAAATTCCTCAAGATGTTAGATCCTTTATCAATTAACCACAAATCTATACGGTGCCAATATTCAATACTTAAGATGAGCCAAATATCACTATCAAGATAACCAATGAAAACTTAGATGCCCAAAACAAGATTGAGAATGATCTTATCACTTTAATGGCAATTATGAAGAGGAACGCAATCAAATCCACAAAATACCAATATGATCAAGAGACTTATCACCAAGATAATATGATTGAAGTGCTTTTAGGTGAGTCAGTTTATTTAAATGTGAAATATAAATTCTTTTAACACATAAACTCACAAGAACAACACAATGTTAGCCACTTTCACCATGTAAATGTTAGGAGCAAGTAACACCAAAATATAGAGCTATGAAGACACTTATGACAGCAGTATGTAAATAGAGTAAGTGACTATTATGACAGCAGTAAGTAAATAGCTAAGAAACTGAATTCGCTCCCTTGGCCCCACGTGCCCTGAATCAAATGAATCGGACACAATTTGGTGGGACACATGTCCTCCGGATCGTATCCCATTGGGACATGATTGTGTCCTGATTTCAAGACACATGTCACGCATTTTTGCCCACCAAGCGGCTATAAAAGTGCGATTTGGCAATTCTAACTTCACCAAAGTCATTGTGGGTTTGTTGTGGGTGTGTGAGAGTTAAGAGCAAAGGGTGAGTATCCCTTAATGAGGTGCAGATGCCTTTGTAGAGTTTTCCACTGGCACTGCTCGATTTGCAAGCTATGATGTGATTAGATACAACGGGGCTAAGAAGCCCTATTCTTGGTGGGCAACTCATGGGGCAACAAGACCTCCTCTACAGTAGCTAGACATGAGGCTCCTTTCTCATGTGACTTCATCCTCTTGTTGTGAGAGGAATTGGAGCACATATGGAAATTGTACAGTGTCAAAAAGAGTAGGCTTGAGCAATCCAGGGCAGAAACAATGGTGTATGTGCACACCAACCTTCGTCTTATTTACAGGCAAAGGGATGACTGGTTGAAGGGAAAGACAAAGATGTCTTTGCTGATGTTATGGGTTTGGACAATAGTGTTGAGTTGCCATTGGCCAACATGGATCTTAATGAGCCAGTGTTGGAGCCTGTCACTTTTGATGATGGTGATACTGTAGAGGGGTCATCCTCTACACCAGCAAATGTAGAGATGACATTGGATACAAAGGAGGAGGATGCAGCAATGGAGAGCAGTGGTGACCATGATGATGAGTACAGTGATGATGGTTTTGATTATGAGGATTGATGACTCATGAGAGTGATGTTGATTTTGATTATGAGGATTGATAACTCATGAGCTACCTACAGGCTACTACCTTTAGGCTCGTTGTTTTATATTTGCTATTTCCAATTGCCATTGGCATTGCTCCTACGTATGTAACATTGTACACATTTTGATTTTGATGACTTAATCAGAAAACTACAGTATCTTGTCTTTCTCCTATTGGATCATTGATGAATATGTATTATAATTTATCATTTATGTCACAATTGTATTTGTATGCATAATGTTATTTTGTAAAACTCACATCTAGATGAAGATCTCTGTTTGAATCAATGGATTCGTATCATGAATGAGAATTCATACAAGAAATATCTAATTTTTAATATATATATATATATAGAGAGAGAGAGAGAGATATAGATATAAAATAATATATAACGTGTCATGTTTTGAGGGGTCAACATGTCTGTGTCTGACACTCGAATCCATGTGCCCTGTTTTAAGGGGTTAATGTGTCTGTGTCCGACACTTGAATCCCCGTGTCCTTCATGTCCCATGTCCTCGTGTTAGGTGACTTAGGTAAATAGAAATTCCACAATGCCTATGCTTGCCCAAAATCAAAAGAACTGCCAAGCAAACATAGCTAACTGAAAAATTAGATGAATTAGCCCTTTTAAAATGTATTTTTCAGAGATATTTCAGATTTGATCAATTATTATAGCAATAAATAAGTCACACATCCGCAAGCTAATGATGTTAGAAATAGTGCCCAAAATGCCCAAATTTATGCAGTAAATTCCAGCGAGCATAAAAATAGATCTAGGCTACATCTAAGGTGCCCAAGTGGCCAAAATTTGGGAAAATGAAAATTTTGCAATTTTGAACAATTTTGACCAAGCTAAATAAGATTTTAGGGCATAATTATCACTGATTTAACTATTGTAATAAAACAAAGAGAAACTGAAGGTTTAGAGGTCAAATTTTAGGCCAAACGCCTTGTAGATGCACTTGCCCAAGTGACCCAAAATTTTAGGACGAAGATGCCACCTAAAAATGAAGATTTTGGAGACCCAAAACTTGCAAAACCACCAAGAAATCAACATTAAACATTCTGAGGAGGCTTTAGGGCAATTTAAGGCAGAAAGAGGCCATGAAAATCCAACGCTAGGCCAAGGAAAGCCAACGTTGGGGGCTAACAAGGCTAACAAGGTAGATCAAAACCTGAGGTGAGAGAAGGCTCAAAAGGGCTAACGCTAGAGGAGAAAAGCCTCTAAAGGCTTGACCCATGGGCAATGGAGACCCTAAAGCTAGACATTGGGGGTTTAAGGGCCTAAAAGGCCACGGAAAGCCCTCTAGGGTTGTCGTCTAGGCTTCCAAAGAGAGGTTGAGGCCCCAAAAGGCCACGGCAAGCCCTCAAAAGGGCTTAAACCTTCTGCGCAGGGGCCTGGAGAGGAGGTTGAGGCCTCTAGGGCTCATGGCCTACCCTAAAAGAGCCAAAAAAGGATGACGCAGGGGCTAAAAGGATGATGTTGGGGCCTTAGAGGCTGACGTTGGGCTTGGAGAGGTCATATTCAGTCTCGAGAGGCCCAAAAACTAAAACCCTTGTTTCGAAAAAGAAAGAAAAAATATCTTTTAGATCTGAATTCTGTTGCAAAATCTTTAGTGAATAGCCCTGCAAAATTTCCTAGAGACTAAATCTTACCCTCAAGGGCCTAGATCTAGCTCTTCTTCCACTTGATCCCTTTATCCAACCTGCACAAATGAAAAGAAAACACCCAAACCCCAAATATATACAAAATACAAATACTTAAAACCCCAAACGCCAAGTTAGAAAAAATAATTTACAAATTAAATTTACAAAATTATTCACAAGATCTACAAATATACAAGGGTTTTAAAAATTTTGAATTTTTTAGAAAAATATTTTTATGGAGTTTTTTCCTTTGATGAATTGCTAAAAACAGATTAGAAACCCTAATGTATACTATAGCCTTAGCAAAAATTTAATCTACCATGCAAATATTTGGAATCCAAACAATAGTGGTTCCTGCCCAAGTTTGTGAACTTGGAGGCCAAGGCTGAAGTACCTGCAAGCACTATGCATCTATCTCAAAAATAATCTATTAGATCACATGGGGAATCAAACCACCTAAGGTTAGCCCAAAACTATCAATAGTATGATTTTATCTCCATCTACTGAAAAACAGATCTTACCAATATTCAGCACAACATAGAGATGTTCGTAGTTAGCACATACCACAAATCAATAAGCAAGAACACCTTGAATTGCACCCCAAAGTCTTTATTGTGGTAGAAAAAATGGTTCTCAGAGGGGCAAGATTACAAAGATGCTTCAGCAACAATTTCTTAATCAGAGATCAAGATGTTAGAGACTCAAACGACTCTAATTTATAGATTTATCCTCCAAGTGGAAAAATAATGGCTATTTTCTTTGATCCTTGTCAAAATAATCTCAGTCGTTGATAAACACTTCAAGATTTTTTAATCTTGGCCTTTGATTTTTTATTTTTGAGGAATTTTCGAATTTATCTTTTAATTACATTTTTATTAGCTCAAAATTAATTATTTTGAGCTAATTTCTTCACAATTTTGACTTTTACTTAACCATCAAAGTCCAAGAGTCCAAATTTTCTTGAAATATAAAATATTCCCTTGGTGGAGGACTTTTAAAAACTGATTCCTTTAAGACCCACGAATTTTTCCACTTGGAGAATTAAGTTTCCTAAGACAACTTAATTTGACTCTAATTAATTAATTTTTTGGCTTAGGATTTAAATTTATTTTGCCAGAAAAATTATTTGATTTACACAGGAGGGGATTTAATTATTTTTCCACCCTCTAATACATAAGATTTTACATTTATAACCCTCGAAGGGAGAATACACATTTGGTTAGACCCTCAAGACACATAACCCATCGGCGACACAATATGATATAGTAGACCAAGTGATTTGTAATAAAATAATTAAGCCAACTAGCTTAAATTATTCCCAAAACACTTTTGCATCAGAGTCGACTAAAAACACTAAGACTCACCTAAGATTTCAACAATAAATTTCACCCTAGCTTTGGGGTTTAAGCTGGAGGGAAAAAACTCTTCTGATTAGCTGTGTCTAGAAACACAGGTAATCAGTGAGGTTAGAAAACCTCTTAGGATGAAATTCGTCATCAAAATTACAGGCTTACCTAGGTTGTTACATATACTCAAGGTCTTACTAGGATCATTTACATTACATAACTTGCAGAATGGGTTTATAGTGACATGTAGACGGCTGATAGATGACCCGATCTCGTTGAAAAAATATGGCATTTTCGTTTCCTTGGAACTTTGACAAAATCTGTGCAACAGTAGCCATAGCCTTAACTTGGGGGTGGTCTGCTATTGAGAGAGCTGGAGCAACATCATCTATTGCTAGGTGGAACTTCTGAGATTCATAGCCAATTGGTGCTTTCATTAAAAATCAGTGTTCTTTATGATATGAGTGCTTTAATGTTGTTCATTATATTATATGTGTTAATTGCTGTCGTTAGCTTAATGAATATGCTACATGTTATGTCCTTATTCATGGTTCTGCATGTTATTAGGCCTACATGTGTATCATATGCAAGGAATAATTACAATATGGTATTAGAGTTGTTAATTCATGGAAACATGAGCCATGTTGAAAGAATTTTAAATGTGCATAGTACACATAGCCAGAGATGTAGTAATGTGGCTCAGCATGGAGTATAGCTGTATTACAAATTGGTGTCAAATCCTAGACAGATGCCTGGGTCTGATATATTATGGTATCAAAGCACAGGAAAAGGGAAAATTCATGGAATTTACGAGAGCCCCATACTCTCAATGGTTGACAGAGGGTAGTGGGTATGTTATACCACGGATGATGGACAGGTACTTCACACCCTTGTACCTCTCAGCCTGTGATATAGGAAAAAAAAATACTCAGCCTATGACATGGAAATAAATTCCACATGAAGTGGTTGAAACATCAAAGGGCAGATCATTGTTTTGTTTATCTGTCTTGCTTACCCATCTATCATTAAGTACCCCATAGCTCCATCAGAGAAGTTCTTTATTGTATATATGAACTGATGCTACAAACCACAGCAAACACTATTTTCTTGTATCAGTATACATACAAAGGATCCATAAATTCTTACTGTTGCAGATGCATATATATTATAAATTATGAATATAATGAGGCTATTTAAACAAATGAAGGGCGGGCGTGCAGAAAGAGAGAAAAAAATATGCATAAATGATTTGGACCTCTTATTTTTTCACAACCAGCTAGTTTTCCATTCTAGCACGCAATTACAAGTTAATAAACAAACCTGTGCCGGTGTCAAGTAAAGGCCAGGGTGGTATGTCGCAGTATCTTGTCCCATGCCCCGCAACTCCTGCCCAGCAGCTTCAAATGCCCATTCAGGCACTCTGATAAGATCAACCAAAACCTGAAATATAAAGGCAAACATAGAAGGTGAATTTTACAGGAAAAAAATATGCATTCACACAAGTGGTTCCTATATCCATGTTCTCCCGAAAATTACAAATACAAATTATAGCCCAAGCAATCAAAAAAATTAGATATAATAGCTCCAAAAACATGCTCTCTAGACATTATTGCAATTTGCACCTCAAATCCAAGTGATACAGCTAACGAGAATAGAAAGATTGAACATTTGCAACCTCAAATCCAAGTGATACAGCTAACGAGAATAGAAAGATTGATCATTTGATCATTTGATCATTGGCATTCTAGGACCTCTCCACACAGATTTGTAGACTTTGCTTGGAGCGCAAGAGGGACAGAATGAAACAAATCTATTCAGTAACATATTAATTAGACATTCACAGACAACGAAGGTGATGCTCAAAGTTTCAAACCCAGGCATTTCAGTGTCACACAAAACTCCAGGAATGATGAACCAAAGTCTAAACAAAAAGCTTTTGAATTAGAAATACTGGAATTTAGCATGCGATAGACAATCAAAACTTGATACCCACTACACTTCCTCAAAAAATGTGATGGAGCTGGAGCCTGGAACACACCCCAAATTCAGAAATAGGAAACCCTTGTGCCCGTTGTAGATGTGCCTGCCTCCGCATCAACCACTGCAACACATCCAGAAATTGAATTAGTATTTAAAGTTCCATTTTCTAAATTACATTTTACATTTAAAATTTACAAACAGTAAAGTTTCTGCAAAGGCACCCATGTTGATATTTACACGCACCAAAAGAGGAAAAAATGCACACACAGATAATGTCACAAACAGCTAAGAACTATAAGTGGCAAAAACATATAAATCCCCAACCCATTCCAGTTTCCATCAAATCCATCTCCATGTGCTTCGCTTTAATCAGGTCCTATTTTAATAGCCACAAGTCATTCACTGACGTTATGATCTAGATCCCTCTCCAAATCAGAGTAGAGGACAGTGGGCACTTTACTTTCAGAGGTGATGTATATCACACATGATTATGCATGATAAGTGTTAGTAGTTGCATTGTGAGATTGTAAACAGTAGCCACACCATTAACACCACGCAATAAGCTAATTTGTAATTTAAAATCTTATATTAGAGAATGACCAACATTTTCAAGATTACTCTTAGAGGTAGAATGGAGATGAGTCATGACTTATGCACTGCCATCGCTGACATTTTGAGTGTGTGTGTGTGTGTGCTAGTAATTTGTGGATATGGACACAATTTTCATTTCCTTTCCCATCATCTAGTAGGGACCTAGCTTTCTCCTTATAAGATATAGCAAAGAGGAAGAGGTGACATTGCAACCTCATAACACATTCCCTTGACAAATAGTTGTTTCTAAGCAGTCTGATCTCTCTTGGAGAAGTATTCAGTGTATCTTATTAACTTCACAAAAGGCATCTTATTGGGATGGATTAGCTACATACTACCATCACTCTCTCATATCTTGTATGGTGATATTAATATTGTAGAATAAGAAAGATGAGGAGGTGAGTTTATGCTCAAATAGCATTCTAGAATCTAAAGAGAAAGATATCCTTGATTCCACACAAAACCTTAAGGCTTTTTCTACCATCCCATGAAGCCAACAGACTCTAAAGCTCATTATGTTTAGCCTACAAACAGGTAGCAATAGGCAGAAACATGTTTTTACTTTAACAAATCCTTCTGTGCTCTTAATAATAAAAGCAATACTCTAAATTCACTTGTATTTCAACATTTCTGTCATTTTTCTTTTGAAAGATTATATGTCTGCACATGTATTTCCAAGTATATAAATTTTCTCTATTGTCAAAATAGCACTTGATAATACAACATACCTATTCACTTTGCATAATCACAGTATCGAACAAGTAAAAATTATGAGACAAACACCAGGAGAAATTCATTTCAAAGGTCAAACCAATATTTGGGATATCCAACCATAAATAGTGAAAATTGATTCCTGGCTCTCTAGACAAGATCTAATTTTGTACAGATATTAGCATTCTTAGCAATTAGCTTCCCAGATCATTGAGTAACCTTTGGCTAGTAACTGAGAGTGTGCTGGAAACAGGGAACAGAACTATTATAATTATCAAAATGGGCTTAAATCTCGTTCCCCATATCAAATAATAGTAGATACTTGAATCCAATTCCAAACAACCATTTTAACTTACAACACATTTTTTTAGAGTTCCTACCAAAGCTGCTCTCCATTGTATGTTACCCTAGAAGATGGAGGGGAAACGTTGTTGAACCTGCTGCAAACAACTTTTGCCAATCTTCCAGTCCTAAAAAACATGTTTAATATTTTCATTCCTTCCACAAACCATGCACTGATCATGGATGATTCCACTCTTGGATAAGCACACTTCCATTAGCAATCCTTGGTAGATGACAAGCCATGTACAGAATCAAAGCTTACAAGAGATACACAAAGGCAAAACACTATGGAGTCTCTGAATCCATCTGTCCTCCAGCTAGGGCATTCCAACCTGCAGTCAATGTAGAACCCACACGAGTGTTTTTATGCAACGTTTTAGATTCATAAATCTGAATCAATCTATCAAATAATCAATGCCAACATCTCCATACCAGCCCCTTCTGCTAAAACTTCAATTTAAATAAAAACTCAGAGGGAATTAACTTTTGAGGCTCCCTGATAGTAAATCTGTCAAAGGAGAGGAGCTTTTTGTCTCACCAGAGTCCTCCAATCTTGCAAACCTGTGTGTGGGTTTTCTAATGTGGTTTTGTGTGCATGTTCTGCATGTGGTCCTAAACCCCGCACAGTCCAACCTACTCTGCTCTGTTGAACCTTAACAACTATGCAATCAGTTTTTCCTCTGCCACAAAAAGTGGCCCAAGAGAACAATTGTTCCTACGAAATATGACAAATGAATGTTCATAAATAATATAATATGTGTTAAGTTACAAACATATGCAAAACTAGTAAAAACATATATTCGATAGCCACGTACATGAATTGGTTGTGAACTTTAAGATTATTATTTCATGTCATGTATTTGTGTACTTTAAAGACTATCATTCCAGCCTCCTTTAATGGTGATTCTAGAATATACACCAAAACTATAATTGAATTTATAAAACCTAAATGAACAAAACGGCTTGGTGAAACTAGTAAGCTCTTGGATTGCACAATACTGCAACTCAAATCTCTTCATCCCCCACCAATTGCCAAATATAGTGACAATGCACATCCATATGCCTTCCATGCTCATGGCAGACTGGATCCTTTACAAGTTTCCAACCATATTGATTATTGCAGTGAAGTGCAGGGGATCTACCTGCTCTACACCCAAATCAACAAGTAATCTCCTCAACCCACCTGCCTCACAAGCTCATATAGTCAATACCTTGTAATCTTCTTCAAAAGGGGAAAGTGCCATGTTACCCACCACTAGTGGGTGACCCCATAGGAGGATTTTTCTCCTAGATTTGTCTTCAACAGGAAACCTGTAGCCCTTGACAGCCACTAGTGTAGTTGATGTTGTGCCAGATGTCTCCGCTCCCTAAGCCAGTCATATGTCGTATCGCCCATCTGTCGAGATCATATGTTTAAAGGTGGGCCATCCAATCCTAAAGGTACAATCTTTCATTATGCAATGAAGTGTTTATGCTTGTTTTTCTTGGGCACACTTAGGTATGGATTATTGGGTAACTTGGAAGAAGGAAGGGTTTCGACAGTAGTTTTGTTCCCTCACCTTAACTGGGGGGTCAATCCTCATTCCTAGTCCCATGGGATCTCCCCTACTAGCTTACAGTTTTAGGATGGGCACTACTAGGGAAACCCCGATTTTGGTAGCATGGTCCCATTTTCCTGTTCCACATTTTCCACTCCCCTTCACACATTACATGCCCTATTTCATCATCTTCCCTCTTTGATTCCACATGACCATTGGGTCCATAATATTCTGTCTTTGAGTCCACATGTTTGGGTCAGGCCTAGAACAATGCCCCGAAGGTTAATACAGCTAAAAAAAGGATAAAAGCATAAGATGGCCACATACAATGGGAAATAATACCCCAAAGTACAAAATATGGTCGGGACAATAAAATTTAACACGTGGGCAAAAGTACCTCTATCCAGAGACAGATATTCCGGCAAATTTAGCAACTGGATGATCAAACCCCACAGATGACCCGATTGTTCCCAGTGTTGGGCAGCGATGGTTGCTCCAAGCTCTGCGCTGGAACTGCGTCACCTCCACAATGAGCCTCCCTTGCTCAGAAAGTTGATTTGTTGAACTACTCCTTCTCTGCCCCACAGAATCTCCCCAGCGCTACCTCTAAGGGCCTGCGTCAACCCCTATGGCTTCTACGTCACCTGCATCAGCCCCCGTGGCTTCTGCGTCACCCTCTCTGGGACTGCGTTGTCTCTCCCAGCGCTTCTCGAATCTCTGCCTCTCTGCTATGTATTCTTCGGCCTTGGACAGAAATTCCCTTGCCGAATTGCCCCTCACTGCAACTCAGATCACTAGCTCGATTTTCTCAGCAAACCTTGCCCCAAAAAATCGAACTCTTTGATCAATTTGGTGTATCTCCAACTGACCTTCAAGCCTCCTCTTATACTTTTTATGTTGATGAATCAACGGCTGAGATTAAGTCCCTAATCAATGGCTAAGATTACAACTGGCTTGATACTCGTCACTTAGAACTTTCTCACCCATATTCTTATTAATACACATCAATATTTTATTTTCCTAAGTTTAGACTTAGGAACCCATTAAAAATATTAATTATTTTAATAACTCCTCATCCGGGTGGAATTTCTCCAAATGATTTCTGGGTCTTGGAGATCTCTTGTGTTCTAGCCCCTCCACCAAATTTCGGAGCTAGAGCACATCTGATGCTAACCAAAATCAACACTCCCTCTTGGCAAGGAATGTGCTCTAGCAATACTTCACCATAGAAGCATCACATTGATCCACTGCATCGGTCTTCTATGCATATGATGCTTGGCTTGATACCCTTCATCCACTGCATTGTTGCTTCCTGTACTGTTGCCCATGACTCTGCCACTGCCACTGCTACATCTGTACTACAGCTCCCTCTCAAAGTGTTGTCTCATGTTGCCCATAGCACTGCCACTGCTAACAACTGCACTGCAACTCAGTTGCTGAGAAGTAAGCAACTGAAACTTCACCCAAATACTGACATGTTGGTCAGTCTAGATGCCTAGTGATGTTGAAGCTACCTCTGCTGCTAATCTGTGCTAACCCTTTGTTGCTACTGCGTTGCTACAAACTGCCTATTGCCTCTCACACTGCTACAACATCCATTGTGCTACTTCAGACTTTAGCACTCTAGCTCTGCCATTGTCGCTCCATCACACCTCGCTCCAATCGAAACCTGTCATTTTGTTACTGTCGTTAAGGGCTCCCGTAGCCATATGTTATCCAAGAGTTTGGCCACCTCAAGGATCCTGCTCGCTGTAGTCCTCTCGACTACAACTCCATGTCGCCCCACCTCTTCTCCATAGGCACATGAGCACTCATGGCACAATCGTCATCCTCGACATCCTTTTCCGCCTTTGTTGGAGCAACCTTTGAGTCAGAAGCCTCCCCCTTGCCTTTCTTCCTAGGGCACTAAATGGCATAATGTCCCAGTTCCCCACAGTTGAAGCACCTGACCTTGGAGATGTCCTTCTTCCTCTTTTGTTGCCCCTATTGTCCCGTTGATGCGAGAGATGCATCCTCCTCCTCCTTCTTGACCTGGGCTCCCTTACCGCTACTTCCTGCCTTTGTCAACCTCCTAAGCTGTTCTTGTCGAAGAGTTGCCCACATCTCCTCCCAACTGGGGAGAGTCGCTCTACCCAAAATACTTTGGACAAATGTATCCCAATCTCAGTGACTGCATTCAGGGCAGTCCTGACCATGAACTCTGGATCTGGTGTAGACCCCACGGAAGTCAGCTGGTTGCGAATCCCTTGCAACCTGAGAAGGAAGGGATCTATCTCCTCTCCTTTCTACATCTGGTATTGTCTCAGCTGATTTTCTAATAACATCTTTCGTAGCACGAAAGATCCCTGGTACAAGGTGGTCAGGGTCTCCCACATCTCCCTTGTTGTGTCCTTCTCAGCAATGTGTGGTACTACATGATCTTTGACCCCATCTAGTATCATGCATTTTGCCTTCACCTGGGCCTCCTTGTACTTCTTTGCTACATCAGCATCAACTGGAACAACAACCACTTTCAAGACATAGTCCTTGATGTGATGTTTATTTAGGATTGCCAGGATCTTGGTCGTCCAAATGACAAAATTGGATGCTCCGTCCAGTCTGTCAAGATCCCTCAACCCATTCATTGCCATCTCTGCTCAAAAAATAGGATTGGTTCTCTTCTCCCTTTCCTGTTGTCAATCTAGCAAGACTTGGATCTGGATTTCTTTGGCGCAAGAAACCCTCTAAGGAACAACTCCTCTCTAGACTCCCTCTGAGTCCTGATTTCTCTCTCTGAAATCCTCCAGCCAAATGTCAAATCACCCTCTCCAATCCTCCTTTGCTGCTGCAACCCGAATCTAGATTTCTTAGCTAGAAATATGTTAAGGCAGTGATTCCCTTTACCTTGGTTTAGTGTCCTTAGACATTGTTCTGCACCAACAGAAAAAGCGTCCCACCAGCTCAAATCGAAATTTGTTATGCTCCCTTAGCCTCGGCAATTGAAGAATCTGAGCCCCTCTGGCTCTGCACAATCACTGCGTCAATCCTTCTCTTGGCCACTGCATCAATCCTTCCTGGCTCAAAAAGATGATGTGGCACTGCATGAGCATGATATGCCCCCCTCTGCTTCTGCGCTGGCCTAGATCGATGACGCAGCTACTACGTGGGCTCCTCCCAGCTACTGCGTCACCCTCACCTGGCTCAGAGTGTTGAGGCACGCACTGTATGAGCCTCTGTATCACCTTTTCTACACTGTGTCACTCCTCTTTCTGCGTCTTTGGCTCTGGAAAAGCGTTGTCACTCGGGACAGCTGCTTTTCTGCTGTGGATTCCCCGGATTTCTTTGCTGGTGTCTTCAGTCTTCTATGATCTGCAATGCTCTGATACCATGTGAAAATTTCTAAATCTACACATCAAAAACCCCTACTGCAATTATTGATTTAACATCTCCTACTTGTTCTTTGCATTAACAAGTTATTTAATTACATAAACATCGATGTAAAACATTATTGCTGCCTACACATACATACAGATCATGAAATGAAATAAACTGAGACAATCACACAAGGGACACCATTATTTTTGGACAATCGTCCCCAGAAAAACCCAATTCGGGAAAATCAGTGCAACATAGAGAGGGTTTGTATTATTAAGCAGTTTCTTGAATACAACTAAGGTGCCAGATATGGCTCACCCAACACAGAAAAATCTTAGAGAAGTACACCTCTATCCGAAGACAGATATTCCGGCAAATTCAACAACTAGATGATCAAACCCCACAGATGACCTGACTATTCCCAGTGTTGTGCAGTGATCGTTGCTCCAAGCTCTACGTTGGAACTACGTCACCTCCTGTAGGAGCTGCGTCACCCCCATATTGAGCCTCCCTTGCTCAAAAAGTTGATTTGCTGAACTACTACTTATATGCCCCACAGAATCTCCCCAGCGCTACCTCTAAGGGCCTGCGTCAGCCCCTTCGGCTTCTGTGTCACCTACATCAGCCCCTTCGGCTTCTGCGTCACCCTCTTTGGGACTGCGCTATCTCTCTCAGTGCTTCTCTACCTCTCTGTTATGTATTCTTCGGCCTTGGACAGAAATTCCTTTGTCGAAATGCCCCTCACTACAACTCAGATCACTAGCTCGATTTTCTCAGCAAACCTCGCCCTAGAAAAATCGAACTCTTTGATCAATTCAGTGTATCTCCCACTAACCCTCAAGCCTCCTCTTATACTTTTCCTGTTGATGAATCAACAGTCAAGATTAAGTCCCTAATCAACGGCTAAGATTAGAACTAGCTTGATCCTTGCCACTTAGAACTTTCTCACCCATATTCTTATTAATAAACATTAATATTTTTATTTTCTAAGTTTAGACTTGGGAACCCATTAGAGTTATTAATTATTTCAATAACACCTCATCTGGGTGGAATTTCTCCAAACGATTTATGGGTCTTGGAGATCTCATGTGTTCTCGCCCCTCCACCAAATTTCTGAGCTAGAGCACATCTGATGCTACCCAAAATCAACATCATAAACCTGGAAATGTCACTAATAGTGAAGCTCAAGTCCATGTTGGTAGCTATGAGGCGGATTAGAGTCACCACTATCTGTCTATACACTAACATGTAGACCTGTTTTGATTCAAATGTGGCCGAAAGCTTCAATGCAACCTCCATACAATCAATCATCCTAATTTTTTGCAATAAGTGTTTTAACATACCTAGTTTGGAAAACAAAACAAGGTTACCCAACTAAGAACTATTAAAAACTCGATGACATAGAATAGCCAAGAGTTTGACTCGAATAGGGAAAACTCAACAAATACAAAAATATAAAGATATATACATATTTCAATGAAAAAAATCATTGATATCCAATAACGCCATGTCCAATAAGTGTTTTAAAATACCCAGTTTGGAAAACAAAACAAGGTTACCCAACCAAGAACTATTAAAAACTTGATGACATAAAATAGCCAAGAGTTGACTCGAATATGGAAAACTCAACAAATACAAAAATATAAAGATATATACATATTTCAATGAAAAAAAATTCATTGAGATCCAATAACGCCATGTCCATACAATGCATCATATCAACAAATGTCTATAATTTCATGTATCGGGTAGATTTCTAATATATGATATGAGTTCAAAAAATGTGGTGTTCCTTGAAAACTGAAACAAAATATTCAAAACAAGATAAATAAAAATATAACTACGGAAAGCAAAAAAATAGAACCAAAGTATGGAAATAGCAACAATAAGCAAACTTTATTGATATTCAGAGTCAACATATTCACTTGCCTACTAGAGAGGGCAACCTCCAACTATTCAAAGCTCCAAGTACAATAATAGTAACTCACTCATTGATTACATAATTTCTAGTACTATAGATATAGTCTAAGTCACAAGGTTCGAAGTTTGACGAACCCAAAAACAAATTTTAAATTCAGCTCGAGTTCGGCTCAAGTTTGATAGGTTCAGTTGTTTCGATTCAAAATCACATTGTTCAATTTTCAGTTTTACCATTAGACCTTCGGACCTCCGTACAGCGATCAAGTGTGCAGTCAAAAGAAATGTTTAGACATGTGCCCTTGAACCTCCATACAACTGTTAAACGTGCGCCCTACAAATTCGCGTGAGTTGAAAAATTATAAGGGAGGGTTAGAACCCTGCGTATCATTTTGGCTTCCACATAGACAATAACTTGTGAAGCCAACTGGCAGGCTTATCATTGCTCGGGAGACGACCCAAGCAAGTTGAACTTGTTGGGATGGTTTAGGTTTAACAATATAATAAATTATGTTTTAACATTTTATTATATTTAATATGAAAAGATAAAACATTTAAACATATTCCACCAAAGTTATGACAAATATTTGGTAGACAAGTTGCAAATTACATTGTCCATAAATTTATTAATATCATCACTCACATATAATGCATATTATAAATGAATAATGATATTTATTAAAAAGATAATAATATACATTACAATGCATGTTATAAATGAATAATGATATTTATTAAAAATATATATATATACAATAAAATTATTATCAAAATTATTCATGTATAGTTCATATAATAAATTAATAAAAGTCATATATATATATATATATTCATATTCGAACCTAATCTCGAACTTCAACTGAATTTTATTACAAAATTCAAATTTTAATACTATTAAAATTATTCATGTATAACACATAATAAATTAAAATATATAAATATATATATATATATATATATATATATATAGATAGATAGATAGATAGATATTTGAAACTAATCCTAAACCTCAATTGAATTTTATTACAAAATTAGAGTTCGAATTGAACTTAATCATTGTCAAACTCAAATTTCGACCCAAACCATATGACATTGGATATAGTTTCCATTGGAGTAGTGATTCATGTGGAGACCACCTAGACAACATCAAGGGCTCCTAATAATAGCCCATCAAGGCTCTGCCTAGCCAACCCATCAAGGCTCTGCCTAGCAAATAGGCTCAACAACTATTTCACACCAACAAAGGGGATGTGAAAACCTATGTCTGTGACAACCCCTTCCAAGTGATTGTTATCCCTTAGTGGATCTATCTCACTACGCCTTGTGGTTGTCATGAATCTGTAACATTTTAAACTCTTAAAAATTGTTACAAAGAGAACCAAGAAAACAAAGCCTACTAGATTGAAACATGCATCACATAATAAACCCTAAAACCCAATGGCACAATGAATTTTTTAATAAGACCCTATGAGAGGAATACCTCTACTATCTAAAGATGATTGCAAATGAGGAAATCCTTCCTTTATATAGATGAGGAGAGGAATTTCCTATATATTAAAATAATATTTTTTATGGAGTTCATTTGACCTAGTCTAAAAAAGCTATATCTAGTCTCACTTCTAGACATTAGCTAATTAAAAACAAAAATAAAATGGTTTTGCTACATTTACAATGATATAATGAGTAAAACCTATGAAGAAATGGGGCAACTATTTAATTTGCTTGAAAAAGTGGGTAACCCCATACGAGACGAAAAAAAAAAAATCCTAAACTAGCAAACAACCCTATATTTGCTTAGTATACGATGATATGCCACATTCTAGCCATCTACGCCGGTCATACACTCTCACCATCTAGCATTCCTCTTGAAGGAAGGTGGGTTACCATTCGGCAAGTACTTTAACCATTTGCAATCAAGTTCTTTGACTATGTTTTGGGCATTCTAATATGGATAAAGGAGTGATTTAGATAATTGACCGATCTTGATTGTAAACTTGTTCTCTCACTTGACCAAGGGGTTAGTCTTTGTCCTAGTCCAATGGGACCTCCTCTAAAGCCTTCGGGTTATAGAAGGGGCACTGCTTGGGAAATTTAGTGAAGTAGTGTGTCCATAAACATTCCATATTTACCACTCTTTTCCATTCCCTTGATTTCACATCCATCATTCGAGTACACAATCACTGTTTCATTAGGATTTGGCACCCTCATATCCACATCCTCGAATTAGGACTGGAAAACTTTGCGCTAGAGGTTGATGCAGCTAAAAGAAAGATAAAAGCATAAGATGGCCACAACAAAAGAAAAAAGGAAGATAAAATGCAAAAGATGGTTGAGACATTGATTAGTGTGTGGGCAAAAGCCTAGAATGAACTCTACCCTCTCGTTAGCCATCATCTAGTTCCGGAGCACTAGATGTTCCTTCATATAATAAAGGAATCCTTGCATGTCCCAACCCGGATGAGCTAAGTTATGCTCCTTATCAAAACATTTATCAAAAAGAAATAAAAAGTGCACTAGATGGGTGGAAAAAGCAAGTCAAGGAAAGGGGTAACCCATGCCTCTATGATTGCTCCATTCATACATCTATACGATAAGGATGATGGACCTCCATCAGGAGGTCCCATGTTCATGGCACCTAGCCATGAAGTCTTTCCACTTTGTTGCCACTAGTATGTATACCATGAGGTTGAGGTGTCGACCAGATCATGGTGACTAGTTGTTGTACCTTAGGCTAGGCAGCCTATAGGATGGTACATCGAATTATTGTACTTTGGCTTGAATAACTTGTATGATGGTATTAGGGTTGGTACCTTGGCAGTAGCCTAGATGATACCTAGATCCCTATAAGATGGGTTGGTACCTTGGCAGTAGCCTAGATGGTACCTAGATCCTTGTGAGATGTTGGATTGGTACCTTCGTAGTAGCCTTGATGGTACATAGATCCCTGAAAATTCTTGGGTTGGTACCTTGGCAATAGCCTACATGGTACCTCAATCCCTGAAAGATATTGGGTTAATACCTTAGCAGTAGCCTAGATGGTATCAAGATCCCTGGAATAGTATATGTTGGTTATGATGTTGATCCAACTCTTCTTATAAGAATATTTCAATTTGAGAAGTATCCTTGTACCGATTATGTAATTATGAATATATCTCTAGGTAAGAGTGAGTGTTGTTAACTATAACTAGATTCAGTGTTCATAATTGTCATCATATTTATGTCATTATATATTTTACGTAAAATGCAAAAGAAGAAAAAGAAATATTATTTTTCAAGCATGGTTTTCATGCTCAAGAGTCATTATTTTATTTAGATAAGCATGTTCTTCATGCTTCTAGGTTTTTCTTGATTCAAAGGGTCAAAGTCCTATTTGGACCTATTGTAAAGAAGGAAAAATAACTATTAATATGTAATTCAGGTCAAAAACCCCTCTAGATGTCAAGTCGACCCTACTTGTCATGTAGGCCCTCACCAATGAACATGTCTATTAGCACCCCTCCTCCCCAATGGACATGTCTATTCACACCCCTATGGACAAGTATAAATAGAGGGAAGATGGAGCTCATTTGGACACAATTCATTGGATTTGATTTGAAATTTTGTAGAAGAAGAAGAGGACCGAAATTTCAAATTCAAGAGAAGTGTTTTTCTTGAAGCTTGACTTATGGAATTTCTGCCTTGATACATTTTCTTGGAAGATTATTTTTTATGTTGTACATATTGTTAGTCTCTTGTTGTTGATGAATTGCTACAAGGAAGGAGGGTGTGAATTGGCATCTAGAGGGTTAGTCATAGATTTATAAGAAGAGAATTTTCTGGGTTTTCCCCTTGGATTGGTTTTTCCCTAGCTTGGAGCCTATATCTTGTGTTCATTTGTCCTATGTAATCTTCATGTTTACATTTTGGTAATTTTTTGATGAAAAGATCATAACAATGATTAATAAGAAGCCAAATAATTTCACAAAAAGTTATCAAATAAAAGGCAAATCACACTAAACCATAAGCCTCCCAATTTTCCAATAGTCTTCAGCACATCTTGCTCTCGAACTCGGATTTGATGATATCCTAACCGTACGTCAATCTTTAAAAAGTAAACTACTCCATGTAACACATCCAGTAACTCATCGATCCTAGAATAGGATACTTGTTCTTGATGGTCTTTTTGTTGAGTGCTCAGTAACCAATACACATCTCCACGTGCCATCCTTCTTTTTCACTAAAACCACTGATGAGGGGAACGAACTCAAGTTGGGTCTGATGTGCCCTATTACTGCTCAAACTCGCAGGGGTCCTAGGAGGGGATCCTATAGAGCAACTACTAAGTCAAGGGCAACAATGGAGCAAGAGACTCAATTGTATGGCTTTCTTGCTCGAGAAGCAAGGTGATATGCTCTCTAGGAAGGGCTAAGAGGATTCTCGAGGCTATGGTTTGAGAGTATATCTTGTAAAGATGATTCCTACGCCTAGAAATCCTTATGGAGAGTTGGTCTTTATGTGATCTTTGTGGAATTTGAGTTGTAAAGTCGCGAGACCAAACAGGACCAAGTGGAGCCAGAATTAGGTCAAAGGTGAGGAGTTAATCAACTTGGGGCAAGAAATCGTCTTGTGGCTAGGGCTTGCTATATCTAGGAATTCCACAGTCGAAATTGCTTGAAATATGGAAGACCTTTTTAGCAAACTACAATGCAGTAGTGGACCAATTTTCAAGGGTTTTGGATGGCTACAAATGATTTTGTTTGCTGCCCTAGGAGACCTACTCGGGGTTAGGCCTAGAATTAGAAGAAATGGAGAGAAGAAATGTTATTTTGACCACCAAAGCGATACGAGGATCAATGCCTTATTGCTTGGGCTTAATGGAGTCAAGATACACATAGATCATGAAATTTCGTGAGCTAAGGAGCCCTAATTGATCTTTGCTAGCCTCTCCAAGAGCAGCAACTAGATCAAAACAGATTTATACTTCAAATTTGTGAAGGACACAAAATTTTGAGGTCTTTAACCTAAGAGGTGCCTCTAGGAACATTCACCCAATCCATGAGAGAGAGAGAGAGTATAACCATTTATCAACTTCGCATTAGAGAAGCTCCAAAGACAATAGCGAAATCCAAACATCATAGTGCATCAAGAAAAGCTCCAAAAATTAATCCCAGCAAAAATTGCGAAAATATCATAAGAGATACTAATCCAAGTCCAAGTGATGATGATCAAAATGAATCACCTCACTTCTATTTATACAATCATTAATGAGTTTGATTTGCCTAATTTGACCTAATTAAGCCCCAAATAGTAAAATAATGTGTAATAATACCATCCCTTGGTGACAAGCCCACCAAGATAGCTCAAAAACATAATAAAAGGCCTCTCAAGAGGGTAGAATGATCAATAAAGTGAGTCGTTGGGCCTTTGAGGAGGCCTAATGGAGTTATGAGTGTGCCATGATGCAAAAATGGACCTCAAGCATAGTAGACAAGGGGTTGGCCTCCTGTTTTCCAAGCAAACCCTTGTGGTGCCCCCAAGTGGGTGTGAGGGGCACAAGGACACCTCATGGGTCTCCAAATGGACCGAAAAACGCCTGTAGACCATCTGTAAGGGCTAGGATGATGACATAACCCTCATCTGGACCTCGACTCATCTGCCAAGTGTATGGTGCAAGTGTGGAGCTAGTTGGGCAAGGTGAACTAGGTGCATCATCCTCATCCAAAAGGTGGAACACGAGCAATCAATAAGTGGTGTTGGGGATCCCTGAAGTGCTCTCTGTTATGATGGAGGCCCATGGCTCTCAATACTCACTCTACAAGTGAAAATGTGGCCCTCTAGAGGGCTAAGTGTTAGAAAATGTAACTATGTTCGGTCTTCATTAATGTACTTAAGTCATTATGTAATGTACTTGTCAAAAGAATAAAGAAAATATTTTTTCTTATTGTAACAATGAATTATTAAAGCATGGGTTTCATGCTTGGGTCATCATTATATTAGTCAAAGTCTCCATTCTGGACTCCTAGGATTAATATTGAGTTTATAGAGTCATTGTACATTCAAAGAGACCCTTCTTGGGCTTTTAAATCATGTAAAAAGGTTTAGTATTGAGTCAATTATGATTTATGTACCCTCCATATCAAGTCAACCTAAGAGAGATCAAGTCAGCATAAGAACCCTAATTCGACCCATGAGAAGCCTATATATACAAGGAGGTTGAAGTCATTTGGTGCATCAACTCTCAAGCTAGTTTGATATCTCAAGAAGAGCTAGAGAAGTGTCAATTTTGTTGTCGGGAGGTTGAAATAAGTGCGAGTTTGGGGAAGTCTATAGAGAGGAAGAAAATCAAACTTTTGGTGCCTCTCTCTCTCTGTTTCGTGGTCTGGATTGGGAGATCGAAGTCTCCTAAGATTTCGTTGTTGCCTAGTCGAAGTTGTTGGAAGGGGTCGAAGATCTGGGAAGCTGACTTGATGTGGAGGGAAAGTTTGGTCTTGGTCTAGGGTGAAGAGTCTCAAAGAATACTATTGAAACGAAGAATTATCTTGATTGGGTTTTCCCCTCAAGGGGGGTTTTGCCTGGCATAGTGCCTATATCTTGTGTCTCTTGTTTTGTGATCTTCATATACACATAATATGGTAATTGCTTGATGAAAGATAAGCTAATAAAGAAGTAAAAGAAGCCTACACACTCACAAGTAATTATCAAGAACGAAGAATCAAACCCTAATATATTTACTTTGATTTTCCAACATGGTTTCAGAGTTAAGGTCAAGAAGAATCGAAGATCACTTTGTAGGCATGGAACGTCTACGGTGAATAATAGGGACAAGAATTCCTAGTTACAATCTTCTCTTCTGACTACTGGAGGTCAAGAGTCAAGGAGCCCTTACACATGACAATGCAAGGATCATTGATAATGGAGCATCAAGACACATGACAAGTGAAGGTAAGCAACTTCATACACTATCAAAGGAGACATACTCTCATGCAGTGGAATTATGTGACAACAAAAGCTATGATGTTAGAGGCCTAGGATCTACATCGTTGAAGATGGATAATGGATCGAAGTTGCATCTCAACAACATTCTCGATGTTTCATGTTTGAAAAAGAATTTGTTTTCTATTTTTGTTTAGAAGATAAACGGGAAAGAGTTGCTTTTGTTGATGGAAAAGTATTGGTTTTGGGAAAAGAGTCTAGAATTGATAAAGCTAGGGTTATTGGAGTTCGTGAAGGAAGTCTTTATCTGATCATTACACCACCTCCTCAAGCTTTGGTTCATATGGAAATAAGTCCCATTGAGCTATGGCATAGGAGGTATTGTCATCTACATTACAAGGTCATCCCTACTCTTAGTCAATTGGTTCATGGTATTCTTAATATGAAGTTAGATCATGAAGGTGTGTGCAAGGGATGCTCTTTGGAGAAACATATTAGAAAGACATTTCATAATAGTGAAACTAGGTCTAAAGAGATATTAGACCTCATCCATTCCGATGTGTGTTAGCCCATGTCTGACAAATCACTTGGAGATCATCTTTACTATGTGACTTTCATTGATGACCATTCTAGGAAGACATGGCTCTACCTCCTCAAAACTAAAGATGAAGTATTTGATAAGTTCAAGGAGTTTAGGGCTAAAGTGGAAACCCTAACCAAAAGAAAGATAAAAACTTTGAGGTCTAACAATGGTGGGGAATACAATACTAACGAGTTGATTGCATATTGTAGGGAAGTAGGTATTAAGCGGGAGCTCATTGTTCCCTACTATCCTGAACAAAATGGATTGGCCGAAAGGAAGAATAGGTCAATTGAAGAAGGCATTCGAACTATGCTCCTTGATCAAGATCTACCGAAGTTCTTATGGAGAGAAACAGTGATGATTGTTGTATACATTCAAAATAGAAGTCCTCATAAGAGTCTTGATAATACTACACCCGAAGAAGTATTCACAGGGAAGAAGTCGAGTGTGGATCACCTCCGAATCTTTGGAAGTCCAGCATATATCCATGTTCCGAAAGACAAGCGAAAGAAGTTGGACTCGACAAGTATCAAGGGAATATTCGTTGGTTATAATCTTTCCTCAAAAGCATATAGAATCTACATAAAGGAAGGAAGACACATTGAAGTAAGCAAGGATGTCATATTCGATGAAAATCAAGCATACAAGAAATCAAAGGATATTCCTATTGATTTTGATGACGAAGAAGTTCCCATATTTGAAGAAGACAAAGTTCATGATGAAATCTCTACTACAAATATCAAAGAAGAAGGACCAAGTGAGCCTATTCAGTAGGTGGTTCTCCCAACCACAAGGAAGAGGCCAAATTGGTTGAAATCTACATTAGAATATGTTGAAAGACATGAAGTTGCGAAAGGCTCCTTTAGGAAAAGTAAGAAACCAAAGAGATATTCTACTTATGATGCATATATGACAAAGTTAATTGAATACCATCTACTTTCAAGGAAGCTAAGCATGAAGAGATTTGGAAAAAAGCTATGCACGAAGAATATCAATCCATCATGAAGAATGGGGTTTGGGAGATCATCTAGTGATAAATCGGTTGTCACATCGAAATGGATTAATAAGATCAAACATGTTGTTGATGGAAGTATAGATAAGTACAAAGCAAGATTTGTTACAAGGGGTTTCTCTCAAAGGAAGGCATTGATTATGAAGAAACCTTTGCACCTATAGCAAGGTACACTACCATTAGATCGTTGCTTTCATTGGCTGCTACAATGTGGTGGAATATCCATCAAATGGATGTTAAGACCACATTTTTGAATGGGACCATTGATGAGGAAGTGTACATCAAACAACCCGAGGGGCCTTTGAAGTGCATCGCAGGGACTCTCATATTTGCAGACTTAAGAAGGCCCTATATGGCTTGAAGCAAGCACCTAGGGCATGGTATGCAAGGATGGATGCATATCTATTTAGAATTGGGTTCGTGAAGAGTTCTGTTGATTCGAATCACTACGTCAATGTCGTGAATAATGAGCTCGTCATTAATCTACTATATGTGGATAATCTATTCATCACAGGTGTAGAGTGAAGAATTCAAGAATGCAAGAAGATGTTCACAGTTGAATTTGAAATGAAGGATCTAGGACTGATACACTATTACCTAGGTCTAGAAGTATGGCAGAGACCTAGGGAGATATATTTGGTGCAAGGAAAGTACATCATCAAGTTATTGCAGAAATTTGGGATGATAGATTCCAAGCCGATGACTACTCCTATGATAACCAACCTCAAGAAGTTGAAGGGTTTTGACTCTAATCTCGTGGATCCTACCTAATATCGGCAGTTGGTAGGTTCCCTAATGTATTTGGTAAACACTAGGCCATATATGTTTTGCAGTGAACATTGTTACTCAGTTTCTATTGGAGCCTCGTCATGATCACTAGATAGCTGCCAAACATATCTTGAGGTATCTCTGTGGCACTATACATCAATGCCTAAAGTATAATAGTAAGGAATTCAAGCTAATTGACTTCACAGACTCTGATTAGGGTGGCAATGAGACCGATGGAAGGAGCACTACTGGAGGATGCTTTAGTATGGAAGCTACTATGATCTCATGGATGAGTAGGCAGCAAGATCATGTTGCATTGAGCAGTGTCGAGGCAGAATATGTGGTTGCATGTGAAGTAGGAAAAGAGGTTGTTTCATTGAGGAAGCTTCTAACAAATTTGTTCGAGAAGTCTCTGGGTCCGACTATGATTAATTGTGACAATCAAAGTTGTATCGAGATGTTTTCATTCAAGGATGAAACATTTTAATAATAAGTTCCACTTTATTAGGAACTTGGTGCAGAATGCGATCGTGAAGTTGGACTATGTCTCGACAGATGAACAAGTAGCAGACTTACTAACAAAGGCTCTTCCTAATAAGAAGTTTCAATATCTAAGGAACCTGCTTGGTTTGGTAGATATTATTGATTGTATTGATGATAAGAAAGCAGAAGAGATTTGTTGAGGCTTTGCGAGTGAAGCATTGCCTGAGGAGACATTTGGTCGGCACTTTGTGTTGATGTTTGGGTCCCGACGTTGAAAAGGTGGCGTTGGTTATTAAGCTTTGTTTTTGGATACACACTTGTATGTTTGGGTTGGTGGTTAGAAAGTAAGCCTAATGGTACCTAGAGGGGTTGAAAGCATGAGCCCACCTTATTCCCACTTGGATAGATTGCCTTGGTCAGGAATCTAGTCTGTGGCATTCCGGTGCCTAAATAGTTGAGTGACTGATTAGATAGACTGCCCTAGTCGGAAATCTATTATGGGGCACTCCGATGCCTAAATTGTTGAGTGACATGTTGGATAGATTGCCCTGGTTATGAATCTAGTCCATGGCATTGCGGTGCCTAAAAGTTCTTCATGGTTCATATAGTTTGAGATCTTCCATTGTATTTGTACATTACAATGTTTTAAAACTCCGACATCGACTCTGACTCGAAAACAGCTGAGGGTTGACTCCGACTCCGACTCGGTATTGACTAAGCTGATTTGATCTCAATGACTCGGTCATTGTAAAAAATACATTAAATATTTTTTTTATAAAAACATAATTTTGAAGATTTTCATTCATGTTTCCAAACACAAAGCTTTAGAATATAGAAAGAAGACAACATATGATCAAAGTAGGCTCATGAATATATTCATTATATCAAAATGGCACCCAGTGCATTGTCCAATACAAAGTTCATACTTAGCCACCAATGCCAGGATTCTTTTCTGCCTCAGCATAAGGACAATCACTAGACTACAACAACAATAATACTAATTATCTGCCCCTAATGAAGTCTCAAAACCCTTGATTTAATTATGGTCAAGCTCCAGAACAATCAAAGGTAAATATGTATTTATTAGTCCATTGCCAGAACGTTTGCCTTTTAAAAACATTGTATGGCTCAATGCATTGTTTCAGTTTCCTAATTCATGCCACTAGGATAACCATACTTCGGCCTTGTAATTTTCAAAACCTTCTCACAGTGATAGATTACTTTAGGACTATAAATATGCAATAAACAACAACCCAACCATTGATATGTAGGAGGCGGAACAACTTTTGACAAATGTGCTTCAGGATTTTTGTCAAGAGCCCAGTCGGTCGAGTTGTTACCGAGCCAGCCGAGTCATTATTGTTAAAATTGGCAACTAGGGCCAAACTCCATGTGGGTCATCTTATTCATGGCTGATAATATTTTTATTAGATTCCTCTCGTCGAGAGGTGTAGGATTGATCTAAAGATCATCCGATTCCGATAAGTATTTATGGAGATGTGAATTTATTTTGATAATGGAATAGTTATCAAGCCTACCAGCAACTCATGTAGCCTTAGAAGCCCAACAATGGCATCTATTCAATCATCAACATTTGTGTATAAATACAGGAGGTATTTTCCTCATTTGGACTCACTCAACTCATAACATCTCTCTCTCCTGCGCAGAAAAGAGGCTCTTCTCCTACTGCGCAGAAAGAGGCTCTTCTCTCACATGTGTGCAATGAAGGACGCAGATTTAGGGCTGCAACTGCGGATCGAAAGTTTGACCAGGGTTGACCATCTTTCTCCCTCTCTGAACTATGTTGTAGGTGGATCTGACTCTCCTCAAAAAGCCGCATTTTTTGGTGAAGGAATCAAGCCAATCCGACGATCAGTTTGCAAGATATTGTCTACCCTAGTTTAGTGTTGATGTCGATGATGTTGATGTCGGTGATGCCGCTGATGCTGATGTCGCTGATCTAGATGATCTAACAGATATTGACTGATGTCGTTGATGCCGTTGATCTAGATGATCTGACAGATATTGGCTAATGCCGCTAATCTAGATGATCTGACAAATATTGACTGATGTCGTTGATCTAGATGATCTGACAAATATTGATCAATGTCGCTGATCTAGATGATCTGACAGATATTGACAGATGCCACTGATGTCGATGATGCCGCTGATTTAGGGTTTGTTGTTGCTGATGTAAATCAGATTTATGTATTATTTCTCTACTGAATTATTGAAGATAAAAGAAGATTTGATCAAAGGATTCCCCATATTGGGGTTTTTCCCTAGCTAGCCGCCACATCTTGTGTCTCTTGTCTTGGCTTGTTTTCTGTCGATCGTTTAATGTTCTATCTGCACTTTACTTACTGTACAGGTGATTGCTAATCTGTGGATAATAATAATAAAAAGAAGTAAAGAGCTCTAAGCATATAACATACCATAAACTAACATGGTATCAGAGCTGAGGTGAAGACAAAGCCCGAGCACGAGCAAGAACAATCACCGAAGAGAAGATTGGCAAGGCTATCCTAAAGAACTATGGGGTCCTCAACACTCTTCCCTGCCAAAGACAAGCTTTGTGAGAAAGCTGACTATCATAGATGGAAGATGTTTGTTGATCTAACCTTAGAAGATCAAGGAGTGTTGGACCATGTGAGAGGCAATATTGTTGAACCACCATCAAATGCACCCGTTGCTGCCAGGAACAAATGGAAAACCAATGAAGTCAAAATAGAGAAGATCATCTAGGAGTCTATCGACAAGTGCTTGGTGGCCTCCATTCAAGAAGGCTAGAAATTCCAGGATGTATTATATGTACCTAACCTCAAGAAGAACCTAGTGTCCATCTTGGTAATGGAAGACAAGGGCTACAGGGTGACCTTCAGCGATGGCAAGGTACGTGTATGGAAAAACAATGTTAAAGATGCCTTTACTCTTGGGTTTTAGTTGATTCATTATATCAAGTCGGTGGAAGTCCGCTAGGTGTCATGTGACACATCTCTTCAGTCCGAACTTTGGCATCGGAGGTTTGCCCACCTTCATTATAAACCTCTAGCCGATGTAAGACAAAGGGTGACAGGGATGCCCGAATTCCGAGTAGGGAAAGAAGGTGTATGTCCAGGATGTGCCGAAGGAAAGCTCAAAAGGGGACCATTCCCCTCAAGCCAAAGCAAGACCTCCGATATATTACAGTTGGTTCACTCAGATGCATCCGGTATGATACCTGTGAACTCCTTGGAAGGATATTTATATTACCTTACTTTTACAGATGACTATTCTTGAAAGACTTGGATATACTTCTTGAAAAAGAAGGATGTAAGTGTTCTCTTGGTTTCGACACTTCAAAGCCCTAATCGAGAATCAAACCGAAAAGAAGATCAAGATTATAAGGACTGATAATGGGACTGAATATGAGTCTAACGAGTTTCATGACTTTTGTAAAGAGGTTGGCATCAAGAGGGAGACTACTACACCATATACTCCTTAACAGAATTTTGTGGCGGAAAGGAAGAATCGTACGATTATGGAAGTTGTCCCTGCCATGCTCCATGATCAAAGACTTCCGAAGTTTCTATGGGTCGAAGCTGCAAACACCGCGTATATGTACAAAACCGATGCCCTCATCAAGCATTGGGTCCAAGACTCCTGAAGAAATTTTCACCGGTAAGAACCCTGACGTATCTCATTTTAGAATTTTTGGAAGCTCTATATATTTTCATGTGCCGAAAGAGAAAAGGAATAAATTGGGTGCATCTGGAATGAAAGGAATCTTCATGGGCTATGGTGAAAATACTAAGGGCTATAGAATCTATATTGTCGGTCAAAGGGAAGTCATGATTAGTCATGATGTCACCTTTGACGAAGATATGGCCCTCAGCAAGGTGGCCAATCTTACGACCTTGAGGAGCTCTCAAGAAGCGGACACCAGGGAACCAAAAGAAAAGGATGATGAAACAATGTCTGATGTGGAAGAACACATGGATCCTATTGATCCACCTGAACCCTCCTCTTCCAGGAAGAGGCCCTCTTGGCATAGGGGGCTACTCGATGATGCTGAAGGACACACTGCACCCCGAAGAACCTTCCGTGAAAGTAAGAAACCCAACAGGTATCAGGGATACATGACCATCATGAGCACGATCATATAAAATGAGCCTTCATCATTCTCAGATGCCGTCAAGCATCAAGTATGGAAGGATGCTATGACCAAAGAATATGAGTCTATTATGAAGAATGATGTCTGGGAAGCAGTTCCCAGACCCCAGGACAAGACAGTTGTCACTTCTAAATGGCTTTACAAGATAAAGCATGCAGCAGATGGAAGTATGGGAAAATATAAGGTTCATTTTGTTGCTTGTGGCTTCTCCCAAAAGGAAGGTATAGACTATGACGAGATATTTGCACCTGTTGCCAAATATACCACAAACTGCTCGATCATAGCCCTTGCGGCTTCACAAGGATGGAACCTACATCAGATGGATGTCAAGATAGCGTTCATACATGGTTCGATCAAAGAAGAGGTCTACGTGGAGCAGCCTGAAGGATTTGAGATTCATGATCGAAAATCTCATGTATGCAGGTTGAAGAAGGCCCTCTATGGGCTGAAGCAAGCAACCCAAGCATAGTATGAGAGGATCGATAGCTACTTGATGAAGTTGGGATTCACTAGGAGTGAAGCCGATCCTAACCTTTACTCTAAGGTTGAAGATGACAAAACCTCTCATACTAGTGCTGCATGTGGATGACCTATTTCTAACAGGTGCAGACCCTCTCATTCACAAATGTAAGAGGGAGTTGGCTTCTGAATTTGAAATGAAGGGCCTAGGACTAATGCACTATTTCCTAGGACTTAAAGTCTGGCAGAAGCCAAGGGAAATTTTCCTATCTAAAGGAAAATATGTGGTGAAGATATTGGAAAGATTCGGTATGGTGGACCGCAAGCGTGTGACTATCTCGAGGATCTTAACTTTCAGAAGTTATATGGTAGTGATGTCGGACCAAATTTGAGAAATGCCTCTGAGTTTCATAAACTCATTCGCGTTGATGTTCTTGGTGAACCTCCATTGGAACATATGTTTTACAGTGAGCATGGTGAGCTCATATTTGGTTGAGCCTCACGGGATTGATGCCAAGAATCTTCTGAGATGTCTTCAGGCACAATCTCTCATGGATTGAGATACACTGCCAGAATATGAAACTGCATGATTATTCGAATGCTAAGTGAACAGGCAGTGTGGAGAGCACTTCTCAGTGCTGGTTCTCTTTGTAATCTGCCTCGATATCCTAGATGAGCAGGAAGCAGAAGTCAGTGGCTCTGAGCACCGCCAAGGTAGAATACATTGCTACTAGCATGGCCTCCTGTGAGGCAGTCTGGTTGCGGAAGCTCTTCAGTGAGCTGTTTGTACACATGATGAATACCACTGTGATTCTCTGTGACAACCAAAGGTGGGATTCTATTATAAAGGAATCTCGTATTCGATGATTGCTCCAACAGATAAACATCAGATGTTGCCTTATCTGGGATATGGTAAGTCGATGAGCAAGGAGGCTCCAACGCATTGACACTGATGTATAGGTCACTGACATTTTGACAAGGCCCCGGGGAAAGATCAAATCTGTGATTTTCCCAAACGACTTGGACTCGTCGAGAGACCCTTGTAAAAGGGTCCTGCATGTTGCATACATTGAGCTCTGGGAGCTCTAGGGGCTTGTGGTTCTTACTGGAGCAACATACGACCACAGGGTGACTCACCCTCCCCTGGTGGTGCGCACTGGGACAAGATAATTCGCTCTCTTGTGAGACAGGATGATGTGGACAGGATGATTCGCTCTCCTGTGGACAGGATGATTCGCTCTCCTGTGGACAAGATGATTCGCTCTCTTGTGTAGCAGGATGATTAGATCTCCTGTGAGGTCTGGATGATGTGTTCTCCATGACAAATGTAGTAGGATGATTAGTTCTCCTATGAGTTCTGGATTATGTGTTCTCCATGACAATTGTAGCTAGATGATTAGTTCTCCTGTGAGGGCAGGATTGATTAAGTTCTCTTGTCGAGGCATCCTACCCATGCAGTCCAGGACTCATGGGAAGTACCTCTCATCTGATCAATGAGCAAGGAAATGAAGATAGGGACCATAGTAGTATCAATTGACGCACCGTCGAATCTACCGTACTCCCTATGCTAGGATGACCTTCATTGATCTGGGATCAATGATACTGGTCTGGGACCAGTGGTAGGAGTGGTACCTACTATGACGCTGACTTCGGGTCGGTTGAGACTGGTCTGGGACCAGTGGTACGGACTCTGAGACTAACTTTGAGTCAGTGGAGGATGATACTGGTCTGGGACCAGTGGTAGGAGTTGTACCCACTATGACGCTTACTTTGGGTCGGTTGAGACTGGTCTGGGACCAGTGGTACATACTCTGAGACTGACTTTGAGTCAATATGATACATCCTCGATCATTTCTTCTTCTTCATAATTCGGACAAACGCAGAGCATAACAAAACAAAGCAGAACAGAACAAAGCAGTGCAGATTAGTACAGGGCAGAACAAGACAGAGCAGAGCAAGGCAAGGGTCAAGCTATACAGGGCAGTGCATTTGATGGATGAATAGTAGCGACCGACAGACAGATTGAAGATGGAGTTCTCCCTAGTTGAGAGGGAGTGCTAAAATTGGCAACTAGGGGCAAACTCCATCTGGGTCATCTTATTCATGACTGATAAAAATTTTATTAGATTCCACTCGTCAAGAGGTGTAGGATTGATCTAAAGATCATCTGATTCCGATAAGTATTTATGGAGATATGAATTTATTTTGATTATGGAATAATTATCAAGCCTACCAGCAACTCATGTAGGCTCAGAAGCCCAACAATCGCATCTATTCAATCATCAACAGTTGTGTATAAATAAAGGAGGTCTTTTCCTCATTTGGACTCACTCAACTCATCACATCTCTCTCTCTCCTGCCCAGAAAAGTGGCTCTTCTCCTACTGCACAGAAAGAGACTCTTCTCTCACGTGTGGAAGGAAGGACGCAGATTTAGGGCTGCAACTGCAGATCGGAAGTTTGACCAGCGTTAACCATCTTTCTCCCTCTCTGAACTGCATTGTAGGTGGATCTGACTCTCCTCAGAAGGCCGCATTTTTTGGTGAAGGAATCAAGCCGATCCGACGGTCGATTTGCAAGATATTGTTTGCCCTAGTTTAGTGCTAATGTCGATGACGTTGATGTCGATGATGTTGATGCCGGTGATGCCAATGATGCTGACAAATATTGACTGATGTCGATAATCTAGATGATCTGACAGATATTGACTGATGTCGCTGATCTAGATGATCTGATAGATATTGACTGATGTCGCTGATCTAGATGATCTGACAGATATTGACAGATGCCGCTGATGTTGCTGACGCCGCTGATGTCGCTGATCTAGGGTTTGCTGCTGCTGATGTAAATCAGATTTATGTATTATTTCTCTCTGCTGAATTATTGAAGATAAAAGAAGATTTGATCAAAGGGTTTCCCCATATTGGGGTTTGTCCCAAGCTAGCCACCACATCTTGTGTCTCTTGTCTTGGCTTGTTTTCTGTCGATCGTTTAATGTTTTATCTGCACTTTACTTACTGTACAGGTGATTTCTAATCTGTGGATAATAATAATAAAAAGAAGTAAACTACTCTAAGCATAGAACATACCATAAACTAACAATTATAGAGTCAGTCGAATTGTTACCAAGTCGACCGAATTGACCAATTCAATGACTGGCTCGGTAACAACCCGGCTAGCCGTTTCGTTTCAGCCACCGAGCCGACCCAACCAGGCATTGGCTCGGTCTGACTCCGCCGAGTTGGAGTCAACTCAGTCGTTTTTTAAAACAATAGTACATCATGAATACCTCCCTAGTTAAGAGGGAGCGTTAGAAAATGTAACTATGTTCGGTCTTCATTAATGTACTTGAGTCATTATGTAATGTACTTGTCAAAAGAATAAACAAAAGAATTTTTATTATTGTAACAAAGACTTGTTAAAGCATGGGTTTCATGCTTGGGTCATCATTATATTAGTCAAAATCCCCATTGTGGACTCCTATGATTAATATTGAGTTTATAGAGTCATTTTACATTCAAAGAGACCCTTCTTGGGCTTTTGAATCATGTAAAAAGTTTTAGTATTGAATAAATTATGATTTATGTACCCTCACATCAAGTCGGCCTAAGGACCCTAACTCGACCCACAAGAAGCCTTTATATACAAGGAGGTCGAAGTCATTTGGTGCATCAACTCTCAAGCTAGTTCGATATCTCAAGAAGAGCTGGAGAAGTGCGAACTCTGTCGCTGGGAGGTCGAAAGAAGTGCGAGTTTGGGGAAGTCTATAGAGAGGAAAAAAATCGAACTTTTGGTGCCTGTCTCTCTGTCTCGTGGTCTGGATTGGGAGATCGAAATCTCCTAAGGTTTCACTGTTGTCGGAAGTTACCTGTTGCCAGAAGCTACTACCTAGTCGAAGTTGCTGGAAGGGATCAAAGAACTGGGAGGCTGACTTGATGTGGAGGGAAAGTCTAGTCTCGGTCTAGGGTGAAGAGTCTCAAAGAATACTATTGAAAGGAAGAATTACCTTGAATGGGTTTTCCCCTTGAGGGGGGTTTGCCCTGGCATAGTGCCTATATCTTGTGTCTCTTGTTTTGTGATCTTCATACACACATAATATGGTAATTGTTTGAAAAAAGAAGCCAACACACTCGCAAGTAATTATGAGGAAAGGAAAATCAAACCCTAATATATGTACTTTGATTTTCCAACACCAGGACCCCGTATAGGGAGGCCAAGCCCTAGATGGAGACCCACCTACAATCCTCCATAAGATCCAATGTGTCCCCTGATACAACAAATCATCAAAATAATCAAGTAAAAGAGATTACAAGTCATGGAACCAACGGGGCACTTCATGGTGGCATGCCCTTCCATAGTGGCCTTTGATATGTACAAATCTCTCCAAGCTCAGTGAGGGGTTTAATCAAGGACCCTATTAGGTGGTTTCAACCTCTAAAGGGGGTGACATGCCCATGGTACATCCTCCAAGTGGTAGGCGGCTAATGACATAGTAATGGAACAGAGTGGAGATCGGGGCAAACATCCAGACCACATGCCATGATACAAGGGTAGCTAAAATAAGGGAAACCCACAACTGAGTATATGAGTGTAGGAGGGAGCAAATTGTGGTACATGAGTTACCCCAGCCTTTGTTTTTCCACCCTTCTTCATATGCCTTTTGCCTTTGACTGATTTTCCTTCATAACTGCTCGGGGGCTCCAGGGGATGAGAACATGATAACAGTGGATACCCCCTTAAGGTGGGGCAGTTCATCGCCCACGAGGGGTTGGGACAATTATGGGTTCCTTAATGATGTAGGGGGCTCATCTAGGGCCCATAGGAACAAGGGTGATGGCCATGGATAAGGTGTAGAGCTCATGTTTGGCTTTTGCCCATGTGCTAAATTTGTATGTTTCTACTATCTTTTGCATTTCGTGGTACATTCCTTGTTGAGAGTGGCCAAATTAAGCTTTTTCTTTTCTTTTAGCTGCTTCAACCTCTGGGGCATCATTTCAGGCCCGACCCAAGGTGTGGAGAAGGGGAGGAGGAGGTTAACCCTATGTGGACCCAGTGGAGATATGTGGACCCAATGGAAAAAAAGATGAATAGACCCAAAATGAGTGGAAGAGGGTGATGTATGTGGTGTCGGGGGGCGAGACCACACAACCAAAGTCGAGATTTCGCAAGTACTGCCAACCCTAAAGCCAGGGGCCAGTAAAGATCCCATGGTACTAGGATACAAGGTTAACCACGAAATTGAGCATTGGAAACAAGAGTACAAACCTAGCCCCCTCTTTTTGCTGAATCCCCTCACCAATCCATGCCCAAATTGCCCATGATAAGTAAGTAAAATTAGTCAACTATAGCAATGAAAATTTATACATTCGGGATTGGGAGGCCCACCTTCAAACATACAATCATAACAAGTGGGTGAGGGACCACATGGCTGGCTCAAGTGGCAGAGATAATGGCACATCAGGCTATCTGGTGGTTGTAAAGCGTTGTTGGCTGTTGGCTGAGGACTATCTAGGAGAAAAAAAAAAAATCTCTTATATATACTACCAACAGGTGGTGGGTAACATGGCCCATCACTAGCAATTCTTGTATGGCCTTTTCTATGTCATCCTTAAATTTCTTTGGGTACCGATATGGTGTAATGATTACGAGCTTGACCCCTTCTTCCAACTTTGTAGTATGTTCAAATCCTCCATGAGGAGACAATCCTGGGGGAATATCACCAATACATGGCATGCTTGTCCATCACTCGTTGAATGTTTGTTTTGTGCTGCAGGCTTCTACTATTGGGTGGCTTTGTCTTGTAATCATGCATTTTGCAGTATATGCTACATCTCCATGCCTAAATATGTCCTCCATTCTTCTGGCAGAAACAACTTGTGGGCTACCATTTGCCATGCCTCTCAAAACTACTTTACTGCCATTAGGCACTTTAAATTCCATCTCCATTGCTTGGTAGTCCATACTGTGCTTTCCCAACGAATACAACCATTGAACCCCATATCATATTGATATCTGCAAGATCTATTACATTAAAATCACTAGTGAAAGTATAATTACCAAGCCTGGAATCATCCGTGTGCAATCCAAGTTGTACCCATTCACTACTATCACATCAAGACCTTTGAACTCTTCTGTGGGAAGCCCTCTTTTTGCTACTAATTCTACATAAATGAAGTTGTGTGTAGCTCCCCCATCATCCATTGCTATGAAATTTACCAAGACCTTGGACATAGCATAAACGGATAACAAATATCAATGGTACACAAGTCACAGGGCATAGATCATAGAACTAGTCATAGGAACATAAATGATAAATATGCAAGGATATTATATCAGAATGAATATTCTTACTATGATTATCTGAACATTACAGAAGTTCATAAAGCTTCTGCTGCTCGAGATCCTCTAATGAGGCAAGAAGAAAGCATGCACTTTTCAAAATACAAGACCTTTAGAACTTCAAAAGTTTAGAAAGCTTTTGTTCCTCGGGATCCTTTTATGAGGCAAGAAGACAACATACACTTCTGAACATAAAAGACTCTAGGACACGAGGGATACAAAGCTTGGACATATTGCAAATGCACAGACTCTTAAATACTCTTGGGTTGTGATGCCCAAATGGCATGGCAAGTCCCTTATTTATACAAGACATGAGGCAGTGGATCAAGCCTCTCAAATTACTATTTAAGAGAATCTTGTACCAAAAGGATATTACATAGTGAATATTGTCAAATAGCAGACTATACAACCGACAAAAACCGGATAGTACATAATGGAGTGATATTGATCACCCACAAAACCATGTAATAGAATACTTATAGGATTTTCTAGTCTGCTTCTTCTTTTTTTTTACAATGGAGGGTCCATCATGCTTCTTCATCAAAATAGGTAACAAGATAACCTCGTGAGTCATTGACATCATGAACCCAGTGTGGACCATACATATTGAAATTAGAAGAATGGTGACAAAATACATGTTAGGAACCAACTCATCATATGGTATTGCTTTTCCACCATAGAAATAACTACATATTTCAAAATGTGGAATACCAAGAGGATTTTCATGTGTGAGCTCCAATTCTAACGTAAGAAAATTCAATTGAAACTGGAACCATGCTTTTGATCTTGCAGCTTCTTCCATATCCTGGTATAGTAGATAAGCGAACTGAGGCCCTGTGAGTTTTATGATAGACTCATCTCTAAGACAAAACTTATACATAAGGATTTAAAACCATGGACTCCACAGATTATAGGGACTGGTTATTACAGTTCATCACTATTAGAACACTTTTATGTCTTTTTACATATTTAAATAATGAACAATAATCCATATGACTAAGGTATGGGTCAAGGATAAGGATATAGCAAATATAAGGATTATGGGTATGACTACATATCAACCTGAGGGATCTATAATACCAATCATAATTTTGCTTACTGACCCAGTAACTAAAGATTTTATGAAGGACTAATGAAGGTAGACAATAAAGGGCTTGTACAAGGCATGACCAACATAAACAATATGTACAAGAATTGCAGATGAGGACCCATCTATATCCTGGTGGAGCATTAGAAGGGGGTGTTATAACGTAATCTCCTCTAGTTAAGACTTTTATTTCTTGGACTTTGCTTCCTTCCCTGGTTAAAAGATCCGCTGCAATTATCTTTTCCAAACTTATACTCTATGTCAAAGTCAAGGAAGGACTGTAATGTCCCTTTTTCCGAACATTGGGAAACGAAAGTATCTCATTAGCCCGGTTTACAAATTAAAATTAATTATAGGCTATGAGAGAATTAATTAATTAAAAGTGACTAATGAAAAAGAAATATTATAAGTCACTTTAATAAAAGAAGAAAAATACACATCGTATTCGAATGACCCAAGGTATTTACTCATGGTATTTCAATAGTCCATGATTATGAAAGGAGGTGAAAGCTCACTCCCTATGCATGCATTTGGGAATTGTTGTTTTGTTGTTGTTGAGTTGAGCTCTTGGAGCTTCTCTAGGTTAGAACCCACATTATGTCGAGGGTTAGTTTCGATGGTCAGTGGTCCACCCTAGCTGATCTAGTGAGGAGGGGTTTTGGTATTAAGAAATATACCCTAGCCACTCAAAAAGGAGGGATCAAATCAAATCCACTCTGGGCTTCACGTAGGGATTGTGAGGAGAGGACAATCAGATCTCTCGCAGGGGCATAACGTTTGAGGAGCTATTGTTAGCCATTCAAATACCTTGTTGGTGTTTTTACAGGTCCTCTTAACCATATTTGGCATGTATTTCCAGATCATATTTAATATAATAAGGCTGAAATTTTGGCTATTTCTCGTGTTTATTTTGAGTTGCTGCATTTCTGGGTTTTTACATCTACAATATTATTTGTGCTGGTAATTTTTTTTAGCAAGATTGCGCAATGTTAGTATGGTGTATTTTTTTTGAAACAAATTGTTGGGGAATTTAGTGCAATAATTAAACGAGGATATTACACTAATAATCACTTACTCCACAAGCAAGCATCCATAAGGTTGATCAATGTTCTCCACAAGCTAAGGCACCAAGCCAGTGAAGAATACCTCTCAAGCTACTATAACTCAACAAACCCATGGTATAGATCCATGGTATTTTGATGACCTAAGGGGTGGAAAATGCAAGTCAAGTTAAAGGGTAACTCGTGCCTTCACAGTTGCTCCCTTCTTACATTTATACACTCAGGATGGTGGACCTCCATTAGTTGGTCGCATGAATATGGCACCTTGCCTTGAAGTCCTTCCCCTCCATTTCCATTATTATCACAAGCACCTGTGCATTGAAGGGTTGACCTAGGACATGCCACCTCTCCTTAAGGGCATGAAAAAACTAATAATGTTGACCATCCATCCATCCCTAACACGGGTGGGGAACACTTTTACGGGATTTGGTCTAGTTAGATATTTGAAGGCGATCTCAGTTTGAAGTGTTATTTTGCCTTTAACAACTATGTATGGTCCACTATGATGCATCTATAGTCACTGTCCATAATGATTATGGCTTTCCCTTGATCTGGAGATGGTTTTTCCAGGTGGTTCTTCACACAATAGTTGAAGGCTTTGAGTGCACATTACATCTCTCCGCTACACAGCTTGTCGAGGCCATTTTGCACCTTCCAGAGAGTAGTGTTGACCTTGTCGATGTAATATTACCCCTCCAAAGCAAAGCATTGGGCAGTTTGATGATTCCAACTTATAATTGACACCTCAAGGCATGTTGCATCCCCAGATGCTAAAACATTCAAATCCTATTGCTTGGTGTTGAATTTCTTGATGTTGTACCAAGTGGACCCAACATGCCCCCAAGCTAGCCTTGGCACTACTTGATGAGTGTTACTTGATCTGGAGTCCAAATTTTGATGGTCTTTTCTAGGATGACAATGAGGGCTTCTACTCACACTTGGAACCCAAATGCTGGAAAAAGATGATGCCATGTCACCCATATAGCCTTTGATAGGGTGACATAGGGCACGCAAATCATGGTTTTGACACATGGAGACATTTTTAGGAATTTCTTGAGGTCTCCCTCAAGACTTAGAGTTGATTATGATGATGGGACATCTCACAAGACCATCCCGTGCATTTTTTGTAGTTGGCCCAAAAGGGGCATGATGTCATGCATTTGGAAGATATCGACCCACACATGTGGGATTTTATGGCATTACTTTATTGTTTTGAGCTATGGGGTTGGCTTGTAACCCCTTGTCTTGTCAAACACTCAAAGTCAAACTTGTTTTAGGGCTTGTAGGCTAATATTATTTTGTAAAGTGAAGGGATAGACCTCATATAAATAGAGGATCCCTCACTTACTCTTATTCATCATCACACTTGAGATTTCGGCCTCTCTTAGAAGAGGGCAAATCACAATTGTCTATTTCGCTACTTTGTAGAGATGTGATTTTATGGAGCATTTGCTATTGGAAATTGCACTTGAGATTTCGGCCTCTCTTAGAAGAGGGCAAATCACATTTGTCTGTATCGCTACTTTGTAGAGATGTGATTTTATGGAGCATTTGCATTGGAGATGTCTTTTTGGGATTGGACGAAGGTCTTTTCTTGGAAGAATTTGTATGTTTATTGTTAATTTTTTCATTATTTTACATGTGAATAAATTAATGTTAGGGTTTCTCTATGTTCCATGACTAAAAGCATTATATTTATTGGAAATATTGGTTAAATTTTGCATGTTAAATATATTCTTCCTTGAAATCCATAGAAGAACTCCTAGTGTGCATCTTCTATTTAATTTCTCCCCTCACAAAAAAAAATTAGTGATGGTTTTCCAAGTGGATAGAATGTTTGCCCCCTTTGCTCCAATTAATTGTCTTTTTTCTCCAAAATTTGCCCTAAAACTCCATCAACCCAAGTAGGATTAGGCACTAGTAAATTTGTGTTAATAAAAAATCTTCAAAACTAAAATATTTTCTCTCTTTTTATATCTCCTAGGCTTTTAAAGGCAAGCCAATAGGGCTTTCTCTAGAGCCAAATTGCTTATAGGATAGTGTGGATGAATGTTTGTGGATAAGAATTAAGGGTTTACTTCCCGACACCTTTAAAATGCAAAATCCAGACTTTATTGTGGTAAAATTTCCCTTAATAAGGTTGGTGTCATCTTTCCTAAATCAATTTTGTGCCTTTGAAACCCTAAACCCTAGTTGAGCATCAACTTGAGGCCTGTTTGAGGGTTTACATTATTGCTTTGTTGATCTAATCTTTAAGTAAACTCTTTCCTTGACTTCTATATGTCTAGGTATTCCATTATCATTGCATATCAATAAACCTTAGTGTGTAGAGGTCTTTATCTAGTCTAGGTGCATGATATGTTGCTCCCTTAGCAAGAAGAATTGAGCCTTGTCCAACATAAGGTATCTTTACCTAGCTTATTTGCATCACCTAAACCTTATAACTATATTATCCTTATAGGTGAATACAGGGAAGCCTCCCTTGTGGTAAAACTCCACTAAACAACAGGAGGAAGATTGTTGAGGTGACAGTGGCAATTTGCCTCATTATTGCTACAATGTTTGGCCCTCACCTTGTGGGCCCTATTACCCACCAAAATGGGTAACACTGTAGAAGGGCAGTTTTTTCTTCTACATTTGACAACCAATCGATCAGCGAAATAGGCAGCAGCCCCTGCCAGCCACCATTAAATGATGATATGCCATGTGCCTATGCCATTTGCATCAACCGTGTGCATCTCACCATCCAACATTGACACTTGGATGAAGGTGGATTGCTAATTAAAAGGTACTTTGATCATTTTTCAATTGAGTGCTTATACTTGCTTGTTTTGGGCATTTAATATGGATGATGGGTTGATCTGGAAGATTAACAAATCTTGACCACAATTTTGTTCTCTCACCTTACCAAGGGGGGCTAATCATTAAACCTTGTCCACTGGAACCTCCCTTATGGCCCTTTGTGTTATAGGAGGGGCACTACTCGAAAGCCATGATTGAAATGGCATGTTCCATTATCCCTATATCACACTCAACACATTTCATGCCACATTACAAGCCCCATATCTCACCTCCAATCTTCAAAAGTTCAATTTGTCATGAGTTCTTGGGGATTTGGCACTCGTATGTTCACATACCTTGAGTAGGGCCCAGAAACTTTGCCAGGGAATTTGATGCAACTAAAAGGAAAAATCATATCATGTCCACAATGAAATAAAAGAAAGAAAATTAAAATGCAAAAGATCGTTGGGAAATAAAATTAGCACATGGGAAAAAGCCTAGCATGACCTCTACCTACCTCCTATGGCCATCACCCAGTTCCTGAGCACATGATGCTCCATTACATCAAAAAGAAACCCTTGCATGTCCCAACCCAAATGGGCGATAAACTGACTCATCCTAAAGGGGTAATAAAACTACTACATCATACAAAGCAATCTCTGACCCTTAAGCTATAAGCAGTAATACAAAGAATAGTCAAGAAGAAGTAAATTGCGCATAAGAGGGATGGAAAATCCCAGCCAAGCTGGTAATTTATCCATCTAGAAATGCTCCCTCCTCATATATATAAACTTAGGATGTGGACACCCCTATCAGCTAGTCCCTTCAACAATGACACTTGACCATGAAATCATTTCCCTTCCATTACCATATTTTTATGCACTAACACCTATCAATTGATGGGGGGGGCCAAGGAAATGTTACTTACCCCTGGGGGCTGGAAGCACCTAATAGGGATGACCATTATCCACCCCTACCAAGGGAGAAAACACTTTTGCAATAACTCGGTCCTGATTTTGGAAGGTGATCTTTGTTTGAAGTATTAGTATGCCCTTAGCATTCACGTTTGGTTCACTTAGATGCATTATTGATCTTAGTCTCTAATGGATGGTTGTTTTCACTACAATTCATGTTGTTTTTTGTCAGGTGGTTTAGTAGCCTAGGCCTTGGGCACCCACTACACATGTCCCCAAGCCCTTCAGAGAAGTACATTGGCCTAAGCAGAGGTAGCATTGAGATACCACAACCTATAGATAGCACTAGCAAATGACACATGTCCCAAAATACCTCCAGGATCCAGGATCCCGGATGTTGGTAAACTTTGACTCAATTTTGAAGATTCAACATGATGACAACACTAGACCCATTATGCCCCCGACCTAGCCTTAACACAACTTGATAGCCAAGAGTTGATTCAGAGCTAAAATGAGGATGGTATCCCACTGAGAGACTAGGGAGGGTTTGTTCCACCAGAGGAAGCCCTAACATTGGAGAGGAGGAGGCCTTATTTAATAGTTGGAGACCACTTTACGGCACCCCAACTAGATCTTGGGACCCCACAAGAGAGATTGAGGTGAATTTGAGGGCCAAAACTCAAATTTTGGATCATTCAAGCGTCTACACACTCTTTGACACCTCAACACACTTTAACATGGCATTTGGAGCCTAACTTAGGCACGATGTCAGTAATTAAAGAGGCTACGAATCACATGTGTGGAATAATTAGGCTTTTTTTGTTGTTAGCTAACGAGTTGGCTTGTAACCCAAGTTTATTCAATGATCAAACTTGTTTTTAGGGGCTTTGTAGGCTAAATTAGGGGACCTAAGCCTCATATAAATAAGATAAGATAAAATTTGAACCACCAATTCTTTTATTTCTAATGCTCTATATTCCAATAATTACGCTCAATGTCTTGTTTTTTATATCTCATGCTTTCGCAATCTTTACACTCACTATCCTTTATTTTTTTAGCCTTATTCCCTATGGTAACTTCACAGCATATACATATTGGCTTTCTGAAAACTATTTTACTATAGATGATGCGCTCCTATCCAAGCATATCATTGCTTAGAATTCCACCTTCAAACAGTTTGCTCCATGGGGAATGCATTAGTGGGAATGGCAAGCCTTATCAGCCATTTACAATCTTCAATGGGATCTTCCTCTTTATCCTTCATTGTCCTTCGTTCCTCGTAATAAAACATATTCCATTTGTCCATTTAGAGGATAGGCTCAAATCATTTTCATCATCACTTATAAGTTAATTCAGCCTAGCTGAATTGTCACTTGTATCTTGCGGAGATGTGATCTATTAAGGATTTTTGTCCATCAAGTTATTCTTTGGCTTTAGAGATGTCATTTTGGAGCAATAAAGGATTTATTCATGCATTCCATCTTGTAAGTGTACCTTGTAATTGATAAATCCTTCCATTTTGTGGCTATTGTATGGAATGGTTAATTATCTAAGGTTTCTATACGCAAGTTATTGTTGAAAAATATTCTAAGGAATCTTGGTAATAGTATTGCATGCATTACCCACTTATAGAATTTGTATGACAATCCCATGAGTGAATCCTTCAACTAGCTCTCCCCATTCGCTCCCTCACAAAAGTGATAGCTAGGGTTTTCAAACCTAGGGCTCGATAATTGCCTTACGATTTTGCCAAGGTTTAGTCATTTTTTCTCCTAAGTTAATTATCCCATAGACTCCATCAACCAACATCAAGGGACTGGACTTGGTCAAATTGTTGATCACATTGAAAATTCACCTTAAATCTCGTTTCTCTTCTCTCAAACCTAATTTCAACCTCTTAAGGAAAGTCACTAGCTAGGGCTAGGGCATCAATTTCAACTAGGGTTGAAAATATTACATTGTGGAGGGATTCAACACATGGAGGTGAGGTATTTGCCTCAACATCGAATCATTCTCATGGCTAATTTCTCCATTTTAAGGCTAACATCCCTTGCCCTAGGTAGGTTGTGCCCTAGAAAAGCCCTAGTTTTCCCTAGGCTTCAACTTGGGGTATATTAAATGTTTCTTGTTCCATAAACTGAAGATCTACATCTATTGTAAGCCTTTTCTTGGCCTAATGATCCTAGATAAGGCTATTAACCTTACTTATACTCAAACCCTAGGTCATTGTGCCCTAATTAGGCCTGTTGGAAGATATGAATTGCCTTGTTGTGCTAGCTAAGCCCTGAACTTAAGAAGATCTACATCTATTGTAAGTCTTTTCTTCGCCTTTTGATCCTAGATAAGCTTTGTTAACCTTGATTATTCTCAAGCCCTAGGTCACGTTGTGCCCTAATTAAGCCAATTGGAGGATGTGAATTACCTTATTGTGCTAGCTAATCCCTCCTTAGTTGATCCTTGTCACCTCTATTCCTAGTACTTGATAAATCTTTTAGGTGACCTAATATAGCGAAGCCTCCCCTCTAGTGAAATCCCACTAAAGAGCAGGAGTGGTGTTTGTGGTGACAGTGGGCCATGTTGTCGCAAAATCTAGTTGGCCATGATGTCACAAAATCTCGCAGGGCTTAGAGAGGGAAACCCTACAAGGTATAAACTAGACCACGAAGCAACAATGGGGTAGTGGCCCACTGTCACCTCAGCGAAAACCCCATGCTCTTTACGGGCTTTCACCGATGGAAGGAGTCTTCGTACGAAAGAGATCACTTATAATAGATGTTTTAGGGTTAAAATATAAAATGATCTCGCTAGCAGACCTTCGAGAAAGACACAATTTTGGATCAAGGCTTCACAAAGAAGCAATTCACTTTTTATGAAGATACCTAGAAATGGAGGCATGAGGCCTAGGGTATGATTGATTTCACGAGTGTTGGAGTAACTCAAGGTCAAGGCAAGGAGAAAAGGCTTCTTGCAATGTATATTAGCTAAGCCAAGGATCATGAAAACTACAAGAAAGACCTTAAGTGGTGGGAAGAAAAACTAAGGTTCCCCTCTTAGGGAAAACACCTAGGGCAAGAGAATTTATGGGTGGATGTCCACCAAATTGATAGGTTTTGTGGTAAACCATATATACATGATGTTTAGGCTCTCCAACCATCAAAATCCCCTCTCCCTAGAAATTCGTACCAAGCCCTACCTCCTCCTCTAGCCTTGGAAGGACCGAAATTTAAGAGGGAGAAAATATGGAGGAAAAGTGACATTGATCACCAACAATTTGGATTAGTGCCTTGCCCTTTGGGCATATGGGTCAAGGATGTCTTAGATTAGCTAACCTTGGTTCTAAGGAGGTCGAAATATGATGCCCTGGCAACAAACTTCAAGAAGTTACCCACTCAAACAGGGACCCCATTTCCCAATGAACATGGACACCAAGAAAAAATTTCAGAATATCAGAAGTCTAACATGGCATTGGTGCCCCTTTCTCTCTCCTCTCACTCTACTTCTATTAAATTTCGCACCCCTATGGGGAATTTGTAATATATGTTGTTAGCATGATGAACATATGTAAGAGGCTTAGTGGGCATGGGGCCCAACTACTAAGTGAGTCCACTCTAAACTATTTTTTCAGTTGACCAATTATTTTCGCTTTTCAATGATAATTAATTAGTTTAGTTTTTTCACTCAATACCTCTAAAGCTGGAGTGCGGCTTAATAACTGGGCCTTGGGTCTATCCTAATGTCTAAGGTCAATGTATATTACCATGCTAGGTCATATCTAGAGTCTCACGGAATTTGACTAAGTTTTTCTAGGATTATTTAATTAAATAAAATTTCCTGCAGGACAGAATTTTTAATTAATTTCCTATGTAATGTTGTAAATAAGTGACACTAGAAATTGTTGGTGGCATATGAGAGCTCAAAATTTATGCTGAAAATGCTAACATTATCCCAAGACCCACTTTGAGGGTCAAAAATGACTATCTCCCCATCAAAACCCACTTTCTCCAATGTCAGTGGCGAAAAATGACAAGAAAGCGCAAAAAATTAAATAAATGGTCGACAAATTAAAATGTTTTCCAATTTACAAAGTCGAGAAAATGGCATGGAATTCAAAGTGAGGTCACGCAAGCATATATCATTTATTGAACACCTTGATTCCAAGTTCTTACATTTCCAAGTATTTTCATTATTGTGCATGTTTATCTTTCCAAAGTATTTATCTTGTGGGGTATCTATTTCTTAACCAATTTACTTTCCAAGCTTTACTTTCAACTTTATCTTTTGCACTTGGATCATTTGCTTACAAGTACTTATCATTTGGCATTTGTCTATTTTTCTTATCTTGCGATATTTATACTTGTGGATGTTTATGTTCATGGAATCAACGATTATGTCTTGAGTTCTTATGTTGCTTTTACATGGTTGGATTGTATATTGATTACCTTTTTTAACAAATTAACATTAATTAGTTCAGCCTTAGATATTTTGTAGGGTCCACCCCCTTGGCTTTGACTAGGAGTAAGCCTAGACAAATGAGTTGAGAACTGAGTGACAGCCTCAACTCGAGACTTGCCCCCAAGGCCACACCAAATGGAGTTAGATATTTTCTCCACCATAATCCTAGGTGTGGATTAAGCCGATAACACTAATCACTGTTATAAACAAGGGAAAAGTAAAGTAGGTGTCTAATCCCAAAATGTGATTGATTGCAAATAATAAGTGTAAATTGGAAAAAAAGGTGCATGGCAGTCACTAGCAAAGTTATCCTTTACAGGACCTCCTCTCCCATATACAATCATCTAGAATTCTACATGTATTCTGGAGCAAGCAGGTGCTTCATGATTCATCCACTATGGAAAGTCTCTAAGTGTTTTCCAACCTTGCTCCATCTCTGGCTCATATCACATATGAATTTCCACTCCAAACAACTGAAATTTTTTTACACATGTTTAACAATGCACTTCCTTCAAGTCTTCAAGTAAACTTTGATTTAGCATTTTCAAGAAACAAGTCACAACAAATGAACAATAAATCGAAGAAGATGTGTTGGTAAAAGTTGTCATTGATGTCAATAAGGCATTGTTGAAAATGCCCTAATCCTAAAATGAAGAACACCTGTGAAGGAGCCCTTATCTTGCAGGTCCTAAACTTGGAGCCCTAAGTCTATGAAGAAGGAGCCCTAGCATTATCCAAAACATATGATGATACCCTAAAGGCTACCATGGAAGACATTCTTATGGAAGAACATATGATGAAACCCTAAAGGTTGCCATGGATAAAATAATAATGGCAGTTCACAAATTATATTTTTATTGATGGTGAAAAGACCTTAATTAAGGATGGAATTGGCATAGGCTCGTAGAAGACATGAAGCTCTTTCCAACGAGCACTTACACGCATTCTAACTCCTCATAGGCTGAGATAAAATGATTTTACAATTTTAACGTAGTAAACATAAGACTACATATGCAAGTCAACCCCTCCTCCAAAAGATGTGTCTCTTTGCAAAAGGTCAAAATGTGTATAAATATAAGATTGAACTCATCATTCTATGCATTTAACTCAGTGAAGACAAGGATAAGAGACAGAAAAAAGGGAGACCGAGGAGTAGTTCACAACTCGTGAACTAATAGGAGGGTCGAGTTCCCTTTGATGGGCAGAACCCGAGTTTCTTGTGGCAAGAGCTTTGGAGACCTGTGACAGGAGGGCCGAGTTCTCTGTAGTATTCTGTGGACAGAACAAGAGGGTCAAGTTCCATGTGGTGGACAAAACCCGAATTTGTTGTGACAAGAATTTTGGAGACATGTGATAGGAGGATCGAGTTCCCTGTGGTGTACTCTGTGGACAAAACATAAGGGCTGAGTTCCCTATGACATAATTGTTGTGACAGTATGCAACTTTTCTATGAGATATTCCTGTGATCTAGCCCGAGTTTCTGGTGGAGTAAAGCCTGTCATCAAATCCAAGTTTCATGTAGAGTAATGATGTGATCAAGCCTGTGTTTTTTTGTGGAAAAAGAAGACCGAAACTCTGCTTTCGTTATAGACTTTGACCGAGCTACTCAAGAAGGATTTTTTGTGAGGTTGAACTTGGCATCTTGTTGGTTGTCAGTGTCTTGCTTAGAGCAGTTGGTTGAGCAGATTTGTAGCAGACCTCAAGGATTTGAACTTCAAACCTGTGGTATTTGTTAGCAGTTTTTGGCACCTTTTTTAGAGCAGTTGTTGGAATACAAGACTGAGTCAAGGCTAAGTTCTCTCTAGTAACAGATAATTAAAGTGGATGGAGGGTAACTTAACACAAAATTGAAGGATTTGTTTTGTGACTATGCTAACAGAAGCATGTCCAACCTACAGTAGGCCAAGAATCTCAGTCCAAATCATGCTCGAAACCGTGTTCTTTTAGGGGTTAGGGTGAGTTTCTAAAAAGACTTGATGACATCCTTTTGTGAACCTTCCTGAAGCTATAACAAAGTTCGGATTTGTTTTTGAGCTAAATTTGAGAAGACTATTGCAGCTCTCCATTGATATAATTGTAGGAGCATTCAATGAAGATTTGTTGAAGCACTATTGAAAGTAGCCCTTAAGTGTTTAAAGCCTATTGAAGACATCTTGTTGGGACATCTCGTTGTGAAGCTTTGTTGAATACCTCTTGTATAAGCAGATCCTGAAGTCATTTTTGGAGACCTTGATGCATGACTAAAAGCCCTAATGGAATAATTTTGAAGAAAGTTGGTTGGGGAACATGAAGAGCCTTGGAGAAACCTGTCGTGGATCATGAAGTTGTCATTGATAAGATAGTGCTATGAAGAATATTTGAAGGCATTGATTGAAGACAATCTCGAAGACATCATCAAGGCTTGTGTAGATGATTTTGGAAGCCTTGAAGAACCATTCAACCTACATTGAAGTGTTGAAGCAAATTAGAGAGGGTTGGGGCACTAAAGGATAGGAGTCCTCAAGAAGATTAGGTTGAAGCCTGTGCCAGTGGAAAGGGTTGGAGCCCCAGAGATTAGAGCCTCGTGAAGCCCAAGTTGATGCTTGGCAGAATACGGGTTGGAGCCTGGTGCTTTGAAGATTGGAGTCTTGAGCTAGGGTTGGATCCCTGACCTATTATTGTACTTAATTCATTGTAAAAAGGATTGGAGTCCTCGCCATTTCTGATTAATAAAATTATTATTCTATCATTGTTCTTTCTGTGTTCTAATTATAAGTGATCTTAACTGGAAAAAAATGACAATTGTAAAGAAATATTGATTCACCCCATCCCCCCTTCAATATTTCCAACAATTGGTATCAAAGCAAGTGCCTTTAGTCTCAGCCTTACAGCTAGAAGGTAGATCCTTAGAACACAAATGGAAAAATCAAGGAAGGACAAACCCGTTGAAGGTGTCACCTCCTCAGTGGATAATCAAATTGGGAAAGCTCCATTGTCCAATGGAAACTTTGAAATATGGAAGGCAATAAAGAAGAATTTCTTAATGACTCAAAGTTTTGAATTCTGGGAATCAGTGATTTTTGGTTGTACAATAGAAGATGGGGAATCCAAGAAACATAGTACAATAGCAATAAAAACAATCTTGAGTGGGCTACCAGATCCTACAATGGCCAAAATTGAAAAATGTTCATCAGCAAAAGATATGTGGGACAAACTCTATGTTACCAAGATTCGGATACGGATACAGATACGGATACGGATCCGGATTCTCTAGTTTTTTGAAAATCCAAGATCCGGATACGGCAAGGATACGTCACGTACAAAAAAATAAAATATAATAATATTTTTAAAATTTTAAAAAACACTTTAGAGTTAAAAAATCAAATACTCCATTGAACCATCAAACACTTTTAGGCTGGTAAAACCTCAAAGCAGGATTTGCTATCCAATATCACATAAATTTTAATAATCATATGACAAAGACTCAAATTATTGAAAAGTCAAACAGGGATTATATTTTATAAGTAACCCTTACTGAGCATTGGCTAAAGCAGTTGACAAACCAACAAAGCGGATGGGGCGTGCTGTTTGTGAAGAAATAAATCTCATCCGAGAAACAATGGTTAACCTACAAAGCCAAAGTTAATGCTGGTATTTAAATTAATTTTATATATATATATTTCAAATTATATAAACGCTGATAAGTTTAAACTAAACGCTGATAATTTAATAATTTATCAAACTGATAGTAATAATTTATAAACGCTGATAATATATATTTTATAATAAACGCAAACGCTGAGGGTAAACTACTAAACGCTGATAATAATAATATATATATTATAAAATCTATGGGTAAACCGTAAAGTTGTACACGCTGATAATTAAAAAAAAATAACGCGGCTGTCGTAAACCGTAATAATGCTGATAAGTTAATAACTATGGTTATTTTAAATAATGCGTCTATCGCAGTGCTGGTAATAACCCTCGAACTGTCGCTTGGAACCCTCGAACTGCTACAGGGAGGTTTTAATATTTTATTGTTCTGGTAATAACAATGCGGCTGTGTTTATATAAAAACAATGCGGCCTGGGAAAGATTTCAGGGCACATTCCATAAAAAACTTAAAATACCTTGCGCGGTTTTTTGGTCCAGCCGACAGACGTTGAAACTTGAATCTGAACGCTGGGCCCCCTGAAGCTAAACGCCAAAAAACTGAAAGCTAAACCGTAAACGCCAAACGCTTTTTCGCTTTTTCGGGTTTCAAAATTTAGGCAAAAGTTATGCGGGTTCCGGCATTCTATTAGGCATACGTTTCTGGCCAGGAGGAGCCGTCTCCAAAAATTGCCATCCGCCACGTGACGTATTTTCCACGTATTTCTCCGTATCCGGATCCGGATCCGGATCAGATTCGAGGATACGGAGATCTGTGACCTTCGGCTGCCAGATCCGGTAACGTAGGACAAACTTCAAGATCTTCACTCAAAAGGAGCATTGACCATGATCTCTAATCAAGAAGATGATGGAAAGCAAGAAGGAAATCTAGAACCGATTAAGGAAGTTGAAGATAATGACAAAGAGCATCAAGATGAACCAAAGAAGACAAATGAAAGCAAAAATGAAGGGACCAGTTGTATAAAGGAAGATGATGATGAAGAAATTCTTTAAGTAGAGGTTGAAATAGATTTTAAGGCAAAACTTGTAGCTGCCCTAGAAGAGATAAGCAGTTTGAAAAAGGAAAATAAGGAGCTCAAAAAGCAAAGGCAAGATGGTGACCATGATCTTGACAAGACAAGGAAGGAAGTTGACATTTTCAAGCTTCAAGTATAAGAAAGAGCAAGATAAAGGAGGAATTGTAGCAAAACAAGAAAAGGCATCATGAAGCAGTCATATCCATGACAAATCAATTGGATAAAGCAAAGAAAAGGGAAGACATTTTGTCAAGCCATCTTGAACAGTCAAGCCATCTTGAACAAAGACAAGAGGACTTGAACAAATTTGTAGCAAAAATTGGTCAATACAAAGAAGAAGTCTCCTCCCTTAAATCTCAGTTGGAAGAAGCAAAGAAATAAGCACAAGGAGCTGAAAAGGTAATGGAATCTTTGGCCCTCTTGGAAGGACAAGTAGGTGAAGCAGAAAAGGAAAAAAATTCCATGGCCTACAAACTTGAAGAAAAATATGAAGAGAACTTCAAATTAAAATCAGATATCACCTCTCTCAAGGCCGAATCATGTGAAAGACCAAGGATGAAGGAAGAAATGGAGAACCATCTAGCAAAGAAGGATGAAGAATGCAAGATGATGAAAGAAGAAATTGATCTCCTAAGGAAAGAAGTTGATCATCCGAACAAGACTCTAAAGAGCTCTCAAATCCTAGATGACATCCTAAGTTGTCGAGGATCTCCCCTTGATAAATCAAGTCTTGGTTATGCAAGTGAACCCTCAAACAGAAATGATGTAAACCCTAATGCTTCAAACAACAAGGATGTGGAGAAGCTTGGAAGAAATATTGATGCCCCCAGTTCCAGCAAAAGCAAGGAGAAGAGTCAAGATGACATTGGAAGAAACCCTACTCCAAGAAGATATGCAAATGGTGTCAAGAATGCAAGAGGCAATAAATTTGATCAAAGGATTTTAAGGCAAAATGACCTTAGAAGTACATCAAGGCAATCTCCATCCTCCAGGGTTAAGTTCCCTGTGGTGGACAGAACCCGAGTTTGTAGTGACAAGAATTTTGAAGACCAGTGATAGGAGGATCGAGTTCCCTGTGGTGTATTTTGTGGACAAAACAGAAGGGGCCGAGTTCCCTATGACATAATTGTTGTGACAGAACCCGACTTTTATGTGAGATATTCCTGTGATCTAGCCCGAGTTTCTGGTGGAGTAAAGCCTGTCATCAAATCCTAGTTTCATGTGAAGTAATAATGTGATCAAGCCTGTGTTTTTCTGTGGAAAAAGAAGACCGAAACTCTGCCTTCATTACAGACTTTGACCGAGCTACTCAAGAAGGATTTTTGTGAAGTTGAACTTGGCATCTTGTTGGCTGTCAGCATCTTGCATGGAGCAGCTGGTTGAGATGATTCGTAGCAGACCTCAAGGATTTGAACTTCAAATCTGTGGTATTTGTTAGCAGTTTTTGGCACCTTTTTTAGAGCAGTTGCTAGATTTTGTACTTGTTGCTTAGCTAGCAATTCTCCCAGTGTTGGCACAGCAGAGACGGCACTTTTCAACCTTTCCTTACAGCAGTGATGAACAGACTGAATGAGGGTGCAGGTTACAGTAATATAGACTGCACAGTGGTAGAGGGTGCATGCATGTACACCATCTGTTAGTTCCAATTTAGATGATATTACATCTTCAATTAATTCCAGTTTAAATGTTGTTCCAGATTTCGCAGTTCCAATATTCAATAGAAGCTTTTATTTTCAGAGTTTGCTTTTTCTAGTATCCAGCATGCGTGATCTATTGTTAGATAGAGAACACAGATCCTTAGGTGAGTGGACACTTATGCAAGGGAAGTTTTCAGTCTTAGGTAGAGGGTGACGATCTCTAGGTGGGGATAAATGTTTGCATGCTCCATTTCATCTTCCAGTTCAGTCACATTTCACCTAGCTCACTTATCCATGCAAGGAGAGCGCACTAGCTGATGTGACTGGGGTTAGGATTTGACTCCGCCAGAAGGGGCGTGTTTGCATGTGTATAGATTCACTGTATTTATTTCTTACTCCTCAGTATATGAAGGATAATGGGCACACCACCACAACTGTTAATGAAATTTTGTTTTAAGCTTATGTGCCATCTATTTCCTCTTTGCAGTAATAGAATACAGATGCGGCTTTGAATGGTTCCATCTAGTGTATTTCCCCTGATCTTATTTTCAGCAGTATGTTTTAGCAGACTACAACAGTTCAGGTCTATTGTTTTGATTGACGTTTATAGTTTTAATTTACCTAGCCTTTAGGGTTTAATTTCAGAGTGTATTTCAGGCCTATTGTTTTGATTGACGTTTATAGTTTTAATCTACCTAGGCTTTAGGGTTTAGTTTCTGAGTCCAGAATCTGCATAACATGGTCTGGAAATTAACAGCTACATGTGCAGAGGCAGTAAAGCAGCAACATAAAACAAGAAAACTTAGGCAATCACAGTTAATATACTGTGTATGCTACTTTAATCTAAAATATGCACCTGAAAACAAGCAAGCCGGGTATAGATTCACTTATAAACGGATAAGTAATGTAACATGAGCTAAAAAGTGCAGTTCATGCGAAGCAAGAACACATAAGTCGCAAAAGTGAATTGATGGTATTTTGCTAAAAATGGTCCTGTCAACATAACATGCAGCAAAATAGCGTCCTTAAAAGATGCATTGGACTCTAGAAATAATGCAAATGAGCAGCATAATGACTTCAAAAATGTCCTGTCACAAATTTCTAGAAAAAAAATAGCTCAAATGCAAGCTAGCAGCTAATGACAGTTTTCACACAGTGCCACAAGTCACATGAAACATGGTGGATGTCAAATTTTATGTTTGAAGCATTCTGTCATGCAGACTCACATTTCAAAATAGCAGCAAACCTAATAGTTGGCCTTTCATGTTGTATAATAGAATATCCACGGAAATCTAGACTTCCTTTGCCATTCTAAGTGACAATAGATGAATGACTGTTAAGACTTTATTTGTAAGTTCTCCAATGTACCAAATGATTAGCCCTCCGCTCCAATTAATTCTCCATTCCCTATCTAATAGCATGATCAACAGAGCTTAAATTATTATTCATGTCCATATTGATGGAAATCCGAGCTGTAATATATATATCTAATCATTACATAGAAGAACTTGTTGATCAACTAATAACAAAAACTACATCAACATGATCACAGAGAAAATTTACAGGACATACAAAAACTATAGATCAAACACCGTGAATCATACCCTAAGAAATATCATATCCCCTAAAGGACATACATAGCAAGATGATTGCACACAGTAAAAGTGATTGACAAACCTTCCCAGTAGACATGCAGGCAATACAAATAAGTCCACAGAAACTAAAAAGTAACCAGATTAAGAAGCCCCATTTCTGACCATTTTCAGGTAACTGCACAAGTCACATCAGCAATCACATCACATCAGTTATGACTCATAGCCAAGTTGTATAACAGAAAGTATCAAGACAATGAAAACGTCAATCCTATCAATACATAATCAGTGATCACATACTGAAACTATGGAAACATATACATCATTTAAGATTCAGAATTACAACCACAAACACATATGAAAGGTGTAGGACTTACACAATTTCTTGCACTGGTGAACCATATGCTTCCAATTACAGTCCAAGCCCATAGAAATGGATAGAGAATTAGGACAAGGATTGAAAGAACCACAATTCTCCCACAGAATCGCACAAACCTTTGTTGGCGACCTAGATCCCTAAAACATTCAACAAACATCAAATAAAAAATCCAAAGAAGCTCTTTAGAGGATAACCTACACATTTATTACAATACCAAACAGAATCCAGACTAGACACCACAACTTCGTTTATTTTGATGATTACAATTGCCAAAGAAATTAAACTTGTATCTTCACTTTCCTTTGTTATGATATTAGAATCTAAAGCAATACAGGTATATTGGCAAAACCCTGTAGATGCATGCAAAAAGAAATGTAACTCTCCAGTTGTGTAAACCTATTCATTCTTGAAGTGTAGCCTTCAAGAAATAAATAGAAAAAATTAAGTTCTTCCAGGAACCTGAATGCAAATGGTCTCCTCTATAAATACAAATTCTAAGTTATGAATCACCGGCCCATCCTGCTGTCTCCAAGAAGCCAATTTCTATCCGGTGTCAAGCAAACAGCATATACAAGATCATCATGAAAAAATTTATGTGAAAGCTAATCTCCTAAAATTTGAGCACTCTTGGAGAAAATGCCTTTTAGAGAACCAAGAGATAGCACAAAAAAATTACATCTGGATGGCACCCACAACTGTCCCACTGGTTCCAATTACTGCAAAGCTTCACTAATGCAACCTAAATAGAGTGCAACAATGGAAGTGCTATGACTATCACCTCCACAACAACTTCCCTTGCTTTAGTGATTGACACCATCCAACACAAGGAATGCTTCCCCGGTAGGCATTAGGGATCAAGTATCACAATTTAACTTAGGCTAAATAACCCCTAAGGATTGTACAACAAGGCTTCACCTACAAATAAGGATATAACAATTAGGGTTTTGGGTGGATTAAAGTATAATTATGAGAATATGAGTTCAAGAGTTCCTACGGCTCACTCTAAAGGCTTAGGTCAACCAATAGAAGCTCAAAAAAGTTGTCAAACACATACAAACAAGAAATTATACTTGGCTCATGATGAAGGGCAATCATCTCCTACGCAGGCATTGCTTTCTCCATGCTATGAATTTAACTCCTACCCCACCCCAGTCCGATTTCATGATTTTTCCTGGTCTTTTTGACCTTCAAGTTCTTGGCTCTGTCACGGTTATGTTGCTTGAATGGTCTACCTCGACAACAAGGCCTCTAGGCTCTACCACCTAGAATTCCATCCAACCTAGTTGTTTCTTCTCGAATTCTCTTGGCAATTAGGTTGTAGCTGCTAGAGATTTTGTGGGCTCTCCTAATTAGTATTTTTCCTCACGCACCCCTTCCTCTACAAGAGCTCCTAAGTCTTCTAACTATCTTCAATGGAGCCACCCCTGTTTAGTCTGCTTTTTCGTTACTGTAGCATTTTTGCTAGTCTTCTCTGTCTCTATCTCGCTACCTTTGCTATCCCCCTGTCGCTACTGCAAGTCCTGTCCATGCCTCTAGGAGCTCACCACGCCAAGACAGTGGGCTAGATGCCATAGAGGTGCACCCTGCTATGAAGCCTGGGTGAGCTTGCGAGCTTGCCAATGGCATGAAGCTTCAACCAACCAATTTCATGCGCAAACATTGCCTGCCTTCAATTCAAGCTAAGACAATCGAGGCAAAGAGAAATATTAGAGTAGAACGTGATTGTTTATCACAGACAAATATTATAGAAGTGGTAAAATGGGTCCCTGATACAAGACATTTGGTGGTAAGACGTAACCAATAAATGCAAACGATCAACCTCTATTGGTAGATGAAGACGTTGGTGGTGTTGATGTTTTTGCAACCTCGGGTGGACATTCTCCTATGGGGTCATGCTGATTTAATTAGGGGAGAATGATACATTCACATGGGGCCATGCTGATTTGGTTAGGGGTGAATGGCCCAGGGGCAGTATTTCTCCCATGGGGCCAAGATAATTTCGCTAGGGGAGATTAGCCCTTGATGCTCACATTGCTTGCTCCAAGATGGAGTGATCTATTTTTTATAGAGTGGGTTTTATTTGTTTATTTAATGGGGTTTTTACCCATTAGTGGAATAAATAATTCTAGTCTAATGTTGAGTTGTAATGTAGGTTCCATAAGTGAGGGGATTCCTTGTGATGAGGAGCCACCTACTGGGTCTCCACTCAACATTAGAGCTCTATATAAATAGACAAGCATGTGAGAAGACAAATTATCAACATAGCAATCTCATTTAATCTTTTCTAGTGGAGGAAAAATTCGGCCAAGGAGAAATTTGTTGTTGGAGATCATCTTTTATCTTTTCTTCATCATTTTTGTCTCTCTTGGATGTCGCACATGTGAGGAGGATGAGTTTGACCAGGCCACATTAACTGAGACCACACCACAATTACAACAGTTTGACCAGCTTTGATCGCAGTCGCATGTGTGAACAATTGATCACAGCAAGTTTGATCACAGTGGCATGAGTGAACAGTGGATCGTAGCAAGTTTGACCACAACTGCATGTGTGAGGGTTTATCTACAAGGTTTGACCAAAATTCTGACCACAATTGCATGTGCGAAGTGTTGACTGCAAACTGCAAAGCTTGACCGTAGGTTCGCATGTGCAAATTTGACCTCAGGTCGCACATGCGCGGGTTTGACTACAATAAATATGACCACATTTGACTTTTGATTGGTTTGACTAGTGTTGACTAGCATTTGTTTGACCAAGTTTCACTGGTGATTTGATTTGTAATATTGGCACAGATTTTTGTTGAAGGAAATGTAACTAGGTTCGGTCTTCATAAATGTAATTCGATATTTGTATTTATTCAAAAAAAGAGATATTATTTTTATAATATATGTCAATGAGTTTCTTGCTCATTGAAGTAGGTCTAGCACATGTTAAAGTGCATTGGGTGAGTCAAAGAGTCAAAAGAATTATGTTGAAGACCTTAAGGGTATGTTACATTATGTATATTTGTGTATAAAAGTCAAAGAAGACACCTCCAAGCAAAGACACCATCAAAAGAAGCAATGGCACCATTAAAAGCACCTATCGCAACAAAGAAAGTCAAGTCGGCCTCAAAGCAGCAAGTCAGCCTACAAGTCGGCCTAAAGGAGGGACAGCCCTCTATATATAGAGCTTGTCCACTCCTTTAAAGATAGTGAAGATCACCTCTGAAATCAACGGGCAAGTGCAGTGAAATAAAAGGTGGAAAAGTTGAGTTTAAGGGAGCCTCTAGAGCAGCGAAAGAGGAAATATAACCAAAGTATAAAGGATTGTTTTAGGGTGAATTGCAGCCACACGTGCGAGGAATAGAAGGGCTAATTGCGGTCACTATAGCAGCAACATTAAAGTTGTTCATCTACCATTGTTTGGGCTTCAAACTAGGCCTACTAGGCTTCCTACACAAGCGAAGAAGGAAGGACCTCAAGCGAAGGGAAAAGAAACCATAGAACATCAACAAGAACTCTCACACGTGCAAGTATTAGGGCTATAGTGCTGTCACACTAAGCCTACCATTATACATCAAGAAGGGACTCGGTTGATCAAGAGAAGGAAGGAGTATTCTTAGTTAAAGGAGATCACTAAAGATAAGTATCTCTTCTAGAAAGACTACTAATAGTGGAAGGAAAAACGAAGTGCCAAAAGGAGGACGAAGTGTCGGGGAACAAAGTGCCGGAAGAAGGTGGACAAAGAGCCGGGAAGACATGGTGCAGAGAAAAGGAAGGACTTGACTTCTGCTTGGAGGATCTTCTAGTCAAGGGTCCAGGGTTTGGCATTGATCAAAAAACAAGCTTCCATAAGAGAAAACTTACCGAAGGGTTTTCCTCTCAAGAGAAGAGAGGTTTTGGCCCTGGAAAAGAGCTAACATCTTGTGTTCTTCTTTTATGTTTTGATCGCAGTTTGATGAAGCACACACACACATGCATTAATAAGCAAAGAAGAAGATTAAGCTAACAAAGACATATTGTAAAAAGACTTCACAAATTGTTATCTTGTCACGAAGAATCACTCTACACCCATTGCCCTAGATTCTTCAACAATTTCTAGACAAATTTCTGATTTGTAAACCTTGTTGAAAAGACAATTTCTCCTCGAGAAAAGATTGTTTGGTTTTCTCCCAAGGTTGGGTTTCCAGGGTAAAAATATTGTGTCTATTGTGCATGGTTGTCTTTCTATGATATTTGTTGTTTCCACTGCAATTACAGTGGATATTTTTTGTGTGTAATTATTTAATGATATTAGTGGCATGAGAAATATTGTTTGAAAATCACTAGGAAGTCATTATCAAAGCAGAAAATTGTATTCTATTGCATATGCTAAAGAATTTCAACATGGTATCAGAGCTTTGTTGAATATCAGCCATTGATTTTAGCCTCAAGAGACCAATATCCAACATCTTGCTCAGATTTCAATTCACTAGTCAAAATGGTGTCGAGTCTCACAGTAGAAGACAGGTTGGATGGTGCTCCTTGTCTTCGATGAAAATGAGCTTCAAAATTATGTGAAGGAAAATGTCTCAAAACCACAAGATGTTGAGGAGAAAACCAAGCATAAAAAGAATGAAGCAATGGCTTAGAGGATCTTGATAGCTTCCATAAAGGACCACTCGATTCCACATGTTGTTGAGTTCAAGACTGCCAAAGGGATGTAAGATGCCTTGGTCAGATTGTTCAAGAGTAAGAATACTAGCAGGAAATTAGCCTTGAGGTATCATCTCCATAGGATTATGACATCCAGATCAGATTTAGTTGCCACTTATCTCATGAGTCTCCTAGTTGACAGATAAACTTATAGCCATTGGAGATACCATTGGAGATACATTGATGATGTTGAGTTGTTACAATGACTCTTAATGGATTTCCTTCTCCATGGGATCCATTTGTACAGGTTATTTGTGTACAAGTTGAGCTACCGAACTTTAATCAACTTTAGACTAATTGTGTTCAAGAGGAGGCCAAATTGTTGTCCAAAAATAGCTTGCAAAGACCTCGGCATGACAAAACTCAAGCCCTTGCAGCTCATGCAAGGAAAAGAAAGAAGAAACATTGATAAGAAAAATACAGGTGGAAAATCAGCTCTAATTCAGGATCAAAAGAAGAAGGATCTTTCAAAGATCAGGTGCTTCAAATGTCATACATTTGGTCACTATGCCTCCCAGTGTCCTCAGAAGAAAAGGAAGGGAAAGCAGCATGCATCAACAGCCGATGTTGATGATGATTATGAGCATCTACCACAAAAGAAGATAAAAGAATCTAAACCTAATGAGATTGCAAATGGATTTTGGAAAGAATATTTCTTTGTCTCCACTCTTACAGGCACTATTACAGATAGTAGTGATATTTGGTTGGTGGAAAGTGGTGCTTCCAGGCACATGACAAATTCTCAAGATTCTCTCATGAATTTGACAAAGAAGGATTCAGCATTGTAGATGAAACTTGGAGATAATGCCAAGTATGCAGTGAAAGGAGTTGGGACAGTGTCGTTTCAACTAGAATCTGGAGATTCTCTACACATGAGAGATGTATTGTTTGTACTAGGATTGAAGAAGAACCTACTCTCTATTTCAGTGTTGGAGGATAGAGGTTACAGAGTTGCATTTTTAGATGCCCAAGTTTTTGTATGGCCTAAGGGCTCGAGCATAGACTTCGCAAGAGTTATTGGTGTTCAAGAGGGAGGACTATACAAAATGTTAGCACGTCCAACCCAGGCATTGGTACATGACAATATTAGTTTATGTGAGTTATGGCATCAAAGATTTGCCCACTTGCATTACAAGGCTTTTCCAGCATTGAGGAGGATGTTTACAGGTCTTCCAAAGCTCCAAGAAGAGCATGGGGGTGTTTGTTGGGGCTGTGCACTTCGCAAGAATGCCAAGGGATCTTTTCTGAGCAGTGATAGTAGGTCCAAGGGGATCTTGGATGTAGTAAATTCAAATGTATGCACGCCAATGACAGTTTCATCTTTGGGCAGTTTCTTGTACTACGTGACATTCATTGATCACTTCTCCCAGAAGACATGGATCTACTTCATGAAGACCAAGGATGAAGTCTTCAACAAGTTCTAGGAGTTCAAGGCTAGGGTAGAGAACTTGACAAGGAAGAAGATAAATGTTTTGAGGTCAAACAATGAAGGAGAGTATACTTCCAAGTACTTTAGTGATTTCTCCATGGAGGCAAGGATTAAGAGGGAGTGGATAGTCCCTTACAACCCTTAGCAAATTGGGGTTGTGAAAAGGAAGAACAGGTCTGTTGTAGAGGTTGTCAAGGCAATGATTCATGATCAGGATTTACCCATGTTCTTATGGTTAGAGGCATCTAGCACAGCAACGTACGTTCAAAACAAGAGTCCTCACCAAATATTGATGGAGATCATTTAATCTTGGTGTTGTGTGTCGATGATTTGTTCCTTACTGGGGCAAAGAGGCTCATTGTCAGGTGCAAGAAGGAGTTGGCTCTGGAGTTTGATATGAAGGATCATGGCTTGATGCATTATTTCTTGTGATTGGAGGTGTGGCAGAATGCAGGTGAGATCTTCCTTGGACAAGGGAAGTATATAATGCAAATCTTGAGGAGATTTGGTATGATGAACTGCGAGTCCACAGCTACACCTATGGTGACAAATCTGAAGAAGCTGAGCAATTTCACTTGAGATTCAAATTTGGTGGATCCCACTACATACAGGCAGTTGATTGGATCCTTGATGTAACTCGTTTAACACCAGGCCAAATATTTGCTTTTTTGTGAACACCCGTTAATTTTAGGTATGTTCTATGCTTAGAGGAATTTATTTCAATTTTCACAGTTAGCTCAATATCTTTTCCAGATTAGAAATCACATCAGCATTAAAGTAAACTGCAGATAGAACATAAACATAAATCACAGAAGACAAGCCAAGACAAGAGGACACAAGATGCGGCGCTAGGCAGGGACAAACCCCAATGTGGGGAAACCCTTGATCAATTCTTCTTATATGTTCTTCAATAGTTCAGCAAAGAGAGAGAGATAGTACATATACAACAGAAGTCAACACTTTGACTTATCTAAATAAGAGCATAGATCATCTCTAAGAGTATGACACATGAGATAGTTGAACTCAGTTGAAGACATGTTGCTTCAACTGATTCTCCAAGGTGACTCCTTCACCTATCATTTTGTTGCACCTCGTCATCATGCTGCACCTCACCGTGTTGCACCATGCTGCACCCATCATCACTAAGTTGGACCTCATGACTATGCTGCACACATCATACTGTTGCACCTGGTGTTGCCACTGTTGTCCCATGTGCCATTGTTGCACCGTGCTGCCACAATTGTCCCATGTGCCCTAGCTGCATCATGTTGCCACACTATTGTCCCATGTGGTATGCTGAACCATGTTGTCATACAGCTTGTCTCATGTGCTTGCAGCACCATGCTTGCCATGTTGTCCATGCTTGCTATGCTGTCATGCTTGCCATGCTTGGCATGTTGTCCATGTTTGCCATGTTGTCCATGCTTTCCATGCTTGTCATGTGTGCCATGTTGTCCATGATGTCCATGCTTGCCATGTTGTCCACACTTGTTGTTGTCCAATGTTTGCCTTGTTGTCCATGCTTGTTGTTGTCCCATGTTTGCCTTAGCATTCCTTTGTTGTCCCATTTACAATGCAATTGTCCCATGCAGCTCCATGCTAGTTGCTGCCTAGTTATATTGTTGTAATTGTTGTCCCTAACAATCAACCCCATAAGGACTGCAGCCAGCTTTCCTTGACCAGCAGTTAGGGCGAGGCTAGAATTAGGGTTGCGGCAGTAGATCTCCACTTATTCATTGCGGCTAGAGATCTTTAGAACAATAGCATAGGACCTCTGTTTAGGCCTCTCAATATAGCATCATAAGCAACCCTTTCTTGCACTCAAGACACCTCTATGCAACCTTGTAACAGTCTGCCCTACACTGGCCTCTTTTACAGCAACTCGACCCTCCATTTGTTGCGGCTAAGACCACCTTGTTTGACTGCGGCGTTATACAGCATTTTGTCACTGTCCCTGTACTCCCCATCCACGATCCTGGAGGACCTCTACAGTAAACCCGACATGCTTTCCCATCATGAAGAAACTCCCAATATGTCCCTCTTCATGAACAGAATGATTCCCTTTTACATCATTTCCCAAGAATCTTCCTTTTATCCCAGTTTACAAGATAGGCGCTACTAACCAGTTTCCTCCTCGCGCCGATTTGTAGAGATTAAAACTAGTCCTCGCGCGGTATGAAGCGACTGAGCCCTTTTCCAGTTGCGTCGATCCTCTTTTGGAAGGTTTTTTAAATAAAGAGCCGAAGCTTCCATGTTTAGAAGCTTCATAACAAAAGTCTAGTAGATAGTTAGGCCGGATGGAACCAATGAAGTCAGTTTGGGCTCCTTTCCCCTATTAGGATGGAACAAACTCAAGAGATAAGACTTTCTCCCATGATGAGAGGAACCCTCTCCAATCCATCCAAGCTATATAAACCTCTCTTTTTCCCAAGCAAAAGCTAGTTTGAGTTTTGGAGTAAGATTGAATAATCAGCAAGTCATCTATAGCTTGTAGCTTTCTAGTGTATGTTTGAGGGAGAATAGTGTGGTTTTGGTTTGGGTTTGAAACTAGAGGGAAAGAGGCCTTAAAACTTTCATTGTTGAGGCTATCCATGAAGTGCTAGAAGAAGTGTGGGAACCCGGATACGTCGAAGGAGACCAGCAACGTCAAGGCACCGGATGTAATCTCTTTTTGATTTATATAAATGCAACTATTGATTGATTTCCTACATGAAGTGTCATTTTACATCTTTATGGCTTAATGTTTCTTGACCTATTAAGTAGGTTGAATACAGTATTGTATGCTATCACATTTGTTGTTATTGTTGTTTGCTTATTTCAGGTATTCGAAGGAAGGAAACGAAAGATAGCTTGAGTGAGGAAGCAGGATCATCGCCAAGCAAAATAGCGTTCTAAGAGGTAGGCCCTTTTAATTGATTCTAGCTTAAGGAGATTTTTCATAGATTGTTTGTTTGTGGCTAGACCCGCTCTCTCGGGCTAGAGGAATTGTTTGTGTCTGCACTGAGAATTTACCTGCACCACAAATTGGCGACTCCACTGGGGAACCAATCCTTCTGTTTGATTGATTGTCATTTTATGGTTTTGTGTGAACTTTTCTAGTATCACCATTTCCCTTTAGTGTTCTCTGCTTTGCCTGGTTTACTGCTCTGAGCCTAAAATTTACAGTGGCAAGTCTGGTCTTAGCCTTTGAAAATTTTTATTTTTTTCCTTGAATCCTCGGTCAGCGCGTTTATTTTTCTGACAGTCGCGCCAATCAACGCGAGTTTCTCAAAAACAGTCGCGCCGACCCCCTTCTAGCGCGTGTTGTCAGTTAGGCAATCGCGTCGATTCCTACAAGTGAAGATAAGGGTTTACTCTAGATCATAGCTAGTGTGTCTTGCCCTTTTGATTTCTGTCTCTCAGCTTGTTTTAACTGTGTTCTCCCTGGCTGGAAAGCTCTTTTAGCTTGGTTTGTATGCTTGGTTGATTTGCATTTTCTTCACTTGGTTTCTTGAGTTCTTGGATGGTGTATAACCCTAGTGCATGTAGATCGTCCCCCATTCACTTGTTTACATGCTTAGCAAGTCAAGTAGATAATCAAAGTTGCTACTTGCATTTCATCTGATTAGTCCTTTTGTTGCTTTGATTTCCATTTAACCAATTTGAAAAGTTTCGTTTGGTGTTTGAACGTCTCTTTTCGGGCATAGATCACATTGCTCATCTTGTTTTTGGTTCAGTCTTTGCTTCATTAGTTTGAAAGGAATTCTCTTTTGTGCTTTGTGTTTGCTTGTGATTGATTGTATTGGAAATATTTCATTGAAGTGTTTGTGAAAGATTCATTCCGTCATTTCATTGAAAAATACATAATTCTAGTTTGTTGAATCAATATGTTACGTTAGTTGGCATCATCACTTGCATTGGAAAAGAAATGAATTCTCTTTACTAGTGAAAGGGCTACTTGAAGTGCATTTGATAGGAAAGTTAGGAATTGGAAAGAGTTTTTTTCATCATTTTGTTTTCAAAAGCGAAATAGTGAAAAAGTCATTTTGCTTTCAATTTCTTGTTTTGTTGCATTTGAGTGTGTTTTCTACTCTCATTAGTGTAGACAATTCATCGAATTGAAAGGGTCTTGTCTCATTTAGCTGCATATAGGTGTTTTTCGAGTCACACCAATAAGGCTTGAAAACCGAGACATAGTTTCAAGATCAACTTTAAAATGTACTCAATGAACCTAAGGCGCATTTGAAATCTAACAATCACATTTTAGAAGGTCTAGGCTAGAGACGTGTTCCAACGTCTTAAAACCTAGCAATTGTTGTTCGCTTCGGCACTAGACAACGCTAATACGGACTTGTGCTTCCCGTACCGTCAAGTTTATAAAGGGAGACCCCACTAAGTTGCAATCCTTTATCCATAGGAAGCCGAGTTTGTCGCCTTATAAATGTGATACACCGAACACAGCATTCGGGGAGATTGCTTGCCCGTACTTCTCGGTTCGCCGGGAGGTATTCTGTAGTTCACGGTTACCTCGTAATCCTTTTTACCTAGATCATCCTAAGTAGTCATTTTGATCTTTTTGACTCCTTAAATATATAAAATCACCCGAGCGTTTGTCCGTTCGAGCTCATTTCAAACCGAAAGTGATAGAGTCACCTTTGCTTCTTTCTCGACTCTTAAAACATGAAAGAGCACCAGTTTGTTTTTGCGTCTTAAAAAATTGTTGCCCACGATCTTATAACATCCATGTTAATCTTTTTAGACCACATCATGAGTATACCTTTAAATACATTTTAAAGCCCTTGCAATCAATCTCTTTTCTGGTTATTTGAAACAAAATCATCATGGTTGAACCAGCTGGTTCGCCTAGTCCCTCTTCCTCTCCTCCATATGAAAGATTGTCTGAGGAGCCTTTTCCTGAATTACCACAGTCACTTGAGGACCAAGGTGTTGAGCTTGGAATTGTTTTGAGTATTCAAACTTTGTCATCTCGTCCTCCCCCTTCAGACACTGGGTCACTTTCTGACATTAGCCCAGAATCTCCAGATAACCCTATCCAGACTCCCAAGAATCCACCGACTTCTAAAGGTCAGCTTGGACTGGTTGTTTATCCTCTGAATCCTTTGTTCGATCCTGTTGTGATATCACCGCAGCGTCTGTACAGTCTGTACGATCAGCCGGGTATTCCTTTGGAATTATCCCCTCGAACATCTTCAGTAGTCCGTCGTCGTCTGTTTTCACCCATGGAATCAGAAGGCGAAATCCCAGTCTCCTCTCCGGGTCACTTGGAGGTTTCCACTCCATGCACAGTCGAGGAGCAGGAATATCCTTTCCCTCCTAAAGGTTTCCCTTACACAGGAAGCATTCCGACTAGTGTTCATCCTGAGTTACCGCGTAATTACGTGACTTTAGCTCAGTTGGTTTCAAGCATGCCTACTTCCTCATCATTATATGATAACCCTATTTGGGCATTTGGCGCTATGCCTACCACAGGTCCGTTCATACAGAACCTGACCTCGCATCAGACGGTGATTTCTGCAGTTACTTCGGTCTCGGTGCAACCCACCATTCCAAATCCTCATGTTTCATCGGTTCAAGTAACTCGTCCAGTTCAACCGACGATCTCGAGTCATGTCACTGTCAGTTCTTCGATCCCTCCAGTAAGTGGGCAGGCTATCCCACCGCCTGGGGGGCAAAGTCCGAATGTTTCTATGATGTCTGGCACAACCAATGTGAGTGGCTCACAACCTCACATGGTTGGGATGAACCAACCCTCTTCAGGTGCCATTTCAAATCCTATTGGTCCTACTGGATCAAGTAATGTCTAGTACCAACAACCCAATGTTGGTCCGTCTGGGTCAAGTCATGTCCAGTACCAACAGCCCAATGTTGGTCCGTCTAAATCAAGTCATGTCCAGTACCGGCAACCCAATATGGCTCAAGGTCGATACCAACCTCCTTATGTTCCATATGGTTCACAAGCGATGGTTAATCCGCCATACATCCCTCAACCTGGACCTTATGTCCAGCCTGGTCCATCCGCCGCACCCGGTGGGTATGGCCAGATACAGTTTGGGAACTTTCAAGCTGTCATTCCAGGAACTGTTCAAGTACCTTTGCAGCAACAGGGACAACTCCTGCAGCAGCAAGGGCAACCTTCGTTGCAGCAAGGGTCGTCCATGCCGCAGCAAGGCCAACCTTCGTTGCAGCATGGGCCATCTATGCCGCAACAAGGCCAGATGATGTTGCAGCAAGGACAACTGCAACAAATGCAGGGGCAACCCTCACAACAGTTGCAGCAAACCATGCAGTCGCAAATGTAGTATGCACCGCAATCCTCCTAGCCCATGGCTTCGCAAGGTCAACCCTTGCAGCAACAAGGTCAACCCGAACAGTAGTAACCCTTATACTCATATCAACAGGGTCAACCCTTGCAAGGGCAAAGCCAGGGTCAAGTCCTACAGCAGTAAGGGCAGAATCCTTATGTCCAAGGGCAACAGGTTCAGCCTCCTTATGTCCAAGTACAACCAGTGCAGAATCCTTACATCCAAGGGCAGCAAGTCCAAAACCCTTTCGTCCAGGGGCAGCAGGTCCAAAATCCTTATGCTTAGGGACATCAAGTGCAAAATCCATATGTCCAAGGCCAGCAGGCTCAACAGCCTTTTAACTAGTATGTTGCTTATCAACAGCCTCTGGTCGGACAGTTTCAAGGCTTTCAAGGTCAAAATCCTCCCTACGGGCAAGGTAACCTACAGTGGGGGCAAAATCAAATGCCATATGGACAAAATCCTCCACTTTGGGGACAAAATCCTTACCAGCAGGGATGGGCCCCGCCAGTTGGGCCCCCTTATCGACCTCAAATGCCTTTCAATACCCAATTTTCATTCTTGGCTATGCTGGAATTGCCAAATGTGTCTAGACTCACGAATGACCCGATTCTTCATTCGCCATACTGGCCTCCAATTCCGTCCAAGATTCTGAGCGATTGTCCAAAGTTTGAAGGAAAAGCGAAAGAGGATCCTCAAGCCCACGTGATGACATATCACCTCTGGTGCTCCTCGAATTCCTACGTTGATGATTCCATTCGTCTTCGTCTTTTCCAACAAACTCTTACAGGGGCTGCAGCCAAATGGTATATCGAGCTACCTCGAAATACCTATCATGACTTTAACACTCTCGCCATGGCCTTTCTCACACATTTCCAGCTGTCGGTTCGCTATGAAATTAGCACCCATCTGTTAACATCGCTCAAGCAAGACACTACAACTCACATCTCCGATCACATCCATGAATGGAGACGTAGGCGCCATCTAATTAAGTTTGAAATTGTTGATCAGTTGTTGATCGAGTGGTTCACCAAATCATTTGTCAACAAAATTGCTGAGGACATTGCTATGGGTGGATGCATCACTGAGGAACAAGCCATCACGCGTGCCCAGTATCTAGACCTTGTCTATTCACAGTCCAGCACGTTATATGATGTGTTACCCGATGCGCCCAGAACATCGTCTGATCTGGTGACATCTAAGTCTCCAGCAAACCCTCCTATCGATGGAGTAATTAGTTCAGTGACTCAGACCCCTGTAAAATCTTCTTCCAAACAGAACTCGGTCTCCAACACTGCTCCCAGTGACTCCTCTCACAATTCATCCGGCCCTAGTAAAACCTCAAAGGTTCACACTGTCCAGTCTACTGCAACAAATAAATCCTCTAAAGGTAAGAAGAAAGGCAAAGGCAAGGGTAAAGTCGATGCCCCAAAACAGGGTCCTCCTAAATCGTCTGCTGGTGATGCTTCCCAACGGAAACCCAAGTATCCATGCCTCATCTGTGAGGAGGATCACTATACTAAGGATTGTCCCAGACAGTCCAAAGTTAGTCGTTTGCTCAAAGGGACCCCAGCTATCCTGAAAGAGCCCTTTCTGTCCCAGCAAACTCAAATGGTAGACCAGCCTCAGTCATCTGCTTCCTCGGGTTCACAAGTGTTCATGATGAGTACCCCGATCAACGTGGCTACCAGGTCAAAAGATTATCAAACTCCTACCCCGTCAGCAGGGAAAGAAAAAGAAGGTACCCCTTCTTCTTTTGCCCCGTCCAGTTCTGGTCCTCTCCATATAGAGCAACCTAATCCTAATTCTGCCATTCGACCACCTTCTCAAGGTGTGCTTCGAAAGTCCTCGTACAATCCTAACACTCGAGCTGCTCAAAATTATAACATTGTTGAAGATTTGGCTCAAGCGCCATCAGTTATGTCTGCTCTCGAGGTCCTTCAAAGCTGTCCTTCTCAGCGGAAATCATTATTGTCAGCTATTGGGGGTATTGATCCAGCTAACTCTAATCTCATCTGTTTTGACCTGGAAAACCACATTTTGTGTTTACCTCATCAAATTGCCTTTCTCATTTAGGTGATCATAAATGAGAAAACCATTCATATGACCGTCATCGATGAAGGTGCTTCTACCTGCATCACGTTTGTCGCTTGTTGGAAGGCAATTGGTTCTCCTACTCTGAACCAATCCCCTAACACTCTGGAAGCTTTTGACGGGCGCGATTCGCGACCATTCAATGTCCTTCCCAACCTTGCCATTACTTTGGAGGGCAAGACAGTACACATCGAAGTAGAAATCGTTGCGTTAATCTTAACTACAATCTTCTACTCAGACGGAGCTAGACCCATGCCATGCATGCTATAGCCTCCTCCCTCTTCCATATGATTTGTTTCCCCCATCAAGGGAAGATAGTCACAGTCGACCAACTGTCCTTCTTTGCCTCTTCCTCCTCAAATGGCAATGTTCTGTATGTCAAGCACACCGGTGCTCCTTATGAGAGTGTGGGGCAAGACTTTTTAAAGATCCTGCCTTGATGGGCATCTTTCTGCTCCCACCTCCTCATGTTGCCTCTGTCAACATGATTTCGGTCAAGTCTGATCCTTGGGTCATTCCTTCACCGAATCTTGTTGATACATGGGGCGAGGTTATGCCGTTAAGTCCCGCTGAAATTGATTACGTGGAAATTGTTTCGGCTTCACCTTCGGTATCCTCTGATCATCCTGTTTCGAGAACATCTCTTGATGCGTATTCTCAATCCCCGTGGCTTGGTTCTTCGGAATCTCCCGATCCCTTAGCCAAGACTTTTCTTTCTAACAAGAGTATCATGGAAGTAATGTCTCTGGAGGAAGTACCTTGGAACGACACTCATCATCGTTCCTCATTCTTGCCTGGCCCGCGGTCATGTCTATGTGTCTTGAGAAGTTCTCTTCTCCACTGCCTATTGACATGTTAGTTTCTCCTAACATTGTCAAGATCTTTCAACTAAGGTCACCTTTGTCTCTTCATCAATTCAGGTTTTTTCTCCCTCCCCGAGCTTTTACCAATTGCCCATTATTGCGATGGGGTTGCCATCCTATGACTCGTAACCCTCCCTCGCCCAAGGGGCACAGGGGCATAGCCTTATATGAGTTCTACTCTATTATTTGGTCGAGCCAATGCTTACTCGTCATAACAACGGAAAAACTCATGTTTTCGTCTGTGTTGATTGATTGCTCGAATCCGACCATGGATTCTCTCAAAAAGTACTATGCTTAGGTCATCTTGCATGGTCACTTTTGTACAATAGTGAGTTATTCATATTTGTACAACGTGGTTTGGGTGTGTTGTTTTGCAAGCAGTTTTCCTATTTATTATGTTTTTGCCTGCTTTGCAGATGTCGGTATCTCCTCACATCGATTTCACTGATGGTGCTTATCGTAGTACCCGGAATCTATCATCCGCGACATGGGCCATTTATGACCCCCATGGTGAGTTAATTGATCTTCAAGGTATATGTCTAGGTCGAACAACTAATAACATCGTTGAGTATAGCGCAGTTATCGAATTGTTATCAAAAGCCATTGCTCTTGGCATCCGAGAATTGGTTGTCAACCTTGATTCACAGCCTGTCGTCCTTCAACTCAACAGGCAATACTCTGTCAGAAACCCTCAAATATTGAGAATGTATCTACGTATTCGTCTACTAGAGAGAGATTTGATTACATATCATCATATTCCTAGACACATGAATACTTTGACAGATACATTAGCTAATTATGTGCTAGATAGACATTTGCGAAACATGTAAAAACTCAAAAAAACAAAAACAATTGTACCATAGTAAGCAAGGAAGTACAGCATATATATGTGTGTGTGTGTGTGTCGGTAATGTTTGTCATACATCAAAACCTCAAAAAATAATGTGTTCAAAATACATTGGTGGCTCGCAAGCCTTATACATTCGTGGCTCGCAGACCTCAAAAATGTCGAATGACCTATGCACTAAACAGCATGATGCTCATGGTAACATGCAACTTCTCGGACTACGCAAGTCAGCAGTCGACGAATCCGATTTGATACCCCCACTGTATGCCTTTGGTACTGGCGTGGGAAATAACCCATTCGAGCATACTTTGGGATCCCATGGGTCAAACCCTCGAGATTTCGCGCAATCTCCTCTTCATTGTCGCTTCCCTCCTGATAAGGAGCGACCTCGAACTGTCGAGCAACGTGCCTGGCGATCGGGGACATCCCGGCAGGGCGTTCTGGTCCAACATCTGCATTCATAAAATCAAAATGTCATGAACACATATATCTCAAAAACAATAAAAACGTCATAAATTAAAAATTGTTTGTTTTTTACCTCCATCATCATAATCCTCCCCCTCTGGAAGCAACATATTCAGAACTCCATGGAAGTTGGTACCGCAATAAGGCCAATCCTCCACTACGATCAGCTATCATCGCAGCCACGAGATAAAGGCGGAGTTATAGGACATCTGTTGGGCCCCAGTAATCCTAGGCATTAACGCACTCCAACGGACCATCCGTGGGTCTCGTGGCATCAGCAGTTCCACCTCTGCGAGCTAGTAGTGGAACAACGGAACCCGCTTCAAGAAGAAGGTCACTAACACAGACCCGTAGCAAAATTGCTTCAGGTTTCCCACCTTAGATTTTGATAGTTGGCGCTTCATGTTGACTTTCATAGCTTCCGCCCAGCGTTGTACACTCAATAGCATACTGAAACTTCGACTTGTTGGTCTCATGTTGCGCTTGGGGCCCAACCACTTTGTTGATGGTCAACAATAACACTCTCAACACAAGATCTCGAACAATCATAATCTCAATCTTGCCACTTTTTGATTTGAGTGCTTCTGGGCAATGTTCGGCAAGTAGCATGGTCACAGTTGCCCCAATGCCTTGACCCATATAGATTGATTGGCTCCCCTCTCCAGGACAGTCCTGTGATGAAAAAAATGTCTGAAGTTTCCAACTCCAATTCTTGGTCACCAATGATGAAAATTTCCCGATTCGCGTCTCAGAGACTAATCAGATACCGTAGCAATTCGGGTTGGGCCCGTAGACCTGGCGTAAAGAAGAATTTGAGGAGCCCACAATTCCTCAAAGCATCCAAGCAATTTGCGTCAGCCATTGCTTGAGTGTAAATATCCTTATGCTCGTGTTCTTTCCAATCCACCATTTTTCACGATTTTTTCCCTACAAAAACCATATAATCAAGTCAATAATCATCTTTGGCCAGAGAAATTTGGATTCAAACAGACGAATTGAGCAAAAACAAGGAAAAAATTTGTTCACAGCGTCGGTGCGACTGTTTTAAAAATAGTAGCGCCGACAGCACGATTGACAATTTTAGCAACCCCCGATTGGCGCTATTCCGTGCCCATAAATCGCCCCGACCTAGGGCGAAATTTTTTTGCCAAAACCTCCTCATGGAATCCAAAAAATGGATAAAAACAAGTGAAATAAGTATGAAAATGGAGCTTAAAATCTTGTCTCTTACCTGCAATGGACGACTCAGCAAATGACCTCCTGAATCGCCCGCAATTTGCTCTAGAAAAATTAGCGCACAAGTGGGTTAAAAGCTCTTGACACAAAGGTAAAATGGTAAATGGTAAAAAATAATTAGTTTTGCCTCATTTTATTCATTTTTTCATGAAATATTAGGGTTTTGAGTATTTTTGACATATTTTGCCTTAGAACTGGATAATGCATTTACCTTTTTGTGCAACGACATGTGACGGATTGTCGATGATGGTACTAGATTCACATTTCAGCTCTTTTCTCGACTCATAAGACTCAAATGAAAAGATTACCGGGTATTTTTCCCTTTTTGACTCGTAAAAGAGAATAAAAATGCGGGATCTGCTTTCAAGCTCTTTTTCGACTCTTTAAACACGAAAAGATTGACGAACACTTGTCGTTTTGAACTCGTTAAAGGTTGTGAAACGTCGTCGTTTACCCAGTATACGTTTACCCCTTTTACGGGCTGGGGTGAACTATTTACGAAAAAGGTACTCCTTGAATGAAATGGTCAAGTGGTTGCTCTAGCTTTACTTACGTCAGTAGCATATTTCTATGCAGGTCTTACAAAGAAGGGATTCTCTCAAGTATCGTTTTCTACCTTTTCGGGCTCGAGAGACACAAATGTACGAAAAGGGACCATGTGGAGTTTTTTTTCCGTGTCATTTTCAATCTCTCTAAACATGAAAAGACACTGAGTTACACCTTTGTCGGACTCGTTAAAACATTAAACGACATTGGATTTGTCGCCATGACGATCATGAGCTTCTCCTTCCTAGAGCTCATTAAACTTACTAGGTCGGATTCATGCGAAGGATGAACTTACAGTGCAAGCACATGTTATCCCCTTCAAGCTTGCGATCAAAAAATAATTGGGGTACCTACCAGAAATAGTGGGGAAAATTGGAAATTCTATCAGTCGTGTCGACAGCTCACACTTGAACATGACACTTTCTCCTTCGTGTCGAGTTGGGATATCCTCCTTTTCATCATTGACCTTCCTGAGTTGGGTCGTTTGTTTTGCCTTCCATTTTATCTCTGCCACGTCATCGTGACCACTGATCCTATGGATCCAAACGCTGCCAAACTCCAGAATCGTGTCACTGATATGTTCAAGAGTTAGTCCCTCTACAATTACACTTACTCTTGATTCTCTGTATCATCTGAAATCATTTGCATCCCTTTGTCTCGTGTCGATGATGTGGGATACATCATGGCTCTCCGTCAACACAGTCGCTTCCTGTCGACTTTAGCTCATTATCCAGGAAGTTAACCGAGGGACTCCCTTCCAGTACCTTAGAGCTTGCATGCCCTAATGGCAAGTTCTTCGCACTCGACGACAAGCTCACATCATTGGCTTTCGATCGGGTGATTTCACGGGTGTTCGACATCAGTTCCTTTATTCACATTCCGTGAACTGTGCTGCTAGTACCTTGAGAGCCATTGTCATTATTGGTGGTTTCTCTCACGCTTGTTAACGGTTCACATCATTGACCGGTAATCAAGCGACTTTCTAGCATGTTCGACTTCAACACATTCATTCACATGTTAGGATTTGTACTTTGATCGGGTCATTTGGAGCGCAAGACCCTGGGCTAAGATTACACAAGTCCAAGTTGCGAGGCGATGTGACATGATCATGTTGATATACATGTCTCTTTCAGATGGATGGTTGTGACCATACCATGAATTATTATATGTGATCCATATCATTAGTGGATGGATGCGAACATACCTTGGTTTCATTATGATCCTTTCTATTGGATCGCTGCGCCCATGCTTTGGATCCATTTACATGATCATTCTCTGGATGGTTGCGTCCATACCGCGATTAATGTATCATTATTCAGAATTTTCAGTGATGTATATGTATTTGTGCTTGCTTGCAGGTTTTCTGATGGCGGACTATGGTTCCCCGCTTCCACTTATAAAGCATTTCACCCCACTCTAGTTCGGCCCTCATGCTTTAGGGGGCATCTGTTACACAGCATTTTGTCACTGTCCCTGTACTCCTCGTCCACGATCTTGGAGGACCTCTACAATGAACCCGACAAGTTTTCCCATCATGAAATACTCCCAATATGTCCCTCTTCATGAGCAGAATGATTCCCCTTTGCATCATTTCCCAAGAATCTTCCTTTTATCCCAGTTTACAAGACCGGTGCTACTAACCAGTTTCCTCCTCGCACCAATTTGCAGAGATTAAAACTAGCCCTCGCGTCGTACGGAGCGACTGAGCCCTTTTCCAGTCACGTCGATCCTCTTTTGGAAGGTTTTTTAAATAAGGAGCCGAAGCTTCCATGTCTAGAAGCTTCGTAACAAAAGTCTAGTAGATGGTTGGGCCGGATGGAGCCAAGGAAGTCAGTTTGGGCTCCTTTCCCCTATTAGGATGGAACAAACTCAAGAGATAAGACCTTCTCCCATGATGAGAGGAACCATCTCCCATCCATCCAAGCTATATAAACCTCTCTTTTTCCCAAGCAAAAGCTAGTTGGAGTTTTGGAGTAAGTTTGAATAATCAGCAAGTCATCTATAGCTTGTAGCTTTCTAGTGTACATTTGAGGGAGAATAGTGTGGTTTTGGTTTGGTTTGAAACTAGAGGGAAAGAGGCCTTAAAACTTTCATTGTTGACGCTATCATGAAGTGCTAGCAGAAGTGTGGGAACCCGGATACGTCGAAGGAGACAAGAAACATCAAGGCACCAGTTGTAATCTCTTTCTGATTTATATAAATGCACCTATTAATTGATTTCCTACATGAAGTGTTATTTTACATCTTTATGGCTTAATGTTCCTTGACCTATTAAGTAGGTTGAATACAATATTGTATGCTATCACATTTGTTTTTGTCGTTTGCTTGTTTCAGGTTTTCGAAGGAAGGAAACAGAAGATAACTAGAGTGAGGGATCAAAATCATCACCAAGCGGAATAGTGTTCTAAGAGGTAGGCCCTTTTAATTGATTCTAGCTTAAGGAGATTTTCCATAGATTGTTTGTTTGTGGCTAGACCCGCTCTCTCGGACTAGAGGAATTGTTTGTGTCCACACTGAAAATTTACCTGCACCACATGTTGTTAGGTCTAGATTAGACCAGCGTTTAGGGCACTATATGCCTGCGCCTAGGGCACCATAGGTATGTTTAGAATAGCGTTAGGGCTGCCTTCTAGGACTGCGTTGGGCTTCTTCCTTAAGCTCCTTTAGGTCAATGCATAGAACCCTTCCATCGCTTCGCTAGCCTACCTTCTTTGTTGCGGCTAGGGCAGTCACTTTTCCTCCAATGTCTAGGGCTTCCACTCCTAGATTTCTCTTCCACCAAAACCCAAGACAAGTGGAGAGACATCAAGATAGAAGTGTGTAGAAATGACTATCAAGTCACCTCTTTTTATACTAAAACGTTGAGCACATGTGTGGGTTATTTGGTTGTTGGCCGACCTTGACGAATTGTCTTATAACACAAATAAATTCATAACTCCATGAATACTTATCTGAATCGGATGATCTTTAGATCAATCCTACACCCCTCGATGAGAGGGATCCAAGAAAAATATCAACTGCCATAAATAAGATGACCCACATGGAGTTTGGCCCTAGTTGTCAATTTTAACAACACCCTAAACCAGTTTATGGTTGGGCCAAGGCATGTACATTTGGTTGCAGCAAAGCATGTGTTTGAACTTTGAAGTACCTACATGGTACAAATAGATATGATCTAAGATATGTCTTAGGTGGTGAAGTGAGGCTACAAGGATATATTGATGTTGACTAGGGCAAGAGTGCAGCGGACAGAATGAGCACCTCGAGATGCTTGAAATCAGCTACGATATCCTGGTTTAGCAGGAAGTAGACATTTGTCACACTTAGTATAATAGAAGCAGAGTATGTTGCAACCAGTGCCACAAGTTAGGAAGCAGTATGGCTTTGGAAGCTTCTTGGCAAGAGGCAAAGAGCCCATCAAAATGGTCCCATCTAACTAATCCCCATCGACATGATTTGGTTGTCTTTTTCTAGTTCAATCGTTGGATTTTCTGTGAATTTTTCTAGTTTAGGTGCCAAGCTAGTTAGTGCAAGTCTTTGGACCAAACTTTCAACACATTTTGATATAATTTTCAACTCACATATGGTTTTTGAAAAACTTAAGGTTTTGCCACTACTTTGGTTTACCTAGTGGAGCAAACCAAGATGAACTCTTTTGTTATTTGATGACTTATCAATAGAATCTTTAATTTATGAAACAACAAAAAAAACTATATTTGGCTACCATAAACCAAGATTTTTAACTAGAAATTGCAACAACAAAAATAATTAATAACAACAATAAGAAAAAGCCCCAAAATCTATGATAAAGAAGTGTAAAAATAGGGCTACATAAAGAGTAAACAAAATAATATATTACAGTAAATTTTCTGCAGTGCACATATGTATAACACCATAATAATCCCTAGACGACAACCGTAAATTATGGTTGAAAAATGCATGTAAATGGATACTTTTGCTTTTCTAATGAATTGCAAACAAAAACTAACCCTTGGACAATGACATCCAAGACAAATAATGCTGAAAATGTATGATTTCATTGTAAATCAACACTAATTTACCCTAAAACAAATAAAATAGGAAAAATCAAATTAGGGTTTTGAAGGATTGGCACAAGAGACAAGACTACTGCCTTTCACAATCTAATGTTGATGGGGTGTAGACGTAAAAGTAATTAGAAGAAAAGAGATGGACATGGTTCAAAGAAATTGTTAAATTTTGCAACTAGGGCCAAACTCCACCTTGGACAGCGCATATGATGGAGATGATATTTTTGTTGGATTCCTCACAAGGCCAAAGGTCATGTTTTTTCACCCTCAACGTTGCATATAAATAGAAGGAGCATCTACCTCATTTGGACATTCATCATCTCACACATATCTCTCTCCCCTCATCTGATTGGGTCATACGAATTTCAAGGCAACCTTCTTCTCCTCCACACATACAAAGGGTTGACTGCGTTTTTTGTTTTCCTGCATTGACCAAGTTGCAACAAATTTGACCAGCTTTGACCAGGCAGCATTTGAACTTGTTTGCATTTTTCTTGGGAGAATTTCTCTTTGGGTAGGCTGCATTCTTTGGCACAGATTTCAAGGATTTATGTGCAGGTTGACCAGAGTTGACCGCATGTTTGACTGTGCATTGACCAAGTTTTACCAATTCCTTCAGGACTGTTTTGCACTGATTTGCACTATTTTTGGAGGACGAATTGACTGGGTTTGATCGAGCTGATTTGGAGGAGTAATTATGTTGATTTGACGAGCGTCGACTTTTTGGTTAGGGTATCCTGTTGACTACAGTTTGATTGGACAGATCTGACTGTGATTAGGCAAGTAAATTTTGTATATATTGTACTCTCTCTGCTAAACTTTTGAAAAATAATAAGAAAATTTGATCAAAGGGTTTCCCCACATTGGGGTTTTTCCCTGGCATCCGCCAAATATTGTGTCCTCTTGTCTTGGCTTGTCTTCTGGTTATTGTTTATGTTCTATCTGCATTTACTATCAATGTTAGTGTGATTGCTAATCTGGAAATTGATATTGGGCTAATAAGAAAAATTGAAGTAAATTGCTCCTAAGCATTGAACATATCATTGTTATCTAAAATTAACAGAAATCAAGGGAGACAACCTAGTGTCCCTCAATCCTTTAACCCTAGAGTACTTTTATCTTCTTGGAATATTCAAATGGAGAGAACTAAACTTAGGTCACCTAAATCTTGTTGAAGGAAATTTTGGAGCCATAAAACATGAACAAAACCTTGGCGAAAATTTTAATAAACCCTAATTAATCAACGAGAGCAAGATTGGAAGAAGAGAGCTCACATTTGCATAGTACATATCATCAAAGATCACAAATAATCATCGAAGAGAGGGAACATCCACGAAATATCATCCGAGAGAAGTTCACTTCATTAGTGCTCCATTGTGCACAAGAGAGAAATAGACAAGTAGCTAGTATGAAATGAGCTCCAAATGTGACAATGAATCCAAGGGTAGATCGACCTCCTATTTATATAGGAGTTACTAGGTTGATTTCCCTAAAATTAAACTTAAAAGACCTAAAATGAAAATAATCCATGATACAAGTTGGATAGGTCACAAGGCAACCCCCAAAGATAGCTAAATCAATCAGATAATATAAAACTATGCCTCGAGCCACACGTGTGAGCTAGGTTTCCTCCAAGGATGATGTCACCCTTCAAAAAGTGTGTCTCTCCATGAAATGTTTATTAAATGGCTCCGAGGGGTGCACCTCATGCCAAAGTCACATATCCTCATCAAAAGATACCTAATCATTAACAAAAGCATCTCAAGCCCAATGCCATCCATAAGGGCAACCATGTCATCGTCCAAAGCATCAAATTGAGGACATCATCATGGTAAACAATGTGCATTCCCCTCTAGTGGGATCCCATGTCATCACCATCATCATCAATCATCCTCAAGAGCAAGGTAATGTCCATCAAGTAGGTGCAATGCTAACCTAGGGGTGTCTTGCCATCTCAAGTGTACATCTTCTCTCAAGGTTAGATCCTGTCTCTGATAGTTAGTATCCCAGGTCCTAGAGGTGGGATAGGGTGTCATCAATTATGCCAATTCATTCGACAATCAACACTCCTTAACAAGTGCTCAACGTCCTCTATCAAAGTGTCATGTGTTGTAACATACCCAACCCCTTAACGTCTAATTAATCCTTAAAGATACATGGCATCCAAACCTGACCTCCAAGGCTACTTTATGAACATGTGGCTATCAAATTTTCTCTTTATTCAACCACCTCTAAACTCCTTTCTGAGACCTCAATCTTCTTCTACTCATTGAGAGCTTTCCAATGATATAAGTTTCATCCAAATTAGAGCTCTCGATCTAAAGTTATGTCTATTTGAAAATTAGTCTTTTAGATTCCATGTTAGCGTCCGTACCACTACCACATGGCAGACACATGGTGGTCCTTTATTCCACATGTCACCATCATATCAAGCCATATGAGTTGCCACATAGATGACAAATGGTAACCCCATCCACCTATCTCCATCACATAATTCCACGTCCACAATCAAACACGTTAGCCTACCTAACTCATGTTGAAGCATTATCAGGTTCTGCAAGTATCAAGAGAAGAAGTCAAACGTCGGTATCCCAACCTCTCGATACCCAACCTCGCAAATATCCCAATAGGCGTACCCCAATACCCAATCACTCGAAAGGCCAATAAATAGATAGTTATTAGATAGGCATTTCACCATCGGTCAACAAACGTTATTGGAATTTGTTAGTACCAAAGACTTGTGTCGATGGTTGCTTAATGGGTTACTCAATGATTGATCCCTCGACATCCAATAATCTAATATACAAACCTCTATTATCGAAATTTTATGCCATCCACGTCACCTCCACATCTTCTACTTGGCTTCCACCTCAACATTGCAGTTCACTCTAATCCACGTCATCCACTACCACATTACCTTGCCACGTCAACATCACAGGTCACCCTAGACTTGCCTTCGTGCCACATCAACACCACATTAGCGTGCCACATCACCCTAGGCCTACCTTTGTGCCATGTCATCTTGACACATCATCTTGAGCCTTCCAAAAGTTAATAAAACTTCACTCACGACATTTTGCTCAGTTCGATAACGGACCATCAACTATTGCCACTCCACTTCTTTCATCCATTGACATTCCAGCACATCGAGTCCCCAAGCCACCAAACAATAATAAAACCCCACTCACAATGCTCGCCTAACTCGATATACAGACATCAACGAACGAGAATAATCCACATTAATCAACAGACTTATCGAGATCCATCGACATCTGGGGACTATGATGAGGGTTACTCGAAAGATTACTCAATACCCAACACTTGATAACCCGATACTCTAATATCTTGTGCTCCAGACTTAACTCCTTTGGGCTTGCACTTGGTCATAGCCCCCTAACAGACCAAGCGACCAGGGGTTGGGGCTAAAGCCTCCAATCCTTCAACACAGCCCCCTAATGGACCATGTGACGAGGTGATGGGCCTAAAGCCTCCAATTCCCAAATTTCTAAACTTCCACTATCAACCTTGAAATCCAAAAACTTTCGCTAAGCTTCCCAATCAAGTTCATAGGATTAAAATCGACTTCGATGGGCAAAAACTTTACCCAAAGACATTTAAAGGCTCATAAATCTTCTCCAGCCTATAGAGGCATCCCAAAAATTGTCTTCATCATACCATATCCACCATAGGATGGGCATAAAATGATCAATGGCCAAACCCTCTCAACTTCACTTAACTAAAAGGATATTCTCTCACTCTTTTGAGCCACAAACATCACACTTCAACTCCATTTCTTACAAACAAATAGGCCAACCTTCGGGCTTATCTATAGAGGAAAAAAAGTCTCCCCTCACTAACGAACTTTCAAGTCTTCTTAATCAAACAAAGATATAGTACAGTTGTTCCATCCCATAGTTGGCCTAGTAAGACTAGGCACACTAATAGAAAAAAGAGGAGCCTTAGGCTTAAATCAACCTTTGGATTATTTTCCGCAACAAAATATATATCAAAACCCAAAGGGGGAAAGTTGAGGAAGGTTTTAGTAATTTTGAAGGGAAAGGGCCATAGGGGCTTGGAAGAGGTAGAAAATCTAACTTTTGCACTAGACAAGAAGAGGGTCATTAAAAAGCGTTGGATAGTAAACAACATTCCATCTTAGGGGTTCTTAGAGGAAATAATACCTAGCAATGGGTGATCCATGATTTGTTTATTCTTCCACTATATAGGCTTGGGTAGCCTTGTCAAAAAACAAACCCTAAAAAGGCTTACTGAATTTGTTGGAAACATAATTCTTCGGGGTCATGTGAATTTGGCACATTCACTAGAGTGGAAGGCGAAAAGCCCCAAGTGAAGGCAAATAGTCATGAGAAGTCCAAGAGACCTCTTGGAATATGAAACCAAGGGTCAGAAGATTGTGTATTGATTGTTGATTTGGGGTAGCATCAGATGTGCTCTAGGCCTCAAAATTTGCAGGAAGGCTTAGACACATGCATTCTCCAATGCACAAAAATAGTTTTCGAAAATTCCACCTGAAGAGAGTTTTATTAAAATAATTAATTATTTTTAATGGGACCCTAAGTCTAAACTTAGGAAATTAAAATAATTAATGGGTATTAATCTAAATTGTGGACGAAATTTCTAGAAGAAGGCGGAGTTCAAGTCAAATGATCCTAGCCATTGATTAGAATCTAATCTGGGTAGTTGGTTGATCAACGAGAGGATTATAAGAGGAGACTTAATGGGCACTTGGAGAACACAGCAGAGGCACATACTTAGTTACCCGAGTAAGATCAGTTTTCTCACTGGTTAAAGTTCGGCAAGAGAAAATCGAATCAGAGGGAGAGTTGCAGGTGAGAAAGGAAGAGAGGGCATCAGCATCTTCAAAGAGTGCAAGGCAGCAAGACGCGGAGCAGGAATAGGGTGACACAGTAAGAGGCAGCGCGGAGGCAGATTGACGCAGAGCCTGTGTGGGCAGCTTGACGTTGGGCCAGCGTGAGAAGTTTGACGCAAAGGGACGTAAAAGGATTCTGGGGAAGAGGAAGTATTTCACCTGGGTCAAAAATTTGTCAAGAAGCGTCTGTAAAATTTCTCATTCCTGTTTTGCTGGTTGTAATTTGTACATGAGAATTTGCTAAAGAATAATAAAACCCTCATCTGCTACACCGCTTTCCCACATTGGGTTTTTCTGAGGACGATTATTGTGATTGTATTTGTGCCAGTGTTTTTCTTTACATTTACTTTCTGCAATGTTTTAATTGTGAAGGTTGCAGTAGAATATATTTCAATATTTGTTGTAAGAACACTGAGAATAACTTATTTCTGAGATAATAAGTAGAGGAAATAATATTAATCACCACAGTAGGATTTCTATTTAGAAATTTTCACATGGTATCGGAGCTAAGGGAAAGCAGAAAGAAGAAGTCGGAAGATCCAGCGTTGAAAGGAGAAAGGAATTCGAAATTCCTGCAAGGGCAGTAATTCGAATCTCCAAGGGGCTTGCGCAGTTCAAAGCCAAGAGGATTGGATTTCGTGGGAAAACTCTCTCTGAGTGAGTCGACAGAGAGGTAAGTCTTTCCAATCGAAATTTGTCAGTGGTAGAAGGAACAGCGCAGAAGAAGATTCAACAAGAAGGGTTGTCTCAGGTGGGACGTAGTTTTTCCTACAGTGGTTGCTGAGATAAGTTAGAGTCAGAAATTGGCACAATATGGATACTCAAAGTGTCTCAGCTTTATCTACCAGATTAGATGAAGAATTCGCATGCCTAGCAAATTCAACGTCAACAAATGTTTGGTACATTGATAGAGGGGCTTCAGCTCATATGACTTGAGTACAAGAACATTTCTTGAGCTATCAAGAAGAACAAATGGACTTCCAAATTACTATGGGAAACAGAACGAAATGTACTCCAGTAGGGAGAGGTACCATAGCATTTCAGACGGAAGCGAGGACCAATATTCGAGCCACCAATGTTCTACATGTGCCAAGATTAGGAATGAACTTGATTTCAGTGTCTTGATTACAGGACAAGTGTTAAATTTAGCAAATAGGGCCAAACATCACTTTGGACAATTCTTATGAGGCAACTGATATTTTTCTTGGATTCCTCTTTCCGAGAGGTGTAGGATTCATCTAAAGATCATCCCATTCTGACATGTACAAATGAAGTTATGAATTTATTTTGATTATGGACAAATTGTCAAGGTCGGCCAGCCATCAAATTAGCCTCCTCCAGCCTTCAACGTTGCATATAAATACAAGGTGCCTCCTCCAGCCTTCAACGTTGCATATAAATACAAGGTGCCTCCTCCTCATTTTGGCATCTCATCTCATTCATCTTTCTCTCTCTCATTTTTCTAGTTGTTGCGTTGACCAGATTTGACTGAAATTTCAAGAGGCCGACTTTGACCAACGTTGACTACCCTAATTCAGGTTGTTGTGTTGACTTTTGTTGACCAGATTTGACTGGTTATTTTCATACTGTTTTGGGCCGCATTATCTTGTTGTTGAAGGCCGAGTTGACTAAGGTTGATCGAGTTGTTTTGGAGCTCAATTTCAGCTTGTTGACCAGAGTTAACTTTTTCGTTAGGGCTTTCTTTTTCTTTTGTTTTCACTGATCAGTTTGGGCAAGTGAATATTGTAAACTGTACTTGGGCAAGTAAAATTGCTCTAAGCATAGAACATACCATTGTTATCCTAAAATTAACAACAACGGATACGATGTATACTTCATGGGAAAGAAAATATACATCAACCATCCACGCTGGAAGAAGAAAAGGCAAATTGGGATTCGAAGCAATAAGTTTTATAGATTGCAGCTTGAATCACCAATGGCACTGATAGGCAACAACTATAATGGTGAGAAGGAGCAAAATGAATTATGGCACAGGCAAATGGGGCATTCACACCATGGTACACTGAGGATGCTCAGAGAGACTGTTACAGGTGTACCAATTCTTAGTAGTGAACATGATGGCTTATGCAGAGGATGTGTGCTAGGGAAGTGCGCTAAAGCAGCGTTTTCCAAAAGTAACAATAGAGAAGAATGTGTATTAGGATTGATACACTCAGATATTTGTGGTCCTATGTCCAGCAGAGCTCTTAGTGGTGGCGAATACTTCGTCACCTTTATCAATGATCACTCCAGAAAAACCTAGATCTACTTCTTAAAGACCAAATATGAGGTCTTTGATCGTTTCCAAGATTTTAAAGCTCTTGTTGAAAATATGACAGGGAAAAAGTTGAAGGTATTCCGTTCAGATAATGGTGGAGAATATACGGACAAAGACTTCACGGATTTCTGTGTAAAAGAGGGCATCAAAAGAGTGGACAGCTCCATATAATCCGGAGCAGAATGGAGTAGTAGAACAGATAAACAGAACTATTGTTGGGGCAGCCAAAACTATGTTGTATGATCAGGATCTACCTAGGTATCTATGGGCAGAAGCTTGCAACACAACAATGTATATCCAGAATAGAAATCCCCATAGATCATTGGAGAAGAAAACCCCCGAAGGGGTCTCTACAGGGAAAAAGTCAGAAGTCAGTCATCTCAGGATATTCGGAAGCGTGGCTTATTGTCACATTCCAGACGAGAAGCGTAATAAACTGGAACAGACTGCAGAAAAAGGGTATCTCGTAGGACATAGCAAGAACTCAAAGGCATACAGAATCTACATTCATAGCAGCAGGAAGATTGTAGTGAGACGGGATGCAAAGTTCATGGAGGACAGAGATTTCAGGAAATCTCGTGAGATGCCTGCAGAGGATCAGTTAGGAGATGTTTCATTAGTCCAAGAGTGGCAAGGGCAGTAAGGAGGGCAAGCAAGAGGACAGACACCTGGATCGAGTACAATGACCAGAATCAGTATGTCCTCAGAAGGAGGAAATGCAGATAGTTCTCAGCAGATGGAACGATAGGATCAAGAGCAGTTGGTTGAGCTTCCCACCACCAGTGGTAGAACCAGCAAAGAAGTACGGCAGACACTGAGGGACACAGAGGAGTTTGTTGGAGCTCCTAGAACCGAGAAAAGGCAATGTAAACAATCTGACAGATACCAAGCATTGGTAACTCAGGTTGAAGAACCCTCTAGCTTTCAGGAAGTTGTTCAACACCAAGTATGGGTGGATGCCATGGTGGAAGAATACAACTCCATCATGACGAATGATGTCTGGGAAGTAGTACCTAGACCAGAAGATAGATCAGTTGTAGGATCACGATGCATCCTACAAGATCAAGTACGCTGCAGATGGTTGTATAGAGAAGTACAAGGCAAGGTTTGTGGCAAAGGGGTATGCTCAGAAAGAAGGAATAGACTATGAAGAGACCGTCGCCCCAGTTGCTCGATACACCTCTCTCAAATATGTTATATCCCTAGCAACTCAAATGGGATGGGAGATTCACCAGATGGATGTCAAGACCGCATTCTTGAATAGGGTGATAGAAGAGGAGGTGTATATAGAATAGCCCGAAGGCTTCGAAACTCATGAGAAGAGAACTCATGTTTTCATATTAAAGAAGGCCTTGAATGGGCTCAAACAAGCACCCAGAGCATGGTATGGTCACATTGATAGTTACTTGCAACAGTTGGGACTTGTCAAGAGTGATGTTGATCCCAATCTCTACTATTTGATGGTAGAGAATGAGCCACTTATTCTAGTATTATATGTAGATGACCTGTTCCTAACTGGGTCATCCAAGCTCATCCAGGATTACAAGAAGAATCTTGAAGTTGAATTCGACATCAAGGACATGGGGTTGATGCATTATTTTCTGGGGTTTGAAGTTTAGCAGAAAAATGGGGAGATCTTCCTTGGACAAGGAAGATATGCTACAGATATTCTAAAGAGATTCAGAATGCAAGATTGTCGACCCATGGTTACTCCCATGATCACCAACTGGAAGAAAATAGATGCATCAAGAGACAAGGAAGTAGATCCCACCTTGTACAAGCAGCTCATTGGGTCGCTCATGTATATGGTCAACACTAGGCCAGACATTTGCTTTGTTGTCAACACTCTTAGTCAGTTCATGGTGGAACCAAAAAGGGTGCATTGGGAACCATCTAGGCACATTCTTATGTATCTACGGTGAACAGTCAAATATGGGTTGAAATACTCCCAAGGGGAGAACGTCAGATTGAATGGGTTCACAGATGCAGATTGGCCAGGTAGTTCAGTAGACCGAAAAAGTACCTCAAGGTATTGCTTTAGTGTTGGATCAGGGATGATATCTTGGTGCAGCAAGAAGAAGAAATTGGTAGCTCTGAGCTCAGCAGAAGTAGAATATATGGTAGCTAGCACAGCTACATGCGAAGCTATATGGCTCAGAAAATTGTTTGTGAGCTTGTTCAGAAAAAGGATGGAAGCGACCAAGGTTTACTGTGATAATCAGACGTGTATCAAACTTTCTGAGAAGCCAATATTTCATGATCGGTAGAAACACACAAATATCCGTTGTCACTTTATCAGAGATTGTATTCAACGTGGGGCAATATAGCTACAATATGTCCCCACAGGAGCGCAGGTAGCCGATATACTCACAAAGGCTCTCAAAAGAGCTAAGTTCACTCAATTCAGAGAGTAGATGGGTATTGTAGAAAATTTGTTTCAATGGCAGCAGTAGTTTGCAGTGCAGGAGCAGTTCGCAGTGGCAGTGGCAGTACCAGCAGCAACACAGATGTAGAAGTTCAAAGGGAGTTGTAGTATGGATGCAGCGTTGGTAGTGGCAGCGTCAGCAGCAGTACAGTTACAACAGCAGCGCATTAGTTGGTGGACAGCATGTCAGACATCAGCAGCGCAGAGGACGATGCTTTAAAGTCAATGCAGTATGCAGCAGCTGCATATTGCTAGAGCACATTCCTTGCTAAAAGGGAGTGTTGATTTGGGGTAGCATCGGATGTGCTCTAGGCCTCAAAATTTGCAGGAAGGCTTAAACACATGCATTTTACAATACCAGAAATCGTTTTGGGAAATTCCACCCGTTGACAGTTTTATTAAAATAATTGATTATTTTTAATGGGACCTTAAGTCTAAACCTAGGAAATTAAAATAATTAATGGGTATTAATCTAAACTGTGGGTGAAACTTCTAGAAGAAGGCAGAGATCAAGTCAAATGATCCTAGCCATTGATTAGAATCTAATTTGGGTCGTTGATTGATCAATGAGAGGATTATAAGAGGAGACTTGATGGGTACTTGGAGAACACACCAGAGGCAGATACTCAGTTACCCGAGTAAGATCGATTTTCTCACTGGTTGAAGTTCAGCAAGAGAAAATTGAATCAGAGGGAGAGTTGCAAGTGAGAAAGGAAGAGAGGGCATCAGCATCTTCAGAGAGTGCAAGGCAGCAAGACACAGAGCAGGAACAGGGTGACGTAGAAAGAGGCAGAACAGAGGCAGATTGACGCAGAGCCTGCGTGGGCAGCTTGACGTTGGGCCAATGTGAGAAGTTTGACGCAGAGGGACGCAAAAGGATTCCAAGGAAGAGGAAGTACTTCACCTGGGTCAGAAATTTGTCAGGAAGCGTCTGTAAAATTTCTCATTCCTGTTTTGTTGGTTGTAATTTGTACATGAGAATTTACTGAAGAATAATAAAACCCTCATCTACTGCACCGATTTTCTCACATTGGGTTTTTCCAAGATTATTGTCCAAAAATAACTGTCATTGTGATTGTATTTGTGCCAATATTTTTCTTTACATTTACTTTCTGCAATGTTTTAATTGTGAAGGCTACAGTAGAATATATTTCAATATTTGTTGTAAGAACACTATGAATAACTTATTTCTAAGATAATAAGTAGAAAAAATAATATTAATCACTGCAGTAGGATTTCTATTTAGAAATTTTCACATTGATCAGTATATCTTGTACAAAATATGTATTACAAGATTTATCTAAATTGGTTTATTGTCTTTGTGTGTGTTTGACAATGGTATCAGAGCCACCACAAAAGTTTTCTAGCCCTAGGATTCATTGCCACAAATCTTGAGCTTTACTAGACCTGGTTGCTCCTCGTGAACAGTCAGGGCATTGGTATGTTGGTATGTGAATCAGTGTCACCCCATCTTGCTTCACTAACAGCTTGAGAATTAGCCTGAGTAGCTAGAAGACTGTCAATCCTACCATCCCAGAAATGCATCTTACTCTTATCTACAGTCTGACTGATCCTTTCAACCTGTCCCTCTATTTACCCGCCATTCAATACTTATGTGTAGTAACACCTATTCTAGTCCTGCACTCTGCTCTACCATGCAAAGCAACATTCGAATTCAATGTTGTTTCCCTCTCTATTTGGCACTCTCATCATGGCCTAGTTGTGGTTTGCTCATCCTCTAAAACTCACGGGCCATTTTGCCCTCATGCAACTCACTTTCTATTGATGCATTTCTTTGACACCCATATGGAGCTTCTCCTCATAATAGCTTGGTATCCCAATTAATGTTGTCTGAGTTGATTACTTTGACAGAGAACAAGGTGTCCACTTGAAAGATCGAACAATTGTATGCTATAGTAATCGCTCTCATAGTCTTGTTATGTTTGAAGCTTTTTGTGCACAATGGCTTATTGTGTTTTCTTTAATATCTAGCAAAATTGGGACTACTTAATATTTGTTGTGTGAATGGCGGGATGGAAGTTTTGAATCCATAGTTCGAAGCATTGCCCTTTTTTTATTCTATCAATTTTTATATATGAAGAATTTTGTCTCTTAGAAGCCTGTGATTACTGCTTAATTTATATTTCATGGATGTTTACAAGGGTATGCAATTTGTCGGGTCATACATACTCAATCATGAGTTCTTTCTATTGCGATTTGAAGCTCACGAGGGTTGATTGTGAACTTCAATAGGTTTTTCGGCCTGTCAAGCTTCTAAGGTTATCTTTGTGAGCAAATATATCTGTTGGGAGATTTGGGGTCATCTTTCACTCTCGGATTGTGATAGGATTCCAATCGTTTTAGCCAAACACTAAAGAACATGAATGTTCCTCTCACACTGACTAGGTTGCTCCACCGATCGATCATCATATGTTCGAGCATTGAACAAGTGAAAAGGAATGATAATTGAGCACCACATTATGAAGGGTGTTTTTGCACTCAAGGTCTAAACAGGGACCCACTATTTGCCACGACATCTTCAACATGCTCATAGCTCTAGTCAAGCAAGTCGCGTAGCGCTCCTCCTCCCTCTACATATCAAGTTCGTGTGATGACTTTAACACAATGCACAGGATTGTTGGCCTATGGCATGCTATTATTGGAACTACTCTCCCAACATCACTTGAGCTATGTATATGGAGACAGGAACTAGTTCTATGTCAAAGAAATTTGAGTATGTTTATCTAGGTCCCCTGATCGATTAGTCTTTTCGGTGAGGCAATTTGTGTAGCACGCTAGCACCATATTTTCTATTACTTTGTATTGACCTAGAAATTGCAACTATGTTTATCTAGGTCCCCTGATCGATTAGTCTTTTCAGCAAGGCAATTTGTGTAGCACGCTAGCACCATATTTTCTATTACTTTGTATTGACCTAGAAATTGCAACAAGCCAATGTTGCTTTTATAGGCAAAGTGAATCATTTCTAACAAATCCCAAGCAACTCACTATTCACTACTTAGTGGGAGCAAGTCAACTAGTCAAAGAAACTAATTTAGTGTACATTTATTGATCCAAGAGCAACTTAGCTTCCTATATTATCTACAAAGAAAGTGGGGCCTTGGAGATGGGGTCCTGCCTTTTTTAAAGCCTCAACTACAGTAGCCTCCTCTTTGAAAATCGACATATTTGACCTCAAAATCTAGTGGAGCCCGCACTAGCAATCCTGTATAACAAGGCTCTATTTCCTGTTCTATCCCATCTACACGACAAGCAGTATGTAGACTAGATCAAAATATTGTGAGGCTTTTATTATTGGAACATCAAATTATTATAGGTTCATTTAGATGCCATTTGAGGTAAAATTCGGACGAGTTCTTTGAGACAATGAAAGCCAATTTCTTTGAGCTCATTGTTGATTTGGCTTTAGTCATATTCAAACAAACAGTTGAATAGCCTTTTTTGGTAGGTTGAAGCATGTTTATAATCTATCTAAAAAAAGAATATCTGTTCTTATTATTGGGAAACCTTGTGGTGATCATTACTTAATTCAATCCAACTCCAGAACCCTTTTTGATACCTGGATTCTTCTCTTCTTCTTGACATGTTAAGAGTGCAAGTTGGTAGTCGTTACTTTACCTTCTGTTGAGTCTAAGTAATATGGAGTCCTTTAACTCCTGTCAAAGCAATTTTCAATGTTGCCCAAATTTCAATTTATAGCCTTGGAACAACAATTGACATTTTTCCAATTTGAGGGGCCCTATAGCCTATTGATTTCATTTCGCATCTATTCAAAACAATGGCCATAATTGATAATTTATTAGAGTTATTGAGCACTCTAATCCTGTCTATTGTCCACAACACAGTCGAAATATGTAAAGCCATTATCGTTAATATTAAAATATGTTTACAACATGCATAGGAGAAGATTGAGTTTCTTCAACTCGAGTCGTAACTCCAGTGAGATGAATTACAGCAAAACAATCAACACTCTGAATTGGTTCTTGTTCAGAACAATTCTCTTTTTGAGTTTGAGAGAGACTCTTATCAATTCAGCACATGATCAAACTTCAAGAACAAATTCACATGAAGATGTAAAGGTTTTGCTTCCACTTCCCAAGCCCATCAACAAACCTTGGGAAGAAGTACTTAACAATAAACACAGAACCAGTCATGGATATCAAAAAAGTAACCTGTTGACGGTGCTGCACCTGCCAACATGTAAAGGGATCTCCACGGTAAGAATTCCCAATTAGACCTCAGACCGTTTGGTGTAGGAGTCCCAGCAGTGGGTCGTATGGTAATGCCTTGACCGTGATTTCGCATAGAGGCAAGTAAGATGACTTTGTTGGTAGCAAGGGTGTGACAACTGTAGTGAGTCAAGGAAGGTGCATGAGAGGTTCTAACACATGGGGGTTGAGATGAGTGCGCCCCTTGGCAACCTGTAATAGTACTCGGATGGGAAGGGAACACATGAGCGAAGATGCATCACAAGCTGGAAAGCAAGTTAGCTGGCAATCCAAAGTGATGGTTAAACCAAAAACACATTTCAGAAAGATTCATACATACTCATACAGAATAAACAAGATAGTTGGAATACAATACAACATATGCATGAAACGTATTGGCTCTTATTCTATAAAGAAGTGTAAGTTCCAATCATACAATACATCCATGTCCAACCACTGGCTCCAATAGTGGAAAGTTACAGCCACATCCATCTGCTCCTCCAAAGAGATGCACTAGCTCGTGCTAGAAAAGCCAAGGCACATTACAATACTGTCCAAGCTCTCTCCAAGATCGTCTTATCGGAAGCTTCGCTGACCAAAAGCCTTTACAATGAGTTTGAGGTTCTATTTATAGCAAAGGGTGGGGTGACCCTTCACATTCCCCTTTATGACAGTTCATATACCATCATGACTCTTCATCTACTTTATGACTGTTACATCCAACTATTGACACTTGACCTTCCACTTGACATGACGTTACATTACAATGCACATGTGCTCATGGGAGACAAAAGGACCTGAGCAAGCCATGTAAGACATCACTAACACTCGGTCCGTTGAGGTGAGACCAACTCTTTGACATGCTTGTGATGGTGAAGGTGGTGAGTTGATGCCAAGCTTGGTCGTCTGTGATGGTGTGCATGCACCCCATGGTGACATCTTGTCGAAGCAAACTCTTGCCTCCGTTGCATCCAGTGCATTGGTATGGCTCCTTCGTCCAACTCGTCCGCTAACATGCACATGGTCTTCTTGGGTGCGGCTGAACCGGCAACACACTGATGCATAGTGTCCGTGTTGATCTTCAAGTGTGTGCTGGTGGTCATGCGCATCAACTTGCCGAAGTACATGTTCAGCTCCAGTTGGACTTGCTTATTGTCTTCGCCTTGGTGAGTGTGCTGAATGGGTTGGATCGCATGCGTGCACACAATGACATGCATACTGTTGAATCCCTTGCATGCGACCAACAACACTGCTCACCATGTCTGCTCTGTGCCAGCTGCTAGGATGGATCTTTAACTTGTACGAGTGCAATTTCATCCGTGAATGTATGTTGCGCCCCCTGTTGTTCCTGTCCCTGTTGCAGTCATTCGCTTGTCTGTGCAGCTTCATGTTCGTCGTCACCCCATAGCTTGAGTCACCAAAGTTGTTATCATCACCAATGGATCTTCTTGAGCTTGCAACTTTGTTCCGCCTCTGTGTTGTCAATAACCTTCCTCTCGTATTCACTGCATCTCGTATGCTGCCTTCAACTGTCATACATGATGTTGCTATTGTCATATCTTGATGTCCTTGCCTATGAACAGCTTGATGTCTTCGTGAGTAGGCAAACTCATAGACACTTGATCGACTGCATCCCCAAGTGTGGTCTGAACGATGTCTTCAACTCTGCTCTCCTAGAAACCATTGTACTTGTGTTGTTGAGAGGCAGATGAACACCTGTGATACCTAGAGACATGGCAACACTCATGGCAAGTAATCTGTCAGTCGAAAACCAAACTGAACTTGAGAACTGATTTGCAACATACCTGTGTGACTAATCATGAAGGTCGCACAATTTCGGTCGGGAGGTCGGGAGACTAAGTGTCAAGACTGCGCAAGGTACAGTCTAGGCCGCTAGGAGGTTGACTGACTACTGCAACTACGCAATGCACAATCCAATCTGGCTGCTGACTGCTAGAAATGCGCAATCTCAACTGGCAATGGTTGCAAGCTCAGTGACTGCATTGCGCAATTTTTGGACCAACAGTCACTATCCCTCGGAAATGCACAAAGCAATCCTAGAGAACAGTGGTTGGGAAAAAATGTGCATTTCTGGAGAGGAAGACAGAGCCTTCCTTCCCCAAATTGCGCAATGTTGTCTCAGTGAAGGCAGAGTCCGAGCCAAGGTTGGCCAGACTCGCTGACGAGCAACTGAAAGTGAATGTGAATACGAATGCATGGTGATACTGAGTGTAAGCATGATTGAATGATCGTGCATGCAAACGATGAATGACAGATTCAGAGAACGGAACAACATGCACGTGGGTGAGGCGAGCGCCAAATCGGCGACTGTTCGTGAAAAACAGTTTCATGCATGCGGCAGCAGTGAGATTTTGATGAAAACTAAAATAATGCTAGTACAAGCTAGAATGTATCAAAACGACAGCAAGCGCTCACTGCAATCAAACAGACAGCATTCATACGAAGCGAAATACAAAAAGCGTCAGAAATGCAACACAAGTCATTGAAAGCGGGCTTACCCCAAAACAGCTGAGTTGAGTGTATCGACAGCTCCTAGATGTGTTGTGGGATGTCAGAGCCGCAAGGTTGATGTGAGGAATGAGCTTTGCGGCGTACGGTTGATAAGTTTTGATAACATCGAGGTTGTGTTGCGCATGCCACAAATCTTGGAAAAGCGACACTTGGTGAGAGGTTTCTGAAATGATCCTTGCATGTAACCTCCAACTGCTAAAAATATATCCTTGAAACAAGGGATGCATTTGCATGCTGCCTTGGGAGAAGCAGCCCATGCATGCAAGTCAGTTTTGCTCAGTCCCAGAGGGAACTAGTCAACTCAGCCGCACATGCAAGAGATTGCTCGACTGCTGGGAGAAAATGCGCATTTCTGGCTAGGAGCTAGGTTGGTTGCCTAGGGGATTTACGCAATTTCTGGGTAGAACAGCTGACTGCTACCCAGATTTGCGCAAATTCTGGGCTGAGCAGCCCTGCTGGGGAAAATTGCGCAATTTTCCCTATGAGTGTTGACTGCCAGAATTGCGCAATTCTGGAGCCCAGCAGGCTGCCAGTCATGATTGCAATTTCTGCAGGGAAGGTTGGCTGCCCTCTAGAATTGCACAATTTCTTGGGGGAGTTGCTCAGCCTGCAGTTGGACCAAGTAGGAGTGATTGGCCAGTGAGGGGAATGCATCGAGTTATGATCGACAGGCTGCCTTAAAAACACTGAAGCTTGCATACTTGACACAGCAGGACATGTTGCTGTGAAGGTTGGAAAGGAGGCTCCAAAACGAAGCTGAGGCAAAATTTTGTAGGGTGTTTGTAGCTGCTACAACACTTGGCGACACACTAGTAGAACCCAGCTCTCCAAATGGACTAGTAGAAGTCTAACACCTCAAGAAGTATTGTTTAGTTCTCAGCTCCTCTTGGTTTCCACACTAGCTTGATTGCAAGATGTAGCATCTGCCAAGCTCTTGGTCGATTGACACACATTCCAAGCCAAGGCAACACAGTTTTTTCGATTGGGGTTGAGGGGTATATTGGTGCACAAGCAGTATAGTCGTCAGAGTCTTAATTTCATCTCTAGTGTTGCTCCGCTCCCAGCAAGCCTAGACAGTACCCCAACGGAGTCACATACAAACACAAGCATGGCTCCACTACCAGCGAGTCTAGTCAGTGCCCCGACAAAGTTACTTGGATCACCTCTCTACACAAGAAGCCTTTCTCTTCTTTCGCCTTATTCATTTTCATTTTTTCAAACTTTTTTCACTTTTTCATTTTTCATCTTCGTAATTGTGCATAGCACTTATTCATTCCAGAGGCGGAAGAGGGATCCCGACTTATTGAGAGCAGAAGAGGTTGTTCCTGCAGAGAAGTAGTTTATTATACCTCTAACGTGCTTGTTAAGGTTTTCCCTCTCACCTTACTCTACTTGACTAAGCTGACAAGAATTAACCCAAAAACAAACGACTAGAGTAGGTGATACTAGTGAACGCCACAAGCGTTGTGTTTTCACCAAGGTTCACTTCAAACAGCACATATTTTCCATTGATGTATCATGGACTGAAGACAACAAGTTCTTACATAAGAGAGCGGACAACAGATAACCAAATGTTGATAGTTGTACAAGTCCTCTCGTACTTTACCCAACTTGTTTCAAGAGTCATACATGGTTTCATGCGAAACTAACCTACAAACAAAAAAAGCAAATAAACAACAAAACAAAGCAGAAGCAAAAGTGAAAGCAAAGCGAGTAAGCGAACAGACCAACAAAGCAAGTAAGAAAACAGACTGAAAACAAACACTACTCCTACTCCTAAGCTAACGGTGCATGGACCATCTCACTAAGTGATTTTTCCAATGCAGCCACCGGCGCATTGGTTGACCCATGTTGGTGAAGGCATGGTTCGCGAACAAGACAACTATGCGAAACAGCAAACAAGAAAGATATAACAGCGAAGACGAACACACTCCGTGTTCACAAGCGACCACAAAACAGAGATGAGTGAAGCGCATGACATGCACTCTGTGGAGCTGCCATGGTGTTGTGTTACACTGCATGCAGATGTTGAGGGTGTGCATTCTCTTGACTGTGACATGCAAGCAAACATGAGAAAGGTAGACCACATATGTTGTGCATGTGTGCTTGCTGTGTAAGATTCCTCCAACACATGAGCGATGGAATCGTGTCGTCCGAGTGGAGAAAGCGAAATCTAGGTGTTTGGTTGATCTTCAATGCAAAGCAGAGAGTGATGAGGAGCCTTGAGTGTTTCAACAATTTCTTGACCAGAAGTGAAACCAACCTCAGGACAGCGAGTGCCTGACATAACCATCAGCTCGGGCTGAAGTGCCTCGACAGTCTACAAGGTTTTAAGTATTAGGGGGTTTACGCAGTGCATTATATTAGATATCATTTTTGGGATTCAACTGCGTTAAGTAAGTCATTCACGTATGACCATTTCCATGAGAGGTAGTCGTAACTGACTAATTTCTCATGATTTTTGAATAGTTCACTTAGCACTCATTGACAGATAGATCATCGTAGACCGGTGTCTTAGACAGATTAACAACGATTGAATCAACATCATGATCAGATGACAAAGTAGAGAGATCATGATAGCGAAGATCAAAAAATTTAGGATGTTTGTCAGCATCCACATGATTTGATGAATCGGACAGAGGGGTAGATGAGAAGCAAAGATGTTCACCCTCTGTGTTTTCAGAAATGAAAGATGACAGATTGGACGGATTTCCAAAGTAAGATGTGTCATCTTCGCGCTGTGATGATAGACTGACATCCGACGTGTCCTCTGAACACTGAATGATCAAAAGTAGAAACATCCAAAAATGGAATTTCACAGGGGAAATCAACAGTAGTAGAATCACAAGGGATGTCAAGATGAAGCAGATGAGGCACGGTTGGAAGGGAGTCATCCTTCACTGCGGGTTCTTCTTTAGATTCCCACACTCACTCATCATGAATGATGGCGCAGATTGGCTGCATAGCACCAACTCCATCAACTTGTTGAAGTACATGCGCATCAACTTGTCGAAGTACATGTTTAGCTCCATTTGGACTTGCTTATTGTCTTCGCCTCGGTGAGTGTGCTAAATGGGTTGGATAGCAGGCGTGCGCACAATGACATGCATACTGTTGAATCCCTTGCATGCGACCAACAACACTGCTCACCATGTCTGCTCCGTGCCAGCTGTTGGGATGGATCTTTAACTTGTACGGGCGCAGTTTCATCCGTGAATGTATGTTGCGCCCCCTATTGTTCTTGTTCCTGCTGCACTTATTCGCTTGTTTGTGCAGCTTCATGTTCACCGTCACCTCATAGCCTGAGTCTCCAAAGTTGCTATCATCACCAATGGATCTGCTTGAGCTTACAACTTTGTTCCGCCTGTGTTTTGTCAACAACCTTCCTCTCATATTCGTTGCATCTGATATGGTACCTTCAACTGTCGTTCATGATGCTGCTATTGTCATATCTTGATGTCCTTGCCTATGAACAGTTTGATGTCTTCGTGAGTAGGCAAATTCATAGACACTTGATTCACTGCATCCCCAAATGTGGTATGAACAGTGTCTTCGACTCTGCTCTCCTGGAAACCATTGTACTTGTGTTGTTGAGAGGCAGATGAACACCTATGATACCTGGAGACATGACAGCACTCATGGCAAGTAATATGTCATTCGAAAACCAAACTGAACTTGCGAACTGATTTGCAACATACCTGTGTGACTGATCATGAAGGTCGCGCAATTTCGGCCAGTAGGTCAGGAGACTGAGTGTCAAGACTACGCAAGGCACAGTCTGGGCAGCTGGGAGGTCGGCTGACTACTGGAATTGCGCAATCCACAGTCTAGACTAGCTACTAACTGTTGGAATTGTGCAATGCGCAATCTCAGCTGACAATGGTTATAGGCTCAGTGACTGCATTGCGCAATTTTCTGGGCCAGCAATCACTGTCCCTCTGAAATGCGCAAAACAATCCTAGAGGACAGTGGCTGGGCAAAAATGCGCATTTCTGGAGAGGAAGACAGAGCCTTCCTTCACCAGATTGCGCAATGTTGCCTCAGTGAAGGCAAAGTCCGGGCCAAGGTTGGTCAAACTCGCCAACAGGCAACTGAAAGTGAATGTGAATATGGATGCATGGCGATACTGAGTGTAAGCATGATTGAATGATCGTGCATGCAAACGGTGAATGACAGATTCAAAGAACGGAACAACATGCATGTGGGTGAGGCAAGTCACCAAATCAACGACCGTTCGTGAAAAACAGTTTCATGCATGCGACAGTGGTGAGATGTTGACAAAAACTGAAACAATGCTTGTAAAATCTAGAATGTATCAAAACGACAGCAAGCGCTCACTGAAATCAAGCAGACAGCATTCATACGAAGAAAAATACAAAAAGCGCCAGAAATGCAACACAAATCATTGAAAGCGGTCTTACCCCAAAACAGTTGAGCTAAGTGTGCCAACAACCCCTAGATGTGATGTGGGATGTCAACGCTACAAGGTTGATGTGCGGAATGAGCTCTGCGATGTCCGGTTGATGAGTTTTGATAACATCGAGGTTGTGACGCGCATGCCACAAATCTAGGGAAAGCGACACTTGGTGGGAGGTTTCTGAAATGATCCTTACATGTAATCTCCAACTGCTAAAAATAGATCCTTGAAACAAGGGATGCCTCGATCCCGGAGGGAACCAGTCAACTCAGCCTCACATGCAAGAGAATACTAGACTACTGGAGAAAATGTGCATTTGTCGCTGGGAGCTGGTTTGGCTGCCCCGGGGATTTGCACAATTTCTAGGCAGAGCAGCTGCCTGCTGCCCTGATTTGCGCAAATTCTGGGCTGAGCAACCCTGCTGGGGAAAATTGTGCAACTTTCACTAAGTGTTGACTGCCAGAATTGCACAATTTTCACCGAGTGTTGACTGCCAGAATTGCGCAATTCTGGACCCCTGCAGGTTGCCAATCAGGATTGCGCAATTTCTGCAGGGAAGGTTGGTTGCCCTCCAGAATTGCGCAATTTCTTGGGGGAGCTGCTCAGCCTGCAACTGGACCAAGTCCGGGTGATCAACCTGTGAGGGGAATGCATCGAGCTGTGATCGACAGGCTACCTTTGTGCAAGAAAAACATTGAAGCTTGTGTACTTGACGAAGCAAGACAAGCTACTATGAAGGTTGGAAGGGAGGCTCCAAAAGGAAGCTAAGGCAAAATTTTGGAGGGTGGTTGTAGCCACTACAACATGTCCTTTCACATTCCATACTACTCCAAACCAATCGAGTTTCAAAGTGTTGGGTTTCTTCAGGATAATTCATCATCACCTTCTCGACTTCCACGTCCACATCAAATTATCAAATGCTAACATTGTGATCGAGTTGGCCATATGAAAGATCAGTGTTTGGCTCTTCGCCCTTGTAAGCATTGTGGAAAACATACTCATGATTTAGACAGATGTTCAACACACAAGAATCTTGCAAGAGCAAAGATTCACCTTGGATGGATCACTTCTTTGCAATGGTCTTCAGCAGCCAAGAATATATATCAGCCATACCACAGAGTTCATTCTTGTGTATTGACATGTCTTGCAATGGAGAAATGTGTATCTTCTCACCCTGTATCTAACAGGAGGGGGAATTAATAGTCAACTACCAGCTTTAAAGATATATCAAATGAGCTTGAGCCAAAGCCAGAGCTTAGAGTCAGAGTCAAACAGTGCCAAAGTCAAAGTTGTAGCCAGAAACAAATTCATGAGCATGATTTGGTTGGTGGCCAGCCTTAAACCACCGTCAGTAGAAGACTTCAGCTTCTACTACCCATTTCATTAGTTTATGGTCATCTTTAAACCATCATCAATGAGCACTTCCATTTTGCAGAAGACTTCAGCTAACCAGACTCAAAATTATTTCAAGAACTGCTTCGAACCAAGTTTCCAAAGTCGGTGGACATCCTTAAACCACCACCAGTAGAAGAATTTGGCTTCTACGACCTCATTTGATCACATCCAGACATTGGCTTCCATATACTTTTGTATTTGAACTCTCTTCTTGGACTTACATACACCCCTTCAAAAAAGGGGGGAAATGTTGGAAACATATTCCCAAAGGATTATGTCAATTTGGCACATTCACTTGAGTAGAAAGCGAGAAGCCTCAAGTGAGGGCCAATAGTCGTGAGAAGCCCAAGAGACATCTTGGAATATGAAACCAAGGGTCAACAAATTGTGTATTAACATGCATATCCTGTGAATAATACGTATCACACAACATATCTAAATTGGTCTATTGTTTTTGTGTGTGTTCAATAGAGTCTCACAAAATACATATATTGTTAGTTCAAAAATCCATGGGTAAATTTAGTAAATTGTGATCTAGAAAAGTTGTTTGGGAGTTTAAAATTCATTCTTGCAGATGCTAGAAGATCATTCAGGATTTTTGATCATGGGATGGAGGGCAACGATTTTAGCATGCTTTAACTTCTAGTCTTTTGATTCAAGATTGGGGGCAACTTTATACCCCTAGGATGTGGTTAAAGAGATCAAAGTTTTGAATGTTTATGGTCTTTAGGCAAATAGGGTCACCAATTGGGTGAAGATTTTCAGTATGGAATTTATTAGACACAATGATGTCATCTTGAGGGGGATCTCAACTTTCCTATTGGCAAAGCAGAAATCTAGGGTCCCAGAACTCAAGTTGATCCTTTGCCTATTTTTTTCTTGAAGAGATTGGAGGAGTTGGGTCTTTATGATATAGAGCTTACCAAGTTCGGACTTAGCTAGAGGAACAGGAGGGTGAGGGAGGAGAGAATTGAAAAAATGCTAGATAGATTCCTTTTGTCAAAAACATTAACAAGATGATACAGATGCAGAGTTAGATCAATTTCCTATCTTTCTTGAAATGGCAACATTAGGGAGGAAGCCTCCAAGTCCTTTTAAGTTCAGTCATAATTGGATGGAGGAGAATGATTTCCAAATCGGAGTTACAAACAGTGTTACATTCATTCCAAAAGGAAAAATCCCAAGAAATGATGACTGACCTGTGGAGTTTTTCTTAAGTTTCTTTTAAGACTATCAAGGAGGATTTGTTGAGAGTTGAAGAGTCCAACACTTTTGGTAAAATGTTTGTTCCTACAATGCTACTTTTATAGCCCGTATTCCTGAATCTGATAATCCCTCTTCATTTTAAGATTTTAGCCCTTTCCATTGTGTACTTGTATTTATAAAATTGTGGCAAAAATCATAGCTATGAGAGTAAAGAATTTGTTATCTACCTCCACTTCTAGTAAACAGTCTGATTTCCTATTGGGCAAACAGATTCATGAAGCTATAGGCACACAGCCTAGGAGGGCCTCCACTCTATTTAGACAAAACATTTACAAGCCATGGTTGTTATATTGGATCTATTGAATGCTTATGATAGGGCTGGTTAGCTATTCTTAAGGACGATTTTGATCTATCTGGGGTTCAATGTTCATTTTGTTGACTGACTGATGAGTTGTGTCACCTCGATGGTTTTCTTGTTTTAATAAATGGATCAACATCAATATTCTTCAAACAAGGTAAGGGGCTGAAATGGGAGTTGCCCTCTATCACCTCTGTTAGTCCATGTTATTGAAGAAGGCTTAACCAGGGCTTTACCAAAGGCAAAGAGAACAGGTTCTTTTTAATGTATAAAAATAGGGAGAACCTTATATCTATCAACATCTGCTATTTTCGGATGATATTTTACTTTTCCAAGATGGAGATAAGTCAACAATCTCTTTTTTGAGGGTTAATGAAGATAATATAAAGGCCCTTTCTCAGTTGTTCCCTTTTCAATGAAACTTACAAAACAGTTTAAAGCATCTTGGGTTTTATATGAAAACCTAATGACTATGTTAAAGAGGACTAGGATCGGCTTGCAGTTAAGGTAGACAAAAGGCTTGTTGTATGGTGCAAGTTGCAACAAATGGTTATAAAGCAGGGGAAGGCTTGTGATAGCCAACTCAATCTTAGAAGCCATCCCAATTTATTGGATGTCTTTATCATTCATCCCAAAAGCTATACTTGAAAAGATAAGGAGAATTGGCTTTAGATTGCTCTAGTTAGGCGATAAAGAAAGGCAAGCCATTGTGTGCATAAAATGATGGGAAATTGTAATTCCCAAGGAATTTGGTGGATGGGGACTTCGAAATATCCATCAATTTGCAAAAGACTTGGATGCAAAATGTGGGTGGAGATTGATTACACGCAAGGGCCTTTGGGGTCAGGTTGTCATTAAAAAATATGTGGAGCCTGACAATGTAGAAGACTGGATTAGGAAACCTATAAAGTTTTATCATGATGCCTGTATACTATGGAAGGAAGTGGTATTGGAATTTTCTGTAATTGGAACTTGGAAGATGGCTTGGGAAAAGATCCATGGATAGGATGTGGTGAAAATTACAGATTTCGTGAAATTTGGCAACTACATTGCCTGAAAAGGGCTACTTCGCTCTCAACCAGATGACAGACCCTGATCTCATTCTGATTTGGAAGCAAGTGTGGAAAAAAACAGATGATTGGGTTAAATGATGAGGACGCTCTAGCTTAGGAAGGGTACATTGCCTCTTTAAGGTCTACTCATGTTTGAATAAAAGAATCTGAGGATGAATTGATTTGGTCAAAGAATCCAGCTGGTGGAAATTACACCCCTAGGATTAGCTATAAGGTTCTCTGTGAACGTTATGCTTTGGGGAATCTGGAGTGGTGGTGTAAGATTATTTACAAATTTAAATGCCCCCTCAAGTCAAGGATTTTTATGTGGTTGGCCATTCAAACACAAGTTTCTTGCGACAATATGCAGAAGAGAAGCAGGCATGGACCCAAAAGTTGTTACTGTTCACTCTGCAAGGACGATAAGGAGACTATTCAGCATATGTTTTTATTATGCCCCTTGGTTGTTCAGGTATGGAAAGAAGTGTAGATTCTGACTGGGATGAAGGACGTTTGGGTGGGGAGGAGGTTGGGGGCTTCACTGGAGGGCTGTATGAGAAATTGGTGTGCAAACATAAATTTAAAGAGATATAAAGCTTTGTCAATTTATCGCATGGGGTATTTAGCTGGCGAGAAATGCTAGTTTGTTGACAAGCTCATTCCAGCTATAAAATGTGCTTCTCAAGGACTGAATATTCTTAACGGCTTTAAAGAAAGTAAAAGTGAGAAACCTCAAAGACAAACTGCCGTGGAAGAGGTGGATAGATCGGAAGATTCAGCTGTTTTCAATAGTGCTTCAAGGAGATCCACAGGTCAGCGGAGCGGATGTAGTTTTGTACTCGAGGCAAATGTTCCAATGACTTTGCAGAACTTATGGCTCTGAAATTAATTCTAACCCTTGCAGCAGATTAAGGTGTCCCCAAAATTCAAATATTTGGTGATTCTTGTGGCGATAAATTGTATGCAGTGGTTAAACTCTTTTGAAAAAAATCTTATTAAGGCCCATCTTTGAGGAGATTCAAAATCTCATTTCCAGTTTTTATCATATTTATTTTCACCATGTTTATAGGGAAAGGAATGAATTTGCAGATGGACTATCCAAGGCTGGTCTCATGTTGGCTGCAGACCAATGGAACATCTGAGAATATGAGGATGGACGGTCCTCCAATTTTGATTTTTTTGTGATAGAGATATGTTATGTTCTTATTGGGGATTTTCAGGTCAATATACGGTGCTTCTATGTTGAAACGTGACGATATATGCCCTGCTGTTGGTGCTCATATGAGACTCTTTTGGGGACTGTACTATGAGTTTCCTGGCACTGTAATGTGGTTTTTATGGGACTGTAATGTGAGTTTATTTTCTGGGATTGTCTTTTCAAGACAAATATGTACAGAAGCTTCTGGTGATGGGGACAGAAATATCAATACGATTACTTAGAATTCTGATATTAGGGATACTGTTGAAGGAATCAAGACACGCTGAGAAGAACAGAAGGTATACAATCTTGATTTTGTTAATGAAATACGATTTTTTGTGTGGAAAAAAATATGCACACATGCAAGCAAATACACATGAATTCACAGAAGCAGGCTAAGTGGTGTGCATATGAATGGGTGGATGAATGGAAAGTAATTTTTTTTATAAACGTGTGAATAAATGACTATACACACATAGATCAACACAAACGTGCTTGCCAAGAAGGGAAAGTATATGCTGTACAGTGTACACATATGAAAGGATGAAAACCCTCTTATTATTTTTTAATTATTTTACAATATAAAAAAAGGATGTCAATATGATTGTGAGCATCTGCCAGCAGAGGATTGTGGGGTATCAAATTTTCAACAAATGGAAGGATGGAATGCTTAACAATACTCGGGGAAACTTGATTTGATATCATTATTTTTAGTGGAATTGTGTAATCACTTTGAGATAGCTTAAATTTTTAAGAGTTATTTCTCATTATAAATATATATTCAATTTCCATTGGGCATCCCAGCATAGTATATAGGCACCACAGGAATTAAAATACAAACTTGCAGAAGAAAAATTCTTAGTACTTGCTTACAGGATAGCAAACAGCACGGACAGGTAAGAGGGTGAATGAAAGAATGAGTCCCTCTTGGGAAACCAAAAAACACCTTGTGTTATAACCACTTCACCAGAGATATAGCAAAGTATGCATTTAATATAACTGAGATATAGGTAAGAAATGTAGGTCTTTTCTGACAGCATAAAAATAAAAATATATTAAGAAGTTCCATTATAGCCAGAAATTGAATAAATAGAGAACTTCGAACATAAGATTGGGAAAGAGCTGTGCTAAAGGACCTCAGAAGTTTTACATGAAAATTTGGTAATTTACCCATCCTTTGGTCTTTTTGAATATATGACATGTGGGCCTCAATTCCTTTGCAGAGTTTATATAACGAGGCCTTCACACACACACACACACACATATATATAATTTTCATTTAACACTCATTTTTTAATTCCATGGTTCAGAAGATGTACAAGGCAACATGCACAGTTTTTTGGCCACTTTTTCCTTGTCTAGTAGACCATTTTTGGACTTATATATAAGTATAGCTATCTCCCATGAACTTTTTTTTAAAAGGTAAGCTTCAAAAGCTGATGCATGAGAAGAAATTTCAAGAGGACGTTACAATATAAGATATTGAAGAGGGCAGAATTTTATGATAGAAATTATGGACGTGTAGGAGATGTGTAGCACTACAAAAATAATAGCCAAGTGAATAAAGAAAACAAGGATGTAACCAGGCTCCATCAAACATTCAATATGAGAAGTCAAAATGAATATGTTTTATTCCAATGTTCAAGCAAAATTAAAAATGAAGACCTAAACATGCAAACAAAATGAAGAGCTTAAGAGGGAAGGGCTCAATCAGGAAGAAATAAGGTCAAGTTTCAGTAATTTGACACCACACTCTGATAGCAAACTGTAATAAAATGATTTGAAATGAGCATTTGCATCATTAAGGAGTTCTATTTAGTATTTAATATGCCCAAGTCAACTTGATCCAATTTGGAAGGTGAGCCCTCCCAGCAGTGACATATGACATGAAAAAATAAGATACTTCAACAATTTCCTGGAAACAACCATGCAAATGAGAAATACAAAAATACAACACCTCAGGATTTGGGTTTGTTTAAATAAATTTTTAATTTTAAAACAATGAGCTCTTCATTTTAATTAGACATAAGAAAGAACATTCCACAAACCACTATAAGAAAGCAAGCAAATTGCAAGAAATATTTCCATAGCAAACATTCACATAACTACACTTCAAGATTTCAGGCAACCTCCCTAGTTAACTCTTCCGCTGAGACAATAATTAAATGAAAAAAATGCATTTGGCCAATATAAGCATTGTATGGTTAACATGCAATACTGTGATTGCATATTTTCAATGAGCCTGAAATCAACATGGCTCTCATAAAATGCTCTCTTCGGAGGTGTAAAACTTTAGTGATTAGGGTAAACTTTAGATTCTCACTATTTCACAATACATGTTGATTTGGGGTAGCATTGGATGTGCTCTAGCCACGAAATTTGGTGGAGAGGTTAGGGCACATGAGATCTCCAATACCCAGAAAGGGTTTGGGCAGATTCTAAACAGTTCAAGAGATATTAAAATAATTAATATTTTTAATGGAGTCCCTAAGTTTAAACTTAGGGAAAATAAAATATTAATGAATATTAATATGAATCTGTGTTAGAGTAGTCCAAAAGACATGGATCAAGCCAGATCTAATCTTAGCCGTTGATTAGGGACTTAATCTCGGCCATTGAATCGTCAACAGGAAAAGTATAAGAAGAGGCTTGAGAGTCACTTGGAGATCACACCAAATGATCAGTCATTCTATTCTCTAGAGCGGGGTTGCTAAGAGAAGTAGAATCAGTGATCGGGAGAGCAACTGAAGGGCATTGAGTACAGAGGAACAGAGAAGGCAGAGATTGTGTCGGGAGAGCAGCGCAGCAGCCAAGGAGGGTGACGCAGAGCCAGCAGGGGCTCACGCAGGGCCACGCAAAGGCAGCCAAGTGTTGCACAGAGCACCAGAGGGGCCAGCGTAGCTGACGCAGAGGCTCCCAAAGCTGACGCAGGGCCTCCTGGGGCTGACGCAGGGCCAGCGTGAGACAGAGAGGGGCTGACGCAGTCCAGATTGGGCAGACGTTGGGGTTGCAGGAGCAGTTTTGTGCTGAGGAGCTACCGGAAGGGTTTTCTGGGGTTTCAGCCAGGAGATTTCTCTCAAACTGTGAGGTATAGCTGCTAAGGAAATTCTCTGTTGGGTAGGCCAGTTACGGCACCCAGATTGTACTCTGATATTGCTTAATAAGAAAACCCTCAGATAGCTGCACCAGTTTTCCCGCATTGGGTTTTTCCGGGGACATTGGTCCAAAAATAATGGTGTCATGTGGTGTGTTTGTTCTTGTTTCTTTTAGTCGCTGATCTGTAATATGTTGAGCATGCACTGGTGTTTATTTTCAGTATTTACTTTGTAAATAACTTGTTAAAGAAAAATTAACAAGTAGGTAGGAATAAATCAGGAAAAGTGCATGAAGGGTTTCTAAATTAAGTAAACTTAGAAACTTCAACAATACAGAGCATAAACCCATTTGTTTGGCAGCTATTCAGAACAGCATATTTTGAGATTTCTATTTCAAGTCCTACAACAGCGGAGCAGCCTCAAGGACCAGCCCAAAGTTAATATTCACAACCATCACCAAGTTCACAGATTTTTTTCTGAAAGGTTTGGCATTCTGCCATTTTTAAGAAATGGCAAATAAATTCCTACGTTACCGGATCCGCTGAAGGCAAGAGGTGGAACCGCGGATCCCCGAATCCGAAACTGGTACAGATACAGATACGCTAGGATCCGTGTACGGTCAATTAGTGACTTAGTTAATGACTATCTGCCAATGTATATATCTAAAGATTTAAATAAAATTACGCGTGGTTTTTTAATACCATCTGCCGGCTTTTATATATATATATAGATTTCAATAAAATTATGCATCAACATTTTTTTAATAACCTTTCAATATAAAGATCTCTGATTTAATTAAAAAGTTTATTTATTTTAAATAAACTTTCAATCATAAAGATCTTTGATTTATATATATGAATAATAAAGTTATTTTAAATCAATTTGTTTTTTTAATAAGCTTTCAATATAAAGATTTCCGATTTAATTAAAAGGTTTATTTTGATGTTAATATATATATGATAAAGTTATTTTAATTTATTTACGTATCATAGTTTTTAATACCATCTGATTGATATATATATATATATATATATATATATATATATATATGCTTTTTGGTTTATTTTGATGTTAATATATATATAATAAAGTTATTTTAATTTATTTACGTATCATAGTTTTTAATACTGATCTGATTGATATATATATATATAATAAAGTTATTTTAATTTATCTACGTATCATAGTTTTTAGTTTTTAATACCATCTGATTGATATATATATATATATAATAAAGTTATTTTAATTTATTTACATATCATAGTTTTTAATACCATCTGATTGATATATATATATATATATATATATATATATATATATATATATTATATATTATATATGCTTTTTAATACCATCTGGCATATATATATAAAGATTTTATTAAGATTACGGGTGAAGTTTTTAATACCATCTTCCCGTATATATATAGATAAAGATTTCAATAAAAATATGCTTCAAGTTTTGTTAATAACCTTTCAATAACCTTTCAATATAAAGATTTCTGGTTTAATTAAAAAGTTTATTTTGAGGTTAATATATATGTATAATAAAGTTATTTTAATTTATTTATTTTAAATCAATATGTTTTTTAAATAAGTTTATAATATAAAGATTTCTGATTTAATTAAAAAGTTTATTTGGATGTTAATATATATAATAAAGTTATTTTAATTTTTTTATTTTAAATCAATATATTTATGTTTAATAAACCGTATGTTTTGTATTTTATTTTAAATTTTTTATTTTTATAAATCATAACTTATATAACTTTATGTTAGGTTGTTAAAAATCAAAATATTTTTTAATTTTTATAAATTAAAAAAAATATATATTTTATGTAATAACTTTATTTTAACAATTATATCAATATGTTAGCATTAATATTTATATGTTTATTTGTTTGTTAGTTTTTAAATTTCATCATTTCAGTGTTCAAATTCATAAATTATCTAATAATTTTAGTTCTAATGTTGTGATTCATGAATGGTTTTGATTTTAAACATCAAATGTATTTTCTAAAATTTTAAAAAATATTATTATATATTTTTGTACTTGCCGTATGCTCCTCGTATCCGGATCCTGCCTTTTCAAAAATGCAAAGGATCCGTATCCGGATCCGGATCCGTATCTGTATCCGTATCCGAATCCTGGTAACTTAGATAAATTCACTAGGTTCAGAGAATTTAGTTGTGACAATTTGAATTACAACAACCCATTCAGATTTGTGATTTTTTTGTTAAACTTTAATATCTCTGTGTGTGTGTCCCTTATAAAGGACAGAATGGTGAAAAACAGAAGAGAGAATTGACGTGGTCCCCTCCAAAATATAGCCAGATAAAAGTTAACTTTGATGGAGTGTCCAAAGTGAACGCCAAGCTAGACAGGTGATCATATTGGGCAGGTGCAGAAAGTATATTACCAACTCCTAGGAAAAAGTACAAGCAATTTAGTAGAATGTCACAGTGTGATAGCAGGGACCACTGAAGCAGCATCAAAGATGAGGGATGCCAAGGTGATCTCCAAAGAGGACTCCAGAGTCCAAACAGAATATCTGCCAGTAAGTCCTGGGAGCTCCAAAGAAAACTCAATTGGGCCTAGAATATTAAAGAAATATTTGAGGAAGTGGAATTTTGACAAATTAAAAGATCAGCCAATCAAACGGCTGATTGGACGGCAAATAAAAACCATGATGTCATGGCTCAGCTGATGTGGAGTACACTGGTATCATGGAAGATGGTGATTAGAAAAAGATCCTTATGGGAGCATGGAATCGAACCCCCAAGAAGGGTTTGATGGAGACTAAAGGTGATTCCAACTTTCCCATAATAGCAAACACACAATCACAAGATAGCAACGCCAAACTTGTAAGAAGCAGGAGCCTCTGATCAGCACTTAAGCAAAAGGGTTATAAGAAGACATTCTAGAGCAGCACAACGTCATTCAGTAACCCTCCAACACAAAGCAACCTAGGAATCAATTTAGAATTATGGAACTAGAAAAACACATGATGCCCATCAAGGACTTCGTCAAATTGTATGAGAAGAAAGAGGAGAATAATCATAGTGCTAGAGCCATGTTTGAACAAAAAGCATTGGATTTGCTAAGGAATATTAAGATAGAGATAAGCTCGATTCAAGAAGGTATTGTAGTCATCAAAGAAGAGCCAAAGCCAGTACCGGCACCAACCCAAATTCCAAGACAACCAACACCATGATAATTACAAACTTTCAAGCCTCTGCTCTTAATGTTTTAACTTTTATTTATGCTTTTGATCAGTGGTTGTTAGGGAAATCCATTTTGTATACTCGGAAGGCAGCCATTTCTGGCATCTTGATTCAGAAAGCCTCATACTGGCCTTCAAAACCTAAGTCACATGGTCCAGGTTCAAGTTTGGCTTTGGCAATGATTAAGATCGACAGGTTCAAATTTTCCGATGAGATTCGGCTTTATGTTCAACTGTATATATTTTTCTAATAAACACATGTGAATAGGAATTTTGATTACTAAATATAAAATATATATGAAGAAACTGTTACACTGACACACAGCCGAGAAGCATGATGGAGAAATGCACTTGCAGCAAAGGGTTCCAGCATGCCAAAATTTGATAATCATGCCATGGGTCCCATTTTTTTAATCTTTTTAACAAATTTTAAAAACCTTGAATTGAACCTTAAGTAGATCCTGATTGATTTTTTTCTATTGAAATTCATGATTCAGTTTGAATCGATTTGATTCAGTTCGGTTCGACCTGAGGTTCTTCTTTTAGGTTCAGCGAAACTGGACGAACCTAATTTTTTTTTGGGTTCACTGAATTTTAAACCTGAACCTTCAGTGTCAGCAAACCCTATGACTTAGTTCAAAACCATTAATTTCATAAACTCTGGTTCCCTGCACAGTCAGTTTAATGCTGAGACCTAGTAAAGTGAATGCTAAAGTAGTTACAGTCTAAGGATTCAGTCAAGTTAACATTTCTATGTAGACTATGGTTACCCTAAAATTTTAATCACATAATTTCACTCGCATTCCTGCTGGCAAGGTCCAAAATTCCCAAGCATCCATTCCCAATAGATCTTTCCAATATTTTTCTTCATTTTTTTAATTATAGAAAAAATATTTCTATGTGTTTCTGTTTGAAAATACAAAGTTAAAATGAAATTTGCTCGTTGAATATAATGGTGAATTTTATCATGATGTTGGCAGTAACTATTTTTCTTTTTAATTTCATCGCCAAATTCAAACACAAACCAGGAGACTTATTCACAACGGAGCAAGGCAACAATGGCACTATGAGGGTACCAAATGAATCTAAAGGATCACCTGCAAGCATTGATTCATTTTCATGCAGATCTGCCAGGTGAATATACAGGCTCAGTTACATGCATTAATTCATTCTGACACTAATTGTCTCCCAACCACTAGTGGAAATCCAGAATTTCATTAATTACACACATAAGATGAACTCATCAGAATTATTGAGTTACTTGGAACAACGTGTAACTTGAACTTACAATCCCATTCCTGCTGCCAACCCATTGTCCACAAACATTAAAACTCGGAATACAAAGACAGTTGTGTAGTCCACCTGAAAACCAAAAAAAGAATAATTGAAAGAAAATTATGTTGAAGTAATATCCTATCCTGAAGAGCTTTATATGTATTTCACAAGTTATAAAGCAATGAACAAACTTAATTTTAAAGAATTACATACTAGCAAAGAAGAAATCTTAAGGAAACAAATAGGTTACCAGAATCCATATATGCAGAGGGTATGTACAAGAATGGTATCGCTTCCAATTGATTGAGACAATAATTCTGTCAGTTACAGTTAAGGAACATCAAAGAAGCCACAGAACCACTTGACATATAAATTCAAACTTAGTGACAGTGATTGCTTATTACTATGGTTAAACATATTTCAAATAGATTTTTTATATTTATATTTCTTAAGTTCGATCTGTTCCAGCTATATGATCATTGATCACTAATAATACAAATGAATCATGAAAACCTAGCTTCTCATCATTATCACCCTCCCCAAAAAAATTGTATCTCCAGGGAATCTCATGGGTTATGGCTTCCTGAAATATCTCATATAAATTTATAAAAGATAACCCAACAATCAGTATTTAGAAATTGCAAATGCAGACATAAGGGAGGTTGAAACTTGCCATAGCCAAATGCTGCTATGTAGATTCAGAATATTCAATATGGCAGCATATGAATGGTAGGCCTCGAAAAGGCAAGTACATTACATATAGGAAGCTCTGAACACATCAGTTTGGACTAGCTCAGGTGACTGAGAGGAAGAATTGTTGTCCTCCACAGGTGCGGAGTCCACACTCAGTTTCAGAAATCCCGCTTGGGATATGTTTCGCTCTCCATCAGCCAAGTGTCAACTGAGGCTCCTCGTGAGCCATAAGGAATATCTCACCCTTGCTTACAGTTTGAAGGGCAGGGTGCTTGGTTACATGTAAAAAGAATAGAAAAAAAGCTCTGAACAAGATGACAGCAGGCACCACAAAGCACTTAGAGCAGGTAGGAACTTCATGCTCCGCTTAAACCATTTAATAAGAAACTATGGAATGTGCCACCCATAACTTTCGTGTGCAAATTTGATGGCACATAATAAAGCAATGCACATCAAATGAACATTCTGCTAATACATGCATAAGAAGCCATTTACCACTTGCATAGAGAGATAGAGTTGTTGCACCTCCATAAAAAAATTGTTTGCTTTATAATTCATTCTTCTCCATTGGTTAGGCAGGGGACAAGAACCCTATATGTCACTGATATTGCTTCTTGTTGGCATCATGAAGATAATATTCTTCTACGTATCATACTACAATGGCAATATAGATGTTGATGAAGACTTTCCACATATAACATAGTCTGCTATGCGTATACAAAATTTCTCTTGCTTGTCAAAGAATTATAACCACGCCAATTCCATGATTAATAGGTTCAATTCTTACTATACAACAGATTTGAGTTTGCATTCCATGTGGAGAATGAGATGTGCTTAAACTAAGAGAAGGTCTTTAAAGGGCAGAAACAATGAATTTGTTATGCAGCATCTTGAGCAACTTGTGCTTGAATCCTAAATACTGTGGCATGCAAAACAGACAAAATCCAATATCTGAATATCATCAAGTCCAGTTGGAATCTAAAGCCATTATATAATCTTTGAGGCTTTCCTTTGTTGTTTTTTTCTTCATATGAACATGGAAGCTCACAGGATTTCTAAGGAGGGTCAGCAGGCAGCAGAAAGAAAAACTATAGTTGAAGAAAGCAGAGATGGGTTATCAACTGTCTCTCAAGAGGCCTTTTGTTGAAACCTACCTTCCATTCTGTTTATTTTTCTGGGTTAATAACTTGTTAAATTGAAGCTGTCAGAAGTCATATATTCTGGTTTCCTATCAGTGATGATGTCATTCCTTCTTGTATCAAAATAAATGATTTCAGAACTCTTTATAATTTATCTTCATACCAGACAAGTAGTACTGCAAAGTTTTTTTCTGCTTTTGACAATAATGATCTTTTCAGAAAATCTCTAGAAATATTTCTAGGATAGGAGGCTTTTAAACTCCTCAATTTTGGTGCAGTAAGTGCTACGGCACATAAAAAGTGTTATTTCACTTGAATATAAACGGCAATTTTTCTTTGGAAAAAATATCAGCCTAAAATGCTTTAGAAAATGACTAGAAAAGTCAAGCTCACAACTAAATTTACCAAAAGTAACAAATAATCAAGGGTTGGGCTTGTGCAAAATGAAGAACTGGCATAAGTCCTCCAGGCAGTTGCTTATGATAATGCATCCAACAACCTTGTCAAGACTTTTCCTAAGCAGCACTCCCAAGAATGTATATATTTACTACAGCGATAAAAGCAAAAGCTGTTGTAGCAGTTAACTAACTTTAAAATGTTTGGCCCGAGAGAATACCAAAGAAAAGAGGTTTTTAAGAATGTCACTGTCATCTGTAATTTAGGGAATTAACCCCAACCCATTTAGGTTGAGAAACTGCATTCTGTGAGTTGCTCATCGGACATGAAAATATCTCTGTCTTCGAATGCCAAGTTCAGATGGTTAGAAGAATTAGCCCTAGCTCAATAATGACAACTGCTAAAAGGATAACCAGTCATACAATAAGTATATCCTGGGAACCTTTTTGATATGTATTCATGCAATTGTAAACCTTCCACCTCCGTAATCAGAAAGACCAACTTGAATTTAAATTTGGAATCAATGGACAGGACTGGCTTCTTTTGTAATTCAAATTCTGTTTAGAGATATTTAGTTTGTTGGATGCAATTATTGAAGTTGAGGCTAGCACTAAACTCAACCCCAATCATTTGTTCATCTTTTCCTCTTTAGTTTGCAGAAATGGCTCGAGTATATACCGTTGACTGGCTCTAGCCTCTTTCATGACATATCTACCTAGTTCTAAAAATTAGAGGCACAAAGTTTCGTCTAATATATATGCAGCATGCAACGTGAAAAACATACACCACATAAGCTCACTAGAAGGCTTATCTCTTTTAGTCACTCAGCATAAAGTTTTGACATCAAGGGTCATTAATTCAAATCCCATAAAGCCTCTAAGGGAAACACTCTTCTATCAGGATGCATTGCTTTTACTGAGAAAATATGACACTTCATATCCTTGGTCGAGAACAGAGATTTTAATATAATGGCATTACTAAAGTTCCAATCTTCATTTAAAAAATCAAATAGCACCAGAAATTCTAATATTCACATTTGCGTGTAACTCTATACAAAATATGCAACTATAAATATGAAATCCCCTTTAATAAAATGAACAATTGAAATAATAAAAAGGATACGCACTGGTAGCAAGCATTGATAGAAAGAATCCATCATACCTGAAACATGAAAAGGGAAAGGTTAAATCACTTCACACGCTAGATTGCTTAATTTCTCCGTAAATTTAAAAATCTAAAGCTAAATTATAATCACTCAGGGCCACTTATGAAGAATCCTACCTTAAAATATACAGTATAATTTCTTAGCAGGGCATATAACATCCCGCCAAGTTATTGTTCCTAGATTAACCCAAAAAAAAACATAAATCTAAAAACTGATGGGCGCAGCTCCTACGGTGTAACCACCGATAGTCATAGGATCCTATATGTTCATGCTTGTTCCATCAAATCTGGGAACAAATGCTGGGGTGTTAGAACTCCAAAATGCTGGGCTATAGTTAAGGTTCGAGTAAACAGTCGTTTTCAGCATTTGCCACATTTAAGCGCAGCTGCAATGACAAAAAGGTATCAGGGTGTCTACATGCACACACCGCGTTAGAATTGGAATTAGTAACCGTGTGGAGTGGAATCAACGATCGACTCTTCAGATGACAAAATGTGAACCAAGATTTCACACAACATCGAAAGAAAGAAATAAGTGTCGTCACAGTTGGCAGTAAATGATCTTTTCTGTCAGGCCAATGGATAATTTCTGCCTAGCTCTGGCTCTCTTGCTATAGTTTGAATTATTTTAAACTCATTATGCACTAAGTATTCTGTTTCTTTAAATTCCACCAAATCTTGCTTGAGAAATAAAGAAATTGATTTTCTTGATGTACACAGAAGATTTATACTGGGAGTATTCATGAAAGAAACAAATGCAATATCATTTAGAACCGCATAAATAAATTATAAGCAGACTAGTAAAGAAAACTTTACTCCCTGCCACCAGAACACAAGAAAGATTTATACTAAGAAATTCATTAAAGAAACAAATGCAATATCATGTAGGCCCGCATAAATAAATTATAAGCAGACTAGAAAAGAAACTTCAATCCTTGCTACCAAACCAAACCCTAAAGCTAAGATTTAAAACAATTGCACGAGGCTCGCCTCCTGAGCTGACAGCACACAACTGGATATTCGCTAAATAAGAAAATACGACCCCATAGAAAATCAAGCTCTAAATTCACATCTAGCTCGACAAAATCATCATTGCGGGGTCTTTCAACAAAATTCAGCAAGAACAGACGACAACACATACCATTTAAAGTCGATTCCTCGCCTTGACATCGTTAAGAGTTAAATTCTTCGACGCATCAAATCTTCAGCGTGCCATTGCCCCAAATGCTCCTGAAAAATAAGCCGTGCCCCTTGTAGCTGAGGTTTTCCGCCGTCTTTAGCACAAGAAAAACCCTAGTGACGGGCTCCGTCTCCGAAATGGTGCCAATTTCAACCCAAATTTCGCCGGGAAAACATCAAATCCCTCGTACAGTAGCAGAGATCGGCCACGGACAATCCAGACTTGAATTCTGGTTCCGAGCGACACGCAGGTGACAGAGCTAACGCATTTTATGGCAGCAGACTTTTGTCTGAAATCGAACCTTGCTGCAAGGAAATGGAAAAGTCAGGCGGACTCTGACGGAGATGGACGGGCGTCGCTCAAAACGCCCCCGACGCCGTCGCGTACTTGACGGCTGCGATAACGTGCGGCCGTTGCCTGACACGTGTCGTCGAATAAAGTCGTTTCGTAAGGAACTGACGAGACCACGATGGAGACTGAAATCATCGCGGACAGACGGCATTTAATGTGCCCATTGACGAGTGTTTTTGACGTTTGTAGTGTTAATTATTATTAAAAAAAAATTGCGTAGCTGTCGAAAATTTATAAATTTGCTTGAAAAATAATGGAAATTTGGGTAAAATTGTGATTAAATTGGATAAAATTTTTGAAAATCTAGATTATAGTTATCAAAATTCATGTTTTGGGTGTTTTTAGAGTTTTTGATGGCGTTGAATCTATTTCTACAATGAAAAATAATTCAAAGAATTCATTATTCTAACTCTGTGAAAAAGAAAATTGCTAAATTCTTTAAAAAAAAAATCATCATGGCCAATTTGGAATATTGGTAAACCATGCTTTATTTTTTTCCTTCACCGAAAACAAAATAAATCATAATTGAAATTAATGGGACAAAATAAATCATAATTAAAATTAATAAATATATGGTGAAAATAAAGTAAAAAAAATAAATAATAATTAATCAAGATCAATGGACATATGATGAAAATAAAAATAAAGTAGATAGATAATTTTTTGGTCACCATTGTCACGGGACTATAACAATTAATTTATCCTTCGATTTGGATATATGTATGATGAAAATGAAGTTTAAAAATAAAATAGTTAGATAAATTTCCAAATGTGGCTTTTGTGAGCCATATTTGACAATTGAGAAAAAACTTTAGATAATAATCACATAAGAATAGCTTTGTTGACGTGTTTCGAACCATTCAAGGTGGTTCTTCTTATGTGATTATTGTCAAAAAAAAATTTCTCAATTAGATAATTTTTTATTATTATCCTGTTGTCGGGGAGTATAACGCAATAGATATTGCATTGTCTCAATTAGTTAGGTCAAATATATGAAATTTGTTTTGATTTAACAAAGTTTAACTATATGAAAATATTATTAGTATTCATCTCTACTGCTATTGGCTGAGAATTTGAACATATTATTCCATAATACAAAGTAAAATGTGATTTTGCAATCATTACCTTTTATTAATACAATATACTCATTCTTCTCATATCAATACTTTTTATAAACTAATAATTATATTAAAAAAACTTCTGTTCTTGGATTGAAGAGGGATCAAGCTGCGCTCCCGCAACCTAGCCTGTGCCCTTGCCTCCTGCAGCTGCCCTGCCTCGCAGCCTGCTGATGTCAGGCTTCCTTTCTCCCCTCTGGCCTCCTGCTAGCGGGTTCCTTTCGCTCTGACGTCTCTTTTTCCAGGCTTGGAAACCTTCTGCTGCTGAGCTTTCCTCTGCCCAATGTCACATCAGTCAAGGAATGGCCCTTCTTCTCCGAATAGCGAATCAAACCAAGAAGCAGCTTTCACCTCCTTAATAGTTGATCAGGGAGTTCCAAAAGCCAGACCAGTTGCTAGTAAATTTGTTAAAAAATTAGATGAAATCCCTGAAATAGCCTTACCCCCTACTTTACCTCGAAAAGCAACCATTTCTCTGGTCGAACGGGGACCGTTTGGGCAGTTCACAAGTCTGTGGCCCTCCCCCAGAGCAGTACAAAAATGGGTGGAGAGAAACTGGAGCGCTAATATACAAAGGAAAATTGCTATCAAGTTTTGTGGAAGGGGCTACTACACATTTTTATTTGAATCTAAAGAAGATAGGAACCTTATTTTCAGGAATGGACCATATTTCATGGATTCGAGAGGCCTATACTTGAACAGGTGGTCTCCGAACTTTGACCCTGAGATGGACATCCCAAACGCAGTGCCGGTTTGGGTTAGGTTGCCGCATCTCCCACTTCACTGTTGGGGGGACGAATCAGTCAAAGCTATAGGGAACGCAGTGGGCAAGTATATTGATAGATGTGAACCAAAAGACAACATGCACGTTTGCGCCAGGATCTGCGTGGAAGTAGACTAGGGAAAAGGGCTCCCGGAGGCAATCAAACTTAGGGTGGACCAGTGGACACACATCCAGCTGCTGGATTACGAGCAAATCCCTTTCAAATGCAAGGTATGTCACGAGTATGGTCATTTCTCTAATAGATGTAGTAAGCTAAAGGAAGTAGAGACAGTGGAGAATGCAGAAACCCAAGAAAATAATTGGGAACAAGTGAAAAGGAAGAAAACTAGTAATAAACAAAATGCCCAGAATCCTCCTCAAGCAAATGAAAATATTGCTACTTCCTCTCACCCCCTCATCATCCCAGCTCCTCTGGTCGAACCATCTTCTAATCCCTTCGAACTCCTCGAAGATGACCCTCCATATCCTCACTCCCATCCCCAGCTAAATGCTAATGCCAGTGCTTCCTCCCCACCCCCCAGCTTCTCGCCTCCCCCCCCTCAATCGATAGAATCCTCACCAGAAACAAAGTCAAAGAAACAACCAATGCATTGGAACAACCAAAAAAAGCCGGGAGGAAATCCAATAAGGAACTTCGAGATGAGGCTGCAGCAGAGGACATGGCTATCGGAACTCAACAACCTATGGATACCTTCTTGGGCAAACAGAAAGGGAGTGGGGAGAAAACGCAGCCAAAGGACAAGGCTGGGAACCACCATAAACCAAGTAAATAATGATCTTGGTCTCTTGGAACAGTAGGGGGTTGGGTTCTACCTTAAAACTCAACGCAACAAGAGATCTAATAAAGCAGGAACAACCAAATATTTTAATGATCCAAAAGACCAAAATTAATAACCGAGAATTTAAAAATTGGATAGCAACCCAAAAAAATTATGAAGGAATAGCGACAGATTCAAATGGGGCATCAAGAGGCATAGGTACGTTGTGGAATAAATGGAACTGGAAAACTATCAGCCAAAAACTCAACAACAGCTGGGTTAGGACAGATCTAATAAATAAGAATTCAAACATCACATATACGGTTATAAATATATATTCACTGAATCATTGTAAAGACAAAGCCTTATGTTGGGAGTCTTTAAAAGAAGAGTTACAAGATGCTCAGATTGACAACCTAATAATGGGAGGGGATCTAAATCTGATCGAGAATATAGAGGAAAAGCTGGGAGGCAGATTCATAGGAGATCCATCAAGAGCTGCCCTTATTGTTGAACAAAGTTGCTTGATATCCATCCCAACAACGGAAAATTCACATGGAGCAACAAAAGAACGGGCATTCATAGCATAAAAGAAAGGCTTGATAGAATCCTGATCCAAGAGGATATTGCCACAAGTTTTTCGTCCATAAAGAGTAAAATCGTGCATGCCTCGGCTTCCGACCATAAGCCGGTTGCGCTCATTTTGGACAAGTGGGAAAATCAGGGTCCGATTCCATTTAAGAACAGCAAAATGTGGGACAACAAGGACAGCTTCATAAATTTGATCAAAGAGAGCTGGGAAGAAGAGGTTATGGGCTCCCCACAGTATGTTTGGGAGACTAAGCTCAAAAATGTGAGAGGAAAATTAAAACATGGGCCAGAGAAGAAGCTTTAAGGGACAAGCAATGAAGATCAGAATTGCAAGACAAGCTGGAGAAGTGGAACAAAGAAAAGGAAAGTCAGCAAGTTACTGATCAAGACAAAGCTCACGAAGCAGAAATGTTTGCGGCCCTCTATCAGCAAAATAGAAACGAAGAGGAGGAACTTAGACAAAAATCCAGATGTCTATGGATCCAAGCTGGGGACAAGAACACAACCTTTTTCCACAACAACCTCAAGATTCGCCGTGCAGGCAACCAAATTGACAAAATCCATGTGGTAGGGTAGGAAATCAAGGGGAAAGAGGAAATAAAAGAAGCAGCATTTCACCACTTTAAATCCCTCCTCACAGTTAAGGATCAGCAAGTGGATAGCGTTGATTTTCTTCATCAAATTAGCAGCAAAGTCAGTGATCAGCAAAATAGTGAGCTCGAGAAGGAGGTAACAGCGGAAGAAATAAGGGAAGCAGTTTGGAGCATGCACCCGGAAAAAGCTCCAGGCCCTGATGGATTCACCATCGCCTTCTACAAGAGCCATTGGGAGACAATCCAAAAAGATCCGATACGTATGATCAAGAATATCTTCAAAAAGCACAAAGTGGGGGAAAATACGAAAACTTCTCACCTGGCCCTTATCCCCAAGGAGCCAAATCCTGTCTCCTTTCATAGATTCAGGCCAATTTCTCTTTGTAACTCTTCTTATAAAATCATCACCAAGATCTTGGCAAACTGTCTAAAAAAAATCCTCCCTTGTATCATTTCGGAGAATCAAGGGGGCTTCGTCCCAAAAAGGCAAATTACTGACAATGTAATCCTCATTCAAGAAGCCATACACAGCAACGTCCAAAACAATGAAAGAGGAATGGTTATAAAGTTGGATATGGCTAACGCTTTTGACCGTGTTTGCCATCGTTTTCTTGCTGTAGTTCTAAAAAAGTTTGGCATTTCAAGCAAGTTTATTAGGATCATCGAAGCATGCATCTCCAAGCCATGGATCGCACCTCTGATTAATGGAAGACCCACTAGATACTTTCATAGCTCTAGAGGATTGAGGCAGGGATGCCCGCTTTCTCCTTTTCTGTTTATCATTATGGCAGAAACTCTTAGCATACAACTGGAAAATCAGCGTTTGAGAAGGGAGATCACAGGCATAAGAATTGCTCAAGGTGTCAAGGAAATTAATCACTCTCTCTTTGCAGACGACACCCTATTGATTGGGGGAGTATCCAGTATAATTGCTAAAAGGTTCAAAAAGGTGTTGGATGACTTCCTAGTTGTCTTTGGAGGTCTTTTGAACAATAAAAAATGCAGAATATACACCTAGAATGTGCCAAACAACATCATGCAAAGGATTTCCCAAATTCTGGAAATCCCAGTTCAGCAAAATTGGAGCCACTTCATATATTTGGGTTTACCATTGGCCAAAGAAGGGATTAAGACAGAGACTTGGAATAAACAAATTGAGAAAGTAAGAGGGAAAATCCAAAGCTGGGGAATGATGTGGTTAAACTTGGCTGGTAGAACTATCTTAATCAAAGCGCTCCTTTCGGCTTTGCCTATCTACCAGTTTGCTTTAATTTTGGCTCCAGCTAGCATCCATAAACAAATGGAGCTCATAATCAGAGGCTTCCTTTGGCGAGGGGGGAGACAGGACTCCAAGAAGTTCAGTTTGGTTCGGTGGGATCAAGTCACTCTTCCTTTCGAATATGGAGGTATCTCCATCCGTCTCCCAAATTTAACAAACAAAGCTCTTGGTATAAAATTAGTCTGGCGCATGCTTATTGGTCAGGATTAGTGGTGGGGAGAAGCCTTGGCCAGGAAATACCTCAACGAACAGAGGTCTTCGCTGATCAATGGGCTGATCTCGGACCGCCCTTGTACTCAAATTTGGAGACTTATAAAAAAAAATCCATCCCCCACATCCAAGATCAACTCTCAAAAAATCCTGGAAATGGAGAAAACACCTCCATCTGGAACGACAGAATTATGGGAGTAGCCCCGTTAAAAGGACACCACAATCTAAAATATCTTCATGACTGGAAGGAGGAGAAGGGCATATCTTCCTTATACTCCATTTCGGAATGGGATCAAAATAGATGGATTGCTTGGAAAAGGCCATCTCTCCCAAATTGCCTCTCTGATCAGTGGGAAGATTTGAAGGCACTTCTATATGGCTCAGCGCCAATAAACAAACAGAAGAAGGATATCTATATTTGGGATCCCAGCAGAGGAGACTACACTGTCAAATCTGGTTACAACTTCCTTCGCAATTACAACAACTTCGATAATTGGAGCCTCTGGCCTGCTGTGTGGAAGAATGCTTGCCTTCCTAAAGTCAAGTTCTTTGTGTGGACCCTGTTAAAAGGGAGGATTCTTACTGCTGAGAATTTGAGGAAAAAGGGCATTCATGGGCCGTCAATGTGTGTTCTTTGCCATTCTGAAGAAGAGAGCTCCCAGCATCTCTTCTTGAACTATCCCATAGCCAGACAATGTTGGAAACAGGTTATCAGCCCCCTCGAATTGAATATTGAGCCAATTGTGCAACTGTCTTCGTTATTCAAAAATTGGGCTCACAGCTATCCCCATGCAAAGCGAAACAAGGCTGCCATCATAAGTGTTTGGAAATGTCTCCCCTCCACACTTTGCTGGCACATCTGGTTGGCCAGAAACAAGTGTATCTTCAAGGGAAAAAAACCAAATTCAGGGACTATTCTTTCCAAAACTTGGGCTCAAATTGTGGAAATGATCAACAACAAAGGTATGCCTCCTCCAGATCAAATCAACACATGCAGAAAAGGTTTGGTTCAATAGGATTCCATCGGATGGCATAGCCAAGATTTATATTCCAAAGAATGTTGGAAACAAACAAGAAAATTGGAAGCTGCGAGGAAATGAAAGGGAAGTAGAGGAATGGATCAATAATCAAAAAAACTTCATACTCTTCTTTGTTGGAGTGTCAAAGAACAACCCCGGAAGAGCTGGGGCGGGTGGGCTAATTCTGGATCAGCAAGGTGAAACAATATCAACGTTCGAGTGGGGGCTTGGGACTCTGTCAAACAATAGAGCAGAGGCTTATGGTTTGTTAATGGGAACCAGTCTCCTCACAAAGCTCCAAGCCAAAGATCCAGTTATTATAGGAGACTCTGCTATTATAATAGCAGCAATGGATTCTAGAAGAGACTTTAAAAATCTAGCCTTGAATAAGATAAAGCAGAGAATCAATGATAATGTCAACCTATTAGGGAAAGTGGTCTATAAACATGTGCTAAGAGTTCATAACAAAGCAGCGGATGCCTTAGCCAACAAGGCGGTGGACAGAGAGGTTGGGACAACAAAAGAAAATAATGTTGTCTACGAAAAACCAATACCATAACCAGTCCTTTGGGGTGATATGGCCCATAATAAAAATCCTGGGAAAAAGCATCACTCATGGTAGAAAAAAAGGATCTCAGTACTATGCAGACCCAGACCATGATTTTCTAGCATATGACAGACTCAAAAATCAAGGAAATCCACCTAGAGCAGCGCGGAAAATCTTCCCCGTTCATAGCAGTAAGCAGAGGATCCTCATGGAAAAAAATATCGTCCTCAAGACATGACAGAAGTGGGCAAAAGTCTTTTCGAACGCAGGGGATTCAGCTTTGTCACAGATGGAAATGTATCAGCTACCAGGAAGGATCACGAGGAACCTCCCAGCTTCTTCTATAAGAGGCAGCTCGGGATCAGGTTTCCTCATATGAAGAAGCCTCTCAACAGCGCTTGCAGAAGTTCAGGTCGCAGTGTCTGTTTCTGGAGGTGTCCGAGGAGCATCATCAGCTACTCTTTTTTCCTCTTGTGCATTGGCAGAGATATTGTTGTTTTAGTTATTTGTCTGTGCAATATTTTTGCTAACGCCCTATTTGTTCTTATGGTCCCGTTTAGTACTGAGCTCAACGCTTCTCAAGTTATTTCAATGGTGTCTCACTGTTCTACGCGGTCCAATCCCTCCCCTTGCCCCCAGATCTTTTCACATCCTCCCAGTTTCTTCCCTACCTCATCGACAAAAGTTACTGTGGGCCCCATAAGTAAATCTGATCCCCCTATCAGGCTGACCCTTCCCCGCTGCCTCATCCTTCCCCTAAAAAGCACTCTCACCTACAGGTATCAGCAACAGTCAGCCATTAGTGATGATCTACACTCCAAGCATTACTCAAGCTGCACCAGACTTCTGATCAAGAGAAAAATTTCGTCCAACAACTTCAAAATCGTTGCCTTTCGCCCTCTCACATTCAGAAGATCTCGAGCACAGAACTCCATCGAGGATAAGAAGAGCTCCCCCCCTGCTTTCAACATGTCTGGCAATCCTTTGGATCAGATCGAGAGCAACAGTAACTGTGCGCTCTGCAAGGCAAACTGCTTCATGATCGGAAGCTTCATCAAAAATTTCAATGAGCTCAAGGCTGAAATGGAGTCTGAAAATAAATCCAAAAAGAAGAAATTCAAGAAGCAGAAAACAGAAATTGAAGGACTAAAAGAAAAATGTCAACATCTGGAAGAAGCAGTAAGATACATAAAGACATTGAATCAAAGCGAGCCTCGCCTTGCTTAGCAACAAGAAAGACAAGCCTCCAGAGGATTCTGTTAATCAGTTTTGGTGACCCCTTTGATAATTTCCTATGCTATGTGGTTTTTGTTCACTGTTAGGGCAGTTCGTACGACAATATAGTTGTTATGTATTTCAAATTTTAAGAAGCTTGAACAGTGATTTGGAAGACGGGACTGCGTTCCTAGTTTGCTCCAACCTCACTGACCTTCCTTCTCCATATGTACTGGGACCTAGTCCCCCTGTTGTTGTTTTATAATATATCAGTATCTGATCTTGTAAAAAAAAAAAAGAATTATATTAAAAAAAATTAATTGAATGTTTTAATTCAAATTTTAATAAAAAAAAATTATATGTGTGTGTGTGTTGAAATGATATTTTAACGTTGTCGAAGAGATTTAGAACAATTGGTGAAGGAGTGCACTGTTAAGGCACTCCATAAGAAAAGGTCACCGGTTCTAATCTCGCCGATACCAAAAAATCTAGCATGGTTTCCGCTGGTGCAGCTCAGGCCGAGTGCGATCCCCGGGTGACTTTGATGGCTTAGACGCCCCTGAGTCGTGGCCTCTCAGCCACAGGGTAAGAGTGATTTTCAGGATTCACCCACTTATCAACCAAAAAAAAAAGAGAAATTATATTTTAACATCCACGAGACTAAAAATAGTTTATGGGACCATCAGTTCCCTGTTTTTCGCCTTTTTCAATCCAATCATTTTTTTATTCAAATTGATGATGACCTGGCCCACCTTCCAACAATCCCCTGGTTGAAAAGAAAATGCCAAGAAACCAATGCTAACATATTCCCATAACTTTCTATGATGTCTTTGAAAGCATCGCATTCCAAAATGAAATGTTTTTCCAATTTCATTGCTCGAGTCGTGCAAAATATACACACATGTTCTTCCCAAGCTTCTTTAGGCATTTTCCATTGTCTTGTTTCACACCGAAGTTGGTGCGATTTGGTTCTTAATTGAGCAATAAGAACCTTTGCCCTCAAACGAATGTTAGCTCCAATGAACTCTTTTGGTTGTAGATCACACACAGGGTTGAATTCCTTAATGAATGTAGTACTTCTTCTTTCTACCCAACTCTTTTCTCCATACCTGTTTACGAAATTTGTCCATAACAAAATTCTTTAGCTCCTTGCTATTTGTGGGACATACATTGAGGTAGATATTCAATTTTTGCATCCATGTGTAGTTTTGTCTCATCTGTGTTTTCTTTCTTTCACTCATGCCTTCATTGAAGATAACATTAGGTCATCTACATACTCTCATTTACTAATTTTTTTATATATATAGCAATTGCTTTGATGGGAGTTGCTCCTATTTCACTCAACATTATCTCATAAGATACCGAACTCTTTATTTTGAACTTGCTCATGATCATGCGTTTTTGCATTTTTTAATTTGTTTCTATTTAGAAATGGGGTGCTGCTAGCCCACAATTCACACCCATATGACATCATATGGAAAAACTAGAAGTCCAAAAAGCACTTTAATTATTTTCCAATCCCATAACTTTGTCTCTCTACATTTGTTTTGAAGAGCATATAATGCTTTCCACCCTCCTAAAATTCTCTTCTTTCTGCAGTCCTCCCAATTAAGTTTGTTGTTGAAATCAATCTCAATATACTTGTACTTATTTACTTCTTCAAGAATGTTGCCTTCAAAGAAGAACGTATGTTGACTCTACTTCCTTTTATTAGAGAAAATCATTATTTTGGTTAAAATCTAAATTCAAATTTTAATACTCATTTGCTTCTTCAAAAATGTTGCCTTCAAAGAAGGACGTATGTTGGCTCTACTTCCTTTTATTAGAGAAAATCATTATTTTGGTTAAAATCTAAATTCAAATTTTAATAAAAAATAAAGCATACGCATTTTTATAAACCAAATAATAAATCAGTATTATTATTATTTTTTTCAAGTATAAATTCATTTTTTTTAATAAAATATATTTATTCTTACACCGAAGGTGTTCCTACCATGGGTTTGGTTGGGTAAATCTGACTAATAAAATCTCTGTATTTTCTGATAAATCTATTTTGGTGAAAATCACATAAAGATTCATTTGTCGACACGTTTCAAAACAACCATTGTGGATCATAGAAGCCTAAATTTGATCAAGATCCGTGTATTTTCGTCCTCCTCCCTCTAAATAAAAAAAATTGACACGTGGCACTGCAACCATCATGGAATTAGCTAGGAAGTGTATTGTCCTTTAAAATTTTCTAAATCTCATCCTAAATGAAAAAAGAAAGATTATAATCTCTACATTTTAAGATATTTTGATTTTTCATTGGTTTTTAAATTAATTTATCATAAAATTAAGTTTAATTGGATTTTGAAAAATAAATCTATAAAAATATTAGAATAACAATTTATATATATATATATATATATATATATATATATTTATTTTATATTTAAATGTTTTAAAATCAATTTATAATTGAAAAAAATATTTATTGTACAAATCTTAATATCATATGGTCCTGATGATGAACCACACTTGTTGGTTCGAAACGCGTCGGCCAAAAATTTCTCTTATGTGATTTCTACCAAAAACCTTTGCTTAATATATAAGTATTTTTGACATGTGGCACTGCAACCATGGAATTCGATGCGAAGTGCTTAAAGTTTTCTAAATCTCATTATAAATGAAAAAAGAAAGATTTTAATCCCTAAATCTTGAGATATTTTGATTTTTCATTGGTTTCTAAGTTAATTTATTATAAAATTAAGTTTTATTGGGTTTTAAAAAATAAATCTATAAATATATTAAAATAATGTTTTATTTGTTTTTATATTTAAATATTTTAAAGTTAGTCTGTTTGGGGTAACTCAATTGGCAATGGCCGTGGAAATGAAGTCTCACTAACCCATAACTCTTGGGTTGAAATCTTGTGCTATCTCGCCGATTAGGGTTAGAAGTTGGACATGATGAAGATGTAGTCGTACCAAGCTTACAAAGAAAAGAAAAAAAAAGTAAAGTCAATTTATAATAAAAAAATTAATATATGTTATTAATATATAAGTATTTTTTTTCTTTTATAATGATTATACTATATTATGATATCGTAAAAGAGTCTTCAAAAGATGGCTCTGAAATCGCCGGGTCAGGTTAGCGCACGCGACGGGTTAGGTTAGGGTTTCGTTATGAGCCTTGGAGCTGCAGTCATCGCGCTCGAATCTCCGTTCCGCTCTCGCCGCTACTGCAGACCCCGCGCCCCCTTCTCCGTCACGAGGCCGCTGTAGACTTCAAAGTATTCGCGTTGTGGGACTCTTCTCGCCGTGACCTCCGTGACCTCCGTTTACTTATCTGTGGCGGTTTACATTCTTAACCTGGCACGATCCGTTAGCTGTTACTGCAACCTGTCATTTTCCCCGGGTTTTTTTACTCCAATTAGGTGTCCGCCGTCCCGAGGTGCAGCTGGCCATGGAGGACTTGGAGGCCGTAGATTATTCCGCGGACCCATTGGAAGGGGTCTCCATCTGGCGCACCCCATATGCCACATCAGAAGGTATGTTTAATCCTGATTTTCCCGGAAATTTCTCACAGTTTTCACCCGGTGAATCGTCTAGGGCACAGCCTGTGGTCCTCCCGGATGAGCCCCCAACATGGCCTGCCCTTTCCACGCCGCCTTACTCTCCGGCTACCCTCGGTTTTGTCTCCGGATGCCTTAACCCTAACCCTGGGTCGGTTCCCCCGGTATCCAGCTCCTTATCACATCCGCTGTTTAACCCTCCCCTGCTTTCATCCTCCGCCGGTCTCGCTGCTTCCTTTGGTCACCTTTCTGGCAGTTTCAATGCCGTACCCCCGCTTTCGGGCCCCCCTTTTACAACTGGTTTTGACATTCCTATCTCCCACCAGCCCGCGGCCCCTTTGAATGTTACGGCCCCGCCTCCGGGACAGTCTCTGAACCCTCCACCTGCTCGCGGCTCTAAGCGGAAGTATAAGTGTTTCAAATCCAAGGAGGACGACATTTTTCTCAGACTCGAAGAGGATATTCGGTGGGGAGAATCGATGGACTTTGCAGATCGGGTCTTGGTCGGCCGCATCAGGGGACGTAGCTACTCAGCGGCACAATTGAAAACCTGGGCAACTGAAGTATGGGGACATCATTTGGTGAACATCCCTCATGTGCAGACTTTCGTGCAGGGATGGTTCGCACTGAGGTTCGCGCGTGCCGACCACACAAACTGGGTTTTGTCCTCCTACTGGCATTTTGAGCACGCCCCTGTGCTCCTAAAGAGATGGACACCCTTATTCGACCCTGAGACGGAGCAGATAGGCATTGGACCAGTTTGGATTCGGCTTCCGGGTTTACCTCTTCAATACTGGTCCGAGGATATATTCAAGCGCATTGGAAATGCACTGGGCACTTTCATGGGCTATGATAAATCTTATCATCAGACTGGCATGATGGCTTATGCTAGAATTTTAGTAAATATGGATACCAGAGGAGGGTTATATGAGCACATTACAATTCAATGGAGAGACTCTGCCCGCAGACAGATCATCGATTATGAGGGCATTCCCTACCGCTGCCGCAGGTGCCACAAAGTAGGGCATCTCTATAGGGATTGCCCTCTCCTCCGGAAAGGTGCTGGGAAAGGCAAAGAAGCTGGGGTGGTCCCTCCCCTGGACACCTCCCCAAATCAGCAACCCTTACAGCAATCGGAGCCTCAGATGCAAGCACAAGATGGTGATGTTCCACAGAACTCTCCTGCGGCTGCTGATACTGTCACTGCCCCTGAGGCACCTCCTACTTCAACAACACCTGTTCATTCAGTTCAGCCGGAGGACGCAGCGAACTCGGGTATGTCTCCATCTCCCCCTTCTTTGATATCTCATGCATCTTGCACTGCATTGGGCATATCTTCTCCCCCTTCATGCTCCTCTCCCCTTCCCTCATTATCTCAGCCCGATCCGCTCACTTCCTCACACTCTCCCCTTACTTGCTCCCTCCCGCTCCCTCCGCCACTGGCCCCCCCACTTTTGATCACATCGACGCTGGCTTCCCTCTCTATCCGATCAACTCAGTCATCTCCTCGATACGCTCTGCGATCTCGGATGAGGGACAAGGGTCCTGATGCGGTTGGCCTTGACCCTATGAGCATCCCCTCCTCTCTGAGGACCTCCCGAGGTCGACCTTCCCGTATCACTAAAGCTAGGCATACAGCTGACGAAGAGGTTGCCCTTGGGCGACAACAGAAAATTTTTGGGGCGCTTAGAGCAAAGGATGGCCCTCTTCCCCTTCCCCCATGAAAGTTTTATCCTTTAATTGCCGTGGTTTTGCTAGTTCACCAAAAAAACTAGCGCTCAGGAGGCTGCTTACTTCGACTCAGTTTGACATTATTTTCCTGCAAGAGACACTTTGCCTGGCTGAACCCCTCACTCTCACCCTCTCCTCTTGGCTCCCTAACTGGACCTTCCACGCACTGGATGCAGCTGGACGATCTGGAGGATTGGCTATTGGGGTCTCAAACCGGGCTGTGGATATTCGGAACCTCTGGGGTGGGAGGGGATTCATAGGTCTTGACATTTTTGTTCACTCTATCGAACGAGACCTTCGCATTATCAACATCTATGGCCCCTGCACTGATCGGGTAAATTTTTGGAGATCATTATTGGCATCTGAACTACTCCAAGCTGATAACATCATACTGGGAGGGGATTTGAATTTTTCCTTGGGTTATTGTGAATCATGGGGGCATATGGCTCAGATCGACTCCCTCTCTGAAACCCTCTCCTCCTTATTAGAGGACCATAAATGGGTGGACATCCCTTCTGCTCGTTTACAATACACCTGGTCGAATAATAGGAGTGGGGAGCAGAGTTTAGCCAGGAGACTCGATCGTTTTCTCATCAAGGAAACCCTGTACAACAGCCTCCCCAGAATACGACAGTGGGTCGGATCAGGTGGCATATCCGATCACAGACCTATCTTCCTGGAGGCTGAGGACCTTAATCACAAAATCAAGAGCCCCTTTAAATTTAACACCTCTTGGCTCCAGGACCATTCGTATCTTCAGCTGGTCAAAAATTTCTGGCAGAACAATCCCATCAGGGAAGAGGAGGACCTAGCAGCAGGCTTTGTCAAAAAGCTCAGGGAGCTAAAACATATCTCCAAAACCTGGGCCCACCAGAAGCGTATACAAGATAACCTTATTCTGAAAGAGGCAGAACAGGTTATTGAGGAGTTTGAAAATGCATCCTCTGGGACTTTCCCCTCACAGGAGAGGAAAGAACTGTACGCTTCACTTATTGCAAAACGCACTCAAATTCTGAAGGAAAGGGAAGAGAGCTGGAGGCTTAGGAGCAGGGCTATCTGGCTCACTGAGGGAGACAATAACTCTAAATTCTATCACAAATTCGCCAATGGTCGCAAAGCCATCAATACAATTTGGGAGCTTAAGGATAACCAAGGCCATACTGTTACATCACAACCGAACCTGGCAAGATTGGCCACTGAACACTTTCGAGGTATATACTCTGCTCCTGGGGATATAAATATCTTGGAAATCATGAGAGTTGCTGAACTCTTTCCCAGATATGTTGATCAAGATGCATTGGATGAGCTGCAGAAGGAAGTATCCATGGAGGAATTGGAAGCAACTCTCAAATGGTTTAAGAAAGATAAGAGCCCGGGCCCAGATGGATGGACCATTGAATTCTACATTGCTTTTCTTGACATCATGGGGAATGACCTTCTGAAGATTGTGGAGGATAGTAGGCGACGAGGCAGGATATCCGCAGCCATCAAGACCACATTCATCGCCCTTATCCCTAAATCCGATGATCCGTCTTCCTTCGATGATTTCCGGCCCATCTCACTCTGCAACTGCCTCTATAAAATCATTGCCAAGATAATCGCTAACCGCCTCAAGCCCATCCTCTCGCAACACATCTCCCCTGAACAGTTCGCTTTCTTACACCACAGACAGATTCATGAAGCCATCGCCACGGCCCAAGAGCTCATGCACACCCTGCAGATCAAAAAACAAAAAGGAATGATCCTTAAAGTGGATCTCTCGAAGGCATTTGACATAGTAAACTGGCTGTATTTGAGGCTGCTACTTACTCATCTTGGCTTCCCCTATGACTTCATCAAATGGACAATGAGCTGCATCACTGATGTATCTTACAGTGTTTTACTCAACGGGGAAGCCACCCCTTTCTTCACTTCTGAGAGAGGGCTTAGACAAGGATGTCCCCTCTTGCCTTTGCTGTTCCTGCTAATCATGGAAGGATTAAGCAGAATTATCACTTCAGCCAGGGAGAGACATCAATTAACAAGCATCAAAATGGTGGATAACTTCTTCCTCACGCACCTGTTATTTGTTGATGACATCTTGATTTTCCTAAACGGCAGCATTGGTGACTCCACATCGCTTCACAACTCTTTCCTTCTATTTCAGCAAGCCACGGGAATGAAGATTAATGAAAACAAATCCACGATCACCATGGTGGGCTGCTCCATACAGGAATCTGCCTATATCTCTCAGCGTTTTCCCTTTGTTCTTATGAATCTGAAGGATGGGATAAAGTATCTGGGCTTCAGATTAAAACCATCCGGATATAAGATTGCAGATTGGTTATGGCTAATTGCAAAAGTGGAAAAGAGGCTCCAGGTATGGTACCATCGATACCTCTCACGCGCAGGCAGATTAGTTCTCATCAAAGCTGTCATTGAAGCTACGCCAGTCTATTGGATGGCCCTAGCCTGGATTCCAAAAGGCATTCTGAATAGACTACAAAGTATTTGCTGCAGATTCCTTTGGAAAGGAAATCAACAGGGGAGACTTTTTGCTTGGGTCAAATGGGACACCATTGCCAAGCCAAAGCGTTGGGGCGGATGGGGCATCAAGAGATTGGATTCCTTCTCCAAAGCTCTGGCTGCTAAGCTTGGCTGGAGGCTACTCACCTCAGATGGCCTCTGGTCACAAGTGGCTTACGCTAAATACATCAAGCCCCAATCCGTATTGGATTGGATTTGTACCCACCATGGCACCAATCATTCAATCTCAAATATCTGGAAAGCGGTCTTGGGTACCTTGCCACTTCTGCGAGAAGGCATCACCTGGCGCATAAAGGAAGGTAACGCGGTACGCATCGGGCTGGACCCATGGGTGGGATGTGGAAATGCCCACAGATTACCTGCTGAATTAATTCGACACCTTCAGGTCAGAGGCATTACACACATCAAGCATATTGGGGACAATGCAAATTCATCGTTCCTACATCAAGCTTGGTTGACCGCTCAAGCTCTGGAAGTACCTGCTCAATGGACAAACGAATGGACAGAGTATACAAACGCACTATCTCAAGCACATATCAGGCTCACTGATGGTCCGGATGAAATCATATGGGCTTTTTCCAAGCATGGTGTCTATACACTGAAGCTTGGATATCTAAAACTCATGGAACCTTATAAGCCCCCGGAAATTCAACCCACCTGGAAGGCTCTCTGGAAACTTAAATCAGCCCCCCGGACGAGACTGCTGATGTGGAACATCCTATTTGATAAAATTCCCACTGGCACCAATCTCATGAAGCGGTCCTTTTATGGACCCTTCCGATGTCACCTCTGCCATAACGCAGAGGAAAGCACCGAGCACTTATTCCTCTCTTGCAGATCTTCACAGCAATTCTGGCAATCTCTTACATCGCAGATCCCGCTATTAAAAGACTGGCAAGGCAACAACCTCATGGATGCCTGGACTGCCTGGTGTCAAAATCACTCTGGGAAAGCTATTAACATGCCACTGCTGGCATGTTGGGCCATTTGGATCGCTCGGAATCAGTCTATTTTCAATCTTAAAGCCCCTCATTGGCCTACTATCATTCTCCACACTGTTGCAGACTACAATATGCTACCTGATGAGGATCCCCCAACCCCGCCCCGCATTCTCAGACCTGTACCCATTGACACATCCAAACCTTGGGCTTTCTTTGGTGGCTCGGCTCAAGAAGCGGGCTGTGGGGGAGGATCTATCCTCCACCTAAATGAAAGGCATTGTTATAAGATTCAAATCAACCTTGGGAGAGGCACTAATAATTTTGCTGAGCTATGCACCGCCAAACACATCATTCACTTTGCACTTCATAAGCATTGCAGACACCTTCAGCTATTTGGAGACTCTAAAATTGTTTGTAATTGGCTGAATGATGCATCCCATTGTTATGCATTTACTTTGAGGCATATACTTGATGAAGCAAAGAGATTAACAGCTGCTTTTGAATCCTTTGTCTGCCAACATGTATACAGGGAGCATAACACCATTGCCGACTAGCTCTCCAAAGAGGCCGCGCATAGAGATGGAGAAGACTGGTTGATACAGGAGGAGATCGATGGCACATACTACCAGCATTACCACAGACCTTTTGACGACATCTTGGACGCGGGGCTGTGAAGCCCACATTATATCAGCACAGTTTTGTTTATAATATGTACATAGACACTATCCAGATATGTCTACAACACACTTTATTTTGTTTATACACAGTATATATATTGATCTCTGCAAAGAGCACAGTCAAATTTTGATTCTCTGATAAACATAACAGTTTTATTATTTTGGAAATGCTCCCTGCGTGGAGTCATCATGGACTGCTCTACAGTTATTTTTTGAACTCTGATAGGCAGTGATGCCTACATATGAATATGCTATGGCATCTGCAAAATGTAATTTCTTAACTCATAATAGAAATTACGACTTTTTCCGAGGGGAAAAAAGATGATATTGTAAAACAGGGAACATACAAATTTAGCAACAGTGAAGAACGACGCATAGATGTGATGGAGCTTCAATTAGAGTGTAAGGAAATATTTAATTATTATAGATTAATTATAGAGTAATGTCGCTTTTGTGCCGCCTTCTTTTAATCAATCTGATGGATTGGATGTGCCTTTAATCTATCAAAGCTTTGGCCAAAATCAATGTCATTGGTGTTGCTTTTGCCCAAAAATGGCAAATTATGGGGACTTGGAGGGTGACTTAAAGCATTCAAGGATTGATAGTTTTAGTCGCAAGCCCAAGCTTGAGATCACATACGATGTGCTTGGGATTTCACAAGCATGACCTATAAATTGGTTGGTGAATTCAAGATTGTCTACTTTAGAAGATAACTCATATTCTAAAAAAATTATGTAATTGTAGTCACCACAAGTGAGATGTGCTACCCATTTCACTTAAATTTCTTTATTTTTCTTTTTCCCTTCTAAAAGGACTTTTATATTTTCATGGTTCTCATATCTACAAAACTTAGAACCTAGAAGTTCAAAACTAGCACATAAATTAACTCAACGATAAAATGATTAACGAAATTATATTATTTTTCCTAGAAGAGTGTCTCTCTTTCCACCTCTGGAAGAGTGTCACTCTACTCCAGTTCCACCTCCTTTGCTTCCATTCCCATTCCTCTTTCTCTGACACTGGACTATACCGAAGGAATTGACAATGACGTATTTTTGAATACCGAAAATGTCTTTTTCAATCCTAATAGCAACCTAATTCCCTTCAACTAGAGTGTAAGGAAATATTTAATTCTTATAGATTAATCATGGAGTAAAGTCGTTTTTATGTTGCCTTCTTTTAATCAATTTGATGAATTGGATGTGCCTATAATCTATCAAAGCTTTGGCTAAAATCAATGCCATTTGTGTTGCTTTTACCCCAAAATGGAAAATTATGTGGACTTGGACAGTTATTTGAAGCATTCAAGGATTGATAATCTTATTCGCAAGCCCAAGCGTGAGATCACAAACGGTGTGCTTGGGATTTTACAGGGACAACGTAGAAATTGGTGGGTGAATTCAAGATTGTCTACTTTAAAAAATAACTCCTATTCCAAAAAGTAATTATGTAATTGCAGTCACTAGAGGTGAGATGTGCTACCCATTTTGCTTAAATTTCTTTTTTTTCTTCTGAAATGACTTTTATATTTTCTGTATTCAAGTTTCTGTGATCCATAATGAATTAAACAAAGTCTTTCTGTAGAAATCACATGAGAGATTTTTTCTTTTTGGTTGACGCATTTTGAACCAACAAGTGTGGTTCATCATCAAGACCAGATGAAGAGGCAAACCATGGCAAAGGCTTAAATAGAGAGCAATGTAGAGATATAATTTCAAGTAACGGCTATATTTGAACAATAATGTTTAAATTATAATATTAATTTATTAATATATTAAAAACAAATATTATTAAGTAACGACTATATTAAATGGCTAGTTTTTGAAAAAATATTTAAATATTGATATTATTTCATTAATTTATTAAAAATATTAATAAGTAATGGCTATATTAAACGGCTGGTTTTTGAAAAATAATATTTAAATTAATTTATTAAAACCAAATATTACTAGTTCTTGAAAAATAATATTTAAATTAATTTATTAAAACCAAATGTTACTAGTTCTTGAAAATAATATTTAAATAATGATATTAGTTTATTAATTTATTAAAATATTAATATGTAACGGCTATATTAAACGCCTAGCTTTTGAAAAATAATATTTAAGTTGTGATATTAGTTTATTAATTTATTAAAAACAAATATTAATAAGTAAACGCAATATTAAACAGAGAATTTTTAAAATAAATAATCAAAGTCAAACTTTAAAGGAGGGGAGTAAAAAATTATAAAATGAGTGAAGACCCTAATCGAGACAATACCATTTGATAAATAAAATAACTAATGGAAATAAAATAAAATAAATTAAAAATAATTAATGAAAAAATAAATAAAATAAAAATATACACAAGTCAAAATAAATATATATATAAAAACAGAAACACATATATATATCTAAAGAAAAAACAATCAATAAATAAAACGGGGTCAACAATAAAATATGGGGCTCGGGCCCATTAAACAAATAACAAAAATACTAAAAGGAGTTAAGAACGAATAGGATGATAAAAAAAAAAAAAAACCATGAAGGATTAAGAAAATAAACTCTAATGAAGAATAAATCAACAACAAATACTATAAAAAAGATGTCAATACCTACATAAATAGATAAAAAAACAAAAAAGAAAAAGAAAAAGGGCAAGACAGGGACCCAACTTCTACTAATATTCCAACCATTATCTCTATTCAAATTATTGGGTCTTTTTTCAATTTTTAGGGTCTCCCTCAATTTACGATGATGGAAATGACTAACCTTAACAACGACTTGGGCCTCCTCAATGCAGATGCGATGCTTAGATTTATCTACATGCTCCGCCAAAGCAGAGGAGCAGGTCCTGCCATGCTTGATGTCAGCAGCATGCTGATGAATCCTTTGATTAATCGAGCGACCAGTCTCACCAATGTAGGGAGTCCCACAAGAGCATGGGATGGCAAACACCCTTCATATTCTTGGGATCCACTAGGTCTTTTACAGATCTAAGGGAGCTCCTGATGGTATTTAAAGGCCGAAACTTTGAAGCCACCTTATGCTTCCTTAGGATCCTTGCAATCTTGTCAGTGGTCCCTTGGATGGATAAAAGGAAGATGAACACTAGAAAATCGATCCTTGGTGTCTTTCTTAGCACTAGGACCTTTTTCAGCTCTAAGGAAAGCCTTAGTACATTGGTGTCTACTATACCCATTATTAAAGAAAACACTTAGGAGATGTGCTTTCTCTTCCTTGAGATGGTTTTCATCGGAAACTCTTAAAGCTCTAGCGGCTAAGATGTTGAGAACACCAAGCTTTTGAGCTGGGAAATGATGAGAATTAGCATGAAGATATTGTTCCGTATGAGTTTTCTTACGATATACCTGATGAGAGAGAGTCATTATCATTCCTTGAGAGGAGGATGTCAAGGAAGGGAAGACTACCATTACATTCAAATTCCATGGTGAACTTTATAGAACTAGATTGATTGTTAAGATGGAAGAAAAACAGTTCCAACTTTTCTTTACCATGGGACCAGATGACACAAGTGTCATCCACAAACCTCTTCCACAACTTAGGTAGAAGACGAGAAGAGGCTAAGGCCTTTGTTTCAAAATCCTCCATGAATAGATTAGCTACCACAGGGGAGAGGGGGGAACCCATGGCGACACCGCAAGTTTCCTCATAGAATTCCCCATCGAAGGAATAGAAAGTAGAAGTAAGATAAATACCAACTAAATAAGTTGTATTAAGATCTATGATGCGCTTGATGATTTCAATGGCCTCGTTGATAGGGATATTAGTGTAGAGATAGACCACATTGAAGCTCACAAGCTTGTCATCTGGATCAAGCTTGAAATATTCTTATTATCGTTTAACAATTTGAGACCATTGCCAACACGATAGGAGGGCCAACTTATCTTCTTGCTAAATGTTTAGCCCAAAATCTTAAGCCCCTTGTTGGCCATATAGAATCCTTCGTCGAGGACTCTGCATCGTTTGTTAATGAGTTAAAGAGTTTCAAGCTTGATCCAGATGACAAGCTTGTGAGCTTCGATGTGGTCTCTCTCTACACTAATATCCCTATCAACAAGACCAACGAAGTCATCAAGCGCATCACAGATCTTGATACGACTTATTTAGTTGGTATTTGTCTTACTTCTACTTTATTTTCATTCGATGGGGAATTCTATGAGCAAACTTGCGGTGTCGCCATGGGTTCCCCCCTCTCCCCTGTGGTAGCTAATCTATTCATGGAGGATTTTGAATCAAAGGCCTTAGTCTCTTCTCGTCTTCTACCTAAGTTGTGGAAGAGGTTTGTGGATGACACTTGTGTCATTTGGTCCCATGGTAAAGAAAAGTTGGAACTGTTTTTTTTCCTCCATCTTAACAATCAATCTAGTTCTATAAAGTTCACCATGGAATTTGAATGTAATGATAGTCTTCCCTTCCTTGACGTCCTCCTCTCAAGGATTGATAATGGCTCTTTCTCTCATCAAGTATATCGTAAGAAAACTCTTACGAAACAATATCTTCATGCTAATTCTCATCATTTCCCAGCTCAAAAGCTTGGTGTTCTCAACACCTTAGCGACTAGAGCTTTAAGAGTATCTGATGAGAACCATCTCAAGGAAGAGAAAGCACATCTCCTAAGTGTTTTCTTTAATAATGGGCACAGTAGACACCAACGTACTAAGGCTTTCCTTAGAGCTGAAAAAGGTCCTAGTGCTAAGAAAGATACCAAGGATCGATTTTCTGATGTTCATCTTCCTTTTATCCAAGGGACCACTGACAAGATTGCAAGGATCGTAAGGAAGCATAAGGTGGCTTCAACCTTTCGGCCTTTAAATACCATCCAGAGCTCCCTTAGATCTGTAAAAGACCCAGTGGACCCCAAGAATATGAAGGGTGCTTACGTTATCCTATGCTCTTGTGGGACTCCCTACATTGGTGAGACTGGTCGCTCGATTAATCAAAGGATTCGTGAGCATGCTACTGACATCAAGTATGGTTGGACCCGCTCCTCTACTTTGGCAGAGCATGCAGATAAATCTAAGCATCACATCTGCATTGAGGAGGCCCGAGTCATTGCTAAGGTTAGTCAGTTCCATCATCGTAAATTGAGGGAGGCCCTAGAATTTGAAAAAAGAAGCAATAATTTGAATAGAAATGATGGTTGGAATATTAGTAGAAGTTGGGTCCCTATCTTGTCCTTTTTTTTTTCTTTTTTTTAATCTATCTATGTAGGTATTGACATCCTTTTTATAGTATTTGTTGTTGATTTATTCTTCATTAGAGTTTATTTTCTTAATCCTTCTTGTTTTTTAGGTATTTTATCATCCTATTCGTTCTTAACTCCTTTTAGTATTTTTATTATTTGTTTAATGGGTCTGAGCCCCATATTTTATTGTTGACCCCGTTTTATTTATTGATTGTTTTTTCTCTATATATATATGTTGTTGTTGTTGTTGTTTTTTTTTTTTTTTTTTTTATGATCTTGTTTCCATCAGGGTCTTCACTCATTTTTATAAATTTTGACTCCCCTCCTTTAAAGTTTGACTTTGATTATTTATTTATTTTAAAAACTAGTTGTTTAATATAGTGTTTACTTATTAATATTTGTTTTTAATAAATTAATAAACTAATATCACAATTTAAATATAATTTTTCGAAAACCAGTAATATTTGGTTTTAATAAATTAATTTAAATATTATTTTCCAAAAACTAGCCATTTAATATAGGCATTACATATTAATATTTTAATAAATTAATAAACTAATATTATTATTTAAATATTATTTTTCAAGAACTAGTAATATTTGGTTTTAATAAATTAATTTAAATATTATTTTTCAAAAACTAACCGTTTGATATAGCCATTACCTAATAATATTTTTAATCATTAATGAAATAATATCATTATTTAAATATTTTTTTCAAAAACTAGCTGTTACATATTAATATTTTGATAAATTAATAAACTAATATCATTATTTAAATATTATTTTTGAAGAACTGGTAATATTTGGTTTTAATAAGCCCCCGATTGGGGTGGACGAGGTGGCGACGTGTGGGAATATGATGAAGGTGGGAAGGTGGCAATGCAGGCCACCACTCAATATAATTATCCCACAAGACGTTGAGACGGCCTACAAGCACAGTAGAAACCCGAGGCGCGGAGACGACAGAGTAGTGGAGGAAGAAGGAGGAAGGAACGACGACGAAGGGACGATGGGACGTCGGGCAGAGCCGAAGATAGTATAATGCTAAGGAAGGAGACGAAGGGAGCTAGAAGCTGGCTGATATTTTTTGCAATTCGTCTCGGAAAGGGGCAGAAGACAACGATAGGAAGAATGAGAAAGGTTGGAGTCGAAATTAGCAAGGCAGGAAGCCGGACAGGTCGGGACAAAGGCATGCAAGATCACAGTTAGATACTGAGTAGGGACAGCCGGAGACAAAAAAACAGATGGCTTGGGAGGAAGAGAAGACCCCTGAGTACAAAGACCAATGTCATTCCAGGAAAGGAGAGGCGGGGAAGGTCAAAATGTCTGAGAAAGAGCAGCAAGGGGAGGGAACGAATTTGGATAAGAAAGCCAAGGAGCCCGGAAGAGAGGAACTCACAGGGAACGCATCCTTCGATGTTGGGCAAGGGAGTCAGGCAACTACCAGGAACAAACCAGCTCGCCCAGGTCGCGGAAGAGGGCGCAGGGGCAGAGGGAGAGCTCGACAATCTGGCAGACAAGATTTTAGAACCCCCTCGCCAGTATGTCAGAGACGAGGTCGGAAAACTATGAAACATATGGTGCAGGAGGCAGAAAAAGCCTACAACGAAGGAACAAACGCCGATATCCACAGGCTTATTCAAGAACTAGAAACAAATGCAATGCAGGAAGACTCGGAATCGAAAATGGAAGACTGGGGTAACCTGATCCCTGACCCGGGCAATACCAGGGGCTGTCTGTCCTTATACAAGCAGGCCTTACATGTATATTGGGTGTTGAAGCGACTATTGGCAAAGGCAATGGAGCAGGTTGCAGTGGAAATGGCAGAGATGGCTCAGGGCATACCAAATTTAAGGCGAGAAATGAAAAATCTCCAAATTACTTTGCTCATGCAGGACAGTAAGCTGGAGGAAATTCAACAATAGCTGAAGAAGATAGCTCCAGCGACAAGAGACGAAGATACTCAACCTGAAATCATGGTAGATTAATCCTTCTAGTTGTTCCAATGGTTTTCCTTGTTCGTTCTCTAAGAACAAGCTCTCTTTTTTTGTTTTAGTTGCTAATGTCGATAGGATACCAGATTAGTAATTTTGATAGTGAAGTTTACTTGGCATGGATATGCAGACTTTGTATTTTTTGCTACTGGTCGGCTTATAAAGACTTAAGGTGGCCAACAAACCCGGTTTCCCTTCTGGGCGGGTTGAGGCCACCAAATGCTTGTACTTATTTCAACCTGGTTAAATAGAAAAACAAAGGTCCTTCTTTAGCTTACAAAAAAATATATTTGGTTTTAATAAATTAATTTAGATATTATTTTTCAAAAACTAGCCGTTTAATATAGCCGTTACTTAATAATATTTGTTTTTAATATATCAATATATTAATATTATAATTTAAACATTATTGTTCAAATATAGCTGTTACTTGAAATTATGTCTCTACATTGCTCTCTATTTAAGCCTTTGCCATGGTTTGCCTCTTCATCTGGTCCTAATGATGTACCACACCTATTAGTTCGAAAGACGTCAGCCAAAAAATTTTCTCATGTGATTTCTACCGAAAGACTTTGTTTAATTGATTTTTATATTATCATGGTTCCCACATTTACAAAACTTAGGACCTATAAGCTCAAAACTAGCACAAAAATGAACTTAACGAGAAAATGATTAATGAAACTAGATTGTTTTTCTTGGAAGAGTGTCTCTCTTTCCACCTTTGGAAGAGTGTCACTCTACTCCAGTTCCACCTCTTATGTTGTGATTCCCATTCCTCTTGCTCTGACATTGAACTATACCGAAGGAACTGACATTGACATCTTTCTCAATACTGAAAATGCCTTCTTCAATCCTAATAGAAGCCTAATTATGCTCATTGATCGTTAAAATCTAACAGGTGGAGTCCTCTTTAGAGATTTGTATGCCCCTTTCTAACGACTCTGAGTGGTTTTAGATATCTGTAATCTACATATTCTTGTCGAGAAGCAATTTTGTTGCACTCATAGAAACGATTAACAATGCTTGCATTGGAGTGAGTGGCAAGATAATCTTCCAAAATCTTCTATTCCTCCTACATACTTTTTCACCTTTGGGGGCAATTGCTAGTAATAAATTAATAATTATATTTAAAGAATTTTTTATTGAATATTTTAGTTCAAATTTTAAGAAATAAAATATATAATTATTGACTTGAAGTGACAACCTTGATTTGGATGACTAACGTAGTTCAAATGTAAATGCAAGTATAACATATTATAGTGGAAAGGTCATACTCAATCTGAGATGAGATGAAATTCTAGGCAGGATGGCGCGCTCTGCAGCTGCCCGCGAGGGTTTCGGTTAGGGCTTTCTGAAAACCCTTCCTCTATCGCCCGAAGACTAACCGCGCAACTGATCTGCCTGTTACCTGGCCCGACTTTTCAGGCCCCATCTGTCGTTTTCAAAATGGCCCCAGATATTGTCGGTGATGTAATGGAAACGGAGGAGGAGGTTGACTATTCAGAAGACCCGCTTTCTTCACAGGTAATTTTTGATCGCCCTTCTTTCATTTCGTTGTCTGCTGGCCCTAGCCATTCACCGCATTCTGCGCCGCATCCCTCTCCGGTGGTTACTATCCCGGCCCCCCCCCCCCCCCCCCCCCCCCCCTCTTGCCTGCCTGAAGGAACCTCCCCTCTCGAGCCCCCTGGCTTGGATCTCCCTCCTCTGTCACCGGGGACCCTCCGTTTCCTGTCGACTGTCATCCCACCATCGCCTCCCTTTGATTCGCACCCTCCGTCCTCCTCGTACCCGGCTTCAACATCTGCTGGACTGCCTCTTTCGTCAGTGGCCGGGCCCTCTGCTCTCCTCCACTCACCCTCGGGTTGCTTTGAGACCCCTGCAGTCAGAGTCAGTTCATCAAAGGCGACTCCCCTGGAACGCTCCCCGGACCCCTTGGTGGATCACCCTTCAGCTCCGCGTTCGGGTAAGAAAAGAACTAAGTGTGTCAAAGCTACATCCAGGGACATTTCTATTTGGTTTGGAGAGACATCGACTATTGGGGAGGCAGCCAAAATGGCGAATACCATTCTCATTGGACATGTTTGAGGGCGTGCTTATTCAGCGACCCAGCTCACCCTTTGGGTGAAGGAGATTTGGGGAGGGGTTCTGAAAGAACTCCCTGAAGTACAAGTTCTACCCCGAGGCTGGTTCGCCCTACACTTTGCTAAGGAAAACTACACGGACCTGGTATTAGCTAGATACTGGCACATCGAGATGGCGCCGGTGCTGTTAAAAAGATGGAGCCCTCTCTTCGACCCTGAACGAGAACAGATTGGGGCAGGGCCATTGTGGGTTCGTCTACCTGGGCTCCCCCTCCAATACTGGAGCGAAGAAGTCTTCATTCACATCGGGAACGCCCTGGGAACATACCTCGACCATGATCGTACCTTCGTGGAATCCAGGAACAGAACGCTTGCTCGCATCCTTGTACACCTAGACACTTGTGAAGGCCTGGAGGAAAAGATCACACTACACTGGGGCAAATTCACTCGGGTACAGATCCTAGACTACGAAGGGGTACCTTTCAGATGCCGCCGCTGTCATAGGGTGGGTCATATATTCAAGGATTTCCCTCTCAACAAGAGAACAGATGAAGCACCTGTGCCTTCTACCATTCCATCGAGGACTATATCACCGGCCGCTCAACGCATTCCGGACTCGGGCATTCCCTTCAGCACTCCACTACAGGCACCGGGAGCTGCTCCATGTCATGCATCTACTCCGGTCACCAAATCTTGGGCAGCCTCAGCAGCTACATCCACTCCGGGTACATCACTTTTCCCTCCTTTGTCTATTTTCACTTCTGCTCCCACTTCACTCTCTCCCTCATTGTCTGTTGCATACTGCACTATGCCCTCCTCCCCTGTTATTGCTCCTTCCGCTCCATCATCTCATAAGCTCCCGTTGCCATCTTCTTCTCCCTCATCATCCCGAGGCTCTAAACACACCTATAATCTGCGTCCTCGTACACACACGCTGGGAACTCATCTGAAAATCGCCCGTCTGGGTATCACATCATCCGGGTTGACCCCCTTGTCTGCTCGAGGGAGAAAATCAGACCTTACAAAAGCTATCAGGAGAGCGGAAGCTGAGGTTGCTTCTGGGCGACAATCCACCATTGTTGGGGTACTTAGAGCGAAGAATACCCCTGGCAATCTTCCTCCATGAAGTGCCTCTCTTTCAACTGCAGAGGCTTGGCTAGTGCCTCCAAGAAACTAGCCCTGAAAAGACTGATTGAATCATCTCCTGTTGACATTATTCTCCTCCAGGAAACCCTTGGCCCTGCGGACTCCATATCTGCCTCTCTATCCTCCATCACCCCGGGATGGCATTTCACGGCGATGGACTCCTCGGGTAGATCGGGGGGCCTAGCGATTGGTTTTAACCCTGCTTCTATTAGGGCTCATGGTTCATGGGGGGGGACCTGGATTCTTGGGACTTGACCTCTTCTCGGCTGATCTGGGTATGAATCTCAGGGTTATCAACATATATGGACCCTGCCATCAAAGAGAATCCTTCTGGAATCACCTTCTGAGCTTATCTATCCTCGCAGCCAAGAATACCATTCTAGGGGGCGATCTAAATTTCTCCCTGGGTTATAGCGAATCCTGGGGATCCACGGCACAAATTGACTCAATCACCGGGTTTATGACCGACCTCCTGGAACGTCATGATATGATCGATGTTCCCATAAACAAACCTCTCCCAACCTGGAGGAACAAAAGAATTGGTGAAGCTGCCCTGGCGCGCAGACTCGATAGATTCATTATGAAAGGCACTCTATTTCAACAGCTTCATCACTACAAACAATGGGTAGGTTCCGGGGGAATATCTGACCACTATCCAATCTATCTGGAGATTACAGGGCCAAACAAAAAACCAAAAGCCCCCTTCAAGTTCAACCATGGCTGGTTACAGGATCCCTCCTACATCAAGCTCGTTAAGGACTTCTAGATCCACAATCCAATTGATAGAACAGACACTCTGGCAAAAGGCTTCTGCATGAACCTATCGCAGCTCAAACATCACACTATCGAATGGGCTAGAGAAAAACACCAAAAGGAGAACTCAGCTCTTATGCTCATAGAATCCGAACTATCCTCACTTTCAGATGAAAGAGGTCTGGGCTTTACCACAGCTGAAGATAAAGCCCACTTGGTGGAACTTGAAAATCAGAAGCAAAATATATTAAGGGAGCGAGAAGAATCTATTCGACTTCGCAGCAGAGCAACATGGCTCAAGGCCGGAGATGACAATACCCGCTTCTTTCACAATTATGCTAAAGGCAGGAAGGTTGAAAATACTATATGGAACCTCCCTCTACCAGAGGGTGGAGTGGCAGACACTTTCTCCAAGCTCTCACAGCTGGGATCATCCCACTTCAGGAACCTCTACAAGCAACCCCTGGGCTCTACTATTGCAGATATCATCAACATTGCTGGTCATTTCCCCAGGTTTGTAAATGAAGAAGAAGTGGAGAACCTTTTCGATCCAGTGACTCCTAAGGAACTTGAAAACACCATAAAATGGTTCAAGAAGGATCGCAGCCCGAGGCCGGACGGATGGACCATCAACTTTTACATTACCTTCTATGAGCTTATCAGCAATGATCTACTAAGGGTTGTAGAGGAATGTCGGGTGTCCGGGACCCTGTACAATGCCATCAATTCAACTTTCATAGCTCTGATCCCCAAGTCTGATACTCCTTCCTCATTTGATGATTACCGCCCCATCTCCCTCTGCAACGTGCTCTACAAGATCATTTCCAAAATCATTGCAAATCGCATCCGTCCTATTATGTCCCGTCATATCGCTCCTCAACAATTTGCTTTCCTGGAACAACGTCAGATTCATGAAGCCATTGGTGCTACACAAGAAGCCTTTCACACTATCTGGACCAAGCATCACAAAGCCATCATCTTAAAGATTGATTTAGCCAAGGCATTTGACCGGGTCAGTTGGCTCTATCTCAAGATGCTTCTCATCCAGCTGGGGTTCCCTCATAATTTCATCACTTGGATTATGGCTTGCATCACCACTCCCACCTTCAGTGTTTTGATTAATGGATCTGCATCCCAGTTTTTTCATTCTGAACGTGGTCTTAGACAGGGTTGTCCTTTGTCTCCCCTTCTTTTCCTAATTGTCATGGATGGACTGAGCCGCCTAATAAACTCTACTAAGAGAAATGGGGATTTTAGTGGACTCAAGATTACAAACGATTGCTTCCTCACCCACCTTCTTTTTGTGGATGACGTTATGATCTTCCTTGATGGTAGTATTCGAGACTCCCGTTCTTTCTCGAACATTATCACTCTTTTCTCATCCGCCACGGGGATGCTTGCCAACCATTCAAAATCCTCCATTATTCTCTCCATAACTTCTATCCATGAATCCCACCTGGCCCAACAGCTGTTTCCATACAACATCCATCCCTTAGACCTCGGCCTCAAATATTTGGGTTTCTGGATCAAGCCTATCAGCTCAAAGATTGCGGATTGGGTCTGGCTAGTCGCAAAATTGGAGAAACGCCTCAATATCTGGAGCCATCGATATCTCTCAAGAGCAAGCATACTCGTTCTGGTAAAAGTTGTCCTGGAAGCTACGCCGGTCTTTTGGATGGCATTAGCCTGGATCTCGCGCAGCATCTTGGCCAGGCTACAACAAACTTGCAATAGATACCTGTGGAATGGGAATCAGGAAAAGCGCATATTTGCTTGGGTTGGATGGAAGAAGATCGCTACTCCAAAGAAATGGGGTGGATGGGGTCTAAAAGATCTCCCTACTTTCGCGCAAGCCCTTGCGGCTAAAATGGGGTGGACCTTACTCACTGGGAACAACCTCTGGACCAATATCTCTTATCACAAATATATCTGGCCTCTCCATATCTTGGATTGGATTCGCCTCCCTACCTGGCCTAAATCTAGTATATCATCCGTTTGGAAAGCGCTTCTTAACTCTATGACACTTATCAGGGATAACCTGGTATGGAAAATCAATGATGGAACACAAGCTCGTATTGGTCTGGATCCTTGGAATGGAAGCGGCGGTAGGCACATTCTTCCTGAAGGCCTCATCCGACATATTCACTCACAGGGGATTAAAGTTCTGGCTGACATTGCTGATCCACAAAAAACTTCCATTTTTGAACAGTGTTGGAAAAATGCAATTCAGATCAATATACCACCACTCTGGCATCAGGATTGGTTGGCATATATCAATGCTTTATCAAAATCGCATATAAGGATCAAACAAGGGCAGGACGAGCTCGTATGGTATCATTCGGAGAACGGAGCATACACCCCAAAGGCTGGCTACCACACTCTGATATCGCATAAGGTTCCGGACACAATCTCTTTTTGGTGGAACTCTATTTGGAAACTCACCGCTCCCCCCAGGCAGAAGCTATTTTTCTGGTGTATCTTAAAGGGTGTTGTCCCTACTGGGGAATATCTCATGCATCGTGCAGTCTATGGACCGACCTGGTGCACCCTGTGCAAACATACCTCCGAAACGAGCGTTCATTTGTTCTTAAATTATTCTGCGTTAACGTCTTTATGGCAATCTATATCATCCACTATACAACACACCGGCAAATGGGAGGGCGATGATATTAATCGAACCTGGGAAACTTGGTTTTACCATCACAAAAACTCCAAACTCCAAAGCCTGCCTATCATTATTTGTTGGTACCTATGGCTTGCACGAAACCGAATGATCTTCGAAGATAAACCTGTGCACTGGCCGCATCTTACTGCCAAAATCATATCGGCCTATAATGAGACGCCTGAGCCGCCGCAGCCTAAGGTTCGAAGACCCCGTGACCCTCCACATATAGATCATAGCACCCCATGGGCTTTCTTCGATGGCGCAGCCCAACAACAGGGATGTGGGGGAGGTTTTCTACTGTTCATCAATGATCAGCATTTCTACAAAGCAAAACTGGGGTTGGGAGTTGGCACAAATAATTTTGCTGAGATTATCACCCTCTGTCATCTCTTGCATTTTGCATTGGGGCACAATTGCATGCATATTCAAATATATGGAGATTCGAAGATTGTCATTGATTGGTTCAACAATATTACTGTTTGCCACACACACACTCTCAGCAACATTTTGGATGATATTAATTTACTGAAGGCACAATTTATTGACATCACTTGTCAACATATCTACAGGGAACACAATAGCAGTGCCGACCAACTATCCAAGGAGGCCACGACACTTCCCAAAGGAGAGTGGATGATACAGGAGCAACGAAGAACAAATGCATACCAATACTACCACCGCCCATACATAGATGCACATTATCACAGGGCAGTCAGCCCATGAGATACAGATCTGAAAATGATACTTTTTTGGAACTTTTTTGTACATAGATGATAAAAATTACAAAACTGAAGCCCTGCGTGGCAATATGTATATATATAACTGATAACAAAGAACATCCTGCGTGATGATACAGTTAGCTACTATGTAGCACTTCTTATATTTGCTCTAGTTTTGCTTTGACTATGTATTAATTTGTCTTTGATAAAAAAAAAATATGCCGCGTATCCATATTTTAACATTGGAAATTCATTTTTTGTTATTTTCTATTATTATTTAAATTTATTTATTTGTAAGGTAATTGATTGACATCTTATCATGAATTGTTTAGTAACTTTCATTTCTATGAGTTACTAATATTTTGTTTTTAGTTTTATTCCTTTTTTATTTATTTTTCATTTTTCTATTATTTCCATTTTCATGAATTATAATTTTTTGTCCATATTTTAAATTTAATATGGTTTGCATTCAATTTGAGTTTGACTTGGTATTAGTTTGTCTTTGACAAAAAATTTATGACCTTTATCCATAGTTTAACAAAATTCAGTTTTTGTTTTTTTTTTTTGTAAGCTAAGATGGTGCTCATTCTATTACTTGATCAATCAGAACATTACAGCATTCAAAAAACAGATTCTGCCCGCCCTCTAGGGGAAACCGGGCCATGACACCACCTATAATTCTTAATAGCAGCCCAAAAAAAGTAGGTCCACAGTCTGGCAGTTTTTGCTAGATAGGCTATGCAATCCTGTAATTTACTAAAACTATTGCTAAAACTACTACTCTGTATTGCATGATTTTTCCTATTTTTGACATATACAAAGCAGTAACCAAAAAAATTCTTGTTGGTTCTAAATATATCTCGTATCAGTCATTGTCTCCCTCAGGTTGTTGGTGCGCTGCTTCCGCGTTTGCTGGCTGGTCCCCATTCAACGTTTGCTGGATAGCATCCAGTTTCTCCTCCTGCTTCGTCAAGGCTACGCGAAGGAAGCTCAGTTCACGACGAATGTCAGGCTCTCCCTTGGCTAAATTGACCATTTCTTTCGCCACTTGAGTTAGCGCCTTAGCCATAATCCCCTTCATCACCCAGTAGATGTGAAGGGATTGTTTAAATAAGGACATACGCCCTCTGGTGTGCCCCGGGTCGTGGAGGAGAAAGGTCCAGTCTTCAATTTCCTCGTCGGATTGATCCTGAAGCGCTTCCTCTTCAAGCCGCTGCATCACCTTGCGCACAGCCTGATTGGAGAAACGGAGGAAAGCCTGCTCAGCCTTCCGAGCGCGATGGTTAACCGTCTCCTTCGGCTTCCTGCTTTTCCCCTGACCACGCCTGGAAGTCTCCCCTTCCTCCTTCTCGTGCCCCTTCCAGCCTTTGACTCTCTTACCATCCCGGTCCGTTTCCTGATCAGGAGTAGCACTGCGTTTCCTCATACCATAGCGACGGATCTTCATGTCCCGAGAACCAGGATGGTCCGCCTTCACCTGCTCGTTTCCTTCCTCAGCCAGGTGCTCCTGGTGGCACCCTCGTTCCTTTACGGCGCCAGGGGTCACGTCTTCTTCCGAGTCCTCTTCTACCTCCCACACTGAGAAAGGAGGCTCCTTCTGCATAAAATCTTTGCCTTTTCGATTACTATCCTCCTCTCTTACACCCTGTTGTTCCGTCGCTTGCCGCATCTTCTGTCTTGTTTCCATTCTGCCCGGGTGTCTGATACTCCTTGCTCTCTGCTTGCCAAGATTAATCGTAATTCTCTTCTGCCGTTCAATGGAACCCTCAGTTCTTGCCCAGATTATGAGCTCGCTCAATGCCCTCATAATCGACCCTCTTTGATTATATAACAAGTTTGCTGCCTTAGAGGAACCGAAAAAATTGAGTTTTTGTTATTGTTTATTCTCATTTAAATTTATTTATGTATAAGGTGATTAGTTGAGGTCTTATTGTGAGTTTTTTAGTAACTTTCATTTCTATTAATTACTAATTTTTTGTTTTTTTGTTGTCTTTCTTTTTTCTTTGACTTTTTGAGTTTTGATTTTTTTTTTTCTTTTTTCTTCTGGAAAAGTGGAAACAGAAAAAACATTTAATTTTAGAATGTTAGGCCTTCAAAGACAACAAGGAAAGGTATGCAGATACGCTGGCAGCTAGCTCTTGGGATAATCTATTTAGCGAGGGGTTTGCCAAGAAGCTCGGAGCATTTATTGTGAAGTTTCACAAAAAAATGGTCGAATACATCAAGCAGATGAACAAGCAGTCTGTCTCATAGGCCATCTTTAACCTCGTGGATGTTAAAATAATTTCTTTCTTTCTTTCTATTTTCATGAATTATAATTTTTTCACAATACTTTCAATTTAAGGTGACTTATTATTATATTAAAAGCATAGTTTAATAAATTTAATTATAAACAATTACATATATTTAAAAAAATAAAACACACACACACACACACACACACACACACACACACACACAGATATATGTTTATATAAACAATATTAGTTAATTATATTTCTTAATTTTTGGTGATGACATCTAACAATACAATATTTTATTACCTTTTTTTTTTTTTTTAATGAAATCTTTGTCTTTGTTATTTTTTTGTTATATTTATGCTAAGCAGTACTAGCTACTATGTAGCCTTTGTTATTATATTAAAAACATATTTTAATAAATTTAATTATAAAAATTTATATATATTAATAAAAAATAAAACACAAATATATAAATATATATAAAAACAATATTAGTTAATCATATTTCTTAATTTTTTGTGATGAAATTCAACAATCCAACGTTTTATTAGTTGTTTTATTTTTGTGATGAAATCTTTGTCTCTATTATTTTTTAGTTTAATGAAAATATATTTAAACTAAGTGGCGTATACTAGCTACTATGTAATCCTTGTTATTATCAGTTTTGTTTTACGATAATAACGATCAATTTATTCTTTGATTTTTATTTGTTTGTTTTTTATTAATATAATATATAATGTTCAATTTTGAAAATAAAAATATATTTTTAATATAATTTAAAATAATTACAATTTTTATTGGACAATAAATTTATATTTTTTGTTTAATTATATTAAACTTAAGCTAGAGGTAGCCTGTTTTTTGGATGGAAGAATAATATCACACAATGGGATGTCATCACCCCATAGTTTAATTCTCCCAAGTGATTTGAAACTGAGACTTGGTGGGGACTAAATCCCGCTCAAACCAAGTGATCTACACCTCATGGGTAATAAGTTTGTAATCTGATTGTTATTTTTTTTAAAATAAAGCAATTTGTATAATCGCTTCACATATATTTGTTTGTTGTCGACATTAAAGTTGGAGTTTGCAGGGTAAGGTTGAGTGGTCCTAGACTGGGCAATTGATCCAATTTGTAACTGCCCCCCACCACCTATCGTAATTATCGCACAACGCCTAGACTTTTTGCCTACTAACTTATGTTTGTTTCACCATACATTTTTTTAACACATTGTTTTATTGAGACTAATAACAATAACACTTGCCTACCATGTGGTGAAGAAACTTGTTTTATGTTGTCGCGTTACCAAATTGTTCCTTGGGGATTTAGCTTATTTGTTTTTGGAGTGATTTTTATATTATGGGTTGGCTATCTAAACTATTGGTCACTCCCAATTGCTACACACATGTACATGTTGACGTGAAAGCTTCCACCAATTTTTAGAAGTTATGCCATGAAATTTTCCAACTTCTCCTCCAAATGCACCCATTGTAATTGCCCGTTTAAATATCTATCCTGACTTTCTCATCCCATTTAGATTTATTCTCTCTACATTCATGTGTTGAGTTGCTTCCTTTAATTAAAACTAAATTTATTTTGAGTATTATGTATAAGAGAAGATGGCAAAGCAAATAAATTAGTTTAATTTTGAAGGATAGGATGCCAAGGACAAGTATGGCATTCTCTCACTTTTCAATTTCACTCACAAATTCCTCCTCTCTTCATTATTGCAACTTCTTTTGTGGATACATTTGTAGAAAATTGTCTGTTTTTTCCTATTGTCACAATAATGGAAGATTAAGGATGTGCCAAGGGTTTTATAAGGGTTCTAGACTATTGATTTTCAAAAGTTCACATCTAGAAGGTTTTGCTCATTCGCTTTGACTTGTCAATTATTGAATTTTGATATGCTACCTCGGTTATTTAAGGAAGTAATTGTTTTCTTTTTAGAGAAAAGAGATATTTTTTTGCTATTCATTTGAATAAAAAAGTACATGGTTGAGTAGATAAAACTGAGTTTTCCAAACCTTTTCAATTGTTGTTAAAGAGGGCAACATTGATCAAAAAGTTCATATTTCACTATAATAATTAAGTTGATAACTAGTTCCATAAAACTTAGTATATAATTGATATATTGGTGCAGGAACTGATATCAAATGGATATACTAGAACAAAATTGATATAATAAAAAGTGATAAAATACACATGAAGTGTTTCAAAAGTTATGGAAACTAGAGAAAAATCTAACAACTAAGATTTGAAGTCTACTTTGCAAAGAATAATGGTATCACTTTTATCTGATGAACTAGAAAGTTGACACAGTAGTATGAATTGTCTTTTAGAAATGTCGGAGAGTTTAGAGATAACCATATAGTCTATTGGGAACAAATGTACACTTTAGATTGTAGCATTATTTAAGTTGTTCATAATGAATATATTCAAGATCCAATGATAGAGTTTTTTGAAAGTTGGTTTGTTATTGTATTGAGCTCCCTATAAATATGGTGGAAACTGATCTCCTGAAAGTGATTCTTTGTCTCCTAAAAGTGATTGTTTGTTAAAGGCTTTCATGGTGTTCCATAGTGAATATTACTTTTTGTTGATATATAACTTTCATAATGTTGAATAATGAATATTATTTTTTGTTGATTTAAATACTTTGGGTGCTTTGCATTTTGTATACAATGTATGTTATTATTTCATTGAGGCTCAACATTCAATTATTGTTTTTTGTAGTGTACACTTTTTTGACTTTTTCATTTTTTTTTTTTTTTTAAGAATCAACACCCAATTATTGGTTTATTTAGTGTACAGTTTTTTAGCTTGGTTTTTCTCTATTTTTTTTTTACAATTATGTTGAAGATTTTGACATTGTTTCTTAGATATTGTTTTTATTTTTTAAATTATAACTTTCCACTCTTTCTTTAGGTTGATATAAATTTTTAAATAAAGCACAACGTTTCTTATTTATCATTGAAAAATAGTATTAAATGTCTCTTTGTACTTGTGATCAGGTGATCAATTTTTAGCTCAAAAATGAAAGGCCCAAAAGGTCTTGAAACCAACGCCAAATAAAAGTGCTCTCATTCTGAATCCAACAATGTTTGTTCCATCTCAATTCGAAATCGTATGTTCAAGTTATCGCGTTCTAGTCGTTTTCCCAAACAGGTAAAATTTGGGGAGGTCTGTTGACTGGGCCGCTGACTGGGTTGACTGTACTATTGATTTAGCAGGGTTACCGTACAGGTACGAGCCAACCAGAAGTGGACAAGTGGCATCATTCGATTCGTTGGTAGTTGGGCACATTTTATTGCTTCGTGGTCGTTTGAGGTGGACCAGTAATATGGTGCCACGTGGCCTAGTCATGGGCTGCCACATGGCACCCCAACAGTAGAACAAAATTTTTATTATGGGTTCAGGTGAGGCCCGAGGGATTCAAACCCCTAACCTCTAATCCAACAGCAGAGCGCTTTACCAACAAGCCCTAGTAGTGGTTCTTAATATCAAATGGATCGAACTTCTATTTAAAGTTTTATTTCGACGCCTTTTTGGAGGAAGGGGCCCAGCTGCTAGCGTCGGCCCTTGGTCACACCCACTACCCACATGACCATGGCTTTGAGCAGAAGGTGGAGGTGCTACGAAGTGGGGGCTAGCCCCAGGTCCTTTGGACCCCAACGTGACCGTGCGCCAAAGTTTAAGGGTCCTGGTGGTAACGGTGGGCGGTTAGCCCAACCTTGGATCCATGGCACCCCACATGACCACGTGCCCGAGATTTAAGGGCTTAAACGGTGGGGGCGGGCGTTAAGGCCTAGCCCTCGGCCCCATGTGGCTTATATGACCATGATTTTTGAAGTTAAGGGGTCATTGAGCAAAATAATGTTCCTACAAAATGCAACAGCGGATGGCGAAAATGTTGGTTTGTTAGCGAAAAAAAGGGTGAATTTGTAGGAAAGTTAGACTATTGGTCAAATTTGTAGGATAATTAACAACCAAAGTCATATGGAGCTTTGGAGAGCCATAGATTTTTGCGTGTTACGAAAACGAAACCGCTCCAGATCGCATCATGAACATGACACATAATCATCCTCTCTAATCAATAACCATTCAGTGCCTAGGAAATGAAGCGCCCTAATGACAAGAAACGCCCTTTACGTGTGAGCAGTGACACCGACTGTTTTCACCTATTTCTTCTGATCGTCATAATGAAGGAAGGAGAGGGAAGGCGAAGAGTCAGGGAAAACCGAGAGTGAGAGGCTTTTAGCATAAATATTACCTCTGAAGAGGAGAAGGGGCTTTTGATTTTTGTGAAGAACAGTGTTGCTTTATTGTGAATGAGGAGGATTGTTTTTTAGGGAAGAAGGAGCCATTAGTTTGGGACTCATTGTATTGTTTCGGATCAGAGTGTTGTTACTGGCATGAATGTAAATGTGATTTATATTTATGCATATTGATGACTTGCAGTTCACTATTAATCTTGTTAAATTGAATGTGATTCAGTTTCATGGTTAACTTGTGAATGGCCTCTGATTTGAAGCTAAATTAAACATGAGTTGCAGTTTTAATTCCATAAAAGAATGTGGATTCCTATATGAGTGATTGGATTGCAATTTAGCTTTAATACAGTCTTGTCCAGCCGTGAATTCAGTGATTGATTCATTTGGACTTGAATCTATGCATGATGTTTAACCTTCTTTATCATGCTCCTGCTGAACATATATATGATGTTTAAACCTTTGTATCATGCTCTTGCAGGATAGATTAGAGTAGCTAGGACTAGATTATAGTAGTTAGAAGTAGTATAGATAGGATTTAATACATAGAGGTTCGCTATTTCATTTTGTTGATTTAATTGATGTCTTTCTCCCGGAAGCAATCTTTCGACATGTTCAAACAGTTTATGGGGTCCCTTTAAACCTGTCGGAGTTAGCCATTCCATATGAAAGCCGGTCTAATTGGGGTTTGCGATCGGGTTAGTTCCCCTTGTTGTCATTGTGCAGGTTCACCATGTCAACAAATTGGCGCTAGAAGGAGGGCCTCAACCGCCCTCTCCAGCTTTTCAAGATTTCATCTATAAGTGCCACGCATGGATTCAAAAGGATTAATGTATTGATTATATGGATTGTATAGGTGGGATTTCCATAATGATGAGAATGACGACAAGGGAGATGACACTGCAGAAAGTAACGCTAATGAAATCCACATGCGAAGTAAAGGGCCGCTTCCAGGTGTGATAAAGCCCTTAGACCAAACAAAGAAAGATGTTCGCCCTATGAAAGCATTCGCTCCCAGAGTTCCTGTTCAGAAGAGTGGGCCTAGCGATCAATCCAAGAATACCCCTATTGCAAGTCACCCAGAGAAAGAAAATGCATCTCCCACTGCAACAAAGGCTACTCAACTGGTAAACTCCCACTTAAAAATGGCAAAACAGGTATGTTTACTCTGCCCTATCCCATCTATAACATTGATTATAATATTGTGGATGAGCTCAAGAAGTCTAGGGCCAATATCACATATTTTGGCTTGTTAAAATTAACGCAACAGAAAGATTTGCTGCTGAAAGCTATGAATGAGCGGAATTGCAAAACCCCCACCACCTCAAGCACCCAAACCAAGAAGCCAATGTCCAAACCTGTTAGTACCACTATTGTAGCCCAAATACCCTCAACTATGGAGGCCACGTTATCTAAAATGAATCGAAAACCCCAAGATTTCAGCACAGCCATGATAACGAGGAAATCGAAATCTATGACCCCACCGTTCCTCATTACATTTGAAATTTTCAACATGAATGTCCACAATTGCTTGGTAGATTCCTGCGCCTCATCCACTGTCATGCCTTATGCTATGGCTAAAATACTTCAGGTCATACATGAAAAAACTAGAACTCGAATCATGCAATTAGATAGGACAAATGTGACAGTAATTGGAGAATTGAAGGATGTGTTGATTCGGATGGCTGCTAAACCACAGTACACACAGGTCATTGATATAGTGGTAGTTGATATACCTGAGGCCTATGGAATGCTGCTTAGCAGGGACTGGTCAGCAAAATTGAACGGATACTTCTCGACTGATTGGTCCCATCTCTTGTTGCCTCAGAAGGGAAAGGGTGATATGCTGAGAGTCGATAGGGAAAGATACATGAAGTATGTGGTAACGGAACTAAATGGTCCCAATGAACCTGTAATGTTTACCAACTCCATCCTTGGGAACTATAGTTTCAATGTTTATAATACATAAACCTGTTTTGGAGAGTTTCATGCAGAAATCGTTCAAGAAACTTTGACACACACAGTTGGAAATTCCCTCCCATAATCCAACTGATGAGCTATCCTGTATTATAGTAGATGATAGGGCCAATTTCTTATATAGTAGTTCAATTGATATAACATTAGACGTAGTATTCTGGACACTCTATTTTGATGGCTCTAATTGCTTTGAAGGTGCAGGTGCTGGAAGTATTCTCATTGACCCGCAAGGGAACCAACATCTAATGGCCAGCCGGTTGGAGTTCGCATGCACCAACAACATAGCGGAATATGAGGGCCTGCTGCAAGGCCTGAAGAAAGCCATTGGTATGAATGTGAAAAATCTTAAAGTTTTTGGTGACTCACAGATAATCATAGATCAGGTAAGGAAAAGGATACATTGCAATTCTCCACACTTGGTGAGGTACCAGCATGAGGTATGGGATTTAATTGATAGTTTTGATTCCTTTAATATTACATACATACCTCGAGGCCAAAACCAAGATGCTGATCTGATGGCTAATATGGATGCTAAACTTTTGCCTGATTTTAGATTGAAGAAAAATAAATGTTCTGTTGAATTGATTTTCAGACCGTCCGTGCCTGATAACATCTCGAATTGGCAGGTTTTTGAAGATGATGAGCAAATCCTTGAGTTCCTACACTGCGAGAAGACATTCAAGAGTGCAGTAATTGACGAAAGGGAGCATGACAAGCTTATGAATGAGAGGGAAGATGAGGAAAATGATCAGCCCTATGTGATTCCAAAATCAGTGGTTAGGATGGAGCACTTGTATGACTTGCATGATAAATTCAAGAAACCTACTAACTGCAAAACACACAGCTTGTCCATGAAGTATGAAACGGTCAACCTTAGGACCGAAAAAGACCCAAAAAGGGTCAATTTGGGCCTGGGGTGCTCTCCGCAAGAAAGGGATGCATTTGTCAAACTATTTAAAGAATACAAGGATGTCTTTGCATGGACATATGAATACCTAAAGACCTTTGATACAAGAATTATGCAGCATGTGATCCCTTTGGAAAAGGAGACCAAGCCCTACCAACAAAAGCTACGTAAGGTGCATCCAATCCTAGAACCATTGCTCAATAAAGAACTGAACAAGACGCTAGATGCTAAAATTATATTCCTGGTTAGACACACCCGTTGGGTAGCCAATCTTGTGCCAGTGAGAAAGAAAAATGGAGACATCAAGCTGTGTATTGATTTCAGAAACCTGAACAAGGCATCCCAAAAGGATAACTATCCTGTCCCTTCTATGGAACACATCCTTCAGTGCGTTTCTGGGTCTGAAATGTTGTCCCTATTAGATGGGTTTTCAGGATATAATCAGGTACTGGTATCTCACGGGGATCAGCTTAAGATAGCCTTCAACACCAAATGGGGTACCTGCGCATACCGTAAAATAAATTTTGGGCTCATTAACGCGGGTGCCACATTCCAGAGTGCGGTGGACATAGCCTTTCGAGGGTTGATAAACAGATCGGTAGTGGTGTACATGGATGACATCACTGTGTATTCATATCACATAAGGGATCACATTTATCACTTGATGCAGATTTTTGAAAGATGCTGAAGGTATGGAATTTATTTGAATCCCAAGAAGATCATCTTTGTAGCCATAGAGGGGAAACTACTAGGTCATATCCTTTCTAAAGACAAAATTGTGATTGATCCTGAAAGAATACAAACTATCATGAGAATACAGCCTCCTGCCAATAAAAAGGCCATGCAATCTTTCTTCAGGAAGATTAATTTCGTTAGAAAATTTGTCTCAAGCTTCACCGAAATAGTACGCGCCTTGTAGTTGTTGATGAAGAAAGACATTGTGTATAAATGGAGCAATGAAGCCCACTAAGCGTTTCGGCGAATCGAGGAAGCCATTGCTCAAGCTCCTGTGTTGGTCAACCTTGATTTCGGCAAAGGATTCTCCTTATACACCTTTGCTTCTGACCTTTCATATGCCGCAATTCTCACTCAAAAAAGTGATGGTGGCAATGAAGTCCCCATTTCCTACATGAGTTCGAATCTCCAAGGAGCGGAACTGAATTACCCAGACGTGGAGAAATAGGGCTATGTAGTTTTCAAGGCCGTTAAACATTTCCACCCTTACTTACTGAAGGCAGGGACCAAAGTCATCGTGCCCCATCCTACTGTAAGAGCCCTCTTCGTGGAGAAAGAAATGGGTGAACAAAGAGGGAACTGGATAACCGCCCTTCAAGAGTTCGACCTGGAGATAAAGCCAGCACTGATAGTTCGAGGGCAGGGACTTTGCAGGCTAGCGGCAGAAGCCTTAGCGGACCAAAAGGAGGCATCTGAAAAATTAGGAACATTGAGCTTGCAATGTGCACAAAGGGAACTTAGGGAGGAGACCTTATGGAGTAATGAAGCGCTGATGTATGAGCAAGAAGCATCAGAAACCTTTTTGGACCCAGAGTCGTGGTACCACGACATACGCTTTTCTATCTAGTGCGAGTTTGTGTCCTGAACACATGGATGCATCACAAAGGAGAGCTCTCAGATTAAAATCCAATCTGTATCATTTGGCTGACAACATCTTGTACAGAAAAAATCATGATGGAATCTGGCTGAGGTGTTTGGAGAAAGATGATGCCAACCATGTATTGAAAGAAATGCACGACGGCCCAGCAGGTGGTCATTATGGTAGAGAGACCACTGCTCACAAAATATTGAGAGCCAGATATTATTGGCCCACAGTGTTCAGAGACTCACATGCCTATGCTCACAAATGCAAGGTGTGCCAAACCGCCGCAGGACGAGAAAGAAAGCCCGTTGTTCCCCTCAGGCCTGTCATGATTTACATACCGTTCTAGCAATGGGGCCTAGACGTCATAGGCGAGATCACTCCAAACTCCTCACAGCAACACAAGTACATACTCACAATGACTGATTACTTCACCAGATGGACCGAAGCCAATTCGCTCTGGAAGGTGAACGAAGATGAGGTAATATCATTCATTGAGAAATTCATTATCAACAGGTATGGCATCCTTGACGCTCTCATCTTTGATAACGCTTCTTATTTTTCATCTCTGAGACTTACTGAGTTTGCCATTGATAAGTCAATCCACATAAAATATGCAGCAAACTGTTATCCCCAGGGAAACGGAGTTGCAGAGTCTTCCAATAAGAACCTTATCTGCATAATCTGCAAGACAGTCACTGATAACCAGAGGAACTAGCAAAACGCATTGAAAAATGCCCTTTGAGCCAATAGGGTCACCCCTAAAGTGGCCTTGGGAAACTCTCCATACTTCCTAGTCTATTGACAGGAAGCCATCTTGCCCCTAAACGTTGCCCTTCCATCCTTACAGCTCTCCCAAGCTTCAAGAGGAACCCCTTCAACCTCGCTTCAAGAAAGGATCAACCAACTAATGAAGCTAGAGGAATTAACGGATAGAGCCAGAATTAAATTAAAAAATCACCAAATGATTGTAAAAAGATGGTTTGATCACCATCTGGCGGGAGATAAAGATTTCCAAGTGGGGGAACTAGTTCTGAAATGGGACAAGTTGAGTGAGCCAAAGGGTAAACACACAAAATTCCAACACCTATGGTTGGGCCCATTCCAAGTCGTTGAAAAGATTGGTCAAGGGACTTATAGGTTGAAAACATTTCAGGGGGAGACTGAAAAGCTCCCTATTAATGGCTAGCATTTGAAGAGATACTTCCAGTAGCCACCGCATTGGTGGTTGCCTCCTGAGTAGGTTAGAGTTCATTTCTTTTTTTGCTGTTAGTTTAGTTGTATTTCTGTCCTTTCCTTTGTTTTCTGCCAAGCATGTTCTCCTACTGTTTTTAATTACATTCCTTTTCAGCCAGCTAATTGTAGTCCTCCGGTCTCGTTCTACCTTTCAGATTTGCCCTCATTCGCTACTCTCGACCTTTCCCTGCCTCATTAGCTTGCTGATGATTATGTTGTTCCTGAATCCATCATTTCCCCACAAATCAAACAAACCTTCTATCAGCCCATGAGCACTTGAGAATCAGCAGTGGAATGCAAACCGAAACCCCTCATTGGCATCTGTTGGGAACTGTGTGAGATCTGTTGATAACTTGAACATCTGGAGCATGTAGGGGCATCTTTATAAAACAAAAAAATGTGTAACTACAGCTGGACTAGCATGGAGGAATGTTGCATTTAAATAAATCCCACTCAGACCTAGCCTATACTTGCTTGTAAGGTTTACAGTCATTCTCCATTGGTCCCATCCACCACATTAAATGGTCCAATACTTGTTACTCACAAGTAAACCTCCTTTCATGGGCTAAGCTCACTGTCTCATACCCTGTGGCAAATCTAATTGTGCTCTAGTCCTTGTGCCTGAAACTGGAAGGACTTATCTAAAAAGAAATGAAATGTCAAGTCCTTGTGCCAATCTGGAAGGACAAGTTGTTTGGGAAGCCGGTTAGAGTAAGGACTGTTGTTGGGCTCAGAGTACCGGTTGACATAGCAAGCCCAACCTTGCTTAAGCGGTTTAAAAATATGGCATGATCCATGACTGCACCCCATTCAATCAATAAATATAGCACTGAAATTCTCATATAAAGTGCAAGAAAAACATGTCTACATCAAGCTTGATGAGAAATAAAGAGTTGAGGTACACACCTAAACAGGTATGGACAGACCAGTGATGGCCCCAAAGGGATTTTTGAAAGTGGGAAACAGGTAGAGGAAGGTCAATAAACCCCATAATACTGCCATTGGAGAATGCCTGTCAAAATCATATCAGCAAGTAGAAGCTATTTGTCTCTATCCCCTCTGAAGCAATAATGTTTAAGTGGAACCCATGCTTGTCCATCTATATAGTTTGCATTTCAAGTTTATTTTAACATCCTGATGTTCTATTGATCTGAAGGTTATTTGGAAGTAGAGATAACTGGTTCGCCCAGCGGTTCGCCATTTGTTGTGGCCACAACTACCACCCTATTGAAACATGCTTCTGCAACAAATTTCCAATGGGTCCCCTAGAAGTTTGATTTTTCATCTTTCAGAATGATCTGTTTTATCACATGGATGTCAACTTCTTGCCGAGTCAAATTTTCAAGGCCTGATGGCTAAGCCATTAAATATACCTCTACTACATGGATCATTCATGACACAGCCTATCCCTTTATCCTCTCCCTTCATCGAGATCTTTCGATCCTCCCAAACATGCATGGTGCATTGGCGCCCGCACAAACCATCACCCCTACCCTTATCATAATCGTTTGTTGGTTTAACTCGCAAAACCCTTCATCGCATCATTGTCATGTTATAATCCCTTTACAAAGGAAACCCTTTGCAAAACACATAAACCATCCCTCTTTCGCTTATCACACTCAATATGGGTGCATAACACATGCCACAAGGGCTCCGGACCCGACGGCGTTAAACCACAATATATATATATATATTTTTGGGTCTGAAAACCCCGTCGCATATCGCAATCGGCCTAAGTCCAAGGCATATGCATACATGGCGTGCCGCTACCCTCCGGACCCGATGGCCTTATCAACCAGAATACATATATTTTCAGGTCTGGAGCATTTCGCATATCGCAATCGGCGGGGTCCCAAGGCTTGAACATAAGGTGCGCAACGATGTGGCGGACCCGCCGATCCTATTAAGCATATCATATAATATATCGGGTCCGGAGTTAATCGCTTATCGCTATCGGGAGGCACAGGGCTTATATATATGGCGTGCTACCATCTACCGGACCCGATGGTTTTATCAACCATGATATATATATATATATATATATATATATATATATATATATATATATATCGGGTCTGGAGCATTTTGCATATCGCAATTGGCCTGGTCCAAAGTTTCATATATAGCGCACCATAACCTCCCGGACCCGCCGATGATTACAAAGCCTAGCATATAAATTTTCAAGTCCGCAATTTGGATTCGGCTGTGTGTTTTGCGATAGTTTTTAGTGTAAACCGAGTTTGGCTTGCTAGGCTTAATCTATGCATAAAGCTAAAAACTAGGGGCCAATTCTTTCGCGTTTGATGAGATAAATGCTCGATAGAGGCAATATTCATGTTTTAAATCATTTATGTTTTTTTTATAAGCGTGACTGGTGTCTCTTATTTCTGTAGGCTAGGAGTAACGAATGCACAAGCAGATCCGAAAAACCCTTATATGCAAAGGTGTTCGGTCGAAAGAGTCGGACTTTGACATTTTCATTTGGTTTCCAAGCGTTGCTTGCGTGTTATGAAGACGAAACCGCTCTAGATCACATCATGAACAGGACACACAATCATCCTCTCTAATCAATAACCATTCAGTGCCCAGGAAATGAAGCGCCCTAATGACAAGAAATTCCCTTTACGTGTCAGAAGTGACACCGACTATTTTCACTTGTTTCTTCTGATCGACATAATGAAGGAAGGAGAGGGAAGGTGAAGAGGCAGGGAAGACTGAGAGCGAGAGGCTTTTAGCATAAATATTGCCTCTGAAGAGGAGAAGGGGCTTTTGATTTTCGTGAAGAACAATGTTGCTTTATTGTGAATGAGGAGGACTATTTTTTAGGGAAGAATGAGCCATTAGTTTCAGACTCATTGTATTGTTTCGGATCAGAGTGTTGTTACTGGCATGAATGTAAATGTGATTTATATTTATGAATATTGATGACTTACAGTTCACTATTAGTCTTGTTAAATTGAATGTGATTCAGTTTCATGGTTAACTTGTGAATGGTCTCTGATTTGAAACTAAATTAAACATCACTTGTAGTTTTAATTCCATAGAAGAATGTGGATTCCTATATGAGTGATTGGATTGTAATTTAGCTTTAATACAGTCTTGTCCAGTTGTGAATTCAATGATTGATTCATTTGGACTTGAATCTATGCATGATGTTTAACCTTCTTTATCATGCTCCCGCTGAAGATATATATGATGTTTAAACCTCTGTATCATTCTCTTGCATGATAGATTAGATTAGCTAGGACTAGATTAGAGTAGTTAGAAATATTATAGATAGGATTTAATACATAGAGGTTAGCTGTTTCGTTTTGTTGATTTAATTGAAGTCTTCCTCCCGGAAGCAATCTTTCGACATGTTCAAATAGTTTACGAGGTCCCTTTAAACCCGTCGAAGTTAGCCATTCCAAACGAAAGCAGGTCTAATTGGGGCTTGCGATTGGGTTAGTTCCCCTTGTTGGCATTGTGCACATTTGCCATGTCAACACCATGCCAACTGAGGTAAACATGAGACGAGAGGCTACTATGATCAGATTCGACCTTCTATGTTACCTTAAGGAAGTGGAATCAACGAAATATCGCACACAGTCATCCAACATCATCAACAGAACCCTCTGGAGACAATTCAGCCACTCAGACAACCTGTCCTTGGGTCCCACTATTGTTCTGGACCTCTTATGCCATAGTCGCTCTCATGTTATGGTTAAGGGAGTGACTAGAAACCCAAAGGCACTCTCATAGGCCTACCTACCAGCGACTGTGGACCAAAATTGCCGATTTTTTACCGACGACATTGGGATTTAAGCCACTTTTCATGCCCAAAGCCGAGGCTATTTCCCATAATCGAATGATAGATTAGAATGATGAAATGACCAGGGAAACAATGATGCAAAAGCAACAAGTTGATCAAGACCTTAACCAGACCCCTACTAGCAATGACATGCATTTCATTAGACATATCATCAACATGTAACCTGTATATGTAAACAACATAATTAAGTGTAGGGATCTTATACTTATATGAGAATCGCTATGAACCATTGTTCCCTCATGCCATTTGTTGCATTATTATCTATTAGGGCATAGACACATTATCCATTCATGTACAAGTAAAAACATGTTGAGAGCCATACATAATTGCTGTCATAAAATATACATATAACCAACATAATAAGAACAAAAATACAATAGACATATTAGCCATCCAAATCCATAAATACATCTGTACATTTACACATGAAAATCAAGGGAATGGATTTCTCATTAATGAGGAGAATGAACCAATCGGGGATGGATGGGATGGTTGAGCCAAATCTCTCTTCAGCCATTCACCCCCATGCCATATTCCAAGCATGAATGTGGGATCTCATAGAACACATCAATAAAAACTCATATAGGGCTTCCAGAGGCCATCCACCTCAACCCATCAATAATGATTCCACCTCACGGTCAGACATCACAAAACCATCATCAGATTGGTCTCTATCCCAGCCATCAAGGGCTTTAAGCATTTGTCCAACCAAGGCTCTAGGACTAGTAACTCAACCCACAAATTTTACAGGCTCCAAAGCATTTTTCCAACCAAGACTCCAAGACTAGTAACTCAACCCACCAAGGGCTCCAAAGCGTTTGTCCAACCAAATGAACTGCCCAAAGGATGCCTTGCCCAACATTCAGCTTGGAACAAGTGTCCCATGAACTGTGGTTATTGTTTTTAAATTTTATTGCATGGAATTTCAACTATGGTTGTTAGAGAACCCTCCCCTTTGGGGGACACCGTCCTCGGTGTTCAATCACACATATACCTCAGCAACCTGCTGAAAGAAGACATTTTGCTCACGGAGTTTTATAACACAGCTTGATGCAGTATTTACAATGAAGGATATGTTCAAGAGAAAAACATCATGACAACATACCACATAATGGAGCTTTATATCACAACTCATTACGATATTTACAATTATCGTCATGTTGATTGCCAATCCACATGACATCATAACATCATGATAACGTCACATGATAACATAACCATAATGACATGATACCCATACCGCATAATGGAGCTTTATAACACAACTCGTTACAATATTTACATCCATACACATGGGTACATATAACAGCATCACCATCAATATATATACCAAAACATATGCCAAAACATATACTAAAACATATGCCAAATCATATACCAAAACATATATCAAACATATACTAGTCATCATATCTAAGCACATATTAGAACATCATATAGCATATATAAAACCATCATAAAGCATATATCAACCACCATAAAGCAAATACCAAACCATCATAAATCATAGACCAAACCACCATAAAGAAAATACCAAACCACCATAAAGCATATAACAAACAACCATATAGCATATACCACACCACCATATCAAGTTGCTTTGCCTCAACCTGCAAACAAGGAAGGATACATGGCCCACATCTAATCTGCCATCTCCTATGTAGCTTCATCATGCCCAAAGTGCTTCCATTGCACTTTAACTTGCTCGATTGCTTGGTTCCTAAGCATGAGCACCTTTTTCCACAATATAGACTGAGGCTCCGACTGGAATTCTCCATTTGGTTCCACCTGCAATACAGACCAGTCAATCACATGATCAACATCCTTAACATACTTCTTAAGCAAAGATACATGGAAAACATCATGGACTTTCATTATCGGAGGTAGTGCAAGTCGATAGGTTACTGGCCCAATCCTCTCAATGATGTTGAAGGGTCCACAAAACCATGGTGCAAGTTTGGCACATGAGCCAATCCGCAAGGAGCTCTTCTTCATTTTGATATGCAAGTACACCTATTCCCCAATGTATAACTCCTTGAACAACATGTTTTTGTCTGCATAACTTTTCTGCCTATCCTGTGTTGCCTTTAGCTTCTTCTTGACAACCTGCATTTCTTGTTCCGTGTCTTCCAACATATCTGGTCCAATCAATACCCTTCTAACCAGATCACTCTAATTGATAGGAGTGTTACAACTCCACCCATACAATGCCTCAAAAGGACTCATCGTTAATCTTTTGATAATCATTGCTGTATTCAAACTCTACCAAAGGGAGATACTCTTCCCACTTCCATTGTTGATGCATCACATACATCCTCAACATGTCGTCTAATATCCTATCAACCCTTTATGTCTGTCCATCTGCCTGTAGATGATAAGTTGTGTTGAAGGCCAACTCTGTGCCCAAACCTACAAATAACTGCTTCCAAAACTTGGAAGTGAACTTCACATCCTTGTCTGATACAATCTTCTTTGGAACATCATGTAGTCTAACCACATCTCTGTTGAATACCTTGTCACATTACTAGTTGAGAACGTAGATTTCACCAGAATAAAGTGTGCAACCTTTGTTAACCTCTCCACAATGACGATGATGGAATCATGTTGTTGCACTATCTTTGGAAACCCTATGATGAAATCCATGGAAATAACTTCCCATTTCCATTCCGGAATCGTGATCGGTTGTAGTAGTCCACTTGGATGTTTACACTCTGCTTTCACTCAATGACAATCAAAACATCTCGCCACAAACTCTACTACATTCCTCTTCAAATTCAACCAATAATAATATTTCTTCACCGCTGTCAGTGTCTTCTGATACCTGGGTGACCTGAATATAATTTCGCATGAAATTCCCTCAAGATCACCTTCTTGAGCTCACTGTTATCTGGCACATATATCCTGTCTCAGAACATGACCAATCCATCAGTTGTAAGACAATAATCCATAACCTATGCACTTGCACCTGCAGTTGTCCCTGTACCTGTACCATGACCTGTACTATCACTTTTCTGCAACCTATTCATAATCTCCACATACCTGACATCTTGTTGTCTTGCCTGTAAGTTCCTATCCTGTAAGTCTATCCCATAGGAGCTCACAACTGCCAAGTGATGTACTTGTACTCGTCTGCTGAGAGCATCTGCCACCTTGTTCTCTTTACCTTTGATGTACCTGATCTCGAAATCAAACCTGTTGTTCGTGGCCAACCATCTAGCCTACCTGGCATTCAAATTAAGTTGGTCAAACAAATAACTCAAACCAATGTGATCACTCATAAGCACAAACCGCCTGCCAAGAAGATATTGCCTCCACATCTTCAGTGCATATATAATCGCTGCTAACTCAAGGTCATGTGTCGGGTAGTTCTGCTCGTGCTCGTTTAGTTTCTGAGACTCATAACATACCACTTGTCCATACTACATAAGGACTCCAACAAGCCCTCCCTTGCAAGCATATGTGCACACTACAAACTCTTTGTCAGGATCTTCAATCTGTAGAACTGGTGCATGCGTCAACAACTGCTTAAGTTGATCAAAGCTAGCTTCACACTCTTTTGTCCATTTGAACGTATTGCCTTTATTTTGAAATGATGTAATGGGATAAGAAATCTGTGAGAAGTTCCTGATTAACCTCCTATAATAGCTTGCCAGAACCATGAAAGATCTCACCTAATCCACATTCTTCGAAGCTACCCACTCCATGATGACCCTTATCTTCTCTAGGTCTACTGCAATGCCCTCCTTTGAGACCACATTCCCCAAGTAGCGTACCTCAGTCTAAAAGAAACTACACTTGTTGAGATTAGCATACAATTGATTCTCCCTCGACAACCTCAACACTGCTATTAAATAGTCAACATGTGCCCTTCCTCATTTTTAGAATATACCAGTATATCATTAATGAAAACAATAAAAGCTTATCCAAATATGGACGCAACACACTATTCATCAAACACATGAATGCAGTCGGAGCATTAGTTAAGCCAAATGGAACAATAACAAACTCATAATGCCCATACCTGGTCCTGAACTCAATCTTGTAAATGTCCTCCTCTTTGATGCGTACCTGATGATATCTGGATCTCAAGTCAATCTTCGAGAACACTTCTTCTCCCTTCAACTGATCGAACAAGTCATCAATCCTCGACAAAGGGTACCTATTCTTGATATTCACTTTGTTCAACTATCTGTAATCAATGCATAATATGAGAGTACCATCCTTCTTCCTCACAAACAATATTGGTGCGCCCCATGGTGATACACTTGGCCTAATATATCCTTTGTCCAACATTTCCTTCAGCTTCAACTTTATCTCAACCAACTCATGTGTGATCATCCTGTAAGGTGCTTTCGAAGTTGGAGCTACCCCTGACACTAACTCAATAGAAAAGTCTACCCCCCTGTGAGGTGGCAACTCTATAATGTCCTCAGGAAATACATCCTGAAATTGCTGCAAAATTGGGTACTTGTTCAACACATCCGCATCCTCAGCCTCCTTATCCTTATCACTAAAATGTGTATTGCAAATAACTTGCACCTTTTCACGTGGCTACACTTTTCTTGCATAATTGTCACCGTCCTAACTGATGTGGCTTTCTTCTTACCTTACAAGACTCTTGATTCTCCATTGTCATCAACACACTCAATATCTTTGTCATAACAGTCAATCTTAGTTCTATGAAGATACAACCAATCCATGACCAACAACATACTGTATGATAGCAACGGTAACACATTCAAATGTGTTGCGGTAGGCATACCATTTAAGTCAAATGCGCATTCTCTTACCTAATGATGAACTCACTTCTTCATACATGTATCCAACTGCACTACCCAAGACTTTGCATGCATTTCCTTACTCAAACCACACTTATCCACGAAGTCATGACTAACATAGCTATAATTAGATCAAGGGTCAATCAAAATAGAAATAACTTGATCACAAAGCTTACCGTCCATCTTAATGATAGATGCCTGATGTTCTTCCTGCCTGTTGTCCACGACTGCACAGATATGAGTAATACTCCGACCTACATATCCAATAGTCTGCACCTCCCGTGCACTGTATATCTGAGGTCTACCACTCTGATACTGTGGACAATCTCTCCTGCGATGATCTCCTCCACAAGTCCAACAACGCACGAGCTCCTTACTCTGCTCCTCAGGCCGATGTCCCTATCCTCTATCTGATGCATTGAACTTCTTAGGTGGTGCAACATTCTCCTTGTTATCTATACTATGTGGCCTTGCTCACTTTTTATCCCATTTTCCTTTGTTCTTTACATTACCTCTCTAATCTGGCTTAGTCTCAGTCTCGCGCTTCAATTACTCATAATAATTCTTTAGCTTTAGAATGGCCTTCTCCAATGATCTAGGTTCACCGAATTCAATCCTATCTTTAAATGCAACTGATATTCCACTAATGAATCTTTGAATCTTAGCCTTCTCCTCCTTGATGTAAGGCACATACCTCAACAGTTCCAAAAACTTACTGGTGTACTCATCATCTGTCATGGATCCCATCTTTAGTTCATAGAATTATTTTGCCTTATCATCAAAGTATCTCTCCGATGGATACTTTTTCTTGAATAGCTGCTCAAATTCACTCCAAGTCAGATCTTCCTCATTTATGTCCCTGACATTCTTCACATCTTCCCACTAGATGTCTGCTTTACCTTTAAGACTGAAAATAGCCACTCTAGCTTTCATGTTCTCTGAGTAGTCATGCAACCTGAAGAACTTCTTCATACTGCTGCATCTTGTGATCTCTTTACCTCTCCATCAAAAGTAGGTGGGTTTGCTTTCTTAAACTCACCTGACAAGTATCCCCTATCACTCCTCCTATAACAATGATAACGGTGGCAATCATAGTGCCTTTCTGAATCAGAACTAGAATCATACCTGTGTCGATCCCTTCTCCTCTCCGGAGTGTCCAAAAATTTGCCATCTTTGATTTTGTCGTCTCTATCTGATCGGTGACTGCCATGCGATCTACTGCCATATGCCCTATTATTTTTTTCCTTCTCCTCATAACTGATTCAAAGTGGTCCCTGTCAGTGCAAATATGACAAGCTCTGGAGTATCACTGCATTTACCTCTGCTAGCTTTTCATGTGTCTGTATGATTTTGTCATTATCTGCCTTACAACTCCTTATCTCTTCCTTTAAACTTCTCAACGTTACTGCTAAATTGGAAGAGTTCCCAACACCATACTGTTCTTCAGATTCATAGGGAGAGTCTTTGTAGTCAACCATCTTGCTAGCCATTTGATATTTCTTCCTGCAAGGCATAATATGTCAGATAAACCAAATCACAATAAATCAACGTACCTTAGCATAGCTCGGGGAGGATACCTTGTCTGCAAGATCACCAAATCAGCGTGATACATGTATAACATAATCATAACATCATATTGACATATGCAAGTAAATGTATCAACTCATAAACATCATTCTAACTAGGGTCTGGTCATCAATGAAGGGCCATATCAATAATGCATGCTATGACCTCATGCATGACAACAACCATTACTCTATTATACACATTACTACATGCAACTGACAATATCCATAAGCAATGCCTAACCAACTACCAATACACATAAATGCATGTAGCCGAACATAATCGATTAGTTCTTGCAATCAACCTATAAGATTGATACATGTAATTCGAATATTCAAGAATGTAACCTAACATACAAGGATGTAAGTAGGCGCCATAAAATCAACATGTAAGCGACATATAATCCATATGCAACTAATCACATGCTCATGACAATTACTCTTCATGAAATCAATATCAAATTCTCCATGATAACCATACTACAACCATACTCAAGCATAAAACAATGCAGCAAGTACATGGTATGTAAGTATAAGAGACACACATGCAACTGATATGCATGCATGACCAACACCTTCATCCCATCTAGTCCGATAGTTGAACCATGCTGTGATACCACTTTGTAACACCCTCCTCCCAGGTCTACCCAAAGTGACCATGCTAACAGGGTAAACATGAGACGAGAGGCTACTGTGATCAGATTCGACCTCCTATGTGACCTTAAGGAAGTGGAATTGATGGAACATCACACACATTCATCCAACAACATCAACAGAACCCTTAAAAGACAAGTTAGCCACTCAAACAACCTGCCACTGGGTCCCCCTTTTGTTCAGGACCTCTTATTCCATGGTCGCTCTCATGCTATGGTCAAGGGAGCGACCAAAAACCCAAATTCGCTCTCATAGGCCTGCCTTCTAGGGACTATGGACCAAAATTGCCAATTCAGTGCCATCGACCCTAGGATTTAGGCCACTTTTAGGCCCAAAGCTCGGGCCACTACCCATAATGGAATGATAGCCTAGAATCAGGAAATGTACAGGGAAACAATGATGCAAAAGCAACAAGTTGATCAAGACCTTAACCAGACCCCTACTAGCCATGACAATCATTTCATCAAACATATCATCAACATGTAACCTACATGTGTAAATAGCAAAATTAAGTGTAGGGATTTCATACTTATCTAAGAATCGCTATGAACCATTATTCCCTCGTGCCATTTGTTGCATTATCATCTATTAGGGAATAGACACATTATCCATTCACGTACAAGTAAAAACATGCTGAGAGCCATAAATAGTCGTTGTCATTAAATATACATATAACCAACATAATAGGAACAAAAATACAATAGACATATCAGCCATCCAAATCCATATATACATCAATACATTTACACATGAAAATCAAGGGAATGGTTTTCTCATTAATGAATGCAATGGACCAACCAGGGATGGGACTACCATGTTCCACCTGAACATAGAATGGTTGAGCCAAATATCTCTTCAGTCATTCACCCTGGTGCCATATTCCAAGAATGAATGTGGGATATCATAGAACACATCAATCAACACTCATGCAGGGCTTTCTGAGACCATTGTTGGGCATTGAAATTGTCATTCACTTCCATTAGATTTTCACTTATATTTCCATATTGTCACTTTCACTCCACCTCTATTTCATTACATTTACCTCCATTTCATTATATTTACTTTACCATTATAATTATTGGGTCACATTTATGTTTTTCCAAACTTTATTAATTCTTAGCATTTTTAAGTGAATTTATGGTTAAAAAATAGAAAATAATGTGCATATGCTTGTACCTAACAAGTGGGATGAGATTGTTAACATGTGTAGGTCAACAGGAAGCTTCTAAAAGACCCTTATGTGGCCTCCCAAAACCAAATTCGAATTTGAGTGTATAAGATCATGGGATCATGAGGATATGTGTCTCATTTCCTATTTGTATTGAAACTCTAAGAAGACATGTGCCTTATCATTTCCTATTTTGATTGTAACTCTAGAGATATGGGGAGAGATTCATGGACTCTCATTAATGAGATAGCTTCTCATAATTTTGTATAAATAGGGGAAGTTTTCTCCTATCATTTTCATGTGTAAAATTGGAGTTATGCTCAAGCTTTGAATACAGAATTAGATTGTGGCACCTAACTCATGAATGTTCCTTCGTTTTGACTTGGTTTTGCTTACATATTGAGCATCTCGATTTACCATCTCTCACACTTTTAGATCAACTACCTAAAATGTGTGAGATTTAATTGCTTTTATAGATTAAAGTTCATTTGCTTTCTTAGTATTAGTTTTAGAATGAATGTGTAATCTTTGCTTTTCTAAAAACATTTCAATAGGAAATATTTATGTATTTTCCAATTGGATTAAGTTTGAGGCAACAGCTCATAGTTATTTAGTTTCCTTTCATGTTCTGTTATTTATTTTCTTAGATCAAACTATCAATTCATTGTATAATTGAATAAAAGATTAGGCCAAGAAGGTGACTTCAAATTGGGTGATTAAATGTTCGACCTATGCAATCATTGAGCTTTACTTTTTCGTGCTTTTATATTTGCTTTTAAGATCCTCATTTAATTGCATTAACTGATATTCCTAAAGATCATTCTAAGAAATTGATTTAATCATATTTCAAGATTGAATGGTTGAATATTTAATACATGCAATTACTGAGTTATTTTCTGCACACTTTACTTGCTTTTCTAGGACATTAGAAGTCAAAGTATAGATAGTTGCTTACACATTATCTCAAGAAGGTAACACTTCATAATTGAATGTTGGAGTAACTAAGTATACATTAGTTGTTTTTTATTTCACAGGTTAGTTGAATTTCATTTTCGTTATTTGATTTCATAGATTAGATGAATTGGTTTTCGTTATTTTGTAATTAGATTGATTTAAACTGAAAGACAATTTCTAGCACACACAATGCACACATGCTTCACAAGTTTACAAAACCCTCGGGTTGACAAATTAAATGACAGGCAATCACTTTCGCCCAACAGCCATCCACCTCAACCCATCAATAGTGATTCCACCTCACAATCAGACATCACAAAACCATCATCAGATTAGTCTCTATCCCAGCGATCCAGGGCTCCAGGGAATTTTTCCAACCAAGATTCTAGGACTAGTAACTCAACCCACATATTTTAATGGGCTCCAGAGCATTTGTCCAACCAAGGCTCTAGGACTAGTAACTCAACCCACCAAGGGCTCCAGAGCATTTGTCCAACCGAGGCTACAAGACTAGTAACTAAACCCATGCTGATACAGGGCTCTAGAATGTTTCTCCAACCAAAGCTACGAGACTAGTAACTCAACTCAAGCTAAGGAAACATGAGAACCAACTAAAAACAAACAATGCAAGTAAACCCACAATCACCATGGCTATTTAGGAAAAAGCAAGGCTAGGAAATCCATTGTCAATCCAGGCACTCCTCCATGCCAATAACAGACCATGACCAAGAATCTACATGCATATGCCATGCATGCCAAAACTAGTGAAGAAAGTATACATGAAACTCAGTACCTGCAAGCAAATTTGATGTAGTTTCTGATGTCGATGCCTCCTTGCACTTTCCTGCTCTTCCTTTGCCTTCTTGCTCCAATAATCCAAGTATGCCACACCTTCCAAGAGTGCTTGAATAAAACTCTAAGTATCTAAGAGTATGAGAGAGAGAGAGAGTAATGAGAGAGAGCTCCAACACTGAATTGAAAAAAGGTTACCAACTGATCCTCATAAGCCTTTTTATGAATGAGGCTTCAATTTTTTTCATTTTCCATTATTTTCCTTCATTTTCCTCCTCACATGCAACCCGTGACCTTTCAACTCCTTTTTCTCCTAATTTCCATTATTTTCATAAATAAATGTGCCAAAAATGCCTTTTTGCCTTTTAATGCCTTAGCCATTGCCTTTTCCAATTTCCTTAGTCGTAAACAACCAAATGAACACCCCCTAGGATGCCTTACCCAACATTCAGCCTGGAATAAGTGTCCCACGACCGCGGTTATTGTTTTTAACTTTTATTACATGGAATTTTCACTAGGGTTGTTACACCCAGGGTTTAAACAAAACCCTCAAGTTACAAATCGCCAGGAAATTTGAGAACAATGCCAGCACAAGATACCCACACTCAAATTCCCTACCAGAAAACAAGCCCAAACGTAAAACACAAACATCAAGCACAACACTAGTAACAAGATTATTAATAAAGGGAATTCAAAATTACCTTGCGAGCGTTGACCTTTCTGTGGCAAAAGTAACCATATGGAGAATCGACCTATGAACCAACCACCTTGACACTGTTCAAGCCACAAAGATCGACTGTTGAAAATGCAACAAGAAAATCTCAATTTGACTTTGCCTCCGTCAAACTAAAGAAAATTCGAATTTCTATTGCAGCATAGATCTTGGAGGTAGTTAACTAAGGTGACATGGTACTTGTCATTTAGTTAACTCAGTTAATTCGATTTGGGGAAGCTTGAGTTCAATTTAGCATGTGTGATTGCTGATTTGTAGCAATTTATTTTTAGTTAAATTGAGTTATTGTCACTTTAACTAGTTTTAACTATCAGAAGAACTAATGGAGGTCAAGTTGTGGAAGTGGAACTTCAACCATGCTCAGTGATCAACCCAAATTAATTGCTTCATGCAGAGAATTCAAGTTACCCAGTTGAGATCGAGATTCCAAAGTAGTGTACTATCAGTTGTAGCATATTCCAATGTGTACAGGTGGTGCATGTTGTCAAAGGAAGTACCCTAGGGAATTACGTAATTCAATAGTGGGAAATTCCTAAATAATAGAGCCCAATTTCCCAAGGGAAGAGCAGAACGAAATAAGAGCTTTGAAGGCTTACAAATTGGCTAAATGTTGGCCAAAGTCAGTCAGTCAAGCAGAGGGATAGACTATACACTTGCAGGTTGTGCTCAGGCTTGAGTAAGCATATGTATTTCACTTATATTCTCTGATTAATACAATATAGATAGTAAGGGGTTTTGGTCAGTTTCTTTCACCTAGATAAATCTCTGTGCATGTGTGATATTTCCTTTTGCATGTCTATGATTCTTGTTCTAGATGGTGAATTAACTTCCGTAGATCAATAAAGTAGCTTCAAGTATTGTGATTTAGTAAATTTCATGAGTAGTATTGAATCTACACATTAATTTCTACATGGCATCAAAGTTAGAATCAATATATAACATAGATTTTGAAGTTGTCATTGTAGGAAGTTCGAATTTGGAGATTAGTGTTGCGGGTTTTTCTAAGGACTGAGAAGATGGCTTTCAATGGACTTTGGCTCGAGTATAATAGCAAAAGTGTCCTCAGACACACAAAATTTATTAATAAGGAAAAGAAAAATTACATGAAATCTGGAAGAACTTACACACGATCACTCAACACTCTTGCAAGTAGAGAGAAACAAGCTTTAAATAAGCTTGTGCCCTAAACTAATTTTGTTATGGATCACTTATTTCATTTACAAGTTGTAAAATTTTGTAGAATTTTTCGTACAAATTAGCTAGCTTTGATACCATGTAGAACTTTTTCTACAAATCAACTAGCTCTGATACCATGTAGAAATTTCCCACCTGTAGATCAACCTGGTAATGCAATGTACTAAAGAAAAACACTTGACCTACTTCTACAAACAATTTAGCGGAAGCTTAATCAACCATGAGCAACATCAATAAGAACACATATAACTGATAAGGAGAAATCAATCACACATAACACAGAAGAATTTACCCGGGGAAAGCCTCAACCTAAAACCCCATCTCTGTATTATCATACAAGTGGAAATATAGTCCGGATTACACAAAGCCTTAGCTTGGAAGCTATCCAACTCTTAGTACAATCCCTTTGCTGCTCATAGACAGTCAAAGGCTTCTCACAAACCTTCTCCTCTGCCCTCCAAGCCTCCTATTTCTATGCACAGTTTTTCTTGGGTCCCCCAGCTGCAACCTGTGTGATTCTCACCTCACACACAACACTGACCTCTGAAATAACTGCTCAAACCTGAAGGAGATAAATCCTCATCATGGATGAGCTTCCTTTATAGGAAAAATATTCATCCAACTGATAGTACATTTTCCCTTCTTTGATCTCAACTGGGTCTCTGTCTGAACTGACATGCATCAATTATCCCTGAGTGAATACACAGTTATATGAAAATAACAGTTGTCACATGCATGCAAGCAACAACAAACTATATCTCATTAATTTAACAACTTGTTAAATTAATCTAACTGAACTTGACTAAGTTAAACTAAGTCAACTGATCCTCTCAATATAGAACTCATCCTTTGAATAATTGACCGGAGAATCCACAGTTTTATCATTTTTGAATCGACGTTTCGAATCCCAAGTGGGATCCATCTTCAGGATGAGAGAATGATGATGACAGAAGAGCAGCGAAGAAGTAATAAATAGTGATGAGGATGAAACATTTAGGAAAAACAAACAAGTCGGCTAAATTAATAATTTTATTATTTTTATTTAATTTTTATTTTTATTTTTATTTTTAATTTTTATAATATTAATATGTTATAAAAAATTTTAAAATATTTATTTTGATATGATAATTAATATTAATCTTAATAAGAAAATAATATCTAAATAATTTAATTAAATTATTAATAATATTAATAATACTAATTAATTATATTATTAATATTAATTAAATTGATTATATTAATATTATTATTATTATATTAATTAAGTAATTAATAATAATTATGTTAATAATATTAATTATTGTTATTAATTATTTATTGTTATTGAATATATTATTAATCCTAAATATATTAATTAAAATATTATTAATATATTATTAATACTAATTATTATTAATTATATTAATTATATATTATTATTATTAATATATTAATTAATTAATATTTAATTATATTAATCATTAAGGAATTTAGACTTCTGTGATCCATAACATTGTTTAGAAAATCTTCGGCAAAATCACATAACCAAACTTTTGTCAAAAGTTTGGTTATGTGATTTTGCCAAAGATTTTCTAAACAACTATATTAATCATATTATTAATTATAAAACTAATCATATTACTTATATTATTAATATTAAATAAATTTTTAATTTGTTTAAGTATTAAATTTGTTATGAAATTAATTTAATTTTATACCTAGGAAGGAATAATTCTAATGAGAAATTGATATAAACCTAGGGTAATAATATTATTAATTATATTAATAATAATATTAATATTAATATATTATTATTATTAATGTTAATTATTTTAATTATATAATATATTATTATTATTAATATTAATTAATTATATTATTGTTAATATATTAGTTAATATTAATTATATTGATTATATTAATTATTATTATTAATTATTTAATTATATTATTATTTATAATTATAAAATAATTCCTCAATATATTAATTAAATTATTATTAATATATTATTAATTATATTATGGTTATTAATATATTAATTAATATTAATTAATTAATTATTTATATTAATTATATTATTTATTAATTATAATATTATTAATAATAATTCTTATTAATAATGTTATTATTAATATTAATTTGTTTTTATATATAATATTAATTCTAAAGTGAGATTAATGTTATACCCAGGGGAAATTTTTATAAGAAATAGATTTTAACCTAGGGACTATTAATACCAAAAGGAAAATAATATCTAGGGTTAGAATATTCTAGAATTTTACCAAAACCCTATACCTAGATTTAATTGAAAACAAAGACTAAAGACACAAGAAAGGAGAGGGATAACTTACCTGCTTGAGGCCTTTACCTATTACCAGGGGAAGTGCTTACGCTTTTTATTTCCTTGATCAAGGGAAGCCAGCTCCCGCTAATCTCCACGCCATTATCTCTGTTCAGATTATGAGGATGTTTGATGATTTCAAGCGCTTCTCTGATCTTTCGTCTCTGATGTTGCTCTTCCCTAGCAATAATTGATGCGCTTTCGAGACAGATATGGTGCTTTGTCTTTAAGGAGTGCTCTGCCAGGGCTGAAGTATGAGATCTTTCTTTTTTAATATCCGCGCCATGTTCTTTGAGTCTTGTCTGGAGGGAGCGACCTGTTTCACCAATGTAGCATTTTCCACAGGAACACTCTATTTTATAAACTCCTTTAAGCTGCTGCTTGTCGATATCATCTTTAACGGACCTCAAACTTTGTCTGATAGTACCTGGGGCAGAGAAATGAGTGATAATGTTTTTCTTTTTTAGGACTTTGGCGATTTTGTCCGTAACCCCATGGATATACGGAAGAAAAACAATACCACAGTTAAGCTGGTCTTGAGCCTTAGGTTCAAGGGACAACAACTTCCTTTCAGCTTTCTTTATGGCCTTATTAATTTCCTGCTCCTTGTAGCCTATACTTTTAAAAGTTAGGATTAGGTGCTTCTTCTCTTCCTCTAGGTGCTCTGAGTCGGAAATTCGAAGGGCTCTGATGGCCAGCGTGTTTAGAACACCAATCTTTTGCGCAGGGTGATGGTGGGAATCGGCATGGAGGTAACTCTCTGTGTGGGTTGATTTCCTGAAAACCTTGTGGCCCAAAGAGCCATCTTCTTTTCTGATGATTAGGACGTCTAAAAACGGAATGCTCTTGCTTTCTTCAAGTTCCATTGTAAATTTTATGTCTGGAGAGATCGAATTTAAGTGAGTGAAAAACTTTTCGAGCTCTGCTTTACCATGAGTCCATTTTATATTGGTGTCATCGACAAATCGCTTCCACCAGGCTGGTTTCAAGGGATATGAATTCAGGGCCTTCTTTTCAAAGTATTCCATGTAAAGGTTGGCCACTATTGGCGAAAGGGGGGACCCCATTGCCACACCGGATGTCTGTTCATAAAATACTCCTTGGAAGGTGAACACGGTCGACCTTAGGCAGATCTCAGCTAGCTTTGCAGTCCCTGGATCAGCAACTTCATTTATAACCTGAATGGCTTCATCAAGAGGGATCTTAGTGAATAAGGATACCACGTCGAAGCTTACAAGGATATCATCATGTTCCAATTTTTCATTCTTAATCAGGTTCACAAAGTCTTGGGAGTCCTTGATGAAGGAATCAGTGTTTCCAACAAGGCGTTTGAGAATTTTTACAACATATTTCGCAAGCTCATAGGTTGGGGAACCAATAGTATTAACTATTGGTCTAAGGGGGACTCCTTCCTTATGGATTTTGGGTAATCCATAGATTCTGGGAACAATTTCACAGGAGGGGGTCAACTTCTTTTTTAACTTTTCGTCAAGGTTTGAACTAGAGATAATCTTTTTTACATCCTTCACGATTTTAGGGATGGGATTGCTGCTTAGCTTCTTATAACTGCCACAGCTTAGGTGATCATTCATCTTACAAACATAATCTTCTTTGTCGAGAATGACCGTAGCTCCTCCTTTGTCAGCTCTAAGAACCACGACCTTGTCATTGTTTCGCAAGGAATTGAAGGCTTTTTGTTCTTCTTTGGTGAGGTTGCTTTTGGGGATTTTGGTTTTCCTCATGATTAGAGAGCATTCTTGCCTCAATGTTTCTTTATCCTCCACATTAAGGTTGCTGATCCCTTCCTCTATGTTACAAATCATCTTTTCAAGGGGAAGGTTTTTAGGTGTCACTGCAAACCCCAAACCTTTGCTGAGGATATTAGTGACAACAGGATCCAATTCCAAAGAGGACAGGTTAACTACTTTTCTTTTTGATTTATCATTCTGTTTTCTATTGGCTCCATTATTATGATTCCTAACCAGAGTGCTTTCATCAATAGAACCCTTCTCCCATCTGCTATTTACTTCATTGTTATTATTATTATTATCTGCATTGAAACCTTGAGTGCTGACCACACAGCTATTGATATTCATTAGGGTCTCTGCGCAGTCTCTACTCACTGCGTGGCCACCGTCTGAAGCGATAATCTCACCATCTACTGTGTTACTGTTTCCAACTACTGCATTAATGTCTCCATCCGCTGATTTAATGACACCCTCAGCTGCGTTTACCTTGATTGACTCATTATCTGCTACGTTATTGTCCCCATTTGCTGCGTTAATGTTCCTAGCTGCTGCGTTGACATTGATTGACCCATTTGTTGCGTTACCTGCTGTGTTATTGTCCCTATCTTCTGCGTTAATGATCCCAACTGCTGCGTTGACGCTGATTGACTTATTTGATGTGTTACCTGCTGCGTTACTGTCCTCAGTTGCTGCGTTAATGTGCCTATCTGCTGCGTGATTGTCCCCATATGGTGCGTAAACATTGCTTGAATTAAATGCTGAGATATCTGCTACGTGATTGTCACCCTTTGCTGCGTTACTGCTGCCACATTCTGCGTGTTCTGGTTTGAATTCACCGCAGTCTTTGTGATTTTTAATAAATCCGCAGATGGGATTTATACCCGTCTTAATACCTGCAGCGTTCTCAAATGGACATGACTTCAATCCTGCGAGGCTGTCTTCTTCCGAATGGCTGGTTCCTGAGCAATGAGCTTTCTGGTTTATAGAGGCCGGGTCCAGGGATCCAAATTCCTGAGACTTATTTAAAAGTCTAGTCAATTTCTTATCTTGCCTTACTAGAGCAATCCTTCTTTCATTATCGGCTTTGAGTGCAGTTCTTACATCAATAATAGCCCAGAGATTCTTATTGAGGTTATTAGCAAGCTTAAGGTGGGAGGAAAGAGCCAAACGACCCAGGTTTTCCAGAGCCAATCTAACCCTTCTGATTTCAGACCGAACTAGAGAGAAGCTAAGTTGAAGAAACGCTTTATTATTAAATTTGTTCTGAAGTTTATGCTTAACCTGAGCGAATGGAGGAATGATCTTGTTATCCCTACACTTTTTGAGAAAATGTAAATCTGCTGCTCTTCTTGCTATCCTCACTCTCGATTTTTCGAGTAAAAGGATATCACTCCAAGTATCCCCTCCGTACTGGGATAAGATTATGGATTTTAGAGATCTGTGGGTTGAATCTTTTGAATAATTGACCGGAGAATCCACAGTTTTATCATTTTTGAATCGACGTTTCGAATCCCAAGTGGGATCCATCTTCAGGATGAGAGAATGATGATGACAGAAGAGCAGCTGAGAAGTAATAAATAGTGATGAGGATGAAACATTTAGGAAAAACAAACAAGTCGGCTAAATTAATAATTTTATTATTTTTATTTAATTTTTATTTTTATTTTTATTTTTAATTTTTATAATATTAATATGTTATAAAAAATTTTAAAATATTTATTTTGATATGATAATTAATATTAATCTTAATAAGAAAATAATATCTAAATAATTTAATTAAATTATTAATAATATTAATAATACTAATTAATTATATTATTAATATTAATTAAATTGATTATATTAATATTAATATTATTATATTAATTAATTAATTAATAATAATTATGTTAATAATATTAATTATTGTTATTAATTATTTATTGTTATTGAATATATTATTAATCCTAAATATATTAATTAAAATATTATTAATATATTATTAATACTAATTATTATTAATTATATTAATTATATATTATTATTATTAATATATTAATTAATTAATATTTAATTATATTAATCATATTATTAATTATAAAACTAATCATATTACTTATATTATTAATATTAAATAAATTTTTAATTTGTTTAAGTATTAAATTTGTTATGAAATTAATTTAATTTTATACCTAGGAAGGAATAATTCTAATGAGAAATTGATATAAACCTAGGGTAATAATATTATTAATTATATTAATAATAATATTAATATTAATATATTATTATTATTAATGTTAATTATATTAATTATATTGATTATATTAATTATTATTATTATTAATTATTTAATTATATTAATTATATTATTATTTATAATTATAAAATAATTCCTCAATATATTAATTAAATTATTATTAATATATTATTAATTATATTATGATTATTAATATATTAATTAATATTAATTATTTATTTATTTATATTAATTATATTATTTATTAATTATAATATTATTAATAATAATTCTTATTAATAGTGTTATTATTAATATTAATTTGTTTTTATATATAATATTAATTCTAAAGTGAGATTAATGTTATACCCAGGGGAAATTTTTATAAGAAATAGATTTTAACCTAGGGACTATTAATACCAAAAGGAAAATAATATCTAGGGTTAGAATATTCTAGAATTTTACCAAAATCCTAGAATATCAATCAGTCAGTGGAGAAAATCAAGGACACATTCCCCAATTAGTGGAGAAATAATTGCATGTTCTCACAAAGACTTCAAGTTTGCTTTTCCTTAACTAATTAACTCACGGAGATTAATTAATTAATATTTTAAACTAATGTTAAGACCAAATTCGTTTTTACTTCCCATAGTTAGACCAGGGACTGCTAAAAATAGGAAAGGACCCATAAATGCTATTTTTAAAAGATTTTATTTTTAGCAGTTTCACCTCTCACCCATGGTGGCCAAAATTCTCATTGGCCAAACTGCTATTTTTAGAAGTGTTATTTTTAGCAGTTCTATTTTTAGCACTTTCTAAATTTAGCATTTCTTGTTGCACACTTTTCAACACTCCCTCTCAACAAGAAATGCTTCCTCTCAAACCCGATCCTGTAACTATAGAATGTTCTACATGCAACACATCTACCAAGTGTGGTTGCTCCAACAACAATCAGAACAAAAAAAATCCCAACTGACCTCTCTGTTGGGCTAGAAACATACTCTGATGCTGAAGCTCTACCTGTTGCTGAGAAGTGCTCCCTCTCTGACCTCTGCGCTACTGCAACATCTCCATGCATCTCACATCGTTGCACCCTTCTCTATGCTACCCTGCACTGTGCAACACACTTGTGCCTCTCGCATTGCTGCAGCGTGCATGCTCTACGTTGTCCTGGGATTCCCTGCACTGTAGCTCTCTCTGCCGCTCCATCCGCATCTGTCTCTATCCAATCAGTCAGTTTCTGCTACTCCACATCGGGGCTCCCGTAGCAAGGTCTCATCCAAGATGTTGGGTACCTCAAGGATCCTGCCCCTCCTCCTTGGGTTGATCACTCTATATCGCCCCACCTCCTACCTGGAGGTATGGATGCATGTGATCCCTCTGCCCACCTGGCTCGAAGTTTCCCCCTATTGGAGTTCTCTGCATGAGTAGATGTCTCTACTCGATCTCCTCTCAACTTCCCCTGTTGTGGCTGCTCCACAACCTCCTGAAGCTGCTGCACCAATCGTGGCTCCTCCACAATTGTCTGAGACTTCTTCTGGTACTGCATGTTGAGAGGTAATTTACTCTCCCTCTTAACCACCAAGTATCTAACCTTTTCCTTGCTTCTCAAGGCTTTGCATGCATCTTGTACCTCAAGTGCATACAGGTTTTTGGCTAGCACACCAATCTATTTCCACTTTCCCGTCGTCATGAAATTTTCTAGAAAAAGAGTTGATTTTAAATCAATGATATCTCCCTCATCTGAACTTCGATTCAGCCAATTTTTTTTTTTTTTTGATTTTGGGTATTTTTCCGCAAGGAATCCAAATCTCCTATTTGTTTATGAAAATTATGTACAAAAAAATTCAGATCTGCTCTGTAAACTCTCGGCCCAAAACTCAAAACTTTGAAATCTTCTCTAATATATTGTTCTTCCTTGATCACCTGTGCTCTGATACCATGTAGAACTTTTTCTACAAATCAGCTAGCTCCGATACCATGTAGAAATTTCCCACTTGTAGATCACCTCGTAATGCAATGTACTAAAGCAAAACACTTGATCTACTTCTACAAACAATTTAGCAGAAGCTTAATCGAACATGAGCAACATCAATAAGAACACATATAACTGATATGGAGAAATCAATCACACATAACAAAGAAGAATTTATCCGCAGAAAGCCTCAGCCTAAAACCCCATCTCTGTATTATCATACAAGTGGAAATATAGTCCGGATTACACAAAGCCTTAGCTCGGAAGCTATCCAGCTCTCATTACAGTCCTTATGCTACTCATAGACAGTCAAAGGCTTCTCACAAACCTTCTCCTCTGCCCTCCAAGCCTCCTATTTCTATGCACAGTTTTTCCTGGGTCCTCTAGTTGCAACTTGTGTGATTCTCACCTCACACACAACACTGACCTCCGAAATAACTGCACAAACTTGAAGGAGATAAATCCTCATCATGGATGAGCTTCCTTTATAGGAAAAATATTCATCCAACTGATAGTACATTGTCCCTTCTCTGATCTCAACTGTGTCTTTGTCTGAACTGACATGCATCAATTATCCATGAGTGAATACACAGTTATCTGAAAATAACAGTTGTCACATGCATGCAAGCATCAACAAACTATATCTCATTAATTTAACAACTTGTTAAATTAATCTAACTGAACTTGACTAAGTTAAACTAAGTCAACTAATCCTTTCAATATAGAACTCATCCTTAATTCCTCAATGAGTGGAGCAAATTAAGGAATTCCCTAATTAGTGGAGAAATAATTGCATGTTCTCACAAAGACTTCAAGTTTGCTTTTCCTTAACTAATTAACTCATGGAGATTAATTAATTAATATTTTAAACTGTTGTTAAGACAAAATTCATTTTTACTTCCTATAGTTAGACCGGGGACTGCTAAAAATAGGAAGGGACCCAAAAATGTTATTTTTAGAAGATTCTATTTTTAGCAGTTTCACCTCTCACCCAAGGTGGCCAAAATTCTCATTGGCCAAACTACTATTTTTAGAAGTGTTATTTTTAGCAATTTCTATTTTTAGCACTTTCTAAATTTAGCATTTCTTGTTGCACACTTTTCAACACAAGCGTCCATTTACATTTAATGTTCTTATAATAGCACTCCTAACTATTTTCCTAAAATAATTCCTAAGAAATGACACCTTTCTAGATGTCATATCTTTTACAACAATTAGCTATTCTAAAATTTCTCCAATATCTAATTAAATATTAGACCCTAAATAATTAAACTATAGTTTATGTGTTCGGATCATCTAACATTCCCCCCTTTGATCCAAAAGTGCATTATACTAGATACCAAGCAATTCCCGAAACTTAGTAAATTTGTTCTTGCCAAGTGGTTTTGTGGAAATATCAAAGATTTAATCTTCGTAAGGACAATATATTGGTTTGATGATGCCCTTTGCGATGAGTGTCCTGATGTAATGATAATTTGTGTCCACATACTTTGTTTTGGAATGGAAAACTATATTTTTGGCAAGCTTTATGGTTGGTTGGTTGTTGATGAATAAAGATGTGGCTTATGCTTGAGGAATGCTTAAATCCTGCAAAATGTTGCACAACCAAACAATTTCACATGCTGCTTCCCATGCTAATATATATGATACTTTTGCCGAATAAGTGGTCATTATAGCTTGCTTCTTGCAACTCCAAGAAACTGCAGCTTACCCCATGTTCATCAAATAACCTAATGTTGATGCTTGATCATCAATACTTCTAGAAAAATCTGCATCTGAATATCCACCAAGTACAAAGTTCTCAATCTTTTTATAAAAAGACCAAAATATTACCTCCCTTGGATATATCTAAGGACCCTTTTTGCTACATTCCAATGGCTTTCAATTGGTTCATGCATAAAGCATGATAAAATATTGATTGCATAAGATAAGTTTAGATGAGTGGTTGTCAGATAGATGAAGTTTCCATTCAACTTTCTATAAGTAGTATTGTTCACCAATTCCCCCCTTCAAATTTTGAAAGTTTTAAGTGAGAATGGGCTTACAATCTTGCATTCCAAATATTTGAATAAGTTCAAATGCATACTTGCTTTGACAAATGAAAATATTGTTTGGATGTTGGAATACTTCAACACCGAGATAGTAGTGAAGTAATCCCAAATCAGTCATCTTAAATCCAGCCTGCAATTCCTTCTTTACCTGCAAAATATGATCATTATTATTCTAAGTAATGATCAAGTCATCCGCATACATAACTAGAATCACCATATTTTTACCCTGGTTGCATGCATATAAAGTATCATCAAATTCACTTCGCTTAAAGCCAACCTTGTGAAGCTACTTTTCCATTTTGGCATACCAAGATTGTGGAGCTTGTTTCAATATGTATAAAGCCTTGATCAGTTTGGATATTCTGTGTTCCTGTCCTTTAATCTCAAAACCTGGAAGTTTAGTCATGTATACTTCTTGATCATTAGCAAATTGTGCCAAGTGTTCTTGAAGCTTTGGAATTTTTTCAATAGAAGTTCGACAATCTTTAGCATAATGACCAACTTTGTTACATCTTCTACAAACAACTTGATTGAAATATTTTCCTCTACCTTTACTTTTTCCTATGCCTCTGCTTTGTCCTATGCATTTATCTTTTCATGTGCCTTGACTTTGTCCTCTTCCTTGATTGTTGCCTCTACCTTTACTATTGCCTCTGCCTTGAATGTTGCCTTTGCCCGAACTGTTGCCTCTACTAAAGTTGTTCCCTCTACCTTGACTTCTATCTTGAACTCATCCTCTACCTTGATTTTAATTGTTGTGCCCTCTTTCTCTACCTCTAGAACTACCAGTTGAAGATTTACTAGTGCTAGCTCCTGTAAAGAAGACATATTCTCCAACCCGTTTCTTCTTTCCAAAAGTTTTGTCATGTTGAGCTAGCATTTCACTTAACTCGTCAAATTTTAACTTTTCTAGTTTCCAGTTACTTGTAAATTTTCCAAGAAATGTGTGTATGAAGAAGGCAAACCAACAATCAAAATAGTAGTCATGAAACTATCATCCACTAGTTGAAATTCAGCCTTTACTATTTTCTACTTATTGTTCTTAAGTCTGGAAATGTATTCAAGTACATCTCCCCCTTCTATTAATTTTTATTGAAGCGACTTCAATTGAAGATCAACTTTCTTAGATTCAGGTTGTGTATTAAATAAATCTTTAAATGTTCTCCAGGTAGACCATGCATCAAAAACATTTTCAATGTGAATATACATTTCATCATTAACTGAAGATTTGATTAATGCTAATGCTTTGGCATTTTTGATCTCCCATTTAGCTATTGAGTCTGCATATGTAGGTTTGTTTGATTTAACATCACCATAACATATATCTTTCCAAATTTCATTGTAAATCAAAGTGCTTTCTATGTGCCTTTTCCATGTCTTGTAATTCTTTGAGCCTTCAAGTTTGTCAGATTTAGAAAAAAAAAATTATCGTCTTGGACATTGTAAAAGTAAATGTATGCACCAAGATGGATCATGCACCACAAAAAAAAATATATGGACAACACACCAGACACTAAAAAATGATCTATCAGGGCTTGGCCTTAGCCCTCGTATAGTCGTTTTGAAATAAAAGTGACTGAGCTTTGCACTTGGCTCTAATCAATTTCTCTGAAATTTTACAATGAAACTTTCAAAATCTGACTTTTTACAACGCTCTTGCAATTTTGACTTCTTTGACTCTAACCCCCCTCAAAGTGAAAGTTACTTTGAGTTACAATTTGTTTCCCTCAAATAAAAAATTACACCTTATCATTCCAAAGTTACAAAAATTCCCAAAATTCAACTTATCACTCCAACAAAATATTACAAAAAATCACTTATCTCCATACTCTCTATTTAAAACAATTTAATACCATTTTAAAAATCACTTTTTCACTTTATAAAAGTGATTTATAAAGATAATAAATCACTTGGTGTGCCTACTTGTCACATTAGCTCATCTCTTCTCAAGCCTGGACGCCCCCCTGAACTGTATTTTTCATTCCTCTCGAGCACTTCTCTCTAAATTTTATTTGGATGCTTCAACAAACTATAAAAAAAACTTTGTTGTTACAAAAAAAAATATATCTATCTCTCCTTCAAAAAATATAGCAAGGATGAAAAATCGAATCACAAAAGTGTGAATTTGATCTCCCTATCGAAGAAATGCTCCCCTATTTGAATTCGATTTTGCAAATAAAATTCTTCTCTGATCCCCTTCACGCTCCACAATCTCCTCTTTTGGATTTGAATCCTCTCTACGCTTACATGGAAATTCCACCGTGGCCCAATAAGCCATCCACGACATCAATGTTGCGTGTCAACAACAATATAAACAATTTTTTTATTTATTATGATTTAACTAATTCCATTTATGGCTGCATGAATTTGAGAACGTAGACACAACTAAGATAATTGGCCAAACATTAAGGCTAGAGATCTGTTGTGGAGCACTTTATCCAATAAATGAACAAAGAGAGAATGCTTGTAAGTTGTCAGATAACTTGTAGGAGCTTCAATCAAAGGAACAAATTTGTCAGTTTTAAACGTATTTGTTACAAGACTCTCAATAAATACCAAAATCGTTGCTCCAGTAATCGATACCAAAATCGCTACTCCAACAAAGGATACCAAAACTGTTGCTCCAACAAACAATACCAAAACCATTGCTCCAACAAACGATACCAAAACCACTGCTCCAAGAATCGATACCAAAACCACTACTCCAAGGGAATGGAGGGAAGCAATTTCCGTCCAGAAAGTCGTCTTTTTTTTAAAGATGAAGTCCCGAGCAGAAGGGGGGGGGGGGATTTCCGATGAGAAATTATGGTGTTGCCTTACTTCACAAATATAAATTTCTTCTCCAATTTGGGGAATAAAAATTTGCTAATTAAAAAATTAAATGTCACTAATTCCGAATATAAAATTTCTTTTCCTTAATAAAATTTAGAATTTTTCATACCATTCAACCACTTAACAATTTCGTGGAGCTTTCCAAGAGCTTGCGGAGATGGAATCTCCTCTTCACATCGTCTGCATCATTGAAGCTCTGATACCACAATAATAGCAAAAGTGTCCTTAGACACATAAATTTTATTAATAAGGAAAATAAAACTTACATGAAATCTACAAGAGCTTACACATGATCACTCAACACTCTTGCAAGTAGAGAGAAACAAGCTTTAAATAAGCTTGTGTCGTAAACTAGTTTTATTATGGATCACTTATTTCATTTACAAGTGTCCATTTACATTTGATGCTCTCATAACAACACTCCTAATTATTTTCCTCAAATAGTTCCTAAGAAACGACACCTTTCTAGATGTCATATCTTTTACAACAATTAGCTATTCTAAAATGTGTTCAATATCTAATTAAATATTCTAGATAATTGAATATTAGACTCTAAATAATTAAACTATAGTTTATGTATCTTGGATCATCTAACAGAGTATGCCTAGGAAGGCACCTCAAACTTTGTTGCATGGAAGGACCAAATGGAGGGAGTATTGGATGACAATGGGCTACTAGAATACATCAAGACAGATGTAGCAAAACCCCAAGCATTTGATGCCCAAAATCTTGCTCAATGGAAGAAAGATGTGGCCAAAGAGAGGAGAATCATATTGGAGGGAGTACATGATCATTTTGTCTCAAACCTCCACAAAAAAGAGACTTTGTTTGCGATGTGGAAAACACTGACAGAATTGTTCGAGAATAATAGTGACCACTGGAAGCTGGTACTCAAGTACAAGCTTCGAAGTATCAAGATGCAGAAGAATGACACAATTTTGCAATATCTGAGTAGATTTACATAGTGCCATGATGAACTTGGTGAGGTGATTGTTAATTTCCCTGAAGAAGACTCGGTAGCTCTAGCCCTTTTGGGCCTTCCTAATATTAGAAAATCAAAAAAGCATAAATATTTTCTTATATAGATAATTACTTTTGATTCTTTTATCTTTATGTTCTTCTTTTATCTTTTAGTTCATCAAGCAATTACCAAAACAATAGCACAATGAAAACATATGTAGGTAGACAACCAGGGCAAAACCCCTATCTAAGGGAAAACACAGTTAACAATTCTTCCTTCAATAGTTTCTCGAGATAATCCAATACTCTTGACCTAGAAAAAGACTTCCTCCACACTAAGTCATCCCCTATTCCTTCTTGCAGATGATAACCCTTCAAAAGCAACTTCGACCTAGCAGCATCAACATTGAATAGTAGCTTTGACCCAATAGCAGCAACAACAACAACTTTTACTATACTAGAAAAACTTCGATCTCGCTTGATACACCTCAGAAGAGAGAGAGAGAGAAGGCCCAAAATTTCTATCGTGGCGTGTTCTATCTTCCTCCAAAAACTCACACTCCTTTAAAACTTCCTTCTAGCTCTTTTCCAATTTTACACTACCCAACTTCCAACTTCAGGATATTGAACTATGTGAGAGAGAATGAATTGCTCCAATGAATTTGAATTTCCTTGTATATATAGCTTTCCAGTGAATTTGAATTTCCCTTCTTGAGGCCGACTTGGTGGGCAGAAGACTAAATTCATTTTTGACTAAAAAAATAATTCTTTTTACATGATTCTAAGGCCCAAGAAGGGTCTCTTTTAATGGACAATGACTCTAAAGACTCAGAATAAATCCTAGAAGTCCTCAATGGGGACTTTGACCTAAAACAAGATGACCCAAGCATGAAACCCATGCTTTAATAAGTCATAATAATAATAATACAAATATTTTATTCATTCTTTGATAAGTACATTTCATTGTGACTTAAATACATTTATGAAGGCCTAACCTAGTTACATATTCAACACGCCCTCTTAACTAGGGAGGTATTCACAAGTACAAGGAAGATCTTAGAACACATGAACCATGAACAGTTTAGGCACTGCAATGCCATGGACTAGGTTCCTAACTAGGGAAATCTATCCAAGGTTCTCCAATAGTTTAGGCACCGCAATGCCATGGACTAGATTCCTGAACATGGAAATCTATCTAGGTGGGAATAGGATGGACTAAAGATTTCAACCTCTCTAGGTTCCATTAGGCTTACTTACTAACCATCAACCCAAGGATCTAAGTGCATATTCAAGGTCAGAGCTTTATGACCAATGCCACCCTCCCTACTTTGGGAACTGTACTAGCCAGATGTCCTCCCAAACAATGTGTCTCACACACAAAGCCTCAACTTTCTTGATTATTACAATCAGTAACAAATCATCCCCAATCAACCAAATCAGTAATAACAAATATCTCCCAATCAAACTAATTGATAACACTAAGTATGTAAAACATGTTATCGAACTTCTGAGAGATTTACTTATACAAAAACAACCCCAATCAGTAACAAACTTTCAAATGTACATAAATAAACACAAACCTATGGAATCTTTCAGACAACTTCATGTTGCTTCTACACTTTTCATAGTATGACTTAAAGCTTTCCAAATTAAACTTGATTGAAGATTCCTAAACCATACAACTTCCTTTCCTACTTTTCATGCAAAAACATATTCTACAACCGAATCCTGCTTTCCTTCTTTTAGTAGCCCCTTAAAATACATTTCTCCAATTTACTTATTTCAAGGTGTCTATCGTGACTATGATATGACCTTCCTCTCAACTAGGGAGATTCCTTTCATCCAAGCTCCCTCTTAACTTAGGGGGCTCAACTTCGTTTCTATGACATCAAAGAATCTTTCATGGCTTCCATCCTTCTTATCAAAGTTATCATGACCATCATCATTCACTTCATGCTTATCATATGAATTTTACTTTACGAACATCTTCACCATCTTGAAGATTATGTACCTGCACAATTTAGATTGCAAGTACAACCAAATCTATAGAAGCATGAAGTTAACCATATCATAATCATATAATAATTGAAGCATTCAACTTTATACATCAAATACCCAAATTTGGTTACAAACAAGAGAGACCTATTTCTTCAACTTCTTGCTAGGGTTTTTGTCATGAACCCTAGAATATATCATCAAGAATTTGATTATTTCATAACAACTTTCATTAAACCTAGAGTTTCAATGTTTCCTCTAGAGGTATGTCATACTCTACTACAACATATTTCAAACCCTATAAACAATTCAAACAAATATAGATCTACAATATATCTAACAAATTTATAATTCATATGTTAGACTTCCTACTAGGATTTAGCACGAAACCATAGATTTCATGAGCTTTAACAATGAAAATCAATCACAGCTCAAAGTAATAACATGACTAGCTTCCACTAGGATATGTTGTAAACCCTAGATTTTACTAAATCTCAACAACCACAATACAATTTTAGATTTTATCAACTTTTCGTAAATTTGAGATTATCACACTGTCATCATATATAAGAGATTTTAACTTCTACTAAGGTTTAGTTAAAAAAACCTTAGAATTCACAAATATTATCATCCTAGATAATCAAACTTCGACTAGGGCTTAGTTCCAAACCCTAGGACTCATGACCATTAACAATAAGGTCAACTCATACATCTAAGATTCCATAATCATGCACAAGCATATCATAATATGTGTTAGTAAAACCTGTTACCACTCAAACCAATAGGGGACTTAAAAGGGGTTCCTAAGAGGGCAACTGCTAGGTTTAGGGCAACGGTGGATGCTTAGCCCACTGTCATCATAGCTAAGTCTCACTGCTCTTTAAGGACATTCACCAATGGGAGGAGTCCCGATAGTGTAAGGATCACTTGTAAAGTATATGTCAATGGATAGGTGGAAAGTTGCCCTCAAAGCCCTTTCCACAGGATGGAGTCAAGAATGGAACTTGCTTGCTCTTTAAGCCAGGGACTTGGTCCTCCAGAGGTATGGGGTGAGGATTGGAGGATTGAGGGAGAAGGAATAGGTTTGTAGACAATGTTCTCAATCCATATAATCCTTGGGAAACTTGGATTCGCAAATGATCCTTGACAAATAATCTTTATTGAGAAGTGGGACCACACGGGGCCAAGTGGACCTAGCCCAGGTTCAGGGATGGAATGCAACAATCAATGATGTTCCTATCCTGGACAAGCTGAAGGGAAAGGACCAAACAAGAATATTTACTTCAAAAGGTTGAATTGATCCTGGTGAGGTCTAGACTTGGGGACGTCTAGGAAGAATTCTATCTGAGAGCTAGGGCTTGGGATTCACAAAGATTCCATCGTTAAAATTTTCTCAAACTTAGAGGAGAGGAAGGGGACCCACCAGCCCAGTAGCCTGTAGCAGATCAATTTTTTCCTTGGGTCAATTCTTGGGAAATTTATTCTTAGGTGACCTTTGAGGAATAGACCTAGGAAAAAAGGTGGTAAATTGTGAAGGATATGACCACTCTTTTTAGGGATCAGTGCCTAATTCACTTGGGGATATGGATTCAAGGATGATGATGAATAAGGACTTGGTTTCTTGATCAAGGAGGCCCAGAAAGTCAACTTCATCCAATGTTGAAAGGAAGGAAAGGAAAATCTTCGGGCTCTATGAGGCGGGATAACTCATTATATGACGGGGTGTTTATGACAAATAAGTATTCAGGATATGTGTCTTATGTGTTGGCCATGAACACATCATCTCACTAAGAGAAGCCAGATGGCAAACAAAGTTTGCACAAAGGGAATGACCGAGATTTATGTACCAAGCTAAGTATTAAAAGAATGTGAACGAACGTGTGTGTGTGTGTGTGTATATATATATATGTATATATATATATATATATATATATATATATATATATATATATATATATATATATATATATATGTATATATACATATATATATATATATATATATATATATATATATATATATATATGTATATGTATATATATATATATATATATATATATATAATATATATATATATATATATATCTATATACATACATATATATGTATATGTACATATATATATATATATATATATATATATTATATATATATATATATATATATATATATATAGATGTATATGTACATATATATAATATGTATATATGTATAGATATATAATATATATATATTATATATATACATATACATCTATATATATATATATATATATATATATATATATATATATATATATAGATGTATATACATATACATATATATATATATATGTATATATATACATATATATATATATATGTATATACACACACACACACGTTCGTTCACATTATTTAATACTTAGTATATATATATACATACGCATAAGCCAACCATAGTTTATATAAAAGAAAACCTCAAAAGCATGAATCAATACAGTCTTGGATGTGATGGTTCTTAAAGTTCTTCAATGGACTTTATTCATTTATTTTATTTATACTAAAAATAATTATATTCAAAAGGATTTATTACAATGGTTCTATTAATTAATATAAAGCGTGCCGCATAGAGCCTAAAGATTTTCCTTTGTGCAAATGATGCAAACTTATCTAGACAAATAATCTCTAGGACATTTCATTCATATAACATTGGCCCATACATTGAAACTGGTAAAGCATGCTTAATTCCACATTCAAATTATGCAACAACTAGCCCTAATTTTAGCAGTATGCAGCAATAAGAATAACAACGTTAAAATTTACTTACAATGTCATAGAGTATATCCAACCAGCATTTCATTTACAAGACAAAGATCCAAGACAAGAAAAATATCCCAAATCCATACATCAAAATTCATCCATCTCCAAAGATATCCTCCAAGGAAAAAATGTGAAGTTCTCTATGATTAGAGAGATCCTAAGTCAAGTGATAATCAAAATGAACGTATCGAACATCAATATATAGCCTCCTAAGGAGTTCGAATTAGCCTGTGGGCCTACATTAGCCAAAATGATAAAATAATGTGCAAATAAAACCCCTATTGGTGACAAGCCTACCAAACTAGCTCACAAGTAGAAAAATAAGCCTCACAAGGGGCCAAATAATAATATGTAAATGTCGTGGGGCCCTCCAAAGGCCTAATAATGTCCTGAAGTGCCATATCGAGGAATGAATTCCTTGGAATATGATGGACAAGGGGGTTGCTCCTTGCTCTCCAAGTAGTAGACCTGTGGCGCTCCCAGTGGGTCCAAGGGCACATAAATGACCCCATGGGTCTCCATATGAATCGGAGATACCTGTAGATCCTTTGCAAAGGTCCAAGTGGTGGAATGAATGTTTCCATGACATCGTATAGGTCTTGGGACACCTTCCAAGAGTGTGGGGCTCCTATGGAGGCTTGTTGGGCATAATGTACCAAACATATCACCATCATCCCAAAAGTGGATCACTAGTGGTCTTTGAGCATCGATGAAGATCCGTGGAGTGTTGTCTATTGCTGTGGAGGCCAATGGCTCTTTATGCACACCTTATATGTGTTAATGTAGACCTCTGGGGGTTAGGATCCCATATAGGGAGACCAAACCAAAATGGAAACCACATGTAATCCTTCATAAGATCCAATGTGTCCCCTAGGCTTTGAGTACAACAACTCATTAAAATAATTGTATAAAAGAGTTTACAAACCATGGATAACAAGGTGGGCACTTCATAATGGCATGCCCTTCCATAGTGGGCTTTGGCATGTGCTAGTGTCTCCAAGCTCCAAAGGGGGTTAACCAAGTACCTTATTAGGTGGTTTCAGCTCTTAAAGGGGATAATATGTCCAAGGTGCATCCATCTAATGGAGGTGGCAAGTAATAAATAAATGGAATGGAGTAGGAAATGAGAGGGGAAATCCTGGGCCACATATTGGGGCATAGAGGTAGCTAGATAAGGGGAAGCCCACACCTAGGTATGTAATGTGTAAGAGGGAGCAATCGTGGTATACGAGGTGCCCCGACCTTGATTTTTCCACCCTTCTTTATATGCCTTTTTCCTTTTATGAATTTTCTTTAATTAACTTCTTGGGGCTCAAAGGACAAGAGCATGATGTGTAAGATATATCAGTGATTACCCCCTTTTAGGAAGGGCGGTTCATTGCCCTCCAGGGGTTGGGACAATCATGGGTTATTAAATGATAAAGGAGGTTCATCTAGGGCCTATGGAACTAGGGTTATGACCATGGTTTGGGGTAGAGCTCATGTATGGATTTTGCCCACGTGCTAATTATTTTTGTCCCCACCATCTTTTGCATTTTGTGGTACAATTTCCTGTTAAATGTGGCCAATTATGCTTTTTCTTTGTATTTTAGTTGGTTCTCTCACTAGGCTCATCTTCAAAGGATGAATATTGGTTGGAGCGAAGGTATTTTTGGGCTTTCTCCAAAGCAATGATCTTGTTCATAACAATTCGATCTCATGAATGCGATTCCTCGGTAAGCTTTTCCATTTTCTTGAGGATAGCTAGACGGGTTTCCTCATGTTGACCCTTTGATTCCTCCTTCTTAGTCTCAGTTTCGGCTTTAGGGAGGTCATCAACATTCATTTTTGAGATACGAAGGTTTTCCTCAACCTGCATTCTCATCTCTTTAGCTTCAGCCAATGTGGAATGTTTCTTGTCTCTTAAGGCATAGGTTAGGTGGACCCCAACAACTTTGACAAAATTATCAAGGATGTTGGCATTGGAAGGCTTTAGGTGATCAGGGATATCCCGTATGACCCTATAAAACATTTGAATGAATTCTTGGAGGTCTTCCCTTCCCTTGGATATTTGATAAAACTTCTTGATGTTGAAGGTTCCCTGGGCATTGCAAGACCGCCTTTTCATGAACAGGTATTCAAACTCATCAGAGTCACGAATGCATCCAGGGGGGAGACTAAGGTACTATTCTCTAGCTTGTCCCTCAAATGATAAAGAAAACAACATCATCATTCTATCTTCATCAAAGATCATCCTAGGGGACAGTTGCCAATAAATTTTTTCAACAAATCACGGGCACTCATAGTGGAATCTCCTTTGAACCTGGGTAATCATTAGTTGTATTTTTCATGTAATGGCTTGGGATCATCACTCAGCTTCAAAGGGGCAAATACAGTAACCAAATGTCTTTCACTTTTGGTAATCTTGTTGTTGTCAGTGCCAGAAGTATCCGTCATTTTCGGAGTGGGGTCACTGACTTTTAAAATTGAGGAAAGAGAGTGGTGCCAATAGGTGATGGCTCACAATTCCTTCTTGCATAAACCCTAGTTAAAGGAGGAATGTTGTCGCCTTCAAGCAACCTATGGGTTTTGAAAATGAGTGGAGTCGCCAGAGGAATAATGAGAATGTCGTCAATGAATCAATTCCTCAATGATTCACTAGGGAGGAAGACCTGCTTCCTCCTCAGCAATAGCGCTAGAAATGTTACCACTCAAACCAGCAGGGGACCTAAAAGGGGTTCCTAAGAGGAAAATGCTAGGTCAAGGTAGGCTTAGCCCATTGTCACCACAGCTAAGTCTCCCTACTCTTTACGAACTTTCACTAATGGGAGGAATCCCGATAGTGTAGGGATCACTTGTAAAGTATATGTCAATGGATAGGTGGAAAGTGACCCTGGAAACCCTTTCCCAAGGATGGAGTGAAGAGTGGAACTTGATTTCTCTTTAAGAAAGGGACTTGGTCCTCCAGGGGTAAGTGGTGAGGATTGGAGGGTTGAGGGATAAGGAATAAGTTTGTAGATGAGGTTCTCAATCCCTACAATCCTTGGGAAGCTTGGGTTCCCAAATGGTCCTTGACAAATAGTCTTGATTGAGAAGAGGGACCACACGGGGCTAAGTGGATCCAACCCAAGTTCAGGGATGGAATGAAACAACCAATGATGTTCCTATCCTAGACAAGGTGAAGGGAAAGGGCCAAACACGAATATTTACTTCAAAAGGTTGAATTGATCTTATTGAGGTCTAGCCTTGGGGATGCCTAGGAAGAATTTGATTTGAAATCTAGGGCTTAGGATTCCCAAAGATTCCACCATTAGATTTGCCTCAAATTTGGAGGAGGGAGGGGACCCACCAACGCAGTGGCCTGTAGGACATCAGAGTTTTTCCTTGGGTCAATTCTCGGGATATTGATGCGCTAGGTGATCTTTAAAGGCTAGACATAGGAAAAAGGTGGTAAAAGGTGAAAAATGTGAAGGATATGACCACCCTTTTTAGGGATCAACACCTAATTCACTTGGGGATATGGAGTCAAGGATGATGATGAGTAAGAACTTGGTTTCTTGATTAAGGAGGCCCAGAAAGTCAGCTTGATTCAATGTTGAGAGAAAGAAAATAAAAGTGACTTTCAAGCATTCATAATTGAAATAAAATTATGCAAGCTTATCAATAAAACTAATCTCTAGGATATTTTATTCATATAGCATTGGCCCATACATTAAATTAGCTAAAACATGCTTAATTCCACATTTAAATTATGCAGCAACTAGCCCTAATTTTAATAGTATGCAACAACAAGAATAACAACGTTACAATTTACTTACAACATTATATAGTATATCCAACCAACATTTCATTTTCAAGAAAAAGCTCTAAGACAAGAAAAATAGGCTAAATGCATACATCAAAATTCATCCATCTCCAAAAATATTCTCCAAGGAAAAAATGTGAAGTTCTCTATGATTAGAGAGATCCCAATTCAAGTGATGATCCAAATGAATGTATCTAACATCAATATATATCCTCCTAAGGATTTTGAATTAGCTTATGGGCCTACATTAGCCCCTAATGATAAATAATGTGCAAATAAAACCCCTATTGGGGACAAGACCACCAAACTAGCTCACAAGTGGAAAAATAAGCCTCACAAGGGGCCAAATAATAATATGTACATGTTGTGGAGCCCTCCAAAGGCCTAATAATGTCATGAAGTGCCATACTAAGGAATAAATTCCTTGGAATATGATGGACAAGGGGGTGGACCCTTGTTCTCCAAGTAGTAGACCTCTGGTTCTCCCAGTGGGTCTGAGGGCACATAAATGACCCCATAGGTCTCCATACGAATCAGAGATGCATGTGCATCCTCTACAAGGGTCCAAGTGGTGGAATGAATGCTACCACGACATCGTACAAGTCCTGGGACACTTTCCAAGAGTGTGGGGCTCATGTGGGGCCCTACTGGGCATAATGTACCAATCATGTCACCATCATCCCAAAAGTGGAACATTATTAGTCTCTGAGCATCAATGAGGATCCATGGAGTGTTGTCTATTGTTGTGGAGGCCAATGGCTCTCTATTCACACCCTATATGTGCCAATGTAGAACTTTGGGGGTAAGGATCTCGTGTAGGGAGACCAAACCCAAATGGAAAGCACCTGTAATCTTGCATAATATCCAATGTGTCCCCTAGGATTCCAATACAACCAGTCATTAAAATAATCGTGTAAAAGAGTTTACAAACCATGGATAACAAAGTGGGCACTTCATAATGGCATGCCCTTCCGTAGTGGGATTTGGCATGTGCTAATGTCTCCAAGCTCCAAAGGGGGTTAACCAAGTACCTTATTAGGTGGTTTCAACCCTTAAAGGGGATAGTATGTCCAAGGTGCATCCCTCTAATGGGGGTGGAGAGTGATAAATACGTGGAATGGAATAGGGATTGACGGGCAATCCTGGGACACATATTGGGGCATAGGGGTAGCTTGATAAGGGGAAGCCCACACCTCTCTATGTAATGTGTAGGAAGGAGAAATTGTGGTACATGAGGTGTCCCGACCTTGAATTTTCCACCCTCCTTTATATGCCTTTTTCCTTTTATTAATTCTTGTCGGGGCTCAAAGGACAATATCATGATGTGTAAGATATAACATTGATTACCCCCTTTTAGGTAGGACAGTTAATTACCATCCAAGGGTTGGTACAATAATGTGTTTTTGAATGATAAACGAGGCTCATCTAGGGCCTATGGAGCCAGGGTGATGACCATGGGTTGGGGTAGAGCTCATGTATGTTTTTTTCCCACGTGCTAATTATTTTTTTCCCGACCATATTTTGCATTTTGTGGTACAATTTCTTGTTAAATGTGGCCAATTATGCTATTTATTTTTTCTTTTAGCTGCTTCAACCTTCGGGGCATCATTCTAGGCCTGAATCAAGATGGGGGCAAGGGGATAGGGAGTGTAACCCCCTGCTCCTACATCAACCCAAGCAACCAACCAGTTGTGGTAAGCATGTGGCGAGAGGCCACTATCATATGATTCAACCTCCTAAGTCATGTTAAGGAAGTGGAACCGACAGAAACACACCATACAGACATTCAACATCAGCCTCAAAACTATTGAGAACCAATCCAACACTTCAGGCGGCTTGCCCTTGGGTCTCGCTGAACTTTTGGACAACTTAACCCCAATCGCTCTCATGCTATGGCCATGATAGCATCCAGGGACCTTTGGACGCTCTCACAGGCCTACCTACAAGCGTCCAATAACTCTTTTTGTTAGTTCTGTTCCAGCATCCTCGGGAATTAAGCCATATTTTGAGGCCCATAGACCAGAATTGAGTGACACCTTTAGAACTGTAAGATAAAAAGGAAATAACATTACTAATTCCATCACTTCAATAAGACCTTGACTGGACCCCTACTAGACATGACAGGCATTTTGTCAAACATATCATGAATATGTAATCTACAGGTGTAAATAACATATCTGAGCACAAGGGTCTCATACTTATTTGAGATTTGCTATGAGGCCTTGTTTCCTTATCACTTTAGCTACAGTTTCATTCATTAGACCATAGATACATTATTCATTCACATACAAGTAAAAACATGATGAGAGGCATACATAATTGTTGTCATAAAACATATACATAACCAACATAATAGGGACAGAATACCAATGAAATCACACATATAATCCAGTATAATACTCAGAAATAAAAGGAGTAATAACCTCTTATTGATGACGCAGAATCCAAAACTAGGATGGGACTTCCATGTTCCACCTGATCGTAGAATGGTTGAGCTAAATCTCTCTTCAGCCATTCACCCCCATGCCATATTCCAAGCATAAATGTGGGATCTCATAGAACACATCAATAATAACTCATCCAGGGCTTCCAAAGCCCATCCACCTCAACCCATCAGACAGTTATTCCACCTCATGGTTTGACATCACCAAAACCATCATCAAATCAGTCTCTATCCCAAGAATTCTAGGGCTCCAAAGTGTTTGTTCCAATTTCTTTTGTTGTTGTTGCTAATTCTTGCAATCGATTTCAACCACCCAACCGAGCAATTTATTGCTTCCTGTACCAAGTACATACCTTCCATTAGATTTAAATAAATTGAATTAAATTCACATCATTCCTCATTGGTAGGTCATTAATAAGGTACACTTGCAATCTTGTTCGCTTCCTGTCACAACAAGTCAGACTAACATCTTTGTCCAAACCATCATGTATAAACATATCACATCATGTTAGCTCAAAACATAACCATCATAGATCAATAACATAACTCACATGTAACCATCATAAACTAGAATAATAGATCACATGTAATCATTATAGACCGGTATCATAAATCACATGCATAATAGAACTGAAATAAAATATTGATACTTATCCTTCATTCAATCCTTAGCTTCTACCTTTGTCTTTATTTCGTACGTACTTTAGATAGGTTGCCACGCCCGAAAAACACGCAATGCCTTTTCCTCAACCATGTGCACATACACATAGTGTGCATCACACACATATAAACACACACGACGTACAACACCATGCAATACATGCACCTACACTTGACATAACACACATACACCTGCACCTAGTGTACACCACAACATAATACATACACTTACACCTAGTGTACAACACAACATGATGTACATCATAAGACATACATCCGCACACAACGTGCGACACCACACAATGCATGTACCTACACCTTGTGTGCAACACAACACAATAGATGTACTACAAAGAGTACAACACAACGAGTACACATGTCATGCTACCACAACTTCATAATGCACATACATAGTATTGCATGCCCTCAACACAACATGTATGACATGCACGCAATACCACATGTATACCAATACTATACGTACATGTACACAATACCAGCTATACACCGCACCACCTACGCAACACGTGCACAACATCACATGTACACGGAACCTCCTGCACAACGTGTACACAATGCCACATGTACACCACACCAATTGTACACAATACCACATGTACATTGTACCACATGCACGACATGTACACAGTGCCACATGCACGACATGTACACATCACTACCTGCACACAGTGCCACTTGTACAACGTGTACACAACACTACATGCACACAACACCATATGTACCTAGCACCACATTTACAACATGCACGCAACACCATAGATACATAACATTGCATATCCAACATGTACATAAGATCATCTATACACAACAATGCATATCCAACATGTACATAGCACCATCTATACCCATGCACTACATATGTAATATTGACACAACACTATGTGTACCACCTTGTACATAACATTGCATAAATAACGTGTTCACACACTATATATACACCACGCCGCATGCTCACAACCTCTCAGATGAAACATGTACAAAATATACAACATATGCACAACAGTAGTACCACACATCCAAAATCACACTATCTTTACAAGGCAACCTTGCTTCCAGTGTCTTACCAATGCTTGTCCTAGCATGCCGCAAACCACACTGCTTCATTTCATTGATGTATCCCTCAACATTACCTGTCATAATATAAACATAGGCATAATACAAGCATACAATATCAATTCATATCCACATGATACTGACCTCATACATTTGTCATGACTACTCTTCCCACTTGATTCCACATAGCCAGAAACCTCTTCATGCCATTTACCTACATAAGCAATCATTCCTCCACAAGAATGATCCCTAACAACCAATGTAATAGATACATAGATACATATACATAAATACTAGCATAAAACAATCATGATCCTCTTAGAAAATGATATACATGAATACATACATGTATGCATATAAAGATTAGTATAATCATGATCACAACATTATTGCCAGATATCATAGGGTTTAGTTTAAGAAAGATTCCTTTATTCATGCACAACATGCACAACATTAAGAACAACAAGTTAACCTACATACAACAACAAGATAACCTATAACATACTCAACAACAACATATAACATAATCACCAAGTTATATAACATAAAACAACAATAACAATGCATACCATCACATGTTACTATCATTCATGGTTATTCGACACATGTGCATGTAACTACAGTAATCAACTGGCATGTATCATGTATGTAACCATAACAATAATAGAATGAAAGGCATACACATAACCATAATGTATATAAACCTAATGCATATAACAATTCTTAACTTACATACCTACATGCCGAACATAGAATACCTATATGACGATCTTCTCGTATCCCAAAGTCTAATGTTGCAACCTCATTATGGTGATTTGCATCTCCTGCTCTATCTTGGTCAACACATTAGCATCATAACAACCAATAACACCATGATGACCTAAATTGTATACAATGACTTCACATGACACGTTTGACCTACTATTCATGCATAACTATAACCAAAATCACACGTGCATAACAATTGCATATATACATTTAACACATGAGTACAAAACCATATACACATCATTCTAGAGAGTCCAATCATCAATGCATGACCATATCAACTACACAAACCATGACCTGATGCATGACAACGACAACCACATCACGTGCACTTGATAACATGTGAACACTGACGTGCATAACAATGCATAATCAATCTTACACACATGAAGACATACTCCATGAAAACACCTTCAACCTTCACATGGCGACATCACTACAACCATGATCAACACCATGCAAATGCAACAAGCACATTGACTACATGCATAAGGAACACACTTGCAACCAACATGAATGCATGATAAACACACAACCCAAGGAGAGCACAACCATGCTCTGATACCACTTTGTAACCCCCTCCTCCCACATCTACGCAAGCAATTGGCCAGCCGAGGTAAACATGCGTCAAGAGGCCACTATGATATGATTTGACATCCTAATTCATGTCAAGGAAGTGGAACCGACGGAAACACACCATACATACATTCAACATCAACCTCAGGAACCAATCCAACACTTCAGGCAACTTGCCCTTGGGTTCCACTGAACTTTTGGACAACTTAATCCCCAGTCGCTCTCATGCTATGGGCATAACAACGTCCAGGGACTCTGGACGCTCTCATAGGACTACCTACTAGCGTCCAAGGATTCTTTTTGTCAGTTCTATGCCAACGTCCTTAGGAATTAACCCACATTTTCAGGACCAGAACCCAGGTCACTGCCCAAAATTGAGTGACACCTTTAGAATGATAAGATAGCATGGAAATAACAATACTAATTCCATCAATTCAATAAGACCTTGACTGGACCCCTATTAGCCATGACAGGTATTTTGTCAAACATATCATGAATATGTAATCTACAGGTGTAAATAATAGATCTAAGCATAATGGTCTCATACTTATCTAAGATTCGCTATGAGGCCTTGTTTCCTTATCACTTTAGTTGTTGTTTCATCCACTAGACCATAGATACATTGTTCATTCACATACAAAATAAAACATGATGAGAGGCATACATAGTTGTTGGGCTGCTTAACAACGAGCTACTATAAAGAGAACTGGGAAGAAACTTTGCATGCATGTTTCACTAAGACCAAGCACAACCCCCAATTCTTATTATTATTAAGTGATGATCTTGTTTGTCATAAAAATATACATAACCAACATAATAGGGACATAATACCAATGAAATCACAACCATATAAACCACATATAATCTAGTATAATATCATAAAAATACAAGGAGTAATAGCCTCTTATTGATGATGTAGAATCCAAACCCGGGATGGGACTTCCACATTCCACCCGACCATAGAATGGCTGAGCCAAATCTCTCTTCATCAATTCACCTTTGTGCCATATTCCAAGCATGAATGTGGGATCTCATAGAACATATCAATCAAGGCTCATACAAGGCTTCCAAAGACCATCCACCTTAACCCATCAAACAATGATTCCATCTCACGATCAGACATCACCAAAACCATCATTAGATCGGTCTCTATGTCAAGCCTTCTAGGGCTCCGGAGCGTTTGTTCCAACCCAGCTTCTAGGACTAGTAACTCAACCCACGGTTGCCACTGGGCTCCAAAGCGTTTTTCCAACCAAGGCTCGAGGACTAGCAACTCAACCCCCATCATTTTCCGAGCTTCCATAGCCTTTGTCCAACCAAGGCTTCCAGGACTAGTAACTCAACCCTCTAAGGGCTTCTAGAGCATTTTTCCAACCAAGGCTACGGGACTAGTAACTCAACCCAAGATGTTACAGGGCTTCCAGAGCATTTTTCCAACCAAGGCTCCAAGAACTAATTACTCAACCCAAGCTAAAGGAAATGGCTATCTAAGAAATGGCAAGGCTAGGTAAATCCACTGTCAATCCAGGAAATCCTCCATGCCAGTGACAAATCATGACAAAATACCACATGCATATGCCTTGCATGCTGGAACTAGTGAGGAAAACATACAAACTTGGTACCTACAAGCAAAATTGTTGTATCTGCACCTATATACCGCACCACCTGTGCAACACGTGCACAACATCACATGTACATGGCACCACCTGTACAATATGTACACAATATCACTTGTACACAATACCACATCCACGTCATGTACACGCCATAACATGTACACAACGCCACACACACGACATGTACACAACACTACCTACACACAACGCCATTTGTACAACATGTACACAACCCTACATGCACACAACACCAATTGTACAATCATGCACACAACACCATATGTACCTAGCAACACATGTGCAACATGCACGCAACACCATAGGTACATAGCATTGCATATCCAATATGTACATAGCATCATCTGTACACACCACTACATATCCAACATGTTTATAGCACCATCTATACCCATGCACTGCATATGTAATATTGGCACAACACTATATGTACCACCCTGTACATAACATTGTGTAAACAACATGTACACACACTGTATATGTTGAGAAATGGCAACAAGAAATTCCAGTTTAATTTTCCCTTGAATTTAAACTGTCAATTAAAATTGAATTCTATTCTCATAACAACTTGTAAATAGTCAATTAAGTTTAATTGACTTAATTAGTTTAGGAATTTTGAGTTGGAAGTCTTTCTGTAATCATGTATGTGTGATCCCTAAATTTTAGTAGTCCAGGATGAGTTTAGTTGAGTTGTAATTAGATAACTCAGTGTGACTGAGTTATAGACAATTAAACTAGTTCAAACTGTTGGAGGAACTAGTAGAGGTCTAGTGGTGAGTTGGTGCACTGGTGCACCCTCAGTGCTACTCCAGCTAACTGAATATTCACTCATGAGAAACTCGTGCATGTCAGTTTGGAGAAAGACCCAGTTGAGTCTAGAGTGCAGGGACAATGTATTTTTAGTTGTATGATTTTCTTAGTTGTACAGATCATGCATGCAATCAAAGAAGGACCTTGTTTTGGATTGCGTAGTTATGGAGAAATGATTTCCCAATTAAATATGGGTTGATCCTGATAGGAATTGCGCAAGAAAATAGGGGCTTGGTAGGCAACAAAATTGGCTACATGTTGGCTAGAATGGGCTTGTCAGGCAGAGAGTTGATAATATTTGTGCAGGAATTGTTTTAGTGGGAACAAGCTTTGTATTTTCACTCAGATTTATGATTACTTCAATATAGATAGTTAGGGTTTTGAGCTGTGGCTTTCCCTAGAGAAATATTGTGTTATGTGTCATTTATTATCTTCCTCTTGTCAATTATTGTTTTCATCGATCTATTAGTTTCTGTTGTTTGAAGGTGGAGTAGATTATTGTCTTGTGTTTTAGTACATTACATGAGTTGTGAATCTACAAGAAAATCTACATGGTATTGGAGTTGAAGACAATATGCTAGAGGAGACTTCTAGTTTGAGTTTGGGGTTACAAGTGAAATTTGAATTTGTAATTCATACTTTAGGATCGAAAAATGGATTTCTATGGTTTGAGACTTGAGTATGCCTTGGAGGGCAACTCGAATTACATAGTATTGAAGGACAAGATGGAGGATAATGGCCTCAAGGAATTCATTGATCAAGACATTCCTAAGCCACCAGCATCGGATGCTCAGAATCTGGCTGAATGGAAGAAGTGTGTGGTGAAGGTGAGGCAGATAATCCTTTAGGGAGTTTGAGACCACATTGTCTTGAGTCTCCATGGCAAGGAAACTCTGTATGCTATGTGGAAAGCATTGATGGACCTGTTTCAGAACAACAGTGACAATAGGAAGTTAGCACTGAAAGACAAACTTCGAAAAATCAAGATGGAGAAGGGCGACACAATTTCGAAATACTTAACCAAGTTCACTCACTGTCGTGATGAGCTTGGAAGTGTTGGAATAACCGTTGTAGAGGATAATATGGTGAGACTAACTCTTTTAGGCCTTCCCAAGAGTTGGAATAGTTATGAGGACTTTTTCAATGGGAGGGAGAAGCTACCAGATTGGAAACGAATGTCATCGGATTTGATGCAAGAGGAGATCAGAAGGAACACCAGAGACGGTTCCTCATCAAAGACTGATGATGAGGAAAATTGTGCCTTAGCAAGTAAGGCAAAGAAATGGAAAGGGAAGGCATCCCATTCCAAATTGGATTCTTGTCGTGGAGGAAAGAAGAAAGACATGTCGAAAGTTAAGTGCTTTGATTGTCACGAGCTTAGACATTTTGCTACAAATTTTCCGCTCAAGAAGTCTAAGAAGAAGTCCTTAGGAGGAGCGGCGGGTGAGGCTCTTGCCTCTCAATTCGAATTGAAATTTACCCTCATTGCATGCATGGTGTCATCAATGATGGGTAATGTATGGTACTTAGGCAGTGGAGCTTCATTCCACATGACTGGTGACAAGGAGTTGTTCAGTGACCTTAGGAGAAGGATTTCCATATGCATATCGAGATGGGTGGCGACGTGAAGTATATTGCTACTGGATTGGGTATGGTTACCTTTCAGAGGGAGTAGGGTGCTCCTCTCACCTTGAGAGATCTTATGTATGTTACAGGATTGAAGAAGAACTTGGTATCGATGGCCATTTTGGAGGATAAAGGCTATGATGTGGCCTTTAACAAAGGAAAGGCGTTCCTTCAACACATAACAATGGGTTAGGTAATGAAGATAGGGATTCGAGTGAAGAATCTCTATAAGTTGGAGGTAGAGGATTGTGTTGCTTTGAGCACAAAAGCAAAGGTGGTGTAGAGCTAAGATGTTGGCAAGTTGTGGCACATGCGATTGGGTCACTTGAATCATGGGGCTTTGAAAATCATGCAACATATTTCTACCAGTCTTCCCAAAGGTACGATAGAGCAAGTTGATACATGGAAGGGGTGTACTTTGGAAAAATACACCAAGGCTTCCTTTAAAAACAGAGACAGTCGAGTAGAGGCGATTCTAGAGCGAGTCCATTCAGATTGTGTGGACCATTCTCGACAGCATCCATCGCCAAACACATGTATTATATTATATTTGTTGACAATTTTTCTCGTAAATGTTGGATCTTTTTTCATGCAGAAGAAAGATCAAACTTAAGCAAAAAAAATTGTGAATTTAAAGCATTGGTCGAGAAAGAGCCTGGTAAGAAGCTTAAAGCTCTGTAGAATGATAATGGTGGTGAATATGTCTCAAATGAGTTTAAGAACTTCTGTGTGGGAGAAGGGATTAAACAAGAGTTGATGACACCCCATAACCCATAGCATAATGGGGTAGTTGAAAGGAAGAACATAAGCATAGTAGGGACAACACGAGAAATGTTGCATGATTAGGGCATAACACTACGCTCATGGGTCGAGTCATGCAACACAACTGTTTATTTGCATAATAGAAGCTTGCATAAGATACTTGGCATGAGTACACCAGAGGAGGATTTCTTCGGAAAGAGGCCAGATGTTGCTCACTTCCAGATTTTTGGGTTGTCGGTATATTGACCAAAGATGCACAGAAGAAGCTTGAGACAACAACAGAGTTGGGGATATTTGTGGGGTACACTGATACACCTCACAACTATCGGTTGTACCTGCCGACCAACAAGATGATAGTGGTTCGTAGGGATGTCATGTTCGATGAGGAGAAGGCCATGCGATGTTCCCTTGAGAAGGAGCTTCAACTACATGCGGCTCAGGAGATTTTAGCTACTAAGGTTGAGGAGCCTCAGATTGATCTGGAGTAGCCACATGCAGAGGATCTGGGAGTGGAGACATCCACTTAGGCAAAGTCTTCCAGATATGGGAGAAAGCACACCAGAGAGGCTAACAAGTTATTGCATGATGCGAGAGATAATGTGGGAGCACCCACATCACAACGTAGGCATAGGAGGTCACATGAGAGGTACATTAGATACATGGCTCTTATGAGTAGATGTGTTGAGAAAAAACCATCTTCCTTTGAGGAGGCAATACAACAACTAGTTTGGGTTGATGCCATGGTGGAGGAGTATGACTCCATAGTTCGTAACAATGTTTGGGATGTGGTCCCAAGACCGACAAACAAGTCAGTGGTGAGCTCCCAATGGATTTACAAGGTAAAGCAAGCTGTAGATGGTAGTGTGGAGAAGCATAAGGCGAGGTTTTTGGCCCGTGTCTTTTCACAGGTAGAGGGGATTGACTATGATGAGACCTTTTCTCCTGTTGCAAGGTACTCATTGATTAGATCCATATTGGCACTGTTAGTGCAGATGGGTTTGAAGATACATCAGATGGATGTAAATACAACCTTCCTTAATGGCATCATTGAGGAAGAGGTGTATATTGATTATTTTGAAGGTTTTGAGACCTTTGACCGTGAGTTGCATGTGTGCCAACTCAAGAGAGAATTGTATGGGCTGAAGCAAGCACCCCGTGCTTGTACACTAGGATCAATAACCACTTCACCGAGTTGGACTTCACCAAAAATGAAGTGGATGCAAACTTGTACCACATAGTGGTGGAAGGTAAATTGTTGATCATTGTTTTATATGTCAACGAGTTGATTCTGACATGTGATTATTAGTTGATCAAGTCTTGCAAGGAGGATCTTGCAAGAGAGTTTGAGATGAAGGACATGGGGCTCATGCATTACTTTTTGGGCATGGAAGTATGGAAAGGTGATGGGGAACTGTTTGTGTCTCAAGGAAAGTATGCCAATGAGATACTCAGGAGGTTCTGCATGGAGAGCAACAAACCCATGGAGACTCCTCTAGCAAGAAATTGGAGGAAGGAGGATGTTACTTCAGGGGAAGTAGTGGAAGCTACTATTTACAGACAACTTGTGGGTTCACTCATGTATTTGGTGAACACACGACCAGATATGTGCTATGCAATTAACCAACTTAGTCAAGCGATGATTAGGCCTACCAAGCTGTATTGGAAGGCGACAAAGCATGTGTTGAGATACCTCATATGCACTACTCAATATGGACTGTGGTACATACAGACAGAGGGAGTGGAGCTTCATGGCTTCATCGATGCAGATTGGGAAGGGAGTCCATCTGATAGGAAGAGAACATCAGGAGGGATCTTCAGTATTGGGTCAACAATTGTTTCTTTTTACAATAGGAAACAAAGTTCAGTTGCACTCAGTTCGGGAGAAGCAGAGTACATGGTTTCAAGTCAAGTAGTATGTGAGGCCATATGGATGAGGAAAATTTTGGTTGGTTTGTTTGGTCAGCAGATGGATCTAAATGTGATTTACTGTGATAATCATAGTTGTATCAAACTCTCTGAAAATCTAGTTTTTCATGATCGGTCCAAGCATATTGTTATTCGATATCATCATCTTTGAGATTGTGTATTGAGGCAGATTATGTTGTTGGAGTACATTCCCACATAGAAGAAAGATGTTGACATTTTGACACATGAATTGTCAAGATATAAATTCGAGTTTCACAAAGACAATATCAGGGTATCTGATAATCCCTTTCTTATTAAGAGGGAGTGTTGAGAAATGGCAACAATAAATTCCAGTTTAATCTGTCCTTGAATTTAAACTGTGAATTAAAATCGAATTCTATTCTCAAAGAAACTTGGAAATAGTTAATTAAGTTTAATTGGCTTAATTAACTTAGGAATTTCGAGTTGGAAGTCTTTCTATAGTCATGTATGTGTGATCGCTAAATTTTAGGGCTCCAGGATGACTTTATTTGAGTTGTAACTAGATAACTTGGTTTGACTTAGTTATAGACAGTTAAACTAGTTCTAAGTGTTGGAGGAACTAATAGAGGTCTAGTAGTGAGTTGGTGCACTCATGCATCCTCAGTGTTACTCCAGCTAACTGAAGATTCAATCATGAGAAACTCATGCATGTTATTTCAAAGAAAGAGCAGTTGGGTCTAGAGTGCAGGGACAATGTACTATCAGTTATATGATTTTCCGAGTTGTACAAATCATGCATGTAATGAGAGAAGGACCTAGTTTTGGATTGTGCAGTTATGGAGGAAGGATTTCCCAATTAAATATGGGTTGATCCTTACAGGAATTGCACAAGGAAATAGGGGCTTGGCAGGCAACATAATTGGCTAAATGTTGGCTAGAGCGAGCTTGTGAGGCAGAGAGTTGATCATACTTATGCAAGAATTGTTCTAGTGAGGACAAGTTTTGTATTTTCATTCATATTTCTAATTAATGCAATACAGATAGTTGGGGTTTTGTGCAGTGGCTTTCCCCAGAGAAATATTGTGTTATGTGTCATTGATTATTTTCCTCTTGTCGATTATTGTTTTCACTAGTCTATTGGTTTTCGTTGTTTGAAGGTAGAGTAGATTCTTCTCTTGTGTTTTAGTACATTACATGTGTTGTGAATCTATAGGAAAATATACAATATGTACCCCACACTGTATGCACACAGTCTCACAGATGCAACATGTACAACATATGCACAACAATAGTACCACACATCCATAACCACAATGTCTTTACAAGGTAATCTTGCTTCCAGTGTCTTACCCATGCTTATTCCAGCATGTCGTAAACCACACTGCTTCATTTCGTTGATGTATCCCTAAGAATTACCTGTCAAATATAAGCATAGGCATAATACAATCATATAATATCAATTCATATCCACATGATACTGACCTCATATATTTGTAATGACTGCTCTGCCCACTTGATTCCTCATAGCTAGGAACCTCTTCATGCCATTCACCTGCATAAGCAATCATTCCTCCACAAGAATGATCCCTGACAACCCTGTCGGACAGCGACATAGATACATAGATACATATACATAAATATTAGCATAAAACAATCATGATCCTACCAAACAACGATATACATACATACATACATGTATCCATATAAACATTAGTATAATCACGATCACAACATAATTGCCATATATCATAAGGTCTAGGTTAAGAGAACTTCCTTTATTCATGCACAATATGCACAACATTGAGAACAAGAGTTCCCAACATAGCCAAGGCATCTGACACCTTAGACCCATTTACTTTACTTTTTCTAGTTACCTTTCTCATGTTTGTACTGCCTCCATCCATTTACCATAATGGACCCAACCATTACAACCAACTATCATAGTCTTACCTTCTGATGTGCTTATTCATGCACTGAGCTCCATCGGTGTCTTACATTACCTGTTGTGTACCACACATCTCTTCCCGATATCCATTAACTTCCTTTTTCCCCAACCAATTCTAAAGACCCTCAAGACAATCAATGGCAATACCAAGAAGTGAGCAAGAGAAAACCAACAACAATACGACCCCACAAACAAAGTAACATGATCATGCACTAGACATAACAAAATTGCAATCAAGTGCAAGCAAATCACAAAAGACCAAAAGCACAAGACGAACAACAGAAACCATGAATCAATCCCCATGGTTCGCAGTGCTTCCAAGGGAAAGCTCAACCTGAGCCTTCTTCAAGATTTCATCGTAGTCTCTTTGCCATGCAATCCCTTGCATAATTTTGCCATGAAGGCATAATTGTCAATGCATAAATAAGCATAACAATACATCAATTACCTCATCTTGTTGTGCCTAGCAAGCTGCCTTGCAACTAAACACATCCATGCCATCTCTCAAGGGGCTCTAACTCCCTTGATAGATCTACCTATAACTAAAGACTAACTAATATACTTGTCCAAGTACATGTTCATGAATCTAGCACATATCCACATAATGTTAGACAAGATTAAGGTTAAGAATACTTCTTGTATGCAAAACACTCATTCGTTTGGAATTAGGGTTTCCAAACATAGTCAAAGGAATTCTTGCCCAATTCCTTTCTGTTACATTTTTACCTCGTTGTAGTTGAGTCTTACTATGCATTGTCACATCACCTAGCTGTTAGTTATATAAACACATCAATTATTACCTTGTAATTCTAATATCGAACATGTTATCCTGCAGTTGCTCACACATGTCAACCACATGTTCCAAACATCAAGACAATCATATCAGTCAATTTGAAATCAACCTTTACAAAGACTAACAATCATTTCATAATCCATAGTCAACTCATAGACATTAGACATAATGCTACAACTGTCACCTACTACACTCAAGTACATATCAATTGTCTCAACACATATGTATTAGTACAATCATCTTAAAACAAGATCATTTCTTCATGCAACCTTACAGACACATACTCATATCATGTAATAAATCAAACATTCAACAAAATATAAACATACCATGTCAGATAAATCAACTATACAACATAATAGGCACCAAACACTCAAACACCAAATAGAGGACATAATAAACAATGAAGCAGCAAGTAAACTACGTAAGAAAAATCATACCTTAGTGTATCTCAGAGGAGGCTATATTGTCTGCATAATCAATCTAGTTAGCATGATATAACTTCACAATATATCAACTCAACATAAATAAGGTCATTATATTCAAAATAGTCACTAGCTAACATATTTGCATCATAACTCACACACAATTATCATTCACACATATGCATAATCAATCTATATTGGTACAACACCATATTACAAATATGTCAACTCATACCTGAATATCGTAACCATAGCCATCTGCATAGGCCAATCCAACTTAGTATGATACATATAACATCAATATCTTATTTTAATAACCCTACTCATCAAGCTAACTATCATAAAACATCAAAAAGTTAACCTATAACATACTCAACAACAACATATAACATTATCATCAAGTTATCTAACATAAAACAACAATACTAATGCATACCATCACAAGTTACTATCATTCATGACTATCTAACACATGTGCATATAACTACAGTAATCAACTAGCATGTATCATGTATGTAACCATAACATCAATATAATGAAAGGCAAACACATAACCATAATGTATATAAACCTAATGCATATAACAATCCTTAACTTACATACCTGCATGCCAAACATACAATACTTGTATGACAATCTGCTCTTATCCCAAATTCTAATGTTGCAACCTCATTACGATGATTTGCATCTTCTACTCTATCTCAGCCAACACATTAGCATCATAAAACCAATAGCACCATGATGCCCAAATTGCATACAATGACTTCACAAGGAATGTTTAACGTACTATTCATACAAAACTATAACCAAGACCACACATGCATAACAATTGCATATAGACATGTAACACATGAGTACAAAACCATATACACATCATTCAAGAGAGTCCAGTCATCAATGCATGACTAGATCAACTACACAAGCCATGACCTCATGCATGACAATGACAACCACATCACGTGCACTTGATAACATGTGAACACTAACGTGCATAACAATGCATAATCAACCATACACACATGAAGGCATACTCCACGACAACACCTTCAACCTTCACATGGCGACATCACCACAACCATGATCAACACCATGCAAATGCAACAATCACATGGACTACATGCATAAGGAACACACATGCAACCAACATGAAAGCATGATCAACACACAGTCCATGGAGAGCGTAACCACGCTCTGATACCACTCTGTAACCCCCTCCTCCCACATCTACCAAAGCAACCGACTATCTGATGTAAACATGTGGCGAGAGGCCACTTTGATATGATTCAACCTCCTAATTCATGTTAAGGAAGTGGAACTGACGGAAAAACACCATACAAACATTCAACATTAGCCTCAGGATCATCAGGAACCAATCCAACAATTCAAGCAACTTTCCCTTGGGTCCCACTGAACTTTTGGACAACTTAACCCCCAGTCTCTCTCATGATATGGGCATGATAACGTCTAGGGACCTCTAGACGCTCCCACAGGCTTGCCTGCTAGAGTTCAGGGACTCTTTTTGTGAGTTATGTGCTAGTGTCCCCATGAATTAAGCCACATTTTCAGGCCCAGAGCCCAGGTCACTACCCAAAATTGAGTGACACCTTTAGAACAATAAGATAACATGGAAATAGCAGTACTAATGCCATCACTTCAATAATATCTTAACTCGACACGTACGAGCCATGACAGGCATTTTACCAAATATATCACGAATATGTAATCTATAGGTGTAAATAACAGATATGAACATAGGGGTCAAATACTTATCTGAGATTCATTATGAGGCCTTGTTTCCTTATCACTTTAGTTGCAGTTTCATCCATTAGACCAGAGATACATTGTTCATTCACATATAAGTAAAAACATGATGAGAGGCATACATAGTTGTTGTCATAAAACATATACGTAACCAACATAATAGGGACATAATAACTGTTATCACTGAGCTAAAAGAGTTGGGTTTTGTCAAACTTCAGCCCAACATAACTATTTCAAACCACTTTGACTGGAAGTTAGCCCTTCCAATCTGAGAGGGCTCTCTCAAAACACTTATCAAGTTCAATTTAATCAACTCAAACTACTACAAATGACTAACTCTGATTTCTTTTTATGTGGTTTTACAGGTGAAGGAAAATGTGATGGCTGCCACCATTAGGCACGGAGTCAAATAAAAGAAAATCATGGAAAACAACAATGTTTAATGGAAGCTGAGGCATTTCTAGCTTTAAAACTAATATCAAATAAACATTCACAGTCATACATAGTAAGTGAAGGAAATTGGAGCACTTGACAGGAATTCCAAGTAATCAAAATACTATGAACACTGATAGCAACATAGAAAACATGGTAAAAACACATAAAGCCATAACATGAATCTTAGGTATAAAAACAGAGTTGCAACATATATATATTAACTGGATTAAATTATTACATACGATCAACTTCTCACATTATGGATCAACCCCTTCATGAGTCAAGAAACTACCAATATATAGACTAAGACCATCATTATATCATTAATTACAAAAAAAATCCACTTGGGGCTAGATTTAATCAAACAGTTTAAAGACCTTATCCTACTTGTCACCTATTAAGAAATCTAGGGTTTTATTTTTTGAACAATTTGAATACAAGTAGGACTCTTCCAACATTAATGAACTCCACTGAATTGTGTTGATAAAGCTTATTGAACAAAACTTATTTTCTAAATGCGTTCAAGTTGATGATGTGTCTCATGCCACGTGGATGTTGACCTGGTTGACTTGTTGACCTGTCTCCCTGAAATATAGGAGTTGATGTGGACACCTTTCATGACCTGTAATCCATCTAGCTGCCTCGATGTTTGATGTCCAAAAACTTCAAAAACGCAAACAAACAGATTTTTGACAGTTTCGTAGCAGAAAAAACAGAGTCTTTAACAGTTTCGTAGCAAACTTCATTAAAAATTCAAAAAACACCTTTTTGCTACCCCTTTGTTCTTTTTGCAAGTTCTGAGGTTTTCCTTGATGTTTTTAAGCTAAATACATGCCCTTAGAACTCCCTTTGCTGTGTTTTTAGTTTGCCTTCTCCTCCATGAAAAGCTACAACAGTTTCATAGCAAATTTTCAGCTTCACTATGGGGAGTTACTACGAAATTTCAAAATTCCGAGTTTTTTTTATTTTTCATGGTTTCTAGTGCTTCCTTATTACTCCTAATACCTTGTTCAACTATACATAAGGATAAATTTACTGGTTAAGCATAGTAAAGACAAAATTGAAAGTTTTACCATATTCAAGGAGTAGCATTTGTTTGAACAATAATCTTGAGATTTCTCTCTTTGAGTTCAGTTTTGATCATTTCAATTTGAGTTTCGAATGCTATGACTTGTCCCTGTAAGTTCTTCATGTCTGCTTGTAGCCATTTGTTCCTTCTATACATGTGTTTCAACATCCTGTGCAAAGGCAAAGTCGTCTTTATCATCTTTTTGGATTTATTTGCAGTTTCATCATTGAAATCTATTTGCTTTGACACGTCCCTTTGCCACTCCTCAAACTCAAGTTTGGAATTAATGACTTCTTGTCTAACCTTTCTCAATTGTTCTTGCAAAACTTCTATTTCACTTTTTCCTTGTACAACCTCCTTGCCTTTCTTTTTCTTTGCTGGCTTTGTTTTTTCCAAAGGCACTTCTGGCATCTTTTTAGCTTGTTGCATTGACCTTGTAACAAGTTTCCTTGGCCTAAAGATGAAACTATGTTTTTCTTGTGAGAATTCTATCTTCTTAGCCCTCTTGCTCTTCTTCTTAGTTTCAATCTTAGTCACTTCTGTAGGCTGCTCAATTGGGTTTTCTTCAATCTCAATAACCTCTAGGATATCAGCTAGCTTACCCTTCCTTTTACTCTATTATTTACTCTATCTTTTGGTCATCCTCCTTTTGGTTCTTGTGGAAGCCTCTACTATAGGTTGCTCTATCTCTAGTTGTTGCTCTGCCTTTGGTTGCTGCTCTTCTCTAGGGGTTATTGATTTAGACTTTGGAGTTCTCCTAGAGTGGGTGGCAATATCCAACTCATAGCCACTCAAGAATAAGAAAGTAATCTAATCTTTGTTTAAACTATTTAGCTCTTTTACAACCAGTAGTTTAATGAGGCCATGGTGAAAAACATAGGTGTCACTTGCATCAGGTTTGGCTTGGACCTTGTTTGCCATCTTTCTCAAACTTCTAAACAAATAAAAAGGAATGTCTAGAGGCTTCTTACCTGTGAAATTAAGTAGCAATCTAAAATGATACTCATACACCATGTTAAATCTGCCTTCACATGTGAAATATTTATGGATGACCATTAAGAGATTGGAAAAATGTTCTTTAAGGCAAGTTCTAGGAATGGTTGCAATCATGTCAATCCTTTTTTGTTCCCCATTGTGAAATTCATCACAATTTTACAGCTTGATATTCTGGACTTTAAACCACATTTCTCCTGACTTAGGGATCTTTGTAGCATGGGCAATTGTGTCAGGGGACATTGCAAAGTTAGGAAGACCAACTTTTGTTTATGTTCAGTGAATTTTACAGCAAAGTATTTGACAATGTACGCATGGAAACCCTGTATCTTTTGGCAAAAGTGCAGACATCCCACGTTGGCAAACACTTGAACAAAGGTAGGGTCTTCTTCCAGCAATTTCATGTAAATGGGCTCATAACGCAGCACTGAACATCCTTTATATTGTTTTCTGTGTGCCATAGCTGCAACGCGTAGAGCTCCTCCTTGTCACCTTCTTGCCACCTATAAATCAACCTAGAGACAACTAGACAACAGTGGACTCTAACCTAGAGACAACAAGACCTATGTGAGAGACAAAAAACCAACTCCTATGACAGTGTGAAGCTTATGGCAGCAAAGCTAAATACAAAAGAACAAGTTAGCAGCAAGAAGCTACGTGGTGTCAATATGTAGGGAAAATGGACAAAAGACTGGTAAAGTGCATTCGTGACCCACCATAAGACTGACCAATCACACTTTTTAAACAAAAAGAACCGTTACTTCACCGTTAAGCACAACTGTGTACTTCATCGCAATTCCATAGTGGGATAGGTATTCGAAGAGATAGATTCGCTATGGAAGTGTCAGGAACTTTCGTAGCAAACCCTCGGTTTACCTAACTGGAGTTGCTATGGATTTTTGTAAACTAACAAAATTATAATCATGAACAAATAAGTCTAACACACATGGAAGTTTGGAATTGAACTTTTATGATTGGCCCTGTCTGAACTTATATGGACCCCACATCATGACATGATGACCAAAAAGGGCATAAGATAATGAACTTTATTTTTAAAAAACTTGAAAACCCAAGTTAATTTGACCAACAGACTTCAAAAAGTATTCCTAAGTGTTATAGTGGATAACAGTGGCTCCAATGGGGATGCTATGCCCCTATGGTGTAACAAAGAACCAACAAACCAGTTGCCTTATTGAAAACTCAAAACTGATGATATCATTTCCAAGTTTTTATGGCCTTCACTTCGGGCTCAAACTTGTTGAAGAGATCATCCACACCTGCAAATTTGAAAATGGAAAATGGAATATATACAATGGCAATAATGCTTGAGAAACCTTCCATTGGCAAGTCCTCCACTACACAGTTGACCATCCATCTCTTACAGTATAAATGTGTTATTCCCATGGTAAGCTGAGATCTTATATGGCCCTTTCCAGAGGTTCTCAAACTTTCCATGTTTTCCTTTGTCTTCAATCCGAGCCTCCCACTTCAAAACCACATCATGAATATTGAAATTTTCTTCTTTTGTCTTTCTGTCAAATGTCCTTTTAACTTTGTTTTGAGATTGTTGATAATTGGTGTATACTTCTTCTCTTTTTTCCTGCAAAACAATCAACTGATTGATCCTCCTTTGAATTGCATTTGGTTCTTCCTCCAATCCTTGTAATAATTTCATCACTAGAACTCCAAGAGAGCTAGGAAACACAACTTTAGTTCCATAAACCAATTAATAAGGAGAAACCCCTATGGATATTTTAGTACAAATTTTGTCATCCCATAAAAAAAAATTAAGTTTCAAGTGCCATGACCTCTTGTTTTCCTGCAAAATTCTCTTGATAATTCTGACTAGACTCTTGTTTGATGACTCAGCTAGGCCATTACCTTGAGGGTAATAGGCTGTAGAGTGACCAAGGGTGATATTGTACTGGTTGCAAAAACTTACCAGCTTCTTTGATTTGAAAGCCTGAGCATTGGGAGTGATGATCTTCATTGGACAACCAAATCTAGAAAAGATGTTATTTTCCATAAATTGTATGATTACTGAGTTTGTGACTTGTCTTATAGGAACTACTTCAATCCACTTTGTAAAATAATTAGTAGCTATTAGGATCCACCGATGCTGGCCTAAAGATGCAGGATGTATCTCACCTATAAAATCCAACCCCCACAGTGGAAAGGAGCTTCTACAAATATGGGTTTCAGAGGTAATGGGAGCAACTTTCTCTTTCCATCAAATATTTGACATTCATGAAAAGCAACAATCTTCTTATATATATCTTGGAACATTGAAGGCCAATAAAATCCTGCTCTGAGTATTTTATTCACTATTGCTTTCCAATAATGATGACCCCCACAATCACCCTTATGAAACTCTTCAATCACTTTCTCAACTTCATCTTCTAGTAGACAGTTAAGAAGTATTCCACCTGTGTCTTTCCAATACAGACTTTTGTTCAAGATACAATACCTCATAGATTTCAGCTTGACAAATCTGGCTTTTGATTTTGATAATTCAGGAGGAGCTCTATGATGCTGTAAAACAAAAATGACATTCTTATACCAGTCTGACATAATGAATTTTTCTTCAACAGGTATCAGCTCTTCATCTGCAATCACATCTGAAATTTCTACTATAAAATTAATGTATAGACAATCAAAATTTGATTGAGTCATCAGCTTTTCCAATCCTTGTCCTTTCACCAATTTTGTAGGCATGATCCCCAAATCATACTCCAACAAAGTGGCAATCCACTTACTCCTCTTACCATCTAGATCATCTTGGATTAATATATCTTTTACTACAACATTAGCTACGAAACCAACGATGTGTGAATGGATGACATATACCCTAAAATCTTTGAGTGCCTTTACCAAAGCATAAGCTTTTTTTTCCAGAATGTTGTACTTCAATTCAAAATTTCCAAGTGTCCTACTGAAAAAGAAAATAGGTTGTTCATTACCTTGTTGTTTTCTCTACAACAATACTCCTCCAATTGTATGTTCTGAAGCAAATGTAAAAACCAAAAATTCTTTTGAAAAATCAGGGTTTATGAGTACTGGAGCTTGATTAATATCCTTCTTGATCTCTTCAAAAGAATGTTTAGCTTTTGTTGTCCACTTAATATTATAGTCCTTCTTAAGCATCTTGGTGATATGCTTCGCAATTTATGCAAAGTTAGGAATAAATAATCTAACAAAATCCAGCTTGCCTAAAAAAGATTGAATTTCTTTTCTGTTTCTGGGCAAGTCTAGCTTTTGAATAACAACAACTCTACTTGGATCAATTTTAATCTCTTCCTTTGATATTATATGACCCAATAACTTTCCAGTTGTCAAAGAAAAAACACTTTTCGTGGGGTTCAAAGAAATACCAAATTTTCTGCATTTTTGAAGAATCTTTTCCAAGTGCTTGAGATGTTCCTCTTCTTTCTTTGAGAACACAGTGATGTCATCCAAATATACAACCACAAATTTGTCTTTTTCTTCTGCAAATGCAATATCCATGGCCCTCTAAAAGGTTTCTCCTGCATTCATGAGTCCAAAGGGAATCTTGGCATACATAAATGTTCCCCAGGGTGTGGTAAAAGTTGTCTTCTCTTGGTCATCAGGATGCACCAATATCTGATTATAACATGAGAAACCATCTAACATTGACATCCTTTGTGATCATACAATGTTTTGCAGTATGTGATCCATCTTGGGAAGAGGATAATTATCCTTTAGTGAGTCTTTATTCAAGTTTATGAAATCAATACATATCTCGATCTCTCCATTTTTCTTCCTTACAGGTACCAAGTTAGCCAACCAATTGGAAACCTCAATGGAACTATGATCTTTGCTTCAAACAAATTTTTAATCTCCCTTTCAATCAATGGCAAAAGTAGTGGATTAATCCTCCTCAGCTTTTGTTTGAAAGAATTTTCATTTTGCTTTATTGGTATTGTATGTTGGATGATAGTAGGATCATAACTTTTCAAATCTACATAACTCCATGCAAAGACATCTATGTATCTTTTCATCAAATCAACATATTTCTGTTTTACCTCAGAAGAAAGGTACTTTAATAGCTTGACACACTTAGGATTTTATTCAATACTAGGATTACAAGTTTTGACCTCTTCATCATTAGATTTTAGCTTAGGATTCCTGGCTACATCATTCTCGTCAAACAATTTTTCAAGAGGAATCAATCCCTTAGGAATACAATAGTTTTTCAGTTGGATGACTTCTGTACTGGCTTTGGTTTCAACAAACATATCCTGCTGGTCAACTTGAGTAGTTTCAAACTCTTCTTTCAATTCCAGGAAATTATTGACTTGTTTATCATTGTCAAATACCAAGCAACTTTTTATGTTATCAGGAATGGCTGGCCTATGTTTGATTTCAATCTCATATTTCTTGCTAGAATGAGTTGGAATTGTAAATTGGCTGGCTGAAATAGCCAAGGAATCTGCAATACCATTATGTTCTCTAGGCCTGATTGTGAAATTGTGTTCTTCAAAATTTTCCAGCAATTCAAGAATTAAATTTTTGTATGCTCTCATTCTAACATCTTTGGTTTGATAGGTGCCATTTACTTGTTTGATGACTAACTCAGAATCACCAAAAACTAAAATATTTTTAGCACCTAAGTTTTTTAAAGCTTCTAAACCCAAAACCAAAGCTTCATATTTTGCCATGTTATTTGTGCAATCAAAATTGAGCTTGTAAGAGTAAAACTTACTTTCATCTCTTGGGTTGATTATCCAAATACCAACACTAGCTCCATCTTTTCCAGTAGAACCATCAAAGCTCATGTGCTCCAACCTTCTTTGTCAATTTCTTAAACTTGTTGATTTTCTGTTTCATCAATGATTCCATTGAAAAGAATAGAGGATCCTAATTCTGTTTCCACTGCATAAACTCGGAAATTTTGAGGTTTGTCTTTGCTGCTAACCATATATGCCATTCTAGACTCTCGATATAATCTTCTCTGCTCACCAAAAACAGGGATAGTGGCATAAGACATGTCCATTTGCATGGTTCCCTTGATTTTAGCAACCCATGATCTAGACAATAACATACCAAACTTTGGTGGAATATCTACTACAATAATGTCCATCAGTACAGTTTTAGTGGGGACTTGAGTTAGACCTACCACCACATCTTTGATTAAGCCTATACATTGAACTCTCTTATAATCAAATGAGAATAAATCCTTGTAAGGTCTAGTTATGTCCAAGCCCAATCTTTCCATGATGACCTTTGGCATTAAATTGTGAGATGCCCCTGAATCTAACATAACATTATGTAATGTCATGTCATGAATATTTAAACTCACACAGAATGGTGGTACTTCTTCATTTTGTTCATCTTACACTCTTGGCCCTAAGAAAATGGTAGGGTGAGATTCTTCCAGATTTAGAGTATCAAAGGGTCCAATTTGACTGTCAAGCATTTTCTCAATTTGATTCCTATATTCTGTAACCCTTAATATTTCTCCAAAGGGGACAACAATCTTTATTTTTGAAATATCATTTTCAAGGCTAAAAAATGGTTGAGTTTTTTCAATTTCTTTCTTAAGAGCATCCTTCTTTTGTTTAGCGGCTTTTGGACCATTTGCTTTCTTGGGTTGATTTTTATTAGCAACTACAGGGACATTCCTATTCCTCAAGTTATACTATTTTTGCATCTCAAAAATAACATGTTGATATCCTTTTAGGTATTCTGATTGTTTTTCACTTTCATTAGTACACATGTCATTACTAGATTCATCATGCTCTTCTTTTGTTAAAAACATCCCTGTTTCATCCTCATCTAAACAATGTATGATGTCTTCTTGATTTTATGGTTGCATTTCTTCTTCATCAACTAGATTTTGCTGGAAAGGGGGCCTAACTTGCTGATCATGTTGGTTTCTTTGTTCTCTGTTGAATCTGAACTCTCCTAAAATTAGGGTTTCTTATATGTGGTTCTGGTTGTACAACAGGAGGATTATTTCCAAGTGTTAGTTTGTCCATAAGTTTTTCCATGGTTTTCATCATGCTATCAAATTTTACATCCGAATATGAAGAAGGTTGATCTTCCTCCTTTACTCTTGCTTTCCCAATCTTTGACCTTTTCGTTGCAGCCATGTTAACCTCCACCTTAATAGCATCATTTTGCACGTCAGCCAAAGTTGCAAACTCTCTCTCTCTTAGAAAAATGGAAAACTCATAATCAAAGCTTTAACATAGCGCAACTGGGCAGCCCCTGGGGGAGGTTTTATATGAGAAGGAATGGAATTATACACTTTGTTAAACCTTTTTGTGAGGTCTTGCACTGATTCATTACTTGCTTTTTTCAAGTTATTATATTTAGTCAATGCTTGAACAAGATTCACCTTACTTCCCCATTTCCTTAAGAAAGTGTCTTCTAATTGATCCCAATCTTGTATACTTCTTGGGGTTAAGGCTTTAAACCATTTTCTAACTTCACCAATGAAACTTTGTACAAACAATCTCATCTTAACATCTTCATCATCCACTTCCTCTAAGTCTATGAAATCATTAAATTGGTCAACATGTTGTTCTGCAGTAATTCCCTCCTCACCTCCAAATTTTTTTATTCTAGTGGAATATCCTTGTGGTAGGTCATGAAGTTGAGTAGGTAAGACAAGAGGAGCATATCTGGCAGGGCCTACAGGAGGTGGAGGAGGAGGAACTCCTGCCATTGTAGAAGTGACAACAATATATGTACTAGTAGAAACTACAACAGGTGTGGTAGTTATCAAACTAGTATGAGTGGTAGTAAAAGCAGATGTGATTGTAGGAAAATGAGTTACAGGATCTTCAACTCAGAAATAAAAGAACTCCACTCAGGTAAAGGGATACCAACTCTTGTTTTCAATAGGAATTCAAAAGGATCAAACTCTTTTAGTTTTTCTAAAGACTCTTGTTCTAATGACAATTATGATGTGACAGTTTCCCAAAACCTTTCTTTATCTTCTTCGAAAACAATAGTTGTGGTGTCTACCCTTAATCTTTTTAGATATAAGACAATTTATGTTAATTCATTTTCTGATTTAGATCTAAAAAGTGTTTGCTCAAACTTTTCATCAAATTTTATGTCTTTGGAACTTTTAACACCTTCAGGGGGTAAAGATGAAGACCTAAAGAGATGTGGAGTACCTGATTTTGATGAGCTACCAATTCCTTTGAGAATTTTCTCTAGATCATCAACTATATTTGGTGGATTTGGATTTGGATTGCTCCTCATGTAAATCTTCTTGGGAGCCACCTTTAAGCTGAAAAATTCAATGAAGTCACCAAGGTAGAAGTACATCCTTGAAATGTCATATCTCCTGCTACCTTCACGAGCTTTGCTACTTTGAAAAGAATCACCCAAGATAATACAACTTTCGACCTCTCGGAAGGCACACCAAAATGTTATCACTAGGCTAGACAGGTTGGGTTGTGTCAATCTCCAACCAAGAGTAGCTATTTCAAACAATTTTTAGCTAGAAGTTAACCCTTCTAGCATGAGAGGGCTCTCTCAAAGAAAAAAATATGATATTCTAAATAAAACTCAATTACAACTTCCACAAAACAAATGTTTATCTATAATTAAATTTTATCTAGAACATCATACTATTTTATTTGAGAGATCCCTCTCATGCTAAAAGGGCTAACTTCTAGCTACAAGTGGTTTGAAATAGTTACTCTTGGTTGGAGGTTGACACAGCCCAACCTGTCTAGCCTAGTGGTAACAATACCAATGAAATCACAGCCATATAAACCACACATAATACAGTATAATACTCATAGGAATACAAGGAGTAATAACCTCTTATTGATGATGCAGAATCCAAACCCGGGATGGGACTTCCACGTTCCACTGGACCATAGAATGGCTGAGCCAAATCTCTCTTCAACCATTCACCCTCATGCCATATCTCATAAAACACATCAATAAAAACTCATACAGGGCATCGAGAGGCCATCCACCTCAACCCATCAAATAGTGATTCTACCCCATGGTCAGACATCACCAAAACCATCATCAGATCGGTCTTAGTCCAAAGCCTTCTAGGGCTCCAGAGCGTTTGTTCCAACCCAGCTTCTAGGACTAGTAACTCAACCCACAGCTGCTACTGGGCTCTAGAGCATTTTTTCAACCAAGGCTCCATGACTAGCAACTAAACCCACAACATTTTCAGGGATTCTAGAGCATTTGTCCAACTAAGGCTTCCAGGACTAGTAACTCAACCCACAAAGGGCTTCTAGAGTGTTTGTCCAACCAAGGCTACGGGACTAGTAACTCAACCCAAGTTGTTATAGGGCTTCCAGAGCGTTTGTCCAACAAAGGTTCCAGGAACTAATAACTCAACCCAATCTAAAGGAACACGAGAACCAACCAAAACAAAACAAGGAAATAAACCCACAATCTCAATGGCTACCCAAGAAATGGCAAGGCTAGGCAAATCCACTGTCAATCTAGACAATCCTCCATGCCAGTGACATATCATGACCAAATACCACATGCACATGCCATGCATGGCGAAACTAGTGAGGAAAACATACATGAAACTCGATACCTACAAGAAAAATTGTTGTAGATGCCAATCTCAATGCCCTCTTGCGCTTCCATGCTCTTCCTTTGCCTTATTGCTCCAAGAATCCAAGTATGCCACACCCTCCAAGAGTGTTCCAAGAAACTCTTAAGTGTCCAAGAGTATGAGAGAGAGAGAATACAAGAGAGCTCCACCAAAAATTATCAAAAGCTTACCAACTGATACTCATAAGACTTTTATGAATGAGGCCTCTATATTCTTCATTTTCCATTATTTTCCTTCAATTTCCTTCTCACATGCAACTTGTGACCTTTCACCTTCGTTTTCTCCTAATTTCCTTTATTTTCATAAATAAAATGCGAATTAATGCCTCATGCCTTTCCAAAGCCTTTGCCATTTCATTTTCCAATTTCCTTAGCGATAATGAACTGAATCAACACCCATTACGATGTTTTTACCCCACCATTCAGCTTGGAATACATGTCCCATCAATCGTGGCCTTATATATTTTTACATGGATTTTTAACCAGGGTTGTTACAGGGAGATTGGCCTATGTGGACCCAAAATGGAAAGGTGGACCTAGGTGGGAGAAATGATGAATGGGGGTATAGTGAGTGGAAAGGGAGTAATTTATGCAGATAAAGGAGCGAGACCATACACCTAAAGTCAGGGTTTCCCAAGTAGTACCACCCTGGAACCAAATGGTCAATAAAGGAGATCCCAAGGGACTAAGGTCCAAGGGTAACATCAAAAAGAGATCCAAGGGACAAGAGCACCAACCAATCTCACTATTTTCGCTAAATCCCCCCATCAATCCATACCCATAAGTATGCATGATAAGTAAACCAAATACTCAATTACCAAATAACAAGACATACCTTTAGATTTGGGAAGCCTACCTAAAAACATACGATCAATATAGGTGGGTGAGTGACCACATGGTTGGCTCGGGTGGCAGAGAAATGGAACAACGAGCTAGTAGGAGGCTGCGAGGGGTTGTGGGCTGTTGACTAAGGTTCATCATGGAGAAAAATATCTCTTGCGGATATCACCCACAAAGTGGTGGGTAACGTCTAGCTCCAACTAAGACATGATCTCTCGAGGAAGTGGATGAGGCTGCTTAAATGGGAGGTCATGAGAACTCCAGAAATATCTTGGTCACCGTAGACCTATTATTTGACAATGTCGAAGATCAAATCCATGGGGCAACATGTTTTTTCACGGTGTCTTATGATCACCCATGCTTAATGTTAGCCCATAAACCAACAAGAAATAAAATACCTATGTTTTTTAACCTAAATGCAATCTAATCTATCATGAGAAACATCATATGTGATTAGTTCTAATGCAAAAATCATCATGCAATGCATCCTACCGTAACATGCATATAATACTGAGTCAAGTATGAGGGAAAGGAGTGATGCGACTTATTTTGACCGGTTGAGGCCAAAGTTTGTCGTTGAGTTTGGCAATGTAGTAATAATCATCCCCAACTTTCCCATGAATCTTGACGAGAACCAACTCTTTGTCCACTAAGACCAAGTCCCCTATTTTGTATTCTTTCTTTGGTTTCCACCTTTTGCTTGGTTTGTGATTTGGTCTTTTAAGGATACGGACCTCTTGTGAAGGGAGAATGGGAGAAGGTTTCTCAGTGTTATGTGCTTCATAATAGGGACCAAGCTCAATTAATGAGATAAGTAGGTAGGTTCTTTATGAAGGATGAAAGGGGTCCCTTCAGATTGAGGGATAATAACATATGATATATCCATTCAAACGTTACCCCCAACAGTGGCTCCCCATTTCCCAGATAACAACATCCCCCACACATAAGGAATATCAATGATAACAATGTCCGTGAGAAGGGATATGTTGGGGTTCCTAGCCAGAGAGACCTTAAGATCTTTAATGAGACCCTCCACTTCCACAGGTTTGGATTTAAATCCACACACTTTCTTGTATGGTTGGGTGATGTTGAGACCCAATTGCTTCATAATAGTTAAAGGCATGATGTTTGCAAAAGCCCCTCATACAATTATGGAGATAAGGATCATCGATATCCAAAGTGAGAATAAAAGGTTCGTGTCCGCGGTTACGATCGAGAATGTGAATTTTTGACAAGTCTTCGAGTAATTATTCCTCTTAAAAACCCAAGGACTTCTTAATTTTCTGTTGTTTCTCGGGAGTTTAGCAATCTCCTTTAGAGGGATAGATATGGTCATATTTATAATAGCAACATCCATGTCAATGTTAAACACAACATGTTTTCCCTTTTCTTTCTTTTTGGTGTTTTCTCCCTTTTAAGGGCCCTTTTTTGGTTCAACTTTAGTGTGGGAAACCTTTTCGAAGGATTCCTTGAAAGGGATTCCCCTTTGGGAGGCTCTTTAGAGGGGACATTTTTGGGAGGATCTTGCTTGGGAAGAGAGTCCTCTTTGTTAGGCTCTTTGGAGTTTGTGGAGTCTTTGTTATTGTCTCTCCGGGAATATTGGACCCCTTTGGATCTTCCACTATGATCATCAATGTTTAGAATAGGCTCCTCTTTTTCATCTTTGGTTATGACCTCATTGATGGGAGGATGAGTGTACGAACCTCCAAGTAGAATGTTGAATACATCAGATTCTACAAGGTTAGTTTGCTCATTTGTTTCATCATCATCACTCTCACTAGGCTCATCTTTAGAGGATGAATCATGGTCCACTATATTGGTTGGAGCCAAGGTATTTGGGACTTGAGATGAGCTAGGCTCATTCTCCTCACCTTGCTTTATGGGAAAAGGCTCCCCTTTGGAATAATATTTGATTTTTGGGCTTTCTCCAAAGTGGTGATATTGTTCATAACAATTGGATCTCGTGAATGGAATTCCTCGGTAAGATTTTCCATTTCTTGAGGATAGCCAAAAGGGTTTACTCATGTTCATCTCTTGATTTCTCCTTCTTAGTATCAATTTTGGCTTTAGAGAGGTCATCAACATTCATTTTTGAGATACAAAGGTTTTCCTCAACCTGCATTGCCATCTCTTTAACTTCAGCCAATTTGGAAGGTTCTTGTCTCTTAAGGCATAGGTTAGGTGGCCCCCAACAACTTTGACAAACTTATCAAGGATGTTGGCATTAAAATGCTTTAGGTGATCAGGGATATCCGTTACGACCTTATCAAACTTTTGAATGAATTCTCGGAGGTCTTCCCTTCCCTTGTATATTTGATAAGACTTCTCGATGTTGAAGATTCCCTGGGCATTACAAGACCACCTTTTAATGAATAGGTATTCAAACTCATCAGATTCACTAATTCATCTAGGGGGGGACTAAGGTACCATTCTCTAGCTTGTGTCTCGAATGATAAAGTAAAAAACATCATGATTCTATCTTCATCAAAGATCATCCTAGGGGATAGTTGCCAATAAAATTCTTCAACAAAGTCCTAAACACTCATAGTGGCATCTCCTTTGAACCTGGGTAACCATCATTTGTATTTTTCAAGTATTGGCTTGGGATCATCACTCAGCTTCAAAGTGACAAATACACTAAACAACTGTTTTTCACTTTTGGTCCTCTTGTTGTTGTCAGTGCTAGAAGTATTTGTCGTTTTTGGAGTGGGGTCATTAGCTTTTTCAAATTCAGGAAAGAGAGCGGTGCTAACAGGTGATGGCTCACGCTTCCTTCTTGTAGCGGCCCTAGTTAAAGGACAAATGTCCTCACCTTCAAGCAAACTAGGGGTTTTGATAATGAGTGGAGTCGCCAGAGGAATAATGAGAATGTCATCAATGAATCAATTCTTCGATGATTCACTAGGGAGGTAGACCTGCTTCCTCCCCGGCAATGACGCCATAAATGTTACCACTCAAATCACCAGGAGACATAAAAGGGGTTCCTAAGAGGGAAACTATTAGGTTAAGGGCAATGGTGGAGGCATAACCCATTGTCACCACAACTAAGTCTCCCTACCCTTTACAGACTTTCACTGATGGGAGGAGTCCCGGTAGTGTAGGGATCACTTGTAAAGTATATGTCAATGGATAGGTGGAAAGTGACCCTAGAAACCCTTTCCCAAGGATGGAGTGAAGAATGGAACTTGCTTGCTCTTTAACCAAGGGACTTGGTCCTCCAGATGTAAGGGGTGAGGATTGGAGTGTTGAGGGAGAAGGAATAAGCTTGTAGACGAGATTCTCAATCCCTATAATCCTTGGGAAACTTGGATTCCCAAATGGTCCTTGACAAATAATCTTTATTGAGAAGTGGGACCAAATGGGGCAAAGTGGACCCAACCAAGGTTTAGGGATGGAATGCAACAACCAATGATGTTCCTATCCTGGACAAGGTGAAGGGAAAGGACCAAACAAGAATATTTACTTCAAAAGGTTGAATTGACCCTCTTGAGGTCTAACCTTGGGGATGCCTAGGCAGAATTCGATCTGAGAGCTAGGGTTTGGCATTCCCGAAGATTCCATCGTTAGAATTGCCTCAAATTTGAAGGAGAGGGAGGGGGCCCACCAACACAGTAGCCTGTAGGAGATCGAAGTTTTTCCTTGGGTCAATTCCCTGGAAATTGATTCCCTAGGTGACCTTTGAGGGATAGACCTAGGAAAAGGGTGGTAAAAGGTGAACAAGGTGAAGGATATGACCACCCTTTTTAGAGATCGGTGCCTAACTCACTTGGTGTTATAGCACAATTTACCACCCTTGGTAGATTTGATGCTTGTGATATGGCCTAGGGCAACCCTTGCATACCAGACTTGGTCCAAATTCTAAAAAACAATGTTTTAAATCCCATACGTGATTTTTCCCTGTATAAAGCATGTGTACACGTGGGTCAGTCTATACCCAACCCATGTATATGTGTTAAAACATTAAAAAATATATAATCTCTCTTAATTTGGGAAAGAAAAAAAACAAACAAACAAAAACAAAACAAAAAAACTAATTTGGAGAAGTATAAATAAACCTCCACTGGAAGGCCTAAGAGAGGATAATAGATTATATATTGATATTATAGTTGATTACATCCCTGATCAAGTATGAGAAGTATAAATAAACCTCCATTGGCAGGCCTAAGAGAGGAGAAGAGATTAGATATTGATATTATAGTTGATTACATCCATGAAGAAGTATAAATAAACCTCCATGGGAAGGCCTAAGGAAGGGGAAGAGATAAGATATTGATATTATAGTTGATTACATCCTTGATCAAGTTTGAAGATATCCTTGTGCCTTATGCACTCCCAATTCATACGAAACCTTTGTTTCCTTCTTGAGATGTCCATCATCCCTTCATGACATCCTTGTGTATACTTATGGAGGAGGATTATTGAGGCCTCGGCAGGACGGATTCGGAGGACGGTTTCGCTTGGAGCCGACGAACTACTCAGGTTGTAGTTCTTCCGTATTTTCTTTAACTTACATTAATAAAGAGGCGTTGTCTTGTTCCTGATGATTATGGTCTTTACGGATTAATCTATTTTATGATTTGCTTATGAAATCTCACATTAATGCTTATTTGCTTACATGCTTATATGACCTAACACTTATATCATGAACATGCTTTCTATTACTGTTGTTGTATATGCTTTGCTTGAATGAATTGCAGGTTTTAAGGCATTGGAAGAAGTAAAGGGTTTGGACCCTACGGGAACGACCTCAAACGTAGGACCTCCAGACAATACTTCTTCTTCCTACTTGAGTAGTTTAATTATAAGGATTGCTTGTTTGTGTGTCTCTTTTATGTTGTATGCCCTCCGCTCTGTTGGGGTTCTCAACCCAAGGCCCTAGGGTGATTCTACCCGTAACATAATTGATGACTCCGCTGGGGAAATCATTCTTGTTTTTCCTAGATTGGGTTGTTTATTCTTGATTAGGGCCTGCTTGATTAATTACTTGCTTTTACAAGGAGTATGACCTGTTTTCTTCCTAGGCATCAAGTCTGATCATTTGGATCAGGCCTGGATTTTTTGTTTTTCTTAATTGAGCTTTATATATGCACTTCTCAAAGGATATAGTAGCGTATGAATGCTAGTTTCTTCAAATAGACTCGCGTATACGCGAGTTTCCTCTGTTTTAGTCGCGTATACAAGCTTATGTGTCTTTACATAGTCACATATACCTTATTTTGAATTAATTTTTCAAAATCTTTGGCCCAGTCAAGATTGTTGCCTGGTGATTCTTGTTATTTTCTGGTCATTCACTATCAGTGAAGCTCTGTTTTCTTGCAAGTTTTCAATTTCTAATCTTCTTCTTGTTGAAAAACCTAGTTAACCTAGGGTTTTCTTTTTAAGTAAGGTTTCATTTTGTGCTTTGTGTTCAAGGATTCTTGTGGAATTTCTTGGTTGTTCTAACTTTGCAGAAAAAGAAACTCGTTGCAATTTTGTTTATAACCCAATTTTCAGATTGATTTGCTTTGCTTTCCTTTTTTTGGTTGACCTATTTTGTTTTTCATGGTTTTTGGGTGCCTCTTTGGCAATCTTGAAAGTCTTTTTTGATTTTATTTTGATTTGATGAAGTCCTTTATACTATTGTTCATATCAATCTATGCAAGTCTTTGGTCCTTTGTTGTTTCAAGTTTCATTATATTAATGATGTGCATAACTTGCAAATTTTGGGACTCTTTATGCTTGTTTTTGGTCTTGGAATTTTAGTAGTCTTTGTGTTCTCAAAAACTTCCTTGGGTTCTTAAGGAAAAAAGGAAAAAACATCGTTGTTGTCTTTCTTTTTCTTTTCAGTTTTTGTTTTTGGTTTCTTCATTATTTTTGAGCAATTGTAAACTTTCTTCGATTGGTTTTGCTTGGTTTCAAGGGAAGATTTTCATTGAATTTATGCCCTCCTTGTAGTCAAGTTGGCCTATTGATCTTGTGAAGGAATGCATTTGCTTATTGTATGAGCAAGAATCTTGCACCATAATTCTAGTTTGCAGTAAGATAGTTTGCACTGCAAGCATTTTAGTCTTTTTGTTAAATTTTGAGTGTGTGGAGCGTGTTTTTTGGAAAAGAATTTTTTTGCTTATACAAGTTTATTCGTAGAACTTTATAGAAATCTCTTTTCATCGAAGAAAAATAGTTGCATTTGCATATAGCTAATTTTCTATTGATTTCTTTTGCGTAAAAACACCACAAGTTGCACTCTCATTTTACCCATGACCTAAAGAACAACCCTTTAAAATCAAGCGCTTAATTAAAAAAACTAGAACATTTTTTGATTTCTCATTAATTACATCAACAAGTCTAGCTCTTTAGGGCCTTGGAAAAGGTGAGTGGAGAGTTAACTCTCCAAGGCCACTCAAACTATTAAACATAGATGTTCAATAATGAGTGAAATCCAGTGTCGTTAGAAAGACCGGGAAAGCTCCGTGACTAGGAGTCAAGCACAAGGGAGAGTGAAGACAAGGAAAGGGAGATACACCCTCTCCTACTTGTTGGATCTCTCCCAAGACTGTTCAGCCTGACTTTTGATACGAACTAGTTTCCATCGTTGCTATTCCTAGATACCACATAGGTCGCTACGGAGGGGAATCCTGAGGCAGACATTGCATCACGTTCTTTTGTACTTTTGGAGGGTACCCTTGCGAAGGTTGGGTACTTGCACTGGCAAAGACTTTTGTCTAGGGGTCAGCGTAACTATTTCTATTACCTTCACTGGTAGACTTGGACCGTAATTATCCTAAACTATCTTCGGAAGGTCCCTTACTTCACTTTCATATATTTTGGTGTCTGATCCTCATTACCCGGAGCGTAAATACTTGGAAGTAGCTTGATTGGTTGCATCTTTTGGGACTTTATATTAGAGTGCTCTTTGCTTTTTATATTATTTCTCTTTAGGTGGATTTGTCTTGTCAATTTTGGACCTTAGATTATGAGTGACTCACCAATCACTCCACTAGTCTTGAAAGGCTTTTGATATTTCTTTTGAAAATTGTGGAGTTGCCTCCTTAAGGGCAAAGGCTTTGATTGCGCATCTCTCTTCCTTGCAAAGTCATTTGTACATTCCCGTAAGGGAAGGATCTGCAAATAAGTTTTCTATGGACAATATTCCTGTGGTGGCTAACCAAGGAACCCTTCCAAAAGGGGATCCTTGTGCTTTTCATTTCTTTGGAAACATTCGTACCCCCCTAATGGACACTTTGAATATTCCTTGATTGAATGTTAGACTACTAGTTTGGCTGTGGTCCACTTTGAATATTCGAGTTGTTCTTGAAGCTTCTCAGATGAATGCTTTATTTCAAGGGCATCAAATGGGTGTTAATTGTTCATCTTCTTCAAAATAGAAATATAGGATTCCTCTTTCTCCTCCCTCTTGTGATAAGAGATCTAAAAAGAAGAGAATGCAGAAGAAGAAGAAGAAGAATAGTTCTATCCATGAATCATCACCAACTCTGCTAGTCATGTTGGAGATGAGATTTCAGCCACTACAAGTCATGATAGGGACATAATTCTAGTCACTACACGTCATACTAGCAATGAATCACCATCAACCTCTACTAGTCATGTTGGAGATGATATTTCGATTGCTGCAAGTCACAATGGGAGCATAAGTCTAGTCACTGCGAGTCATACTTGCAATGGGTCACCTACCTCTGTGAGTCATATTTCTGTTGACTCACCTGCTTCTATGAGTAGGGTTTGGGGCACAAGTTTTATCTCTCTTGGGAAAGAGTCACTAACCTCTGCGAGTTATGTTGGGGACTCTCCACCAACTACTGCTAGTCATGGTTGCAGAATGGGTGTTGATCACAAACCTAGTAGTAGAAGTTTTAAACCTAAGTTCCCTTGTAAGATATGTAAGGGAGACCATCTTACTCATTTGTGCCCTGCTATTCCAATGGTATAGAGGATATGGTCTGAGTCTGAAGGTTCTTCTACTCCTAAATCTGTTATGGTTTCTCAATAGTCTCATCAATCATGGATTAATGAAGTACTTGAGCCAGTGCAATCTTTGGCTGATTCCACTCCTCTTTTGGGGGGTGAAGTGCCTAACAATAGAGTCTTCTTGATTTATAGTACAGAGTCTTATGGTCTAGGGGGCATTCCGGTCTCTTCGAATGTACCCCCTCCAAGTTCTAGGAGTGTTTCCTTTGATTGGGATAATCTTGTCAAGCCTCGTCTTCCTTTGGTTGCACCTTCCAAATAAAGGTTAGAGTTAATTCCACAAACATCTATCGATGTATGGTGGATGAAGGATCCTCTGCAAGTATTATATCCTCCTTGACTTGGAAATATTTGGGTTCTCCAAAGTTGTTGGTAGTTGATAGTCAATTGTTAGCCTATGATAGAAGACCTGGTGAATCTATGGGTGTTCTTCCTCAATTGCCTATTACTTTAGGTGGGAAGACTGTCTTAATTGATATGATGGTGGTTGATCACCCTTTAGACTTTAATATGCTACTTGGGCATGATTTTGTCTATGCTATGAATGTTGTGGTGTCTTCACTCTTTCGAGTGATGTATTTTCCTCATAACAGAAATATTGTCACTATTGATCAACTTGCATCTGATAATAACCCCCCTAATTCAAATTTACTACAGAATACCCCTTGGTATGTTCCAAGTGTTCAGGTAGACTCTACCCGGCCATGGGTGAACTATGTGGCATTGTATCCTCAATGTTCAATTGCTTATGAGAAGGATCCTTTGAATTATTATTTTCCTTCTCGGGACTTGGTAGTTGATCGAGTGATTTCTTCTATGGGGATATGGGACCCCTTAATTCCCTCTTTTAATCCTTTTGGTTCTCATGATTCCTTGGAAGTTGATTTGCCTTCACAAGAAGAACTTTTTGAAGCCATGAGTTTTAACTACCAAAGGAGTCCTTGGCCTGAGCCTCACAAGGGGCTTGTCCTGAAGAACTATTATGAGTAAGTCGCAAGCATGCGTGATTCCCTGTACCATATTATACATATAAGGTGCACATTTTCAATTTTGTATTCTATAACACAAGCTTTTATTTGAAGTTTATATATGGGATGTATTAACTTCTTGTCTAGTGTTCCTAATTATGTCTACATAACTTGGAAGACCTCTCCTTTGGACATTTTTATGGTTGATCCTCTCTGACATGTATTGGTTCTCGAAACTGGCATATAGGTTAGGTTTTTCACTTGCATTGTGTATTTATTAGTTTCCTTTTCCATTTTGTCCTTAGGATCGACCCCACCAAGATATGACGCAAAACCTTCTCATTACTTAGAAGTGTCATGACTTGTGTAGTAGAGCCTACCTTATCATGGGCACCCTAGATAGTACCTTGTTCTCACTTGGAACCCATGTTGAACTTTTGTTCTTAGGCTCAAGATTCCTCTTTAGTCCCGCCATGATTTTGCGATGAAGCCTCATTCTGCTTCTTCTTTGCTATCTTTCTGGCTTTATACCCTAGAGGTTCCTTCATGTTGAGTTGTATTGTTGCATTGCATGTTGATCATATGTACCTTTTGGCCTTAAGCTGACTTCACTTGGACTAGTGTTTAAGCCACTTTTTGACCATGTCTTTTTGCAAAATCAACCTTGCAATCACTTAGCCTCTGCAACTTGACACTTTTTACCCATGGAAAGAACATTTTTTGAGTGTCATTGACTAGTTTCGTCACCTTGCATTGAGCATAGGAATGTTCCCCTCCCAAGAACTAGCGCTTCTGTATTTGGACACTCGTTCTTTCCATTGTACCATAGGCATTCTTTTATTCCTTTTTAGGCTTTCTAAATATGAAAAAGACAAAAAAAAATATCCCAAAAAGAGCGGGAACGTGACATTACTTCCATGATTGATGGCAACTAGAGTCAGTTGTGTTGCCCTTGAAAAAATCACTCAAAATTAAGTCTTTCCTCCATTGGTATGGGCTTTAGTTTGACTTAGGAGAGTCTTAACCTTGATATTGAGTTAGTACTCCTCTAGTTGGTTATCTCTTCCAATCATATGGAGAGTTTGTTTGTGCCTCTTGCATGACAAACCTATATAAAGTTATCATATGCTGGCATATTGTCACATTTGAGTCGTGCTTTTGTTAAAGGGAAGTAAACTTGAGTCGGCCTTTCTGCGGTGTCCCTTGACTTATTTTCAATCGGCCATCCCTGTTTGTCAGAGTCATGTTCACTATCACATTAGCTATTTGGTCCTTTACTCACGGTGGTTTGAGAAGGTCTCCATTGACTTCTTGCTAGAGGACCTTGCTCTTATCGACTATGAAAAATTGCTCTAAGAGTAGACCTAGAGCCACACCCTGGCCCTATTTTCATTATTGATAGGTCACCTTGTGCTCAGCATTGATCAGTATCATGGGTCTTTGACTGAGTGGTTTCCCTTATGTTCGACATCAACTTTCATTATCACGCATTAGGATTCGTGCAATACCTTGGTTTCCATTTGACGTTATTGGTGGATTCCTTGCCTCTATGTCAGCTTTCATTATTGGTTGGTTCAGAGGGTTTCTATCGTGCGCTAGCCACATCTTGAGTACATCAGAAACATGCTTCAGTTTGGTTACTGCATCTTTCTTCGTCCGATTCCTTCCACATTATTTGCCTGCGGGTTACACTTGCACTGGATTGTTGAAGGATGCCTCAATGCCTTCCTTCCAGCAGATCTTTTCCCATCAAATTCAACTCATTGCTATGGGAACAAGGTCTATAGTCCATTTGGTAGTACCTTAGGCTTTACAGTCATCAATGGCGATTCCTTCACTATCAACAGTGGGAATACATCATTGTCTCCTTATTGATAGATTCTTCCAAGTATTCGATTTCAGCTCATTTATTTGCACTTGGTAGATTGTACTAGGTACCTTGGCTCTCATCATCATTATCGGTGAGTAGTCTCGTGTTTTCTAATGGTATACATCAATGACCCGTAATCAAACGATTTCTCACATGGTCAACTTCAGATCATTTATTCCCATTGTGTAGAAATGTACCACGGTAGTCGGTGAAGACCTCGGGTTTGCATCAACATTTGTTGGATCACTTGTGAATTCCTCATTTTTCTGCTAGTGACACCATCTACCTTATATGTTGCATCTCGTCACAACAACATCCTATATGTTGGCACTCGAGTTGCATGCAGTACCATTTGTTCCACTATTTGACTTGGTACTTTTTGGATCAACTTTATGACTTCAGTGATTAGCTTTCTACTTGAGCATCATTGATCAGTTTTTTATATGTGATATTGTGACATGTACTTCTATGGATATGATCAGAAGATCCTCTATGTACTTTCAGTCCTTTTATACATGTATACATATTGGATCCGCTTCGGAGTCAAGGATGATGATGAGTAAGAACTTTGTTTCTTGATGAAGGAGGCCCGGAAAGTCAGCTTCATCCAATGTTGAGAGAAAGAAAAGAAAAGTGACCTTCAAGCATTTATACTTCAATGCAAATGATGCAAGCTTATCGAGACAAATAATATCTAGGAAATTTCATTCATATAATATTGGCTGATACATTAAATTAGCTAAAACATGCTTAATTCCACATTTAAATTATGCAACAACTAGCCCTAATTTTAACAGTATGGGGCAACAAGAATAACAACGTTAAAATTTACTTGCAACATTATAGAGTATATCCAACCAACATTTCGTTGCAAGACAAAGCTCCAAGACAAAACAAAATAGCCTAAATCCATACATCAAAATTCATCCATCTCCAAAAATATCCTCCAAGGAAAAAATGTGAAGTTCTCTATGATTAGAGAGGTCCCAAGTCAAGTGATGATCTAAATGAATGTATCTAACATCAATATATAGCCTCCTAAGGAGTTCGAATTAGCCTATGGGCCTACATTAGCCCCTAATCATAAAATAATGTGCAAATAAAACCCTTATTGGTGACAAGCCCACCAAACTAGCTCACAAGTGGAAAACTAAGCCTCACAAGGGGCCAAATAAGAATATGTACATGTCGTGGGGCCCTCCAAAGGCCTAATAATGTCTTGAAGTGCCATAATGAGGAACAAATTCCTCGAAATATGATGGACAAGGGGGTGGCCCCTTATTCTCCAAGTAGTAGACCTGTGGTGCTCCTAGTGGGCTTGAGGGCACATAAATGACCACATGGGTCTCCATATAAATCAGAGATGCATGTAGATCCTCAACAAGGGTCCAAGTGGTGGAATGAATGCTGCCATGACATTGTACAAGTCCTAGGACACCTTCCAAGAGTGTGGTGCTCCTGTGGGGGCCTGTTGGGCATAATGTACCAAGCATATCACCATCATCCCAAAAATGGATCGCTAGTAGTCTTTGAGCATCGATGAAGATCCGTGGAGTATTGTCTTCTACCGTGGAGGCCAATGGATCTCTATGCACACCTTATATGTGCCAATGTAGACCTCTGGGGGTTAGGATCCCATATATGGAGACTAAACCCAAATGCAAACGACTTGTAATCCTGCATAAGATCCAATGTGTCCCCTAGGCTTCCAATACAACCAATCATTAAAATAATTGTGTAAAAGAGTTTACAAACCATGGATAACAAAGTGGGCACTTCATAATGGCATGCCCTTCCGTAGTGGGCTTTGGCATGTGCTAGTGTCTCCAAGCTCCAAAGGGGGTTAACCAAATACCTTATTAGGTGGTTTCAACCCTTAAAGGGGATAGTATGTACAAGGTTCATCCCTCTAATGGGGGTGGCAAGTGATAAATAAGTGGAATGGAGTAGGGAATGAGAGGGGAAATCCTAGGCTACATATTAGGGCATAGGGGTAGCTAGATAAGGGGAAGCCCACTCCTGGGTATGTAATGTGTAGGAGGGAGAAATTGTGGTACATGAGGTGCCCCGACCTTGATTTTTGCACCCTTGTTTATATGCCTTTTGCCTTTTATGATTTTTCTCTAATTAACTTCTTAAGGCTCAAAGCACAGGAGCATGATGTTTAATATATAGCAGTGATTACCCCTTTTTAGGTAGGGCAGTCCATTTCCCTCTAGGGGTTGGCACAATCATGGGTTCTTGACTGATAAAGGAGGCTCGTCTAGGTCCTATGGAACCAGGGTGATGACCATGGGTTGGGGTAGAGCTCATGTATGGATTTTTCCCACGTGCTAATTATTTTTGTCCCGACCATCTTTTGCTTTTTGTGTTACAATTTCTTGTTAAATGTGGCAAATTATGCTTTTTCTTTTTCTTCTAGCTGCTTCAACCTTCGGGGCATCATTTTAGGCCTGACCCAAGGTTGGGGCAAGGGGATAGGGAGGTTGGCCCTATGTGGACCTAAAATGGAAAAGTGGACCCAGGTGGGAAAAATGATGAACGGGGGTATACTGAGTGGAAAGGGAGTAATATATGTGGATAAAGGAGCGGGACCATGCACCCAAAGTCGGGGTTTCCCAAGTAGTACCATCCTGGAACCAAATGGTCAATAAAGCAAATCCCATGGTACTAAGATCCAAGGGTAACATCTGTAATAGCCCTGGTGAAAATTCCATGTAAAAATATATAAATACCATGGATGATGGGACACATATTCCAAGCGAAATGGTGGGCATGACATCCTAGGGGGTATTAATTTGGTTGTTTATGGCTAAGGAAATTGTCAAAGGCAATGGCCAAGGCATTAAAGAGGAAAAAAAAGGTATTTTGGCATATTTATTTATGAAAATAATGGAAATCCGGAGAAAAGGAAGGTGAAAGGTCACAGGTTGCATGTGAGGAGGAAATTGGAGCACTTTTGGAGGGTGTGGCATACTTGGATTCCTTGAGCAAGAAGGCAAAGGAAGAGCAGGAAAGCGCAAAAAGGCATCGACATCAGCAGCTACATCAGATTTTCTTGCAGGTACCGAGTTTCATGTATGATTTCTTCACTAGTTTTGGCATGCATGGCACATGCATGTGGTTTCTTGGTTGTGATCTATCATTGGCATGGAGGATTGCCTAGCCTTGCCATTTCTTGGATAGCCATGGTGATTGTGGGTTTACTTTCATTGCTTTGTTTTGGTTGGTTCTCATTTTTCCATAGCTTGGGTTGAGTTACTAGTCCTGGAAGCCCTGGTTGAACAAACACTCTGGAAGCCCTGTAACAACTTGGGATGAGTTACTAGTCTTGGAAGGCTTGGATGGAGACCAATCTGATGATGGTTTTTGGTGATGTCGGACCGTGAGGTGGAATCATTGTTTGATGGGTTGAGGTGGGTGGCCTCTGGAAGCCCTCGATGAGTTTGGATTGATGTGTTCTATGAGATCCCACATTCATGCTTGGAATGTGGCAAGGGGGTGACTGGTTGAAGAGAGACTTGGCTCAGCCAATCTATGGTCGGGTGGAACGTGGTAGTCCCATCTCTGGTTAGTTCATTGCATTTATTAATGAAAAAAATTCATTCCCTTGATTTTCACGTGCAAATGTACTGATGTATATATGGATTTTGATGGTTGATATTTTTATTGTATTTCTGTTCCTATTATGTTTTTTTTTTATATGCACATTTACCGGAGGTTGTTACATAGTGGTATCAGAGCATGGTTTAAATAGTAGGACTGGATGGGCTCTATCATGGGTAAAATGAAGAACAAAGGTTAATTTTTAGACCTTTCTGTCATATCTATTATAACTTTTCTTCTGTGGAATATTAGAAGTCGAAAATTTGTCCATATTGAAGGTAAATCCCACTTATAATGTGGTAAGAATTTCAGATATTGGTTCACAATACTTTAGGAAATATGATCTAAGGAAGATGACCTTCTTGAATGCACCTTTAAACAAGTCATGTTGGCATTTATGCAATAACTTTTCTTCTGTAGGCTTTTAGAAGCTGAAAAATCGTCCACATTGAGGGGAAATACCAATGATTATGTGGTAGAAATTTCAGATATTGGGTCACAATATTTTAGGAGATATGAGCAGAGGGAGTCGAGCCTTCTGAATGCTCCTAAAATCATGTCTCAAACAGGTCACACTGACATTTTTGTTATAACTTTTATTCTGAGCACTCCCAGGGGCTGAAATTTTTTCCACAATGAGAGGAAATTCCACTTATATTGTGATAAAAATTTCAGACATTTATTCATTGTATTTTATGATATATTACGAGTGTAAATCGACATTTCTGGATACTCCTATAATTGTGCATCAAATATGATTGTGTTGGTATTTTTGTTATAACTTTTAATATATGAAATCTCAGAAGTTGAAACTTGAACCATAGTGAGGGAAAATACCACTGATCATATGGTTCAGTTTCCATAACTTTTACTACTACAATTTAGTATATATGCATTGAATCATTCGCTATATTAGTTTGCATGCAAAGTGTTTGATGAAATGATTAAATAGTTCAATGATTAATTGCATACAAACTGTTTGATAAAATGCCCCAATGAGTATGTTGTTTGTGGTTGGGGATAGCATTGATGTGTAATAGTATTGTTGTAGTTAAAATATGCTTACTTGTATGCAAATATTTTGCTATATTAGTTTGCATGTAAAGTGTTTGAAGAAATGCTTACATGTAAATGTAATAATATAGTAGTTGTTTAAAGAAAAAGGTAAAAATATGGTAATTGTTTGAAGAAAATGTTATTTTTTTTGGATGGGATAGTATTGTAGTATGAGAATATGGCTATGGCTGATCTATTCCTATTTGCATGCAAATAATTTGAAGAGTTGCATGTAGGGATTTTGAAAGGTTGCATGCAAGGAATATGAAAAGTTGCATGTAAGGAAATGGAAAAGTGGCATGTTTTTAGTTATTATGTTACAAGTGGAATAAGTGCAATCTTTTGACTTATCTCATACAAAATGTAGGAGAAATAAAGTGTGGTTAAATTTAGTAGAGCTTTGGAGATCCCATTTCCATAATTGGACATTGGAGATCGGGACATTATAGTAGCTTCCTCCTTCTACCTTAGTGTGGACCATGGATAGTAAGGGGGTATGCTTATAGGTTGTTAGTATTGGTGAAAGATGATTTTAAGAATCAGTAGACATGATGTCTTGACTTTTGGAACATATGGCTGACTGTGTATGAATTATATGTCTCTTACATGTTGATTTCACGATACCTACTTACATCCTTGTATGTTAGGTTACATTTTTGAATATTTTGATTACATGTATCAGTCTCGTAGGTTGATTACAAGAATTGATCGCTTATGTTCAACTACATGCGGTTATGCGTATTAGTAGTTGTTTAGCATTGCTTATGCATATTGTTGGTTGCATGTGGCAATGTGTACGATGGAGAAATGTTGTTGTCATGCATGAGGTCATGGTTTGTGTAGTTGATATGGTCATGCATTGATGACTGGACTCGAGCTAGAATGGTGTGTACATGTTTTGGTACTCATTTGTTATGTGTGTATATGTAGTTGTTATGCATGTATGGCCTTGGTTATGATTATGCATGTATAGTAGGTCAAACATGCCTTGTGAAGTCTTTATATGCAATTTAGGTCATCATGGTGCTATTGGTATGTTATGATGCTAACATGTTGGCTGAGATAGAGTAGGAGATGTAGATCATCATAGTGAGGTTGCATCATTGGACTGTGGGGTAAGAGCATATCGTCATACAGGTATTGTATGTTTGGCATGCAGGTATGTAGATTAAAGGATTGTTATATGTCTTAGGGTTATATACATTAGGTTTATGAACATGTATTTGATGTTATGGTTACATTCATGATAGATGTTAGATGATTAGTGTGGTTATATGCACGTGTCAAATAGCCAAGAATGATTGTAACATGTAGTTGTATTCTTTGCTATTGTTGTTTTATGATATTAACTTGATGATTAGGGTCATTTCATTGAGATATTGATGTTATAATTTGGATTGGTCATATGAGTGATGGTTATGTTCATTGCCTTGAATATCTTGATGTTATATGTATTGTGTTAACCTGATTTGACCTATGCAGATGGTTATGTTCATTGCCTTGAATATCTTGATGTTATATGTATTGTGTTAACCTGGTTTGACCTATGCAGATGGTTATGGTTGCGATATTCAAGTATGAACCGACATACTTGTGAGATGGTGTCATACTAATCTAGATTGACTTTGCATATGTGTGAATGATAATTGTGAATGAGCTTGTAATATGAACATGTTAGTTAGTTACTGTTATGGATATCATGATTTATGTTGACATGTTGTAAAGTTATATCTCACTAAGTAGATTGACTATGCAGACAAGATAGCCTCCCCTGAGGTACATTAAGGTATGAGTTTTCTTATGTCGTATATTTGATGCTTGGTTGTTTGATTATGATGTCTATTCAGTGTTTGAGCGTTTGGTGCCTAGTTCATTTATTTAACATGGTATGTTTGCGAGTTGGTTGAATGTTTGATGAATTGCATAATATGAGTAGGTGTTCCAATGATCTTGTTTTAAGATGATTGTACTAAAATATATGTGTTGAGACAGTTGATATGTACTTGAGTATAGTAGCTGATAGTTGTAGTATTATGACTGATGACTATGAGTTGACTATGGATTATGACATGATTGTTAGTTCTAGTAATGGTTGATTTCAAATTGATAAATATGATTGTCTTGATATTTGGAACATGTGGTTGACATGTGTGAGCATGATGCAGGGAGTTGCATGGCAAGAGATTGCCATGAAATCTTGAAGAAGGCCCTGGTTGAGTTTCCCTAGGAACCATGGGGATTGAGTCATGGTGTTTGTTGTTAGTCTTATGGTTTTGGTCTTTTATGAATTGTTGAGCTTGATTTGAGGCTTTGTTTATGTCTAGTGTATGGCCATACCACTTTGTTTGTAGATTCATGTTGTTATTGGTTTTTAGGTCTTCTTCTTGTTTGTTTCTTGTCTTGGGAATTGGTTGGGAAAGAGGAAAGTTGATGGAAAATGGGATAGCTATGTGGTACCCAACAAATGATATAAGACCCAGATGAAGCTTTGTGCATGAGTAAGCGCAGTGGAAGGTAAGACTATGACAGTTGGTTGGACTGGTTGGGTCCATTGTGATAAATGGATAGTAATAGTGCAGACACAAGAAAAGTAATCAGAAAAGGTAAGTAAATGGATTTGAGGCGTCATATTCCTTGGCTATGTTGGGAAGCGTTGTTCTCAATGTTGCGCATGTTTTGCATGAATAAAATAATTTCTCTTAACCTAGACCTTATGTTATCTCGTAATTATGTTATGATCATGATTATGCTAATGTGTATATATGTATACATGAATGTATGTATGTCATTATCTGACAAGGTGATGATTGTTTTATGCGAACGTTTATATATGTATGTATGTATCCATGTATCTATGTTACTGTCTAATAGGGTTGTTAGGGATCATTCTTGTGGAGGAATGATTGCTTATGCCGGAGAACAACATGAAAAGGTTCCTAGTCTTACCAGGAATCAATTGGGAAGAATAGTCACGACCAATATATGAGGTCGGTATCAAGTGGATATGATTTGATATTGTATACTTGTATTATGCCTATGTCTATGTTATAACAGGTAATGTTGAAGGATACATCAACAAAGTGAAAGCAGTGTGGTCTGCGGCATGCTAGGATAAGCATGGATGAGATACCAGAAGCAAGGTTTCTTGGTAAGGACAATGTGGTTTTGGATGTGTGGTACTATTGTTGTGCATACATTGTATATGTTGTACATGTTGCATCTATGATGTGTGCACTTGTGGTGTTGTGTATACATAACATGTGTACATGTTATTTATGCAATGTTATGTACAAGATGGTACAAATAGGGTTATGCAAATATTGCATATGGGGTGTTGTATACATGTTGTACTGCCTTCATGATGTATATGCGGTGTGTGTGCATATGGTGCTCTGTGCATGTTGGATATGTAGTGCTATGTACAAATGATGTTATGTATGTGTTAGATATGCAATGCTATGTACAAGTGGTGTTGCGTGCATGTGGTACATTGGTACTATGTACATATGGTGTGGTGTGCATGATTGTACAAGTGGTGCCATGTCCACATGGTGTTGTGTACTTATTGTACAAGTGGGGTTGTGTGCATGTGGTGCTATGTACATGGCGTGCATATGGCGCTGTGTACATGTGGTGTCGCGTACATGTTGTGCATGTGGTATTGTGTACACATTGTATAGTGGTGTAGTGTACATGTGGCGTTGTGTACACGTTGTGCAGGTGGTGCCATGTACATGTGATGTTGTGCACATGTTGTGTAGGTGGTGCAGTGTACCAGTGGTACTGTGTACATGTTGTACATATGGTTCTGGTGTATGTGTGGTATTGTGTGCATGTCATCGATGTTGTGTTATGGGCATGTGGTATTATGTATGTGCATCAGGTAGTCATGGTATTGTGGCATGTGTACTCGTTGTGTTGTACTCTGTGTAGTTACATGTATTGGGTGGTATTGCACATTGGGTATAGATGGATGCATTTTATTGTATACGTTGGGTGTAGATGTATGTGTTGTATGTCAGGTATGGCTGCATGTGTTGCATGGTGTTGTATGGTGTGTGTGGATGTATGTGTGTGATGCACACTATGTGTCTATGCACATGGTTGAGGAGAAGGCACTGGGTGTTTGTCGGGTGTAGAAACTGAGATGAAGTGCATATGGAATAAAGATGAAGGTAGAAGCTAAGGATTGATGAAAGGATAAGTATCAACATTTTATTTCAGTTTTATTATGCATGTGATTTATGATTCTAGGATATGATGATTACATGTGATCTATGATTTTGGTTATGATGGTTACATGTGATTTATGATTTTGATGGTTATGTTTTGAGCTAACCTGATGTGATATTTTTATACATGTTGATTTGGTCAAATATGCTAGTTTGACTTATTGTGAGAGGAAGCGAACATGATTACAAATGTACCTTATCGACGAGCTACCAATGAGGTATGATGTGAATTTATTTTAAAACTGATGGAAGTTATGTGCATAGTACAGGAATAATGAACATGCCTGATTGGATAGTTGAAATCAACTACAAGAATTAGCAGCTTGATATGGTGGTTTGGTGGTTGCTTATGGTGGTTTGGTAGTTGTTTTATGATGGTTTAGTATTTTATTTATGTTGGTTTAGTATATGCTTTATGGTGATTGATATATGCTTTATGATGGTTGATATATGCTTTATGTTGATTGATACATGCTATATGATGTTTTGATATATGCTATATGATGATTAGTGTATGATTGGTATATGTTTGGTATATGATTTGGCATATGTTTTGGTATATATATTTTGATGATGTTGTTATATGTACACCTGTGTATGAATGTAAATACTATAACGAGCTATGTTATAAAGCTCCACTATGTGATATGGGTGTAATGCTATTATGTTATCATGTGGTTAAGTTATCATGATGTTATGATGTCACATGAGTTTTCTTAAGCAAAATGATCATTGTAAATACCGTAATGAGTTGTGTTATAAAGCTTCACTATCCGGTATGTTGTCATGTCGTTATGATGTTATGTCTTGAGCATATCTTTCATTGTGAATACTGCATCGAGCTAGGTTATAAAGCTCCATGAGCAGTACGTCTCCTTTCAGCATGCTGCTGAGGTATATGTGTGATTGAACACCGAGGATGGTGTTCCCCCAAGGGGGAGGGTTCTGTAACATCCCTCGTGAAAATTCCATGTAAAAATATATAAATACCACGGATGATGGGACACGTATTCCAAGCTGAATGGTGGGCAGGACATCCTAGGGGGTGTTCATTTGGTTGTTTATGGATAAGGAAATTGGGAAAGGCAATGGCTAAGGCATTAAAGAGGAAAAAAAGGGTATTTTGGCACATTTATTTATGAAAATAATGGAAATTAGGAGAAAAGGAAGGTGAAAGGTCACAAGTTGCATGTGAGGAGGAAATTGAAGGAAAATAATGGAAAATGAAGAGAATAGAAGCCTCATTAATAAAAAGGCTTATGAGGATCATTTGGCAAGACTTGGTCAGTTTAGCTTTGGAGCTCTCTCATTATTCTCTCTCTCTCTCGTACTCTTAGATACTTAGAGTTTTCTTGGAGCACTATTGGAGGGTGTGGCATACTTGGATTCTTGGAGCAAGAAGGCAAAGGAAGAGCAGGAAAGCGTAAGAAGGCATCGGCATCATCAACTACATCATATTTTCTTGTAGGTACTGAGTTGCATGTATGATTTCTTCACTAGTTTTGGCATTCATGGCACATGCATGTGGTTTCTTGGTTGTGATCTATCATTGGCATGGAGGATTGCCTAGATTGACAGTGGATTGCCTAGCCTTGTCATTTCCTGGATAGCCATGGAGATTGTGGTTTTACTTTCATTGCCTTTTTTTGGTTGGTTCTCATTTTTCCATAGCATGGGTTGAGTTACTAGTCCTGGAAGCCCTGGTTGAACAAACGCTCTGGAAGCCCTGTAACAGCTTGGGTTGAGTTACTAGTCCTGGAAACCCTGTAACAGCTTGGGTTGAGTTACTAGTCCTGGAAGCCCTGTAACAGCTTGGGTTGAGTTACTAGTCCTAGAAGCCCTGGTTGGACAAACACTCTAGAAGCCCTTGGTGGGTTGAGTTACTAGTCCTGGAAGCCTTGGTTGGACAAATGCTCTGGAAGCCCTGTATAAGCTATGGGTTGAGTTACTAGTTCTCGAAGCCTTGGTTGGACAAACGCTCTGGAAGCCCTGGTAGGCTTGGATGGAGACCAATTTGATGATGGTTTTTGGTGATGTGCGACCGTGTGGTGGAATCATTGTTTGATGGGTTGAGGTGGGTGCCCTCTGAAAGCCCTAGATGATTTTGGATTGATGTGTTCTATGAGATCCCACATTCATGCTTGGAATATGGCATGGGGGTGATTGGTTGAAGAGAGACTTAGCTCAGCCAATATATGGTCGGGTGGAACATGGTAGTCCCATCTCCAGTTGGTTCATTGCATTTATTAATGAAAAAAAATTCATTCCCTTGATTTTCATGTGCAAATGTACTGATGTATATATGGATTTTGATGACTGATATGTTTATTGTATTTTTGTTCCTATTATGTCTTTTTTTTATATGCACATTTATCCCGGAGGTTGTTACACCATCAAAAAGAGATCGAGGGGACAAGAGCACTAACTAAGCCCACTCTTTTCCATGATAAGGAAACCCAATACTCAATTACCAAATGACGAGAGATACCTTTAGATTTGAGAGGCCCACCTTCAAACATATTATCAATACAGGTGGGTGAACGATCACATGGTTGGCTCGGGTGGCAAAGAAATAGCACAACGAGCTAGTACGAGGCTATGAGGGGCTGCTAGCTACCAGCTGAGGTTCATCGTGGAGAAAAAAATTCTCCTGGGGATATCACCCACGAAGTGGTGGCTAACAAAACCCAAAGACACAAATATCAATAAAAGTTAGACATATAACAAACTTGATCAGACTAGGGTTTCGATCGGACAAACACACATATACTAAGGATTCAATTTCAATGACATTATAAGGGTCTTGATTATACACCCTACCAAACCTTAATGATCTAGGGTTTCAATACAAAACACAACAAACCCAAATTTACCAATACCTCAAAGGTTCGAGATTTCAGACATTACCACTCAACCCTAATAGGTTAGGTTTTCCAAACCCATACAAAAACCCCAAACATGATGTTATGCAGGATTTACGATTGCGGACAAAAGTATCTTCCCTTGGTTTGGTGGCTAACCTAGAGCAACATAAAGATAAAGGACACAATGTTTTCCTTAAAGTAAGTAGGTGAAGGGTTGAAACCTACTTGGAACATGTCGTATGTTTCACTCCTTCTTTGGATTGAATGCTCCAATCCTATCTCTAGCTGCCAAAATGAACCTTCACAATTACACAACACAAGCCAAGAAACTACGAGATCTATGTAGCATCATCTATCTACTTCATTCAACAGATCAACATGGTATTGAAATACATGAAATAACGACAACACATATAGGAAAACAAAAACCTCTTTGTATTCACATAAATGGAGTGAATTACAACCATAAATAGACGTTGATATTGTAGAAGAGCTCCTCCAAGTTGTTGACTTATCCTTCCTTTGTCACAAAGTGTACCTCCAATCACCCTAAATGCATGAAAGGGTAACTCTAACGACAACAACATAAGGGTAGGATCACTCTCCAAAAGCCAACCCCTTGCATATGGAAGTCTGTAAATATATAGAGGAGAGAGGTAAGTTGGGAGTTCTTGTCCTTTTACCAATTGTATAATCAATTTAACGTCTTAAATTTCTCTACATAAATTATCAATCTGGGTATCATAAACTGATGAAGTGTGGTGCACCATATGTGCTTAGTTAACCTTTTTCTTACTTCGTTGTTTTATAGGTTTTGTTTTGTTTCAGGGTTTTGTTTTGTTGGTTTCCTAAAGTGTCTAATGCAAATGGAAATCCTATTCTAAGGTCTTAAGAATACTTTTAAAGGTCAAGTATGGGTAGAGATTTCAAGACAAGGTTTATGTCCCTAATGGTAACTTCCAAAACTTAGCACTTCAAAAGATCTCAAAACATGCTATTGATCAAATCAGTACTTGAACAAAAGTGTAAATATGTAGCTACTTAAATCAAACAAAAGATGAAATACTGATCATGAAATCACTGTCTCTGCTGCTTGTCTAAATACGGAAATAAAAGTTAAGCTATTGCACTCAAACAAATCAAAAACTGCAAACTAATAAAAGTAAAATCAAATCACATCATTCATAGTTCGATTCCTCGCCAGGTAGTCTAAGCTATGGCTTTCGGAGATAATTGTCAATGATATGAGCAAGTTGATATCTAATTGCAGAAAAGTAAAACTAAAATCAAATCACATCATTCATAGTTCGATTCCTCGCCAGGTAGTCTAAACTATGGCTTTCGGAGATAATCGTCAATGATATGAGCAAGTTGATATCTAATTGAAGGAAAGTAAAACTAAAATCAAATCACATCATTCATAGTTCGATTCCTCACCAGGTAGTCTAAGCTATGGCTTTCGGAGATAATCGTCAATTATATGAGGAATTTGATATCTAAACTAACTGACAAAGCAAATGAATAAAACTGAAATCAAAGCATAAATGAAATTGAAAAGCTAAAAAAAAAACAAAGTCGGCAGAGAGGAAAATCTCATGTCACTATTTGATGCAAAAACATGTAAAGAAAAACTAATCTACAATCAACCGGTTGAACACACTTACATGAATTAAAATTGCATGAATGGAAAATCTAATCTATCAAACTTGAAAGCAATCAAATGACATAATGAAATCAAAGCAAAATTACAAAATGAAATCTACTCTACCTTACATTCTAATATGCTCCATGACATCTACTTCACATCTCCTTCCATGTTGAGAACATCAAAGCTTTATTCAAATTCTTCAAAATTACAAAGTACAACAAAGCTCTCCAAAGCTTTCAAAAGCCATCAAGGAAGAACTACAAACTCCAAGCTAAGCTAAGACTCACAAGCTAAGCTCTAAACTCTAAGCTAACAAATGAAGGAGAAAGATCTCCTATTTATACAAAAATATGAGAAGCCATCTCATTAATGAGGGTCTGTGAATCTCTCCCTCTACCTCTAGAGTCCTAATCAAAATAAGAACTGATAAGACACATGTCTTCTTAGAGTTTCAATACAATTAGGAGATGTGACACATATCCTCATGATCCCATGATTCTTTCCACCCAAATTCGAATTTGGCCTTAGAGTGCCACATAAGGGTCTTCTAGAAGTCTCATTTTGACCTACACATGTCAACAATCTCAACCCACTTGTTAGGTATAAGCATATGCACATTATTTTCTAATTTTTAACCACAAATTCACTTAAAAAGGCTAAGAATTAATAAAGTTCTGAAAAACATAAATGTGGCCCAATGATAATGAAAGTGGGATGAATGTAGTGACAATAGTGAAATTGAGGTGAAATGGAGGTGATAGAATGGACATAATAGTGAAAGTGTAATGGAAATGAATGACATTTTCAGAACCCAACACCAATCTTGGAATTGAGATCCACTCTTGATGGGAGGATGAGATCTAAGGATAAGGGATGGAAACTCCAAGGTAGGATAGGATAGGATTCGAAAGTTTTATCTGAGGTAAATGGTTACAACAAATCTTAGAAGCTTCTGGAAATGGAGGATTTGGTATTCTCTCTCTTTTTTTTGAATTTCTAGAGCCAATGTAGGTGTAAAGGGGAACAACCTACAGGTGAACAAAGCAGGCCACAATGGAGCAATCTATAGGTGAACATTGTCTAGCAAGAGGCCAGGGTGTGTTGGTCCTAAAACTAGCTCAAATGATGAAGTTTAGGGTAGAAACTTTGGGGAATGAGAGAGTCATGCATAGGACTTTGTGCAGTGATGATGTAAAGGGGGAATAATATGTTGATTGATCCCATTAGGAGGCCTATTGATCGGATGTGCCAGAATAGTATATAACACATGACGTCATCAAAGCATCACACATTTTATTTTGACTTCAATAATAACCCTAAGTAGGCTATGGTTCCACACATTATCATCAACACACCCTTAAGTTAGGGTTTTTCACAAAGAACCTTTCTAGGGTTCTACAAGAGTAATCAAAGATATGAGGAGGGTAGGTTTATCTAATTATGAATCACCCAATCAAGAATATTTATGATTAAAGACTGCGAGACACAATAATGTTAGTAATAATTTATCAAGAATGAATATGAAGAGAGCAAAAACCTGTATTTCAAAACATACCTCTTGTTTCTTAACAAACCTTGTAATTCCAATGCTTTGTCTTGTGAGGCCTTCTTCCTTAAGTCTTCAACAAGATTTCCCTAAACAAGGAAATTATGAATATAAATGTGATTAGTATTTAATGCAAGAAAAACTAGATAGGTAAGGAAGACTAAAAATGAAAAAAGATAATAAGATACTTATATTTGGAGGTTGGTGAGGGCTCCCCCAAGCTTGAGAGCTACCTCTAACCTTATGAACAATTAAAAAATGTTTTTCCAAAATATGTTAAACCTACAAATACTAATAAATCAAAATAAAACAACTAAAGCTTAGCCCAAAGGACTTAGTAGTGTAAGTCCCTTATATCCAATTCTTTGGGCTTATTCTTCTTTAGAGGTCCTTCTTAAGCAGCATTAGCTTGGTCTATGTTTCTTTTCTTGTTATTCGAATTTTCAGGACAGTCACTTCTATAGTGACTCATTTTGTGACATTGGTAGCATTCTATCTTGGACATATTGACTTTCCTTCTTGGCCCTCTTGACATTTTGGAGTTTCCTTTCTTGTGAGAATCAGAGTATGCATTTGAAACCTTTTTTTCTTCATTGTTGGATATTAATGAGATTCTCATTTCTTCTTGGGTGAAAGAATTCCATAATTTCTCGAAAGTAGGAGATTCTTTCCAATTGTTGAGACTTGAAGCAAAATAACTCCAAGTAGGTGGTAATCCCAATAATGTAGTGATTACTAGCTCCTTTTCTAGTACAGTTTGATCTATGGCTTGAAGTTAATCTCTAATTCTAGATATCCTTACAAATAAGGAAGCCACAATATCATCCTTTGTCATTTTTTTAGTCCTTAACTCATTCTTCAAACTTGCTACTTGACCAATGTGTTTGATAGTGAATAAGTTTGACAAAGCTTCATAAATCTCTTGAGCATGGTCTATATTGGAAATATATGGGACAAGATTCTCCTTTATGCTTTCTACCATCAGTGTCATAGCCAATATTTATTACTCTCTATACTTCACCTTGTATGCATCACTTGATTCTTCGGTAGGTCTCTTCACTTTTCCTCTGACCAAATCTAAGACCTTGCTCTTTTCAAGAACAAGGTCAATTCTCTTCTTCCAAGACCTATAGTTTGATGCTCCTTCCAATTTGTTCTCACTCTTTATTTTGTTAGACATTGTCCTTGAATACAGTGAGTTTATTATCTTATAATAGCTCCTTAAATGATCCCTTCATCAATCCTCTTGACTTCTTTCAGTAGATACTCAAAACTGCATTTTTCCTCCTTCACCTTCACTCTGATACCATCTTAGGAAATAAAAAAAGCAGAAAGATTTTCCTATATAGAGATTACTTGTGATTCTTTTATCTTTATGTTCTTCTTTTATCTTTTACTTCATCAAGAAATTACCAAAAAAATAACACAAGGACAACAAATGTAGGTAGACAGCCAGGGCAAAACCCCTATCTAGGAGAAAACACAGTCAACAATGCTTCCTCCAATAGTTTCTTAACCTAGACAAAGACTTCCTCCACACCAAGTCAACTCTCAATCCTTCTTGCAAATGATAACCCTTCAAAAGCAACTTCGACCTAGCAGCATCAACATACAATAACAGCTTCGACCCAGTAGTAGCAGCAACAACAACTTTGACTAGACTACAAAAACTTTGATCTCCCTTGATACACCTCAGAATAGAGAGAGAGATGGCCCAAAATTTAGATCTTAGTGTCTTCTATCTTCCTCCAGAAACTCGCACTCCTTTCCAACTATTTTCCAATTTCGTACTAAACATCTTCTAGCTTCAAGATATCGAACTATGTGAGAGAGAATGAATTGCTCCAATTGATTTGGAATTGCCTTGAATATATAGCCTTCCAATGAGGTTGAATTACCCTTCTTAAGGCCGACTTGATCTTCTTGAGGCTGAGTTGGTGTGGAGAAGACTCAATTCATTTTTGACTCAAAAATAATTCTTTTTACATGATTCGAAAGCCCAAGAAGAGTCTCTTTTAATGGAAAATGACTCTAATGACTCAGAATAAATCCTAAAAGTCCTCAATGGGTACTTTGACCTAAAACAAGATGACCCAAGCATGAAACCCATGCTTTAATTAGTCACAATAATAATATTTTCTTAATTTTTTTGATAAGTACATTTCATTGTGACTCAAATATATTTATGAAGACCGAACCTAGTTACATATTTCAAAACCCAAGAGTTGGCATAGCTATCAAGATTCGGTAAATGGTAGGGAGAAACTACCAAGTTGGGAGTGCTTATGGTCTGACCCGGTGCAAGAGGAAATAAGACGAAATGCCAAAGAGGTGACTTCATCTAAGGGCGAGGATGAGGAGAAAGGTGCCTTAGCTAGAAAGGAAAATAAAGGGAAAGGGAAGAAATCCCAATCCAAAGCAGAATCTAGTCAAGGAAGCAAGAAGAAAGACTTGTCTAGAATCAAGTTCTTTCACTGTCATGAATTTAGGCACTATGCCACGAAGTGTCCACACAAGAAAACAAGTAAGAAGACCTTAAGAGGAGTAGCAAGTGAAGCATTGGCTTCACAATTCAAGCTTGATTTTACTCTCATTGTATGCATAGCTAACACGGTGATGGGAAGCGTGTGGTATCTCGACAATGGTACCTCGTTGCACATGACGGGGAATAAAGATTTTTTCAGTGATTTGGAGGAGAAGGATCTCCATATGCACATTGATATGGGAAATGATGGAAGGTACAATGCAATCAGGATCAGTACAGTCACCTTTAAAAGGGATTCAGGCTCCCCTCTCAAGTTCAAAGATGTGATGTTTGTTCCAGGTCTAAAGAAGAATCTTTTCTCCGTTGTAGTTTTGGAAGACCATGGTTACGATGTGATATTCGCCAAAGGAAAGGAATTCTCGAGACACATAGCCACGAGATAGGTGAAGCAGATTGGGGCTCATGTGAAGAGACTCTACAATATAGATGTGGAGGATTGTGTTGCATTTAGCACAAAGGCGAAGAAAGTGTAGAGTCGTGATGTCGGCGAACTTTGGCATGTAAGACTTAGCCATTTGCATCATGGCACTTTGAAGATCATGTCACAGATTACCACAAGCCTCCCTAAAGGATCACTGGAGCAGCATGTTACATGCAAATGGTGCACTTAGGGAAGTACACAAAATCCACTATCCATGATCGGGATAGCAGATCACATGCAGTCCTTGAAAGGATCCACTTTGATGTTTGTGGACCTTTCTTGACAGCCTCCACTACCAGGCATAAGTATTTTGTCATATTTATTGATGACTACTCGTGGAAGTGTTGGATCTTCTTCATGCAGAAGAAGGATGAGACTTTCTCGAAGTTCTTAGAGTTCAAGGCACTGGTGGATAAAGAAACAGGCAAGAAGGTGAAGGCTCTCGGGAGTGATAGTAGAGGTGAGTACGTGTTAAATGAGTTCAAAAATTATATGCAGAAGAAGGCATTCGATGAGAGTTGATAGCACCCCACGACCCATAGCAGAATGGGGTGGCTTGGAGGAAGAACCACAATAATGTGGGAGAAGCACGAACAATTTTGCATGACCAAAGCCTACCTCTCCACTTGTGGTATGAAGCGTGCAACACAATGGTCTATTTGCATAACAGGATTCCTCATCGGATTCTTGGCATGATCACACCAGAGGAGGCTTTCTCGAGGAGGAAGCCTGATGCGTCACACTTCAGGATTTTTGGAGCCTTTTTCTATTTCCATGTCTCCAGAGAATCAAGGAAGAAGCTAGAGCTAACAATAGAGTTGGGGGTATTTATGGATTACATAGAAATTACCCATAACTATCATGTGTATTTTCCATCCCTCAGAATAAAAGTTGTGCGACGGGATGCAAAATTTGATGAAGACAAAGCCATGCAATTCTCTCTTGAGAGGAAGCTTAAACTCCCACCATAGGAGGAGCTTTTAGCTCTAAAGGAGGAGCCTCAAGATGTTGTGGAGTAGCCACACAGAAGAGATTGGAGACAACCACTCAAGAAAAACCATCTAAGGAAGGCACAAAGAGAACCATAAATGTTGAGAGACTTGTCCACGATGCGAGGAAGAATGTGGGTGCTCCTTCAAATCAGCATAGATAGAGAAGATCACCAGATTGGTACACTGGCTACATGGCTCTAATGGCTGAGCTAGTAGAGACTGAGCCATCCTCTTTCGAGGAAGCAGTAGAGAAACCTGTATGGGTTAATGCAATGGTGGAGGAGTACGAATCCATTATTGAGAACAATGTTTGGGAAGTGGTCCCAAATCTAATAGAAAAATCAGTTGTGGGTTCAAGACGGATATTTAAGGTAAAGAAAGCAGCAGAATGAAACATAGAAAAGTACAAGGCCATATTTATGGCTAAGGGGTACTCTCAGGTGGAGGGGATTAACTAGAGGAGACCTTTGCTCCTGTAGCAAGGTACTCATCCATCAGATTAATCCTTGCTTTGTCTGCACATATGGGGTGGAAGATCCACCAGATGGATGTGAAAATTGTATTCCTCAATGGAGTTATTGAGGAGGAGGTGTATATCGAGCAACTAGAAGGCTTAGAGACTTTTCATCGAGAGTCTCATGTGTGCAGACTCAAGAAAGCGTTGTTTGGTCTCAAGAAGGCATCCTGTGCTTGGTACACAAGGATTGATAGTTATCTCACCAGTTGGGCTTCACCAAAAGTGAAGCAGATGCAAACCTCTATCATATTTTGGTAGAAGGTAAATTTTTTATTATTTTGTTATATGTTAATGACTTGATCTTGATTGGTGATGAGCAGCTGACCAAATATTTCAAGGAGGACCTTGCAAAAGAGTTCGAGATGAAAGACATGTGTCTCATGCGCTACTTCCTTTGATTGGAAGTATGGGAAGGTGATGGGGAACTGTTTGTCTCTCAGGGAAAGTATGCCAATGAGATACTTCAGAGGTTCTGCATGGACGAAGTAGGTAGAGGCCATCCGAACCCAACATACTACTAAGCCCGTGGTGATCATGTTTATGGAGGAAAACATCTTATCACGTTTTGGTTGCCGTACCAAGATAATTACAAACAATGCTCAGGTTTTTAAGTCCACTAAATTTATCAGTTTCTGTTAGAGGTTTAATATCATAATCAGACACTCCACTACCTATTATCCTCAATGGAATGGTTTAGCCAAATCCTCAAATAAAACAATGGTGAGAGTGTTGAAGAAAACCATCATAGAGAATTAGAGAAACTGGGACACTTAGTTGAAGTTCACTCTCTGGGCTAACTAAGTGACTCCTAAACATCCACTGGAAAGTCACACTTCGAGCCAGTATACGGCAAGGCAACAGTATTCCCAATCCAATTGGCAATGCGAGTGGAAAAGTTGTTGCAGGAAGTAGAAGAGGAACCAAACGCCATGACTTGGAGGATAAACCAATTGGTTGAACTTCATGAGAACAGGGAACAGGTAGGGACAAAATTGGCAAACTATCAGCAAAAAATGAAATATTTGTTCGATAAGAAAGCCAAAGATCGACCTTTACAGTCGAGTGATTTGGTCCTACGATGGGATGTTGCAAGGGAAGACAAAGGAAAACACAGGAAATTTGATCCACTATGGTTTGGTCCCTTCAAAATTTATGAAGAGAAAGGAAATAATACGTACCTGCTTGATAATTCGGAAGGAGAATCAATGGAACTACCAGTTAATGGTCAGTTCCTCAAACTCTATTTCAAGAATTAAAGGTACTCCTCCCTCACACATTGTAATCGGTGTGTACATTGTAAATATCCTTTGAAGTTTCAAGTTTTCTTTTAAATGTTCGCTTTCATAAAAAAAAATGTTTGTTGAATAAAAATCCATGCCCAAGAAAGAAATTACCAGACTACAGGTTCTCGACGCATTGGAATCCAATGCCTCATCCCCGGGTGGAGCCAATGTTATCTCCATCTCGCACTAAGGCCTCTTCTGAGATAAGAGATGAGATGTTGTTCTTTAAATGTGGGAAGAGAGATATGTATCGGGCACCTTAACCCACCAAGGTTAAGTATATTGGGTCTGCATGGGAATAGGTAATAAAAGAAGCTTCAGGTGATGATCAAAGGTTCACACTAATGGTTCGAAGTTTTGTTGTGACTTATAAACCATGCAACTCAAGGCCTAGGTCACCCTCCATCTGAATCTGCTGACACCTAACCGAAAATACAGTAGCGCACATACAGAAGGGTTAACACAGGTGTAGGCCCCTAGCGTTGAACGGTCAACGCTTGCTAAATGGTCCTGATTCATTCCGGCACTCAACGAAGGCTGCTTCCAATACAGGGTACACTCCGTCGTAACAAGTAGGGACCACTCGACAGATGGTCTCCTCCTATTTTCTCTATAATGCACAGATATCAGGTATAGTGGTAAAGGGTAAGGAATGGTGAAATAAGAAATCGCTTGCCTCTTCACATAAGCTCATCCCTTGTCCTCCCTAGCCAATACATGACCGTCACGTGTCTCCCTCTCTTACCTCCATCTCCCGCCACCTGGGCATGGTTACATAGCCTTTTGTCACTGTCTCTGTACTCCATGTCCACGATCCTAGAGGACCTCTATAGTGTACCCGACATGCTTTCCTACCATGAAGAAAATCTCATTGTGTCCATCTTCACGAGAAGAATAATTCCCTTTTGCATCATTTCCCACAAATCTTCTGTTTATCCCAGTTTACAAGACTGACGCTAATGACCCGTGTCCTCCTCGCACTGATATGTAGGGATTACAACTGTCCCTAGTGCCAATCGGATTGACTGAGCCCTTTCTCAGTTGTGTTGATCCTTTTTTGGAAAGTTTTTAGATATGGAGCCGAAGCTTCCAGCTCTAGAAGCTTTGTAATGGAAGTCTGGTAAATGGTTAGGCCGGATGGAGTTGAGGAGGTCAATTTGGGCTCCTTTCCCCTATTAGGATGGAACTAATCCAAGAGATAAGGCCTTCTCCCATGAGAAGAGGAACCATCTCCCCTCCATCCAAGCTATATAAACGTCTCTTTTTCCCAAGCACAAGATAACTTGTAGTCCTAATTAAGTTTTGGGTGAATTTTTTATTTTGGAGTAGTCAACAAGCTACCCATAGTTTGTAGCTTTCTAGTTTGTGTTTAAGGGAGAATTGTGAGTTTGGTTTGGTGTGAAGACTAAAGGGAAGAGCCTTGAGACTACCATTGTTGAGGCTATCCATGAGATGCTAGCAGAAGTGTGTGGGAACCCGGATATGTCGGAGGAGAACAACAATGTCAAGACATCGGTTGTAATCTCTTCTTGAACTAATATAGATGCAACTATCGATTGATTTCCTACATGAAATGTCATCTCACATATTTATGGCTTAATGTTTCTTGACCTATTAAGTAGGATGAATGCAATTTGTATGTTATCACGTTTTTTATTTGTTGTTGTTTACTTGTTTCAGGTGTTCGAAGGAAGGAAACAGAAGATTGTTGGAGCGAGGAAGCAAGATTGTCACCAAGCGAAATAGTGTACTAAGAGGTAGGCCCTCTTATTTCATTCTAGCTTAAGGAGATCTTCCATAGACTGTTTGTTTGTGGCTAGACCCTCTCTCTCGGGCTAGAGGAATTTTTTGTGTTACCACTTAGAATTTGCCTGCAGCACAAATTGGCAACTCCATTGGGGAGCCAATCCTTTTGTTTGTTTGTTTGTAATTTCATGGTTTTGTGTGAACTTTTCTAGTATCACCATTTCCCTTTAGTCTTGTCTGCTTTGGTTGGTTTACTACTTTAGGTCTGAAATTTACAGTAGCAAGTCTTATCTCAGCCTTAGAATTTTTTTTCCTTGCATCCTCGGTCAGCACATTTATTTTCTTAACAGTAGCGCCGACCCCCTTCTGGCGCTTGTTGTCAGTTAGGCAGTCGCGCCGATGCCTGTAGGTAAAGATTAGGGTTTGCCCTAGATCTTGACCAGTGTGTCTTGCTCTCTTGATTTCTGCCTCTAAGCTTGTTTAGGTTGTGTTCTCCCTGACTAGAAAGCTTCATTTGGTTTGGTTTATGTGCTTGTTGACTTGCCTTCTTTTTACTTGATTTCTTGATTCCTTGGATGGTTGGTGGCCCTAGGGCATCTAGGTTTTCATCCATTCAGTTGATTGTGAACTCAATGAGTCAAGTGGTTGTTGAATTTACTCCTTGCATTTTGTTTGTAGTCCTCTTGTTGCTTTGATCTCCATCACACAAGTTTGAAAAGTTTCGTTTGCTTAAACGTCTCTTTTCTAGCATAGTTCACATTGCTTGTCTTGTTTTTTGATAGAGTCATTACGTCATTGGTTTAGAAGAATATCTCTTTTGTGTCTTTTCATTTGTTTGAGGATTGATTGTCTCGAAAACTTTTTCATTGAAGTGTTTTATAAAAGATTCATTTTTTCATTTCATGAAAAGTACACAATTCTAATTTGTTGCATCAATATGTTACGTTAGTTATCATCATTGGAGACTAGAGTTGCATTTACATTTGAAAAGAAAAAGGAGTTCTCTTTACTTGTGAAAGGACTGCTTGAAGTGCACTTATTAGGAAAATAAGAATTGAAAAGAGTTTTTCATTAGTTTATTTTCAAAAAGTAAAGTAGTGAAAAAATCATTTTACTTTTAATTGCTTGATTGTTTGCATTTGATTGTGTTTTCTACTCTCTCTCTAGTGTAAACAATTCATCGAATTGAAAGATTCTTGTCTCATTTAGCTGCATATAGGATCTTTCGAGTCACATAACTAAGACCTAGAAAATTGAGACATAATTCAAGATAAACTTTAAAATGAACTCAATTAACCTAAGGCACATTTGAAACCTAATGATCACATCTAGAAGGTCTAGGCTAGAGATGTGTTTCGAAATCTTTAAACCTAGCCGTTGTTGTTAGCTTCGGCACTAGACAACGCTAGTATGGACTTGTGCTCCCCATATTGTCATGTATATAAAGGGAGACCCCATTAGGTTGTAATCCTTTATCCATAGGAAGCCGAGTCTGCTGCCTTGTAAACGTGATACACTAAACACAACATTCGGGGAGATTGTCGGTCCGTACTTCTCGGTTCACCGGGAGGTATTTTGTAGTTCATGATTACCTGGTAATCATTTTTACCTAGATCATCTTGAGTAGTCATTTGATCTTTGTGACTCATTAAACTTAAAAGATCATTCGAGTACTTGTCCTTCTTTTGAGCTCGTTAATTCCGAAAGCGACTAGAGTCATCTTTCGTCCTTTTCTTGACTCTTAAAACATGAAAAGGCAAAGTTTTGTTTCAGTGTTTTAAAATTAACTTCCCACAAAATATTCTTGGTAAAAGTTATCTTCCTTAGTAATTCTTTAGGGTCGATTCCAATGGCAACATTTCTAGAGTCCACTAGTCAAGGATTCCCCTCGGATCGCAATCCTAGTCCTTTTCCTTCTTTTGGAAACATTGGTGCTCCTTATATGGTGACGTTGTCCCTTCCTGGGTTAACCATTGGTTTACCTGTCTGGTTTTTTTTTACCTCGGTGGTCCCGAGCGTCCCAACTCCTGCCCAAACATCTCCTTCATTTGAATCACATCACGTTGATTCTAAAGTTGACCTCTCACCTTCTTCCCCTATTTCTTCACCTTCCTCTTCTACTTTGCCTAGTGAAAGTTTCAAATCAAGTAACCAGGAGGCTAAGAAGAAGAAACAGAAGACGAAGAAGAAGAAGTCAGATAAGCGAGAGGCAATCGTGTAACTATTGCTCTAAATGCACTTCTTTTCGACAAACCTTTCAATCCTCCGCAGAAGGTTAGATTCCCTTGCAAGCTGTGTAAGGGTGACCATCTCCTTCGAGACTGCCCTGGCGTCCCCAGACTCTTAGAGGCATGGTCTCAAGACCAGAATTGACCATCGTCGTTGACCTCTAGAGATCATGTCGATGCTACACCTTCAACTAATGATGGTAAGAAGAAAGGGAAGATTAGATTCCCTTGTAGTTTATGCGAAGGAGAGCATCTTCTTCACCTTTGTCCTCTTATGGAGAAAGCTTCCAAAGTTTTGGAAAACCTTGCAGCTCCTCAACCCCAACTTCCTGTTGGTTATCAGAAGCTTTCTTCTGACCCTCTCCTGGTTGGTAAAGAGATTGACTTGGATTCATCTCTTGTCTGTCCTTCTCTTCCTGAGTGAGACTCTCTTGTGTCTGTTCTTGACCAACCATTGATCGAAAATAGTGTCGACTTAGTCCCGCCACCAATTGATCACTTTGTTCCGGAAGAGAGTGGTGATCATACTACTCATGTTCTTCTTCTTGTCTCCTCAGATTCTCATGAATCGAAGAGTGACCCTCCCGTCCCGATTGTTTAGGAGAGTCCTTCTCCTATTCCTGCAGAGCATGGGGGCAATCATATGATACCCCCACCAAGTAGTTATGTCATTTCTTTAGATTTGAGTCAATTGACTACATTCTACCTCCCATCTTATGCGCCTTTCCATATTATAGTAGAACCCTATAATATGGTAGTACATGGCACTATATTGGATGAATGCGCGTCTGTCAGCATCATGTCTTCTACTACTTGGCAAGCTTTGGGTTCCCCACAGCTTGTTCCTGTCACTCAGAATCTATTGGCTTTCAACAGGGGAACCAGTCAACCCTTAGGGGTCCTTCCGAAGTTCCCTATTACTTTGGGAGGAAAGATCGTCTATATATACGTGATGGTAGTCCAAGGTCGTTAGATTTCAATCTTCTCCTTGGATGCGACTATGTTTATGTCATGGGAGCTCTTGTTTCTTCATTTTTCTGTGTGGTTTGTTTTCCGCATGAAGGGAGAATAGTGACCATTAATAAATTGTCGTTCATTGGTCGCTAGGTGCCTCCTTTGCAACCATCATCCCCTATCAGCTCTTGTTTTCAAACCGTACCTTCCATACCACAGGTCAATTATGTGGCTACCTGTTCTGTCTCCGCGTCTGCTGATGATCATGCAAATGGTATAGTACATTATGTACTAGGGGTTTTGGAACCCGATCTATCTTTGGTAACAAATGACATGTATTCCTCCTAGAGCATGGTTCTTCCATCTAGTGAAGACCTCTTGGGAGCCATGTTCTCGTATGGTTCATGAACAAAGGGCGTGAGCATAGTTCCTTGTCTTGTGTCAAGCTCGTTAAAAAATGAAACAAGGGTCATGAGCATAGATATTTGTCTTGTGTCAAGCTCGTTAAAAAATGAAACAAGAGTCTTGAGGATAGTCCTTTTACTGTGTCAACCTCATTAAAAAATGAAGCAACTCCCTTTTCCAAATCGAGTCTTTGATTATGATCTCGTAAAATCCCAGTCGATTCTTTCCAAGATCTCGAAAGTGAACCTTCACTCCATCCACCTAGTTGACTGAAATGAAGCTTTGGGGGCATGTACCTCGATTGAGTCATTATGTTGGGGGCATGCAAACTTATCGCAAGCATAGTTTTTCGTTTCAAGGTTGTGTAAACATGAAACCAAATCCAAGCGGAGTTCTCCATGGTTCAAGCTTGTGTAAAAATGAACCCATGTGCCCAATTCACATCTCGTGATTGCGTTTTTATCAGCTAAATTCTACTAGATGAGCCTGGTTGTTTTTTTCCATCGCCACATCTCTTTGACCGATCATATGCTTTCATTTGGTTGTTTTTTCCTTTGCTGAGGAACCGCAGCAATGAGTGGTTTTATTAGCCAGCCTCTTGACCGTTACATGTTTTGATCAGTTCCTCCATTGTCGGAACCAATTGCTACCCTTTAAACCACTCGTTCCTCCAGGATGAGTCACCTTTAAGCTCTTTTCTGACTCGTAAAATATGAAAAGATTATTGAGTGTTTTTTCCCTTTTTTTTACTCGTTAAAGAGAATAAAAATGGGGGGTCTGCTTTCAACTCTTTTATGACTCTTTAACACAAAAATATTGCCGAGCTCTTGTCGTTTTGAACTCATAAAAGGCTGCAAAATGTTGTTCATCCAATATACATTTACCCCTTTTTCAGGCTGGGATAAAATATTTACGAAAAAGGTACTCCTTGGCTGAAATAGTCAAGAGGTTCTCTCAAGTATCGTTTTCTACCTTTTCGGGCTCGAGAGACACAAATGTACGAAAAGGGTCCATGTGGAGTTTTCTTTTTCATGTCTTTTTCAAACTCTCTAAACATGAAAAAGATACTGAGTTGCCCCTTTATCGAACTCGTTAAAACATTAAATGACATCGGATTCGTCGCCATGACAAACGTGAGCTTCTCCTTCCTAGGGCTCATTAAACTGACAAGGTCGGATTCGTCCGAAGGATGAAATTACAGTGCAAGTATATGCTATCCCCTTCAAGCTTGCGATAAAAAATAATTGGGGTACCTGCTAGAAATGCTGGGGGAAAATTTGGAAATTTTATCACTCGTGTCGGCAACTCATTCTTGAACATGACATTTTCTGCTTCGTGTCAGGTTGGGATATCCTCCTTTCCATTTGACCATCCCGGGTTGGGCCGCTCATTTTTGCCTTACATTTGATCTATGCCACATCATCATGACCACCGATCCTATGGATCCAACAACTGCCAAACTCCAGAATCGTGTCGCCGATATGTTCAAGAGTCAGTCCTTCTGTAGTGTTTCTGCAAATGAGGATATTTTCCCTCAAGTTCATTAGGCAAACCATCAGTGTTGACCTGCTTCACTTTGTACCAGCTGAGAAAGGTTACATCTTTAAAATGGGACATTCGGTAATCCCTTTTTTGATAAGTACCAAGCAAGCCTTCAAACTAGTTAGGGACCTGCTCTAAGCCATGGAGTTCTAGAAAGGACAAACTTGACATTACGATCCCTTAGGCCTCCTTGCTCAAAGAAGGGAAAATATTAAAGCCTCAACTTATGTGCATGATCCTAAGCCTGAGGTCGAATGGTAAGCTAACTTTGATTCCTGGCCTCTTAATATAGACATGGAGGTTGAGTCCCTAGTCGGGAAGGACAAAGCATAAAAGAGGGTTGCTGAAACTTTAGAGACAACTGACGTGGAAGAAGGATTGGTTCATAAAAGGGATAGAAGTCAAAGGCTTGAACAAGAACAAGAACAAGACGAGGAAGAACAATGCATCCAACTTCAAGCACAAGTGTATGATAATCCAGGTTTTCAGGTCAACTTGAAAATACCATCAGTGGTCTCATTGACATCCTCGATTGAGGTAGTTATCCGAGAGTCTGAGGAAAGCCTTTATACTACAGCAGTAGGTTGTTCACAGTGCAGGGTCATCCATGTAAGGAACCAGAGAGCAAAAGAGAAGTTACACCAAGAAATGGCTTCAAAAATCACCCCTCAGCACACTAGGGTATTAGCTGCAATGGGCTTAGAGAGGGAGGAGATGAAAATCATATTGAAACACCCATCCATCCAAACCTTTCCTTTTGGTTCCCAGTTCCCGGTTCTGGATGTGTCTATGGATTTGACTAGTGTCCCTCTAGCAGACAAAGTCAGCCTACACAGGCCGGTGGGAGAAATGTTATACAATGACATCAACAAGCACCTGATGACCATTGATCAGGCTCAGGTCTATATAGAGAAAATCACAAAGAAGGTAAAGACTAAGAATATCAGGTCCTGTGCTATTTTTCAACAGAAAGAATTATACAAAGAACTTATCATGAAGATGGGAATAGATCCCGAAGATGATGCAACAATGGAAGTTGTCTTACAGGCTGCCTAGAAGGATAATCTAGAGTTGAGATGACAATTAAAGATGCCTGGGGGTGAGCATATTCAAACCCTTGAGTTGATTTGGAGTGAAAAGGAGAAAGAAGTGATAATGTAGGAGCTAAACGAAAGTAGGGACAGAGTTACTGCCCTGGAGCTGACAGTGACAGATTTACAGAATAGGATCACTTCACATGTCTGCACAGTACTCGTCCCTAATGATTCTCAAAACCCCACTGATCGCCTTGCTAAGGCATTAATCAAGTTGAAACTTTCTAAGAATGAGTTGATGAAAGATCAGAGTGATTTAGATGAAGCCGAAGTTCAAGTAGCCTAGAAAGAGAAGAAACTCCAAGTGACAAATGAAAACATATATAAGCTCACAAGGGATTTACAAAGTGCTACTCAAGAAAACAAAGACCTGAAGACCAGACTCAAAGGAAATTTGGCTCTCATCGAAGCCAGGCAAGTGGTGTGGGATAAGATCATCCATGAGATCGACCAAAGCTAGGAACAAATAGCTTTGATACACGATCAAAAGAAGCTCTGTGTTGAATATTCCCCTTCTCTCCAGAATGACAAGCAAGCTAGCATCACTAACTCACAGTATGTTAAGAAGTATATTCAGTTCTTGACTGAGAGAAAAATCAAGGAGTTAAGGCCACTTGACATAGATGATAGAAGGGAAGATGTTATCCATGATAACTCACTAAAATAAATTTTAGTTTTATTAGTCAAGGTTTTCCACCACTGATATTTGCATCTATCTGTTGTTTTTTTGAAAGAGGTTGTTGTGCTTTACATTTGAAGATTAAAGAAGGAAGGATAGGTCTATTCTAACTGTTTTGGAGAAATTCCTATATTCTCTAAAACCCATCCCTTTCATCCTTTTTTTTACCATTCATTACTCATAAACCCAACTCTAGCCGTAATCCACTTTCTAACTCTAGGTGCATACTCATTCCTACTCTAACCACATTCACCCGCATTCTAACTATAGTCGAAACCCATATTTCAATAGTGGGAAATTCCTAAATAATAGGGCCCAATTTCCCAAGGGAATTGTTGTCGATTCTAGAGACAGTCTTTGATTGATATGAGACCAGTGCCTAGAACATATAGATTTTATGTGTCTCTGACAATTCTTCAATGAATGGAGACATCACACGAACACACAGACACACACACACACATATATATTGAGAACTTGATTGGTTCAGTCATGAAAGCAGGACATGGTCCATGATCTATTTCTACATTCACATATACATATGATACCCATAAACATTAAAGATAAATCGAGAAGGTCAAGCAACTCAAGGATTTACAGATCAATTACTTTAGTAGTGATATGAAAGCAGACAAAAGAGAAAGAACAACCCATCATGTAGAGCTCACAATATCAAGAATTCTACACTTTTCTGAGTTAGGAAAGACATAATGGATAAGCAAAGGAATGGATGCAATGATTCACGAAGCGCAATTAAAGAGTTAGCTTCTGAAGACTCATACAGGAATTTGCACTAATATCTTAATTCAAATGAATCTGTAAGAAAACAGGAAACACATCTTGTAGCTACATAACGTGAAATTTGAGAATAACATGAACATTATGGAATTGTAACAAACAGAAGACATACTGTAATCCTAGAACGAATGAATCACCATGATTTTCATTAACAATCTATGAGATACATTCTTCAAAAAGTAGATACGTTCTCAATAATAGCGTAGAGTTTCTTTCACCAAATTTTGAACATGTTTTCCTTTGTCAGGAACGTATATATACAAAGACCTTAAAACATAGGTCGTTAAAGAAATATTCCTTCTTGATCTTTGCATCATTGCAAAAATCACGTATAAAAATTAGAGCATGCGCAAAGGCACAACCCTCTTAACCAGAGTAAAATTTTTTATTAAAAGCATAGTGAAACATAAGGTAAAAATAACTAAAAAGTAAAATCAAAGGCCATAACTAGCACAATAAGCATGATCTTCAGGGACGACAAGAGGACGTTGATGCTTGGTGAGAAGTTGTAGAACCCCGTGGACGAACCATTTGAAGCATTGGAGGGTTGGAAAATTGCTCGCATCGTTGCCACATGGCTGGAGGAGGAGGAGGGATAGAGTTGAATTGCCGATAGTGAAGTCTGAGATTGATCACCCCTGCATAATCCAGTTTGCACTGAGAGATACCCTTAACCATCTCGAGAAGGAGAAATTCTTTCTCCAAGAAGTTCGATTATGGTTGTTCCTTTAAGGACCATGTTTTTTTGGGAGCTGCATCCGTTCTACTTTTAATCTCAGCCATTTTCTGGTTGTACAATTCTTGTGTGAGCAACTCTCCATTTGCTCCCCACCAGTTAGGTAACCTGACTTCAAGGAGCTGATTGAACTTGACATCAAAGGTTGCCACCTCTTTCTGTAGCTTTGCTAAACTTTGTTCTGCTTTAGCCCTGGCTTCTTCTTTCGAGATAACCTTGGAAATCTCTGCCACTACTTCCATTCTATCAACTATGTCAAGTGGCCTTAACTCCTCGATTGTTCTCTCAGTCAAGAACTGAATATACTTCTTAGCATACTGTGAGTTAGTGATGCTAAATTGCTTGTCATTTTGGAGAGAAGGGGAATATTCAACACATAGCTTCTTTTGATCGTGTATCAAAATTATTTGTTCACAACTTTGGTCGATCTCATGGATGATCTTATCCCACACCACTTGCCTGACTTTGACGAGAGCAAAGTTTTCGTCTCTGTTTTCTTGAGTAGCACTTTGTAAATCCCTTGTGAGCTCATCTATGTTTGCATTTGCAGCTTGGAGTTGTTTCTCTTTCTAGGCTACCTAAACTTTGACTGCATCTAAATCACTATGAGCTTTTATCAACTCATTCTCAGAAAGGTTCTGCTCAGTTAATGCCTTAGCAAGGCAGTCAGTGGGGTTTTGAGAATCATTGGGGACGAGTACTGTGCAGACATGTGAAGTGATCCTATTATGTAAATCTGTCACTATCAGCTCCAAGGAAGTAACTTTGTCCCTACTTTCGTTTAGCTCCTGCATGATCACTTCTTTCTTCTTTTCACTCCGAATCAACTCAGGGGTTTGAATATGCTCACCTCCAACATCTTTAGTTGTCGTCTCAACTCTACATTCTCCTTCTCGGTGGATTGTAAGATAACTGCCACTTCTGCATCATCTTTGGGATCCATTCCCATCTTCATGATCAGTTATTTGTATAATTCTTTCTATTGAAAAATAACATGGGACCTAATCTTCTTAGTCTTTACCTTCTTTGCAATTTTCTCTATATAGACCTGAGCCCGATCAATGGTCATTTGGTGCTTGTTGATGTCGTTGTATAACATTTCTCCCACCTGCCTGTGTAGGTTGACTTTATCTGCTAGAGGGACACTAGTCAAATCCAGAGACACATCCAGATCCTAGAACTGGGAACCAAAAGGCAAGGTTTGGATGGATGGATGCTTCAATCTGATTTTCATCTCCTCCCTCTCTAAGTCCATTGCAGCTAATACCCTAGTGTGCTGAGGGGTGATTTTTGAGGCCATTTCTTGGTGTAACTTCTCTTTTTCTCTTTTGTTCCTTACTTGGATGATCCTGCCCTATGACCAACCTATTCCTGTAGCATAAAGGCTTTCCTCAGACTCTGGGATGGCTACCTCAGTCGAGGATGTCGATGAGGCCACTGGTGGTATTTCCAAGTTGACCTGAAAACCTGGATTATCAGACACTTGTGCTTGAAGCTAGATGCATAATTCTTTCCCCTCTTGTCCTTGTTCCTGTTCAAGCCTTTTATGAACCGGTCCTTCTTCCATGTCAATTGTCTTTGAAGTGTTAGTAGCCCTCTGTTGGGCTTCAAAATGTCATACAAATATCACTCATTACCATACATTTTTCACCTATGCTTCCATTATATCACTCATTATTCACTACCATGTCACTTCATTTTCCCTATTGTTCATCATTAATGGGTCTCATTTATATCTTCCAAATATTATTTATTTTCAAGCATTTTTAAGAGAAATTCTTGATTAAATATTAGAAAATAATATATTTTACTTCATATATGGAAAGTGGATTGTTTTTGTGACATGTGTAGGTACAAAGGAAGCTTCCAAGACACCTTTATGTGGCCTTGAATGATCAAATTCGAATTTGATAAGATAAGCCTCATGGAGAAGATCATGATCTCATGGAGAAGATCAAGGACAAAAGGGGGTTATGTGTCTAGATGGTTGAGAGATGTATGGAACTAAACAGAGATTAGTGGATCATCATTATGAGTTTGTTATCTCATCCCATTGTATAAATGAGAGTACAATCTCCTCCATTTGTAATTTAGAATTCCATTTGTAATCTTAGAGTTGGTTTGTACATCGTGATGGATATTTTGAAATAAAGAATCATACTTTGATTTTGTTGCTTCTATATTTGAGTCTCCTTTGAAGTGGTGTGCTTGTGGAGTTATGGAGGGCCCCCATGGCCTCACTTGCATGCTTATTTTAGGTATAATTTAATTTATGTTTTTATTTCATTTTAGCTTTTAAGTTTTTGTTAGATGTTCTAATATTGGAGGGGATCCTAAAATTCATGTGTTCTTGTAAGAGAACCATAGGATCTTGACGAATGTTAGATCTAGGTTTGTTTAGTTGTTGGAAGAGATCTTGACGAATGTGTTCTTGTAAGAGAACCAATAGATCTCGGACAAATTAGGAATCTCTCTAGTTTGTTTAGTTGTTGGAAGAGATCTTGACGAAAGTGTTCTTGTAAGAGAACCAATAGATTTCGGACAAATTAGAAATCTTTCTAGACCTATAGGTGGCACTTCTAAGTTTACCTTCCAGGGTTGACATTAAATGAACTCTGATTGATATCATCAATTAGACACCAACATTTTTGTGCCATTTCATTCACCCCTAACCCACAAAATAAAACCAAGAAGCTCACTTACAAGCTTATTGTCATTCCAATTTTCCTTGTCATTTCCTTTCCCTTTCATTTCCACCAATAAAACCCTTCTTCTATGTATATCATTGAGTCAAAGTCCTAGAGTCTAATTATCTTTGTAAAAACACCTAGAGGCTTGCATGCCTTAATGGCAAGTACTCTTGCCAATGAACAATGGGAGTACATTAATATCCCTTGTTCGTTGGATCTTATAGGTGACTCGACAACAACAAACTTATTCGTACCTACAAAGATGTGTTAGGCATCTTGACTCCCATTTGAATCAATGGTGGGAGCTCTCGTGTTGGCTAGTGGCATTCATTAATGGCCACTAAGTCAACAACTTCTTGTTATGTTCGACAACGAGACATTTATTCACATAGCAAGATTTGTGCCATCGAGCGTTGAAGACTTGAAGACCCATATTTTGTAGCAGATGAAGCAGATTTCCTTTCATTGTTTTTCAGTTTGTCATGACTTGAGGACAAGTCAATAAATAAGGTTGGGGGGAAATGTAACTTCTATATTTTGTATACCTTCCAAGCCTTATACATTTTCAGCCATATTCAGCAGACTCATCAGATTCATCAGACTATCCAGCAGAAGATCCAGTAGCAGATACGACAATACAGATCCATCTTTCATCCACAACTTGCAGAAGAAGCTTCAGATCAGAATTGCAGCAGCTGAACATGCATGATTCATCCACTTCTTTAGGTAAGTAAGGTATGATGTTTTCTAAACTTTAACCTTGAAATTCTTTTTAGATGCTAAAATGATGATCTTTGGAAAATATTTCACTATTCCCTTTCTCATTAAAAATTGCCAAAAACCATCAATTGGGTGGGGGGGGGGGGAATTGCACACTTCATTTCTTTGTCTCATTCATATTACATCTTAACCCACATAGTCTTCCCACAATAAAAACTACTACAAAATGATGAGCATATTAAATGACTTCTTAAAATGATTGACCTCAACAAATTAAATAATGATTGTAACACAAGAACCAATCATTAAAAAGAGATCTCAACAAAGTAAATAATGATTGTAACACAAGAACCAATCATTCAAAGATGGAAATGCTTTGCAAAAATAAAAGTTATCAAAAGATGTGCAAAGTTAAAAGGAAGTCCATGATTGAAAGATGGTTGTTACACAAGAACCAAACATCTTGTAATTCAAAGGAAGCTCATCTAAGAATTAAATCAAATAAGTCATTGTAGTAGCTTGCATGAGGACATGCAAGAGCTTCAGTTGGGGAGTATGTTGGGCTTCAAAATGTCATACAAATATCACTCATTACCATACATTTTTCACCTATGCTTCCATTATATCACTCATTATTCACTACCATGTCACTTCATTTTCCCTATTGTTCATCATTAATGGGTCTCATTTATATCTTCCAAATATTATTTATTTTCACATTTTCAAGAGAAATTCTTGATTAAATATTATAAAATAATATATTTTACTTCATATATGGAAAGTGGATTGTTTTTGGGACATGTATAGGTATAGAGGAAGCTTCCAAGACACCTTTGTGTGGCCTTGAATGATCAAATTCGAATTTGATAAGATAAGCCTCATGGAGAAGACCATGATCTCATGGAGAAGATCAAGGACAAAAAGGGGGTTATGTGTCTAGATGGTTGAGAGATGTATGGAACTAAACAGAGATTAGTGGATCATCATTATGAGTTTGTTATCTCATCCCATTGTATAAATGAGAGTACAATCTCCTTCATTTGTAATTTAGAGTTCCATTTGTAATCTTAGAGTTGGTTTGTACATCATGATGGAGATTTTGAAATAAAGAATCATACTTTGATTTTGTTGCTTCTACATTTGAGTCTCCTTTGAAGTGGTATGCTTGTGGAGTTATGGAGGGCCCCCATGGCCTCACTTGCATTCTTATTTTAGGTATAATTTAATTTATGCTTTTATTTCATTTCAGATTTTAAGTTTTTGTTAGATGTTCTAATATTGGAGGATCCTAAAATTCATGTGTTCTTGTAAGAGAACCATAGGATCTTGACGAATGTTAGATCTAGGTTTGTTTAGTCGTTGGAAGAGATCTTGACGAATGTGTTCTTGTAAGAGAACCAATAGATCTCGGACAAATTAGGAATCTCTCTAGTTTGTTTAGTTGTTGGAAGATATCTCGACGAAAGTGTTCTTGTAAGAGAACCAATAGATTTCAGACAAATTAGAAATATTTCTAGACCTACAGGTTGCACTTCTAAGTTTACCTTCCCTGGTTGACACTAAATGAACTCTGATTGATATCATCAATTAGACACCAACACCCTCTTTTGTGCTTTGTCCTTGCTGAATGGGGACTCAATTTCCATGTTTGTATTAAGAGGCCATGAATCAAAGTTAGCTTTCCATTCGACCTCGGGCTTAGGATCATGCACATAAGTTGAGGCTTTAATCTTTTCCCTTCTCCGAGCAAGGAGGCCTTGGGGATCGTAATGCCAAATTTGTCCTTTCTCGAACTCCATGGCTTTGAGCAGGGCCTCAACTATTTTGAAGGCTTGCCTAGTACTTATCACAAAAGTACCTACCGATTGTCCCATTTTAAATATGTAACCTTTCTTGGTCGGTACAAAGTGAAGCAAGTCAACACTGAGGATTTGCCTGATGAACTCGAGGGCGAATATCCTCATTGGCAGAAACACTGGCAAATTATAAGGAGGGAGTTCACATCCGTAAACCCAAATCTCTGTATGGTCCTCATAGAGGTACCAATCTCCAATGGCAACTTTCTCGTGGAGTTGGAGGAGTTCCTTTTGCTTAGGGAAGATTCTGGGAGGTGGGACTCCATGAGTAATTTGGTAAGCAATAACCATGAAGGATGAGAGGAACTGAGAGTATCCACCTAAACTAAGCCTTTTCCTTACAAAGATATTCCAGTCAAAGACTGAATTTCTCTCTTTATTGGGGAAAAACACATCTAGGTGGAGACATTGGAATTCCTCAATATGGGCATAGAGGAACAAGTAAAACAACAATGAGTAGTAGTAGAAGTAGGAGGAGACTCTGAAATAGCTGAATTGGAAATGAATGGAAGCCGAGAGGTATTCTGGGATGTTCAACTGGCATCCAGGCTGCTTCATCTTATGCAAACACCCTAGGGCCACCTTGCTTAATTTCAGGGTGGTGTCTCCACCCAATAGACAAGCGATAGCGGCTAAGACTAGCTGAACAGAGGTCTTAAAGAGAGTTAATGGGAATTGAATGTTCGGGGGCAGGGTTTTGACCTCTGGAGCGAGAATTTTCTCCAGGAATTCTTGTTTTTCTCCAATTGGAAGTGTTGTGAAATAACCGTCTAGGGCTACATCAATGAATGTGTACATAGTGGGAGATGCAGGGAAATTGAGAGCTCTCTGAATTAAGAGGGGGATTATCTCAAGGATTACCACCCTTGAAGTAGAAACAAAGCAGTTTTTCTCCTTTTGATAAGAGTCCACCAGCCAAGTTACGAATTCAGGGAGGTGATGGACTAGAGGGGAAATTTGATAGTACAACCCAGAAGTCATGACCCTAAACAGGTCCTTATTCCTCACATGGTCGGTGAACATTTCATAACAAAGGTATGCGAGAGGAAAGGGACAGACATGGTCAACAATTTTTGCTTCGGTGTCCATTAAAGGCCTGACGTTGGTGCTTTTTGTTATAGACATTTTTGTGCCTTGCAGCATTGAGCATGAAATGTCCATAATCTAAGGGATCCAAAGTCCCTAAACATGTTGTTCCTACCCCTAGAGGAACAAGGCCAACTAACCACAGCAATTCACAGAAGTTCTCCACCTGAAAACACTCAAAAACAAGCCAATTCTGGATCATGTCAACTGCTCCACTGAGCATCTGCGCTGAATGTCAACTGCTCCACTGTCTACCTGCGTTGAATGTCAACTCCAATAAAGGCTACCTGCGCTGAGCGTAATTGGACAAGTGGCAGGCTCATTCCTCAATGTGTCAATGCCCAGGAAGCTTCCAAAATGACACTTGCATCAAGGAATTCGACTGGTGATGAGTAAGAGGTTCCAAATCTCCAAGTGGAAGCAAGAACCTCCAAGTGGACTAAAGAACTGAGAGAGGGAGAGGACACTAGTCAGATCTCAAGCTGACTCATCCTCTCTCCAAAATAACTATATATAGATCTCTCCTCCATGGGATCTAGAGGCTGGAATTTTGTTATTGCAAAGAATTGCTGTTGGTTTGAGACTGGATCATTGGGTGCTTAATGCTTTGAAGGGAGCTGAAGAAGGAATTCCATTCTGCTGGGAAGGAGATGCTGGATTGGAGCCCTATGGGTTGTATCTCTTCCTGAACCCTGTTACTTATCAATAAAGCTATCTTGGTTTGCTCCTATATACTGGTGTATTTGTATGATTGCATTAGTGTATTTGATTTACTTCTAATCCTGAATCATTTATGAATATGAGTATATGCCTTTGCGTTATGTTCTTCTCTTGTCGCAAGTAGCTGTTCTCTTGTCACAGGTAGCTGTTCTCTTGTGATCTCGTGGAATCAAGTAGTTGTTCTCTTGAGCAAGCGAGGAGGCAAGTAGCTGTGAACATCCAAAGAGAAGAGGATCTAGATCGAGGGACAAACGGAAGACAACGGTAAGTCTATCGATCTCCTCTCTTTCATATTTCATAAAGGAAGAAACCAGTGTAGCTGTATTCGTTTGTTGCTAAGGTACTGTCACACCTTAGGTGGATAGGATCGTCCTGCATAGGCATTTTTCCCCACAACAAATTGGCGACTCCGCTGGGGACAATTTGTTTATTCATTTCATTTGTGTTTCCGTCATTTTTGTTTACTTCATAGACTTGACAGCAACAATCGAACTGCATCTTTCCCGGATGCAAAGTAGAAAGTTGCTGCTTTGATCCAGTTGCTGGACTTGTCTATGGTCTAAACAATAGATCCCCAAATGATTTGATGATCCTTGTGATAGTCTTTAGTACCCTCTCAAAGCATCCCTCTGTTTATACCTTGCTTGTGTTTCTGATTTGGCCTGAAACAGTTGATTTTTGAGCATTTTATGACCCAGAACCCAAGGGAAACGAGAGTTTCTCCTTCAGCGCAGGCATTGTGAAGGCAGTTTGCATTTCAACGCAGGTCCCGTGAAGGCTACCTGCGCTGAATGTCAACTCCACAGTGTTGGACTTGCGTTGAACCAGTTTAGCCTTGTGCAGCTGGGGTTCTCTACTGTCTTTTGCCCTGTTTTGATCTCTGTTTTTTTGCAGCCTTTAACCAGCATAGGTACCAGTCAGATAACTTCTTTTCCTTGCTTAGATTCCGCCTCCTTTTGTACAAAAAGACTGTTAATGTTTTTATGTGTTTGTGGTGTCGTTTACAGTTTTCCTTTGCATGAGTAAAGTAGTCATCCTGTAGCCTTTGATTCAGATCTGATTGATTGTGATCTTAGAAGAGAGTTCATTGGCTGTTTGCAGATTTATTATAGATTTACTTTTGCTTATTGGTTTGAATTTGTCTCTTTTTAAGTGTCAAAACAAGTCTTTATTTCGAAAATCGTTAAGTAGTGTAATCTCTTCTACCTTCTCTGATTTCGGAAAAAGTGAACTTGTTTGTATTGATCATTTTAAAAGCAAATTCAAAGTTGTGCAAAAAGCTTTCTTTGTAGGCATTTATACTAAGAAAGTGGAAAACAAACACCTGCATGGTGCATTTTGCATTTGATAGTTTGCATGTTGGATTTAAGGAAAGTGCATTAGAGTGTGCTGATTGCTCTTTGAGAAAAGATAGTGTTTTTCTTTTCCCTTAGTAGCTAGGATTTTCAAAGTTGAAAAGATAATAAAGCTTGCTTATCATCTTAGACTGCATTTAGGAAGTTGTATCATACATCTCGTGGTGAACCTTGAAAGGCAAACTTTAAAAAGATCAACCTAAAATAAACTGAATGAACCTAACAATGCTTTGTAACATAACGCACAACATAGAGGTCTAGGCTAGAGACGTGTTCCGGCGTCGTTAAGCCTAGTGACTGTCGATCTCGGGGAAGGTGGGTGATTCCTCCTGAGGGACGATAGCGCTAGTACGGATTTGTGCTCCCACGTACCGTCGCGTATATATTGGGAGACCCCTATAGGCATATATCTTTTATCCTTAGGAAGCCGTGTCGGCTGCCCTACTGATCGCAATGCAGTGAACACAACATTCACGAAGATCGACCACCCGTACCCTAAAAAGTATTCTGCGGTTTTGCGAAAATTTTGGCACACCCTCTGCCTAGATCTCCAGAGCAGTTTCTTTTGGCCTTTTTCAGACTCTATAACAGAAAAAGTCCGTCCGAGCATTTGTCACTTCGGGCTCGTTAAAACATCGAAAGAGACTAGAGTCATCTTTAGCTTTTTCTCGACTCTTTAAAACTGAAAAAGCAAGTTGTGTCTAAAGCGTCGTTAACAATTTATTTTAAACGGAACAATCACCCTTTAATTCCTGCGTTGATCTTTAGGTTGAAAAGATGGAGCACACCAACCAAGGAATTCCTCTTGGTGGAAATCCTAGTCCCTTCTCCTCTTGGGGAGATGTTGGTGCGCCCCACATGGCCACATTGTCGCTTCCAGGACTGACAATTGGCCTACCAGTTTGGCTCTTTTCAACCAATGTCGTTCAGAATACCACCATTCCTGAATAGTCGAGTCAACAGTTAGATCAGACAAGAGTTACCTCCCAGCCTTCCACTTCATCTTCCTCCCCTCCTTCCTCTTCGCTTGACGGAATTGGTCGAACAAAAAACCGGGTTCCTAAGGAGAAGAAGGAGAAGAAAAAGAAAGAAAATAAGAAGAAGGAGCCTAAGGCGACTGGGGGCAAACAGATGTCATCTAATAAAAATCCACAAACGGCACTCGTAAGGCCTAAATCGCCATGCATCATATGCAAGGGAGACCACTTCCATAGAGATTGTCCCTGTATCCCCCAGATACTAAGGGACTGGTCCCCCCGTTTGCACAATTCGGTAGCATCGACCTCTGATAGCCATGTCAACTGCTCACCGTCAACTAGTGGGAGTGAAGCTCCAGGACAGAGCAGGAAAGCTAAATTTCCCTGCAGACTGTGTGAAGGCGATCACACCATCCACCGCTGTCCCTTCTTAGACGAGGCAAAAAGAGTCCTGGAAGATCGCCCGATTTTACAAGCGCAACTTCCTCCTGGATATCAAAGACTCCTGCCAAGTCCCTCACTAGTTGAGAACCCGGCTGACCCGCCCAGGTGGTCAGCCGAAGCACCTGTCATTGAAGATGAACCGTCTGGATCCATGCCTGACGAAAGTCAAAAGGTTGATACAGCAGTTGACCCGGTTTTGCCTTCAGAGGCTCCATCATCGAATGACACCATCACAGAGGAGAATGAAGACGACACCTTCCAAATTCTCTTCATCAGCACTGACTCTGACGATCAAGGGGGCAATGCCACCATTCCTTTATCGCAGGAAGGAAGTTCATCAGAGCGCTATCCGGCCGTATATTCGGTCCCACCACCAAGCAACCTAGTTGTGTCCTTTGACTGGAACCAACTAGGTAGACCCCGGTTGCCAGCCAGTATACCATTCAGAATTATTTGTCAAATATACAGAATGGTAATGGCTGACACTATCATTGATGAGGGGGCATCTGTGAGTATCCTTTCCTCTATTGCTTGGAAAGCGCTTGGTTCGCCAACGCTTTTACCTGAGATGAGAAATCTATCAGGTTTTGATAAAGGAACCAGTCGACCTTTAGGGATCCTGCCCAATGTGCCTATAACATTGAAAGGGAAGACCATTCAAATGAACATGATGGTCGTTCAAGGACCTTTGGATTATAACCTACTCCTTGGACGAGACTATATATATTGCATGGGAGTTGTAGTCTCCTCACTCTTTAGAGTAATGTGTTTTCCGCATGAAGGAAGAATGGTCAAGCTCGTAGACCAACTTTCGTTTCCCGGATCACGCATCGCAAATAGTCATGTGCCATCCCTAAATGGTCTATTCATGCAAGAAGTGTCTCAACCCACAGTCCGTCCTCCTGATGAGCGCGAGTAATTCGGGAGGATATGACTGGAACCCAGGGGGCATGCGTCCTGGTCTGCTTCGGCAGGAAAACTTTGGGTATAGGGTAGGTTTCCGCGGGAGAATATGACTAGTCTGTACCCCGTTCGTGGATGGAAGAGGGGTTGTTCTAGAATATAATTCTTTTGTCAAAGTTACGTGTTTGGCGCCAGAGCCATTCACCCTTGTCTATTTCGGTAGACATTGCGGAGGAAGTGTTTTGTTTGAAAGAGTAACGAGACAATCTTTGGGTAACCTGAAAGAGGTAAGCCTCTCTCGATTAAAACAAATGTTTTGGTGGAAGGGAAGTAGAGGTAACCTTGAAACTCTGTTTTATACCTGGGGGCATGCAAACCTTTCGGAGTGCAAGCAAGGGGCAACTATTTATTTTTAAAATTTTTAGGACCTCTAACCCTTTAAACTCGTAGGATTAGTCGTTTCCAAACTTGCATAAACAGAGGATGGGGAGCAAAGCTTAGTGAGATGAAGCTCCATAAAAAATAGAATCTTGATGAGACACTCTTATCTTATGACTGGGTTATCGAGCAGTTTTAGCATAAAGTTCATGCTCGTTAAAAAATAAACGCAAGATCCGAGCAGTTTTAACGCGGTCTTCATGCTCGTTAAAAAATAAATATAAGCAGTGAGCAAGAGTTTCCTCCAGTGTTTAAGCTCATTTTAAAATAAAAAATGAACCTATCCTGGTAAATAACCACTGTGATCGTAAATTTATCAGCCATAAAAGCCTTGGTCGTGTTTGCACCTGCCACCTCCATTTTTCATTTGGCCGATCGTTCACCTCCATATGATTGTTTACCCATTTTGAGGAACAGCTACGAAGAGTGATTTCACCTAGCCATCCTTGTGACACTGCCGTGATTGGAAAATTCCAACTTGTACCTGGAATCTGCTGCTATCCCTGTTCATCACTCGTTCCTCAAAAGACGAGTCTTCTTTAAGCTCTTTTCAATTGACTCGTAAAATATGAAAAGATTGCCGAGTTTTAGCCTTCCAGCTCGTTAAAGTGACCGGAAGAGCTATCCCTCCTCTAGATTTTAATCTTTTTGGACCTGAGGGATTATTGCACAAAAAGGTCGAGCGCTTGTTTTATTCGACTTGTTAAAATTATCGAAAATTCATCCCTTCTGTATTGTTTTATACTTTTTCGGACTTAAGGGATTAGATGACGAAAAAGGAATTTTGGAGTTGACTTTATGTACCTTTTCAGACTCTCTAAAAATGAAAAGGACCGAGTTATCCTTGTCGTTAGACTCGTTAAAATTATTAAATAGCGACAAACTTGTCTTTAGACGAGAACGAGTTTTACTATCGCTAGGCTCGTTAAAACATAGCGATAGTCTTGCTCGAAGGGCAGGTTATAGAACAAGCATATGTTATCCTCCTCAAGCTTGACAAAAATAAAGAGGTACTGGTCAGCAATGACTGGGGAAAAATTGGGAGAAAACTAAAGAAAACTTTGATGGTAGCAGGTCGCTCTTGAACATGACACTTTTCCTTCGTACCACAATCGGGTTGGGTTGTCTCATTCACCGGTCACATCACCATAGTCTCGCCATACCATCCATATTTGGGGTAATGCTACCGATCCATCGCATCAGTGTCGCCATATGTTCAAGAGAAGTCGTTCAGAAAGAGTCAACCGGGTCCCATCCACTACCATACATTATCCTTCATCCATTCATGACCGCCACCCTGAATCATATGTCACACATCGTTTTCACCTCCATTAAAATCATTAGCTCCGTTCCGTGTCATTGATGTGGGATTCATCGAGGCCCTCCTTTGACGGATCGCTTCTTGTCGACATCAGCTCATTATCCAAGAAGTTGATCTAGGAACAACCCCTTCAGTACTTTGAAGCTTGCATGCCTCAATGGCAAGTTTCTCACTTCCGGCGACAGGTATACATCAATGACCTTCGACCAGAAGATTTTGCGTGGTGTTCGACGCCAAGTCCTTTATTCACACCACGTGAATTGTACTGCAGTACCTTGAGGGTCATTATCATTATCGGTGATTCCTCTCGCGCTTGCTAACGGTTTACATCATTGACTGGTAATCAAGCGATGTCTTTCCATGTTCGACTCCAGCGCAATTCTCACATGGATCGACTTGTACTTAGAGTGAAGATCGAACGAGTTTGAAGACCCCGGATCTAGTTTCATCCATCCGGGCTGCGATATATATTCAAGAAAAATAAAGACATTTGACATGTACATCATTGCAGCAGATGATCATCCTACTCAAAGGATGATAATTTCGCCAAAATTATCAGTCTACCATCAGACGATCGTCTGTTCTATGTACAAAAATGAATTTATAAAGCTGAGCATGGGAATGCCCGCCTCATCTAGATCATGAAAGCAGTATGAATCATAATGTATTGTATTGTATCTTATTACAGGTCTCCTCCCAGCAAATGAATGAACTTCGGACCCTCCTGGATAAAGCATTTCACCCGATAAACGGCCTCATACTTTAGGGCGCAACTGTTATAGACATTTTTGTGCCTTGCAGCATTGAGCATGAAATGTCCATAATCTAAGGGATCCAAAGTCCCTAAACATGTTGTTCCTACCCCTAGAGGAACAAGGCCAACTAACCACAGCAATTCACAGAAGTTCTCCACCTGAAAACACTCAAAAATAATCCAATTCTGGATCATGTCAACTGCTCCACTGAGCATCTGCGCTGAATGTCAACTGCTCCACTGTCTACCTGCGTTGAATGTCAACTCCAACAAAGGCTACCTGCGCTGAGCGTAATTGGACAAGTGGCAGGCTCATTCCTCAATGTGTCAATGCCCAGGAAGCTTCCAAAATGACACTTGCATCAAGGAATTCGACTGGTGATGAGTAAGAGGTTCCAAATCTCCAAGTGGAAGCAAGAACCTCCAAGTGGACTCAAGAACTGAGAGAGGGAGAGGACACTAGTCAGATCTCAAGCTGACTCATCCTCTCTCCAAAATAACTATATATAGATCTCTCCTCCATGGGATCTAGAGGCTGGAATTTTGTTATTGCAAAGAATTGCTGTTGGTTTGAGACTGGATCATTGGGTGCTTAATGCTTTGAAGGGAGCTGAAGAAGGAATTCCATTCTGCTGGGAAGGAGATGCTGGATTGGAGCCCTATGGGTTGTATTTCTTCCTGAACCTTGTTACTTATCAATAAAGCTATCTTGGTTTGCTCCTATATACTGGTGTATTTGTATGATTGCATTAGTGTATTTGATTTACTTCTAATCCTGAATCATTTATGAATATGAGTATATGCCTTTGTGTTATGTTCTTCTCTTGTCGCAAGTAGTTGTTCTCTTGTCACAGGTAGCTGTTCTCTTGTGATCTCGTGGAATCAAGTAGCTGTTCTCTTGAGCAAGCGAGGAGGTAAGTAGCTGTGAACATCCAAAGAGAAGAGGATCTAGATCGAGGGACAAATGGAAGACAACAGTAAGTTTATTGATCTCCTCTCTTTCATATTTCATAAAGGAAGAAACCAGTGTAGCTGTATTCGTTTGTTGCTAAGGTACTGTCACACCTTAGGTGGATAGGATCGTCCTGCATATGCATTTTTCCCCACAACACTTTTGACCTCATAGGTGTCGGGGGTTGTAGGCGTCATGTGTTTCATCCATTTGAATAAAAAAAAAGAAAGCAAATAATGTGGTTGGGGTGTTGGGTTACCTAGAGCCCACAGGGGGAATAAAAACGACTCAGGAGGGCATGCGTGACCTTTGGGAGTGTGTACAAAGGAATCCTGCACTGTTGTCCATGCGAGAGGCTCTTTGACTGGAGCTAAAAGATCATTGTCAGGTGATAGCTTTAGGGTTTTAGGGAATTTATGCAAAGGACAAGGACATATGCCCAGGTAGCGAGATATGGAGGCAAGAAACGGAGACATGTGATGGTCGCGGATTGGCTCGGGAGGACATGGGATGAGCTTATGCGAAGAGGCAGGCAATTTCTTATTTCACTAATTACTTACCCTTCACCATTATACCTGATGTTCGCGTTGTAGAGTGAATAGGAGGAGACCACCTGTCGGGTGGTCCCTACCTATTACAATGAAGTGTACCATGGATTGGAAGCAGCCTTCGTCGGGTGCTAGAACGAATCTGGACCGTTTGGTGAGCGCTGGTCGTTCAACGTCGGGGCTTGCACCTATGTTAACCCTTTCGTATGTGCGTTGCTGGAGTTGCAGTTAAGTGTCAGCAGATTCGGATGGCAAGCGACCCACTCCCTAAGTTGCACAGTTTATAAGCCATGATCAAACTTCGAACCATTAGTCTGAACCTTTGATAATCACCCAAAGCTTCTCCTATTACCTCTTCCCATGCAGACCCGATATACTTAACCTTTGTGGGTTAAGGTGCTCGATACATATCTCTCTTGCCACCTTTAAAGAATATCATCTCACATCTTATCTCGGAAGAGGCCATAGTGCAAGATTGAGATAATAGGAACAACACAAGGAAATAAGATCATGGAGGGCTTGAAAATTGACTGAGTGTTCGCCAGAGTTATTCAGTGAGGCAGAGGGATATAATATACACTTTCAGAGTGTGCTCAGACATGGGAAAGCATATGTATTTCATCTCTATTCTCTGATTAATGCAATATAGATAGTAAGGGGTTTTGAAAAGTTGTTTTCCCCTAGATAAATCTATGTGCATGTGTGATATTTCCTTTTGCATGTCTATGATTCTTGTTCTAGATGGTGAATTAACTTATGTAGATCAGTAAAGTAGCTTCAAGTCTTGTGATTTAGTAAATTTCATGAGCAATATTGAATCTACACATTAATTTCTACGTTGACATCCAAGGAGATGCCATGTTTTCTCGCTTTCTTTCTTCTCACCAATCCTCGCTGATATCGCAGCCAAATTTCGTCTGCCCATCCCACTCTTTGAGTCAATATAGCAGTATAATAACACCCAAGCATTCCATGGACAAAGCACCAATTAAAGCCCCAAAAAAAGACTATACCAGTTGTTTCCAACCCCCTTGGAATATGTCTTTGCATTAGACTAGGTCATTATTCTCAATTTTTTTGGCTTTTTCCTAACAAAGCCTTAACTCACCCTTGTCTCAACTCTCCTCTTTCCCTCTGCATGCTCTGTATGTTAGGGGTGAGGGAATACCATTATCTTGCATGCTTAAGCATGCATGGGGGTGGCCATGCCCCGCCTTTCTTTAATTACCAACCTTTTTTCCATGGGGTGGCGGGCAAAGTCCCCAACCCCCCTTTAACCTTAAACAACACCCCCATTAGGAATAAATGTTTTGGATTCTTGCTTGGTGGGTGGAGATTCATTTGTGACACCATTGATGTCTATTTGTATAAGTAAAATAGTTTTAACTTTTTAGATTTAAAAATAAATTTGATACCATGTAAACGCCAACTAAACTTATAGAAAAAAATCCATTGATGCATAAAGCTTAATTTTGAGGAGGGTCATACAACCCGCATGTCACCACCCCTCTTCTACTCACATGTTGACGGTACTCGATACCGCCAACATACAAGGGGTCTCCCCGATGTGAAGTCCCGATTAGACCTCACATTATTTGGAGTAGGAACCCCATCCAAAGTATCAATTCGACCACCATAACATAAAGGTTCATCTTGGTTTCAATGGATGACATAAGATATTATATACATAGACCTTGAACAAGCAAGTAAGTTGACATTGTGAAAAAACTGATTGCAATGTGTAAAAGGAGACTTTCACGAAGGGAGAGACAAATGTGAGCCTCTAGAACGAAAGTAATAGTACTAACCTAAGAGATATACACGAAAGCATAAAGAGATTTGTTAGCAAAATAGTTCACATAGCGATGTTAAAGTGAAGACAACACACATTCGACAAGATGAATATCGAAGCCACCGAAATAGTTCAATTTCTCCAGTACATATGAACACAACATGTACCGTAAACATCCCAAGAATAGTCCTAAAAAAATTGTGATACATGCATGAAAATGTGTTGGCTCATAGAGCTTCAATATGTGAAAGATCCAAGTACACAATTACAATGATGAGACATTAGTTCCACTAGCGGAACATTAAGTCACTTCTTGCTTCTCCAAAGAATAGTGTTCTCTCGTATGCCAAGTAGAGAAGCCAATACTAGCTCTCCAAAGCTTAAGCCTCCAAAATCCCCTTGCTTGATTTATGAGGTTGCTTTTATCACAAGGGGGGTGACCTTTCATATCCCCGTGACTCTGGAATTACCCTCATGACTCTTGGACTCCCAATGTGTCTTTTGGACTTCTAAACAACTCTTGAACTTTTAATTACTTTTGGACTTTTATACAATCTTTATCCATATATGACTATGTGACTCTTCATGTTCTACATGTGACTCTTGGACTTCCACACATTTGTCCTTTCTTGAGAATACATCATTACATTCCACATGGTGTGGCAAGACACATGGATACACATTGACTATTATGATGACACTGGTACAAATTACAGCTTGATAATAATGACATGAACTTCATGATGAGGTGGCAATTGGAAGTTGTTTGCCTTGCTACTTCGTCTTGCATTGTTGATGATAGATTTGATCTATGCTTCATCTTCGTGAAAGGTCCACTTTATTTCTTGTCTTCACCCTCCAAAGGGTCTTTGATCACCATTAGAATCCTCTGAGTCAACATGCAATGTCTTCATTCTTTCTTGGTCCATGATTTGCTTCATGTCTTCATGATTCTTCTTCTTTGTGCTTCTTCTCTGCAAGTGTTCTTTGTTCATCTTCTTTACTATCTTCCTTGAGCATCACCTTGTCATGCTAAGATAGTACCCTGCTAATTAAGATCATTCATGGCAAGGAAAAATCAATGTTAAAACATCTATTATATCACTACCTATCTCATGGAATTATCAACTCACGATAGGCATGTGAGAGATTTAAAAGAAGAAGGCTTGATTAGGAGGGTGCCATAAAACTCATCAAGGCTCAGAAGAGGCCTTAAAGGTGCACTCATGCACTCAAAGAGACTAACAAATCCCAAGGGTGCACTCCGAAAAGAAAAAGGAGTGAGATTTCATGCCTTCTGCCCTTCAAGGTGCACTTAAAGAGAATAAGAGGGTGCAAGGGCGTACTCGGAAGAGACAAAGGAGTGAGGCTTAAGGCCTTTAGGCCTTCAAGGTGCACTCATGAGAACAAGAGGTGCAAGGGTGCATGCCAAAGAGATGAAGGAGAAACACTCAAGCCTTCAGGGTGCACTCATGTGCTCAAATATGGCGCAGTTCTTAGTGTCGAAGGAGTGTGCTCAAGCTTCAGGCTTTGTGATTATGCCATGCACTCAAAGGGAAGGATGAACATTCTTGCTTCATGATTTTTCCTTGCACTCTAAGGCTTCATGCTTTATGAGTGCACCATGCACTCTAAGAGAAGAATGAAGCTTCATGTTTTGTGAGTGTGCCATGCACTTGAGGAGGGCACAATTGTTCGAGTTGAAGGAGTGCGCTCATGGTCCTGAAGCGCGCTCGAGATCTTAGAGTGTGCTTTTTAAGGCAAGAAAGTCCTTGTTTGTCTAGAGTGCGCTTTTTAGAGGAGATAAAGTCCTTGTTTTTTGAAGTGCGCTTTTTCACTAAGCATTTGAAGTGTGCTCAGGTTTGGAAGGGTGAAGTTCTCTCCAACAGTGTTTACTTGTTCATCTGGAATGTGCTTTTAACTAAGCAAGACGACGCAAGGCTAGGTGACTCATCCTTAGGAATTACTAATGCATTGTGAGAGAGAATACCTTAGAAAAGACAATGCACAAGTATGGGAGGAAAGATACATCAATGAGGCTAATGAATAAGTTGCACTTATCACCTAGTAAGAGGATTAATTCCTTTAGAACTTGTGTTGGGATGAAGGACCAAGAAGAGATCTCACAATGGCCAAGTGTGGGACCAATAGAATAGGAGAAAGAAATGTGTCCTAACAAAACTCAAACATGGAACACACGCATAAATTCCATCAATACAAGCCAACAGAATGCACAGGAGTCATGAACAACAGTCGCACCTTAAAACAATAACAAAGCGATACCTATTTCTAAGACTTAGAACAGAAGTTGCGACATACGTGTCGATTGTGACCAAAAGGTGCACTAAGTTGTAGGAACATTTATGGTGCATATTCTAATGATATGTAAAGTCATGTAATGGAGAAGGGTGTGCCAAAATTAACTTTGGTGATACACAAAGGTGCAACACATGGAGGAGTGAAAACAACAAAAGCAACACCTGCGACGGGAGGAAAACATGAAGATGACACTTACGAGATGTGAATGAACTTGAAAGTGACACATGCCAGACTGAAGGTAACATGAAAATGACACTTATTAAAATGAAAGTGAGCAAAAAATATAGTCGTGAACGTAAAAGCAACACTTGTGAAAGCGATGGTGTGCAAAAGAGACAATTGAGAAAACTCATCGAAATAAAAGTACAAACACAACCAAATTAAGGGAGGCTACCGACGAAAGTGTGCATTGAATGTCATCATGAGTTGAACATCACACAAACACTGCCTTCATAGACGGTGCTATGCCTGTTCAAGCTTGCATAAAGGAAGTGTTCTCATGAACTCATCAAAGACTGTGCATGTGAATGCAAGTGACTTGATAGTTTGAGACTAGGGAGAAGACTTAAATGTTTTTATAACATAAAACGATCACGAAGTAACCATAAAGTGACAGGTTGTAAGATACTCAGCAGGATCCGAAATTAAAGTGTGAGCAAAAATTTTGAGGGTGTTGATCAAAGTGACAACACTTGGCGACACACTGGTATAACTCCAACTTCTCTATTTATGTTTAATTTTGTAAGTGCAAGGTCTTAGTCCTTTGGGAAGTATTGATTTTCCATACAGATTACCCTCATTTTGATACTTATCTCGGTTAAAGATATATCCCCCTCTATTATTTTCTTAGCTTGAAACATATTAATATAAAACTAGTCACAACTCAATTGTTTCAATAGGGGAGAAGGATAGTAAGTATATCAAGTTTTTAAACATATCCCTCGGTGTTGCTCTGCTACCAACGAGTCTGAACAGTGCCTCGACGAAGTCACCTCAAGAGAACACAAGCACCGCTTCGTTGCAAGTAAGCCTGGATAATACCCAAGTGAAGTTGTTTTCTTCACCTCTCTACACAGGAAGCCTTTCTCTTATTTCACCCTTTATTTATTTTAATTACAGAACTGTGCTTAGGCACTTATTTGTTTACCATGGTGGAAGAAGTATCCTGACTTATTGATAGCAAGAGTTGTTGCGTGTTTTAAAGTTTTTATCCTTTCCCTTCTCTACTCGATTGGGTCGACAAGTCAAAACATGATTCAATACAAGGTTGAGTGAGAATGAAGGTGCTAACAAAGATATGGGCTTCATAGTTTGACCAAAGGCTTTCTGTCAAGAACGAATTGTATTTTTCGTTCAGACGTCATTGACTTTAAAGATATACAAACCCAAAATAGAGAAGAGGTAATAGATTAGCCAAGCATTGTTCCTCATTGCAATTTCCCTTTTCATGTATTTCCACATTGTATTTTTTGATCCAAACAAAAACATATTTCATGCAAAACTTGTTAAGAAAACACAAAAGGAAATACAAAACCAAAACCAAAAAGTAGAAACAAGAGACAAAGCAAATGGAGGTTGAATGCAAAAACATCATACGAACACAAAAAAATGCAAAGACTGGTTGGAGAGCAGGAAAGAAGGTGAATGTAATGCAAAGGAAACTAAATGCAACTAAGCCTACTCCTAACCTAACCAGCTAGAAGGTCAGGGCTAAATGTAGTGATATTTCCAATGAAGCCAACGTAGATTCTCCTGACCTGCAATCACAAAGATACGAGCAATGAAAACCAATATATAATAATGTGCAAAAGAAAAGACAAGAACTTGAAAACCTTGCACATATGATAGAAGGTATTTATTAAAGGAAGGAAGGTGTCATATCACCTGACTTTACCCAACCTGCAACCTTACCTTTTTTATAATAGTAACAATGAAACAAACCTAGAAAGCTTCTTATGAATGCACTTGCATCCGTTTTGTCTTTCTTAGCAAGCATCAATAAAAAATCGAAACTTGTTTCTAGCAAATGGGCTTGCTAAGTAAGATGCCTCCAACTAATTATAGATTGGATCTTAAAATTCAAAACATTCCTCTTGATGAACCTGAAACCATTGAGAGAAAGAATTTTCAATTAATGGTGTGGAATCATGATGAGAATCTTGCAAGGGAAAATAAATATGATCATATTCGAAAATCTTGTCAAGATAGTGAGGACTTGACATAACCATCAGCGGAGGCTGAAGTGCCTCAACTGCTTGACAAGTATCTGCATATTGAAATGATAAATCATAAGGATCAATCGATTCAAAACAAGTATCATGAGATATACTAGTGGGAACATGATACATTGAATAACAATTGTCATGATCACATAAATCGATTAAGGTGGAAGATTCTCAGTTATGGAGGATGAAGATAAATCAGTTTGAATTCGACTCAACAAATAACACCCGCATTTATTGAAGAGGATTTCTAGTTCCATGAAGAAAATAATGAGTATCAAAATATTCACAAGAATGATTGGGAGTTGATTACTTTCAAAGGAATGTGATAGGTATGAATCCTTTTGCCAAAAATAATTTCCAGAATGATGAACTTCATAGCTCTGTTCATTTATGAAAGGTATGCATTCCAAACTTGAGTTTAATATAAGAGATTTGCATGAAGATAAATAAATTGAAATAATATCTTCAATGTGACTGGAGACCAAATCTTGAAAGTTAGAAAAATTGCGTATGAAATACCAAACATCTTTCAAGAAGGCATTTACATTCAGTGAAACCATGCAAAGAAAATAATTTTGTGAGAATATCCAAATATGATTTAGTTCAGGGGCATTACTAGAGTCTCATGAACCTGGCATAATCATCACCGAAAGTTGAAGTGCCTTGACTTGAGCCTCGAGACTTTCAAGAACCGTAAAATTGCATTTTTAGGGTTGAATCAGATTATGCATGGTGTGTGGACAACTACTACTAGTAATTTTGACTATATCACTACTATCCAGATGGAAGCCATCTACATCACTGATTTGGTCAGAACTTACATCTTCAACAAACAAATTACTCAAGTCATAAGGTTCTTCTAATTGCACATCCAAAGATGGATAGATTGAACAAATCTCATGAGTAACTTGAATGGAAGACTTTTCTTCATGCAAACTTAAAAATGATAAGGGATGGAAAGGATACTCAATGATTTATTTACTTTCCTCTTCATCATGAATGATATCACTACCATGTGTCAATTCAAAATCCAACTCATTAGATGGAGTATCTCCATCACAAGTTAATGCCTTACAAAAGGTGGAACACAAGGGATAGTGAGGTGAAGAGGGAGTTCTAATAAGAACATCTTCTTTAACCAAATTAGATTCAAGATCTAAATCTTTTGAAACAAATTTCTCTTGAAAAACATAAATATCAACAGGTGCACTAGGGAAACCATCATTATATACAATAACGCAGTCAAAATCAACATAATGAAGGTTGTCCAAGAAGATTGATTAGGTAAATCAATTTCATTTAATACATCACCAAGATTGTTAGATTCAACATCAACCAAGGATGAGAGATCTAAAGAATCCTCACCTTGTTTCTCCTCTACGTGTGAAATGTGACTACCTTGCTCTTGATCAATACTTGGATTTGGAAGAGGCTAATCAAGCAGATCAAGGGGCAAGATATTATGAGAATTAGATGATAGAGGAGGAAAAGAATCAAAATCAGATTCAAGACTAAAGTTATGAGTGTTAATAACATTTTATGGAATGGAGGGATTAATCTTCACCATAGGCTTCATGAACCATTCCAAATTATCCTCAGTCAGATCAGGATCATGGGAAATGGATGATGGTTGAGAAGATGGATTAGGAATTTGATTTGTAGATTTCCCAACTTCAACATTATCAAAAGGAGGCACCCAAATTGGTACTGGAAAAGGAGGACAAAGAACAAAAGGAATAATATGCTCCTCCTCTGAGATTGGGGGTGTCTCATAATTTATGAAAGTTGGGAGAACATGAACATTTGTGGGTTTAGATTCACACTAGTTCAAAGAGATCTGAACCAAATGTTCAAACTTTTGTTTAAAGAAATCAAAATCCATATCTTCTTCAGGGAACTCACAACATAAGTGAAGGAATCTATTAACAAAATCATCAATTGATTCATTATGTTCCATTCTAAGATGATTGATTCTTTTGTGAACATCTCGGTAATCATACCTATCAAACTTTTGATGAAGCTCCATAAGGAATTGGCGAAAATAATGTATGGAGTCAGATGGTAAGGTATAACACCATCGATTAACACAACCTTCAAGAGTGAGGGTGAATAGAATACACATAAAATCTTCATCATCGATTTCATGAGTTTACAAAACCCAAGAAAATAATTTATATGACTGGATAAAACCATACCACCCTTGCCTTTAAACTTGAATTGAGACAAGGCATGAATGAGTTCCATAGAGATTGAAAGTTTACGAGGAGGTAAGTTATAAAAACACTCTGGGATTATGATATGGGAAAGATCCATTTAAGATAACATATTCAAAATAGACTCAATGAGCACAACTTGTCATTTGGCCTTCCTTCTAGCGCCAAAATGTTGACAGCGCTGGATACCGCCAACATACAAGGGGTCTCCCCGATGTGAAGTCCCAACTAGACCTCAAATCGTTTGAATTAGGATCCCCATATAGAGTATCGAACCAACCATCATAACATAAAGGTTCATCTTGGTTTCAACATATGACATAAGATATTATATACATATACCTTCAACAAGCAAGTAAGTTGACATTGTGAAAAACTGATTGCAATGTGTAAAAGGAGACTTTCACGAGGGGAGAGACAAAAGTGAGCCTCTAGAAGGAAAGTAATAATACTAACCTAAGAGAGACACAAGGGAGCATCAAAATATTCTTTAGAAAAATAGTTCACATAATGATGTTAAATTGACAACACACATTCAACAAGATGAATATCGAAGCCATCAAAATAGTTCAATTTCTCTAGTTCATTTGAACACAACAGATACCATAAACATCCCAAGAATAGTCCTAAAACATTTACAATAAATTCATGAAAATGCTTGGCTCATAGAGCTTCAATTAGGTGAAAGATCCAAGTACACAGTTACGATGATGAGACACTAGTTCCAATAATGGAACATTAAGTCACTTCTTGCTTCTCCAAAGAATAGTTTTCTCTCCTATGCCAAGTAGACAAGCCAAGACTAGCTCTCCAAAGCTTAAGCCTCCAAAATCCCTTTGTTTGATTTATGAGGTTGATTTTGTAACAAGGGGGATGACCTTTCATATCCTCGTGACTCTTGAATTACCCTCATGACTCTTGGACTCCCAATGTGTCTTTTGGACTTCTAAACAACTCTGGAGCTTCTAATGACTTTTGGAATTTTATACAATCTTTGTCCATATATGACTATGTGACTCTTCATGTTCCACATATTACTCTTAGACTTCCACACATTACATTTTGTCCTTTCTTGAGAATACATCATTACATTCCACATGATGTGGGAAGATACATGGACACACATTGACTATTATGATGACACTGATACAAATTACAACTTGAAAATGATGACATGAACTTCATGATGAGGTGGCAATTCCAAGTTGTATTCCTTGTTGCTTTGTCTTGCATTGTCGATGATAGATCTTATATATGATTCATCTTCATGAAAGGGCCACTTTGTTGCTCGTCTTCACCCTCCAAAGGGTCTTTAGTTGCTATCAGAATCCTCTAAGTCATCATGCAATGTCTTCTTTTTATCTTGGTCCATCATTTGCGTCATGTCTTCATGATTGTTCTTCTTTATGCTTCTTCTCTGCAACTGTTATTTGTCCAACTTATTTATTATCTTCCTTGAGCATCACCTTATCATGTTAAGATAATACCTTGCTAACGAAGATCATTCATGGTAAGGAAAAATCAATTTTAAAATGTCTATTCTATCACTACCTAGCTCATGGAATGATCAACTCATGATAGGCCCGTGAAAGGGTTAAAAGAAGAAGGCTTGATTAGGGGGCGCAATCAAACTCATCAAGGCTAACAAGAGGTCTTCAAGGTGCGCTTGTGCGCTCAAGCAAGAGAGAGAGAACACCAAGAGTGCACTCTGAAGAGATGAAGGAGTGATTCTTTAGGCCTTCAAGGTGTTCTCATGCACTCAAAGAGACTAAGAAAGGATAAGGACACACTTCGAAGAGACGAAGGAGTGAGGTTTCAGGCCTTTAGGCCTTCAAGGTGTGCTCATGCACTCAAAGAGAATAAGAGGGTGCAAGGGTGCACTCCCGCGAACAGATGGGGTGAGGCTTCAAGCCTTCGAGGTGTGCTTATGAGAATAAGGAGGTACAAGGGCGCATGCCAAAGCGATGAAGGAGAAACACTCAAGCCTTCAGGATGCGCTCATGCGCTCAAGGATGGTGCAGTTCTTCATGTTGAAGGAGTGCGCTCAAGATTTAGGCTTCGTGATTATGCCATGCGCTCAAAGGGGATGATGAAGCTTCGTGCTTCATGATTGTGCCTTGCACTCTAAGGCTTCATGTTTTATGAGTGTGCCATGCGCTAAAGGAGGGAAATTCTTTGAAGGAGTGCGCTAATGGTCCCGAAGTGCGCAATAAGGTCCTTACTTGTCTAGAGTGCACTCTTTAGAGGAGAAAGGGTACTTGTTCTTATGGAGTGCTCTTTTTCATTGAGAGTTTGAAGTGCACTTCATTGTTTTGAATTGCACTCAATATTAGAAAGGGCACAATTATTTCCAATAGTGTCTACTTGTTCATCTGTAATGCACTTTTCACTGAAGGAGGCGGCGCAATGCTAGGTGACTTATCCTTAGGAAGTACTAATGCATTGTGAGAGCGAGGAGACATTAGAAAAGACTTAGTGCACAAGTACAGGAGGAAAGATATGTCAATGAGGCTCATGAATAAGTTGTGCTTATCACCTAGTAAGATGATTAATTCCTTTAGAACTTTCGTTGGGATGAAAGACCAAGAATAGCTCTCACAATGGCTAAGTGTGGGACCAACAAAGTAGGAGAAAGAAATGTGTCCTAGCACGATTCAAACATGGAACAAACACGTAAATTCCGTTAATACAAACCAACAGAATGCACATGAGTCATGAACAATAGTCACACCTTACTACAACAACAACAAAGCTACACCTATTGCTAAGTGCAACAATGGAAACAACACATTAAAACACTTAGAACACAGTTACGACATAAGTGCCGACTGTGACCAAAAGGTGTGCTGATTTGTAGGAATGTGTCTAGTGCATATTCTAATGATATTTAAGGCCATGTAATGCAGAAGGGTGCACTAGAACTAACTTTGGTGATACACAAAGGTACGACACATGCAAGAGTGAAAACAACAAAAAAGACACTTGTGATAGGAGGTAAACATGAAAGTGACACTTTCAAGATGAAAACGAACTTGAAAGTGACACATGCTAAAGCAAGATAACATGAAAATGACATTTATTAAAATCAAAGCAAGCAAAAGTGACAACCGTGAATATAAAAGCAACACTTGGGAAAGCGATAATGCGCAAATGAGATAATTGACAAAACTCTCCGAAATTAAAGTACAAACACAACCAAAGTGAGGGAGACTGTCGATGAAAGCGCACACTGACTGTTGTCATGAGTTGAAAATCACATAGACTCTTCCTTGATGGATGGTGCTATGCATGTTTAAGCTTGCATAAAGGAAGTGTTCTCATGAACTTATCGAAGGTTGTGCAAGTGACTTGACAGTTTGAAATTAGGAAGAAGACTTAAATGCTTTTCAAAACATCAAATCACCATGGAGTAACCATAGAGCGACAAATCGTAATATACTCAATAGGCTCCAAAATTCAAGTGTGAGCAAAATTTTGGAGGGTGTTGATTACAGCGACAACACCACATGATGTGACTCTATTAACGATAGGAAAGCAATCCCTAATGATAAACACTTTGATATTTCTCAATCAAGGTCCAAGTCATTGTAATGAGCCCTTGTGAATTTATGTCCTTTGATATCATTAAATCCTTTACCTTCATGTACATCCATCTTGCACATATGTATGAGACAATATCGTGAATCCTTCATGGGTATAACTAAATTGCGTACCCGTGGAGTCATGCTATGTCATTTGTTGTAGGTACATGTGTTTGGGTTTATTAGAATTTGCCTCAACAGGGGTTATAACTTTCACCTCACAGTCAAAAATCATTTTACCATGTATTAAATCATCGAATTTTGTAAGATAACCTAATTTTTTTCAACTATAATTTATTCGACATTGTTTAAACATGTTATGTTTTAGAGTTTTTTACCGAAATCCAACAATTTTTTTTGCCAAATATTATTTTTTGTTCTTATTTAAAATGGGTTTTATACTGCATATATGGATTCAACACCTTGAAAAACATCTAGGGCACTTAGATTGTGGAGAGTTTACAACTCAAAATTGTGATTCCAAGAAATCGCTACCAGATTCTAAACATATTAGACCATAAAATATGTGATAAAACCTTCCAAAACGTAGAACAAATAGACTATGATAATTTATTTATGGATTTATTTAGATCAAATTAGAATTTTCAAGATTAATCTTCCCATTTTTTATTGGATGCACATAATTGATGTGACTAAATAACTCTTGAAGGAGGGCTATTTCTTTTTCATATTTGTTAGACATTTAAATTAGTTTTAAAAAAGAAAACAGTTAAATTATTTAATTAGGTGGATGGATGGCTTTGACACAGAAATAGAGGGTTGTAATATTAAATCAAGCCACAAAATTGTAGTTGATGTTGGTGTTGCAGTCCATGCCACCTCTTTCGATGAGTGATCCAGTCGAATCTTCTCGGTCTTGTTGTCTCCTCACCACCTAGTACTGTTCTCAATCTTGCCATCTTCTTACCAGCTAGCATTGTTGATATTTACACTCAACTCCCCATGCTTGAAATTGTGTTATAACAAATAACTATAAAACCATGTATATGAGCCAACCACTAATCTAGCCTAATTTCTCAATTTCAATTCTAACCCTCGCCTTTGTCACATGAGCACGCACTGCTTTCATTTATAGTGCCATAACTAACTTTCCCAACCAACCACTCAGTTTCCTAATAGAACGTCTAGAGTAGTTAACCCGATATTTAGCTAGAAAGAAAAAGCTCAATGAAGAACAAGCACAAAGAAATAAGAAAATTCGATGTATTTGTGTTTTTGTTTGACTAAGGGTCCCAAAAACACCTTCCTTGCAGCTGGTTGTTTCCTACAAGGAGCATACAAACAATTGGATGATGTTAGTGTTGAAACAAGAACCAACAATGCACAAGCAAGATTAAACTAAAACTAAAGTAAACAACATGAAACAAGCTTAATGAAGCAAAAACACATCAACAAAGGTATAGGAACATGATCCTCTTTATTGATTGTTGGTGGTGGAAGAGTTACAAATAAGATATCAAAACACTTGAAGAGAGTTGCTTGAGCAATGGTGCTCAAGAGCTCTTAGCAAGGATTTCCCTTCTTCAATCTCCTTTGCAAACTCCTTCTCTCTCAAAGAAGCAAAGATAACTCTCAATAGTGGTAGAATCCTCTCAACAATGGAATGCAAGATTGCTTGGGAGAAATTTTGCCAACGTAACAATGCATAAACTTCTTCTCCCTTATTCGTCTTCCAATGCCTTGTATATATAGAATTTGAACTCCTCTTTCCCTCCCTTGGCTCATCAATGAGAAAATGACTTGAGAGAAGGACAAGAGGATTCCTTTAAGGGATGCATATCTCCAAATCAGCTTGAAATTGGTTGTCCTTGGGTAGTACTTTTTAGGGAAGCGTGGCTCAAATCACATGGAGTGGTCTCGAACTACTGACTAGGCTTTGGGCGACCCTTGTGACTATCAAAAGGAAAATTCACGAGGTATTGATTTTGTGTCTTTGAAGCACTCGTGAGGGTTGATATTTTTAATTGGACTTTGGAAACCTTTTTTATTTTCATGTTGTTTTCAGCTAGAAAAGATTCACCCATACATGTTGGTGTCTGACTTTGGATGTCATCTGACTTGTACACTTGTTTTTACAATTTTTCCATATTAATAATTCCATCCTAATGTATGAGGTAAAGAGCAAGCATATAGCTAAAATAAATAATGTTTTGTTGTTTTATTGATGGGTCTTACATGATTTTTGAGAGAGGGGAGATTACAACGAAGATGATTGGGGAGAGGTCCTTGACTAAGTTGAAATAAAACCATGCTATGAAGAAATTATAATAAAAAAGTGTTTATACGAGACGGGCTTGTCCCATGATCATTGTAATGACTAGGACTGAAGTATTACAAACATGTGGGAAAGGTCCTATCAAGCCAACGGTGAAATGACTAACATGCTGCTAGCTGAAGAAGATAACTGCTTTTGCTTTATGGGACGTCTCTGACAAACAGGATGAAATAGGTTCCCCCATGCATCTGATATAAGGCACTGTTGAAAGATGTGCAATGGGATGCATGGGTCTTCGACTAAATGAGAGAAATGCAATGACCATTGTGTACAATACTAACCTGACATGAAAACTTATGCTAAGGTCGAATGCCAGGGAGACCGATGACATCATTGGGCAAATAATGGTTCCCACTATGCCACTCGAGATTGTCCCTATAAGGTGGGAGTAACCAAGGTAATTCTTCGATGGGTGTTGATGTTGACATAATGAACCGCTAACTGCCCAAAAGATGATTATGGGAAATTCAAGTGAAATTGGAACATACATTTTCAATAGGATGGGACCATAGATATGATGGCAAGAGTTGAAAGTATGTGCGAGATACTGAAAACTTGTCTGAGGTTGGAGCATGGATGCAAGTGGCGGTAGTCAAAACAATAGTGCCGAGGTAGATTCCCCTAGAGTTAGTAGGACGTCCAAGTGGGGTAAATGTTCATTATAACTTTCATGGTATGGTATGAGAAAATGGTGATCAATGGGATGTGTATGATATGGGTAAAAAGCAAGTTCCAACCAAGGGCGACTTAGGATTTCCTTCAGGTAACTGATGCAAAAAAAAAAAAAACAGGTGAGAATCTTGTTCCTTTAAAAAATATTTGTACACTTGCCAAAAGTATTTAAAAGTAGTTTGGGATGTACAAAAACAGAGACTGGTGCCCCAAGAAAACGGTGGCCTATGTGATGACGTAGGCAGGATTTTTTCTAAGGGTAGGGGCCCCATTGGTTGGTCTCAGTGTAAGGTGGATGAGGTGAATGTAATGATGGAAATGGTGTACTGCAATATGGATGAATGGTAGGAAAAATGTAGAATACAAGGGTGCATTCAATTGAATTCGATTGTAAACAAGAATAGTGGCCCGAGAGTGGAGTTGGTAGGCAATGAGAAAAGAAGAGAAGTATGAGGCTGATCTTCTAGACATGTGTATGAAATGTAATTGGAGTCTGGGGGAATGGTCATTGATACCAATAATGTGAAGGGAACTATGAAGTGGGATGATCCATGTGGGTGAAGCTCTATCGACTGACGTGGACGTTTACCATGTGCAATTGGAAGGTGATGGTAAACATGGTCGATATGGTGGACCCTATGGTTTATTGCAAAGAAATGATGTGAGGATATGCAAAGATTTGAAGGAAACCTATCATACTAAGTGAAGAATGATATCCTAACTGTCAATTGGCACTGGGGGAATGAGTTTACTAAGAAGCTGCTGGGAACTTGCAACTTCAAAAGCCAACACCCCAAGTGAAAACATCTTTATGTAACAATATGCAAACTCGAGCATACTAAAAAAAGATGTATTGAAAAACACGAAAAGGCACACCTGATGGGTACTTTGAAATGTTAGACAAGCCCAAAAATGAGAATGCTTTCTAAATGGAATAAAGGGTACCATATTTCCACCTTATTTGTGGTCGTTGACGTGTACTCTAGAGTGGATCCCATGAATTGCTTCTGCTATTGCGGTCAGCCAGTGTACCTAGGTTGTGCGTGAGCAGAGACAGATTAGTCGCCTTGACACCCCCTTTGTGAATTCAATAGTCAAGGGTATATAGGCCATACAATGTGCCATGTACTAGCCTTTTTAGGGAAAGTTCTCAAAACTCGCGTAGGTGACTGCCTAACATTCGTGCATGTTGCTCAAGTTTATGGATCTAAGATGCGAGATGCACATGTTTTGGGGAAAACAATCACGTGAGTGTTGTAACTTTTGGAAAAATGACTATGAGATCCTTTGGGTGAGGGCCTCGTGGGTAAGACATGAGTAGTCACACGATGAGTGCCACTGTGGGGAAAAAGTCTCGCGATAAGCATGACTGCAGGAAAAACAACTATGAAGCCTTCTAGAAGAGGTCCTAATAGGTATTGGGTGGACAGTCGCACAATGAACATGACTATCGGGATAACAAGTGCGAGACACCCGCATGTCTATTTTGGAAATAGACGCACGAGTTGCCAAAAGTGAAATTTTTGGTATTTGGGTTGATTTTTGTTTTGTTTGAGATAACTAACCATTTTGGGGTCATGCGTTGTGTAAGATGGTGTTGTGGCGAGAGGGGGATTGACCCAAATTACGCACAACATTGGTTGTTGATGCTCATGAATGAGCTTAACTAGTGATCTATTGTTTAATGTTAGTTTTGTTGTGCTAATTTCAACTTCGGAATTAAAAACAATTATTTATCATTTGCTTAATGTGCATAGGTTTCCTTTATGGTGTTTGTGAATGAACATGTAATTTTATGTCAAATTCATGAGCAAAATAGGATGAAAGTAAAGTGTTGAACAACAACAAACAAATGTACAACAAAACATCAAAATGAACACTTAACACAATGTTTTGATAAAGGATTTCACCCCTCCTCGACTATATCTTCTTGGTCCAACTTCCATGGCTTGGGCCTCTATATTAGCTCAAAATGGCAAAAAATGTTGTTTACAATGCTCTACTGCTCCTGAAACCTGCTTCATTATGCTCAAAACATCCAAATAATCTAGGAATGCCTTTCCTGATCCAAATTTGGTCAAATTTTGCAAAAGTTATGGCAAAATCAATTTCTCTTAGTAAAACTCCAGTAAAACTGGAGGAACTCCAATTAACTCCGCTAAAACTAGAGGAATCCCCGAATTTGTCAGATCCACTAACTTCTCCGCTAAACTAAATTGGAGGTAAATTAAGTGATAAGTGAGGATTAATTATGGTTAATGGTGGTTAGGCGCATTAAGCGCGTTTAATGGCGTGATTTTTGGTTAACTGTTAACCAACGATTAAGTGGAGTGATCACATGGGACAGGGCTGGCCCTCTCCTCCCCCCAAAAGTTAAACAACAAATACAAACGGAAACCATAATTTATTAAGATCCAATGCGCGGGTGTAATTGTATGTCGTGGAGCTTGTGTGCGCGAGGTCGCAGGTTTGACTCCGCTGACCCGCCCATAAATTTTGCCACTGCATATTGACCAATTGCAATGTGCCACTTGGCGAAACCACATTGGACATTAATGAACCTTGACCTGTCTAGTCACCTGCCATGTCAGCAGTACACACTGCCAATTGTGCAGTGATTTTTTTTTTTGGCAAAGCGGACAGAATGCGATATCTTCCTCATACGAGCTCAGTTTTGAATGAAATGAATTGCGTCAGGATCGTATCACCCAAACAAACGTAGTTGTTCATGTTTTGAGCGATTCTGAGAGCTTTAATTTTTGAGCTAAATATTGATCACTTGATCAACTAGTGAGGTGGGGGTTGTTGAAGTATCTTCATAACCCCTTGTTGAGGTCGTAGGAGAACTTCCTATGCTTTGTGATTAGACAGTGACAGCCTGTGGGGTAGGTGTTTGATATTAGGGGGACAAAGTTGGCATTCACCATTGAGGTGGATGTTTACTTCGTGATATGATTGGTACCTCAGGGTGAGGTGCTACTGACTGAGCTCTCTCATGGAGGGCCTGGGTTGATGGCCTATGCTGACCAGTACTACAAGGTGGATGAATTTGATGTAGGGAACATCCAAATTGCCTTTATCTTTGATTTGGAAATCCGAGAAACGACATCTATGATTGTGCACCTTGTGGGGTCAATGGCCCCAAATCGTATCACAAGTATTAAAATCGCTATACTAGAGAGGGTGTGGGCAGGCACCTTTCTCGATTAGGGTGGTTTGCTCTACCAAAGAAAGGTGATGTAGCTCACGCATGTGTTCCACAGGGAAATGATTGTCTTCCTCTATGGGAGTGTTCTCTACCACATTCTTTATGAGAGGGAGGTGATGTTGCAACTGGTTATAATGGTGGCCCCTAGGCCACTGAGGGATCCACTGATCTGGTGATGGGTCCCATTAGTACACGAAGTAGGTGGGCGGGGGGTAGGGCGATACTGGATGCCCATAGCCGAGGGTTGGTTTTTGTCCAACACTTAATTGAATCTATAGTTTCCTTATGGTGGTATTGACTTCAAGGGAGATCTTGATATGGGATTTCCCCCAAGTGACACTTGGGGCCCAGCAAGTATGTGAGTATATTTTGTGCATTTTATGATTTGTACATGTCTTGATTTATGATGGATATTGTATTTGATACAATGCGTGTTTTTTGTAGATGTTGAGCTGCGTGGGCGCCCTCTGGGTAGATTCGTGGAGATAAGGCAGATCAAGGACAACATAGTGGGGTTGGCATTGCTATAGGGCAACGATGTTGGCAAGAGGGAAGAGCAGAGGAGCTCCCAATGTAGAGGGAACTACTGAAGATAGCTGCTCTGCCAAAGAGAGGAGAGATTACAGATCTCTAGGGAGAGATCGAGAGGCTGCGAGCCCTTCCAAAGGCTGTTGAGTAAATGGAGTAGGATACACGACAATGATTGTCACAATAACTGATGGGTATGCTCGATGTTGAATGGGTGATGTTAGGAGATGATGTATCAAGAGGATGATGGCACCAGATAGGGCATGGCGCCCAAATCTCTGCCAGGTAGTAGTGGTAGTGGCCACCACGTGAATGATTTTGGTTCTAGGGTAGGGGGCGGTAAGAGGACCTCCAACAGGTGGTGTAGGAGGTGATGAGACCAGACCATAGATGTATGACATGATGTACCAGGGGAAACACCCATTATGAGGATGCTCCCCTTTTTTGGATGGCTAATTTTTCTGGCGAAGACCAACTGATGTACTATATTTTTTGGATTATATGTGTGTGTGTGTGTGTGTGAGCAATTTTTTGTGGCATTCATGATGTGTTTTAATGTGTGATGCTCTTATACATGTGATGTACTTGCATTTTATTGATGGATGCATTCAGTGTATTTTATATGTCTCGGTGATGATCTACATGTGATGCTTGTCAATCTAGGATTTTATTAGTGATTTGGTCCACAATACGATTTTGACTTCTTGGTATGTGTAAATGTGACATGGTCAAAACCACATACTAATTATTGTGCATGTAGGAATTTCCGATAAAAGGAAAGGAACACATACCTTGAAGGTTATGTTCAACTGCGATACAACGAGCTGGGAATCGAGGAAAACATGCACATGATTGATACCTAACTAGGAGGCATCGGCCAAGAGGCCTATGAAAGTGTCATATTCTGCTTGATTATTATTGGCTAGCCCAATGCAAAGTCCATTTTGGTGGAGAATCATATGATTAGGAGAATATATCATTCAGGATGTTGTTGCAAGATTTTACGACCATTGAGAAGCACCGTCAACAAACTGATTGCGGTAAGTTGTCGAATGATCCATCTATAACACATGATGAGAGTATGGTTTTTAGAGTACATCCATGATGAGGTGATCATCATAAAAAATAAGTCAAGGTGCATGCATTTACATCATAAGGCTTAACTGAGGATTAAGGGAAGATTTTTTTAAGGTAGAGCCCGTTGACGGGGTCCTTGAGGCATGTCCCATCTGGCTCCATTAGCACATAGGCGCCCTTTAACATGCAATGTTTGACAATGTAAGGTCCTTTCCACAGGGTTTCGAACTTTCCAGGTCCTAGGGCTTCCTTGGAAATGTCATACCAAAGTACAAGATATCCCTCATTGAATGAGCGAGGAGTGGCATTGCGATTGAATGAGGCTTTGGTTCTCTTTTTATGGGCTTCGTTGTGCTGGGGGGATTCTTGTTTACTTTTGTCGATGTATTATAGTTGTAAGAGCCATTGTTCTAGTAGTGAAGTGTTTGGGAGAAGCTCAACTATCGTGTGTAAAGTAGGGATCTCACACTTTATGGGTAGTACGAATTCAACACCATATACCAGGTGGAAAGGAGTAAAGCTTGTAGATGTTTTGATTAATGTGCAGTATGCCCACAAGGCAGAAAAGAACATGTGATGCTAGTTGTTTTTGTGCTTGTTCACCATATGTTGCAACATCATCTTAAGGTCTTTGTTGATAGCTTCTACCACGTCGTTAGACTAGGGGTAGTATGGAGAAACAAACCCATGTGAGAAGCCAAGGAGTTGGGATAATTCTTGGAAAATCTTGTTCTTGAAGTGTTTACCTTGATTTGAGACTAACTCCTTAGCAATGCCAAATTGCGTGATGACGTGGTTAAAGAAAAAGCGTGTGGTAGTATTGATAGTGTTGTTGAATGTGGGCATGGCTTTGGCCCACTTGGTAAAGTGGTCGATGACAACTACTATGTATTTGTGGCCATTTTGAGATGGTGGATTGCAAATGATGAAATCAATGCCCCATTTGCAAAAAATACCAACGACGTTGAGCAGATGTAGGGGATTTGGAGGAGCTCGGGCTTTATGGGCTTATATCTAACAACGTTCACGCCTTTTGACCACTTTAATACAATCGCATAAAAGAGTGGGCCAAGAGTAGTCAGCAAGAAGGATCTTTTGGGTAGTGGCCATCCCTGAGTGGTGGTCATCATAGGCTTCGCTATGGCGTTCATTTAAAACCTGCTCGACTTCCTCGATGGTAAGGCATTGACAAAGAATGGTGTTGATGCCTCTACGGTAGAGAATGTCTCCAATAAGGAGATATATATGGCCTTGGTGGTGAATGCGCCAATGATAATCATGAGTAAGTTGAGGGTGGAACTTATAATTTCAGAGGAAGAGGAGTATGTCACCATAATGGGGGTCGTTTGTGGATATAACAAATAGGCAATCATCCTAGAGAGAATCATTTACAGTGGACCCTTGGGATTCCAAGGGGAGATCTGTGATGAACTATGCAAGAATAAGAGCTTTCTTGCTCTTGGGGGGAGCAAACTGAAGATCGAATTCATAATTCAGCGCGTGAGAAAGTATCACTTGGGGTTGATAGTTGCGATGATAGTGGTAGCCCTCAAAATAGTGTAGTGTCAGAGCTTTTGGACTGCATGTATGAGGCATACGGTTGTTTTTTCCGTTGGCTCATATTTCAAAGTAGGACCAAAGAGGTCCTTGCTGACATAGTAGATGACGTGCTCTCTATTGTCATTACCTTCTTGGACTAGTACCCCTATTATGGCTACATCTAAGGATGAGAGGTAGAGAATATAGTCCTTGGTATGGTCAGATGGGCTAACCAGTGGTGCCTGTGACAATGTGTCTTTTAAGGCCTCAAATGATTTTTGGGCCTGTTAATCCCATTGGAAGGGGATACCCTAATGCAGAGACGCAAAAAGACATGCACACATGTGGCATCGTCGAGAAAAAGCGTTGTAAGAAGTTGGCCTTACCTTGTAAGCTTTGTAACAACTTTAAAGTTTTAGGTGGTGGGATCTCTCAAATGGCCTTAACCTTCAAAGGGTAGACTTTAATGCCTTGTTGGGAGACTATGAATCCCAACAATCTTCCGACGATAATGCGAAAGACACACTTAAGGGGGTTCAAGTAGCGGTTATATTATCGACACCTCTGAAAAAACCAATCAAATATATTCCATATGGTCTAAGGGCTTTTTGGAACAAACTGTGAGGTCGTCCAAATAGGTTAGAATGAGATGAGTCAAATCGTGAAAGATATAGTTCATGCCTCGTTGGAAAGTGGCTCTAGTGTTTTTAAGGCCAAAGGGCATAACATGGTAGGTGAAAGTACCCCATGGGGTTGTGAAGGTTGTTTTATACTGATCTGTGTGGCAGATTTGGATCTTGTTATATCTTGAGAAGTCGTCCATGAAGGACAAGGTTTCGTGCCCAACACATGCATTGATAACTTGGTTGATGAAGGGTGTAGGATATTTGTCCTTGGGACATGCTTTGTTTAAATCCCAGAAATCAGTACAAACGCTAATGGTGCCCTATTTTTTCATGACGGGTACAGGGTTAGAAACCCATGATGTGTAAGCGTTGGGGTAGATAACACTGACTTTATGAAGCTTATCGATTTCTTACCGAATTGCTTCTGCTTTAGAAGCGTGAGTGAACCTTGCTTTTGTCTAACTAGGTGGGCATCTGACCATGTGTCAATGTGATGTTCCACGATTGAAGGGTTGATACCTAGCATTTTAGAATATGACCACACGAAAAATGTCCCTATATTCTTGGAACAAGCCTTTGTAGGAGGCAATTTATTCGGGAGAACATGCTACCCCCAACGAGATTTCCTCAACTATGCCAGGTATGGTGGAGATGTCTACCTTGACGGTGGGTGAGATATTGAACATGTGTCCCTCTTTAAATGCATTAGGCGCGGGGATGGGATTTTTGAACTGAACAACTTATCGTATAAAAACATAGTTGAGAAGGGATCTTAAGGAAATTATAGAATGCAAAAATGTTGAATACATTTTAAATCAGGTATTTTTTCCCTCAAAATATGAGAAAAGTGAGTTGCATTCTAAGCCCATTGCGAGGGAGATGTGTAATTCCCTTGCCAAACACAACGACACATAACATGATTCCATCCAACATAATATTAAAAAAAGGGTTGAGTATGAATGAGATGTGTAATATTTGCGGCTATAAATCAAAATGTTTAAAAATATATTTAATTCGTGATTTAAAAAATAAGAAAATAATAACAAGCATATACACATATACACCAACATAGATCTATTTGTGGTTATAAACCAAACTATCTAAAAAATATTTAATTTGTAATTTTAAAAAATAAGAAAATAATATGAAGCACATATGCATGTAAACCAACATAAATCCATCATAAGTAATATTTTTTATGTGCTTTGAAGTATTTGCACCTCACTTTTTTAATCCCTCACCATAATTAATAAATTAGGAGAAGACAAATCTACATTAGCACGGGATCATGTATCAATTATGTGACGAAGTTTAATAAATGGAGCAACAAAAAACAAAAAGATGATTGTGATATTTCATCATACATCTGATGGATTTTTAGGTCAACAACTGATATCCTTTTGATGTGAATATTTTCATAACAGAGAAAAGCTTACTTTGTTAGCTTTTCAATGTCTTGTGCCCAAAATCATTTATTTTTGTTTTCTCCCCTATAAAGAAACACAAAAAGTACTAACAATATGGGTGCAGTGAAAACCAATTCAAATAAAAGTTCAAGGTTAAGAGTAATAAATGATTATCTAATTTTTGGAATCAATTTGATATATATAAACCTACCCAATTGCAATCATAACAATAGCAAAAAGCATCAATATCCATTGATACATGACTTTCCACAACCTCCTTGCACATAAACATGACAACAATCTGTCTCGTAGTTGACCTCAATGCTAGAAATGCACACAATAGATTCAAAAAAGGGTTTGAACTAATTGGATTCCAATATGTATCAACCTTGTAGATAACTGGATTCCCAATGAATCTCTTAGTGAGATTGCCATAAGACAAATCCAAAATCTATTGATAAATGTCAATGTCTAAGGATGTTATTGCCCAAACTTCTCAAACAAAATGCAAAGTTAGTATTAGTCAATGCATAATCTCCGACTTGTTAAAATCTCAAAAAACTGAATTTTAACAAACTCACTTGTTTGGTAATCATCTATTAGTTAGTGGCCAAATTTTTCATGTCACCATCATTAGTGGAAGTCATAATACATGAAAATAGATAATCTAACATCTCTTCATTTGGACACTATAAAGCATCTAAAAGTAAGATTCCCTTTGTTGGTATCAACAAAGAAAGGATGTTTGAACAAATTAAAATTGTAACATATGGTATCAAACCAATAAACAACGGAAGTTCTTGTAATGCAACACCTCTTTACATTGTATTTGTGGACTTTGCACTTATAAAAGTTTATTGTTTAACAATTCAAACCTTGAGTCTTGTATTCTAGAATTCACTCGTAGGGGAGGAGAGAGGCATGGTTGAAAATTTCACATAGTGAGGGATGTGACCATAGATCTTTTCTTCATAAATGTCCTTTGAGAGGAACACTAGAATTGACAAGATTTTGACTCACTATAATTAAGAGAAAAAAGAGTGGAAATGAACAAACACTAATCTAACCAATGAGAATTGGAATTGGTAGGACTATGATTCACTTCATTTAAGAGAAGGAAAAGGAGAAATGAATAAAGATTGATCTAACTGATAATCATCACAAAATCCCATGAAAGGAATATGTCATTTGATTGAAACAAGATTTATGCTTACGTCATGTAATATATACACCTTAGGAAAGGATGATGATCAAAACCAATGTGTTACCATTAATGGTCAATTATCAACATGATGATCTTCTCATGCACAATGGACTAATGATATCATTTGAATCAATGGTTTCTATCCTCTAATTGAGTTGTATCGACTACCCATTGTCACAAGGTGTAATGGTGAACCTTTGTTTACTCAAGTTTAAACACAATTTCAATTATACACAGTTATTTTTATACAATCATAACACACCATCATTACAAGACAAGAAGAGTTTGTGTTAGACTCAAATTTTATACATTTTATTGTGTTTTTTATTAATTATATTCTTATGACAACCACAGTTTCCACCTTTTTTTTCACACATATGATTGACTACTTACAATTGTGATCAACTATGTTTAACACATAGTTAACCACTAATATTTAATTATGCTACTTGGTTGTACAAATGTATGCAATATTCTTTATCACTGACACATTGATGTTTTTTCCAAAGGAAAAAACGGTAACCTTTTATTAAAGAATTAATGAAAAGTTACACTAGTAGATGCACTGATGCATTCCGTAAGCTGCCACATGGGCTCGAGTGGTTACACACCGTTAGAAGACTAACGTGCACAAAAGAAAAAAGAAAAGAGAAAGAGGAGAGAGAAGAGAAAAGGGGGAAAAACTGAATTCCGGCAGTGAGTAAAACTCACGCTTCAAGTTTTTCTCCCCTTTTTCTTTTCGACCTTGCGCCACTCTCCTTGAGTGGGCTCGATCGAAGCAATGACTATCTGTGTTTCTGCATTCTGTGAGCCTGTTTCTTTGTCTGAGTCTGAAGTGTCTGAGTGGTGATGCCGTTTGTTGCCTCCCATGCTTTGATCCATGCTTGTCATCTCTGCCTGATTTTGGTGGTTCTCTGCCTGATTTGGATTGAACTGTGGAGCCTTGTTGTCTGATATGTTTTCCTTCTGATTCCCTGTTTCCGCTTCCTCTATGATGGTATCATCCTCTTCTGTTTCTGATTCTTCAACTTCTGGTGTCGAAGAGGCTTTCCTTTCCGAGGCTCTCTTCCTTGCAACATCATCTATGTTCTGCCAACCTTTGGGCTTCCTTTGTTGTGGCTTGCTTTTGTTGAGGCTTTTGCATGCATTGTACAGGTGACCTGTTTGTTGGCATCCCCTGCATCTGAAGGCTGTATTCTCATAGTCCAAAGGTTGTTTCCACTGAGAATTGTTGAAACTCAGAATGATGCTTTCAGGTAAACCTTGGCTAAGATCTACTTTGACACATATTCTAGCAAAAGTAAAGATTCCTTTTATGTGTCTCTCTGTATCAATCTTTAACGTTCTTCCAAGGGTATTCCCTATAACTATTAAGGCCTTGGAGTGCCAGAAATGTATCGGAAGATTGTGCAGCCTTACCCATACTGGCATCCGTGATACCACCATAGTATTGGCATCGAACTCCCGGAACCATGGGGTAACAAACAGTCCCGCACTGCCCCAAAACCATGGCCCTTCATTGAGAATTTTTTCCTTTTCTTCTTCTACGAGGAAAGTTACTATGAAGAAACCCTTAGAGCATGGGTGAATTTGGCAGTTTTTTGTCCAGACCGTGTGAATCCATTGGTGTAATGCATCGGTTCTAGGCCAAAAGCCGTTAAATCTACAGATAACAACATTTTTTTTAGATCTGAAAAAATGTACTTTACCTCTGGTAAATCCAGAGAGATAGAAGGACTTTCTGGCACTTGATCCACGATATACTGCCCTGGAGGTGCATTTACCGCTGTAGATTCTTTCCCCTTTGGAGGCTCTTTCCCTTTTGCTGCATCGCGGTATGTGCCTGTAGGTTTTGAGGTAGATCCCTTAGATCCACCTCGCAATCGGTGATTGAGTATAATAGTTGAGTCCTTTGCAACCCTGTAATGCTGGAGTGTGTGTTGATCCTGCATGCAAAACCCTGAAAATAAAAGGATTTGTAGTGCTATTGGAATTCCGAATTTGTCCTGGATTTCTTTCTTTAACTCCAAAATACTCATCCGTTCCCAGATCTGCACGCACACGTGTCTGCCTTCTGTTGTTCTGATGAAGATTTGCTTCAGTTCCGCTATGTCTGCCTTGATCAGATCCCGTTTTTCGGGATTATTTTCTGGATCTGGCGAGAACCCATTTTGCTTCTGCCTAGATTTGGCCAGATCTGGTAGATCCACCCCGGTTCTGCAAATTTTTGCCCGATCTGATGTGCCATTTCCCAGATCGGGGCTCCTATTTGGGCTGTCGCTCATTTGCATGATATGCTCTTCGAGCCCTCTGTTAAAACGCAGCGTCGAGGTGGTAGGAGCCCAGATCTGCGCTGCAAAGAGCATAAGAACCTCCACACACCGCGGAACCAGTTCCCTACTCCCACCCCATACTTGATCTACGGCTCTACCAATTAAAATCCGCCCTAGGTCGGCAGATCGAATCCACAGCGCATCGAAATGGGGCATGGGAACTGCCAAACGCCTCTTTTCTCCATAGTCGTAGACAGATTTGCCATGCCAATGTATAGCATTCACGTAGGAGGGCGTATCAAGAAGAGACAAGGTAAGAACCTGTTGTTTTGGAGTGAAAAACTCCGGGCAAACGATTTCTGGTGCCGCCCTGAGGTAATCTACCTGCACCCTGAAAGAGGGAAAGCACACCGGTCGCAGATTACTTTGGTTCGAACCATAAAAAACCTTCTCCTCAGCAGATCCGGCCCAGGACCAAAGGGAGACAGCGAGTTCAGAGTATCCAGCGGCCAGGCGTCTAGCCGATCCATAGCAAGTCAGATCTTTTGGGGCCGCGGCGGCGCAGAAGCTCTCCTCTGAAACCCTAAGTCCATGAAACGCCTCCATCGCTCCCACAAATGGATGTAATATTCTTCATCATTGACATGTTTTCACTACCTAAGCTTTCACTATCCAAATAGATGGATTGACATTTTGCACATTGTGCAGGGACATTGAATTAAGGCTTCCTTGGATATCTAATCATAAGAGACTGCAAGGGTTTATCACTAAACCATATCAATAAAGATTGTTCTTTGGGAAAAACCCTTTCTCCACCTATAATATGATTTAATTATTTTATTTTCAATACTAAGAATAGTCCTCTTGGGGTAGCTCAATTGGCAACGGCCGTGGAAATGAAGTCTCACCGAACTGAAAGTCTTGGGTTCAAATCTTGTGCTATCCCCACGACCAGGGTGAGAAGTTAGACATGATGAAGATGTAGTCCTACCAAGTTTATAATTTTTTTTTACGAAGATATAAATAACTACTAACACAACCTCATTAATACATATAGTTGATATACATCATTAGACATAACAATGTTAATCATATGTCAAATAGAATATCAATCTAATTGCCATAACTAATACTTTAAATAAATTTAATTAAATCAAAATATTTATTTGCGAGTAGGCATAACCGTCTTAACCAAACCTTGGATATGTCGAATGGGATATCAATCTAATGACCATAATTAATGCTTTCAATAAATTTAATTAAATCAAAATATTTATTTAATTAAATTCAATTTTAATCTTCCAAAATTTACCCATCATCCCATAACATTACATTAACATTATCTTTTTAGCGAGGGGATTGTTGGAAGGTTGGACCAACTCATCATCAATTTGAATCGAAAAAGGATTGAATTGCAAAAAGCGAAAAACAGGGAACTAATGGTCTCATAGACTATTTTTAGTCTCGTGGACCTTAACATATCATTTCATTTCATTTCATTAACTGGGTTTTATTTATAAGTTTATTTGTACCATCTACCTTTATATGAATATGAACCTTTTGTTAAGTAACATCTCATAACATGGCATCCCGAAGTAACACAAATCATGATTGCATCATGAAGTAATAATGTAACATCGCGAAGTAACACATCTCATAATGAATAATTGCGTCGTGAAGTAACTCATCTTATAACGCGGCATTGTGCAGGGCGAGAGGTGTATCGATTCAAATATTTATTAAACGTTGAGTAACGCGCAAGAGTCCTCCATGAAGCCACAACCGTCGATCAGGCTATACGACTAAGAATATTCCGCTAGCATTCAATCTTATGTGTTCATTCAGAAAAAATTAAAATTAAAATTCTGGAAGCCTACATCTAGAGGTTTAAATAGGTATACCTATCAACGTAATAAACAGAGACTATATCAATGAAATCTTTATTTAAAAACCATTAAAAACAATGAATAATAAAATTGGTTAAAAATTATAAAAGGAAGACTAGATAAATGAAATGTAAAATCTTTATAAAATATATAGGAAAAAAATAATAAAATTGGTTAAAAATTAATTTCCTTTTTAATAACATAAACACTTTATATTTTACAGTTTATATTTTACAATGTTTAACGAGGCCACAATTTTGTCTGACAATTAGTCAAAATTCTGGTAAGATTTTGTAAAAATATGATAGAAAATTTGGGAAATCCAAGTTATATTGGAGTTACAGTTGTCACGCTTAAGGATTTTGGGTGCCCCAAAGAGGATTTTGAGTGCCCCAAAGATTTTTGATGGTACTGGATCCATTTCCATAAAAAAGCTATTTTTTTTGTTTATCAAGTTGTTTGTGATAGGTTTGACCTTTGGCTTGAGGAGTCGCGACCCAGGGGTATTTAAGTCGTTAAAGTCACTAGGGGATTGCACCACCCTGGGCCACACCAACCCTTAGTTGACTGAATTTTTTAGCATGTCTCCTCCCCTAGCATAAGACAAACCATCCTTGTTAGGTTTGATCTTAGGTCGCATTGCTGACGAGCCCATCCTCAAGTAGTTGTACTAGTGAAATTCAACACCATTAAAAAGCTATTCAAACACCATCTAATTTTTTTTTTTAATTGTGACCTCCCTAAACAACCCGTATTCCATAGAGCTTACCTTGGCCGCTTGCGAGCATGCTTCTTGAAATTTTTGTGAACTAAATTACAAAGGTTACCTACCTAATAACATTTCGTTTCAGATTGCCTTCCTATCATCACACTGGTCAAGAAACATGCCTTTAGAATCGTGTCATGTGACTAGTACCTTATCTCGAAATGGCTTGCCTCCTGCTCAATATGCTAATAACATTTCATTTCAGATTGCCTTCCTATCATCACTCTTGTTAAGAAACAGGCCTTTAGAGTCGTGTCATGTGACTAGTACCTTATCTCGAAATAGCTTGCCTCTTGCTCAATATCCTTCCTAACATCACTTGTTAGGAAACGGGCCATCAGAGTCAGGTCATGTGACCAGCGCCTTATCTCTAAATAGCTTTGCTTTTCCCACAAAACCCTAACATTGAAACCCTAGAGACGGACTACAAAAGCCTCAAATGATATAATTTCTCTCTTAAGTCCACTATTGTTGGGGAGAAATTGTTGGTAGCGAGCAAGATGCAGATCTTCGTAAAGACTCTGACGGGCAAGACCATAACATTAGAAGTTGAAAGCAGCGATACAATCGACAATGTGAAGGCCAAAATCCAGGACAAAGAAGGTAAAGAGGCCTCTCTATGGCGCCCATATGCCAAGTTTCTACATCTTCTTGTGTTGCAGAAAATGACCCATATTTTGTATATACAAGGATTCAACTCAACATAAGTAATCGTATGTGGTTATTTCATTGCAATAATATTTTTCAGGGATCCCGCCCGACCAGCAACGTCTGATATTTGCGGGCAAGCAGTTGGAAGATGGACGCACTCTGGCGGATTACAACATTCAGAAAGGTGAGTCTATTGGTAATGCGGGTTTCATTGGTCATTTTTTTTATAGTTATAGTTTCATTGGTCTATTGGTATGTTTTTCAATGGTGATGGGATTTGTAAGTCTGATCTCGGTTGATGGGTATGATTTCGTAGAGTCAACCTTGCACCTTGTGCTGAGGCTTCGTGGGGGTATTATAGAGCCTTCTTTGATGGCATTGGCCAGGAAGTACAACCAAGACAAGATGATTTGCAGAAAGTAAGTTAATTTTATTCATCTAATTATTTCTTTGGTTTTAGGGTTCCTCTATATGCTTTTCTTATATATGACAGTTTTAAAAAATAAATTTCAGTGATCTAGTGGATACTTTAGTTAGTAATGTGATTTATTTCCCCTTAAGATCATCTTATTACTGTATGCTACCGGATTTCTGGTTTTCACTCGGTATGACTTTAGTGGTTCGCCTCTTATATCCAATTTCTACCCACTTCTTCATTAATATAATCTTTATACTTTCGTTTATAGGAAAATGTGTTTTAACTGTTTCTTTCAGAATTGTTTGTTGCAATAGTTCTTTAAATATTTTCCTTAATTTGTACATGAAAAGTTTCAGATTTATATTTGGTCATAAGGTCTCTTCTCGTAAAAATGTTTTTTTTTTTTCTTTAAAATTTGAATTTATTTATCTATTCGACTGTATGCGGTTCACAATTTGTTATTCATTCAAGGGGTTGTTGAAATGTTTTTGCTTGCGACATGTGAGATCGCCGTTTCTCTTTTTCACTGCTTCAATGGGTGTTCTGTGTGTCTTGGCAAACATTCCCTGCATAAAAATACAATCAAGATAAAATTTCCTGGGTAAGTGTTCATTATTATTCTTTGTCTCTGCCCTGTGCCAAAAGTACCAATGGGCCTTGTTAGTGGAATTACAGCCATTTTATTGAGAGGCGGCCCATTATACACACCAAGTGTTTGTGCGTGTAACGCCAATGACAATGTTTTGTTAATATAAATTTACGTAGGATATACACCAAGGTTCATATGGGCAAGGCATTCATGAATTTGGTAATAGTTAGCGTAGATCCATTACAACCTTAGACTGTTTATGTATTGTGAGGTATCAAATTTCCTGCCTTTGCAACGACAACCACTGAAGCCTATTTTATCGAACACCAAGTGAGTGTGGAAACATTGATGTTTGTACCTGAAACTATCCAACAACTCTCGGTGCATAGTGAATCCTGGTTTAAGATGCTTTTGTGCAAGATTACCTTTAAAAAATGACAGGCATGGTGCTCATGAAGATCTAAATTGATTGGATTTATGAATTTCGTTATTCCCTGGACCATGAAGTCATAAAATTGAAATTTAGAATGATTTTGTATTTTATTGGTGATATTAGCCGTGTGATATGGTTTTGGTGATTGGACTTCAGACATGAAAAAATGTCTATTTTGGTTCTGATAATATTTGACAAATTTTGAGACTGATTTGCTGTTAATTTCAAGCCCATGAAGTGAACTTAATCTCTATTTTGACACTTCATGCAAGTATAGATTTTAGACACTCGGGTAGTAATAAAAGCATCTAAACAAAAGTCACAAATTTCCATCCCTTTTTTTAATGAAACCGGGTGGTGTTCCGAGGTTAGTTCCACATTGCATTTTTTATTGTTAAGGGGGGCCTAATTGTTTCAGAATTATTCTTTCATAGATGTTTATGCCCATCTGCACCCTATAGCAATCAACTGCACGTCTAGGGGTGCTGTTCCTAGGTTGGCTATAACGATGCATTTTGAATTATAATGGAAACCTAATTATTCTTGGATTATTCTTTTGCAGATGCTATGCTCGTCTGCACCCTCGAGCAGTCAACTGCAGGAAAAAGAAGTGTGGGCATAGTAACCAGGTAAGATCAAGTTAACTGCTTCACATATACTTCATTGTTCATGATGTAAATGAAATTTTAGTTTTCTATTGATAATTTACCATTATAATACGGGATTGGTTTTCCCGTGAGACAAATCTCTGATTTTGATTTGTTTATTTTGTTTTGTGCAGCTGCGGCCAAAGAAGAAAATCAAGTAAATGTGATGCCGCATTGAGATTTTATATCTCTAAAGTCATTCATGTTCTATGATTCCCCATCATTTTAGGTGGTTGTGCCTTGTCAAAAGCATCACTTTTAAACCATGCTTGGCTTATAAGTAAAGCCTTCACGTTTTTGATATCATATATTAAATTAAACTGGGAATCTGACTCGTAACAATTTTGTTTTTCAGTTTATTATATCTCTGTCTGTGTTAAGGTTATGTATTTTTTGAGCCTTTTGCTTTACTGATCTCTATTTAAATTTTAAAATACTAGTTAGTAAATTTGCACTGCTGCAGTCTTTGGAATATTTATTTGATGAACCTTTGGAGTTGCAATAAAAGTGTATTAAAGCCAATTGATTGATTATGGTTGTTCGTTTTTTAACCATACTTGCATTTGAAAAGTTTCACTCAAAGATTGAAGATAATAGGTTTTCTACGTGATAGATTTTGCAATCTATATTTCTCAATAACCGAGGAAGACTTTTAGGCATTTGTTTTGCACGATTGCTTGCCCATTTGCCCTTTCGTTTTGTAAATTAGTACGACGGTGTTGAGATTGGTGATTTTATCCTGTTGTTAGAACTGTAATTGTGATACAAAACATTCGTCGTCTTTATTCTTTTTGACATGCAAAGATTTGGATTTTGCGTTTGAAGTTCGTTTTAGCGGTGGTTACAACATTTGTCTTTTATTTTATGTTTTATTATTGTGATTGGTAGGAGTCTTAGACGAATCCTTCGATTAACACAAAAGGTCCTTTCAATGGGCTCTCAAATTGGCACAAATCTAGACTGGCATTTCATTTGTATTGATTTACTCACTCGCTGTTGACACGGTAGGGTAGCCTTTATGAATTTGCTGCATATGGGTTAAGGTTTTTTCTTTGGATAATTTGATTTCTGCGTCTTTTGTAATCGCTGACCCATATTGTGAGCAGTTTAGGAGCATTTCATTTGTATTGATCACTCGCCCTTGATACAGTGAAGTAGCATTTGCAAATTTGCAGATTTTTTGGGCTGATATTTTTTCGTTGGCCCTAATGTGACATTTCAATTTCTCTTTTATAAGAAGAAGAGTTGGTTCCTAATAGCTGACCTTTTTTGAGCAGTTAAACACATACGGTGAAGGCTATTGGATTTTGTCTAGGCCTGTGGCTATAGATAAGAAAAACTGAAAAACTTTGGTGACTTATGTTGTTATAGGTTTTGATTGTGTTGTGTGTATATGTATAAAGTAGGAAACCATGTACATTTTCAAACCAAAAGTATTATATGTAAAATGAAACCTTGAGACCTCTAATCCAAGTCTTTCAATGGAGTCTTAACATTTTTAGACGTCAAGGTCACTCTTACTTGGCTTGTAGTTAACTATCGGAAAATGAGTGATATGGAAATAAAACACCTGTCTAAATAAATTCTGGACTTGTAATACCCAAATACAGACCTGTGATTTCACTTAAAACATTTACACAAAAAAGAATGGGACGAGAGTCTTGCCAATAAGTGCTAGTACTTGTTGCTTTTAGTTGCATGGAAGCCTTGAAGGGCTCTGCTTGATCTAGGCTTGAGCACTGTCAGGTTTCTATTCAACTTCAAAAACTCCTTGGTTTGGATTTTTACAAATTTTAGCAATGAAAAGGTTTACTTGCAGGTTAGGTTGTCCTATGCAGATAATTGCCTAGGGTGGTTGTGCAGAATAATGATGGGTCTCAATTCATAATTTGATTGTCAAGCTCCAGTTTGTGGCCATCACTATATTGTTTTATTTTAACTCTACTATTTTGAGTTAGCGTACTTGCTGGGGAAGTAGCAAAGCTAAGTAAAGTCATGCACCCCGGAAGTGTTTCCCCAAGAAGACAGGCGTTGCCTTGCACAATTTTTGCTGTTTAATAGAACTCTTGAAATATTGTCTAGATTGTTTTCTCGAAATTCCACGAGGTATGAGTAACCCATCCCAATGAAATGGGTCGGTGGTTTGTTCTGACACGAAGAACCATGCTGTCGCCATTTTTGATGGTATTTATCCAAAGCGAGGTATTTATCTAGATGGACAACACCTCGATATGAGCTTCCGTGTTTGTTATCAAAGTATGAGCTGAGCTACCTATAAATATGATAGCAAGAAATCTGGTCAAACGCATAGCAATAAATCTGATCAAAAGCATGTTTTAAACGTAGTGTTTCTTCTAGAATAACCAGCTGCGTCACTGTGGCATCTTTGAGTCTCATTGAACCATTTAATGACCGTGGAGTCTCTAAATATTTGTGCAGTACTACATTCTTTTTCAATAGCAAAGTTCACTGTAGTGTCTCTTATAGAATAACCAGCTGTGTGTCACTGTGGCATCTTTGAGTCATTGAACCATTTATTGACCGTGTAGTCTCTGAATATTTGTAAAGTACTACATTCTTTTTCAATAGGAAAGTTCAATAGCAAAGTAGAGGAGTTTGAGAACTAACAATTTTCACGGATAAAGAACTATGCCCCTGACCTCCACACACAAAAATCGTTGGCAAGTGAGGTCCCATCAAAATAGGCCGAGGAGAGGAAACATTAATTGCTTCTGTTATAACACGTGGAACATGTGCAGGGTTCAAAGAAGGAAGCAGAGAAATTGCAAGAACATGGGTCACCATCATATTAGGGGGAAGGTTTTGTTTAGTTAAGTACCTTTTTATGTCGTTGAATTTTATGTAATTAATGAGGTGAGCCTTTCACTTTGGATATTTTTGGCTCTTCTTCCTTTATGTTTCTTTCTCCTTGTTTTGTGGTTTGAGGGCAAAGAGTTGAATGTTGAATATCCATGTTTTTGGATTTGTTTTTTCTTGAAAACACTCATTCCTTGTTTTACGCTTCAAGGGTAAAGGGTTGAATATCCATGTTTTTGGTTTGTGTTTTTTAACGACACTCTTAACACTGTTATTTTTTTGGATCACGTTTTTATGAAATTTGTAGCATATATTTGTTGAGTTTTGGAAGGTTTATCAATATCATTGTTTGACATTGTCTTAAATTCCAACTAGAGATTTGAAATATCAATATCAAAAAGTACATTGAAGAATTGGAACAAAAATGTCGTTGGTAGCATTTAGTACAATTAAGTTATAAGAATTTAAAACACTCTATAGTGCGAAATTATGACAAATGGCATGACTCAGGCCTTTGAACTTGGGAGCATCACTTCTAAAACAATGTTACTTGGTGTTTGCTTCTTAGATACGATGATCTTGTTTAAGGGTTTAGCTTCCCTAATAGCCTTTATGATGATTTTGTTTGAGGATTTAGCTTCTCAAATAGCCTTTGAGAGATTCTACACCATGGTCATAGTTGTAGACATTCATTTTGAAATGAGACCTTGAACATTATAATAAATTATCTATTTTTTCCTTGTATTTGTCACACTGAAGTCTTCTGCTACACTTTTTATCCCAACGATTAGAACCTTAAGGGTTTAGCTTCCCTAATAGCCTTTATGATGATTTTGTTTGAGGATTTAGCTTCTCAAATAGCCTTTGAGAGATTCTACACCATGGTCATAGTTGTAGACATTCATTTTGAAATGAGACCTTGAACATTATAATAAATTATCTATTTTTTCCTTGTATTTGTCACACTGAAGTCTTTTGCTACACTTTTTATCCCAACGATTAGAACCTAGTTTTTAGGTTAGATTTGTTATGGTCTCTATGTGGGAGTGATTGGTCTTTATTTGTGAATGGCCTTTGTGCTTCCATGTTGTATTGGGATTATTATTGTACTGCTGGGAATAGCCCTTGTGTTTCCATGGTGTATTGATATTATTGTACTTAGCTTATAAATTATTTTATCTGGTTACATTAAAGTTTTATCTCATAATGAGTTTTTGAGATTTTATTTTACAATGAGATTTTATTTTCCTCTAGAAATATGATATGTAAGAATGGTGTGTGAAATATTATTTTTAAGAATGATTTGTGCTTAGTTCTTGTTCAAGAATTTTACATTCTAAAAGAGCATTTCATTTCAAATTTAGTTTGGTAATGTGTTTTGTTATATATCTATATTTTTATAGTTATATTTAATGAGGTGATTTCTTGCTCTGTTTTTTTTGCTTTTTCTAGTGTGCTTTCTTTATAATTCTATTTTTTTTTTTCTAGTGTGCTTTTTTAATAATTCTTTTTTTTTTTTCTATTTTTGTGATTCAGGGGCAAAGGGTTAAATGCCTATGTTTCACCGTTTGTGTTTTGCCCCTTGGTGTCCTCTTAGTTGTTCTTTGGATCGTTGTTTTCACGAATTTTGAACCATTCTCCTTTGAGATTTAGAAGGTTTACAATTGTCATTATTTCAAATTCCAACAATCTTGAAACATTGAAAAACGTGGAACAAATATGTTTTTGGCAACATATTCTAGTTCAAGTAAGTCTTGAATCTTCTATTGTAAAATTTACAATGGGAAATTGTGATCAATGGCATGGCTAAAGCTCCTTTCCAAACTCAAGAGAATCACTTATAAAATAGCATTACTCATAGATCATAACAAGAATAATCCTTCATATATGAAGGATGATGTGAATAAGCTTAAGGAACCTAGAGATATTGTGAAGGTATTTTGATTCTACTTCAACCCCTTTAATGGAGCCACACATTAATAGAGGGGTTGCAATCTTGAAACATTGAAAAACTTGGAACAAAGATGTTTTTGGCAACATATTCTAGTTCAAGTAAGTCTTGAATCTACAAGTGTTAAATTTACAATGGGAAATTATGATCAATGGCATGGGTAAAGCTACTCTCCAAACTCAAGAGAGTCACTTGTAAAATAGCTTTACTCATAGAGCATAGCATTAATAATCCTTCATATGAGGAAGGATGATGTGAATAAGCCAATGGAACTCAAAGATAATAGAGCATGTATTAGAAGTTTAAATTGACAAAATCCCCTTTGAGAGTTAAATTACTATCAAATACATCGCTGTTGGGAAATTCCCTAGCCTAGAGGTCTTCAATCTTTTGAGGGAGCAAAAAATGCCATAACAAACATGGCCACTAGAAAATCTCTTACTAGAGGGCTTCATTTTGAAGTTCTTCCAAGCATGTTGGCCTATTGATGTTGAAGACATGTGGGAAGTGTCCATAAGGCCTTAACGCAACCTTTCTTCCCTTATCACTAAGGAAAAAGATGCCATTTCAAGAAAGAAGTTTTGACCAATAGCCTTTTGTCACTTTGAAGTTCTTCCAAGCATGTTGGCCTACCATTGTTGGAGACATGTAGGAAGGGTCCATAAGACCTTAACACGACCTTTCTTCCCTTGATCACTAAACAAAAAGATGCCATTTCAACCAAAAAAAAGTTTTGACCAATAGTTGTTTATGATGTCATTTATAAAACAATCATTGAATTTATTGGTTTATGATGTCATTTATAAAACAATCATTGAATTTATTGCTAAAAAACTTAAAATTATCATTTACACAACCTTTCTTCCCTTGATCACTAAACAAAAAGATGCCATTTCAACAAAAAAAAGTTTTGACCAATCGCTGTTTATGATGTCATTTATAAAACTATCATTGAATTTATTGGTTTATGATGTCATTTATAAAACTATCATTAAATTTATTGCTAAAAACCTTAAATTTATCATTTACTAAAATCATGTCCAAGGAACAAGGTATTCCTAGATATGTCATTAGTGGTCAAACTCTCTTAATATAAGAGTAACTCAAGTGGAGGTGCACTCTCTCAAAACTATGACAACATTAGGGATGATGAGCTCACTAGAAATGTAGAAATCCTTTAACTAAATTTGACCTTTTGGGAAATAAAACTAACATTGCTTAGCTTTCACGCTAATTAGAATAACATGGATTAGAAATATGATTTCCTCATCTTTATCCATTAATAGATGAGTCCCTTCTACCCATTATAATTTGTCAAGTTACCTTATCTCCCTGCTTTCTCTCCATCAATGGTAGAAGGTATAGGCAAAGTCATCAATGATGCCAAAGAGCATGGTTTGCTAAAAGGTATCATAGTCTTCCCTTGTTTTGGGGACGAGGCTTTCTCACCTTTAATTTGTTGAAGACACAATACTAATGGGGGTACCCACCATGAAGGAAGCTAATGAGCTAAAATCAATCTTGTAGCCTCTTTTAGATGCTTTCTGTTCTTTAAGTAATCCAGACAAATTCCAACCTTCAATTTTCTCATAGAGTATGAAAACATCAACATTCATGGGATGTCCTCTTGATCAATGTGCAGGTAAAACTCACCTATGGGACCCATCATTACCTACTCTTGTAGTGAGAGTGCTCCTTATTAAACTATATGTTTCAATTCATTCCCACATATTTATTTCATTGCTTGTACTAATGGCAATTCTCAACCTCATAAGAAAACGAAAGAACTTTCCTATTAAGAGGTCCCAATAGAGAAACATTAATCTTTAGCTACTTGGGACTCAATCTACTTTCCCCAAAGGCTTGGAGTCTTATAAATTATTCATTCTACGGGCCTTGATCTTAGATGGAAAAGCTTCTTGGGGATGGCAAGGAAGAGGTGATGTTAGGGCAAGCTCTAGGTAGGATAATAAGTATGCCTTGGCATCGTTGAACAAGACCTCATCCATATAGAGATTTTCTCTCCTAGATAAAGTTCTTGAAGTAGAGAATTTCAATCTAACATCATAGCTTTTGGGAAATTAGGGATGGCATTGTTGCTCTCTTTTGGGAGGATTCATAGCATCAAAACTTTAAATGGAATGACATTATGTATTGAAAAATACATACAATACCATAAGTAAAAAAACCTACTAATTTGGAAAAGTACTCTATGCATTAATATGAGAGATGAAATGGCTATATAATTGGCTCATTTTACTCTTTGCAAATATTCAAACTCCTAGATGAAGAATATGAAAAATTATATTTACAAAAATGGTGTCATGGAATTAAGAAAGATGTAAAGAGCACTAGGGGTTTATTTTCATGTGACAACTTCCTATTATAATTTCATGGATGTATTCAATAACAGGTTGATTATTTATATAAACCCTTGTTGCAAGCATTATTTCATCAATGATAACTTGGCTAAAATATTACAAGTCCTAGATTATACTCCATAGCAAAGCATATTTAGAGCACATAGGTTGAGGGTGAGAATGTTCAAATTTTTAAAAATTTGAAGATTACTATTATGTATAAATATGTGTTGCATTCATATCTTCATGCTATTGATATGGATAATGTGGATATTGTTTTCAAATATCCTTGGATTGACTAAGTGGGTACCCAATTAAAATTAATGTGCAAAAAGAAGCCTATGAAGCTTTGGTACAAATAAAATAATAGTGCGTGATATTTCTTTTACTAAATAACAAGGACCCAAGGTAGCACCAAAGAAATTATGGTGGGGAAACTATTTATTGTACCCACTAACACATGAAATGAAGAATTTAAGGTTGCATCAACAGAAGAACCTAACTATGAACATGAAGAAAATCCCTAGGAAGGACATAAAAATAGAGAATAATATGAGGAGCTACATGAATCAAAGGTGCTAAATGTTGGAGAGTCAAAGACAAAAGAACTAATAGCTAGGGTTGTTGTATATTGCCGCCCATATCACTTGAAGAAACAACAATCATTGAGGAAAGGTGGTCAGCACCAACAAACTTATGTTGGACCAACATGGAACTAGAAAGATACATGGAGGATTATAAGTAATGCAAGAATATGCTAGAGTAGCACAATAATATAGATTGAGGAGACAAGGCCATAGTTGGAGGGCCATGTCCACATTCCACTATGATGGATGAATGATCATGCTTGCTACCAGTTAATTACATTGCTCATTAGATCATACTAAATTGATTTCTCTCGAGTTTTTAAGATGAAACATGCAAAGGGGGATGGAATGTAATGTACATTGGGGGGATAATATAGGGTACCAAAGGGGATAATAGATATAATGTGGTCATAACAATGAAATAAATCCACTAGATAGTTAGAAGAAATAATATAATAATGAGGGGTGGCTCACATAGACACCTAGGAATACTCATGAAAAAATATTTGTACACATGAGTATCATTATATTAAGATATTTTGGATGTTGATAATTTATTGTATCAAACATGGATTATGGAGTGATTCCTTTTGTAAGGAATATTTTAGGGTGTTAATTTTTACTCTCATATTTTTTTCTACATTCTCGTGTTCTTTACAAGGTGAACACATTTTTGTATTGCTAAGTTTATGGGTTTATTCTCAATATAAACAGCCTATTTTCATATTAAAACTCTTACCTACTAAGTTTTACTACACCCAAATTTAGTTAAATTTTCTATTATATATCTTAAATGGAATTTTCACCTTAAACAAATCATTAATATATAATGTATTTAAAATCTCCCTTGAAAATTTCTTGTTGATTTTTATATTGCTAGATTTATCCCTAGTAATTTGCATTACAATTTTAAATATGGTATAAATTATCTTAAATTGAATTTCATTTTAATGTGCATTTTCCTTTATACGACTCTATAGAGAACATGGCTTAAGGCTTGGTCCTTGCACATGGGAGTTCTTATGTTCCATTGAGTTGCTTGTGCTTTGATCGTTCCTCTTCTTCTACTTTTTGTTATTGTGATTATTAGTATGACTAGTAATTGAAGGCCTTTATTAACTCCCTATTTTAATTATACAATTTTTATAGGTATATCTTCGCCCATTTGATAAATATTTATGTTGTTCAAAGTCTAAGGAATAATGAAGGGATTCCTTGGTTTAGTTATAATTGTTGTTAATTATCTTAAATTGAACTTTGTACATGAAGAAACTAATTATATATAATGTATTTGAAATTTCCCTTGAGAATTTTTTTTTTATTGATTTTTGTATTGCTAGATTTATCCTCAATGACTTGCACTACTAGTTAAAATATGATAGATTTTTTTTTTAATTTCATTCATAATGTGCATTTTCAATTAATATTTTCTAATAATACTTTGATTAGATAGACAAAATAACAAATTATAATGTTTCATACTTACACATGATATAGAGTTGGAATCTAATAGTTTATGAACCTTCTAGACTAGCTAATTCTATAATTCTTTTGAGACACAATCTACACCATGAGCCTAAGAGGAAACCTAACAATGTAAGGTTGAAGTGAAGTTTCAAGACTTACCTTCACTGACCTATTGATTATCCTTATGCCTACTAAAGGTTTCCCAAAGAAAACTACTCCAAATCTACTCCAAATGATGTGTCATTCATACAATCTATACATTACATAAAAAAAATAATATTATTAACATTAATTTTAACCTTTTACCTCTTGTATAGTGTTCATATCACTTCGACTCCTTATCAAGGTGTTACTTCATAATTATGTGTCTCCATAGTTATCCACCCTAGACTAGCCCAAAATAACTATAATAGAGCTATTATATTGAAGCACAAAGCAAAGAAAATATATTGCAGAAAAAGTTAAGTGAAGTACTAGTTGTAGGGTCAATTTTGCTTGGGGTTTTGTATTTTAAGTAATTTTTTTCTACATGTTTTTGAAATAGAAGTTTCAAATAATTTTGAGATTAAAAAAATAAAAATTATATCAACTAATATTATTTCTCTTTCAAAGACTTTTACTTTAATTTATATGGATTTCTTCATTTTATTTATTCTAATCAATTGCATTGTAAAATACATTGTATTTCACTTTAAACATACAAATGTGATAACCATTGTTTAAACACGTAAGTAGTAAAATTGTAAAAGTTAAGAGTGCCCTTTAGTGTCATTTGGATTGCATGGAAAAGGAAATTTCACTTAAGGATTGAATTTGTGAGAACAATTCTCCAAACACCTCTAAACTAGTAAAATTGTAAAAATTAAGCAATGTTATTTAATGCCAAAAAATATAAAATATAATTAATTTGACAAGCCTTTGAGATGTAGTGATATTTCTTTTATCATTGAAATTAATGTATTTTCAATGCAAAGAACACATAAATTGATTGCAACAATTTTCAAGCAAGCAATATATCTTGGATTGTTCTTCGGTCATTACCACAAAAAAAGTCCTATTAGTATTTGTGTTTGAACAAGGAACTTGAATAAAATCATTACCACCTAAGAATGTCCTCCTCCCATCTCTAAAGACTTGTATGCAAATCATGACAGTTTAAATATTGATTTCTCTCCAATATTTTTTTCTTTTTGCTTGACCCATGACATATTTGAACTTTGAGTATCATGGTTTACACAATACTTTATGTCACAATGTTCAAAAATTGAGTTTCCCCACCTTGGAATTCTTCAGGATTTAAATTAATAAAATTCTATTTTATATTTTTCCTTTAAGACCTTGAATTTTGAATATGGTTAAATTTATAGTATATAATTTTCTAAATATTATTGTAATTTTAATTGAAACTTTTAATCGATTTATTGTTATTATTATAGCTAAAGAATAACACTTGCAATTTCAAAACTTTCTTCTAGGTAAACATAGACTAGAATCTATATTAGTGAAATATCATAGACAAATCTCTTGAAAATTTCCAAAAAATTATAGTTATATTTATACATTAAGATAGCTTATCTAGTGGGGTATTTGGAAAAAAAAAACTACGATACCTTGTCGTCGACTTCACCACTGCTCACGTTGTCTCTGCATTTCCTGCTGCCATGGCCGACATGGTAGGAGGGAGTGGAGCCCCCACCTCTAGAAAATATACTACAGGGGACCATCACCCAGATTAATAAACTATCCTTGCCATAATGAGGTTGAAAAAAATCCAGACTTAGATCAACATCGATGATCCTTTAGGCAGGCTTCAACTAGACAGATACCTCCAGGAAGATGCCTTCCAAAAACAACCATAAATCCAAAGTTTGAGGTGCATTCCAATTGAATTGGGGAGTACATTCAATGCATGAGATATCATGCTTTTATCAAAAAATTAATGGGCATTTGGCCTTTGAAAAAATACCTCACCTACTGGATTCAACACAAGTGGAAGCCAATGGCACAAATCAAATTGGAGTTGGGGGCAAAAGAATTTTTAACCATTATTTTTTCCAATGTGGAAGATCACATTAGGGTTTTCAAAAATGGCCCATGCTTCTTCATCTCTACAAGATTATATCTTGAGTTTTGGATGGAGAGATTTGTTCTAGACAAAGAGGATTTTGAGGTAGCCCTAGTTTGAATCCACATGTACTCCTTACCTAGAATATTCTGGAAATCATGAAGAAATATTAACAAGCATTGAAAATGCTCTAGGTAATTTTTTCAAATGCTTAGAAACAACTAAGCGAGAGAGATACTTATCTTATGCTTTCATATGTGTATATATGAATATCTCAAATCCCTTGCCTGAGTTTATTAATATCTACTATCAACATGAACTTTGGAAGCAAACCTTAGACTATGAACATGTTTTGTTATGCTATTGTAGATGTCATGAATAAATGCATCTAGATCTACAGAAATTTCCCCATGTTGGCTCTTGAGACCACTCCAGATCAAAGGCAAGTTATAGATTAGGATGGATTCTCTAGATCAATTAGTTGCCATCGTCGACCCAAGCCTCCCCTCCCACATACACACTCTAAAAAAACCCCTATTACCAGCAACAAATTTGAATCGCTTGCAAATATCAAATCATCAACCCCTCATCCAAACCCCCCCCCCCTCTAGAGATATATGTGCCTAGTACCAACAACCCCAATAAATCCTCTAAGGTTCCTCATGTTACCTCCTCACAACCCTCAAATATGGAACCTCAGGAACCCTTGGAGGAAGATTCAAATTTTCCATACAATAATGACGACACCAAAGAAATGGATTTGGATGCTCTCAACTTCCCAAGAATTGATAAGGCATGTAAATGTAAATACCACAAATTTCTCCTAGAGAATCAAGTCAAAATACTAAGCAAAGCCATTCTCAAATCAGGCTAGAAAGCCCAAAAAGAATCGATAAGACAAAGTAGTGCTAATCCTTTAGGGGTTCATGTCCAACACATCAAGGAGACTAAAAAGCATCACATGGATGAGAAGAAAAAAGGGTGTAATAGAATCAACAAATTCTAGAAAAATAAGACAACATCCCCATCAACTCAGGTAGAATAATGTTTATTCTAGGGGTTTATTCCTCCACCAACTAATCTCTTCCATGAAGACAATATCCAATGATATTAGAGGCATCAATTGCAAGGGGAAGAAAAGGCTTGTCAAAGACAAGTGGATCACGGAACATCAAACCTTCTTTATGATTTAAGAAACTAAAACTTCTTGTGAAGTTCTATGCAAGTTGAAAAAAAAATGGGATTGAGGATTCTAATTAGTTTCTCTTGATGCCGAAGTTCAATATGAAGGTATTGCTATTACTTGGGACTCTAAATAGGTATACATCCTTAACATGTTTTCTTCTTTCATAATTCTCACTATACAATTTCAGCTCATAGGATCACTAGAGGCTCGTTTTCTTTCAAACGTCTACAACACTTCACTACCTAGAGACAAGCCACATTTTATTAACTCCATCAAGAAACTTAGTCTTCTTATCTCCCATACATCTTATATCTTGGCAAGGATTTCAAATTGATAAAATATCTAGAAGAAAAAAGGGTGGTGTATGAAAGTTAGAAGCAGAATCCAACCTCTTCCAGGATGTCATGGTTTCTTCTAATTTGGTCGACTTTAGCATGGTCAACAGCACTTATACTTGGAACAACTACATAGGTGGTTCCTAGAAAATATATTCAAAGCTAGATAGGTATCTCGACTCTACAAATATCATGTCCAGGGACATTTTCATGGAGGCTTCCATCCTCCCTAAGCATGGCTCAGATCATTGGCTTATCAAATTATACATTGAAATCAAGTCCCGCCCCAGAAATAGGCATTTTTTCCTAGAGTGTTTATGGCTTCAACATCCTAACTTCTAATCCATCATTAAAAATTGGTAGGATGAACTAGCCAACATGGAATGATTCAACTTTATTAATTAATAACTTATTATTAGTTTATTTAAAATCATCAAACTATATAAAATGTTGAGATAGTCATCAAAATTGAACCCACTTACAATATTAAAATAGTAACCCTGTTAGCTAACTGAGTCAATGCTTGAAACTCACTCACTAATATAGTAAGTGTTGGAAAAATATCCCAAAGTCATTCTAGAAAAGGCATCCTACTCATAGTCCCAATGAGATCTCAACTAATCATCAAACACTGCCAAACTACTAGATGAATTGTCTCCAACTGATAGGCTAGAGGTCCACCAACTCCACTTGTTAGGAAGGGGACATTATAATTTTCCCTTCCTAAAATTGATTCTCCTCAAGCAATATCAACTCTTGATGTTGCAATATCTATTTTTTTCCCCTATGGCACTCTCTACTAGCAAGTTATTCCATTTTATCATAAAATCTTAATGACTCTCTTATGAAGAATCCTATATCTAGTATCAATGATGGCCTCTAGTATCGATATCAACTTCCCCTCCATAGCTAATGGTGGAAACTTATATAAGGGAACTATGTTATGACCGAGTGCCTTCTTGAGATTAGATACATGAAATACATGATGAACCCAATTGCTAGCCAATAGTTCAAGTTAATAGGCAACCTCTCCAACTTTATGAGATACTTTGAGTGGTCCATAAAACCTAGGCTTGAGTTTCTATCTCCACTCTTCTTGAGAATTGATTGTCTATATGGTTACAATCTCAAATAAACCATGTCCCTAACCTCAAAACTACACTCTATTTGATGATGATCAACGTACAACTTCTATTGATTATGTTCCTGTTGCAAATTTTCCTTCAGTGAGTTCATAATGTCTTGACTCTCTTGTAGTAAGTCTGTTTCCTTACGCACTCTGTTATCCCCAAATAGTAGATCCATGAATTTGGTAGCATTGTAACCAGATAAAGTAATGAATGGTGACATCCTGATAGACATGTGATAAGTAGTATTATAACAATACTCGCCATGATGTGGCCATTTGATCCAAGCTCTATGTTGTACAAAAACATAGTTTCTAAAATACCCTCCACCCATTTGTTCACTATCTCCATTTGACCATATGGTCATGGGTGGTAGCTAGTGCTAGGAGTGAGCTCAGTCCCACTCAATACAAAGATCTCCTTCCAAAGCATACTCAAGAACTTGCTTTCCCTGTCACCAATAGTATCCTTGGGCATCCCGTGCAACCTGAAAATATCTCCATAAATGAAATCAACTACCTCCACTATTGTATAAATCGTTGAAATGGAAAAGAAGTGTGCAAGTTTAGTCAGCCTGTCAAGTAACACATAGATGTAATCTTTACCTAGTACCTTATGTAGCCATGTGATGAAATCTATAGAGATAGATTCCCATATTTTGTTAGGAATGGGTGGGGGATAAAGCATGCTAGTTAGATAAGTATGCTCATTCTTGTTTTTCTAGCAAGTAAGACTCTCTCTAACATTCTTAAGGACTTCATGTTTAATTCATTTCCATGTGAATCTCTCGTAGATCTACCCGTATGTTTTAAATAAACTTGGGTGACTAACTAGAAGTGCATCATGAAATGTTCTCGATATCTTTACCTTAATTTGTGAAGAATACACTAGATAAATTCTACCCTTATACACGATCAATTCATTTACAACTATAAATATACCATCATGAAATGTGCCTTCCATAACTCCTATTGCCCATGAATATTTGACATACTTTGTTGCAATTAACTCCCTCTAATTAACATAAATCTCCACCAGCGAACATATGTGGGGCCTCCTAGAAATTGCATCAACAACTACACTTTTTCCCCTTGACATATGCAATGTTAAAATCATATGCCTACAATATACTGACCCACTTTTGTTGAATATCATGTATATCCTTCTGGTTCAAGAAATATTTGATGTTGTTATGATCTTTTTTTATGATAATTGCCCCAAACTAGGTATAGTATAAATTTAGCCAAGGCGTGCTTAATGGCCAACATCTTTCTATAATAAATTGAGTAACTCCTCTCAAAACCTCTTAACTTTCTACTCTCAAAAGCGATCGGGTGCTTATCCTGCATAAAATGACTCATATCCCCTCTCTCGAATTATCACACTCCAACTCAAATGGTTTGGAGAAATTTGGTATTACCAACACAGAGCATGTGGACATCACCTGCTTGAAGTGCTCAAAACACTTATGTTCCTAATCAAACCACTCAAAGGCCCCTTTCATAGTCAATTTTGTAAGCAATGTTGCAGTTTGTGAAAATCCCTTAACAAATCTCTTGTAGAAACCACAAATACCAAAGAATACCATAAGTTGGGTGAGATTTGTAGGTGTATGCCATTCTAGAATAGCCTTGATCTTATCAGGATCTACTCTTACTCTCTCTACATTTATTCTGTCAATTCCACTTCCTTAAGGTCACATAGGAGGTCAAATCCCACCATAGTAGCCTCTCATTGCATGTTTACCCCATTTGGCTAGTTACTTGGGTAGATGTGGGAGGGGGGAGGTTACAGATTGGTATCAAAGCATGGTTGCACTCTCTTTGGGTCTAGTTTTGTTCTCTTTGTGTCATATCTGATACCACATATTGGTATCAGAGCATGGTTGAACTCACCTTAGGTGAATGCATTTGTCATGCATGCATGTCATTTGCATGTGTGTCTCTTACACTTGCATTCCATGTGCTTGGTGCATTGCATGATGCTGATCATGTTTGTAGTAATATTGTCATGAGGAACTTGATGTTGATTTTATGGAATGCATCATCATGAGTGTATAACTGGTTACATGTTGTTATATGTCGCTCACATGTTGTTTGATTACATCCTTGTATGTTAGGTTTCATTCTTGTATGTTTGATTACATGTATCAGTCTTATAGGTTGGTTATAAGGATTGATCACTTATGCTTGACTATATGCATTCATGCATATGTGTAGTTGATTAGGCATTGCTTATGCATTGTTGATGGTTGCATATGGTAATATGTACAAAGGAGTAATGGTTGTTGTCATGCATGAGGTCATAGAATGTATTGTTAATGAGGTATTGCATTGATGACTGGACCCTAGCTAGAATGATGTGTATATGGTTTGGTACTCATGTGTTATATGTCTATATGTAGTTGTTATGCATGTATGGTATTGGTTATAGTTATGCATGAATAGTATGTCAAGCATGCCTTTTAAAGTCATGGTATGCAATTTAGGTCATCAGGGTGATATTGGTATGTTTTGATGCTAATGTGTTGGCTGAGATAGAGCAGGAGATGTAGATCATCGTAATGAGGTTGTAGCATTAGAACTTGGGGTAAGTGAATTCTAGTATTACTTTAAGGGTGGAGGTGTGATCCTATGGATTCCCTTATTGATTGATACAGGCATGATATCCTTTAATTTGTTGTTTTAGCAAATGTGCATATGTGTATCTTATGCATGTTGATGGTTGCATATGGAAATGTGTACATTGGAGTAATGGTTGTTGCCATGCATGAGGTCATAGCATGTATTGTTGATATGGCATTGCATTGATGACAGGACCCTAGCTAGAATGATGTGTATATGGTTTGGTACTCATGTGTTATATGTCTATATGCAGTTGTTATGCATGTATGGTATTGGTTATAGTTATGCATGAATAGTATGTCAAGCATGCCTTTTGAAGTCATGGTATGAAATTTAGGTCATCGGGGTGATATTGGTATGTTATGATGCTAATGTGTTGGTTGAGATAGAGTAGGAGATGTAGATCATCATAATTAGGTTGCAGCATTGGACCTTGGGGTAAGTGAATTCTGGTATTACTTTAAAGGTGTAGGTGTGATCCTATGGGATTACTTTAAGGGTGTAGGGTGTAGGTGTGATCCTATTGATTGATAACGGTATCATATCCTTTCATTTGTTGGTTTGGCAAACGTGCATATGTGTATATGTGATTATTGTAAATATTGTAATGAGTTGTGTTATAAAGCTCCAATATGTGGTATGGTTGTTATATTGTCATGTTGTCATGATGTTTTGCTTTGAGTGGGTCATTCATTATAAGTATTGCAATGAGCTAAGTTATAAATCTCCATGGGTAGTATGTTTGCTTTTCAGAGGTCTTGTTGAGCTCTTGGTGTGGTTTAACATCGAGGACGGTGTTCCCCAAGGGAGAGGGTTCCGTAACAACCCTGGTGAAAATTTCATGTAATAAAGTTAATAAAGGCAAAATAAGACCACGGGTAAGGGACACTTATTCCAAGCTGAATGTTGGGAAAATATATCCTAGTGGGAATCACTGGATGTGTGTTTTTGGCTAAGGAAATTGGAAAAGGCTAAGAATAAGGCATTAAAAGTCAAAAACACATTTTTGGCATATTTATTTATGAAAATAAAGGAAATTAGGAGAAAAGGAAGTTAAAAGGTCATAGGTTGCATGTTTTTTTTAGGAGGAAATTGAAGGACAATAATCGAAAATGAAGAAATTAGAGGCCTCATTAATGAAAAGGCTTCTGAGGATCAGTTGGCAAGTATTAGGCAGTGCAAGCCTAGTCAATGAAGCTTGGTTAGTGTAACCTTTTGTCAGTTCATGTTTTGGAATTCTCTCATTATTCTCTCTCTCTCCCACTCTTAGTCACTTAGAGATTTCTTGGAGCATTCTAGCTTTGGAGCAAGGAAAGGAAAAGCAAGCTAGGATCAAGGAAGGAAAGCAGGATAAAGCAGCTTTGGCAGGAATACTTGCAGGTAACCTTTTGCATATGTGATTTCCTAGCTAGTTTGGACATGCATGGCTTTGCATGTTGGTGTATGGTTTTCTTGTTGTCAGTGGCATGGTTTTGTCGATTTATGACAATGGTTTTCAGGTTATCCTTACCTTTTTTTCGGATTCCATGGTGTCAGGATGTTTATTTCGGTTTTTTAGCTTTGGTTTGCCAGATGGATTTCAGAATCCGGGGTGGAGGTGGTCTCAAGTTTCATTCCCAAAGCCATAGGAATCCCTTGACCAGTTTTGGCAGGATACATAGTAAAGCTCGAAGGAGAAGTCTCGGTTTAGAGCCTAGTGATCTGGGTTTGGATTGCGATAAAGCCTAAGAAACTAGTCTCGGTTTAGGGCCTAGTGATCCAGTTTGGATTGTGGTAAAGCTTGAGAGATAAGGAGATGAAAAATTCCTCAAGGATAGTGATGGATTATGGATGGCATTCCAAGTTCGGTTCAGTTGTGATCGGAGCACTGATTTTGGTGTGATCACGGTTTGATGAGGGTGGAGGTGGTTTAACCTCTGGATTCCCTTGGTTGTTCTTGGATTGGTTTTTCTATGAGATCCCGCATTCATGCTTGGAATATGGAACAAGGGTGACTCGATGAAAGAGAGATTTGGTTCAACCATGTCTATGGTCGAGTGGTACGTGGAAGTCCTAAACCTGGTCGAATTTGCCTATGATTAATAGAAGTTGAGTTCTCTTACTTTTGCACTTGTGTATATGTGGATTTAATGGTTGTCTTATCTTTGATATTTACATGTTTTTCTATTCGTTATAAGCATGGTTAAATGACTGGTTCATGTCATAGTTATTTCATGTATTTACTTGTAATGGTTAAATGGATGGATGCAAGACCAAATTGATGATATAATAGTTCAATGGCGAAGGAGGTGATCCTTTTGGTTATGTTTCATAAGTTATTTCAGTCATTTATGCTTTGTATTGTATCCTATACCTCTAGGTTGCATTGATGCCAATTGTTTGACAGAATGTCAGTCCCAATTAGAGTTGCTCAGGCCTAGTCTTGAGGTTGAGTTTTGATTTGTCATCATTTTTATTATTTCTTTAATGGATTCTGAAGGTTCCATCAAGTTTTGGGCAGAGGTCGAGATTATGGGCTAGAAAAGTGGCTCAAATCCCGAGATTACTGGAAAAACAGAGTGTTACCCTAGAGACCAACGCATTTGGCTAAGGGATGGAGAGCATTATAAATCTCCTAGGTTCTTTCTAGGGTGTGTTACTCTGGCCTAAGTTGGTCAAAACTTTAGTAGGACCTAGGGGCAAGTTGTCTAAAGTGCTTGTTTGGTTCCTGTGGGTCTTGAGGCTGATGTTGGATGACTGTGTATTATGATTCCGTCGATTCCACTTCCTTAAGGTCACATAGGAGGTCGAATCCCATCATAGTAGCCTCTCATCACATGTTTACCCCAATTGGCTAGTTACTTGGGTAGATGTGGGAGGAGGGAGGTTACATGTCCAAGGAAGACTTCAACATGAGCTTGGATTCGGAAGGTTGATACCTATTTCCAACTCAAGCCAATGCTAGAGTAAGAGGCCATAAAATATGTAGCTATACACCTTAATGGCATAGTACATGAGTGGTAGCATCATGGGGTGATCACCATGGGATATGACACAATAAATTCATACATAGATTTCATAGAGAGGTTGATCGAGAGATTTTATAAGGAGGATCAAAGTTTCATTTCAAATAGTTGGCACAGCTTAAGAAATGGGGTTCATTTGACACTTATATTGTATATTTTTAAATGCTTGCAGTTGAAACTTGACAATCAGGAGTTAATATTGGTTTTTGTGGCTTCTACAAGAGATTTATTAAGGGATTTTCACAAACTGCAACATTGGATTTGAGTAAGAAGGGGCCTTTGAGTGGTGTGATTTAGCACATAAGTGTTTGAGCACTTCAAGCAGGTGATGTCCACGTGCCCTGTGTTGGAAATACTGTATTTCTCCAAAACCCTTTGAGTTTTGATGCTTTGGGAGATGGGATATGAGCCACTTTGATGCAATATAAGCACCCTGCCATGTTTGACAATAAAATATTAATAGGTATGGAGAGGATTTACTTAGTTTATGATAGAGAGATGTTGGCCATTATGCATGAATTGGCTAAATTTAGGCCATACTTAGTTGGGGGTAATTTTATCGTCAAAATATATCATGACAACCTCAAATATTTCATGAACCAAAAATATCTAAATGGTAGGTAGCAGAAGTGGGTTAGTCAATTGCAGGCGTGTGATTTTGACATTGTATATGTCAAGGGGAAGAATAATGTAGTTGTTGATGCACTTTCCAGGAGGCCTCACATATGCTCGTTGGTGGAGATTTCTACTTATTAGAGGGAGTTAATTGTAGCAAAGTATGCCAAAGATTCATGGGCAATTGGAAAGGTGTAATTTACGATGATAAATATAAAATGGTAAATGAGTTGATCATGTATAAGGGCATAATTTATTTGGTGCCTTATTCATAGTTAAGGTAAATATGTTGAGGAAATTTCATGATGCGCCTATGGTTGATCACCAAAGTTTCTTTAAAACCTAGAGGCACATCCGAGGGATATCACATGGAAAGGATTTAAGAATGAAGTATTTAAATACGTTAGAGAGTGTCCTGCTTGCCACCAAAATGACGATGAACATACTTATACAACTGGTTTCCTTCAACCCATACCCATTCCTAATAAAAATGGGTAATCTATCTCTATAGAATTGATCACAAGGTTACCTAAGGTACTAGGCAAATATTGCATCCATGTGATGGCTGACAAGTTGACTAAGTTTGCATGCTTCTTTTCCATTTCAATAACTTATATAGCAGCACAAGTAGTGGATTTTCTTTTCAAAAATATTTTCAAGTTGCATGGGATGCCCAAGAATATTGTTACTGAAAGGGACAACAAGTTCCTAAGTATGTTTTGGCAGTAGCTATTTAGATTGAGTGGGACTAAGCTCACTCCTAGCACTAGCTACCACCCACAGACAAATAATCAAACAGAGATAGTGAACAAATGGGTGGTGGGTTATCTCAGGAACTATGTTTTTGGACAACACAGAGCTTGGATCAAATGGCTACATCTTGATGAGTAGTACTATAATACTACTTATCACATGTCTATTGGAATTTTTCCATTCATGGCTCTATATGGTTATGAGGCTTCCTACTTCAAGGATCTATTATTTAGGGATAGTAGAGTTCTTAAGGCAAAGGACTTACTACAAGATAGTGAGGACATCATGGAGTGACTGAAGGAAAATTTGCAATAGACATAGAATCAACATAAGTTGTATGTTGATCAACATTGGATACAATATAGTTTTGAGGTTGGAGACATTGTTTACTTGAGATTGCATCCATATAGACAATCCACTCTCAAGAAGAGTGAAGGAAAGAAATTCAAGCCTAGGTTTTATGGACCATTAAAAGTATCTCGGAGGGTTGGAGAGGTTCCTTATGAACTTGAACTACCAGTTAGCAAGAGGGTTCATAATGTATTTCATGTATCTAGGCTCAAGAAGGCACTTGGTCATAATGTGGTTCCTACATCTGATTTTCCACCATTGGATGAGGAGGGGAAGTTGATGTTGATTCCAAAGGCTATCATTAATACTATAAATAGGACTCTTTGCAAGAGGGTCATCAAAGGGTTTTTAGTCAAATTAAAGATCTTACTAATAGAGGATACAACATGGGAAAATGAATCGATGTTGTAGTATCCAGAGTTGAGATTATGTAAGGAAAAATAATTTCAGGAAGGGCAAATTGTAATGTCTCCTTCCTAACTAGTGGAGTTGGTGGACCTCTAACCTATCATTTAATTCCCATAGGCTATTGGGTTAGGGTTAGGGAACCCTAGAGGCAATTAATCCAATAATTTGGTATTGCTTGATGGTCAGTTGAGATGTCATCTAGATTCTAAGTAAGGTGCTCTTTTTTGGAATGGTTTTGTGATAGTTTTCCAATACTTATTATTTTTAGTAAGTCAATTTTGAGCATCGACAGGTCAACTAGTGGGGCTACTATTTTTAGTATTATCGATCGGTTTAGTTTTGATGACCATCTCAACATTTGATATAGTTTGATGGTTTTAAATATATAACAATAAGTTTTTAATTAATAAAGTTAAATCAAATATTTAAATTTATCATTATTTCAATATTTTTAATGAAGGGAATATAAGATCTAGTTTTTTTTTTTCAAAAACAAAAAACAAACAAACTTATATTAGTAATAGAAGTTGTTTAAAAAAATCATCAATTCTCTTTATCCTTCAAAAACCAAAATAATCAAAAAGACCTATAGTGGCCCCATTAACTAACATATGTTATTTTATAGCTCCATTGACCATCTGTATATGATCGATATCAAGCTAATTTAATATAAAACCAATCCTAGTCAAAACCAAAAAGATCATCTCATGTCCATAAATCTATCTTTCGCTAATATGAATAAACAAGACCAATCATGTATTGAAGAAGAACAAATAAAAAAAGGATCGATAACTAAGATGTTAGTCCAGATGTAGCACTGAGCACCTATAACACTGAGTGGAAGATATACTCCTTGCCAATAGCCCCAATAACTAGAGAACAAACCCAAAAAGTAGAAATATCAAGTGTATGGAATCAACCCAGAAGTCTAGAGATTGAAATTAATATATCTGGAAAAATGTATTTCACCAAAACACTGATTGATTCCAATTTTGGACAAAGTATCTGCCATGTCGTTCAATTCCATATGTATGTGAGATAATGTCACTAGCTAGAATAAATCAGTCATCTACAGAATTCTTTGTAGCCAATTGGACAACAACGTAGGATTGAAGGAAGATCTCCTAGAAATCCACTCAATAACCACTTGCAAATCTCCAAATACTTGTAGCGAATTAATGGAAATCCAATTGGAAGAAAACAAAGTGCCCTAGAGAGCCAATACAACAACATGGGTATTTGTACCAACACCACCATTCCAGTTGAAACGATATTGTATTTGAGGACAAATGATGATGTAGGCTCCACACCCACAAACCCTGTCTTTACTAGCACCATCAAATTAGGGCAATGGAATTTATCACTATTGTCAATAACAATAAAAGTCCTCATGGAGACTTAAGAAATCAAAGTGCCAGATTCCCTAAAATATGCAACAACCCGTATATATGTACCATTGATGTTAGTGGGGTAATTTTTGGAAATATATAAATTCTAGCATCTCCAAATGCCCCGCATAATATAATGGCATATCATAAAATATCTTACGTGCGGTGATCCAATCCTTCATACATGTTTCTAGAGAGATAGAATTCCAAATGGAATTAATCTTTAGGATATTAAGAACACTCGAACATATGGCATGAGCAAAGAACATTGCAAAAAGAGGTGTAACACACATTCCAAATCACAACCACATAATATGCACCTACTCGGACCGCAAAAAACTCCGACGACACAAATTATCCCAAGTCAACACCTTGTTGCGCCAAGCCATCCAGTCAAGACATTTCAATTTTGAGGGATCCTCCAACCCCAAATTTTGTTGAATCATTTGAAACTCGGTGAGGCAAATATAGAAGGAGTGATATACCAATAGGCTTCTGCAACTAAGGGATGTTAACAACTGACAATACTACCCCGCGAGAGTATATCAGCTTTGTTGCTAAGAGAAATTTCCTCTATGTAAAGATTTAATAGATATATATCCCAATAATGTGCCACTTCACCATCCAAACCCAATGCAAATGATCCAAACTAGACCAGAAGTAGAGAAACAAGAATATGACATATTTGATTTAATGTATACACCTATTGACAGTGTTGGATACCGCCAACATATAGTGGGCCTCCCCGATGTGAAGTCCCAATTAGACCTCACAATGTTTGGAGTAGGATCCCCATCTGGAGTATCGACCTGACCACCATAACACAAAGGTTTGTCTTGGTTTCAACATATAACATAATATATTATATACATAAACCTTGAATAAGCAAGTTAGTTGACATTGTGAAACACCGATTGCAATGTGTAAAAGGATACTTTCATTAGGGGAGAGACAAAAGATATCCTCTAGAAGGAAGGTAATAGTACTAACCTAAGAGAGACACATAAGAGCATAAAAATATTTGTTACCAAAATATTTCACATAACGATTTTAAACCAAATGCAACCCACATTCAACAAGATGAGTACCAAAGCCACCGAAATATTTCAATTTCTCCAGTACATATGAACATAACATATACCATAAACATCCCAAGAATATTCCTAAAACATTTGCAATACATGCATGAAAATGTGTTGTCTCATAGAGCTTCAATTAGGTGAAAGATCCAAGTACAAAGTTACAAGGATGAGACACTAGTTCCAATAGTGGAACATTAAGTCACTTCTCACTTTTGCAAAGAATAGTTTTCTCTCTTATGCCAAGTAGAGAAGTCAAGAAAAGCTCTCCAAAGCTTAAGCCTCCAAAATCCCTTTCCTTAAGTTATGAGGTTGCTTTTATAATAAGAGGAACAACCTTTCACATCCTCGTGACTCATGGATTACCCTCATGACTCTTAGACTTCTGGTGTGTCCTTTGGAATTCTAAACAATTATTGACCATCTAAATGACTTTTGGACTTCTATACAATCTTTGTCCATATATGACTATGTGACTCTTCATGTTCCACATATGACTCTTGGACTTCCATGCATTACATTTTATCATTTTCTTTGAAAATACATCGATATTACACTACACATGATGATGTGGCATGACACATGGACATACATTAACCACTACGATGGCACTTGTACAAGTTACAACTTGACAATGATGGCATGGACTTCATGATGAGATCGAAATGCCAAGTTTTCTTCCTTGTTGCTTCATCTTGCATTCTTAATGATAGATCTGATCTATGCTTCATCTTCATGAAATATCCACTTTGTTGCTTATCTTCACCCTCCAAAGGGCCTTGGATCAACATTGGAATCCTCTGAGTCATCATGCAATGTCTTCTTTCTATTTCGGTCCATGATCTACTTCATGTCTCCATGATAGATCTCTTTTATTCTTCTTCTCTGCAAGTGTTTCTTTATGATTTCTCCTTGCTATCTACTCTTGAGCATCACCTTGTCATGTTGAGATAGTACTCCGGTGAATTAAAATCATTCATGACAAGACAAAACTAGTTTAAAACATCTATCCTATCATTACATATCTCATGCAATGATTTGCTCATGATAGGCCTGTGAGAGGGTTAAAAAAGGAGCCTTGATTAGGAGGGCGCAGTTAAACTCATCAAGGTTCAGAAGAGGCCTTCAAGGTGCACTTATGAGATCAATCAAGAGAGAGAGAGAGAGAGAGAGAGCTCATGAGGCGCAACACTTCAAATAGACGAAGGGGTGACGCTTCATGCCTTTAAGCCTTCAAGGAGCACTCATGTGCTCAAAGAGACAAAGAGGGCTTCAAGGAAGCCCTTCGAAGAGATGAAGGAGTGAAGCTTCAGGCCTTTAAGGTGTGGTCATGCGCTCAAGGACAAGGAGGTCGCATTGGCACATGCCAAAGGGACGAAAGGAAAACCTTCAAGCCTTCAAGGTGAGCTCATGCGCTCAAAGAGAGCGTAGTTCTTCATGTTGAAGGAGTGCACTTAAGCTTCAGGCTTCATGATTGTGCCATGTGCTCAAAGGGAAGGATGAAACTTCGTGCTTCATGGGTGTGCCATGCACTCTAAGAGGGCATAGTTCTTCGTGTTGAAGGAGTGTGCTCATAGTCCAGAAGTGCGCTCGTGGTTTTGAAGTGTGCTTAGGCTCTTAGAGTGTGATTTTTTAAGGCAGGAAGGTCCTTGTTTATGCAGAATGTGCTTTTAAGAGGAGAGAAATTCCTTATTCTTATGAAGTGCAATTTTCCACTAAGAGTTTGAAGTGAAATTTGGTGTTTCAAAGTGTGCTTCGTTGTTTTAAAGTGAGCTTTATTGTTTTGAAGTGTGCTCAGGCTTGGAAGGGTGCAATTCTCTCTAATAATGGCTACTTGTTCATCTGAAACACGCTTTTCACTGAGGGAGGCAATGCAAGGCTAGGTGACTTATCCTTAGGAAGTAATAATGCATTGTGAGAGGGAGGAGACCTTAGAAAAGACTTAGTGCACAAGTATGGGAGGAAAGATGGGTCAATGAGGCTCATGGATAAGTTGCGCTCATTACATAGTAAGAAGGCTAATGCCTCTACAACTTGTGTTGAATAGTAGGACCAAGAAAGGGCTTCAAAATGGCTAAGTGTGAGACTAATAGAGTAAAAGAGAGAAATGCATCCGATCACAACTCAAACATGGATCACACACATGAATTCCATTGATGCAATCCAAGGGAATGCATAGGACTCATGAACAACAATCACACCTTGAAATGATAGCAAAGCGACACTTGCAAAAGTTAAATAAATTGAAGGCAACACATGCTAGAGTGAAGATAACATGAGTATGACACTTGTTAAGGAAAAAGCAAGCAAAAGTGACAATCACGAAAGTGAAAGCGACACTTGTGAACATAGAGGTGCGCAAAAGCGAGAGTTGAAAACATACAAAAATAGAAGTACAATCACAACCAAGGTGAGGGAGATTGTTAACGAAAGTGTGCATTGACTATTGACATGAGTTTAATATCGCACAGGAATTGCCTTAATGGAAGGTGGCATGCTTTTTCAAGCTTCCATAAATGAAGTGTTCTCATGAACTCATCGAAGACTAAGCATGTGTGTGCAAGTGACTTAATAGTTAAATTAGGAAGAAGACTTAAACATTTTATGAAACATCAAATGACCATGGAGTAGCCATAGGATGACAGACTATAAGATTCTTAGTAGGCTCCAAAAATCAAGTGCGGGAAAACTCTTTGAGGGTGTTGATTGCAACGACAACACTTGGAAACACACTAGTAGAACTCTAGCTTCTTTATTTACATTTAGTTCTTTAAGTGCAAGGTCTCATTCTTTTAGGAAGTATTGATTCATCTTGCGTATTACCTTGGATTCCCTACTTAACTTGGTTAGGGATATAGTCCCATCCATTCCCTTACTCGGTTAAACATTTATCAAGGCTTGCCAAATTACAATTGTTTTGATCTAGGAAAGGATAATATGCGTTGTGAGTTCATGATGTTAAGAGTGTGAGTTTCATCTCTGGTGTTGCTCTGCTACCAACAGGCCTGGACAGTACCTTAACGGAGTCACTATAGGAGTAGAAACGTTGCTTCACTGCCAGCGAGCCTAGACAGTACCCAAGTGAAGTCACTTGCTTCACCTCCCTGTACAAGAATCCTTTCTCTTCTTTCACCCTTTATTTATTTATTTAATCGTATTGTTCTTCGAGACTTATTATTTTCAATGGGTAGAAGAGGGATCTCGACTTATTGAGAGTAGAGGAGGTTTCCCCTTTAGAGAAGTTTTTATAGACATCGATATTGGTTTGCTCGCTAATTGGTTTTCCCCTTATCCTTTCTCTACTTGACTATATCGTCAAGAAAAACACTATTTACTTACAATACTAAGCTGAGGAATGAGGGTCCTAGAATAAATACAGGCTTTATAGTTTGTCCAAATGTCTTCCGTTTGATTGGATCGTATTTTCCATTAAGACATCATGGACTCTAAAGATATGTAAACCCAAGATAGAGAAGAGGTAACATATTAGCCAAGCATTGTTCGTCATCACAATTGCCTTTTTCAAGTTTTTCCACATTGTCTTTTGAGCCAAATAGGAACATCTTTCATGCAAACTCTTATTGATCAAAATGATGAAAGAAAATACATGAAAAAACAACAAAACGAAACCAAAAAAAATAAAGCAAGTGGAGGCAAAACATAAAACAACATGCAACATATTCAATAATAAAATAAACAAATGCAAAGACTCAATGGAGAGCAAGGTAGATGGTGGATGCAATGCAAGGGAAACTAAATGAATATAAGCCTACTCCTAACCTAAGCGACTACAAGGTCAGGGCTATGTGTAATGATATTTCCAATGAAGCCACCGTAATTGGTCCTGACCTGCAAACATAAAGATAAGAGCAATTACAACCGATATATAATAATGTGCAATAGAAAAAATGATAACTTTAATATCTTGCACAAAAAATATAAGGTCTTTCTTAAAGGAAGAAATATGTGTCATACCACCTGACTTTACCCAACCTTCCACCTTACCTTTTTTATAAGAACGAAGATCATACAAACCTCTACAACTCCTTGTGAAAGCACCTGCATCTATATTGTCTTGCTTAGCAAACATCAAGAAAGATCGGAACTTGCTCTTAGCAAATGGGCTTGCTAAGTAAGATGCTTCTAACTGATGATAGATTGGATCATGAAATTCAAAACAATCCTCTTGGAAATCCTAAAATTCTTGCGATAAAGAATTTTCAACTAATAGTGTGGAATCAGGATGAGAATCTTATAAGGGAAAATAAATTTGATCTTATTCAAAAAACTTGTCAAGATAGTGAGGGCTTGGCATAACCATCAGTGGAGGTTGAATTGTGTCAACTGCTTGACAAGTGTCTAAATATTGAGATGATAAACCATAGAGATCACTTGATATAAAACAACCATCATTATGAACATTAGTGAGCAAATGATCAATTGAATGACATTTGTTAGAACAGGAACCATGATCAGATGGGTTTATTGAAGCACAAGACTCTTGATCAATAAACAACAAAGATAAATATGTTTGAACAAATTTACAAATGCTTCAAATTAAAGGATCATCTTCCTCATATGTTAAATCTGACAAACCATTTACTCGTGATTGGCTACAATCCAGACTGACATCATAATCATTAAAAAGAAATGCCAATATGGCAAGCACATGAAACCAGTTAAGATGTAGTGGATGAAAAGGAGGAACTTGATTTAGAAAACAACATAACCATTCATTGACACTGAAGAGGATACCCAGTGCCATGAAGAAAATAATCAGTATCATAATATTCACAAGAAGAATTAGGATTTGATTATGTGACAGATATGAATCCTTCATCCAATGATAAACTTCATAGCTACGCTTATCCATGAAAGGTATATACTCCAAACCCAAGTTTGGTACAAGAGATTTACATGAGGGGTAATTAATTGAAACATAATCTTCAATCTAATAATAACCCAAAGCTTGAAAGTTGAAAGAGCTATATCCAAAATAACAAACATCTTTCAAGAGGGAATTTTCATTTAGTGAAACCAAGAAAAGAAAAGGATTTTGTGAGAATATCTAGATCTGACTTATTTCAGGGCTCTTACTAGAGTCGCGAGAACCTGACATGACCTCAACGGAAGTTGAAGTGCCTCGACTCCCTGATGAGTCCCATAACTTTCAAGAATTACAAAATTTCATTTTGAATATTGCATAAGATCATGCATGGTGTATGGACAACTACCATCAGTAGTTTCAACAAGATCACTATTATCCAAATGGCAGCCATCTACATCACTTATTTGGCCAAAATTTGCATCTTCAACAAACAGATTACACAAGTCAAAATATTATTCTAATTGCATACCTAAAGATGGACAAATAAAAAAATATATCATGAGTAACCTTTATAAAATAATTCTCTTCATGCAAGATTGGAAATGATGAGTGGAATGGATACTTGATAATTTGTTCACCTTCTTCTTCATCATGGTTGACCTCATTACCTTGTGTCAATTCAAACTCCAACTCAATAGATGATGAACTTGAAGAGCGTGGAGTATCTTCATCATAAGGTAATGCATTACAAAAAGTAAAACATGAGGGATAGTGAGGTGAAGAGGAAGTTTCCATAAGAACATCTTATTTAACCAAATTAGATTCAAGATCTAAATCTTTCAAAACAAATTTCTTTTGAGAAACCAAAAGCTCAAAAGGCGCACTTGGGTAACCATCATTACATACAATAACAAAGTCAGAATTAGGAGAATGAAGGTTGTCCAAGGCTTCAAACTGATTAAGCAAATTAACTTCATTTAATACATCACCAATATTGTTAGATTCAATATCAACCAAGGATGGGAGAATATTATCTTTACATGGAGGATTTTGAAAAAGTGAAGAAAGATCAAAAGAATCCTATCCTTCTTGCTCCTCTACCTGTGGAGAATGACTACTTTGATCATGATCGATACTTGGATTTGGAAGAGATTGATCAAGCAGATCAAGGGGCAAGGGATCATGATAAAAATATGATAGAGGATGACAAGTATCCAAAATAGATTCGACAATTAAATTATGAGCATTAATACCATCTTAAGAAATCAAGGGATTATCATTCACCTTGGGCTCCATGAACCATTCCAAGGTTTCCTCCATTGGATATGAATCGTGGAAAGTGGGAGAAGGTTGAGAAGATGGAATAGGAATTTGATTTTCAAATTTCCCAACTTGATCAATATCACAAGGAGGACCCAAACATCTCGGGTTATAGATTCGCCATGTAAAGAGATTTGAAACAAACTTTCAAACTTCCTTTTAAGGAAATACCAATCCAAATTTTCTCCAAGAAACTCATAACATAACTGAAGGAATCGATTAGAAAAATCCTCAATTGAATCATTAGAGCACAATCTTAGTTTATCAATCCTTTTCAAAATATATCGATAATCATACCTATCAAAAGCTTAACGAAGCTCCTTGAGGAATTGATGAAAAAAGTGGATGGAAGCAGATGGAAGGGTATGACACCATCGATTAACACAAATTTCAAGAGTGAGGAGCGCAATATTTTCATCATCGGTTTCATAATATTCACAAAATTTAATAAAATTGGAAACAGTTATGGATGTTCCATCCTCCCCATCAAATCTCAATTGAGACAAGTCATAATGAGGCTCATTGGGGATTAAAATTTGACCATCGGATGAATTAGAGAAACACACTGGGAATATGATTTGAGGATTAGCCATTCAAGATAAGAGATTCAACACAGACTCAAATGGCATAGCTTGTTATACGGCCCTCCTTTATTGACTGTGTTGGATACTGCCAACATACAGGGGGTATCACCGATGTAAGTCCCAATTAGACCTCACATTGTTTGGAGTAGGAGCCCCATCCAGAGTATCAGCCCGACCAACATAACACAAAGGTTCATCTTACATGAACCTTGAAAAAGCAAGTAAGTTGACATTGTGAAACACTAATTACAATGTGGAAAAGGAGACTTTCATGAGGTGAGAGACAAAAGCGAGTCTTTATAAGGAAAGTAATAGTCCTAACCTAAGAGAGACACATGAGAGCATAAAAATACTAGTTAGCAAAATAGCTCACATAACAATGTTAAAGCGAATACGACACACATTCAATAAGATGAGTACCGAAGCCACTGAAATAGTTCAATTTCTCCAGGACATATGAACATAACATATACCATAAACATCCCAAGAATATTCCTAAAACATTTGCGATACATGCATGAAAATGTGTTGGTTCATAGAGCTTCAATTAGGTGAAAGATCCAAGTACAAAGTTATAATGATGAGACACTAGTTTCAATAATGGAACATTAAGTCACTTCTTTCTTCTCCAAAGAATAGTTTTCTCTCTTATGCAAAGTAGAGAAGCCAAGACTAGTTATGCAAAGCTTAAGCCTCCAAAATCCCTTTGCTTGAGTTATGAGGTTGCTTTTATAACAAGAGGAATGACCTTTCACATCCTCATGACTCTTGGAATTTTAGTGTGTCCTTTGGACGTATAAACAATTCTTGAACTTCTAAATGACTTTTGGACTTCTATACAATCTTTTTCCATATATGACTATGTACTCTTCATGTTCCACATATGACTCTTGGACTTCCACGCATTACACTTTATCCTTTTCTTTGAAAATATATCATTACACTCCACATAATGATGTGCCATGACACATGGACATACAATGACCACTATGATGACACTTGTACAAGTTACTGCCAAGTTGTCTTCCTTGTTGCTTCATCTTGCATTCTTGATGATAGATCTGATCTATGCTTCATATTCATGAAAGATCCACTATGTTGCTTATATTCACCCTCCAAAGGGTCTTGGATCAACATTGGAATCCTCTGAGTCATCATGCAATGTCTTCTTTCTGTTTTGTTCCATGATCTACTTCATGTCTCCATAATAGCTCTATTTTGTTATTATTCTCTGCAAGTGTTTCTTTATGCTTTCTCCTTGATATCTTCTTTTGAGCATCACCTTGTCATGCTGAGATAGTACTCCCGAGAATGAAAATCATTCATGATGAGGAAAAATCAATTGAAAACATCTATCGTATCACTACCTAACTCGTGGAATTATCTTCTTATGATAGGCTTATGAGAGGGTTAAAAAAGGAGGCTTGATCAGGAGGTCACAAATAAACTTACCAAGGTTCACAAGAGGCCAAGGTGCGCTTGTGCACTGAAGAAAAAGAGAGAGAGAGTGAGAGAGATCATGAGGTGCAAGGGCGCACTTTGAAGAGATGAATGAGTGAGGCTTCAAGCCTTCAAGGTGAACTCATGCACTCAAAGAGATAAAGAGGGCGCAAGCGTACACTTTGAAGATACGAAAGAGTGAAGCTTCAGGCCTTCAGGCCTTCAAGGTGTGCTCAAGGAAAAGCAGGGTGCACTTGCGCATGTTGAAGGGATGAAGGGAAAACCTTCAAGCCTTTGAGGTGCATTCATGTGCTCAAAGAGCGCATAGTTCTTCGTGTCGAAGGAGTGCGCTCAAGATTCAGGCTTCATGACTGCGCCATGCACTCAAAGGGAAGGATGGAGCTTTGTGCTTTGTGAATATGCTACGCACTCTAAGAGGGTGCAATTATCCATGCCAAAGGAGTGCGCTCATAGTTTTTAAGTGCACTCAGGCTCTCAAAGTGAACTTTTTAAAGGAAAGAAGGTCCTTGTTTATCCAGAGTGCGCTTTTTAGAGTAGAGAAGGTCTTTGTTCTTTTGAAGTGCACTTTTTCACTGATCATTTTAAATGTGCTTCATTGATTGCAAGTGCTCTTATTTGTTTTGAAGGGTGCTTCATTTTTTTGAAGTGCGCTCAGGCACGTCTTCCTTGCCAGATTAGGCTACATGAGAAAAGGTAAGTTTGGTGAATTTTTTTATTATAATATTGTGTATTGATACTTTGTTATTGGACCGCAGGGAGGGTTGCTACAACAACATGTTGGAGACACATAAGGCAAGTCTGAGAGGCCTAGTTTAGGTCTCCTATCTCAGTCATAGCCATCCAGATGAGATCGCAGTCAATACAAAGGGTACAACCTTATGTTCGAGGATTGTTTCCCTTGTTGTAGTTGACCATGGATTGTAGTGGGTCTTGTGGAATTGCCTTAACCCTAAAACAATGCATGGAGGAGGCTTGAAGGAGTAGTAAAGAAAGGAACTTAAGTGAACAAGAAGGTACATAAATTTGAGCATTGGTGTAGGGTTGTTGGTGTGCCCTAATCAGTGCTCCAGGTTGCACAACTCTCAAGGACAAGAGGATAGCAGCAGTAAGTTGAAGATGGACCCTTGTTGATGGTTGGATACATGTGGATGAGGGTCCTAAGAGAGGACATGTTGAGAAGTATGTTGGAAACTGAGAGGAGGGTTTCCTAGATGTTTGGCTGCCCTAACTAGGTGCAGATGCTACAGTATGATTGGTCACTCATGGTCTATTGGAGGGCAACATGAGAGTGGACCAAGTGTGGACAAGGATTGGGAATTTATGGTATGTTGGAGGTCAGCGTGATAGTTCCCAAGTTGGAGCCCAGTGTGCACCATCTTCATGGACTTAGATGGTTTCTAGAGCGGCAGTAGTTGAGCTCAAGGTTCGATCAGTGGTAGGAGCATTTGAGCATCCCTAAACTTGTGTGTGGTCAAGGGACTTCTATAGCAGATGATGGGTAGTCCTCCTAGCCCATGTTCATTGTGGGAGATGGAAATGTTGAGGGGATAAGTGGTAGCCCTGTCTGCCCTATGTTGGTCTTCATTAGAGCAGCGTAGGATGACCATAGTGGGTTCAAGTCCCTGAGTAGCTGAGGAGCAGAAGTGTACAAATTAAGAGTTGTGAACAACTCGACAAGAGTCTCAACATGTTGTGCCGTTGATGGACTATGGTGCAACTAGTGAGAATATTTTATAGCTAAGGTTTAGTGGCCAGATGGACTTGGATCACCAATAGGGCAGTGTTGCATTTTAGGAGCCAAAGGACTGGGCAGGTATAGGGTACAACCGAGAGGAGCTGGGAGAGCACGCTACATCAACAAGATGGTTAGAGTATCTTGTTGAGGGTAAATTGGTTGTCAATGGACTGACACCAAGCCCCAGTTTTGTATCTCATGTCAGTGGATGTATGAGAACCATTATCCCTGGTACAAGAGTCTTAAACCATTGTATTATTTAGTTGCATTAATATAAATAAGTTGGGTTGAAAATTTGTAAAAAACTGTGTATATTTGTGCACTTGTGATTTACTATTATTTAAATTTCGCTGCGCAAATTAACTTCATTGTGATACTTGGTCTGGTAGCTTCAGTGATTTAATATTCTATCGTAGACACCAATATCGTACAAAAACAACATGGTATTAGAGTGTATCTGAGCTCCTTTGAGGGAAAGTGAATAAGAGTGTGCAAAATGAAGCAACTCAAGAGGGAGTTGTGAGTTTCTAGATAATGGAGAAGAGGGTTTAGTCGAAGACATGGAGATGTGGTCCTAATAGGCTACATGGTGAGATGGGCTAGGAGTTCTAGTGGATCGGTGGTGAACCTAGTGCACTTCAGTATGTTGTGTGGTGGTTTGCAGATCATCAAATTCCTATGTCTTTTCATGGATATTTAGGAAAAATTGAGGATTTATTTAGCATAGATGAGATTAGGATGATCAAGATGGCTTCATGTGATGCACTAGATATTGGCATGCTAGAGTCTTCATCAGATCATGATGTTTCATATCCAAGATTGGAGGGATTTGCACATATGTTATTTGATCCAAGAGGATGAGCTTGAATGACTGAGCCAGTGGAGATCATGTAGGCTCAGAGGGAGTCTAACCTAAGAGGGAGCAGTCCTATGGAGGTTTGGGATCTTCAGGATCATATGAGATGAGGCAGAGCCACTACCGATATTGTCGGGTTCATTCTACAAGGTATGCTGCAGTGATGGATTCTAGATGGGTTAGTATCACCGGTGTTGTTGATGGTTACTACCTTGTCTTGGAAGTACCTCCCTTGCTAAGGTAGAGTGTTGATTTTTTTAGCTTGGGAGGTACTCCAAGCCTTGATAATTGAGGGTTTGGAGGAAGGAGCTCCACAAGTGGTCTTGTTGGCTTGAAACCTAAGCTTGGGATTTTTCACCCATCGATGTTTGGGCCAAAATTGTGACAAGACTTTGAGATGTGATGGATAGAGATAATATAGGATGTCAAGACGAATCAACAGCATCGAGAATCATCGAATTACGAGTTGTCAAAGTGGAGTTATGAATTTTTGAAGTTTACATGTTGGTTTGTGCACCATAATACAAGTCATCCTTGTTGTTGGAGATCCCAAGAGTGGGCTAGATGTTGCACATGAGACATGTATAAATAAGAGTAATTGGGAGGTAATTTAGACATATCCTAAGTGCATTAAACATCAAGATTATCTCTAAAATAGAGTGTGGGTCTGAGACAAGAGGAAGGAGACAATATTGTTGAGTTTTGGAGAAGATTTCACTGGGGTTTTGGTGCAAATTTTTTATGGGAAAGGACGCAACCCTGAGGTTGATAGTAAGGTGACTTAAGGGCATATTGTAAGTGTTTCTTCCTTGCTAGATCAGGCCATAGGAGCAAAGGTAAGTTGGGTGAATTTTGTGCTTGTAATATTATGTATTGGTATTCTGTTATTGGGTCGCAGTGAGGGCTTCTACAACAGCAGGTTGGAGGCACATAAGGGAGGTCTGAGAGGCCTAGTTTAGGTCTCCTATTTAACCTACATCCAACCAGATGAGGCTGCAATAAATATAGAGGGAACATCCTTGTGCTTGAGGATTTTTTTCCCTTGTTGCTGCTAACCATGGATTGTATTGTGTCTTGTGGAGTTGCCTTAGACCTAAAAAAATGCATGAAGGAGGCTTGAAGGAGCAGTAAAGGAAGCAGATTAGTGCAACAAGGAGGTACATAAATTTGAGCATTGGTATTGGGCTATTGGTGTGCCCTAATCAGTGCTCTAGGTTGCACAACTCCCAAGGACAAGAGGACAGCAGCAGTAAGTTGTAGATGGACCCTTATTGATGGTTGGATGCATGTGGATAGGGGTCCTAGGAGAGGACATTTTGAGAAGTATGTTGGAAACTGGGATGAGGGTTTCCTAGATGTTTGGATGCCCTAACTAGGAGCAGATGCTACAGTAGGATTTTTCACTCATGGTCTGTTGGAGGGCAGTGTGAGAGTGGACCAAATGTGGACAAGGATTGGGCATTTATGGTATGTTGGAGGTCAGCGTGATGTGCCCAAGTTGGAGCCCGGTGTGCACCATATTCATGGACTTAGATAGATTCTAGAGAGGAAGTAGTTGAGATCAAGGCTCGATTAGCCATAGGAGTTGTTGAGTAGCCCTAGACTTCTGTGTGGTGAAGGGACTTCCATAGCAGATGGCGGGTAGTCCTCCGAGCCCATGTTCATTATGGGAGATGGACATGTTATAGTGATAAGTGGTAGCCCTGCGTGCTCTATGTTGGTCTTCATTAGAGAAGCATAGGATGACCATAGTGGGTTGAATTCCCTGAGTAGTTGATGAGCATAAGTGTACAGATTGAGACTTGTTCACAAAAAGGGTTGTGAACAACTCGAAAAGAGTCTCAATGTGTTGTGCCCTTGATGGACTAAGGCATAACTAGTGAGAAGATTGTATAGCTGAGGTTCAGTGGCCGGATGGACTTGGATCATTGATAGAGGCAGTGCTGCAATTCAGGAGCCAAAGTACCAGGCAAGTACAGGGTGCAGCCGAGAGGAGCTGAGAGAGCATGCTACATCAGCAAGATGATCAGAGTATGTTGTTGAGGGTAGATTGGTTGCCAATGGACTGACACCAAGCGCTGATTTTGTATCTTGTATCAGTGGATGTATGAGGGCCATTATACCTAGTACGGGAGCCCTAAACCATTGTATTATTTAGTTGCATTAATATAAAGAATTTGGGTTGAAAATTTGTAAAAAGTTGTGTTAATTTATGCAGTGATTTACTATTGTTTATATTGTGTTGTGCAAAGTAGATTCATTGTGATACTTGGTTTGGTAGCGTCAGTGATTTAAGATTCTATATCGTGGAAAAATAACATGGTATCAAAGCATATCTGAGCTACTTTGAGGGACAGTGAATCAAAGTGTGCACAACGAAGCAACTTAGAGGGAGTTGTGAGTGTCTAGGTCATGGAGCAGAGGGTTCAATCGAAGACATTGAGATGTGGTCTCGATAGGATACATGGTGAGATGGGTTGGGAGTTCTAGTGGATCGGTGGTGAACTTGGTGCACTTCAGTATGCTGTGTGGTGGTTTGTTGATCGTGGAATTCCTATGCCTTGTCATGGATGTTTGAGACATGTAACACCCTCCTCCCACATATACCCAAGTAACCGACCAACCAGGGTAAACATGCGAATAGAGGACACTATGATATGATTTGAACTCCTAAGTCACATTAAGAAAGTGGAACCGAAGAAAACACACCATACAAACATCCAACATCAGCCTCATGGCCCTGAGGAACCAATCCAATACTTAAGGAAGCTTTCCCTTGGGTCCCAAAAACCTTTTGGACAACTTAACCCCAAGTTGCTCTCATTCTATAGGCATGACAACGTCCAAGGACCTCTAGATGCTCTCACAGGCCTGCATGCCAGCGTCCAGGGAATCTTTTGCTCATTTATGTGCCAGTGTCCCTAGGATTTGAGCCACTTTTTCAGGCCCACAACCCTGATCACTACCCAGAATTGAATGATACATTTAGACCAATAAGATAACATGGAAATAGCAGTACTAATACAATTACTTGAATAAGACCTTGACTAGACCCCTACTATCCCTAACAAGCATTTCGTCAAACATATCACAAATATGTAATCTACAAGTGTAAATAACATATCTGAGCATAGGGGTCTCATACTTATCTGAGATTCGTCATGCAGCACTGATGCCTCAATACATTAACTTCCATTCCATCAATTAGGTCATAGATACATTGATCATTCAATTACAAGTAAAAACATGGTGAGAGCCATACATAGTTGTTGTCATAAAACACATACATAACCCTAATAATAGGTACATAAATATCAATGAAATCACAGCCATATAAACCACATATAATCCAGTATAATACTCATAAAAATACAAGGAGAAATAACCTTTAATTAATCATGCAAATTCCAAACCTGGGATGGGACTTCTACATTCCACCTGACCATACAATGGTTGAGCCAAATCTCTCTTCATCCATTCACCCCCATGCCATATTCCAAGCATGAATGTGGGACCTCATAGAACACATAAAAAAGAACCAAACAAGAATGGATATCACTGGAGTTCTCCACCTACACCATAAGGAATTTTAGTGCCTCCTAGTCTCTCAGGATTCACCGTAATCCACAGTCTGATCCAAGGATCACTATGCCCTACACCGAGACCCACTCTTCAGGCTTTACGATACATCCCATCCCAGGACTACTAGGCCCAATGGAGAGAAATCCACCTCTTGGCTTTCCCGTATATCCTGTCATTCATGGGAAAGGATTCCTAGGCCCACTGAGGCACACAATCCTGGATTTACCACAACCCACAGTCTGGTTCAGGGGTTGCTAGGCCAGTGGCTTTACTGTGATCCACAGTCTAGTTAAGGGACCACTAGGCCATGTGTTTGTCATTTTGGAGATCCACCCCACTTAGATTGAATCCATCTCACAATCTAGCTCAACCGAAGTATGAGAGCCCATCTTGTCAAGGCTATTAGGAAATGGCAAGGCTAGGTTGAAGAGCATTGTCACACCTGGCAAAACCCATGCCATGACAGAAAACAACCACCTGCAACACCATGCATGCCAAATATAGCAAGGAAATCACACATGCAAATCGATACATGCAAATAATCATGTTATAGTTGCTTGATCCAACTCTTCCTTGCTTACCTCCTTTGCCTTCCTTGATCCAATGATAAAAGAAACTTTCCGACTGATCCTCAGAGGACTTTTTATCAATGAGGCCTATATTTTCTTCATTTTCCATTATTTTCCTTCATTTTCCTCCTAACATGAAACCTGTGACCTTTCACCTCCTTTTTCTCCTAATTTACATTATTTTCATAAATAAATGTGCCAAAATTTCCATTTTGCCTTCCCAAAGCCTTATCCATTGCCTTTGCCAATTTCCTTAGCCATTAAACCAATGAACACCCACAATAGGATGTCCTGCCCAACATTCAACTTGAAATGTGTCCCATCACTGTGGCCTTAATATATATATATATATATATATATATATATAGATATGGAATTTTCAGTAGGGTTGTTACAAAACCCTTCCCATTGGGGGAACACCGTCCTCAGTGTTCAATGACACCTATAACCAACAAGACTGCTAGAAACAAAACATACTTCACGTGGAGATTTATAACATAGCTTGTTGCAGTATTACAATGACCACTGCTGAAACATAACAGTCATACCGTTTACTAGAGCTTTAAAATATAGCTCATTACGGTATTTATAATAACCACATATACATATACACATTGGCTTCAACCAGTAAATAACCATACTATCTAGGGAGCTTTATAATCCAGTTTGATACATTATTTACAATAATACGCACATATACACATATGCACATTTTCTCATCCAACAAATAAAATGATACGATGCATGCATCCGCAACAAGGGAATCTAGAGCTCACACCTCCACCCTCAAAGTAATACCATGATTCACCTCCTTCCCAAGAAGTATGGAATCCACTATCGAAGTCAAATCTGCATCCAATGTCCAGCGCTATAATCCAGTGCCACGTGTCCTCTCAGGGAACAGTTACTGGCTCATTTTTCTACGGCGCACTCCCAATGTGCATCTAATTCCATCTGGCAATGCTAATTTCCAAAACCAATATATTTGTGACCTTCCCTTATCTGCTACACATTCCCTCAAGAAATTCGGTCCCTCCTTTCCGTGCAGTCACTCACCTTCCAAGTTCCTTGGCATCCCCTATCTTGGGAAATCCATCCCTTTGCAAGCCTTCCTCACATCGGAAGGTCAAACAACCAAGGCATATACCTGCCTCAAAACCATCATACCTGTCATAGCATGCTCATGGCAATCAATTGGAACTATTTGGTACGAGTGTCCCACAATGGCCCTACTCCTGAATGCTTTGGCAGTGTACTACTGCCTATTTCAATTCCTTTCACTAATGTTTCAAATTGTTATAGTTAGTTTCAACCACCCAACCGGACATTTCCGTGCTTCCTGTACCAAGCACATAATTTCCATTAGATTTAAATAAATTGAAATAACTTCAAATTATACCTCATTGGTAGCTCGTCAATAAGGTACGCTTGCAATCTTGTTTACATCCTGTCACAACAAGTCAAACTAGCATCTTTGACCAAATAATCATGTATAAACATATCACATTAAGTTAGCTAAAAAAAACAGCCATCATAGATCAAAATCATAAATCTCATGTAACCATCATAAACTATAATCATAAATCACATGTAATTATCATAGACCAGAATCGTAAATCACATGCATAATAAAACTGAAATAAAATGTTGATACTTATCCTTTAATCAATCCTTAGCTTCTACCTTTGTCCTTATTTCGTACGCACTCTAGATCGGTGGCCACACCTGACAAACACCTAGTTCCTTCTCCTTAACCATGTGCACATACACATAGTGTGCATCACACCCATAAAACCACACACAACATACAACACCATGCAATACATGCACCTACACCTGGCATACCACACATACACCTACACCGAGTGTACAACACAACACAACACAACACAATACATACACCTACACCTCAACACAATACATACACATACACCTGATGTACAACACAACACAAATACATATATAGAGTGAAACACAATGAATGCATATGTTACGATACCATTGTTTGGTCAATTTAATGTTCTTATATTGCAAGCATAAATTATCGATCGGAGTTGGTAAACTCATGAAATGCAGGTGCACTATATATGTTAGAAGCCTATCCTTTATTTTGTAAGATGATGATTATGTTTGTTTTGAGATTTTCGTTGTTATCTAGTTAGATTCCTACGAATCAATAAGTGGAAGTTAAGCCATTGTTAGATAAATCTACCAGGTCATATCTATTTGAGTATCATCCTAAAAAATCTTATGTTATTCATCCTAAAATTATGAATCTATCTAAACTCCTTACTGCTATGAAACAGAGTATTGAAATTCAAGCAAAAGCTTGTCTACAAAATATATATATATATATATACAAATTCTGATTTTAAAGAGCATGAAAGAAATCTCTAATTGCATACTATGAAGTAGATGCAAGTTCTAATTCTAAAAAGCATGAAAATACTAACTGTGATGAAGCGAAAAACATTTTAAGGACTAAACTATTGAACAACTATAAGCATAAACGAAATAATAAAATGGTAAATGAAATAATGACAACAGCGAGGTAAAGAAACTAAACTAGAATGCAGTGATAACAGAAAGTGATTAAATGAAAACAATCATAAATCAATGAAATAAACTAAACTAAAACCTTGATTTTTTGCAGGGGCCCTCCGCATCTAGCAGCTATAATTCAAACTCACATACGCATCGAATCACAAAAAGGTAACTTCAAATTAATATGATAACAAAGGTTTGTTTCACAATTCTTCAGCGATTAACTATTACGTCCTTCCCTACTATTCTTTACAGAGGATACATATTTATATAAAATGAGTGCTAAATAGTTTGATACTTCTACACATACAGGTTTCTTGTTCAATCCTTATTCAAATTTGAAACTAAACAGAAAAGTGTTATTTCATCGATTTGCTATTTGGAAAGCAAATCGAAGAAACATGATGCACTTGGACTTTTGCTGCTACGTGTTTGACCTGTGCCTTTGACCGCGCCATTGTGTGATTCCTTTGGTGAATTGGCTCAAGTGAATAGGAGGAGATCCATGAGGGGATCGATCCTCAACTACCCATGTGCTTAGTTGCTTCATTGGTGCACTAGAACCCCACGAACCATGGAGGTAGCTACAGATTTATAAAATAGTTGCAGAATCATGTTAATTTTGTAGCTAATGCAATCTTTAACATAACAATAAGGCACATTAACAAATATGAAAAATAAGACATGTAAGAGTTTTTACCTTATCAAAATCTATGATTTACTGCCTTTATTGAGTTGATAGTGATGATGAAAAAGAGGAAAATGGAGGAAAAAGGGTGTCAAAACAAAACAATTATGGAACTCTACATTCCCCCACACTGAAGATTTTGTATGTCCTCATACAAAATGCAAAATTGATATCTTGAACTACTACATTTGCTTGGACACTTCTACCAGTACATCTAACTTCATCTTTTTCACTTTCTTTCCAGTCATTTCCATCCTTGGTTTCCTCATGAGGATCTTGTATTTCAAGTTTATAACCTGTCTCTGTAAAGCCTTGTTTTTCTTCTTCAGTTTCTTGTTCTTATTAAACCACAGACTTAGATGTAAGAGGAGGTTGTCACTCTTAGCTATTTGGATTTCGTTTTGTGCTTTCAAGGCTTGATTTTCATTTTTAATGTCTCCAATTCAAAGATTTCTTGTTTCAATATATTGACTACTGGAGGTTCTTATGGATCATTAAACTGGACTTCTTCTTCATCTTGAATTGGAAGTGATGTTCTTGTCACATCCCTTTTCTCCAGGGACTCAATATAATCATAGATCTCTTGTTGCACCAGATCAATATCTGGCGTTCTTCGTCTTGGACTCTAAGGAGGCGAGGTGACAATTGGTGATGAAACCCTTGGAGATGAAACCCTTGGAGGAGTTCCTGAATCTTCTTCTTCTACCTCTGAGTTTTCTTCTATTTCTATATTGACATGCTCTATGCTCTTTGAGGGTAGTTCTTTTGTTGAGTTGAGTCTAGTACTTCTTCTTAAACCTATGACAGGGGTCTTTTGAGTTTTCTTCCTTTCTATTTTAGGCTTCTCTGCTTGTGGTCAAATCTCTATTTCTTTACTGGTTTTCTTTCTTCTAACATTTCTTTTGTTTATTTTCTCTAAAACTTCTGCAAGAGGAATGTCATCTTCTGACAATTTATGTGGTTGTTGTGGTTCTTGTTCCTATGCCTTATCAAAATTTCTTTTCCTACCCCTCTTAGTTCTATTTCTATTTGCTTGCCCATGAGTTTCTTCCTGAAAGTGATTTCTTACTAAAAATCTCTCCCAATTATCACCTATGTTTTGGAGATGAAATTCAACAAGTATTTTGACTAGACCATGGTGATACATTGTATTATCTATAAACTGAATTCTCCTCTGAACATTTCCTGACATCTTTCTAAGACTATTCAACAAGAAATATGGAAGGTTTATCTCATTTTCTTCAAGAAAATTCATTAGCAACCGAATATGATAGAAAAAAATACATCCAAACCTTCCTTTGCAGGTAACAAATTTTTGGATTATTAGAAGTAGGTTCCTCCACTTACTTTTCAATGTCATTCTTGGGATGCCCTTCTTGAAAATGGTGGTGTCCATGCTTGGTTTCTTCAGGAAAACCTTCCAGACTTTTGTTTCTTTTTTTTACAAGATCGGTTATGGTTTTATATATTCCAAAAAAGAGAGAGGAGCAAACTCCTGATACATATGGGGCTGGAAAGAGTCATGCTGAAGGAGAGTAGATTGGGAACACAGTCTCGGGTTCCTTTAGACATGAATCCAAAAATTCCAGAGATTCCAACTACATTTCTAGCATACTACCTTACAAACTGAGAAAGCAAGAAAATACACTTACATAACATAACTTTCAGAAACTAAGAAACTTCAAAACACTTATGAGGATTTTTAATATTTGTTTACAGATTGATCTTGCTGGGATATCTATTTACTACTCTAATAGTTGGATTTTTCTCCCTACGGATTCACAGTAATGTTTTTGAGGTAACTGACTGTCTCCTCAAGGTGAGTGCACTTGTTGGTGAGGGAGTTTATTTCAACCTTCTGACTCTCCAATTGTCTCTTCAAAGCTGAGTTTTCATACCTCATTTGAATCTTCAAGTCTTGGATTGTCTCTCTTATCTTGACGATCATGAATTTGTTAGCTCGACATGTAGTGCATTTCTCATTTTGTGAAGCTCGGTCTACTAGATTTAAGTCCATTGTTGAGCGGTCTGCTATCCTATGATCTAATAAATGATCCTCTATGGTGTGTTGGTTCTTCCTGGTGTCTCTGCTAGATGAAGGCCCTATTGTTGGTCCCCTAAGCTTGATAGAGTGATGCATATGTTCCTTCTTGCTGTATGGACAAAGATCCACCCTCTCTTCGTTAATGCACCAGTCTTTTGGCTTGATTCAAAATAGGAAGCAAAAGAGATCAAGCTTTACAGTAGAGACAACAGAAATGGAGGAGATAAGATAGATGCTAGAGATGAGAGCAGAGTTGGGCGAAAAGCCAAAGGGAGAGCAGAGTGATGATAAAAAGAAACTCACGAGAGTATTTTGTGCATGAGGAGAGCAGCAATCCAAAGGTTGCGATCTTGTAGGAGGCTTGGGATCGCAGAGAGGGGAAGTGAGAAGGCCCGAGAGGGCCGAGGGAAGGCGAAGAAGGATGGAACATGGGCTGAGAAGAAAGGAGGGGACAATAGAGAAATAGGGAGCTCGCTGGGGAGAGAGATCAACATGAAGAACAGAGGACAATCGGGGAGTGAATAGAGGAGAGGGAGGCCCGAAATATAAAGGAGAGGGGGGAGAAGAAGTAGGCCAAATCAGCTGGGAAGAAATGTTGACCTGGGAGAGCTCGATTGGAGGCATATTGAGTATCTTAGAGCTGATAGAATGGCAGAAAATGCGCAGTGTGATGCGTGTGGAGTCACGAGACCTCCATGCTCTGTCAGCCGAAAAGGATTCACTGTGGGGATAAGTATGGGTACAACATATCACATTTGCATTGAAGCATGAAATATAATTGATTGAAGAGATTTTGACATGATTTTCATACAGGGACGATAGGACTAAGGAATAGGTGTGAGGAACACATCCTCAGCTACTCTTGTTTCCCCTTCAGACCTGGCTACTGCCAAATTTGCATGGTGGTCAACGGAGCTGTTGTTTTCCCGCAAGATATGTTTAAAAGTGACATTTCCCAGGTCTTCCATATTTTGCCTTATTCTATTGAGGATTTGGTGCATGGCAGCATTTGGAGGGTTTCTTCTACTGATCATGGCTTCAATGATGATTGTTGAATCTCCCATTATAATAGGATCTCTGATTTTCCTTTTTTTTAGTATCTTGGTTCCCATTAGCAGGCCATAAGCCTCTGCCTTATTGTTAGAGGTTTCCCCCAACCCCCACTCATAAGTGACTGGATTATTCCCCCTGGTTCGAGGAGGATCCCTCCTACTCCAGCTCTACCCGGATTGTTTTTGGAGGCACCGTTAAAGAAAAGACAATGCTTGTTCATATTTCCTTTCCATGTTGAAAATTCTTCCTTATTTAATCTAATTTTCCAATTTTGAGTTGGAGGTCTAACATTGGGACTGATATTCCAATTACTTCTGATAGTTGCTTGGTTGATCCAATTCCTTTCTTCTTGCTGGAGGCTGCTACTGTCTATTGCTTTTAAACCTTTCATGTTTAGAAATTCTGAAGTGAGTCCCCAAGTTTTTGACAGAACTCTTCCAATCTTTGGGGTTTGGTCTTTGAAGATGCTTTGATTTCTTGAGAGCCAAATCTTCCAACAGAGAAATGATGGGAGACTTTCCCAGAACCTTTTGATGGTTTGCTTGTTCTTCAATGAATAAGGGTAATTTTTTTTCCATTCAGTGAAGAAATCATTAAAGGTTATGGAGAAGTTGAGCTCCATTTCCAGAGGACTAGTAAGCTGCTCCCAACACTCTCTAGTAAAGGGGCAATCCAAGAACAGGTGTTGGATGGATTCTTCTTCATTTAGGCACATTGAGCACCTTGATGGGCTGGAGAATCCCTTTCTTTTAAGGTTATCAGCAGTAATAATTATGCCTTTTAGGAGAGTCCAACTGAAAATATTAACTTTGGGGAGGCTTTCTATCTTCCATATAGATTTCCAGGGGGCCCAATCTTGTTCATCTTGTTGTGCCTGGAGAGTGTTATATCCAGACTTGACTAAGTAAGCACCCCCACTAGGATCCCAGATAACTGTGTCTTCATCTTCCATATTTTTTGGGGTTGATCCTTTGAGATGGAGGACTAAGAGATCCCATTGGCTTTTTAAATTTGGAGGCAGATTTGGAATGTGCTAGTCATGCCAATTTCTGTTTTTCCATCGAGATATAGAGTGCAGGGAAGTTAGCCCCTTATCTTGCATCCATTCTCTTATCTCATGGATACCTAGGTAAGATGATAAATGTTATTTTCCCATGATTTTGTCTCCCCGTACCTTGATACTTTTTCCATTTCTAAGCATCTTTGAAGTGTACTTGGTGATAGTAGGTAACATTTTTTTAACTAGCTTCCATACTTGTGAGCATGGCCTTATTGGGACATTTTCATCCAGCAAGTGAGTTCTTTGATGATTCATATATTTTAAAGCCAAAGTTTGTTTCCACCAACTGCCCTTTCCAGTTATCATTCTCCATATAATTTTGGGCCCTAGGGCAGCATTCATAACTCTAGGCAACCTTATGGATAAACCTCCCTTCTCATAAGAAAAAATTACTTGTTCCCATTTTACCAAGCTGAAATTTTTGGTCTCGTTTTTTCCTCCCTGCCATAGAAAACCCCTTATTATTAATTCCATTTGTTGTGGATGCTCCCTGGAGCCAAAATAGTGGCATATTGGTAAATTGGCTACACAGTGAGCATGGCTTTGATTAGGGTCACCCTACCTGCTATGTTCAACCACAGCATGCCCCAACTTTGGATTTTTTCCTTCATCTTATCATTTTATGTGCTTCATAACTCAGCCTTTAGGTTTTCTTTTGATATGGGTAGTCCTAGGTAGAAGAAGTGATTCCAATTTTCCTATATGGGAATCTCAAGGATCTGAGATATTCTTTGCATGGTGCGGGAGGGAGCATTCCAGCCATATATTCTACATTTTGCATTGTTTAAGAGACCACCTGAAACCTCCATGAATTTATCTAGGACTTTTTTGAATCTTTGGGCAATAATGCATGAGGCTCCACCCATCAACAATGTGTCATCTGCGAACAAGGAGTGATTAATGCTTCTTACACCATATGAAATGTGCAAACCAGTTAATGTTCTTTCTCTCCTACTCTTTTCCAGAGCTCTACTTAACGAATCTGCTATTATTATATATAAGAAAGGTGAAAGAGGGAAGCCCTACCTCAACCCTCTGGAACTTTGAAAGAAATCACTCGGTCTTCTGTTTATCAACAGGGCTATCCATGGTCCCATAATGCAGGCGCTAATTACCTCAATGATGTCGTTTGAGAAACCAAATTTCTTTAAGACATCAGTGAGGTAAGGAAGACTTACACAATCAAAGGCATTGGCCATATCCAGTTTTATGATGATTCCATGTTCTTTTTTCAGCATGCTTGAGTGTAGAGCTTCTTGGACAACTAGAACATTATCAATAATCTATCTATTTGGAACAAATCCTCCTTGGTTTTCCGAGATAATCTTAGGGAGAACTTTCTTAATTCGGTTGGCTATGATCTTCATTATTATTTTGTAAGAAGAGTTGCACAATGAAATAGGTTGGAATATGTTAAATGTGGAAGGCTTTGCATCCTTTGGAATTAAATACAGATAGGAGGATTTAGTCAAACCTCCAAAAAAAAATTAATAAACACATTCCTTATCGTTCTTACTAAATCCTTTTTTATTATATGCCAGTGCTGCCTGTAAAAAGAAATTGTGAATTTGTCCGGACCCGGTGCTTTATCCGGATGGAGGCCCCAAACAGCTACCTCGATTTCTTCTTCTTCGATTTCTTGCATAATTTCCGAATTTTGTACAACACTTATCTTGTTTGGCACATGCTGCAAAAAGGTTTTGAAGTCTGCTCTTTCTCCATTTGCTGTTAGGAGGTTTTTGAAATGTTTATGTGCTTCTTTTTTTAATTCAGCAACTCCTCTAATTTCCTGTCCCTCTATTTGGATTTTGTCGATCTGATTTCTGGCTCTTCTGATTTTCATAGTATTATGAAAAAAGGGTGTTTTTATCACCTGCTTTTAACCATAGGCTTCTTGACTTTAGTCTCGCCACTTCCTCTTCTTTCTGAATTTTCTCTATATATTTCCCAAAAGATGGCCTCTTCTTGAATATGGACCTCTTTGGTCTCCTCCTTGTCTTCTTTTTCTTATTGAAGTTTCTCCATTTTTTTTAATAACTCAGCGTTTCTTTTCTTTTTTTGTTTTTCATTTTCTATGGCCCATTTTTTGAGTTCCTTTCTCAAGTTTTTTAACTTGGTTTCCCACACATAATAGGGGGACCCTGTGACTTTTTGAGACCACATGTCTGCAATTATATTTTTGAAATATTCATTGTTGTTCCATGTTGGGCAGTATCTAAAAGATATTGGGCCTTGATTTTCCATCAGCCCCATAGAAATTACCATCGGCTTGTGATCTGATGTTGTTGTGTGAATGATTCTTGATCTTGTTGAACTGTAGTTGGAGATGATGATGTCCTAAGCCAAAATGAGAACTAATCTTTCCTTTATATTTGCTTCCTACCCTTTTTTTGTTCCACGTATACTTACCATTGTTGGGAGGAATGTCTATTAGATTGTTTTTTTCCATTATGTTTTCAATGGCATCCCTTGAAGAATCTAAATTGTAAACCCCACCAAATTTCTCCTCCACATTAAGGACAATATTGAGGTCCCCTCCCAAATTATTTTTTTGTTTTGAGTATCATTTAAGGTCTTCTGAACCATATTCTAGTATTGTTCTTTTTCCCTGAAGTGGTTGGGAGCATATATGTTGAAAATGCAAAATTTCTCATTGGTGGTTGTCTCTTTTACGTTTGTTCTAATCTAGTGTTGTTCTTTTTTTCGCTGAAGTAGCTCCCATTTTCCTTTCCTCCATAAGGTACATATTCCCCCTCAAGCCCCTATAGCTTGTTAAGTTGTTCCCTCATAATTTTTTATATTTGTTTATCATTTTTCCTGAGTCTTAGCAACTAGTTTTGGTCTCCTGAAGCATTAGAATACCTGGGATTTCCTTTACTAGAATATATTTTGTTGCGTTTACTTTAAAAGGCGTCCCCAATCCATGGTAGTTCCAGGAGACCACAATCATTATTTATTTGGTTGATGGGCAGAGGGTCCTTTCCCTCTTTGGTGATTTTGGTTTTCTCATTATTCCCGGAGCTTTTCCCAAAAAAGGAGTCCATGGGTTGCTGCATTCCTAAAGTCGTTTCTTCCGCTGTCCCTTCATCTCTAAGTTCTTTGTTATATTTTCTTCCTTCTTTCTTTTGGTAATCTAAGGCTTGAAGAGATTCTTTTGATCGGTTTCTTGTCAAAATTCTATCAACTGAGGGGGGAGGAGGGCTGTGAGGGATAATAGGAACGAAGGGGGTGAGGATATGGGAAGGAGAGAGATGAGGGGAGGAGGGGTGGGATGTGGGAGGAATGGGAGGATCATCAAGAGGTCCAAAGGGGTTGGGATTGATGAAAGATGAGGAGATTAGGGGAGGATTGGCTGGGGGGATGATGGAGAAGGATCAGAGGGGGGGTGGGGAGCCTGGAGTTGGCTTGAGGAGGAGAGGGGTTGTTTGTTTGTCATTTTTTTCTTTTTAACTTGTTCCCATTTTGCTTCAGACTCTTCTAAATTTTCACTTTCTTGTTTTTTGGACATCTATTTGCAAAATGACCGTATTCATGACATACCTTGCATTTAAATGGTATCTGCTCATAGTCCAGTTGTTGTATGTGCATCCATTGATCTACTTTGATCTTTACTGCCTCTAGTAAGCCCTTCCCTAGATCCACTTCGACACATATCCTCGCACAAGCATGCATGTTCTCTTTTGGTTCACATCTATCAATATACTTCCCCACTGCATTCCCGATGGCCCTGATAGATTCATCGCCCCAGCAATGTAGAGGGAGATGAGGGAGTCTTACCCAAACCGACACTACGCTAGGAACATCCATTTTAGGGTCAAAGTCGGGGGTCCATCTATTTAAGTACAGGCCTCGCATGTCCATGAAGTATGGGCCGTTTCTGAAGATTAAGTCTTGATCTTCCTTTGTTTCGAAATGAAAGGTGTAATACCCTCTTCCACAAAACCTTATGGAGATTTTTCCGTTTATTGAAGAGGACCAGTTCCTTTCAACCCATTTCTGAACCGAACGAGGTGAAGGCCAGAGTCCTGTAAATTGGTCGACCAAGCCCCTTTCAGATAGAGACAGAGCCACCTGGTGGGGAAGAGACGGAGGTAGAGAGATCTCAGGGATGTCTTCGAGTTTCTTCACAAACTTGGATATCGAAGGTCTGTTTCTTGGGGGCCAATGGCAGAGATCAGAGATGCAAAGGCATCTGCATTTTCATCTTGCTCAAAGATCAATTTTCCTAGAGGAGGATCTCCATCCTCCGGTGGATCTGGTGGTTCCATGATCGCAGTAGGAGGCCGCTCTGATCAGGTCGATGCTCAAGACTGGGGAGGCCCTCAGGGCACACTAGGGAGGGGCTCACGAGGAGAGTGTGCGCTGCAGTCTCAATGTGTCTCTCGAGGTGTGTCCTTTCATTCACTTTCCATACTTTTGTTTCAATACCTATGTTCTTGAACCATTTCTCTCCAATCTGTGGTAGGCCAGTGGCTTCGGCTATAAATGACTCTGTCACTGTGAATTTGATGTCCCCTATCTCCACTTCGACTCCATCAAAGGCCCTGGTGAAGGATTTGGTCACTTCTCTATGGAAGCCATCAAATTTCTCTACAAATTCTAGCCATTGCGCTTTTTGCAATAATTATTTTGTCTGTGGATACCCCTCCAAAAATTTATTCCCTATTGGCTATCTGACTATCACTCCCATGGCGGAGAAGCTTCATTTCAAAAATTATTTTGTTTAACAAGGTAGGATGGCTTGGTAGAGTTTTTAGAGTGGAAAGGCTGAGAGTGTGAGTGATGGAATAATGAGGGATAGGTAGTGAGGGTATAAGGGAAGAGGAAAAATCTAACCGTTAAGATCATTCATGCTTATGTTTTGGACGGCCGATTCAATGGATCGGGATATGAGTTATGATGACTGGGAGTGAATGGCAGATTGTGCAAGATTTGATATGACACGACCAACTCTTTGCAATAATGATTTTGATTTTTCGGTAGTACTATGTCTTATAATTCATATATGTAATGTTTTGATCCCTATTATTAAATTAAAGAAGTGCATACCTTTGATTTATTTGCTTGCTAACCTTTGGTTTCCTTTTATGTTGTCTTCAGGTACTTTGCAGTGGAGGGAGTCAATCATTCCTTCAATTGTATGATCAGAGGTGTCTGTCAAATTGGTTGCAGAAAGTCATCAGAGCTGCAAAAAATCAATAATTCTGTAGCTATTTATTTTTGAAAATAAAGGGATAAAAGAAGATGGAATTCTAGAAAATGGGATACAAAGAAAATTTAAGATGCCAAGAATTCTTGGTTTTCATCTTGAATTTTCTGCATAAACATGCCAACAATTGTTGGTTTTCATGTTTATACATATTTATTATTTATTATTATTATTATTATTATTATTATTTTATATATGAAAAATAAAATTTTAAGGTGGAGAAGAAGAAGAATTCTTCTTAACCAACTTCAAATCAGAGTTGTCTGAAAAATCTTTACAAATTCCTCCTTTGTCATTGGCTTATGATAGATCCTGAGTTGATGTCCATTCACTAGGAGAGGAATTTTTTCTTCATCCATAGTCCTAATTTTGACTATTCCATTTATCAAAAACATTTTCAATCCCACAAGGCCCAAGCCAATGAGTTTGAAATTTTCCTTGGAAATTTTTGAACTTTGAATCAAAGAGTAATGCCCAGTCTCCTGGCTGAAATTTTCTTTCTTTGATGTATTTATCATGCCATCTGGATCTTTGTTGTTGGACTAAACTAGTCTTTTGGATAACATCTTGCCTTATTTCATCAAGCTCATTGAGTTGTCCCATTATTTGCTTTTGTGCTTCTAATAAGTCAAGTCCCAACTTGACTGTTGTCTTGTAGGTCTGAATCTAGAACTCAATTGGAAATAGGACCTGCTTCCCATAAACAAGTTCATAGGGAGTATGTCCTATAGTGCTTCTCCATGTGGTACAGTAGGCCCATAAAGCTTATGGAAGCTTTTCTGCCCAGTCCCTTATATGCAAGTGGATTGTCTTGGCGATGATTGCTTCAATCACTTCGTTGGTAGACTCTACTTGTCCATTTGCTTGTGGATGGTATGGAGTAGATTTCTGATGCTTTATTTTATATTCTTCCACTATCTTTTGCACTACTCTGGATGTAAATTGCTTTCCTTGATTTGTTACAATTTCTCTTGGGACACCAAAACAAGTAAAAATATCCTCAAAAAGAAATGAAACTACAGCATTTTCAGTAGCAAAAGAAAGTGCTTTAGCTTCTACCCATTTATTAACATAATTGGAAATAGGATCTGCTTCCCATAAACAAGTTCATAGGGAGTATGTCCTATAGTGCTTCTCCATGTGGTATGGTAGGCCCATAAAGCTTCTGGAAGCTTTTCTGCCTAGTCCCTTATGTGCAAGTGAACTGTCTTGGTGATGATTGCTTCAATCACTTTGTTGGTAGACTCTACTTGTCCATTTGCTTATGGATGGTATGGAGTAGACTTCTGATGCTTTATTTTATATTCTTCCACTATCTTTTGCACTAATCTGGATGTAAATTGCTTTCCTTGATCTGTTACAATTTCTCTTGGGACACCAAAACAAGTAAAAATATCCTCAAAAAGAAATGAAACTATAGCATTTTCAGTAGCAAAAGAAAGTGCTTTAGCTTCTACCCATTTCGTAACATAATCAGTGCATATAAGAATATATATTTTTTGTTTCGAAGATGTATTAATTGGTCCAAAAAAATCCAAAGCCCACTTTTCAAAGGGTTCGATGAGTACCTGAGGTTGTAGTGCCATTTTGTCTGAAGGAACAGGTTTCCCCATTCTTTGACAATTATCGAATCTCTTAACATATTCCTTGGCATCCTTAAAAAGGGAAAGCCAATAATATCCTAAGAGAAGGACTTTATAAGCAGTTCTTTTGTCAACAAAATGACCTCCACATGGTTCATCATGGCATGCTTTAAGTATTTCAGGTATTTCATCTTCTCTTACACACCTTCAAATGATGAGATCTAGTCCTATCTTGTATAATTCTTCATTTATCCATGAATAAGATGCACTTGTTTGGATTATTCTTCTCTTTTCTCTAGGAAACAAATAGGAGGGTAACTTTCCTGAAACTAAATAATTGGCAATATCTGAAAACCAAGGTGATTTAGTAAACATTTCAAAAAGATATTCATCAGGAAACTTATCCTCTACAGGTGTATCATTGTTATCATTTTGAATTCTAGATAAAAAGTCAACAATTGTGTTTTGTTTTCCAGGTCGGTCCAAAATGGTGATATTGAATTCTTGTAACAGTAATAGCCATCTTGTTACTCTACCATTAGTAATTGGTTTATTCATTAAATATCTAATTGCGGAATGGTTTATATGAACGAAAGTTTCATAGCCAGTAATGCAATGTCTAAATTTATTATTGGCATGAATGACAGATAAAAAATCCTTTTCAGTTAAAGTATAATTTAGCTCTGCGGGAGTTAAATTTTTACTGGTATAATAAATGGCATAAGGAGTGAGGTATTTTTGTCCTAACACAGCTCATAGAGATGTGTCTGAAGTATCAGGTGATATATGAAAAGGAAATTTCCAATTAGGTACTTTTAAGATGGGTGCTTCAAAGATCTTCTTTTTTAACGTTTCAAAAGCCTTTTGACAATCAGAGTTCCAGCTAAATTCACAATCTTTGGTGAGTAATTTGAAGAGTGGAGATGCAATCTTTGTGAATTTTTCTATGAATCTTCTATAATATCCAGTAAAACCAAGAAAACTCCTAACATCTTGTTGACAACTTGGGATTGATAATTTGGAAATAATTTCTACCTTAGATGAGTCTACCTTAATTCCATTTCCTGAAACATGGTGACCTAAAACAATTCCTTCATTAAACATCATAAAACATTTTTCATGACTTAATGAAGATTTGCTTCTTTGCATCTTATGAGAACTTTTTCTAAATTTTCAAGTGCTTCTTCAAAAGAATTTCCATAAACTGTAAAATCATCCATATACACTTCCACACAATCATGAATAAGATCAGAGAAAATTCCTAGTACTGCTCTTTGGAATGTTGTTGGAGCATTGCATAATCCAAAAGGAAGTACTCGGTAAGCATAAGTTCCCCATGGATAGGTGAATGTGGTTTTGTCTTGATCTTCAGGTGCTACCTGAATCTGATTATACCCACTAAAACCATCCAAAAATGAGAAAAAAATTTTCCTGCTAATGTATCTAAAACTTGATCTATGGAAGGAAGTGGAAAGTGACCTTTCAAAGCTGCTTTATTCAATTCCCTGTAATCAATGCATACTCTCCATTTTCAATTTTTATTAGGAACATTTAATAGGGGTGAAACCCACGGACTGTCTGATATTGGATAGACGAAATTTACATTTAACAATTTCAGCAATTCCTCTTTAACAATTTCTTTTAAGTTTGGATTCATTCTTCTTTGTGGTTGTCGAACTGGTCTAGCATTTTCTTCAATATAAATATGATGCATGCAGGTTTTAGGACCAATTCCTTTCATATCAATGTATTCCCATGCATATGCAAAAGAGTGTTTTTGCAATATTTCTACCAGTTTATTTTTCTGTAATTCTTCCAGGTTTTCATTGATGTTCAAGATTTTTCCTGGAAAAAATTCTATTGAAGAATTTCCATATTTTTCCATAGAATGTAAAGACATTTGTCTAGATGATAGATATTCAATATGACATTGTTCTTGAAATTTTTTACTATTGTCACAATATAGAGATGGTTCATTATTTTCTATTGAATTTAAAATTTGATCCTCCTCATTTATCTGTGCAATAGTGAAAACTGGTTGTATATCATTATCAGAATCTATCCATTCTTCATTTTCTACTTCTATCATTGTTTTTGCAGGTGGGTACAATTTAAATTTCTTTGTCGAGCTTCCATCTGAGATAAACATGTCTTGTGATCTACCACTGATAAAAGCATCAGTTGTAGCTAACTATGGCCTTCCTAAAATTAATGGATGTCCTCCTAAATTATTCTTGGGTGTTGGAATCAAGAATATCAACAAGATATTCCCAAGAATGTAAGGATACATATATATCTTCTAACACACCATCGAGTTTAATTACAGACCTATTTGCTAATTGTAACAATGTTGGTGTGTATTGAAGATTAGGAAGCTTTAATTTATCCATAGTTGGTTTGCTCATTATGTTTATGGTTGCTCCTAGATCAATCAGTGTGTTTGGTATTTTAGTTCCATTGATGTGTGTTTTCATAATGGGGCTTCCTGCATCTAAATATTGCTGAATTATTGTTTTCCCCATCATGATGTCTGCAATTTTCCTGACTAATTGAATTCTTTTTATTTATTTTATTTTTCCTCCTGATCCTTTAGTACTCAATTCCTTAGTTGTTTTTGCAAAAATCGGTATTCCTTTTATTGCTTGTAATAAGGGAATTTTTATACAGACTTTTTTTTATTCATCTAACATATCATAATCAGGCAATATGATTTTCTTTCTACTCCTTTATCGCTTTTCAACCTTTCAGGAAAAGGTGGTCTTGAGATAGATACTAAAGGTTGTTCTATAATAGGAGTATTATTAGAATGTGTGGGAATTTTTTCTGTTTCAATATTTTCTTTCTGAGGAAGGGAAATTTCTTCTTCAAAATTATTATTATCTTTTTGAGAATTCTTTTATGTTTCCTGAATAATAACAGATGGTTTCTTCCTTTCTAATACTCTAGTAGACCTTAATTGAACATTATTCAGATCTAATGGATTTATCATATAAGTTTGAGGATTTTGTCCTTCTAATTTGTAAACAGGTTGTGAAGTTTTATTGTTTGGATTTGGGAGTGGTTGAACGGGTAATTGATTCGGTCTTTGTGAAAATGGCAAAGAAAGTTGTGGATTTTCATTTTGAGCTTGAGCTTGAGGTAACTGGTTGGTTTGAGGGAAGTATTGTGGTGGAAAATTTGGATAAGGTGGCGGATATTGTTGATATTGAGAATATCTTCCATAAGGATTTTTCCATCCTTGATTCCAAGATTGTGGTGATTGAGCCCAAGGCTGCCATGGCATAGGTGGATTCCAATTATTTTGTTCAAATTGTGCAAATTGTTGAGATTAAAACCTTGAGTTTGATTTGTTTGAGGATTTTGCCATGGTCTTTTGGAAATAAAGTAAAGAGGGTCTACCTGATTTGGAATTCCTTCTTCACTAAACACAACCTTAAGACCTAGTATAGAGGGACATTCTTTTGTATCGTGATTTTCCACACATATAACACAGGTTTCTATGCTTTTTAAATCTAAATGACATTCTCTCAGAGCATGCTTCTTTCTACACCTAGGACAAAAGATGATTAATGCAACATCTTCGGTTGTCTGCTTGTTTTGTATTTTAAGGGTGTCAATTTCTCACTGAAACTCCCTGAAATATCTGTTTTAAAGTTATCAAGCAAACTACCTATTTATGCCCTACTTACTGTCCCGGCTGTAGATTTATTTACTCTTGATAAAAGAGGATCCCTTGAACTTTTTCCTATTCTTGCTTTACCTCTTGAAATATGTACACATAGATCACAGATATCTGCAAATGGTAACTGAGAAATATCTCCTTTTCCCATTAGATTGAGAAGATCAATCCACACATATTTAATGGATTTGAGTTAGAGAGCTTTTAAAGTTTCATGATCCAGATTATTCATTTTTTCCTTTTGATATTATAAACAAATATTTCAACAAAGTCTTCAACATCCTCATCTTCTTTTTGTACCATTTTGAAGACTACATCTTTGATGCTATGAGGCATACAATAATCCTTATATTTCTCTAAGAATGCATCTTTCATTTGTGCCCATGTCCTTATAGAATTCGTTTCTAAACTCATAAACCATTTTAATGCTGCATTCTTTAAGGTGGCAGGGAAAAATTTTAGTTTTTGAGCATCATGCAGATAAACATATGATCTACATAGTACTTAAAATTCAAAGATAAATGTCTCTGGGTCTTCACTTCTTATTCCATGAAAATTGGGGAGAATATAGGGTGATATGTTTTTCGTAATTTTATATCTTTATCAAGGATAGGGAACCCAAAAGGTTTTGGATTTCCTCTTCCTCTACCTCTACCACCCCCTCTTCCACCTCCTTTGTTTCCTCCTCCTCCTCCTATAATCCTATATTTTTCACCATTGACATTGTGTACTTTTCCTTCTCCTTCTTTAGCCATGATGGATTCTTCAGAATAGATATCTCGTTCTACAACAAGATTATCTAGTTTTTCTTATAGTTCTTTTGGTTCCTCTATCAATGGTTTGAAGTTTCTTTCTCTTCTTCTTCATAAAGAACTTACAACTCTTGAACTAGAATTTTTTTCTCCAGTTGAAGATATAAAAATTATTCCAGTTGTTGGAGATGTAGGATCTACTTCTATCACAGCCTCCGTTGATGAAGCGGTGAACCTTTAGATTGGATTTTGGATATCTTAAGACTTCAGGAAGTCTATGTTGGCCTGCTATGGACGGTATTCGAGTTTATGTGGGTGGTGTGGCACTATGAGATCGTGGTGGAGTGAGTGATGACCTACAAACCTACCTCTAAAGTCTCTTTCCCTATGCATGTCATGCTTTTATTTGATTTTTTTAAGGCTTCTATTTACACTTCCCTGGCAATGACGAATGTTTGGTCAACTTAATTTTTTTAAATTGCAAGCATATATTATAGGTCGGAGTTGGTAAACTTATGAAGTGCAGGTGCACTATATATGCTAGAAGCCTATCCTTTATTTTGTAAGATGATGGTTATGTTTATTTTGAGATTTTTGTTGTTATCCAGCTAGATTCCTACGAATTAATAAGTGGAAGTTAAGTTATTGGAAGTTAAGCTATTGTTAGATTAATCTAACAGGTCATATCTATTTGAGTATCATCCTAAAATATCTTATGTTATTCATCCTAAAATTATGAATCTATCTAAACTCCTTGCTACTATGAAACAGAGTATTGAAATTCAAACAAAAGCTTGTCTACAAAATATATATATACAAATTCTGATTTTAAAGAGCATGAAAGAAATCTCTAATTGCAGACTACAAAGTAGATACAAGTTCTAATTCTAAAAAGCATGAAAATACTAACTATAATGAAGCGAAAAACATTTGAAGGACTAAACTATTGAACGACTGTAAGCATAAACAAAATAATGAAATGGTAAATGAAATAACTGAGTTATAACGAAATAATGAAAACAGCAAGGTAAAGAAACTAAACTAGAATGCAGTGATAACAGAAAGCGATTAAATGAAAACAATCATAAAGCAATGAAATAAAGTAAACTAAAACCTTGACTATCTGCAGGGGCCCTCCGCATCCAGTAGGTGTAATTCACACTCACATACACATCAAATCACAGAAAGGTAACTTCAAATTAATACGAGAACAAAGGTTTGTTTCACAATTCTTCAGCAATTAACTATTACGTCCTCCCTGCTATCATTTACAGAGGATACATATTTATATAAAATGCATGCTCAACAGTTTGAGACTTCTACGCCTACAGGTTTGTTGTTCAATCCTTATTCAAATTTGAAACTAAACAGAAAAGTGTTATTTCGTCGATTTGCTATTTGGAAAGAAAATCGAAGAAACATGATGCACTCGGACTTTTGCTGCTACATGTTTGACCTATGCCTTTGACCGCGCCACTGTGTGATTCCTTCAGTGAATTGGCTCGAGTGAATAGGAGGAGATCCATGAGGGGATTGATCCTCAACTACCCATGTGCTTAGTTGCTTCATTGGCACACTAGAACCCCACGAACCATGGAGGTAGCTACATATTTATAAAATAGCTGCAGAATCATGTTAATTCTATAGCTAATGCAATCTTTAACATAACAATAAGGCACATTAACAAATATGAAAAATAAGACATGTAAGAGTTTTTACCTTATCAAAATCTATGATTTACTGCCTTTATTGAGTTGATAGTGATGATGAAAAAGAGGAAAATGGAGAAAAAAGGGTGTCAAAACAAAACAGTTATGGAACTCTACAACCATGACTACACAATGCATATACATAGTACCGCATGCCCACAACACAATATGCACTCAATCCCACATGTACAACATGTACAAAGTACCACCTGTACAAAGCACCACATGCACAACGTGTGCACATCATTACATGTACATGGCACCACCTAAACAACGTGTACACAACGCCACATGTACACTACACCGCATGTACAATGTGTACACAATACCACATGCACGACATGTACGTGACACTACATGTACACATTGCCACATGCATGACATGTACACAACATCAAGTGCACACACTGCCACTTGTAAAAACATGTACACATCACCACTTGTACAAGCATGCACACAACAACATATGTACACAAGGCCACATGTACAACATGCACACAACACCACTTGTACATAGCACTGCATATCCAATATGTACATAACATCATCTATACACAGCACTGCATTTCCAATATGCACACATACCCACATATCCATCATCCACACAGTAAAATATGTACACAGCACCACATATCCAACATTTACATAACACCGTCTATACCCAACATTAAATATGCAACATTCATACAACACTATCTGTACTAACACCTTGTACATAACAGTGCATAAACATGTACACACACTATATATATAACAACCCCGCATGCGCACAACATCACAGATGCAACATGTTCAATGTATACAACATATGCACAACTATAGTACCTCACATTCAAAAGAACATTGTCCCTACCTAGAAACCTTGCTTCAGGTATCTTATCCATGCTTGTCCCATCATGCCGCAAACCACACTGCTTCATTTCTTTGATGTATCCCTCAATGTTACTTGTCATAACATAAACATAGGCATAATACAAACATACAATATCAATTCATATCTACATGATACTTTCATCATATATCTGTCATGACTACTCTTCCCACTTGATTCCAAAAAGACTAGGAACCTCATCATGCTACTCTCCTCCATAGGCAATCATTCCTCCGCAAGCATGATCCCTGTCAAACTTGTCAGAGAGTGACGTAGATACAAAGATACATATACATAAATATTAGCATAAAACGATCATGATCTTGTCAAACAATGGCATACATACACACATACATGTATACATATATAAACATCAACATAATCAGATATCATAAGGTTAGGGTTAAGAGAACTCCCTTTATATTAGCACAACATGCACAACATTGAGAACAATCGATCCCAACATAGCCAAGGCATATGACATCTCATATCCATTTACTTTACCTTTTCTAGTTACCTCTCTCGTGTTTGTAATGCCATCGTCCATTTACACCAATGGACCCAACCAGTCCAACCGGCTGTCATAGTGTTACCTTCCCCCGCGCTTACTCATACACTAAGCTTCATCTAAGCCTTACATCACCTATCAAGGACCACATAACTCTCCTCGAGCTCCATTAGCTTTCCTCTTTCCTAACCAATTCCCAAGACTCAAAACATAAAAGGAAACTCAAGAAACAACAAGAGAAGACCATGAAAACCAATATCACAGACAAAGTGGCATGGCCATGCACAAGACGCAAACAAAAACCACAATCAAGCATACCAAATAACCAAAATCACATGACTAGCACTGAACACCATGACTCAATCCCCCTGGTTCCCCATGCTTCCAAGGGGAAAGCTCAACCTGAGCCTTCTTCAGAATCTCATGGCAGCTTCCTTGCCATGTAATACCCTGCATCATATTGCCATCAACACATAACTGTATGTGCATAGATAAACCTAACAATACACTGGTTACCTTACCTTGTTGTTCCAAACACGTTGCTTGCAACTGAACACATCCATACCATCTCTCAAGGGACTTCCATTCCCTTGACAGATCCACCTGTAACTAGAGACTATCTAATATACCTGTCAAGTACATGTTCATGCATCTAGCACATATCCACATAATTTCAGACAATATTAAGGTTTCAAATCTGGTTTCAAATGGGATGGCAAGACTGGTGAGGAGCTAAGGAGGGCAGACAATAACTCTGAATCCTCCTTAAACAGTAGAAAACATCGAATGCGAACAAACTTATAGGAGGAGCATATAATACTATGAATTCCTACCTAATCACTTCATTTGTTCAGCTTGAAAGGGTCATGAAATGAAATGGAACATAACTGATTACATATGAGACAAAGGGAAAAACTTATGTTAAATCAACATACCACATGAATCTCAGCAAACAGAGCTGCGAAATTCCATTAAATTCTCTGTCATAAAACTGTACAATACAAAGCTCTCTGCTTCTCCAGCAGCTCCCAGCGCTCAGAAAAAACTCTCTTCTCTCACTCTCCCTATACAAATGAATTTTTATTATCATAAAAATACCCTGCTGCCCAAAACAGGGGCGCTGGTTTAAACTGTCATTACAAAAATTAATTAAAAGCGTTTCATCCATTCCACAAATAGAATAACGTTCCTCTAAATTTGCTGATGATTTGGCTTATTAGGAGACAAAATCTGGAGCAAAGATCTCATAAGATCATTACTGAGGATCGAAATTGGCTAATTTGTTTCTCTTGAAATCCTCTGATGGCTAATTAAAGAATAACTGTTGGAGCGCATCTCTTTTTGGTTTCTGAGGTCTTGAAATAGGAAATTGGTTCCTATTTTTCTGTTGCGGTTGATATCTTTGTGGCGTGAATGAGGACCTGGATGTGGTGCTTAAAAATACCACATGAAATTTGACGGTGGCGAAATGTGCTACGAGTACAGAATCACAAACATGCCATGCGGCATACTCATGATATAGTTTGTAGCTTCCAATCAGTTTTAGGTACAGTGATTGAGGAACTGGAATATTTACATCCAAAGAATGAGAAACAGTTCACTTTCGAAACACTAATGAACTCTAGTTATGATAACCAACTACAAAGTGAAATCGTCGAAGACCTTGGTTATTTAGGGCATATTCTAGCCGCAAAGGCCCCAGTGGTGAATCCACACGAATACCTGCACCATAACCATAGCCGTTGCCCGGTTTATTCCGAGCACCTGCAGGATCACCTGGAACAGTCTGCCCTGAACCAAAATCGGTTGCATAATCCCCAAAAATGGCACCTTCCACAGGCCCAAACATGGGGACTGAAATCTCAACACTTGAAACAGCACACGATCTACCAGAACCAACTGCGCCTTCTTCATATCCGCGTACACTGTTAGTTCCTCCAATTGCAAATGCTTCATGAGGAGCTAGATCTCCAATTACTTTCCCACCAGAAAAACTTGCGATGCAATGAGCCAGACCAATGCGCATTTCATGTCTTCAAGTGTCAAATGATCACTCTCTGACAAGATAGCTATGGACTTAGCTGGGGCATATGAAGATAGATCATCCCATACTAGGAGTCCAACTAAATGTGAGCGCGTAGATTTGATGGCTTGTAACAATGATAAGCCCTTCTGTAATTTAAGGTGAGACAAACAATCTTTGATCACTAAACTCATAGATGGACAGAAAAGGTCCAATAGATGCTTGGACGCCAGATCATCTGATTCGCAGATTGCTAGGCGGAGAACTGCTAGAATGTCATGAAATACATCACCAAGCCCTATACCAACTTGTCTGCCATTAACAACAAGACACTGATTCCCAGTGGACCCAGATCCGCTGCCTTTAATGTGGCATTCAATACCTTGAGCTTGCAAATTGTGCTGAACCTCCAAACCAATACGCTGCAGACGATACAGAATAGCAATTTCTTGCAAAGGGACACCTTGTTTCTTCAATGATATAATAAAGTCAACAATTGCAGTAACTTCACATTGATCATTCCTGCATTCACATATTGTCATAAGTGTACCTGTGGGTGATGATGCAGTTCGCACAGTCTTTGGCATTCTACTCTGATTTTTACTAATCAAGCTACGAGCAGATGCCACTATTGCACCTGTACTACGAAAGTTTTGTTCCAACTTAGTAGTGATTCCCCCCTTGAAAACATTTTCGAAATTTTTTATGTTGTATAAACCAGTTGCTCCACGCCAGGAATATATTTGTTGATCATCATCACCAACAACTGTAATGTGTGCATGATCTTTGCAAAGAATCCTTAGTAACTCAAACTGGCTGACATCTGTATCCTGAAATTCATCCACAAATATATATTGTGCCTTCAACCCTGCACTTTCCAATGCATTTGGCCATTTTTTCAACATATCTAGAGTGTACCTGACAAAGCTGTTAAAGTCTATCCCATTTGCTTGAAGAAGGTGTTCATGATATTGATGGAAGACCCACTTTGAAAAACCATCCCCGTGACTATCATTAAGTTCAACATCTGCAGCACCCTCTTGGGACTTGACAAATTGAGATGTACGAAGATGTTGAAATAATCGATATGCTCCAGCCTTAAAAAATGCTTTCTTCTCCGCTGTAGATTGATGCCTCCCCTTTTTGACAAGGAACCTTTATATCAGATAGAAGTTGAAACTTGGCTACCTAGTGTTGTTTACTCTTTCGAGCTAGTTTGTCTTGAAATTGCATAGATTGCCCATTTATTTCGTGCCTCCTCGCTGTATGCCACTCTTCAACCAGATTTTCCAACAAATCAAGCTGCATCTTTGGTGTGAAAACCACAAAGTCAGGAGCAAGTCCAGCATGATTTGGGAAGGCCCGTAAAACAGATAAGCAGAATGAATGAAAGGTTCCAACACGTATGCCGACAACATCTAATGAGCCTTCACCACTGAAACATTGTTGAGCAGCTGCAATGCACTGTAACCTGTGAAGAAGATCTTACCCTGCTCTTCGTGTGAACGTTACTGCAAGAATATCCTTTGGAGAAACACCCTTGGATATCAAATGTAGAATCCGATGACAAATAACCAATGTTTTTCCTGATCCCTTCCTAGTTGGGTTATTGCCAGGTTAAGTTGATTCACTTGTTCCAATTTCCCTTTGCAAAGATGGATGCCACCCCTTCTCAAAGTCAATATGAAATGTTTGTGCTGCCCTTTGAAGAGCTTAGAGAATAAATTACACAAATTTAAACGACACATTAATGATTTCTTCTTCAAAACAGGGTTTTGAAGAAGAATCAATCTCTGACATGAGACAGAGTCTAACACCATCCATTAAGTCATAGATACATTGATCATTCAATTACAAGTAAAAACATGATGAGAGCCATACATAGTTGATGTCATAAAACACATACATAACCAGCATAATAGGGACAGAAATATCAGTGAAATCATAGCCATATAAACCACATATAATCCAGTATAATACTCATAAAAATACAAGGAGAAATAACTTTTCATTAATGATGCAAATTCCAAACCTAGTATGGGACTTCTACGTTCCACCTGACCATAGAATGGCTGAGCCAAATCTCTCTTCAACCATTCGCCCCTATGCCATATTCCAAGCATGAATGGGGAACCTCATAAAACACATAAAAAAGAACCAAACAAGCACGGATGCCAACAAAGTTCTCCACCTACACCAAGAGGAATTTGAGTGCCTCCTAGTCTCTTAGGCTTTACCGTAATCCATAGTCCTTTCCCGGGATCATTAGGCCCTACACCGAGACCCACTCTCCAGGCTTTACCATACATCCCATCCCGGGACTACTGGGCCCAATGGAGAGCAATACACCTCTTAGCTTTATTTTATATCCTTCCATTCACGACAAGGATTCCTAGGCCCACCGAGGCACACAATATTGTCTTTATCGCAACCCACAGTCTGGCTTAGGGGTTACTAGGCTAGTGGCTTTACCGTGATCCATAGTCTGGTTCAGGGGCCACTAGACCATGTGTTTATCATTTCGAAGATCCACCCCACTCAACATCGAATACATCCGACAATCCAGCTTAACCGAACTATGAGAACCCATCTCATCAAGGCTATCAAGAAACGGAAAGGCTAGGCTGAAGAACATTGTCACATGGCAAAACTCATGACGTGAGTGAAAACAACCACATCCAACACCATGCATGCCAAATTTAGCAATGAAATCACACATGAAACACCATGCATGTCAAATCTAGCAAGGAAATCACACATGCAAATCGATACCTGCAAAGATTCATGTTGTAGCTACTTGATCTTGCTCTGCCTTGCTTTCCTCCTTTGCCCTCCTTAATCAAATGATGGGAGAAACTTGCCAACTGATCCTCAGAAGCCTTTTTATCAATGACGCCTCTATTTTCTTCATTTTCATTATTTTCCTTCATTTTCCTCCTCACATGCAACTTGTGACCTTTCACCTCCTTTTTCTCCTAATTTCCATTATTTTCATAAATAAATGTGATAAAAATATCATTTTGCCTTCCCAAATCCTTAGCCATTGCCTTTGCCAATTTCCTTAGCCATTAAACCGATGAACACCAACAGTAGGATGTCTTGCCCAACATTCATCTTAGAATACATGTCCCATCACCGTGGCCTTATATATATGTTTATGTGGAGTTTTCATCAAGGTTGTTACAAAACCCTCCCCCTTGGTGGAACACTGTCCTCAGTGTTCAATGAAATTTATAACCAATAAGACTGTTGAAAACAAAACATACTTCCATGGAGCTTTATAACATAGCTCATTGCAGTATTTACAATGACCACTGCTGAAACATAACAGTCATACTGTTTACTAGAGATTTATAATATAGCTCATTATGATATTTAGATAACCAGATATACACATACACATTTCTTCAACCAACAAATAACCATACTATCTATGGAGCTTTATAATTTAGCTCGATACATTATTTACAATAATACCCACATATGCACATTTTCTCATCCAACAAATAAAAGTATACGGTGCCTGTATCTGCAACAAGGGAATCCAGAGGCTCACACCTCCACCCTCAATGTAATAACAAGATTCACCTCCTTCCCAGGAAGTATGGAATACACTATCAAAGTCAAAGTTGCATCCAATTTCTAGCACTATAATCCAGCGCCACTTGTCCTCTCAGGGAAGAGTTTCTGACTCATTGTTCTAGGGCGCACTCCCAATGTGCATCTAATTCCATCTGGCAATGCTAATTTCCAAAACCAATATATTCGTGACCTTTCCTTCTCTGCTATACATTTCCTCAAGAAATTCGGTCACCTCCTTCTGTGTAGTCACTCACCTTCCAAGTTCCCTGGCATCCCCTATCCTGTGCAATCCATCCATTGGCAAGGCTTCCTCGCATCAGAAGGTCAAACAACCAAGGCATATACCTGCCTTAAAAACATCATACCAGTAATAGCATGCTCATGGCAATCAATGGACATTATTGGGTACCAGTGTCCCATTATGGCCCTGTTCCTGAATGCTTTGGCAGCGTACTTCTGCCTGTTTCAATTCCTTTCACTAATGTTTCTAATTGCAGTAGTTAGTTTCAACCATCCAACCGGACATTTTTGTGCTTCCTGTACCAAGCACATAACTTCCATTATATTTAAATAAATTGAAATAACTTCAAATTATACCTCATTGGTAGCTCATCTATAAGGTACACTTGCAATCTTGTTTACTTCCTGTCACAATAAGTCAAACTAGCATCTTTGAACAAATACTCATGTATAAACATATCGCATCAGGTTAGCTAAAAAACACAATCGTCATAGATCAAATCATAAATCTCAAGTAACCATCATAAACCAGAATCATAGATCACATGTAATTATCATAGACCAGAATCGTAAATCACATGCATAATAAAACTGAAATAAAATGTTGATACTTATCATTTAATCAATCCTTAGCTTCTACCTTTGTCCTTATTTCGTACGCACTCTAGATCGGTGGCCACACCCGACAAACACCTAGTTCCTTCTCCTTAACCATGTGCACATACACATAGTGTGCATGTTGGGTGAAACTATGTTCGTTTAATTCCGTTGTAGTACTTACCCAACTATTTAATTTATCAATATGAGGTCCGTAGACTTACAAGACACATGCACTATATATGCAGGACTGAAGTGGAACTAATCTAATCTAATCTAATCTAAATTACTGAAATCAAATTAAAGCATTGAAACACTAACTAGGAAAGCATGAAATTGCATAAAGGAAAATAAATACAACATGTGAAGAAGTGAATGGCACACAACATATGTGAGCTCACAAAAATAAAACTATGTCAAATTATATTACAAGAACTAAATTACAAATCATGAAAGAGTCAAAGTTAATCTCCATTCTCTATTATTCATTATCCACCATCACAATGAAGAGAGAGCACTCTCTTATATACATGAGGAAGATAACCTTTCCATAATTACATTCAAATATTCTCTCAAGCACTCTCAACTAGTTTCCCATTATTACAAGGTATCATCGCACAAACCTCTCAACATGATCCCACAAATCTCTCATATCTTGGATAAGATATGTCTTCATGATTTTCTCCTTAGGATAAGATATGCTTCCATGATTTTCTCGATATGCCTCCATGATTTTCTCCGTAGAAAAAGGCTTGCATAATTATCTCCTTGATATGGTGGAGGAGATATTAATTCTTCACATATTTCCTACATCACAAAACTCACATATTCTTGAGATATATATATAAAAATATGTACATTTTCTAATAATTAATCATGAATTCACTTATAATACAAAAATGAATAAAATGGAAAATAAGAAGGTGAAACCCAAGTGTATGTAGGAAAGTGATATGATAACAGGTTAATGGGATGACGAAATGTAAGGAAAAAGGTGGATGAAAATATGACATTTCTGAGTCCCAACAGTGCATCACACCCATACAACCACACACGACATACAACACCATGCAATACATGCACCTACACCTGGCATACCACACATACACCTACACCCAGTATACAACACAACACAATACATACACCTACACCCGTCGTACACCTCAACACAAAACATACACATACACCTGATGTACAACACAACACAAATACGTATATAGAGTGCAACACAATGAATGCATATGTCACGATACCATGACTACACAATGCACATACATAGTACCGCATGCCGACAACACATAATGTACGACATGCATTCAATCCCACATGTACAACACATACATGGTACCACCTGTACAAAGCACCACATGCATAACGTGTACACAATGCCACATGTACACTGCACCACCTATACAATGTGTACACAATACCACATGCACGACATGTACATGACATCACATGTACACAACACCACACGCACGACATGTACACAACACCACCTAGACACAGTGCCACTTGTACAACATGTACGCATCACCACATGCACACAACACCACCTATACAATCATGCACACAACACCATATGTACATAGCGTCGCAAGTACAACATGTTGAGCTCTAGTATTGCAACAAGGATGCTGCAACTCCTAGGGCTACCAACTTTACTTCATCAACCCGAGGTTCATACAAACTTGGAGGTAACAGTGTTGTATACACACTAGATGCAATCATCTACTCTTGTCACTTTTAAACTTGGGCGATAGGCCACTAGGGTTTTTCAAACCAATCTTCTATTGACTAGAAGGAGTTTGACTACTAATAGAAAATGGAAAACTATCCATAATGCAGAAAGGAAATGTTGCCTATTCTAGGAAATGAAAATGCTGAATGGGAAGGTACTATGAAGTGACATGAAATTATCTAGCTAAGTATTTACACATTACTTGCAAAAGAGACCTAATTTAACCTTGCATTCTAACATCTAGTTATTTATACTAAGTAAGCATGGAAATTATCCTAAAACTACTATGATTGTTGTATGCATGTACTAACTAGAAATTGCATAAAAGAGTCTCTTTTTATTTTCAATTTTATAAATGTAAATGCTAAGTGAACCAATCTGATCTTTTGCAGGGGAGAAATGCATGGGGAAATAGGTCTAGAATGGTGTTGAGGGTATGGAAGCCAAGTGGAGGCCTAACCTAAGCTCAGATGATCATTTCTGCTTAATTCAGGCTTAAAACAAGCTGCTACAGGGTTTCCTGTAGTACTACAGGATGTCCTGGTTTACTACAGGAAATAGGCTGAAAGTTATAGGAGGGTAGGAGAGGTGGAATAAAGTGTGGGAAATGTTTTTGATGGTGGGATAAGGTATAGAGGAGGTGTACACTACCCAAGGCTCAACCCAACTCTTCAAAATGGTTGAATTTGCTTAAGGGAGATGTCCACTTTGCTACAAAATAGAAATTTGGATTAGGGGTTGGTAGACTTGGGTACTATGGGTGAAGAAGACTTGGATGAGGCTGGCGAAATGAGTTCTCCCTACAAATCAGAAATTCCTAAAATAACATACATTCTTTCCTTCATTTATGCATAACTTCATCTACATGTGGAAAAGATGAGTTGAATTTAGGAAAAACAGATTCATTGGTGGCTAATGGTGAAATCTGTGAAATGCAATGCTTTCTAAACTATAGCAACTTCAAAAAAACCAAAATGACAATTGTAGGTACTTCTAAGGAATTATAAACAATAATCTACTCAATCAAGAACCCTAGCCATGCAATGATCTAAAGAGACAAATATGTTTTTGGGGCTGTGAGAGTGGGGCCCTCAAACCATGATCCCATGAGGGAGATGAGGAAGAGGCCACTATCACAAGATTTTCTGAAGTATTCACTTTCACTATTGTACCACTGATCTACCTTTTCAACTAATGGGAGAAAAACTAAACAATCATTCAAGTACTTGTAAATGGAATAAAACAGAAATAACTTTAGCAACTAACTATGAATGTAATCTAAGCATACATATACAAAAAGAAGAGGAACCTCTGTTGCTAGGGTTGGGCCCTAACCCAAGAGCTTCAACCCTCTAAGTCAACTCAGTGCTGGATCAAAGAAACCCTTTTCATTATCACCAAAATGTCAAAAATAACATGAGAATAATAGACACAATATCTTATGCTCAAAAGTACCTCTTGACTATAATAAAAAGTCGAATCCTAATGAGGCCCTATGGCTTCTTATTTGTACAACTGAAGCCACCAACAACTTCCTTAAAATTAGGGAGGCTTGGCTCCTAGACTCAAGATTAACTTGTCTTCAACTATCACTGGCTAGGCTGCCAATGAACTCAGTGAGCTTGGCAGCTTGTAACTCCAAGCTGATGAGATTTGATGGAGGAATATTCGAGTGATTTAGGAGTTAAGGAGGGAGATCCAATCTCCTAAAATTCCTCTTTCTTGTCTACTTCGAGTTCCTGCACTTAAATCACCCAAAAACTTCTCCAAATCCTGCAATTAATGCACATTAGAACACATGACATAACAACTCACCTTTACCCTTCTCACTAAGAAAAAAATAATAAAATATGTAAAGAAATGTGAGAAAACTTTATTTTAATAAGCTAGAGAGTGGCACTAGGGTCCATATAATTTACCTATTGATGAGCCTCATCGTCACCCCCCTATTGAAAGTGTTTCTCATCCTCGGAGCAGCTTAATCTATGTCCATGTCTTTCGTTGCTCTTGTGGCCTCACTGACATCCCAGGCATGTGTTGATGTAGTTTCCTCTTGTGGATGAAATCTTGCATGCTTCTCTATTTCCTCCCACCACTTTATTTCCTCTTCCCCCTTTCTGCCTTCTAACATACCCAATAGCAATGGTGGACTAAGTTTCAAATTAATCCAGTTGATTTTGAGTCTTTGTAGTGCCTTCTTATACAGTGGGGTCCTTTCTAGTGCATCTCTCATTCTTTCAGGGGAATGATACTCCCTAATCCTTAGGTTGTATGGTAGGGTGCCCCATCTCCTTTGGCATGCTTGTTGGCTTTCATCCCCTAGCAATCTCAAGGTGTCCTCAAAATGAGTGATTGCTTGCTCTTGTGTAGCTAGGTATCTTGGTGCAAGTTGGGGATCATTGGTGATGATGTTGTGGGTGCTAATGACAACCATAGAATTGATATGTTCTGCTCTGATGTAAAGGGGATTTTTTTCTTCTCTTTCCAACACCCTCTTCACTTCCTTAGCCCTGACCTCCTCATGACTCATCCATGATGCAAGGGCCATTAGTTGTAAGTCCCCCAACTTTGCATTGGGGTCCCACACATTCAAGTCTGTTAAGGCCAAGTTGTGTAAGTAGAATTCAGATATCTTGGCCTTATCCTCTAGGGTGCTTTGGTCACATAGCTCAATGAACTTCCTATAGTCTTGGAAAGGCATAGTCCCTCATTATGCTAGTGTATTTATCTGAAATTGCAACCATTGATATTTGAGGTACAAGGCATATGACTTTGGTGGCATCCTACACTGGAGTGCCTCCATGGAGAGGCTTACCATAGTGGCCAATTGGCTCTCTTTTTCGTGGACCTACCTTCTCAGCCATGTGTTTTTAGCCTCTAGTTGAGATTTCATAATTCGTTACCTGTCTCTTATCCTACTAAACTCTCTGCCCATCTCCAGTAGCTTCTCTTCCATATGGCCCACATCCTCTACATTCTTTGATTTAGAAATTTTCATCCAGCAATGTGTCCTTCCTCTCTCCTTCTCAAGCTCAAAGAAGAGAGGGATGGAAAATTTATGTGGTATTACTCTGCCTCCCTCAATGAATCTGTAATAAGAGGTCAAATTGGGTTGTGAGATAGGTTCCTGCAGCTCTTTGGATTCTCCCTTTGATGTATTTGGAGCATCTACCTCCTCCTGTACTTGTGTTGCTGCTTCCTTGCCTTTCCTCTATCCTTGTTGTCCTTCCTGTTGCTTTTTCTGTGTTTCCTGTAGTGCTGACAGGGTTTCCTGTAGGACTGTCTATGTTTCTTGTAGGAGGCTTTTTTCTTTTTGAAATGGGGTCAAAGGTTCCTTGTTTTGATTTGATGATTCTAGCCTGGTGACAGACCTCCTAACATAGGTTATTGGAGACTTCAAGGAAGCCTGTTTTGATTTGCCCTCTTCACCTTTCATTTCGGGGGAGACTAAATTTTCTTGCTCTTTTGGTGAGTCCTTAATAATCATTACGGGAATTTTGAGGTCTAAAATGGGCCTCATAAGGAAATCATAAAATTATAGTGGAAATAATAAAATAAGATTAGATTACATCATCAAATTTTAGAGGGAAAAAAGAAAAAACTACTTTTTCAACTCATATTTTCAACTTATCTCCCTATGGGTTTACTCGAATTTCGAGAGGGAACACTCGTTGGATGCATAATTTGATTCCTCATCCAAGGAGTAGCCATGTTTCATACTTTCGATGGACTCTCTTACACGAAAAATGAGAAATACATGAAAAATATGATTTCAATAACATTTTTTCATGTATTTCTCATTTTTCGTGTAGTAGGGTCCATCGAAAGTATGCAACATGGCTACTCCTTGGATGAGGAATTAAATTTTTCATCCAACGAGTACTCCCGCTCAAAATTTGAGTAAATCCTTAGGGAGATAGGTTGAAAATACAAGTTGAAAAAATACTTTTATTATTTTACTAATTTTTTATCTTTTTACTTTTTTACCCCAAAAATGGTGAATCATCCCCCATGGTTGACATCAACATCTTGAATCCTATTGGTTTTTATAAATTTTATTTTGGTTGTACATTTTTCTTAGGAGGCCATTTTAGACCTCAAAAATTCTCTAATGGATAGGAATCTTGGTGGGTGTTTGTGGTCTCTCCTGTTTGATCCAATTGCTCCTCCTTGTTTTGAAATATAGGGGAGTCTGCCTCTATCTCTTCCCTTTTGATTTGATAGGTGTGCTTTGGGCAATCAAGGTAGCATCTACCTCCCTCTCAGTTGGATCAGGAGACAACCTTGGAGATTCCTCCCTTTCCTTGGTTTGTTCCTCAGGGCTTGCTTCTTCCTCTTGTTCTTTCTCTTCACCTTTCTCCTCTTCTCCTTCTTGTTTTGCTTCTTCTTCCTCTATTTCTGCCTCCTCTTCTTCCTCTGGTTCTTCTCCTTCCTCTTCAGGTTCTTCTTCTTCCTCTTTAGGTTCTTCTTTTTCCTCCTCAGGTTCTTCTTCTTCAGCACTAGAGGTGTTGCCCCTATCATATTCAAGGGCTTGTATATCAACCACAACCTCTCTGTCCATGTGTCTAAATGTGGACCATTGAATGGGGATTCTGAGCTGGCTCATGGCATCCTCTAGTATTAGCTTAATAAGTCCATGGTGGGCCAATTGTTGATGTTTTCCTTCTTGGACTTTTAGGCTCATGTCTATTATTGATTACAGTAAGAAGTAGGGTATGTTGAGTCTTATGTCATTAGGTATCCCCTCTCCAACTCATGGAGGAGCCTAAATTGATAGCCATAGACTATACTAAGCCTCCCTTCACAAGAGATATATTTGATAATATGATAAGTTACCTCATTCCAAGGGTAGGGAAGGCTTTCCCTCGTTATCCCATTTTTATCCTCAATTGGCTCTTCATCCCTTAAGAAAAAATTATTCTTTGCAAAAGTGCTTATAGCCTTATCCTCCTTTCTCCATGGCATCCCTTGAGGAAGTGTAGTGATTTTGTTAATTACTTCAGGAATAATTGTAATTGATAGTCCTCTTACCACTGTGGTGGCACTTATCCTAGCCTGAGGGTTAAGTGCCCTGGCAAACTCTTAAGCTACATCATCATCATATTCTCTGAGCAGCTCAAAGAATCCCAACCAATTATGTCTTCTACATATTTATACCACAGGGGTGTGGAGGTCTATTTTGGATGTCTCTATGGGTTCCCTTTTGTTAAACCCTCCTGTCACTTTCTGTTTGGTTGGCTGACTATAACGAGTCTGGTGGGCTTAGCTTTAGTTACTAGGGTGACTAAGGGTGGTGGATGAATCCAATTTTCCTATATATCCACACAACTTTTCAATCTATTCACAATTCTCTTTTAAAACAACCTCATGCCCACTGTTTTTACTTAAAGAAACATTTTTTTTCTATTCCTAGCTACCAATTCAAAGCATAGGAGATACGTGCCACATACTTGTCACTGTGTTGCTTTGGATGACGAAAAATTTTGAGCAGCTGGACCCTATGCACCTCCTTTTTGCTTTCTTTGTGAATGTCCATTGTTTCCTATAGCTCCCTGTGTTTCATGTAGTTGTTGTTTCCTGTAGGGTGGCTGAAACAAGTTTGCCTCCTTGGTGGCTCTCCAAGGTGGTCTCGGCCCCCTCTGATCTCGAAACTGATCTTGAAATTAACAAATGGTGCATGAGAGTTCGGAATATTTTCTTTTCATGGTTGATTCCTTGGAGCATTGTATTGGCTTGCAGTGTACAGGATTTCCTCTTATGGACTGTTGGCCCACCGTTAGCTAGCATGCATCCTCTCCTCGTAATCATTACTCACTCTCCCACAACTTCACTCGGCCACCTTTTTAACTTATTCCTCTTTGATGTGATGGTGCAATGGGTCAGGTTGACTGAGAGTTTCCTTTTTGTTTTTGTTCTGAGGGTGGCCAAGTTAACTTCCCACCACCAGCTTATAAAATCAACTCATTTCATTTTCCTACACTTTTACTATATCGAACCTAGTGAAGAACTCGGATGAGGTGCCATACCTGTGCCTTCCTTTGCTTGGTTGCAGCATGTTAGAGGATGGCTCTGTTGTGCCCTTTTGTTTAGGTAAGTGATTTTCCTTTGATCTCTTTTGTATATTTCTTCATGTTGATTTGGTTGTCCTCTTTGTTGTTTTGTGCAGGTGCTTGGTCTTGCTAAGCTTCTGGATGGGAGTCACAGTGTTTGCAGGGGTGTTGGAGCTCCTTGTTTTCCTTGGTGCTGAAGGAGAGTGCATGGAGAGTTGTTGCTGTGAGAGCACAGGCTGCTACAGGGTTTCCTGTAGTTACTACAAGAAACCTGTAGCTACCTTTTTCATCATCTTTTTCTGTTTTTTTCTTGGAGGAGGAATAGGTGGTGATGTAGGAGTGGAAGGGGTGGCAATGGGGGAGATGGAGTGGTAGGTGAGTGAGGCCAATGATGGTATGGCCCTTGGATTTTTCTATATTTTTATTTTATGTTTTCTTTGTGTGTGTGTGGGTGTGTATATAGAAATAAAAAATATAGAAAAGTCCAAGGGCCATACCATCATTGGCCTCATAGTGGTTTTTTATGGACACAGAGGGTGGTATGGTCATGAGTTAGTATTGGGTGAGAGGGGGTGAGGTGTATGGTCCCCTCTTTCAACCCAGAACAAGCTTGCATCATCATTTCTCAACCGAAATTCCATTCCTGTAGCGTTTCAGGACATCCTGTAGTGCTACGGGAAACTCGTGTAGTAACTACAGGAAATCCTATAGAAGTCATAAAATTTCCTGCAAACTGGTTTTTGATGCTTGGAAATGAGGATGGATGATGGAGACATGGTAGGCATGGGAAATATGAAGTGAATGAAGGAAGAATGGGGTGTTTCTTGGCTTGTTATCCTCTGAAATTGGTGTCCTCTGTTGCCTTTAAAAACCTGCAAAAATCACAGAATTTGATTAGTGGGTAGGTTTGAAGTCCCTGCCATTTTCCACCCTTTTCTTTTTGAAAGGCACACAATTCACCTCAAAGGAGGTTTTCAACATTTCTACCTACCCTAGGCGCCTCAAGGGAGGTTTTCACCTAGGGATCTTTTTCTTTTTTTCTCTTTTTTTTTCATTCTTGGGCTGCCTCAAAGAGGTTTTCAACCCCAAAAGCTGGTCTCAAGTGCCTCATAGAGGTTTTCACCTAAGTCCCTTATTGTCTTTTTTCATTTTTTTTTCAAAAGTAAAACAATCTTGAAGAATTTGGTGAGATGGAAGCTGAGACACTTTTAAGAACATTCATTTCCTTATTGATGGTATTGATGAACTCTTCCCTTAATAGGGGTCTTTTATAGGCTTTCAATATGTATCCATTGACCAGAAAGGGGATACCTTCTTCATCAATGGTCCTTACTTGCACAACCCCATTGTCATGGCACTTCTCTATCAGATATGGGCCCAACCACCTGGTCATCAATTTGCCTTTGAAGTCCTTGAACCTAGATTCATATAGCAAAGCCCAATCACCTTCTTGAAAAAAATTATCTTTGATGTTTTTGTCATGCCAAACCTTTCTTTGTACTTGATTCACCTCTGTGTGTAGGAGGGCCTGCATCCTGAATTCATCTAAACCATTGAGCTGGAGCAACCTCTCTTGTTATGCCCTTGTAACATCCAAATCCAATTGTGCTGCCATTCTCAAAGTGTTGTACTCAAACTCAATGGAGAGAAAAGCCTTCTTCCCATAGACCAAATCATAAGGGGTGAAGCCAGTGGTTGTCTTCCAAGTTGTATTATAGGCCCAAGTGGCCTCCACTAGTCTGTCAACCCAATATTTTCTGTTGTTGCTCACAACCTTTGTGAGAATGCTTTCCAATGCTTTGTTGGTAACCTCTACTTGTCCATTGGCCTGAGGATGGTAAGAAGTTGACTTCCTGTGCTTGATCTTATGTTGACTCAACAGATTCTCAATCAGGTGTGAGGTGAATTGAGCGCCCTGATCAGTGACTAGCTCTCTAGGGTACCCAAACTTGTAAAACACATTCTCCCTTAAGAACTCAGCCACTTTCTCTTTTGTTTCTACCTTGACAGCCTTGGTTTCAGCCCACTTTTTCAAGTAATCAATGCACACAATTATGTACTTTTTCTGCCCTGATGGTGGATCAATGGGCCCAATGAAATCCATGCCCCACTTGTCAAATGGCTCAAGAGTCACTTGATGTTGCAAAGGCATTTCATCCCTTGGAGTAGGTTTCCCCATTCTTTAGCACTGGCCACATCGACTCGTATATGTTCTTGCATCTTGGTAGAGAGTTGGCCAGTAGTAGCCAATTTGCGGTAGCTTGAAGGTTGTCCACTTGGCTGCAAATTGACCTCCATAAGGCCCATCGTGATAGGCTAGAAGGATGTCAAAGACTTCATTCTCCCTGACATATCTTCTCAGAATTTGATCTAGGTTTGATCTAGGCCTAGCTTGAAGAGATTGCCCCCAATCTAAGTGAATGGTGCGCTCTTTCTTATAATTTTGTGCTTTTCCTTAAAGGACAGATTTTGAGGGAACTGTGTAGCCACTAAGTAGTTGCCTATGTCAGAAAACCATGGAGAGAGAACTGAAATAGCGAATAAATTCTCATCTAGCAGCTGATCATCAACCATTCCTTCCTCACTTGCAGGCAAAGCAAGTTTAGACAAAAAAATCTGCAACTACACTTTCTCTACTAGGCTTATCAATGATAGTTAGATCAAACTGTTGTAACTAAAGCAACGATCTAATAATTATGGCATTCACATCAGGCTTGTTCATCAAATATTTAATAGCAGCATGTATGTACAAAGTTCTGGTAACCAGTGATGTAATATCTAAATTTAATCAAGGAATGGACAACAACTAGGAGCTCTTTTTCAGTCACAGTATAGTTCAATTCAGCCTTGGACAGATTTTTGTTGATGAAGTAAATGGCATAAGGTAACTTGTCATCTATCTGGCCTAGAGTTTCTCTTGTAGCTTTTTCAAAGGCATCAGCATGGATTCTGAAAGGAAGAGCCCAATTTGGTCCTCAGAGTATAGGTGCACTAGTCAACTTGTCCTTTAGGGTTTGTAGGGCCTCTTGGCCACTTTGACCAGAAAAATTTGGAGTCCTTGGCCAATAGTCCAAAAAAAGGTGAGGCTAATCCTTTATGAATCTCCTATAGTATCCAGCTAAGCCCAAGAAACTTCTGACATCCCTCTACTTCTGAGGAGTAGGGACCCTCTTTATGATAGCAATTTTATTTGGGTCGACTTACAGTCCTTCCTCGAATATCAAGTGACCTAAAATATTCCTTGCATTCATCAAGAACTCACACTTCTTAGGACTAAGGGATAAGTTCATTTCAATGCATTTGTTTAATACTTTCCCCAAGTTAGAGAGAGCCTCCAAGAAATCACACCCATAGGGGGTGAAATCATCCATATAAATTTCCACAGAGTCATGGACTAGCTCTGCAAAGATGCTCAGGATTTCCCTCTGAAAAGTGGCAGGGGCATTACATAATCCAAAAGGAAGGACCCTATAAGCAAAGGTACCCCAAGGACAAGTGAAGGTGGTTTTATCTTGGTCCTTTGGGCTGATATGGATCTAATTGTAACCACTGAATCCATCCAGGAAAGAGAAGAACTTCTTTCCTGCAAGACCATCTAATACTTGGTCAATGAAAGGTAGAGGGAAATGGTCTTTTTTTGTGGCTTTGTTTAGCTCTCTGTAGTCCACACAGATCCTCCATTTCCCATTCTTCTTTGGGACCAGAACCAGAGGAGACACCCACTCACTATCTGAGATGGGGTAAATGAACCTTGCATCCAAAAACTTTTGCAGTTCTTCTTTAACTATATCTTTGAGGGTTGGGTTCATTCTCCTCTGAGGTTGGCACACTAACTTGCAACATTACTTGATGTAAATGTAGAGAGTACACACCGAAGGGTGCACTCCCTCCATTTCCTTATAACTCCAAGCAAAGGCATCCAGATGCTCTCTTAACATGTCACATAACTCCTTTTACTAATGTGCAGAGAGAGAGGGGTTGATTTCCAGTGTTCTTTATGGACCAAATTCTATCATCTTGACATGAGTAGGACTTGAGTCAGTTAGGCACAAATCAGTCAAAGCATTATCTTCATATTTCTTTATTAACTCATCAAGAGACATGGTGTTAGGGGGCTGATTCTGGAGGATTTGATCAATCAGGTCATCTTCATCAGGTTGCCACCCTCCTATAATAGCATCTAGGGTACATATTGGGTAAGAGGTGGAAAATTATACGTCATCTTCCTCCTCCTCTTCCAACCATAAAGGTATGTCATACTCTAAAGATGGTTGAGCAAGAGGGTACAAGACCAATTGTTTGGACAAATGCCCATTTTTAATGGTCATATTCCTAACCCTGCAACTTATGTAAGCATCAGTAGTGGCTAACCATGGCCTTCCAAGGATGAGAGGATAACCATTGAACTTGGTCTTAGTTTTGAGAACTAAGAAGTCAGCAGGGTATTCCCTGGAATCAATGGAGACCATCACATCCTCAACAACTCCCTCAGAAGCTACTGTGGATCTGTCTACAAGTTGCAAGACTGTTGTGGTCTTCCTTAATGATCCTTGGAGATTCAGTTTAAGCATAGTCTCCTTATTCATCACATTGATGGCAGCCCCAAGATCGATCAAGGTATGGGGGACAATGATATCATCGATGTGCACATCTACCACAAGACTTCCAGGATCTAGATACTTCGGGTAAATCACGCACCCCAACATTAACACAGACAATTTCCCAATGACATTAATGGTTGGGGTGTCTTTCTTTCGCCTTCCAGGATGTTTGAAGCTTTTCTCCTTAATTAACTTGTTGTAGATGGGGACATCCTTGATAGCTTGAAGGAGTGGGATTTTAACACACAGGTTTTTCAATTCACCTAGAAGTTCAGTCTCTTCTGTGGTGTGTTGGATAGGATGGATTAATATATCAGGAAAAGGAGGTGGATTGGGTTGAGGAAAACTCTCCTCCTTTTCCTCTTCAAGCTCCTCAGGTGGAGATGGAGTTTGATTATCTGGAAGCACTCTTCCAGACCTGAGGTTGATTTCTTGAATTTCCACAACATAGGCAGGGTAAGATGTTTCCCCACTATAGAGTTGTTCTCAATGTTTGTTGTTTGGGTTCAAATTTGGCTGAGCAGACATCTGAGGTTGCTTATGTGGATCAGGGTGAAGGAGTTATGGTTGAGATGGAGGTGGAGGTAGTAAGGTTGGATATTGGTTGTACGGGGGCCTCCACCCCTAGGATGGTGTGTTCCACTGAGGTTGTGGGGGAGCATATGGCTGAAATGATTGATTGGTAGGTTGGGTATGATATTGAGGTGCAAAAGACCAGGAAGAAGGTGTGGACCACGAAGGATGAGCGGGAGGACACCAAGGGGAATGGATTCATTCTAGTTAAGGTTGTAATATGAATAAAATGCCCCTTGCATGCCTTTCTAGTATGGTTGAGGTCCTTGAGGTCTAATTTTGTTGATATAGCAGAGTTGTTAAGTCACACCTTCAGTTCCTTGATACATAGATTTTAATCCATGCAGAGAAGGGCACTTGTTTGTGGAGTGGTTCTCCTCATAGACCGAGAAGATCTCTATAAGATTCAATGGACATTCATTTCTAGGGTGCCTTCTGGTGCATCTAGGGCAAAAGATAGCTAAGGCTCTTTCTGCTTCCTCTTGATCTGCATGGTGTCCATTTGCAGAGCAAGGGTATGCAACATTTCACTCTTGAAGTCTTCCAACATGTTCCCAATTTCACTTTTGATGGATGTGTTGGAGGAGGATGAACTAACCAAAGCTTGACTAGCCCTACCCTTCTTTCTGGCTGCCCTATAATGATTTTTGAAAACTATCTTGATATCATCATAGGATAACTAGTAGATGTCCCCTCCCAACAACATGTTTAGGGTTTCTAGTAGATATTCCCTGGTCCCTCTAAGAGAGACTAACTTGAGTGATTCAGGATCGAGGGTGCATCTGGCCCTTTTTCTGGCTAAGATGGAACCTTTCCTCATAATCTTCCAAAGACTCATCATGTCCCAAGGCCACTTTAAAGATTTCCTCTCTGGTATCATTAGACCTGCAATAATCCCTGTACTTATTGTTGAAGGCTTGTTGCATCTGAGCCCATGTAGTGATGTTGTCCCCGGGTAAACCCATGAACCAATGCAAGGCTGCATCTTTAAGGGTGGATGGGAACAATTTCAACTTCTAGTCATCAGAGGTATTGTAACACCCTCATGGGTAAATGTGCATATAAACAACATAATAGGAACAGAAATACAATAAACATATCAACCATCAAAATCCATAGACACATCAGTACATTTGCACATGAAATTCAAGGGAATGAATTTTTCATTAATAAATGCACTGAACTGGTGATGGGACTACCACATTCCACCCGACCATAGATTGGCTGAGCCAAGTCTCTCTTCATCCAATCACCCTTGTGCCATATTCCAAGCATGAATGTGGGACTCATAGAACACATCAAAAACACCAATCGATGTGGATACCACCAGAGTTCTCCGCCTACACCATGAGGAATTTGAGTGCCTCGTAGTCTCTCAGGCTTTATTGTGCATCCGCAGTCTGATCTAGGGATCACTAGGCCATACACCGAGACATACTCTCCAGGCTTTACCGTGCGTTCCATCCCAAAATCACTAGGCCCAACGGAGAAAAAATCCACCTCTTGGCTTTACCGTATATCCTGCCATTCACCGGCAAGTATTCCTAGGCCCACCGAGGCACACAATCTGGCTTTACCACAACCCACAGTATGGTTCAAGGGTTACTAGGCTAGTGGCTTCATGCATCCTCAGTTCAGTTTAGGGACCACTACCACCATGTGTTTGTTAATTCGGAGATCCACCCCACTCAGCTTCGAATCCAATCCGGCCATCCCCCACAAACTGCATGAACCCAACTCATCAAAGCTATCAGGAAATGGCAAGGTTAGGCTAAAAATATTGTCACACCTAGCAAAACCCATGCCATGGTAGAAAAGAAACACATGCAATCCCTTGCATGCAAAATCTAGCAAGGAAAACACACATGCAAGTTGATACCTGCAATGAAGCATGTTGTAGTTGCTTGATCTCGCCTTTCCCTACTTGATCCTTGCTTCCTCTTGCCTTCTTTTCTTTTCTTGCTCGAATGCCAAAGTGCTCCAAGAAAACTCTAAGTGTCCAAGAGTATGAGATAGAGAGAGAATAATGAGAGAGCTCTAAAACAGAACTGACCAAGTCTTTCCCACTGATCCTCAAAAGCCTTTTATTAATGAGACCTCAATTTTCCTCATTTTCCATTATTTTCCTTCAATTTCCTCCTCACATGCAACATGTGACCTTTCACCTTCCTTTTCTCCTTATTTCCATTATTTTCATAAATAAATGTGCCAAAAAACTTTTTTGCCTCTTTAATGCCTTAGCCATTGCCTTTGCCAATTTCCTTAGCCATATACAACCAAATGAACACACACTGGGATGTCTTGCCCGCCATTCAGCTTGGAATATGTGTCCCATCATCCATGGTATTTATATATTTTTACATGGAATTTTCACCAAGGCTATTACAGAACCCTCCCCCTTGGGTAAACACCGTCCTCGGTGTTCAATGACACCTATAACTAACATGACTACTGAAAACAAAACATACTGCCCATGGAGCTTTGCAACACAGCTCATTGCAGTATTTACAATGAAAGACCTGCTCAAAATCAAAACATCATGAGAACATGACCAGATAAAAACCATACTTCATATTGGAGCTTTATAACACAACTCATTGCGGTATTTACAATAACCACATATACATATGCACATTTTCTCAACAAGAAAATAAAAGAATATGATGCCTGTATCCACAAAAATGGAATCCAGAGGCTCACACCTCCACCCTCAAAGTAATACCAAGATCCACCTCCTTCCCAAGAAGTCCAGAATCCACTGCACAGTCAAATCTGCATCCAATGTCTAGCGCTATAATCCTGCATCACTTGTCCTCTCAGCGAACAGTTATCGACTCATTGTTCCAAGGCACACTCCCAGTGTGCATCTAATTCCATCTGGAAATGCTAATGACCAAAACAAATCCATTTTTGACCTTCCCTTCTCTGCTACACAGTCCCTCAGGAATCCGGTCACCCCTTCCGTCCAGTCACTCACCTTCCAAGTTCCACTGGCACCCCCATCCTGGGCAGTCCATCCCTTGGCAAGATACAAAAACCAATGCATATGCCTGCCTCAACACATCATACCGGTCATAGCATTCTCATGGAAATCAATGGACACTATTGGGTACCTGACCTTAAACCTTTAATATTCAGCTAATATGAAAATCTCAAGATGCCATGTGATGCTGAATATAAATGTTGTGTGAAGAATATTTTGAGAAATTAAAGACAATATGTTGTGTTTGACAAAAACTATTATATGTAACTTAGAAGAAATATAGAGGAAGGAGTTTTAAATATGGGAGCGCTCTTTTAAGGAATTTTAACTTTATTCACATAAGCAAACAAAGACCTACAGCTTCATTACCATATTTAAAGAGAGGAAGAGACATAATGACACCTAGCAGAGAAATTACAAAATCATACCCGACATTGTATGGAAGAGTCCTGATCCTTTCATTAATCATCTATTTATCAAGTAAAAAATAGTATAGTCTTCATATTCTTCAAAATTCAAACCATTCTTCTATAATTTTCCCTCTTTTTACACATCGCGAGACAGTTGGTAACTACCAAAACTGTCAAACTACTTAACTACTTTCTAACTGTCTAAAGTAAAAGTCATTACAGAACATCACATTGGAGGGTAAAAGGCACCTCATTTTTCTCAGGAAATAAGATAACATAAAGTAAAAGAAATTAAAGTATGATTGGTGATTGTTGATCACTATTTGAATATGTGACTTGAGTAGGTGGTCCTGCTCGTGTATCTTTGGTCTGCTCTATCATCCATTATTTGCATTTTCTCCACAATGGTACATTTGACTTTGGTGCTTCTTCCAATTTGTCAAGTTCTATTTTGCATGTTGTAATCCTACTATAAGTAGGCTTATCTGTAAACAGAGTCTTCACCATCCACAGAAGCTTAAAATCTTTATTAAGGTAATTCACAATAGTGGCTCCCTTAAATACTGTTGTCTTTTCATGAGTGTTGTCAACTTTGCTTTTTGCCTCAACTAGCAAAGCCTCATATGTCTTCCATGGCAGCAAATTTCCTTGTAGATCCCAACAAGAAGGAAGTCCAGCTCTAACCCTTTTATCAAATAGGATGTTAAACTTGGAAACTGCTTCCTTTATCTCCATTATTTTCTTCTCGGCAGTATTTCTGTAAATATTTCTGACAATCATCTTGTTAAAATCTATTGCACATTCAGTTCTATCTAGCAGGTCATGCTCCTTTAGTTTTGAAGTAGACTTAGAATTAATAAAATCTATCATTTTCTTTGCAAACTTTGATCTATGTAAATCTTTTTGCTTATTTTGCATAACCACACCTTCCATGTCTTAGACAATTGCTTTCTCCTCAGAGATAATAACAAGGAACTCCCAGATGCCCCTGATAATTTCAATGATTTCATCCCATAGAATCTCCCTAGCTTGAATTAAGGACATATTGCCCTTCATTTTCTCCTTCAATCTTTTAATTTCCTCTTCAGCCCTTAGAAGATCCTCTCTGTACTTTTTTGCATTTTCCTTTTCCATTCTTACTTCTTCTTCACTCAAATTTAATAACTTACAAGTTGTTTCCAATTCCCTTTATGCTTTCTTTACATCATGCTCAGCCATTTTTAGCTCTGTTCCCAACTGTAATACCTGTGTTGCTGGATCCTCTGCATTGGTTGGCATTACTATTGTACAGACATGAGTATCTACCTGTTGTTGCAGTTTATCCAAAGATTCTTTAAGTAAAGAAACTTCTTCAGTTTAATGCAATACATCTTGTAGGAGTTTTTCCTTTTCATTTTCAACTTTAGCTATCACTGCAGCGATGGGATGCTCACCTGTAGGCAAATTCAACTTCTTCTTTAAAACCCCAATTTTTGACTTAGCAGATTGTAAAAACTTTTATATTGCAAGTTGATCATCAGGGTTGACACCTATTTTTACAATAATGTTCTTTAAGTCATCTACCTGGGCATTCAGAGCCTCGGAGTTGGCTTTCTCCAACTTCAATTGTTGAACTACTGTGTTTAACATTTTCTCTGCTTTAATATCGGCTGCATTTGTTTTGTGCAAATCATTTACAACCAATTGCCCAGTTTGCATGTGTAAATTGATCTTGTCAAGCATTGGAAGCTTGTGAGTATCAACAGTCAAATTAACAGTTTTGAAATTACTGGTGGACCCAACTGACATTTCAGTAGGATGAGAGAAAGCAATTTTAAGTTGACTTTTCTCCAAATCCATAGCAGATAACAATCTAGTTTGTTCAGGAACAACTTGAGACTCAGCTTGAGCCTCCATATTTAACTTCACTTTCTGGTTTCTCTCAGCTATTTGAGCAAACATACTTTGAATTAAAGGAACCTGATCATGAACAGGTTCTCTGGAAGATGGGGAAGCTGGTGTACCCTCTGTTTCTCCCAATTGAATTACTAAACCAGGTTGAGCTGCAGACATTGCATCTAGAATTTTAGTTCTTTTTGTTACTTCTGACTCTTCTTCATCCAAATCAATAACATCTTCTCTAGCCCTCTTGACACCTTTTTCTGAAATACTAGGGTTGTCCCCTGGGTGTTCTGTAGACCTCCATTTGCCATTTTCTTTGTTTCTGGTCTACTCTCATGCACAAAGGTTGAATATCCATTCTCTATCCTCCTCTTTGAAATAATTTGATGAGGGTCATAAGCCCACTCAACCACCTGTAAAAGACATATGTCATTCAATAATTGCTCGACCTCTTGAGCAACCTGTCTAGTATTCACAATGAAGGGTCCTATTGCTTTGGGCAATTTAAAGAAATAGCCTTTCTTCATAGGAACAAAATGAACCTGATCTGCATTCAAGCTTTTTCTGATAAATTCAAGCGCAAAAAGCCTCATTGGCACAAATTTTGATAATCTGTATGGTTTGATAGAGGCTCCATAAAGCCTTATCTCTGCATGTTCTTCAAATATGAACCAATCTCCACACCTCACATCCTTACTCAGTTGAAGGAATTCTTGAGCTTTAGGGAGAAATGTTGGGGGCAATGTTCCATTCAAGATCCTGTAGGCCATTGGAAGGAATAAATAAGTGAATTCAAATAAACCAACATCTCCTGGATCACCCCTTATCAGGTCTGTCCATAATACCACTGACTGCCTCTTTTTATTTATGTCAACAATATTTAGACCCAAACCTGTAAAATGTTCAGCATTCTGGTACAGAATAAATAAGTAACAACTGAAGGAAACTTAAAGGACCCAGTAAGAGGCAAAGTCATGAATTGAGTATTGATAGTATCTACCCAAAATGTTGGAATGTCTAGTACTACTTCTCGTTTCATCATTAAGGAGAAAAATCCTAGCACTGCTTTGTCAACCTGCTTAGAGTCTTCCTTTCATAGAATCTTAGAAATTACTTGCAAGATAGGTCTTATATCAACTGCAAAGATGTCTAAAATGAACATATTTCCATCTAGAGAGAATTGTCCAGATTTAGGCGCTAGGAATGAGGTAGCGTAAGAAAACTCCTGGGGTGACAAGTTATCGTAATATGAGACCAAAGACTCTTCAGTAAAGGTGGTTTAAGTTCCAGATAGAGGTAAATTCAAAGCTTGGTGAATTAATTGAGAGGTTACTTGGAAAACACTCCCCCCAGATTGATTCATTACAAAACACTTCTTGGGGTACATTGTTGAGGCTAACCATTGAATGAATTCAGGAAACAAATGAGTCCTTGGGACAAACGTTGCCAAAACACCTGACCTAACCATTGCCATGAAGATAGGGGACTTTTTATGGTTTAGGGTGACTTCTTGATATAGTGAAAGGTGCTTAATTATGTAGAGGGTATTGGAAATATCACGTTCAGCATCCATTAATGGAGTATGGATGACTGAGGAAGAACTTACTTGTTTGGCCATGGCGTCTGTGGATGACAGTTGCAGGTGGCAGTTGCTATCTCAGAATGCTAAACTAGAAGTGAGGTTGCTTAGTACTGAAAGCAAATGAATAATACAACGGGGTTTTAAATTTCCTTTTATATATATGGTAAGCAAAACGAAGGGAAACATGTAATTAATGTAGCGAATAAATGGGTGGTAGAAGAGGTAACGAGGTATGGTGGGTGAGATGGACGGTAATGAATGAGAGTGACGGATGACGTGGAGGAAGTGAGGTCGAGTGAAACGGTGTGGATGGCCCGTTACGGCGGTAGGGAGTGTACGAGAGGTTCATCAGGCTTGAACCCCTTCAGCGATCACAGGCCGTAGATCTTGGTCAACCATATTGACGTCATGGTCAACTGCGGGGGTTGAGCCTGAGTTATAACTCATGCTCATTGTTCCCCCGCAGAGAACTTTTTCTACCTCTTAAGCCATCGTTTGATCACATTTCATAAAACTGCTCGAGTTTTAGCATATGGGTCGGGCCCACCTTATATTGCTTTGAATGCTGCCGATAACATAAATCAAGCCACTACTTCGGACTTTCAAATCTTCTTTTAATTTTCAAAACTTTAAACATAATATTTTTTTTTTGAGATAATATTTAAAATAAAATTCAAATGACAATGGATGCTACAACATCTGGCTCCACTTGGGGATAGTTCTTTTACCATAGAAGCACTAAGAACCAGAGAGGATCAAATTTCCCATGTTTGCCCTTATCCTCTCTCCTAGTATCCCACCTTAACACCAGGTCTCCAGCTTTGAAGTCAATTTCTTTAGCTTTCCTGTCAAAAACACCCTTCATTTTTTATTGATACATAATCAAATTATCTCTTACCTTATCGTTGCTTTCATTCAACTCCACTACCTTATGCATCCTTCTTATTAGAGCATTGGGTTCTTCTTTTTCCTCCTGAATCATTGCAATCACAAGCTTCACAAGCTGACTAGGAAACAAAGCTTGAGTTCCATACACTAACTTGAAAGGTGATTTTCTTGTAGACCTTTTTGTAGTCACTCGGACAACCCAAAGAGCAAACTTTAATTTTGAATCCCAGTCTTTCTGATTCTTTGCAATAGTTTTTTTAAGAATTTTCATCAATGTTTTGTTGGTGGATTCAGCCAATCCATTCCCCTGAGGATGATAAGTTGTTGAATGAGATAAAATGACATTATATTTCTGACAAAAAGCAACAAACTTAATTGAACTGAACACTTGAGCATTATCAGTTATGATTTTGACAGGGCACCCAAATCTGTTGAAAATGTTTTCCTCTAAAAACTTCATCACCACTTGGTCATTTTCCTTTTTAGTAGGTATAGCTTCTACCCACTTGGTGAAATAATCAATGGTTGTAAGAACCCATTTGTGTTGTCCACTCGAAGGTGGATTAATTTCTCCAACGAAGTCTAGCCCCCATTGTCTGAATGGTTCTTCTATGAAGACTGGGATCAATGGCAATGGAGCTAACCTCTTTTTCTCAGCAAAAAGCTGACACTTCTGACAGCTTCTGACAAACTTATATATATCACCAAATAAGGTGGGCCAATAAAAGCCTGCCTGGAGAATTTTGTGTGCAGTAACCTTCCAACTGTAATGCCACCACATAACCTTTCATGATAATCTTTAATTGTCTCTGTAGATTCATCTTCTGTCAAACATAGCAATAAAATTCCCATAGGATCTTTCCAATACAATCTACCCTCCACAATCACATATGGTTGTGCCTTGATTTTTAATGCTCTATATCTTGTTCTATCCAATGACTGAGGACAAGAAAGAAAACATAAATAATGAACTATGTGATTATACCATCTTGAGCATAAAAATTTATATCGGATCTTCATACCTAGATTTGATTTTTCTTCACCCTCTTTAATTATTTCTTCATTTACAGGTGTTAACAAGTTGATTCCCAATGCCTGAAAGTTTGACTCTGTCAACATCTTTGCCAATCCCTGCCCTTTCACCAGTTTGGTTGGCTTTATGTCTAGGTCATACTCTTGGATCTTAGCTATCCATTTTCCTCTTTTACCTTCCACATCACTCTGAACGAGGACATCCTTCATTGCAGCATTTGGCACATAAGTAATGATTTGTGACTGTAACACATAAGTCCTGAAGGCTTTTAGGGCCTTTACCAAGGCATATACCTGCTTTTCAAGAATATTGTATTTGATTTCAGCATCTTTGAGAACCTTACTAAAGAAAGTAGTTGGCTGCTCTTTTCCTTCATCGTTTTTCTATAATAAAACAATAGTTATTGAGCTGGGTGATGCAAATGAAAATATTTGAAAGGGCTTTTGATAATCAGGGCTAATCAAAATTAGAGCTGCTTGTAATGCTCCTTTGATCTTGGAAAATGACTCCCTGGCCTCCTTGGTCCAATGTACTTCATTTTCCTTTCTCAACATATTAGTAATCTCTTTCACAATTTCAGCATAATTGGACAAAAATCTCCTTAAAAAAATTATTTTCCCACAAATTTTTGAATGTCTTTCTTACTTCTGGGCAAGGGTATTTTTTGTACAGCTTGCACCCTTGCTGGATATATCTTTACTCCATCTCTCGAAACAATGTGTCCCAACAGTTTTCCTTATTCTATATCAAAAATAGACTTCTTAGGATTCAAAGAAATCCCATATTTTCTGCACTTCTCGAAATTATTTTTAAGATGTTCTAAATGCTCCTCATCTAACTTAGAGAAAATAGTGATATCATCCAAGTATATATTACTACAAACTTATCACCCACAAATGCAATGTCCATAGCCCTCTGGAATGTTGCACTTGCATTCATTAACCCAAAGGGCATTCGATCATACATGAAGGTTCCCCAAGGAGTTGTAAATGCAATCTTCTTTTGATCTTCTTTATCAACAGCCACCTGATTATATCCGGAGAACCCATCAAGCATTGACATTCTGAATGATCTAGTTACCTTCTGCAGCACATGATCCATTTTAGGTAATGGATAGTTATCTTTTAAGGAGGCTCTGTTCAAATTTCTAAAATCCACACATAACCTTATTTCTCCATTTTTCTTCCTTACAGGTACTAAATTGGCCACCCAGTTAGAGTATCGGAGTGGAACTATTATCTTGGCATCAAGAAGCTTCTTAACTTCTTTTCAATTGATGGCAAAAGCAAAGGGTTGATCTGCCTGAGTTTCTGCTTAAATGGTTTAATCCCTTCTTTTAGGGGAATCTTGTGCTGAATGATGTTCACATCATATGTCTTGAGATCCTCATAGGACCAAGCAAAAACATCAGTGTACTTCTTGAAAAGCTCAATATACCTTTCTTTATAATTAAATGGAACTCCCTTGAATAATTCGACTAACTTGGGCTCCTTCTGGGTTCCAACGTTGTAATCTTGGATCTGTTCATCCTATGAAACTTTCTCTGAACTAACAGCTACATCATTGGAATTAAAAAGTCTTTCAAGAGGAACAAGTCCTCTTGGCAAAATATTATCTTTCAATTGAATAATTTTCTAATTAACTATAGAATTTTTAAAATCACTTACTTCTACACCTTCTGTTACTTCATCCCCATCTTGATCAATTTCGGTGCCTTGAAAGTCTTCAATCATTGTCAAGAATTCCTTAATCTGTTGATCATCCTCAAAAACCTGCCAGTGCTTTATGTTATCTGGAACAGATGGTATGTGCTTCATTTCGACCTCATATCTCAGTCTTGGATTTATAGGAGGCCTAAAGGTACTGGCTACCACAGCCAAGGAGTCTGCTAACCTGTTCCCATCTCTTGGAATGAACTGTATGTTGAAAGCCTCAAAGAAATTCTCGACTAAATCCCAAACTTCATTTCTATATGCCCTAAGCCTAGGGTGTTTTGTTTGACAGTGATTTTTAATTTGCTTTATAATCAATTCTGAATCTCCAAAAACAGAAATAGACTGAACCCCCATTTGTTTTGCTGTTTGAAGAGCAATGATTAAGGATTCATATTTTTCCACATTGTTAGTTGTCTCAAACTCTAATTTAAAAGAAAAAGGGATCATGTTACTCCAGGTGTAATTAATAGACAACCAGCACCTATTCCTTCCTTAGAGTAGGCACCATCAAAGAAGCACTTCCATACCACTTTTATTTGCAGCTTTGTATATACACATGCTGAAGTGAGATGCCTCTAATTATCTTCAGCCAATTCTGCATTATCATGCAGCATGAAACAAGAAAAGTCATCTTTTTCTTGGTTGTACACAGGTGAATTACTTGCTCCATTCTTTGTGATTGTTTTAACAAACCTTGTTTCTCTGTACAGCCTTCTCTCCTCTCCACCAAAAACTGGTATGATAGCATAAGTAAAATCCAACTTCAAGACTCCCCCCAACTTAGACCCCCATGACCTAGATAGCAACATTCTGAACCTAGTAGGGATATCTGCTACTACTACATCCATTACTAAGCTTCTAGCTGGGATCTGGGCTAATGACACCACCATATCCTTAATGACACCAAGACACTTGACTTTATTTGAATCAAAAGAATATAGGTCTCTGTAAGGCTTAGTAACTTGTAAATTCAACTGTTTCATTACTAATAGTGGCATAAGGTTGTGTGAAGCTCCAGAATCAAGCATACAATTATGCAAGAGAAAGTCATGAATCAATAAAGAAATGTAGAAAGTAGGTGTTGAAGAATCTACCTCCTCGACATGTGGGCCAAAAACAACTACTAGTTTATCTTCTTGTAAATTCACAGTGTCATTTATATTCACATTATGGGGCAAGTTGATAAACTCAGCAATCTCCTTTTTATAAACTGGTGTCTTGACCAACTCTGTGAGAGGTACCTGAATTTTAATTTTTTCCAATTCTTTAGTGAGACTAAATGCATGGACCTGTTTGGTATTTTTCTCTGTTTCTTCTTCACTTTTCCTCATAACTAGAATCTCTTCTGGAATGGAAACAATTTTTTCTAAAGGAATTTTATCAGTTTTATCCTGGGAAGACTCACCTTGATGTATCTGAGTTTTGCTATTTGTACTCTGTTGTTGCTTTCCTTTATTTAACTGTTTTGCAAGCTGTGCTTCTTGTGGAGTCACCTTTTGTAAGGGAGCAGGAACTTGCTGCTCACCTTCATTTTCTTGAACTCTAGATCTTTTTCTTGATCTCAAGTCATATTTCTTATGCAATTCTGCCTGCATAAAATCAGTAAATTGCTTCCAGGATTCATCATTTTCATTCTCATCATAAGTGGCATCTGTTTCAGTATATTCTTCTCTTTCAACACCTAGTTCATCTTCATCTGCTGCATACAATGTGGAAATATGATCATCATGATCTTTAAACTACTCTTCTGATGCTTCACTAGGATCTGCCTCTAAGTAAAGAGGTGCTTGAACCTGATCTTGGTCTTTTCTTTCTTTCTGCAAAATCTGCAGAGGTTGTCTTCTATATTGGGGACTAAATTTTATGTTTTGTTGTACTTGCCTTTGAGAATTTTTACTCTCCAATTCCAATTTAATCAATTTTCCAGACAAATTTTTAATCACCTTGTTCATATCCTCTAATGTTTGACTTTGAGAGGATTCCTCTTTGGCCTTTCCCTTATCTTGGGTAGGTTGTGCCTCTGGTGCTTTGCCTACAGCCACCAGATTTGCTTCTATTTCTAGAGCATCAGTTTGAATCTGATCAAGGGTTGTGGATCTTCTCTCCCTTAATGTAAACCCAAAATCTGATTCAAATGCCCCTGCAAAAGTTATTTTTTCACCAATAGGAGGGGGCTTGATCTCCACTGGAAGACTGTTGTAAAGTTTATTAAACCTTCTGATGAACTCAACAACGCTTTCATCAGATTTTCTTTTAATAGAATTGAACTTTGTAAGTGAATACCCATGATCTCGCTTCTCTCCCCATCTTTGGGTGAACTGGCACTCCATCTCTTCCCATGTCGTAATAGAGTTATTTGCAAGCCCTTTAAACCACTTTCTTGCTTCACCATATAAGGATTGCACAAAAATTCTTAAAACAACATCTAAGTGTTCAACATTGAGATCTTATGCAAAATTACAAAACACTGCTATATTATTCTCTGTTGTTTGTTCATCTTCCCCTGAGAAATGAGGAAGAATTTTTAGGTATTCTTGAGGCATTGGGGCAACTGAATAGGTGCATACCTATTCAACAAGAATGCAGGTGCTGCCATGTTTGCACCTGAACTTATTGAACCTTAAGTACCAGCAGATGTAGAACCTATCTGAGGGGTAAATTGAGTATGAAAAGGGGGTAATGTAGATATAGGTTCAGGTTGAACAACTATAGCAGATATATTTTTAGATACTGAAAAAGAGACAGACTCTAAAGACTGTTCTTGGCAGTTGGGTTCTTGAAATAAAGTGGATGTAAAAGGTAATTCTTGATCAAGAAAAGGTGAATGTTTGGATGAAAGATGTGCAAAACTGCTACTAGGTGCAGACAGTGTAGGGCTTGGTGTAAATGGAGTTTTCAGCTTTCCAACCCTCTTGGAAACTAATCTCTCAGGGTCTGAAAGGACTTGAGCTTTCTGCTGTGAGGTATCTGACCTCGTATGAGGCCTTTTTGAAGCCAAAGTTGTTATTCTTGTTCAATATAGCCAAATATTTCCTCCTCACTGAACAACCAGAGGAAAATATTAAAAACCCAGGGAAAATCGTTCTTATCTTCAGTCCCTGGCAACGGCGCCAATTAATGTTGTCCCTTAAGAAACCAATTTCTAGGCTGTGGAGAAATTGTGCTTAAGACATTAAATTTTATTATGCATGTCACTTATTTGTATAATGTATCTTCATTTGAAGGATCTAAAGGACCTGACCTTAAACCCTTAATATTTAGCTGATATGAAAATCTCAAGATGCCATGTGATGCTGAATATAAATGTTGTGTGAAGAATATTTTGAGAAATTAAAGACAATATGTTGTGTTTGACAGAAACTATTATTTGTAACTTAGAAGAAATATAGAGAAGGGAGTTTTAAATATGGGAGCACTCTTTTAAGGAATTTTAACTTTATTCACATAAGCAAACAAAGACCTGCAGCTTCATTACCATATTTAAAGAAAGGAAGAGACATAATGACACATAACAGAGAAATTACAAAATCATACCCAACACTGTATGGAAAACTCCTGATTCTTTCATTAATCATCAATTTATCAAGTACAAAATAGTATAGTCTTCAGATTCTTCAAAATTCGGACCATTCTTCTATAATTTTCCCTCTTTTTATACATCACGAGATAGTTGGTAACTACCAAAACTGTCAAACTACTTAACTACTTTCTATTTGCCTAAAGTAAAAGTCATTACATAACATTACATTGGAGGGTAAAAGGCACCTCATTTTTCTCAGGAAATAAGATAACATAAAGTAAAAGAAATTAAAGTATGATTGGTGATTGTTGATCGTTGTTTGAATCTGTGGCTTGAGTAGGTGGTCCTGCTGGTGTATCTTTGGTCTGCTCTATCATCCATTCTTTGCATTTTCTCCACAATGGTACATTTGACTTTGGTGCTTCTTCCAATTTGTCAAGTGTTATTCTGCATGTTGTAATCCTACTATAAGTAGGCTTATCTGTAAATAGAGTCTTCACCATCCACAAAAGCTTAAAATCTTTATTAAGATAATTCACCATAGTGGCTCCCTTAAATACTGTTGTCTTTTCATGAGTGTTGTCAACTTTTCTTTTTGCATGAACTAACAAAGCCTCACATGTCTTCCATGGTAGCAAATTTCCTTGTAGATCCCAACAAGAAGGAAGGCTAGCTCTAACCCTTTTATCAAACAGGATGTTAAACTTGGGAACTGCTTCCTTTATCTCAATTATTTTCTTCTGAGCAGTATTTCTGTAAATATTTCTGACAATCATCTTGTTAAAATCTATTGCACATTGAGTTATGTCTGGCATGTCATGCTCCTTTAGTTTTGAAGTAGACTTAGAATTAATAAAATCTATCATTTTCTTTGCAAACTTTGATCTATGTAAATCTTTTTGCTTATTTTTCATAGCCACAACTTCCATGTCTCGGACAATTGCTTTCTCCTCAGATATAATAACAACGAACTCCCAGATGCCCTTGATAATTTCAATGATTTCATCCCATAGAATCTCCTAGCTTGAATTAAGGACATATTTCCCTTCATTTTCTCCTTCAGTCTTTTAATTTCCTCTTCAGCCCTTAGATGATCCTCTCTGTACTTTTTGCATTTTCCTTTTCCATTATTGCTTCTTCTTCACTCAAATTTAACAACTTACAGGCTGTTTCCAATTCCCGATGTGCTTTCTTCACATCATGCTCAACCGTTTTTAGCTTTGTTCCCAACAGTAATACCTGTGTTGCTGGATCCTCTGCATTGGTTGGCATTACTATTGTACAGACATGAGAATCTACCTATTGTTGCAGTTTATCCAAAGATTATTTAAGTAAAGAAACTTCTTCAGTTTTTTGCAATACATCTTGTAGGAGTTTTTCCTTTTCATTTTCAACTTTAGCTATCCCTGCAGCAATGGGATGCTCACCTGTAGGCAAATTCAACTTCTTCTTTAAAACCCCAATCTCTGACTTAGCAGATTGTAACAACTTTTTTATTACAAGTTGATCATTAGGGTTGACACCTATTTTTACAATAATTTTCTTTAATTCATCTACCTGTGCATTCAGAGCCCTGGAGTTGGCTTTCTCCAACTTCAATTGTTGAATACTTTGTTTAACATTTTCTCTGCTTAAATAGCAACTACATTTGTTTTGTGCAAATCATTTACAATCAACTGCCCGGTTTGCATGTGCAAAATGATCTTGTCAAGCATTGGAAGCTTATGAGTATCAACAGTTAAATTAACAGTTTTGGAATTACTGGTGGCCCAACTGACATTTCAGTAGGATTAGAGAAAGCAATTTTAAGTTGACTTTTCTCCAAGTCCATACCAGATAACAATTTGGTTTGTTCAAGAATAACTTGAGCCTCCTTATTTAACTTCACTTTCTGGTTTCTCTCAATTATTTGAGCAAACATACTTTGAATTAAAGGAACCTGATCATGAACAGGTTCTCTGGAAGATGGGGAAGCTGGTGTACCCTCTATTTCTCCCAATTGAATTACTAAACCAGGTTGAGCTGCAGACATTGCATCTAGAATTTTAGTTCTTTTTGCTGCTTCTAACTCTTCTTCATCCAAATCAATAACATCTTCTCTAGCCCTCTTGACACTTTTTTCTGAAATACTAGGGGTTTCAATCTCTGTCCCCTGGGTGTTTTGTAGACCTCCATTTGCCATTTTCTCTGTTTCTGGTCTACTCTCATGCACAAAGGCTGAATATCCATTCTCTATCCTCCTCTTTGAAATAATTTGATGAGGGTCATAAGCCCACTCAACCACCTATAAAAGACACATGTCATTCAATAATTGCTCGACCTCTTGAGAAACTTGTCTAGTATTCACAATGAAGGGTCCTACTGCTTTGGGCAATTTAAAGAAATAGCCTTTCTTCATAGGAACAAAATGAACCTGATCTACATTCAAGCTTTGTCTGATAAATTCAAGAGCAAAAAGCCTCATTGGCACAAATTTTGGTAATCTGTATGGTTTGATAGAGGCTCCATAAAGCCTGATCTCTGCATGTTCTTCAAATATGAACCAATCTCCACACCTCACATCCTTACTCAGTTGAAGGAATTCTTGAGCTCTAGGAAGAAATGTTGGGGTAAATGTTCCATTCAAAATCTTGTAGGCCACTGGAAGGAATAAAGAAGTGAATTCAAATAAACCACCATCTCCTGGATCACCCCTTATCAGGTCTATCCAGAATACCACTGACTGCTTCTTTTTATTTATGTCAACAATATTTAGACCCAAACCTATAAAATGTTCAGCATTTTGGTACAAAAATAAATAAGTAACAACTGAAGGAAACTTAAAGGACCTAGTAAGAGGCAAAGTCATGAATTGAGTATTGATAGTATGTACCCAAAATGTTGGAATGTCTAGTACTACTTTTGGTTTCATCATTAAGGAGAAAAATCCCAACACTGCTTTGTTAACTTGCTTAGAGTCTTCCTTTCCTAGGATCTTAGAAATTACTTGCAAGACAGGTCTTATATCAACTGCAAAGATGTCTAAAGAGAACATATTTCCATCTAGAGAGAATTGTCCAGATTTAGGAGCTAGGAATGAGGTAACATAAGAAAACTCTTGGGGTGACAAGTTATCATAATATGAGACCAAAGACTCTTCAGTAAAGGTGGTGTAAGTTCTAGATACAGGGTAATTCAAAGCTTGGTGAATTAATTGAGAGGTTACTTGGAAAACACTCTCCCCAGACTGATTCATTACAAAACACTTCTTGGGGTACATTGCTGAGGCTAACCATTGAATGAATTCAGGGAACAAATGAGTCCTTGGGACAAACGCTGCTAAAACACCTGACCTAACCATTGCCATGAATATAGGGGACTTTTTATGGTTCAGGGTGACTTCTTGATATAGTGAAAGGTGCTCAATTACGCAAAGGGTATTGGAAATATCATGTTCAACATCGATTAATGGAGTATGGATGATTGAGGAATAACTTACTTGTTTGGCCATGGCGTCTATGGATGACAGTTGCAGGTGGCAGTCGCTGACTCAGAATGTTGAACTGGAAGTGAGGGTGCTCAATACTGAAAGCAAATGACTAATACAACGGGGTTTTAACTTTTCTTTTATATATATGGTAAGAAAAATGGAGGGAAGCCTGTAATTAATGTAACGAATTAATGGAGAGGCAGATGAGGTGACGGGGTAGGTGGGTGAGGTGGACGGTAATGAATGAGAGTGGTGGGTGAGGTGGACGGTAATGAATGAGAGTGGTGGGTGAGGTGGACGGTAATGAATGAGAGTGGTGGGTGAGGTGGACGGTAATGAATGAGAGTGGTGGATGATGTGGAGGAAGTGAGATGGAGTGAAACGGTGTGGATGGCCTGCTGCAGGGGTAGGGAGTGTATGGGAGGTTCATCAGGCTTGAACCCCCCCAACGATCACAGGCCGTAGATCTTGGTCAACCATATTGATGTCAAGGTCAACTGCGGGAGTTGAGCCTGACCTATAACTCATGCTTATTGTTCCCTAGCAGAGCAATTTTCCCGCCTCTTAAACCGTCCTTTGATCTCATTTCATAAAACTGCTCGAATTTTAGCAAATGGGTAGGGCCCACCTTATATTGCTTTAAATGTCGCCGATAGCATAAATCAAGCCACTACTTCGGACTTTCAAATCTTCTTTTAATTTTTTAAAACTTTAAACATAATATTTGATTTTTTTTTGTTTTTGATCTTTTGTTTTTTTTTTTTTTTTTTTTTTTTAGGTAATATTTAAAATAAAATTCAAATGAAAATGGATGCTACAACAACTACCATGGTCCATTTACCACAACAAACCCAACCAGTCCAAATGACTGTCATAGTCCTACCTCCCGTTGCACTGACTCGTACACAGAGCTTCATCTACGTCTTGCATCACCTGTTGGGTACCACATAGCTCTCCCGATTTCCATCAACTTTTCTCTTTCCCAACCAATTCCCAAGACTTAAGACATAAAAGGCAAGACAAGAAACAAACAAGTAGAAGACCATAAAAACCAATAACAACATGAATCCGCAAACAAAGTGGTATGGCCATACACTAGACATAAACAAAGCCATAAAAACTAGCTCAAAAATTCATAAAAGACCAAAAGCACAAGACTAACAACAAACACCATAACTCAATCCCCGCCGTTCCCAGGAAAAGCTCAACCCGAGCCTTCTTCAAGATTTCATGGCAACCTCTCTTTTCATGCAACTCCCTGCATCGTGCTCACACATGTCAACCACATGTTCCAAATATAAAGACAATCATATTTATGAATTTGAAATCAACTTTTACAAACAATCATGTCAGAATCCATAGTCATTATACATAATGCTACAACTATCAACTACATTCAAGTACATATCAACTGTCTCAACACATATATGTTAGTACAATAATCTTAAAACAAAATCATTTGAACACATACTCATATTAAGTAATTCATCAATCATTGAACCACTTGCAAACATACCATGTTAAATAAATCAACTAGGCACCAAACATTCAAACACCAAATAGATGTCATAATCAAACAACCAAGCACCAAATATATGACATAAGAAAACTCATACCTTAATGTATATCAGGGGAGGCTATATTGTCTACACAATAATGCTAGGTTAGAATGATACAACTTCACAACATATCAACACAAATCATGATATCCATAACAGTAACTAAATAACATGTTCATATTACAAGCTCATAAGCATATGTTGTTCATGCATAATAATCACATATGTATGATCAATCTAAATTAGTACGACACCACATCACAAATATGTCATTTCATACCTGAGTATGGTAACCATAACCATCTACATAGGTCAAACAATGTTAACACAATACATATAACATCAATATCTTCAATTCAATGAACATAACCATCACATATATGACCAATCCAAATTACAGTATCAAGATCTCAATGAAATAACTCTAATCATCAAGTTAGTGGCATAAAACAACAATACGCTATATATAATGCTCATCAACAACATAAAATCGAATCATCAAGCTAACTTTCATATAACAATCAACACGTTAACCTATAACATACTCATCAGCAACATATAGCATAATCATCAGGTTATCTAATATAAAACAACAATACCAATGCATACAACTACAGGTTACTATCATTCTTGACTATATGACACATGTGCATATAACTACACTAAATAACCAACATCTATCATGAATGTAACCATGACATCAAAAGACATGTACATAAACCTAATGTATATAAACCTAATGCATATAAAAATCATTAACTTACATACCTTCATGTTGAACATACAATACATGTATGACAATCTGCTCTTACCCCAAGGTCCAATGATGCAACGTCATTATGATGATCTGCATCTCTTGCTCTATCTCAGCCAACACATTAGCATCATAACAACCAATAGCATCATGATGACCTAAATTGAATACAATGACTTCACAAGGCATGTTTGACCTACTATACATGCATAATCATAACCAAGACCATACACGCATAACAATTGCATATACACACATAAAAAATGAGTACCAAACCATATACACATCCTTCCACCTAGAGTCCAGTCATTAATGCATGACCATATCAACTACACAAACCATGACCTCGTGCATGACAACAACCATTACTCCATTGTACACATTGCCACATGCAACCAACAGTGTGCATAAGCAATGTCAAATCAACTACACTTACGCATAAACGCATGTAGTCAAACATAAGCGATCAATTCTTGTAATCAACCTACAACACTGATACATGTAATCAAAATATTCAAAAATGTAACCTAACATACAAGGATGTAAGTAGGTATCATGAAATCAACATGTGAGCAACATATAATTCATACACAGTTAGTCACATGTTCCAAAAATCAAGACATCGTGTCTATTAATTTGAAATTAGCTTTCACCAATACTCACAACCTATAAGCATACTCCCTTACTATCCATGGTCCACACTAAGATAGAAGGAGGAAGCTACTATAATGGCTGATCTCCAATGTCCAATTATGGAAATGGGATCTCCAAAGCTCTACTAAATTTAACCACACTTGAAAAGAAATTGATTTTTGTTTCTCATACATTTGTATGAGATTAAGTCAAAAACATTGGACTTATTCCACTTGTAACATAATAACTAAAAACATGCTACTTTTCCATTTCCTTACATGCAACTTTTCAAATTCCTTGCATGCAACCTTTCAAATTCCCTACATGCAACTCTTCAAATTATTTACATGCAAATAGCCGTAGATCAACAACATCCATATTATCACACTACAATATTATCCCATCCAAAAATAACATTTTCTTCAAACAATTACCATACTTTTACATTTTCTTCAAACAACTACTATACTATTACATTTGCATGTAAGCATTTCTTAAAACACTTTACATGCAAACTAATATAGCAAACTATTTGCATACAAGTAAGCATATATCAACTACAAGAATATTATTACACATCAATACTATCCCCAGCCACAAACAACATACTCATTGGGGCATTCTATCAAACAATTTGTATGCAATTAATCATTGAACCATTTAAGAATTTCATCAAACACTTTGCATGTTGAGAATGCAACAAGATGATGGAGCTTAGTGGAAAGAAGTTGCCTTCACTAAGTGGGCCTGCAGGCTATTTTTGGCGCAAAGTCTATTTTTAGACATACGGATCATGGTTTATGAGTTGCAGGATGCTATTTGTGGATGATTGGTCATGTCGGTAAAAATAGATGGACTTCTATTTTTAGACATATGGGCGGTTTATATTTTTAGACTGCCAGGCTAAAAATAGAACAATCGAATATTATTGTCTCGTAATAATATTTGGACTATAAACATTATCTTATCCTCTTGGAGCTCTTCAGTTTGAGCTACATATGTGGCACATGTAGCTGTCAGAAGGAAATACGCTTTCTTTGGGGGTCAGTTGAGCTATTGCATGCAGGACTTCAGTTAGAACTCATGTGGTTGAGTTTCGGTGGAGTTGATTGTGGAGTTGATGGAGTTGTGTTCAGTTTGACTTGGTTGAACTAGTTGTATTTTAGTCTAACTAAAGAATACACTAGTGATGAGTTGTGTGAATTAAATATTAATTAATTCACTAATTATTAACTCATAAAGCAACTAAAGAATACATCAATTAACTCAGTGCATGTACAGTTCAGTGGAGACAGGTGTTAGAGGTTGAGATTGCTATCAGTTGTGACTATAGTTGTGCATGAGATTTGCACATGCATGGATGGAGATTGCCCATGAGGCTTGCGTAGTATACCAAGGGAATTCGTTTTTACAGAGTGGATGATTTCTCTTGCAGATTGCGCAATGGAGGCAAGCAAAGCAGTGGAGGAGATTTAAGCTATGATTGATCAGATCTGAGCTACTTTTGTGTGTAACAGGTGGAGATAGTACTGAGTACTTGTGAGGAGTATTGTACTATGTATTGTTACATGTTCTCTATCATTATAATATACAGATAGTGTGGGGTTTTCAACTATATGCTTTCCCCGGGTTACATACTGTGTTAATGTGTGCATGCGATTGATGTTTCATGATTTTTAATGTTGCTAAATTGATGATCAACATAGAGGAGATTATGTATTGTGCATGTATTCCGCAATAGTGTATAATCGGGATAATCTCTGTGAATAAGTGTCATATTATTCAAAATTTCTACATTACATGCAAACTAATATAGTGAATGATTCAATGAATATATCCTAAACTGTAGTAGTACAAGTTATGGAAACTAAACCATATGATCAGTGGTATTTTACCTCACTATGGTTCAAGTTTCAACTTCTCAGATTTCATAGACGAAAAGTTGTAACAAAAATACCAACACGATCTTATTTGGTGCACAATTCTAGGAGTATCCAGAAAGTTTGAATTCCACTTGTCATATCTTTTAAAATATAGCGAATAAATGTTTGAAATTTTTATCACAATATCAGTGGCATTTCACCTCACTATGGAAAATATTTCAGCTCCTGAGAGTACCCAGAAGAAAAGTTATAACAAAAATGTCAACGTGACCTGTTTGAGGTCTGATTTTAGGAGCATTCATAAGGCTCGACTCCTTCTACTCATATCTTCTAAAATATTGCGACCTAATATCAGAAGTTTCTACTACATAATCAGTGGTATGTCCCCTCAATGCAGACAAATTTTCAGCTTCTGAAAGTCGACAGAAGATGAGTTATTGCAGATATTCCAACATGACCTGTTTAAAGGTGCATTCAGGAAGGTCATCTTCCTTAGATCATAATTCCTAAAGTATTGTGAACCAATATCTTAAATTTTTACCACATTATCAGTGGGGTTTACCTTAAATAGGGACGAATTTTCAACTTCTAATATGCCACAGAAGAAAATTTATAACAGATATGAAAGAAAGGTCTAAAATTTAACCTTTGTTCTTCATTTCACCTATGACAGAGCCCATCCAGTCCAAGTGTTTGAAATTGGAAGATCTGATACCACTCTGTAACACCCTCATGGGTAAATGTGCATATAAACAACATAGTAGGAATAGAAATACAATAAACATATTAGCCATCAGAATCCATATATACATCAGTGCATTTGCACATGAAAATCAAGGGAATGAATTTTTCATTAATAAATGCAATGAACCAACCGGTGATGGGACTACCACATTCCATCCGACCATAGATTAGCTTGGCCAAGTCTCTCTTCAGCCAATCACCCCCGTGCCATATTCCAAGCATGAATGTGAAACTCCTAGAACACATCAAAAACACCAATCAATGTGGATGCCACCGGAGTTCTCCGCCTACACCGTGAGGAATTTGAGTGCCTCCTAGTCTCTCAGGCTTTACTGTGCATCCGCAGTCTGATCCAGGGATCACTAGGCCCTACACCAAGACATACTCTCCAGGCTTTACCGTGCATTCCATCCCGGAATCACTAGGCCCAACGAAGAGAAAATCCACCTCTTGGCTTTACCGTATATCCCGCCATTCACCGGCAAGGATTCCTAGGCCCACCAAGGCACACAATCTGGCTTTACCGCAACCCATAGTCCAGTTCAGGGGTTACTAGGCCAGTGGCTTCGTGCATCCTCAGTCCGGTTCAGGGACCACTACCACCATGTGTTTGTTAATTTGGAGATCCACCCCACTCAGCTTCGAATCCAATTCGGCCATCCCCCACAAACTGCATGAGAGAACCCATCTCATCAAAGCTATCAGGAAATGGCAAGGCTAGGCTAAAAATATTGTCACACTTAGAAAAACCCATGCCATGGTAGAAAAGAAACACATGCAATCCCATGCATGCTAAATCTAGCAAGGAAAACACACATGAAAGATGATACCTGCAATGAAGCCTGTTGTAGCTGCTTGATCCTGCCTTTCCCTACTTGATCCTTGCTTCCTCTTGCCTTCTTTGCTTTTCTTGCTCCAATGCCAAAGTGCTCCAAGAAAACTCTAAGTGTCCAAGAGTATGAGAGAGAGAGAGAATAATGAGAGAGCTCCAAAACTAAACTAACCAAGTCTTGCCCACTGATCCTCAAAAGCCTTTTTATTAATGAGGCCTCTATTTTCTTCATTTTCCATTATTTTCCTTCAATTTCCTCCTCACATGCAACATGTGACCTTTCACCTTCATTTTCTCCTAATTTCCATTATTTTCATAAATAAATGTGCCAAAATACTTTTTTGCTTCTTTAATGCCTTATCCATTGCCTTTGCCAATTTCCTTAGCCATAAACAACCAAATGAACACACACTAGGATGTCTTGACCACCATTCAGCTTGGAATACATGTCCCATCATCCGTGGTATTTATATATTTTTACATGGAATTTTCACCAAGGTTGTTACAGGTATAATCATAAGTTCTGCATATGAAAACAAACTCAAACAAAAAGGTATCAGGGTCCTCTGAGGTTAATCCATGGAAGTGAGGAAGGGGAGAGGGGCTTATGTTTTTCATCCTAACATCTCTATTAGTTTCTCTCCTGGGAAAAGCACCCTCGGTTTTGTTTTCGTCTCCATTTTTGTTTTCAATCCCATTTCTATTTTCAGCCATGGTGTAGGTTGGTGGAATTGTTTCTTCTTCTTCCTCCTCAATGGGATCTTCAAAGATCTCTGGTTGTTCGCCTAATGGGTCTTCTATCTCACAGCCACCGAAGAAGAGGGAAGGTTGGATGTTAAATGCTGTGGGGTATTTGGTAAAAAAATTCCTAAGTAGTATCTACTCCTATGAGGCATGAAAGGAATTTTTCTTTTTCTTTTTTAGGGCTTTCTTAGAACTACTTGCTGAATGGAAAGAAAGCAGGATTTGCAACTATTTTTTGAATGAAACTACTTGCATAATGGAAAGAAAGCAAATATTGCAGCTATCTGTTGAATGAAAAACAAAAAAGAAAGCAGAAATTGCATCTATTTGTTGAATTTTAAATGGAAAGGAAAGAAAAAATCACATCTACTTAGACACCTCCCCGACAACGGTGCCAAAAAGTGATGAGCTCTAGTATTGCAGCAAGGATGTTGCAACTCCTAGGGATACCAACTTTACTTCATCAACCCGGGGTTCGTACAAACTTGGAGGTGACAGTGTTGTATACACAGTAGATGCAATGGTCTACTCTTGTCACTTTTCAACTAGGGTGATAGACCACTAGGGTTTTTCAAACCAGTCTTCTATTGACTAGAAGGAGTCTGACTACTAACAACAAATGGAAAACTATTTGTAATGCAGAAAGGAAATGCTTCCTATTCTAGGAAATGAAAATGTTGAATGGGAAAGTGTTATGAAGTGACATGAAATTATCTAGCTAAGCATTTACACATTACTTGCAAAAGAGACCTAATTTAACCTTGCATTCTAACATCTAGTTATTTAGACTAAGTAAGCATGGAAATTATCCTAAAACTACTATGATTGTTGTATGCATGTACTAACTAGAAATTGTAGAAAAGAGTCTTTTTTTTTCAATTTTACAAATATACATGCTAGGTGAACCAATCTGATCTTTTGTGGGGGAGAAAGGCATGGGGAAACAGGTCCAGAATGGTGTTGAGGGTATGGAAGCCAAGTGGAGGCCTAACCTAAGCTCAAATGATCATTTTTGCTTAATTTAGGCTTAAAACAGGCTGCTACAGGGTTTCTTGTAGTACTACAGGATGTCATGGTTTACTACAGGAAACAGGCTGCTATAGGGTTTCCTATAATACTACAGGATGTCATGGTTTACTACAGGAAATAGGCTGAAAGTTATAGGAAGGTAGGAGAGGTGGAATAAAGTGTGGTAAAGGTGTCTGATGGTGGGATAAGGCATAGAGGAGGTGTACACTACCCAAGGCTCAACCCAACTCTTCAAGATGGTTGGATTTGCTCAAGGGAGATGTCCACTTTGCTACAAAACATAAATTCGGATTAGGGTTGGTAGACTTGGGTAGTATGGGTGAAGAAGACTTGGATGAGGCTGGTGAAATGAGTTCTCCCTGTAGATCAGAAACTCCTGCAACAACATACATTCTTTCCTTCATTTATGCATAACTTCATTTACATATGGAAAAGATGAGTTGAATTTAGGAAAAACAGAGTTATTGATGGCTAATGGCAAAATCTATGAAATGCAATGCTTTCTAAACTACAAGACTTCAAAAAAAACCAAAATGACAATTGCAGGTACTTCTAAGGAGTTATAAACAGTAATCTACTCAATCAAGAACCCTAGCCATGCAATGATCTAAACAGACAAATCTGCTTTTGGGGCTGTGAGAGTGGGGCCCTTAAACCATGATCCCATGAGGGAGATGAGGAAGAGGCCATTGGCACAAGCTTTTCTGAAGTATTCACTTTCACTATTGTACCACTGATCTACCTTTTCAACTAATGGGAGCAAAACTAAACAATCATTCAATTACTTGCAAATGGAATAAAACAAAAATTACTTCAACAGCTAACTATGAATGTAATCTAATGATACATATACAAAAATAAGAGGAACCTTTGCTACTAGGGTTGGGCCCTAACCCAAGATCTTTAGCCCTCTGAGTCTGCTCGGTCCTAGATCAAAGAACCCTTTTCATTATCACAAAAATGTCAAAAATAACATGAGAATAATAGTCACAATATCTTATGCTAAAAATTGCCACTTGGCTATAATAAAAAGTTGAATCCTAATGAGGCCCTAGGCCTTATTTTTTATACAACTGAAGCTACCAACAACTTCCTTAAAATTAGGGATGCTTCGCTCCCAGACTTGAGATTAACATGTCTTCAACTATCACTAGCTTGCTTGCCAATGAACTCAGTGGGCTTGGCAGATTGTAACTCTGAGCTGATGAGATCTGGTGGAGGAATCTTTGAGTGATTAAGGAGTTAAGAAGGGAGATCCAATCTCCTAAAATCCCTCTTGCTTGTCTACTTCGATTTTTTGCACTTAAATTAGCCAAAAAATGCTCCAAATCTTGCAATTAATGCACATTAGGCCACATGACATAACATCTCACCTTTACCCTTCTCACTAAGCAAAATATAATAAAATATGTAAAGAAATGTGAGAAAAGTTGATTTTAATAAGATCGAGTGTGGTATTAAGGTCCATATAATTTACCTATTGATGAGCCTCATCACAACATTCACGCAACATCACTTGTACATATCATTGCATATCCAACATGTACATAGCATCATTTGTACACAACACTGCATATCCAACATGCACACAACACCGCATATCCATCATGCACACAATACAATATTTACACAGCACCGCATATCCAACATGTACATAGCACCATCTATACCCAACACTGAATATGCAACATTCATACAACTCTATCTGTACTAACACCTCGTACATAATATTGCATAAATAACATGTACACCCACTATATATATAACAACACCGTCGGCACACAACATCACAGATGCAACATGTACAACATATACAACATATGCACAACAATAGTACCTCACATCTGAAAGCACACTATCCCTACCAAGAAACCTTGCTTCAAGTATCATATTCATGCTTGTCCCGTCATGTCACAAACCACACTTCTTCATTTTGCTGATGTATCCCTCAGCGTTACCTGTCATAACATAAACATAGGCATATTACAAGCATACAAATCAATTCATATATACATGATATTGACCTCATATATTTGTCATGACTAGTCTTCCCACTTGATTCCCATAAGACCAGGAACCTCATCATGCCATTCTCCTGCATAGGAAATCATTCCTTCGCAAGCATGATCCCTGACAACCCTGTCAGACAGTGACGTAGATACATAGATACATATACATAAATATTAGCATAAAACAATCATGATCCTTTCAGAAAATGACATACATACACACATACATGTATACATATTTAAACATCAGCATAATCAGATATCATAAGGCCAGGGTTAAGAGAACTCCCTTTATCTGTGCACAACATGCACAACATTGAGAAAAATCGTTCCCAACATAGCCAAGGCATCTGACACCTCAGATCCATTTACTTTACCTTTTTTGGTTACCTTTCTCGTGTCCGTAATGCCATCGTCCATTTACACCAATGGACCCAATTAGTCCAACCGAATGTCGTAGTTTTACCTTCCGTTGTGCTTACTCACACATTGAGCTTCATCCAATCCTTACAACACTTTTCGAGTACCACACAACTCTCCTCGAGCTCCATTAACTTTCCTCTTTCCCAACCAATTCCCAAGACTCAAAACATAAAAGGCAACACAAGAAACAATAAGAGAAGACCATGAAAAATAATATCACAGACAAAGTGGCATGGCCACACACAAGACACAAACAAAAACTACAATCAAGCATACCAAATCACCAAAAGACTAAAAGCACAAGACTAGCATTGAACACCATGACTCAATCCCCCTAGTTCCCCATGCTTCCAAGGGGAAAGCTCAACCCAAGTCTTCTTAAGAATCTCATAGCAGTTTCCTTGCCATGCAATCCCCTGCATCATATTGCCATCAACACATAATTGTAAGTGCATAAATAAACATAAAATACACTGAATACCTTACCTTGTTGTGCCAAGCACGTTGCTTGCAATTAAACACATCCATGCCATCTCTTAAGGGACTTCAATTCCCTTGAAAAATCCACTTGTAACTAGAGACTAGCTAATATACTTGTCAACTACATGTTCATGCATCTAACACATATGCACATAATGTCAGAGAATATTAAGGTTAAGAAGACTTCCTATATGCAAATCACTTCATTATTTGGAATTAGGGTTTCCAACCATAGCCAAAGGAATTCTTGTCCAATTCCTTTCTTTTACCTTTTTACCTTGTTGCAATCGAGGCTTACTATGCGTTATCATATCACCCAACTCTTAGTTAGGTAAACACATCAACTATTACCTTGTCACGCTAATACGAAGCATGTTTCCTGCAACTGTTCACATGCGTCAACCACATGTTCCAAATGTCAAGACAATCATATCTATCAATTTGAAATCAACCTTTACCAAGACTAACAATCATGCCATGATCTATAGTCAACTCATAGTCATTAGACATAATGCTACAACTCTCACCTACTATACTCAAGCACATATCAATTGTCTCAACACGTATGTGTTAGTACAAACATCTTAAAACAAGATCATTTAAAAACATAGTCATATCATTCAAGTAATCAAACATTCAACCAACTCGTAAACATACCATGTTAAATAAATCAACTAGATGACATAATCGACACCAAACACTCAAACACCAAATAGACGACATAATTAAACATTCAAACACTAAGTGGATTACATAAGCAAACTCATACCTTAATATATCTCGAGGGAGGCTATCTTGTCTACACAATCAAGCTAGATTAGCACAATATAACTTCGCAACATATCAACTTGAACACAAATAAGATCATGATATCCATAATAATCACTAACTAACATGTTCACATCATAATCTCATAAACAATTGCCATTAATGCATAGCAATCACATATGTATGATTAGTCTAGATTAGTACAACATAATGTCACAAATAAGTCGACTCATACATGAATGTCATAACCCTAACCATTTGCATAATCCAATCTAATTTAGCATGATACATATAACATCAGTATATTAATGCTACAACCTTAATCATCAATTTACTATCATATAACAACAACAAGTTATATACCATGCTCATCAACAACATATAACCTAATCATCAAGCTAACTATCATATAACAACAACTAGTTAACCTATAATATACTCAACAACATATAACATATAACATAATCATCAAGTTATCTAACATAAAACAACAAGAGCAATGCATACCACCATAGGTTTCTATCATTCATGACTATCCAACACATGCATATGACTACACTTATCAACTAGAATCTGTCATCTAGGTAACCATGAAATCAATAGACATGTGCATAAACCTAATGTATATAACCCTAATGCATATAACAATCCATTAACTAACATACCTGCATGCCAAACATACAATACCTATATGATGATCTGCTCTTACCCCAATGTCTAATGCTGCAACTTCACTTTGATGATCTACATCTCCTACTCTATCTCAGCCAAAACATTAGCATCACAACATACCAAAAAAATCATGATGACCTAAATTGCATATAATGACTTCACAAGGCATGTTTGACCTACTATTCATGCATAACTATAACAAATACCATACATGCATAACAACTACATATAGACATATAACACATGAGTACAAAACCATATACACATCATTCTAGCTAGAGTCCAGTCATCAATGTATGACCATGTCAACTACACAAACCATGGCCTCATGCATGACAACAACAACCTAATCACGTGCATCTGATAACATGTGAACATTGATGTGCATACAATGCATAATCAACCATACACACACGAAGATATACTCCACGACAACACCTTCACCTTCACATGGCGACATCACTACAACCATGATCAACACCATGCAAATGCAACAAGCACATGGACTACATGCATCAGGAACACATATGCAACCAACATGAAAGCATGATCAATGCACAAAACAATGAGAGCGCAACCATGCTCTGACACCACTCTGTAACACCATCCTCCCACATCTAATCAAGTAAACGACCAGCCGGGGTAAACATGCGACGAGAGGCCACTATGATATGATTTGACCTCCTAAGTCATGTTAAGGAAGTGGAAGCGACAGAAACACACCATACAGACATCTAACATCAACCTTAGGACCCTCATGAACCAATCCAACACTTTAGGCAGCTTACCCTTGGGTCCCACTAACCTTTTAGATAACTTAACCCCTAGTTGCTCTCATGCTATGGGCTTGACATCGTCCAAGGAATTTTGGACGCTCTAGCAGGCCTACATGCGAGATTACATGGACTCTTTTGCTCAATTATGTGCCAGCGTCCCTGGGATTTGAGCCACTTTTTCAGGCCCAAAGCCTTGGTCACTGCCCATAATTGAATGACACCTTCAGATCAATAAAATAACATAGAAATAACAATACTAATGTAATTACTTCAATAAGACCTTGACTAGACCCCTAATAGCCATGTTAGGCATTTCGTCAAATATATCATGAATATGTAATCTACAAATGTAAATAACAGATATGAGCATAGAGGTCTCATACTTATATGAGATTCACCATGAAGCATTGATGCCTCAATACATTCACTGCCATTCCATCCATTAGGTCATAGATGCATTGATCATTTAATTACAAGTAAAAACATGATGAGAGCCATACATAGTTTTTTTCATAAAACACATACATAACCAACATAATAGGGACATAAATATCAATGAAATCACAACCATATCAACCACATATAATCCAATATAATAATCATAAAAATACAAGGAGAAATAACCTTTCATTAATGATGCAAATTCCAAACCCGGGAGGGGACTTCCACGTTCCACACGACCATAGAATGGCTAAGCCAAATATCTCGTTAGCCATTCACCTCCATGACATATTCCAAGCATGAATGTGGGACCTTATAGAACAAATAAAAAATAAACAAACAAGCATGAATGCCACTGGAGTTCTCCACCTACACCGTGAGGAATTTGAGTGCCTCCTAGTCTCTCAGGCTTTATCGTAATCCATAGTCTGATCCAAGGATCACTAGGTGCTACACCGATACCCACTCTCCAGGATTTACTGTACATCCCATCCCAGTACTACTAGGCCTAATGGAGAGCAATCCACCTCTTGGCTTTACCGTATATCCTGTCGTTCAATGGCAAGGATTTCTAGGCCCACCGAGGCACATAATCTCGGCTTTACCGCAATCCAAGCCTTGCTCAGGGGTTACTAGGCCAACAGCTTTACCGTGATCCATAGTCCAGTTTAAGGACCACTAGGCCATGTGTTTGTCATTTCGGAGATCCACCCCACTCAGCTTCGAGTCCATCCGACAATCCAACTCAATCAAAGTATGAGAACCCATCTCATCAAGGCTACCAGGAAATGGCAAGGCTAGGCTAAAGAACACTTTCACACTTGGAAAAACCCATGCCATGACCGAAAACAACCACATGCAACACCATGCATGCCAAAACTAGCAAGGAAATCACGCATGCAAATCGATACATGCAAAGAATCGTGTTGTAGCTGCTTGATCTTGCTCTTCCTTGATCCAATGATGAGAGAAACTTTCCAAGTGATCCTCAGAAGCCTTTTTATCAATGAGGCCTTTATGTTCTTCATTTTCCATTATTTTCCTTCATTTTCCTCGTCACATGCAACCTGTGACCGTTCACCTCATTTTTCTCGTAATTTCCATTATTTTCATAAATAAATGTGCCAAAAATGCCATATTGCCTTCCCAAAGACTTAGCTATTGCCTTTGCCAATTTCCTTAGCCCTTAAACCGATGAACAACCATAGTAGGATGTCTTGCCCAACATTCATCTTGGAATACATGTCCCATCACCATGGCCTAATATATATGTTTACATGGAATTTTCAACAGGGCTATTACATGACAACTTGAGGATTGCTTGGGCATGCATGAGACCAAGATTATCGAGATGGCTTCATGTGATGGACTGGAGATTGGCAGGCTAGATTCTTCATCGGATTGTGATGTTGGTAGATTATAAGTGTGTTTTCCTTGCCAGATCAAGCTGCAAGAGCAGAGGTAAGTTTGTTGAATTTTATGCTTGTAATATTGTTTTTTGGTACTCTCTTATTGGGCCGCAGGGAGGGTTGCTACAACAACAGGTTGGAGGCACATAAGGGAGGGTTGAGAGGCCTAGTTTAGGTCTCCTATATTAGCCACAACCAACTAGATGAGGCCACAATCAAGACAGAGGGTACAACCTTGAGTTTAAGGATCGTTTGCCTTGTTGTAGCTGACCATGGATTGTAGTGAGTCATATGGAGTTTCCTTAGCCCTAAAATAATGCATGGAGGAGGCTTGAATGTGTAATAAAGGAAGTAGTTTAATGGGACAAGGAGGTACAAAAATTTAAGAATTGGTGTAGGGTTGTTGGTGCGCCCTAATCAATGCTCCAGGTTGCACAAATCCCAAGGACAAGATGACAACACCAGTAAGTTGGGAATGGACCCTTGTTGATGGTTGGATGCAGGTGGGTGAGGGTCCTAGGAGAGGACATGTTGAGAAGTATGTTGGAAACCAAGAGAAGGGTTTCCTAGAGTTTTGGATGGCCTAACTAGGAGGAGATGCTACAGTAGTATTGGTCACTCAATGTTTGTTGGAGGGCAGCGTGAGAGTGGACCACGAGTGGACAATGATTGGGAATTTATGGTATGTTGGAGGTTAGTGTGATAATTCCCAAGTTGGAACTCGGTGTTCACCATCTTCATGGACTTAGATGATTGCTAGAGTGGCACTAGATGAGCTCAAAGTTTAATCAGCCAGAGGAGCAGTTGAGTAGCCCTAGACTTGTGTGTGGAGAAGGACTTCTATAGCAGATGATGGGAAATCCTGCTAGCCCATGTTCATTGTGGGAGATGGACATCTTGCAGTGATAGGTAGTAGCCTTGCGTGCCCTGTGTTGGTCTTCATTGGAGCAGTGCAAGATGACCATAGTATGTTGAAGTCCCTGAGTAGCTGAGGAGCAATAGTGGACAGATTGAAAGTTTTTCACAAACGGAGTTGTGAACAACTTGACAAGAGTATCAATGTGTTGTGCCCTTGATGGACTAAGGCACAACTAGTGACTAGATTGCATAGTTGAGGTTTAGTGTCCATATGGACTTGGATCATTGATAGAGGTAGTGCTGCAATTCAAGAGCCAAAGGACCATGCAGGTATAGGGTACGACTGAGAGGAGATGAGAGATCGTGCTACATCAGCCAGATGGTCAGATTATGTTGTTGAGGGTAGATTGGTTTTCAATGGAATAAAACCAAGCCTGAGTTTTGTATCCTGTATTAGTGGATGTATGAAGGCCATTATCCCTGGTACGAGAGCCCTACACTGTTGTATTATTCAGTTGGATTAATATAAAGAAGTTGGGTTGAAAAATTGTAAAAAGTTGTGTATATTTGTGAACATTTGATTTAATATTGTTTATATTCCGCTATGCAAAGTAACTTCATTGTGATACTTGGTTTGGTAGTGTCAGTGATTTAAGATTCTATCCCAACATCAATATCATGGAAAAATAACACGTATTGGAATGAAACTAAGCTACTTTGAAGGACATTGAATCAGAGTGTGCAAAGCGAAGAAACTCAGAGGGAGTGTGATTGTTTGATCATGGAACAGAGGGTTCAGCCGAAGACATGGAGATGTGGTCTCAATAGGCTACATGGTGATATGGGTTGGGAGTTCTGGTTGATCGGTGGTGAACTTGGTGCACTTCATTAGGTTGAGTGGTGGTTTGCAGATTGTGGACTCCGTAATTATTGTCATGGATGGTTGGGAGAGCTTGGGGATTTTTTTAGCATGGGTGAGATCTCGATGATCGAGATGGCTTCATGTGATGGACTGGATATTGGCAAGATAGAGTCTTCACTAGATCATGATGTTTCATTTTCGAGATTGGAGGGATTTGCACATATGGTATTTGATCCAGGAGGATGAGTGCTGGTAAAACTGAGCCAATGGAGATCGTGTAGGCTAAGAGGGATTTTAGCCTCAAAGTGAGCAACCCTATGGAGGTTTGAGATCTTTAGGTTCATATGTGATGAGGCAGAGGCACTACTGAGATTATCAGGTTAATTCTACAGGGTATGTTGCAGTGATGGATGCCAGATGGGCTAGTGTCATCGGTGTTGTTGATAGTTACTTCCTAGTGTTGGAAGTACCTCCCTTGCTAAGACGGAGTGCTGATTTTTGTAGCTTGGGAGGTCCTCCAATACTTGAGGATCGAGGGTTTGGAGGAAGAAGCTCCATAAGTGTCCTTATGGGCTTGAAACCCAACCTTTTGGTTTTGTACCCATCGATGTCTAGGGCAAAACATGATGAGACTTTGACATGTGATGGATAGAGATGATAGAGGATGTTGAGACGAATCGAACACATCGAGAATTATCGAATTTCGAGTTGTCAAAGTGGAGTTATGAATTTTTGAAGTTTACATGTTGGTTTGTGCACCATAATACATGTCGGCCTTATTGTTGGAGAGCCCAAGAGTGGGCTAGATGTTGCACATAAGACATGTATAAATAACAGTGATTGGGAGGTCATTTAGACACATCTTAAGTGCATTCAACATGAAGATATAGCTCTGAAATAGAATATAGGTCCGAGGTAAGAGAAAGGAGACAAGGCAACCGAGTTTTGGAGAAGATTTCTCTATGGTTTTGGTGTGAATTTTCTGTGGAAAAGGCCGCAACCCTGAGGCAGTTAGTAAGGTGACTTAAGGGAAGATTATGGGCAGATTGTAAGTGTGTCTTCCTTGCTAGATCAGGATGTAGGAGCAAAGGTAAGTTGGGTGAATTTTGTGCTTGTAATATTGTGTATTGGTACTATGTTATTGGGTCGCAGGGAGAGTTGCTACAACAATAGGGTGGAGGCACATAAGGGAGGGTTGAGAGGCCTAGTTTAGGTCTCCTATCTCAGTCACATCCAACCGGATAAGGCCACAATCAAGATAGAGGGTACAACCTTGTGTTTGAGGACCATTTCACTTGTTGTAGTTGACCATGGATTATAGTGGGTCTTGTAGAGTTGCCTCAGCCCTAAAACAATGCACGGAGGAGGCTTGAAGGAATAGTAAAGGAAGAAACTTAGTGGAATAAAAAGGTACACAAATTTGAGCATTGGTGTAGGGTTGTTGGTGTGCCTTAATGAGTGCTCCAAGCTGCACAAATCCCAAGGACAAGAGGACAACAACAATAAGTTGCAGATGGACCCTTGTTGATGGTTGGATGCGGGTGGATGAGGGTCCTAGGAGAGGACATATTGATAAGTATGTTGGAAACCAAGAGGAGGGTTTCCTAGATGTTTGGATTCCTTAACTAGGAGGAGATGTTATAGTAGGATTGGTCACTCATGTTTTGTTGGAGGGCAATATGAGAGTGGACAAAGTGTGGACAAGGATTGGTCATTTATTGTTTGTTTGAGGTCAACATGAATGTGCCCAAGTTGGAGCCCAATGTGCACCATATTCATGGAATTAGATGATTTCTAGAGTGGCAATAGTTGATCTCAAGGTTTGATCAGCCAAAGGAGTAGTTGAGCAGCCCTAGACTTGTGTGTTGAGAATAAATTCTACAATAGATGATGGGCAGTCCTCCTAGCCCATATTCATTGTGGGAGATGGACATCTTGCAGTGATAGGTGGTAGCCCTGCGTGCCCTATGTTGGTCTTCATTGGAGCGGCACAAGAAGACCATAGTGGGCTGAAGTCCCTGAGTAGTTGAGGAGCAACAATGGACATATTGAGAGTTGTTCACAAATGGAGTTGTGAACAAGTCGATAAGAGTCTCGATGTGGTGTGCTTGATAGACTAAGGCACAACTAGTGAGTAGATTGTATAGCCAAGGTTCAGTGGACAAATGGACTTGGATCATCGATAGAGGCAGTGCTACAGTTCGGGAGCCAAAGGATAGGGCAGGTAAAGAGTATGACTGAGAGGAGTTAAAAGAGTGCGCTACATCAGCCAGATGGTCAAATTATATTATTTATGGTAGATTGGTTGTTAATGGACTGACACCAAGCCCCAGTTTTGTATCTTGTATCAGTGGATGCATGAGGGCCATTATCCCTCGTACGGGAACCCTAAACTATTGTATTATTCTGTTCGATTAATATAAAGAAGTTGGGTGGAAAGTTTGTAAAAAGTTGTGCATATTTGTGCACGTGTGATTTACTATTGTTTATATTCCACTATGTAAAGTATCTTCGTTGTGATATTTGTTTTGGTAGCCTCAGTGATTTAAAATTCTATTCTAGACACCAATATCGTGGAAAAAAAACATGGTGTCAAAGCATATTTTAGCTACTTTGAGGGACAAGGAATCAAAGTGTGCACAACGAAGCAACTCAGAGGGAGTTGTGAGTGTCTAAGAAATGGAGTAGAGGGTTCAACCAAAGACATGGAGATGCGGTTTTGATAGGCTACATGGTGAGATGGACTGAGATTTTTGGTGGATCAGTGGTGAACATGGTGCACTTCAGTATGTTTTGTGGTGATTTGCAGATCGTGGACTTCGTATGTCTTGTCATGGATAGTTGGGACAACTCTAGGATTGCTTTGGCATGGATGAGATCAGGATGATAGAGATGGATTCAGGTGATTAACTAGAGATTGGCATGATAGAGTCTTCATCAGATCGTGATGTTGCATATCCGAGATTGGATGGATTTGTATGTATGGTATTTGATCCACGAGGACGAGTGCTTGTAGGACTGAGCCAATAGAGATCATGTAGGATTAGAGGATTCTAGCCTTAGAAGGAGTAGCCCTATGGAATTTTGGGATCTTCAAGTTCAGATGTGACGAGGCAAAGGCACTATCGATATTGTCGAGTTCATTCTATAGGGTATGTTGCAGTGATGGATGCTAGATGGGCTAGTGTCACTAGTGTTGTCGATGGTTACTTCCTAGTCTTGTAAGTACCTCCCTCGCTAAGAGGGAGCGTTTATTTTTGTATCTTGGGAGGTACTCCAACCCTCAAGGATCGAGGATTTGGTGGAAGGAGCTCCACAAGTGGCCTTGTGGGCTTGAAACCCAAGCTTAGGGTTTTGCACCCATCAATGTTTGGGCCAAAACCATGACGATACTTTGACATGTGATGGATAAAGATGATAGAGGATGTCAAGACGAATCCAATGCATCTAGAATCATCGAATTCCGAGTTGTCAAAGTAGAGTTATGAATTTTTGAAGTTTCCATGTGGGTTTGTGCACCATAATACAAGTCAACCTTGTTGGTTAAGAGACTAAGAGTGGGCTAGACATTGCACATGAGACATGTATAAATAAGATTCATTGGTAGGTCATTTAGACGCATCTTTAGTTCATTCAATATCAATATTAGCTCTGAAATAGAGTGTGGGTCTGAGGCAAGAGAAAGGAGCCAAGGCGGCCGAGTTTTGGAGAAGATTTCTCTGTGGTTTTGGTGGAAATGTTATGTGGAAAATGATGCAACCCTGAGGCAGCTTGACTTAAGGGCAGATTATGGGCAGATTGTAAGTGTATCTTCCTTTCCAGATCAGGCTGCAAAAGAAAAGTTAAGTTGGGTGAATTATGTGCTTGTAATATTATATAATGGTACTATGTTATTCGGCCACATGGAGGGCTGCTACAACAATAGGTTGGAAGCACATAAGGGAGGGTCAAGAGGCATAGTTTAGATCTCCTATCTCAGCTGCAACCAACCATATGAGGCTGAAGTCAAGATATAGGGTACAACCTTATGTTTGAGGACCGTTTCCCTTGTTGTAGTTAACCATGGATTGTAGTGGGTCTTGTGGAGTTTCCTTAGCCCTAAAACAATGCATGGAGGAGGCTTGAAGGAGCAGTAAAGGAAGAAACTTAGTGGAACAAGGAGGTACACAAATTTGAGCATTGGTGTAGGGTTGTTGGTGTGCCCTAATAAGTGCTCCTGGTTGAACAGATCCCAAGGACAAGAGGACAACAACAATAAGTTGCAGATTTACCCATGTTGATGGTTGGATACATGTTGATGAGGGTCCTAGGAGAGGACATGTTGAGAAGTTTGTTGGCAACCAATAAGAGGGTTTCCTAGATGTTTGGATGCCCTAACTAGGAGTAGATGCTACAACAGGATTGGTCACTCATGGTCTGTTGGAGGGCAGCGTGAGATTCGACCAAGTGTGGACAAGGATTGGGAATCTATGGGTTGTTAGAGGTCAACGTGATAGTGCTCAAGTTGGAGTCTGATGTGCACCATCTTCATGGACTTAGATGGTTGGTAAAGTGGCAATAGTTGACCTCAAGGTTTTATCATGAGCAATTGAGTAAGCCTAGACTTGTGTGTGGAGAAGGAATTCTACAACAGGTGATGGGAAGTCCTCCTAGCCCATGTTAATTATGGGAGATGGACATCTTGCAGTGATAGATGGAAACCCTACATGCCCTATGTTCATCTTCATTGGAGCAATGCAAGAAGACCATAGTGGGTTGAAGTCCCCGAGTAGCTGAGGAGCAGTAGTGAAAAGATTAAGAGTTGTTCATAAATGAAGTTGTGAACAACTCGACAAGAATCTCAATTTGTTGTCCCCTTGATGGACTAAGGCACAACTAGTGAGAAGGTTGGATTACCGAGGTTTAGTGGCCAAATGGAATTGGATCGTTGATAGTGGCAGTGATGCAGTTTGGGAGCCAAAAAACTGTGCCAGTAGCTGAGAGAGTGCGCTAAATTAGCGAGATGGTCAAAGTATCTTGTTGAGGGTAGATTGGTTGTCAATGGACTGACACCAAGCCTCAATTTTGTATCTTGTATCAATTGATGTATGAGGGTCACTATCCCTAGTACATGAGCCCTAGATTGTTGTATTGTTCAATTGGATTAATATAAATAAGTTGGGTTGAAAAGTTGTAAAAAGTTGTGTATATTTGTGCACATGTGATTTACTATTGTTTATATTATGTTGTAATATGTTGTGATACTTGGTTTTGTAGCATCAATGATTTAAGATTCTATCCTAGACACCATTATCATCGAAAAACAACACGCTTAAGCTTCACGCTTCTTGATTTCGCCATGTGCTCAAAGGGAAGGATGGAGCTTTGTGCCACATGACTATGTCATGTGCTCTAAGGGAGCACAATTCTTTGTGCTAAATGAGTGCGCTCATAGTCCTGAAGTGTGCTCAGGCTCTCAGAGTGTGCTTTTTTAAGGCAAGAAGGTCCTTGTTTGTCTAGAATGCACTTTTTAAAGGAGATAAGGTCCTTGTTCTTCTGAAGTGCACTTTTTCACTGATCATTTGAAGTGTGCTTCATTGTTTCAAAGTGTGTTTCATTGTTTTTAAGTGCACTCAGGCTTGGAAGGGTACAATTCCCTCCAACAGTGGCTATTTGTTCATCTAGAATGCACTTTTCACTGAGTTAGCGCAAGGCTAGGTGACTTATCCTTAAGAAGTGTTAATGCAATATGAGAGGGAGGAGACATTAAAAAAGACTTAGAGCACAAGTATGTGATCCAGGTGGATATTGATGGCCAACTGCCTATTGTGGATATTGGTGGCCACCCACCTATTCCACCCACACCTCCAGTCGGTTTCATCTGTTTCCTTGTTTATTTTAGCATTTACTATTTTTAGTAGTTTTTCGGGTCCTAAACTTCCGGAGTAGTTTTGACCCCCTAAACGACATTTTTTTGAGGTCAACTACAGGTCCATAGATAAGGGCCTGCCACAAATCCTATAATACTCAAGGATACCTTTCCAACAAGGTATCGTACATGCCAAACAAAGATAATATGACCAAGTTACGACCCCAAGAAGTTGGCTGGCCAACTAACCCCAACGAGGCCCACAAACTCTTAGTGTTACATCTCTTGGGGTTAGGGTTTTGGTTGTTTAGGGTTTTCTCTTGTTGTTCAATAATAAATAGGCCCTTGAGCCTCATTGTAACATAGTTCAGAGGCATGTAGCCACCACATCTCTTCTCAGAGATAAGCTACCATCGCCCAAGCTAGTTTATTTCCATTTTGTTGTAAGCATATTTCAGTATTCTGATATTAATGAAATGAAGTGTTATTTCTACTGCATCTTTGTATTTATGGTTATATATGTAATTTTTTACGTTCTTGTTTAAGTTTAGATCAGTGGTATCAGAGCAGTCTGGTCATTCTCTATTTTTTCTTTGCATGTCCCCAACGAGGTTAGGGTATAAGGAGTTAGGCTCGATCTGGTTGAACCTTTGCAAGACTAGCCTCGCAAACCCCGATGACCTCCCATGGTGGAAGAAAATAAAGACGAGGGGGTAGGAGATCCTTTCAAAATATTGCTTGAGGAAGCCCTCAAGCGACAAAGGAACGTGATGATGGATAACTTTGCCCAGATCCTTCGACAACTACCCACAGGCGACGCATCTTCATCCAACAACCACTCTAGAGGCGCCACTCCTTTTAAGGTACAAGTTCACTTTGATATTCCTATATTTGAGGACCAAATAGATGCAGACATCATAGATAAATGGTTGAATCTATTGGAAGGATTTTTTTCAGTTCATGACTTTTCCAATCAGGAAAATATTACTTTTGCACTTCTCAAAGCTGCCCCACATGTTAAGGACTGGTGGGAAACCTACTATGAAGAAAAGTACGAGAGTGAATTGTCATAGTTTTCAAACACACCCACTTGGGATTCTTTCTGAGACGTGATGAAGATAAATACATAAAGTGGACTACGCTGCGACAAGGAAGGGACCAAGATGTGTCAGAGTTCACGAATGTTTTTCATACCCTCCACAAGAAGTTGGGTATCAAGGATTTTGAGAGGCATTTGGTACTCAAGTACCATGACTGTCTAGACAAGTACATCCAAGATGATATGGAGTTCCTCGACATCTCCTCGCTTGGCACGACATACTGACATGCTGTCAAGATCAAGTAGAAGTTTAAACAGAAGAAGTGAGACTTTGGATCTACGAATTCGAAGCAAGGAAAAGGCACCCCCAAACCAAAGACCAAAGGCCAAAGCCAAGGCGAGGCAACCTAGGAAAACCCTTCAAAGCGCAAGCAAAGAACAACACCACGAAGCCAAAGAAGGACACATGAAAATGGTGTGAGTTCCATAAGAGCTTCAATCACAACACAAGTGAGTGTCGGGCCAAGCAGTCACTGGTGGTTGAGCTGAAGGCTTCTGAATCAGACACAGGTTTTGACTCTAAGTTAGAACCCAACAATGGGAATGACAAACGGAAGCAGATCATTGTCGTAGAGCCTAGTGCCATAACGGCCACCCCCAAGATCCAAAAGAATGAGCCTAGATATCTAGAGGAGGGAGAACGCCTCTTCCACTCACACATGTGGGTGAAGGGTTTTTCGTTGTAGTTAATTATCGACAACAGGAGCCAAAAGAACCTCATTTCAACAGAGGTCATGAAGCGATTGGGCCTGCCGACGATAACACATTTGTAGCCTTACATCATCAGGTGGCTTAACTAAGGACAAGATCTCTACGTCAACCATCAGTGTCGCCTCCCCTATAGCATCAAGCCCTTCCTGGATGAGGTACTATGTGATGTTGCTCCTTTTGAAGTTTGTGATCTATTATTAGGACAATCATACTTGTGGAAGCGACATGTTGTATATGAGTCTAGACCTCGCTCTGTGATTATTACTTTAGGCAATAAGTTGTAAAGGATACCGGAGGTAGCCCCCCCTACCACCATCTCTTTGATCACTGCAAAGCAATGCAATAAGATTATTTCCAAGACCATGAAATTTTTTTTCCTTATGATATGCCCTCAGGGCAAGAAGAAGGTTGTGGTCATGGCTTCCAAACAGGGCTCCACCACACAACAACAACAAATGGACAAGGTCATGGAGGAGTATCGGGACATTTTCGCCTCACCCAAAGGGGTACCTCTGCACTGTCAGGTCAAGCACTCCATTGATTTGACCGTGGGTGTGTTGCTACCCAATGTAACGATCTATCGACGCTTTGTTCTAGAGAACGATGAGATCAAGAGGCAGATTCAAGAGCTGTTGCAGAAAGGGCACATCAAGCCAAGCTCATCACCTTGTGGGAGCCTATTCGTATTGGCACAGAAGAAGTACGAGACCTGGAGACTCTGTATTGACTATTAGGCACTGAACAAGATCATTGTCCAGAATAGGTAGCCAATCCCACGGATTGATGACCTTCTAGACCAGCTCAAGGGGGCCAAATATTTCAACAAGATTGGCTTGAAGTTCGACTATCACCAGGTGCCTATTAAACCCTCCAATGTGTGGAATATTGTGTTTAAATCCAAGGAGGGCCTTTTCGAATGGTTGTTCATGCCTTTCGAGTTGACGAATGGCCCCGCAACCTTCATGAGATTGATGGATGACATTTTGCGACCCTTCACCAATGCATTCATGGTGGTGTATTTAGATGACATCTTGATCTTCAGCTAGAGTTGGGAAGAGCACCTCCACCATATTCGACAGGTCCTTCAAACCCTGTGACAACACAAGTTATGTGCCAATTTAGAGAAATGCACTTTTGGCATGACCCAGGTTCAATATCTGGGGTACATCATTGATGAGCAGGGTGTGCATGTGGACCAAGCCAAGATACAAGTCATTCAGGATGGGCTAGCCCCAACCACTCTAACAGAGCTCCACAGCTTTCTAGGTATTACCAATTTCTACCACAAGTTCGTGTTGGGGTTCTCTCATATCACTTGGCCTTTAATTCGAGTCACTAAGGGCGAAGTGAAAGCAAAGTTTTTTTGGTTTGAAACCCAACATAAGATGTTTGTCGAATTGAAGCATCGCCTCTGCTCTGCACCAATGCTCACATTACCAGACTTGCAGCAACCATTTGAGATTGACACAGATGCCTCTGACTATGCTATTGGTGTAGCTCTTACTCAGCAGGGGTATCAAGTGTCTTACCACATTGAGACACTTTCAGACATAATCTCCAAGTATCCCAATTACGACAAAGAAATGTATTCCATTGTGTAGGTCTGTCTTGAATGGAAGCATTACATTATGGGGAACGAAGTGGTCATCCACACAGACCACCAACCCCTGCAATTCATATAAACACAAGGGAAGTTGTAGAACGAGCACCATCAGAAATGGTCCACCTACCTACAATAGTTCCATTTGAACATTAAGTACAAGAAGGGAAACACTAATAATGTTGCAGACTGCCTCAGTCGACCACCAGTCATGGCGCTAATCACTGTGCTCGACTCCTATGGGCATGAGACTTCGGGGTGGCTGCATCTTTACCAGAGCGATCCATAATTCAACAACACATACCAAACACTCCTAGAAGGGAAGCAAGTTCCAAATTTTCACCTTCAGGATGCACTGTTATGCCACTTGGGACACATCTGTGTTCCTTCAAGCGAGCGTGCCAAGATGATTTGGGAGGCGCACTATAGTCGGGTCGTTGGACATTTCGGAGTAAAGAAAACAGTGGCAGTATTGTAGAAGTATTTTTATTGGTCAAAACTTCATCAAGGTGTTGCAAATTACATTAGATATTGCACCGTCTGTGTTGTTTCCAAACCAACCATCAAGAAGTAAGGCCTATAGACTCCTCTACCTACTCTTATTAGACCTTGGGAATATATCTTCATGGATAACATGTCGGGCCTTCTTTCTACTAAGCACGATAATGACTGTGTTTTCGTGGTCTTCAACAGATTCTCTAAGATGGCCATCATGGCAGTCTGCAAGAAGAGTATCACAATAGAGACCGCTACTAAGCTCTTATTTTACCGAGTGTGGGTACACTTTGGGATCCCACAATCCATTGTCTCAGATCGAGAAAACAAATTATTGAGTGCATTTTGGTAAAGTTTTTGGTCGATGGTGGATACAAGAATTACTAAGTCGATGGCTTTCCATCCCCAAACTGATGGCCAAATAGAGGTTGTCAACAAGATGATTGTACACATTCTGCGCATGTACAACTTGAAGCATCCACACACATGGGATGAAAGTCTCCCCTATGTCCAACACAACTACAGGCCATAGCCCCTTTCAGGTAGGGATGGGATTTCAGCCATTATGTCCCATTGATGTGGCTATACCATTTGCATCCACCCAGGCAGATTCAGCTCACGTCCAGTCTGAATCCGACAGGGCTAGCAACTTCATTGAGTGCATTAAACACATCCGCCAGTAGGTCCATGATATATTGGACAGAACCAATTCTAAGTACAAGCACCGCCATGATCAACATCGAGTGTCGTACAAGTTCCAGGTGAGAGACAAAGTTTGGCTACATTTGTAGAAGGAGCACTTCGTTGGACCCCACCGCAAGCTTCACCCACTCCAATATGGGCCATACACCATCACCAAGGCTACCGGTGACAATGCCTTCGAGCTCAACATCCCACCGTTCCTTGGTCTGCATCCAATGTTCAATGTAGACCGCCTTCGACCATACTTTGCACCATTGTTGGACACATCTAACATTTCACAACAACTCACATCAACATAGCTCAACCCGAACTGCATGGAACATGCCACAACTGATCGACTCATGGACACATAGATCAAGAACATTTGCTAGTAGAGAATCCAACTATATCGAGTTGTCAAAGCAGGCCAACTCCTTCACTAGGGTAAGTGGTTCACCAGGACCAAGTTTAATAGAATTTTCCTCACCTCATGGAGGCTCTGCATGCAATGGGGACCATTGCTTCCTGGGGGGAGATTGATCTGGGTGGATATTGGTGGCCACTCGCCTATTCCACCTGGACCTCTAGTTGATTTCATATGTTTCCTTGTTTATCTCATCATTTACTATTTTTAGTTGTTTTTTGGATCCTGAACTTCCAAAGTAGTTTTGACCCCTTAAATGACATTTTTTTGAGGTCCGCTACCGGCCCATAGCCATAGGAAAGGGTCTGCCACAAATCTTGTAGTACTTAGGGAGAACTTCCCAAAAAGCGATTGTACGCACCAAACAAAGATAATATGACCAAGTTACGACCCCGGGAAGTTGACTGCCCAACTAACCCCAACGTGGCCCACAAACTCTTGGCGTTACATCTCCTGGAGTTAAGATTTTGGTTGCTTAAGGTTTTTCTCTTGTTGTTCAATAATAAATAGGCCCTTGAGCCTCATTGTAACACAGTTCAAAGGCATGTAGCCACCACGTCTCTTCTCAGAGATAAGCTACCATCGCCCAAGCTAGTTTATTTCCATTATGTTTGTATGCATATTTCAATATTATGAAATGAAGTGTTATATGTACTTATGGTTATATTTGTAATTTGTTGCATTCCTATTTAAGTTCAGATTAGTATGGGAGTAAATATGGGTCAATGAGGCTCATGGATAAGTTGCGCTCATTAAATAGTAAGAAGGCTAATGCCTCTACAACTTGCATTGAATAGTAGGACAAGAAAGGGCTTCATAATGGCTAAGTGTGAGACCAATAGAGTAAAAGAGAGAAATGCATCCGATCACAACTCAAACATGGATCACACATACGAATGCCATTGATGCAAGTTAAGGGAGTGCACAAGACTCATGAAAAATAATCACACCTTGAAACAATAATAAAGTGACACTAGCAAAAGTTAAAGAAATTTATGAGACCAAGTTTGCAATTAGTGAGTGAATTTATCAATAATTCAATACTAGTCCTTGTTGTGGTAATCATTAGGCTTTAGAAAAAAATACTAGGTATTTAAATACATGATTAAGTGGCATAGACTCCACATGAAAATTTTTGACAGTCTCCAAGAATTGAGTCGATTCGTGGTGGGAGGAGATCAATATTGATTTAGTAGAGTTCATAAATAATCAGGTAGATTCTCCAAATAAATCGATTATCCGATGTAGGGTTTTCCATTCCCCCATAGATAAAATTTCAAAGAAGAGTATGGCATCTAAAAAAATAATGAGTTACATGGATATTTCTATGATCCTCACACTTGAAAATGTACTAAGCTGTTGTGCATCTTCAATTAAAATGCTCATGTCATCAATAACAAGAAGGGAGAGAATAGGAAAAATTTCACATCCCTGTCGAAGGCCTCGGGAGGCCTTAAAGAAATTGGATGGCATTCCATTGATAAGAACCGTAACTTGTAGAAGATACACAGGCCATAATCCAGTTTACAGTCGGAGCTAAAATACCAATCTTATATAAAACTAGTCACAGAATGGACCAATCGACACAATCAAATGTCTTATGCAAGTCCAATTTCAATAGAACCGCCTCTTTCTTGTTAGTCTTGATAGCGTGTAGACAGTCATGCACTATAGCCACCACATCTTGTATCTAACAATGTTGTAAAAAAACAAATTGTTCTAGCCCAATCTTTTTAGACAAAATGGGCTTCATCATGTTGGCGACGATCTTAGAAATCAATTTGTAAACAATATTACATAATGAAATAGGCTTGAAGTCCATAAAAATAGAGGCTTTAGATACTTTTCGTATCAAGGTAATAAAAGTGGAATTCAATGCTCTTGATATAACCCCAAAAATTATAACTTCTTCTATCATGAGTAATAAATACCGACCCATAATGTCAATGAAATGAAGAAATATTTCAATTGACGAGTCGTCTAGTCTGGGACTTTTATCTCTAGCAAAGGTCATGAGAACAACCACCATTTCCTCCATCGAAATTAGTCTTTCCAATGTTTAATTGTCCTCCACATCAAACATATTCATATAGGAATTAATGACCTCCAATTGTCTTACAAAATCCACCCAATATTATATTGTTTACGAAAATGTCGAACAACTTCCAAGAGAAGATCTTTCAGTGAGGATATATAACTGTCATTTGCATCATGTAATTTCCATATAGTATTTGTATGCATCCTATTGGATGAAAAGTTGTGAACAAACCTAATGTTTTTATCCCCACCAGCAACCCAAGTGGACCTACTTTTGAGCATCCACTTCTCCTCTTTAAGATTCAAGATATCCCTCTTGCAAAGTTCTAAATCCATAACAATAGATTTGCGAAAAAAGGAAATATAATCTATATGTGTCAAATCTGCCAAAGACTTAAATAAGCCCTCAATACTATTAATTTCTTTAATAATTTTCATTTTTTGTGATCACACCCACAATCTAACTGCCCTCTTAAGATCCCTAAGATTGAGACACATCAAATCCATTTGACTTCCACCCTGCAAACAAACATAGGGCTCCCATTTGGATCTCACCATATCCACAAAATACTTGTTTTTAAGCCAAGTGTGATTAAATTTGAAAGGAAACCCAAACCACTCCCCGTTGCTACGTCAATGTAGGATATTTGCATCATGGTCTGAAAACCCTCCCACCATAATCCAAGGTTGAAATATACCCAACAATTCCAACAGATTCTAATGGGCCATCCTCACGGTTCCATCCTCACTAGTGTGGCCATTTTGTCGGGTTGGTCTAAGAGGCACCAACTCAATGTCCACCAAATGATTGCTACCAAAAATATCTATGAAATAATTTTCCAGATGATCTTGTCTACATCGAGCACCCCAATTTTCTAAAACATTCACAATGAGATTTAAATCACTATCTAAAATTAAGGATCCAATTTTCAGAATACCACAATCATCCATGCAGTCCCAAAAGCTCCGTTGCGTTGTATATGGTGCATATATATTTAATATATGGAACCTGTGCTTAGATCCCCTAGTGAATCCTGATAACGATATGCCTACAAATGATTTATAAGCGAAGAAATCAACCACTGGAGAATCCCATAACACAACTAATCCCCTAAACAAACCATAAGCATCCAAAGCACAAATCCACCAGCCATGACATGTCTTTAATAAAATTTGTCGAGTCTTAAGAGTGTCCAACATAGTTTCTTGTAGAAGAATGATCTAGGTTAAGTGGTTCTCAATCAAATGTCTTAGGGCAAGTCACTTTGAGGTTGCCCCTTGTCCCCTAATGTTAAGAGAAAATATCTTCATATGACAAACCTTTCCACGAGCAGAGAGTCTCTAAGAGCCCGATTAGGAAATAAATAACAAAGAAGAGATCGATCAATAGGGACCTCTGAAGTGTCAAGATTACCAGAAGACACCATATCCGGTGTCTTGGACGCCTTTGTTCTAGCCCACCTCTTCTTTCTTATAGTCATGTTATGGCGAGAACTAGCACTAATAGTAATAACATCCCCAATGGATAGCTTAGAATGGATGGATAGAGGTTCCAAGTCAATAACCGGTTGAGGTGAAGAAGTTCAATATTACTACCCACAGCATTGGTGGGCGAGAGGGGACCCAAAAAGGAATCAAATTGGATCACCAACGAAAGTGGTTGAGAAGATGTATCAGTCCTACCCGATCAAGAGAGTCCAATCGCCCCTATAGAATGGGATCATCATATATAGAATGTCCAACAAAGGGTGCCTGAGAGGAGGGGAGAAATGAAGAAATTCCATTAGAACCAGAATGAAGACATGACTTAGTAAAAGTCGGCAAAGGATGGAGCTCACATGTCTCCTTAGGCTGAGAGGAAAATCCAACCCCCAAATAGTCAACCATAGAAGAGACACTAGAAGGATGTGAGATATAGAGTCCATTCAATGTGACAAAAGAGAAATAAAAAAATGATTTATCCACCTCATTGCATCCAAATTTATAAGGCAAAGTAGAAATATCAAGAGAAGGTGATATGTCCCCGACCGACTCCTCAACCAATTCATAATCAGCATGAATAGAATTCTCAGGAACAATAGGGAGTGAAATCAGAGAAGTACTTGATGATATAGAAAGAGTGGCCCCAATACCATCAAAGGAAGCATCACAAATGAAGTCATTTGACCCATATCCAACATCGACAGAACTGCCATCATACGACCAAAATGCAAATTCAAGCTAAATCAACGAGGATAAGATGCCAAAATATGGCCAATCGCATGACAACCCAGACATCTGAAAGGAATGCCCCAAAAATCAATGTGTTATCAGATATTATGACCACCCTAACATAAATATAATGTCGTATGTAATCCCTCCTCAAAGTCAACTTCCACTAGGATTTAAGTGATCCTTTTGTCTAGACTACATAAGCTACACTCCTCAAAAAAGATAAATGATCTGTATTGGATCATTTCATTGTTTTCCATCCAACTCGATGCATTGAAAGTGGAAAAAGTGGAGAAATAAACTCACATCATTGTTTTTATCGATAGGACCCAATTAGGCAAAACAAAGTCTGAAACCTTCAGACAATGTTTTGAGGAATCAAATGACGTTTTTTGGGGGTAGAATTTTTCCTCTTTAGCATGACACCTTTTCATGTTATTCTACACACAAAGACTTTCCAATGACGTAAGAATCATGTCAATGTATGTCAGTATGCGAAAGTTATGCCACTCAGAAGTTGACCTTCCTATTTTCACCACTATAGTTCGAGAGGATTCCACGTCAGCCTCCATTATTCATGGAAAAGGGGTCAGCCACATGATTGTGACATAAAGGACTCTAGAACAGTTAATATTGTAACTTTGGTTAAGAGTTGAGATAGTCAAACCTAACCACTAGTAGGCTATCAGGGTATGTTATAACCTGACCACTAAGAGGAAAAGGGATCCCATTTGTTCAAGTGCATTGTGTTCCACAGCTGAGAAAAAATATCTAAGAGGGATAGGAGGTTGAGCACACAGAGAGGACTTGTGCATTGTAGCATCCACAAGCCACATGCCATACTTCTTGTACTCACATCCATAAATACAAACAGAGAAAGAGAGTGGAGCAGGCTCACCTTCTAGCTGGGTTTTTCTCCCCAAAGGGTTTCCTAGAGCATATCTTGTGTCAAATGTGTGCATGTGAGCTTTTATTTTGTTGTTCTTTATTTTCTACATAATTTTCATTCACATGCATGCACTATTAATAGTAAATCTACAGATCCAGATGTTTAATAAAACTGTATTAGTGTAGAATTTCATATTTTAAAATTAATATTATCAAGTCTGTTGTGACGAACTGTCCAATGGAATGTCCATGATATTTTACGAATCAAGAAATATGCTAATGGCATTCCCAATATCCACTCAAGCCGGCCAGGACCAAAACTCAAGAGGAAGACCTAAGAGCTTAACCCATAGAGGGTTATTGTTGGGGGCCTCCTTAAAGGGGTTGAAACCCACATGCCATGGCTAAAGGGCAAGAAAACTACGACCCACCACCCAGGGAATAGCCAATATCTGTGCCACATCATTCAGATGCAAAAAATGAAGGCAAAACTAGTGATTGAATAAAAAAATGTTCTTTGGAATATAATTGAGGATTGACTTCCATTGTGACTCAACCCACTACTTCAAATGTTTACTGTCCATCCTGGAATAGATCCACCTATTGACTAAAGCCCTTTTGTTCAAGGTGGACAACATGATCCCAAAATACATTAGAGTCGAATGAAATCTTATGAATTTCACTCGCAACTCTAACATGGTTGCTTTTGTGTGTGCAACGAGAAGGTGGCCAAGAGGGTGTAGCCAGTGCAGTTAGTTTGTCGAAATGTTCGAAATTATCAGGCATGGAAGTTGGTGACATTGCAATGGATGAGTGCCTGAAAGTCCGATCACTTGATAATGGGAAATAAAATCAAAGTTTTGCCTCCATGATCACATGGATAAGAGCCACCTCAAAGATATTCTCTTGCATGCCACTGACTTCTGTCTGACCTTCCACCAAGCCAAGTGCTGCCATCCAACATGTACCGATAACACCACTAAAACCCAAACAAGATGTCAAAATGTTAATAAGGAACACAATCAAATGAATGGACCAAAAATAAACACCATATATTTCTAATGTGTCTGCCAGCCAACCCCATATGACAGCTAAATGGTTAGACGACAGGATGTGCCATCCACCTAGCTGGAGACAACAAAAAATTATGTAATATGTAACCCCTTTAGTAGATGAACAAATCACCCAAAGTAGTTGAGCAAAATCACCTCAATAATACCATCGATGATGGTCATATCCAAATATATCTACACATTCAAAGTAGGATGCCAAATACATCGATCATATATCAACCACAATCCCATAGTTAATACCAATAGCAAATGATATGTCACTTCCTAAATGAAGGAGTAAATTCCTCATAATGAACCACCTAAAAGTCCAAAGGTAGGTATCAAAACGATTACCAAAGGATCAAATGGAGAAAAACCAATTCAAAATAAATCATCCCACCTAGTGCAAACAAAGGCAAAAGATCCAAGAAGTGTACCGAAAATACCAAAACAGACTCCTAGGAATCTTAGAAATAAAAATTATAGTGGCCAAGTGAATGCAAATGCCTTGAAATCCCAAGTGAAGGACACCGTAATAAAGGATGACACCAACACTAGCTGAAAAAACAAATGATGTCACCACTAACGATGGAGACCATTCCTTGATCACCAAGCCCGAAAATGTATCCAATAAAGACTAGATAGATACTGCCACCCTAAATAAAATCAACTAGCCAAGTTAATTAATACGCTAAATTTGAAATTCAAAGATCTCCTTGCATGCAAAATGTAGGAAAACGACTCTCCAAAGAATAGGAAAAAATAGACTGCCCGTAGGTAGGAGAACAAATGATGCACCAATGATGCAAAGCATTTGCAAGTTAAGCCCCTATGATCACGATAAACATGAAGAAAAACAATTAAGAAAATTAATCTATGCAAATAATATGCCCAAAACCACATGTTGACTGCTCCATATCATCATAACCATCGAAATAATAACATACATATTCAATAGATCCTCTATAAGTCAAGAAAAAACATCGTTGATTATAGAATCAAATCTAAGAGAACCCTGATCAAGGGATGACAAAAAATAGATAAAAAATAATTCTCAGTTAAAACTAGAAATTTCCCACACTCTGCATATTCATTCAAATACATCCAGGAAAAATTAAGCTCTGCAACATCAATGTTCCACAAGTGGATAATCACATACTCCTCACTCCTAAAAACCCGCTCATACAATATACACATCCAAGAAATAAACTTGCAATAAAACTAGAAACATTGTCAAAGAGTACTTGTCAACTACACCCCACCACATCGAACCTGTTCATTCTTCTTGCCCATCCTTCCACCTGCACTCATTTTCTTTGAGCTTAGTTCTTAGACGCTGCAAAGCTTCCCCACCACGTTGAACCTATTCCTCCCTCTAACCCTAAGCTTAGGCATCTCCAAATAATATGATTCATTCAAAAGAAATAGGATAAGAGACCTCCCTTACATATTCATCCAACTAAGCATGCGTGACTGTAAGATCTAGTTATAAAGTGAAAAATGTTTTATTAGAAAAAAAATAGAACGAGGCGTTTAATTGGGAGACTAAAAGTGATTTCATTTAGTCCCACATGGCTTTGTTTTGATATTTGACTTTAAAAAATGGGAGGGGCTAGTTCCCTTTAGAAGCATTATGGGCCCTCTTTTTTACATATATTTTTGGTACGTATGCGTGTCAGAACAGGCTGACAGCCGTCACATTGAAACATATTTTAATCGCCATCACCGGAATCACCATATACGCTGCAGCGTCCGCAGGATTCGAACGCGGCCGGGGGGCATGCAAACCAACCGCCCCGACTGCTACATCATGCACTCACGTGCATTGTTTTGAATTTGATATTGCCATTTTCTCAAGGAGATTACTTCTTATTGGTTTGTGAGGACGAATTACCCCTTGCATGCAACATTGTCCACGTTATTGAGAGATATAATTTGGAGAATATCTTGGTTATTTTACGTAGATATCATAGTTGAGCTTCACTTTTGGTTTGATATCTATGGTCTAGAGTAGATTTAAGGATAGTGATGCTGGTACAGTAAGGTTCCTACAATGATTTTGCAAATTTCAATTCACAATCAGGGTTATGCATTTCTAGATTTAATGTGCATGCTTGAATTGTGTTTTTAAAGCATTTTGGTTATCTGAATTTATTCATTTTGATCATATATTGAAATCCAAAACCTAAAAATAAACCTCAGTTATATGAGTTGTGGGATTTCCTAAATATTGTTATTTTCTGTGTCATATGAGTTGTGGGATTTCCTAAACATTGTTAATTTTTCTGAATTATTTCATTGTTGCCAAAAATCTGAGCTATATAAGTTAGTGGAGTTTCCTAAATATTATTATTTTTTGAGTTATTTCATTGCTAAGAGAAATCTTTCACTTAAATAATTCTAAATAATTTTATTTAAAAAAATCACTCTAAATTTACATTTTTAATCAAATTTCGTTATCTAATGTTCCATTTCTTATTTCTTTTACAAGGTAGAAAAACTAACCAAACTCCACTGTAAAATAAAACCTCACTCATTACTATTATTTAAAAGAAATCATGTAACTTGGATTACCTGCTAATTATTCCTAAAACAACACACTTTCACTCAATAAATCTGGCCTGTTAACTTATTTCTTTATTTCCAAAAAACAAACTGTTATTATAACGGAAACAATATTAGTGCGTATCGGAGACCCTAATATAATATTTTATATACATATATCCAAAAGATTCGATCACGCGTGATTCCATGAAATTCAACCGAACTAAGTTACAATTAAATTCTTTTTATTTTTTTGTTTTAAACAAAACTTCGTCCTCAAGTCACTCGACACAATTGTATACCTCTGAAATATATTTAATGGCCACCTTTAAAACCTGAATTTGAATTTGTTAGTTTAAAACCTGATTCACTGTTTATTCAGATATTGAATTTTTTAGTTTCGTTGAGCACAACCAGGTTTCGGGAGGCCAAGACAAGGGTTTATAGAATACCAAGGCAATGGATATCGACTGGATCAATGCTCCTCATTCCCTGGGGGTAAATACCAGCTTTGATTTATAGTTATGTCTGATATATAATCGAACCTCTTCATTGGCCACGGTTCCAATTCCCTTGGCGTCATTTCATTTATACTCTAAACGTCTTCTTTTAGAGTGCAACACCAATATCGCTTTTTCCTTACTTTTCTTATTGCAGACAACAATTATCGGGGTGACCTACAATGGAGGAACGGTTCTGGGAGCTGATTCGCGGACAAGCACGGGTAAGCTTATTTGTTTCACTTCGTGGGGTTTGAATGGGTGATCATGTGTTGGTCTGCTATAAACCTTTGCAGTCCCTGGAAACTAGAAACAGTGCAGCCCTGCATTTGCACGCATGTCTCGTTGGAGAACTTGAAGAACCCTCGAAGTAATCATTGGGAAATATTTTTCCGGAGTGAATTGCTACTGGAGAGATACATAAACCCAAGTATATTTTCGTCTACGAAGATAGACCCTGGTAGCAACAAATAGAGAATGTAACCAACAGGGAAACTCAAACTTGGGGCACCTATGGGGTGGTATCTGTTGGTGACAATCTTTAAGCATGCTCACTTTTCCTACATATCTTTCACAAGATGATGCAGTCAAGTCTGAAAATCTGGGCTTGACTGCTAGCTAAAAACGAAGACATGTTGTCTGTTCGGGCAAACATAGACCATTTAAATTGCTAATGGGGTTTGAACTACGTAAACACATAAACAGTATTCTGTGAAACACTCCCCGTTGATCAGTGCCAATGAAGCCAGAGATATAGATGTTTGATTGGTCAAGCTTACTAGGAGTCATCTATTTACTCATCTAGCTCATTATTTGCTTCGGCATAGTATTTTTATTAAAGGATAAAGTACCATATGTGTCAATTGGGTTTATTTTGGGTGGTTGGGAGGAATGATTGTTATCCTCCCCATTCCGGTTCAGGTTTAATTTTTGAAGTAGTGTTTCTTATGGGTCCCACGACCAGTTGTTGAAGACCATGTAATGTCCTAGGGTAATTTTTGTCCAAGGGTAAGGTTATAATTTTGACTAGGGTGTTCAATAAATCAAAAGAATAATACAACAGCAGTGCACATTCACCCATTCATATAACAGTAGGTGTCATTGAATAATAAAAGGATTCCAACAGTAGTATGATTCTTCAGCAAAACCACAGCAAATTAGGGCTGATTGCCCAAGTTAGAGTAAACTGATTCCACCAAAAAACCACCAGTATAGTTCTGAGTGCAATGTCAAAATTCAGTAGACAAATATTGTAACTGTGACTAGCTCAATTCTGTGACTTCTAGACTAAATGCCTAACTATTGCTTATCTGTTTGATTACCCTTGCTCTGAGTTTCCAGTGTCCACCCACGGCAGTGTAACTCCTTGCGCTGGTCCTGCTACTTGCTGTTCAGGGTGTCCAAATTCTCGAACTTCGTGTTGCCTCAAAATGCTGCCGTAACAGATTTGCTGTTCTCAGCAATGCCTAGAATTTGGGCTGATCAGAACAGAAATTTCGGCCCTGCAGCTGCCTGTGCCTTGCGGTTCAACACAGAACCTTCTCGCTGCTCCTTCAATACTTGCCATCCTTCAATGCTTAGCTGTCCTTGATAACCTTTGCTGCTCCTGAACAGCGTTTGTCCACAGAAAATTGCTCCCTTGTTAGCCAGAACAGATCATAAATGCTCCAAGAGAATATGCTTGTGCCAGAACAGAGAAAAAAACGTGTCTAGCTAGAGTGGGATGAACTCCACCGAAACTAGATGGGATTATCTAGGGTGGGATCACCTCCATTGAAATTAATCAAGAAGAAAGGGTCTTAAAACCCTCACAGCCTCGGGCTCAAAGAAAACAAAGACAATTCAATGCAATTCGAAAAGTGATTCCAACTCTGCTTTATTTATAGATTTCCCCATGGGGTTTTCTCATATGTGAGGAGTTGCAAGTGCAACCCCCAATTTGGGCTTTTGGCACCAGCTACCCCAATATTTAATCAATGATGCCCCAAACATTGGATAATTGGGTTTTGCCCTTTAACAATGACTATACCCTATGGGGTTGGATAGGCTATTGCGTCCTCCCTTGGGCAGTTAATCCATAGGGAACATTATAGTTGTTGAGAAAAATGGTACCAAGGAGGGGTTTCCTAGTGCCTTTTGCTTTTGGCCCAGGAAAACACATGAGACACCTTTTTAGTGTGTGACTTTATGATTTATTGAAGTCATGTGAATTTTAGTCACTTTGTAAGGTCCAGAAATGTTAAATTTGGCAACTAGGGCCAAACATCACTTTGGACAGCTCTTATGAGGCAGTTGATATTTTTCTTGGATTCCTCTTTCCGAGAGGTGTAGGATTGATCTAAAGATCATCCCATTCTGACATGTACAAATGAAGTTATGAATTTATTTTGATTATGGACAAATTGTCAAGGTCGGCCAGCCATCAAATTAGCCTCCTCCAACCTTCAACGTTGCATATAAATACAAGGTGCCTCCTCATTTTGGCATCTCATCTCATTCATCTTTCTCTCTCTCATCTTGATTGGGTACGGATTTCTGGGCCTCTCTCTCTCCACATTTGCGAAAGGAACACTGTCTTTTCTCGCTGCTGTGTTGACTAGAGTTGACTGAAATTTCAGGAGGCCGAAATTTCAGGAGGATGACTTTGACCAACGTTGACCTTGTCTGACTTCGGTTTTGTGAGGGAGACTTTTGTTTGCGCAGGCCACAGTTGTGGGCACAAAAATCGAGGTAGTTTGACCCTTGCGTTGACCAACATTGACTGCCCTAATTTAGGTTGCTGTGTTGACTTTTGTTGACCAAATTTGACTGGTTTTTCAGACTATTTTGGGCTGCATTATCTTGCTGTTGGAGGACGAGTTGACCGAGCTGTTTTGGAGGTCAATTTCAGCCCTGCTGACCATCGTCAACTTTCTGGTTAGGGATTTCTGTTTCTGCTGTTTTGACTGATCAGTTTGGGCAAGTGAATATTGTAAATTGTGCTGTCTCTCTGCTAAACTTTTGAAGAATTATAAGAAGAATTGATCAAGGGTTTCCCCACATTGGGGTTTGTCCTTGGTTGGTGCCATATTTTGTGTCCTCTTGTGTTGGCTTGTCTTCTACTGTTATTGTTTATGTTCTATCTGCATTACTATCATGTTGATGTGATTGCTATACTGTATATGATATTGGGCTAATAGAGAAAATTGAAGTAAAATTGCTCTAAGCATAGAACACACCATTGTTATCCTAAAATTAACATGGTATCAGAATTGAGGTGAAGACAAAACCCAAGCAAGAGTGAAGAGCAATGACTAAAAGGAGATATATGACAGGTTGGTTGGCATGTTCAAATCTAGCAATGCAAATCAAATTATTTTCTTCAAGAACAAGCTGAAGGATATAAAGAAGGGAAAAGGTGAGGATATTCAATCCTACTTCATGAGGATTACCGAGATAAAAAATGATCTTCTTTCGATTGGTGAAGCTATTGCTGACAGGGAGCTCACTCTCATTGCCCTTGGAGGTCTTCCTCTCGAATGGCATGTGTTCAACACTACTATTCTCAATAACGACATAATTCTAGGTTTTGAAGAATTGCTGACTAGATGTTTTCAAGAAGAAACAAGGATGATGGAATTGGAGATGCCTTCGAATAAGAATAATCCTACCGCATTCTCCGCTCATGCCAAGAGGAAGAACAATGCATGTTCAAAGAAGCAAAGTCAAGGAAGACCGGGATTCAAAAATGGAAGAAAAGGAAGATGCTTCATTTGCAACAAGTTTGGTCACTATGCCAGGGAGTGTCCAAATAGAAGGGACACATCTCATGATGATGATCACAATCATTCCAGGGGCAACAACAACAATAATCAAAGGAATGGCATGTTTAACAACAAAGGGAAAATGAATGCTTCCGTTACTCAACTTGAAAATGATCGAGCTTCTAAAAGAACAAGAAAATCTAGCTATGATGAGTCTAATGTTGTAAATTCTAAGCAGAAGGAATTTTATCTTATATCTGCCCTCTCTACTACCTCTCCTTTGGATACTTTGGGAAATTGGTTGATTGATAGTGGTGTCTCAAGGCACTTCACGGGGTACAAGGAAGCTCTTTCAAATCTGATAGAGAAGGATACAAATTTGGAAATTATCATTGAAGACAATGTCACCTATCTTGTGAAGGAAGTTGGGAATGTTACCCTTCAATTGAATCAAGGTAACATTGTTCATCTTCAAGAAGTACTATATGTACCCAATCTAAAGAAGAATCTAATGTCTATCTCGGCGATGGGAGACAAAGGATTCAAGGTGGCATTCATCGATGGAAAGGTATGTGTGTGGAAAAGAAATTTTAAAGAAGCATTTACTCTTGGATTCAGGGTTGACAATTTATATCAAGTTGGAGGAAGTCCACTGGGAGCCATGTCTTGCGACACATCTCTTCAATTCGAACTATGGCACCGAAGGTTTTCTCATCTTCACTATAAGGCTCTACCCGATGCAAGGAAGATGGTTACAGGTATGTCCGAATTCAAAATAGAGCATGAAGGTGTATGTTAGGGATGTGCCGAGGGAAAACATACAAGGGGACCATTCCCCTCAAGTGATAGCAAGACCACAAACATTTTGCAATTGGTTCATTCTAATCTATCTGGTATGTTGCCTGTGACATCATTAGGAAGATATTTATATTATGTTGTCTTTGTGGATGACTTCTCTCACAAAACTTGAATATATTTCGAAGAAGAAGGACGAAATATTCTCATGGTTCCGTGCCTTCAAAGCCTTGGTGTAAAATCAAACAGGGAAGAAGATCAAGATATTGAGGACCAATAATGGAACTAAGTATGAGTCAAATGAATTCAATGATTATTGTAGGGAAGCTGGCATCAAGAGGGAGACTACTATTGCATATACTCTTGAGCAAAATGGTGTTGCTGAAAGAAAGAATCGTTCCATTATAGAAGCCACTTGTGCCATGATTCATGATCAAGGACTTCCAAAGTTCCTATGGGGAGAAGCTGACAACACTGCTGTGTACGTTCAAAATCGATGCCCTCATCAAGCATTGGACTCCAAAATTCCCGAAAAAGTTTTCACCGGTAAGAAACCTGATGTTTCTCATTTTAGAATTTTTTGGTAGTCCTGTATACTTTCATGTGACGAAAGAAAAGAGAAGTAAATTGGAGGCATTTGAGAAGAAATGAACTTTTGTGGGCTACAATGAAACTTCTAAGGCATATAGAATCTATGTGCTTGGTCAAAGAGTAGAGTTGAATCATGATGTCACCTTCGATGAGGATGTTGCCCTAAGGAAGATTAGCAGCCTTCTTATTCCAAGGAAGGACAAAGAAGCAAATGCAGGAAATCAGGGAGATTCGCAGGATGAGACGATGCCCAATGTTGAAGAATTGATGGATCCCATTGATCCTCCTCCTCATGAGCCCTCCTCCAAAAGGAGACCCTCGTGGCTTGAGGTGAACTCTCGAAGATGTTGAGAGACATGTTGCATCGAGGGGGACATTTCGTGAAAGCAAGAAGCCAAATAGGTACCAAGGGTACTTAACTGCTATGAGCACCATTATTCAGTATAAAACTTGCTCATTCGAAGAAGTTGTGAAGCAACAAGTATGGAAGGATGATATGAACAAAGTATGAGTCAATTATGAAGAATGATGTCTGGGATGTGGCCCCTAGACCCTAAGACAAATCTGTTGTTACCTCTAAATGGCTCTACAAGATCAAACATGGTGTTGATGGAAGTGCTGAGAAGTTCAAGGCCAAATTTGTTGCTCGAGGCTTCTCTCAAAAGGAAGGTGTAGATTATGATGAGATATTTGCACCCATTGCTCGCTACACCACCATCTGTTCGATTATAGCCCTTGTTGCCTTGCAAGGATGGAATCTACACCAGATGGATGTCAAGACTGCCTTCTTGCATGGTTCACTTAAGGAGGAAGTCTATGTGGAACAACCTGAGGGGTTTGAAGTTCAAGATCGTCAGACACATGTATGCAGGTTGAAGAAAGCCCTCTATGGGTTGAAGCAAGCACCCCGGGCTTGGTATGAGAGGATCGATAGCTATCTGATGAAGCTGGGATTTACAAGAAGTGAAGTTGATTTGAACCTTTACTTTAAGGTTGAGAATGATAGACCTCTCATCTTGGTACTCTATGTGGATGATCTCTTTCTGACAGGTGCAAACCCTCTTATTCATCAATGTAAGAGAGAATTGGCTTCCAAATTTGATATCAAGGACCTAGGACTGATGCATTACTTCCTAGGGTTGGAGGTTTGGCAAAAGCTAGGGGAGATTTTCCTTTCTCAAGGAAAATATGTTGTGAAGCTACTTGAAAGATTTGGGATGGTGGACTGCAAGTCTGTGACTACTCCGATGGAACTTAACTTCAAGAAGTTATGTGGAAGTGCTGCCGGGCCCGATTTGGGAAATCCTTTTGAGTATCGTCAACTCATAGGGGCCCTGATGTTCTTGGTGAACTCCCATCCAGACATATGTTTTGCAGTGAACACATTGAGTCAGTTTATGGTTGAGCCTCATCATATACATTGGATTGCTGCCAAGAATCTCTTGAGATATCTCTGGGGCACAATCACTTATGGACTGAGATACACTGCTGGGAATGTGAGGCTCCATGGTTACTCTGATGCAGACTAGGCTGGCAGTGTGGTGGATCGCAAAAGCACATCAGTATGTTGCTTCTCTCTAGGTTCTGCTTCAGTATCATGGATGAGTAGGAAGCAGAACTCAGTTGCTTTAAGCACAACCGAGGTTGAATACATTGCTGCTATTTTGGCCTCCTGTGAAGCTGTCTGATTGAGGAAGCTCTTTAGTGAGCTGTTTGGACATGTGTTGGTTACCACCGTAATCTTCTGTGACAACCAGATTGGGATTCATCTTTTTGAGAATCTCGTGTTTCATGATCACTCCAAGCATATTGATATCAAGTACCACTTTATCCGGGATATGGTACAACGGGGAGCAATAAGGCTCCATCATATTGGGACCGATGAGCAAGTCGTCGATATTCTTACAAAGCCCCTCGGGAAGGTCAAATTCTTAACCTTCTGTGAACGACTTGGAGTCGTGGAGAGACCCTCTTATGAGGGTCCTGTATGAGATGGATAGTGAGCTCTGGGAGCTCCGGGGGGCTTGGGGTACTTCTTGGAGCGATGAGCGACCATAAGGTGACTCACCCTCCCCTAGTGGTGCACTGTGTACAGGGTGAATGGTTCACCTTCCCCTGTGATACCCCATGGTGGCATATGCATAGGCTAAGTGGTTCACCCTCCCCTATGGCATATGAGCAGGATGAATGGTTCACCTTCTCCTGCTGGCACATCCTACCCATGCAGTCCGGGACTCATGGGAAGTACCTCTCATCTGGCCAATGAGTAGGGAAATGAGGATAGGGACCATAGTACTACCGATGGACGCATCGTGTACTACCGATGAGATCAATGGAAACTGACTACAGGTCAGTTAAGAGTGGTATGACACACTCTGTTGTTGGAGACTGACTTCAGGTTAGTGGAGAATGGTATGATACATTCTCGATCATTTCTTATTTCTTCATGGTTCAACAGAGCAGAGCAGTGCAGTGACAGGGATGGTACAAATTGTCAGACAATTTGGCAAGTGATGTTCTCCCTAGTTGAGAGGGAGTGTTAAATTTGGCAACTAGGGCCAAACATCACTTTGGACAGCTCTTATGAGGCAACTGATATTTTTCTTGGATTCCTCTTTCCGAGAGGTGTAGGATTGATCTAAAGATCATCCCATTCTGACATGTACAAATGAAGTTATGAATTTATTTTGATTATGGACAAATTGTCAAGGTGGCCAACCATCAAATTAGCCTTCTCCAGGCTTCAATGTTGCATACAAGGTGCCTCCTCCTCATTTTGGCATCTCATCTCATTCATCTTTCTCTCTCTCATCTTGATTGGGTACGATTTTTGGGCCTCTCTCTCTCTCCACATGTGTGAAAGGAAGATTGTCTTTTCTAGTTGTTTCATTGATCACATTTGACTGAAATTTTAGGAGGCCGAAATTTCAGGAGATCGAAATTTCAGGAGGCCGAAATTTCAGGAGGCTGACTTTGACCAGTGTTGACCTTGTTTGACTTCGGTTTTATGAGGGAGACTTCTGTTTGGGCAGGCCACTGTTCTGGACACAAAAACCGAGGCAGTTTGACCCTTGCGTTGACCAGTGTTGACTGCCCTAATTCAGGTTGCTGTGTTGACTTTTGTTGACCATATTTGACTAGTTATTTTTGGACTGTTTTGGGCTGCATTATCTTGTTGTTGGAGGCCGAGTTGACCAAGGTTGATCGAGCTATTTGGGAAGTCAATTTCAGCCTTGTTGACCAGCGTTGACTTTTTGGTTAGGGCTTTCTGTTTCTGCTGTTTTGACAGATCAATTTGGGCAAGTGAATATTGTAAATTGTGCGCTCTCTTGTGCTGAACTTTTGAAGAATTATAAGAAGAATTGATCAAGGGTTCCCCACATTGGGGTTTGTCCTTGGCTGGTGCCATATCTTGTGTCCTCTTGTGTTGGCTTGTCTTCTACTGTTATTGTTTATGTTCTATCTGCATTACTATCATGCTGATGTGACTGCTATATAGGATATGATATTGGGCTAAAATAAAATTGAAGTAAAATTGCGCTATGCATAGAACATACCATTGTTATCCTAAAATTAACAAGAAAGTAAATAGTACTTTATATTATTAAAGTTACTTTACGTTTTTAAAGTGACGTTATGTGAAAATAGGTACAAGGTACAACAACTTAATAAAGCGACTAGGGAGGTTCATTAATGAAGGGGGAGACATAAAAAGGGGGTCAAAGGGAGATTAGATCTCCACCCTTGATCAAGGAGCGCTGAGATCTAATTTCAGCCCTTAATGTTAGGGATAAGGTTCTCTCAACATAATGAGACTAAAAAGGGGAAAAAGGCAAAAGAGAACTATTATTTTCCATGTGCATTTGTTGGAGAAGTGAAGAGAGGAGGAAGAGAATAAGGAGGCTAAGACATCATTGCTTAGGGAGAGAAATTGAGTTACAACAAGGAGAAAAATCAATCACAGGCCTGAGTTTGAAGGCAGTGAATGTGTCATGTAGTCCAAGGTGAAGTAGTTCATACTCAACGCTAATTTTCAGGACGTTCAGTGTGAATTTCAAGGTGCTGAGGGAAGATTCTCAGTGAGTTTTTTGGGGGCTATTAAGTGTTGCCAGAGGTACACATTTCGAGTAGGAAATAGTAGAATGACAACACACATTTCGAGGAGTTATCAATGCATTTGTAGCAGAGAAGACTGACACAAAAATTGAGGGATTCCTCATCTGACAACGTTGAAATCAAGGTGTTTGCACGCTGAGAAGTGGCACCAAATTTTGGGTTAGTATGCTGAACAGTGGCATGGTTTTCTAGATCTGGAAGAGAAAATAGTGGCAAGTTTTTTCTATGCAGTGATTGCTGAATAGTGGCACACATTTCCAGAAAGAGGAACGAATTCCTAGAGGACTGACACAAACATCAAGGGAGAGACAAGTACTTGAAATGTATTTAGTGCTATGTAAAAATTGTCTGAGATAAGCAAATGAAATCCTCCTTATAACTGGTTTTATCCTTGTGGGTTTTTCCCGTTGAGAAATCTAGGGCATGGATAGTTAAATAATTTATCTACTTGATAATTGCTTGTGATATACTTTTACTTCTTAGCTTATGATCTTTTCTTCGTTGTGTTATTATTGTGTTCTTTTCAACAAGACAATTATCAATATGCACAATAAAAGACAAGTGACACAGTATGTAGGGTTGTCAGCGAGGGCCAAAACCTCTCACCTCTTGAGAGGAAAACCAGATCAAAATGCTTCTTCTAGATCTTCAATTGGCGAGTACCAAGACCATGACACAGACCCTTGACTCTAGTATCCTCCCAAGAACCTTGTCACTAACCTTGATGCTCTGCGTCTTCCTTCTCTCGACTTCCTTCTTGCTCTCGAACTGTTCTTCTCGGCTTCCTCTAGAGAATCTCGGTCTTTAGGCTTTCACTGATCTTCTCTAGAGAAACTTGGTCTCTATATCTCTATCTTGATCACCCAGAAGAATCCTTCTTTTGCTGCCCAAAAGAAACCTCTCCTTCGCTTGCCTAGAAGAAACCTTCTTCTTCGCTGCCCCAAAAGAAACTTCCTTCGTTGCCCCAGAAGAAACCTTTCCTTTGCACTGGCAAGAAGAATCTCTTTCTTTGCTGATCCAGAAGAATCTCTCTTTGCTATGCCCAGAAGAAACCTTCTTGTCCTTCCTTTGCACTTCTCTTTGCAGCCCCTTCTTCACACTCCTTCTTCACCCTTTCTTCACACTTCTACTTGACCGAAAGCTTGTCGAGTTTCTTGTCCTAAGTGAGGCTGAATGTGGCTTATATATACACCTCTACACATGTCCTTTAGGCTGACATGATCCCTAGAGGTTAGGCCTTCTTTTTCTAGCATGTTCTTTCATCATTGTTGGCCGACTTGAAGAGGATAAGTGACAAGGTCTTGGAGGATACTTTACATAGACAAATTTGACCTTTTTACAAAGTGTAACATGACTTCATTACATGACCATGAGTTTAGCATTTTATGACTTGATGACAAATAAATCCTAAAGTCTTTACTCAAAAACAAAATCTCTTGCTTATGAAACCCATGAAGCAAGTCAATATAATAATTTATTTGTCTTCTTTACATATTATTACATAAAGTCATAATTACATGCCATTATGAAGACTGAACCTAGTTACACTTTTCAACAATCCCTCTTAACTAGGGAGGTATTCATAATGGTACTTGGACTTTCTCAATATGAAGAATTTCTCATAAGAAGAATTCGGATTGGTAACTCATTTGTATAACATCATATCAACCAACATTGTTACATAGCAAGGCCTTGACTAACAACTCCTTATCTCCACAAGATCTGAGCTCAATGCTGGTGAGACCAATGATTTATAGACACCCTCATCATTGTCTCTCTCGGAACATACCCCACCCAGGTTCTCTCAGGGTATGTTCCATGAGGACTATTCTTATCTTGGACTCCCTAGCCCTCAAAGAATATCGGTCCTCCATGACTACTCTTCCATTGGATGCCCTATCTCATCCCTGAAGAGTATCAGATGCCAAATGATTACCCAATCCTCCATTCTGTCTTCCCAAGTGAAGACCAAAATGACATGTCTATCTCTCCCTCTCAAATAGGGAGGACATATTCCAATAAAGGAATGTACTCATTCCTACCAAAAGGAATGTACCTAATCTCCCTCTTGGCTTAGGAATTTCCAAGTTTCTTCCAAGTAAGAAACTTCTTTTTCAGGCTCCCTCTTAACTAGGGACCTACAACAACTCCTCATGTGGAACAACAAGCTGCCTGAAGAACTCCTCTCTTCTTCGATGTCATCAATTTCTTTTGTCATGGAGTCTTCATCTTTTGGGTCACCTTCATAGGGCATAGACCATCCATCACTTTCATCCATGAGTTAGTCATGTCCTCATCTCATCAGAAAGTGATCCATCAGATTTTTCATTTGGCCTTTGCTTTATGTCATTCTGCCTTCATGCCATATTTTCCGAAAGGATCTTACATCCTTCAATATGGTCCTCTTGGAAGTCATCCACAGATCTTCCCTTAGGCAGTCCTACATAACCCCATCCAGATATTAGTTCAAAATAAAGAAATGAACACTTAAATCAAAATTACCTTTGTGATGGTCTTTCATCATGACATCTTCTTGTAGGTATCAACATCTTGCATGTAGATTGACACATTTCCCAAAGATATCTTTTGTCAAGGGTCTCCATCTTTTTCTGACTCCTATCAAAGTCTTCATATCTTTTTGGGAGATATTCTAGTCAAATCTTCTTGGACTTAGGATGTTGAATGCTTGCTACCTTTGTTGCATATTTTATGATCTCTTCCTTTCTTTTCACACTTTATCCCCAGGAGCTTCTAATCAGAGTTCCTCAATTGTGGTCAGCTTCCTCATGATTCCTATGAGAACATATTATGTTGATTTCATCTAGTGTGATTTATCCCTTTCTGCAATCTTTTGTAGGAGGAGATCCCTTCTTCTCTTGATCATATTTCCCAAAATGGAAATAGTGATCCATATTCTCTGCAACCATATGACATGACTTTCTATGTAAGCATACATACCTCATCTTTCCTTTCGGTCATCTAAACTTCCTGTTGCAACTTTATTTGAACGAAAGAACTTTCTCCTTTAGACCTGCTTTCTTGCTATGTCATAATACCATCATCCCTTGAATCCCACGAGTTTGAATTCCCGATGAAACTCTTGTTTCCTTTCTCGATCGGTGAATCCTTCGATGAGGGTTCCATTAGAGAAACTTGAGAATCTTTCATATCCTCACCCAACATATGTTTCCTTATTGACTATTGTATGATGATCCCAGTTGATGATGACCTCTACTTCTTTCTATAAGTATCACTTGGGATTTCAGTGAGGTTTCCAAGAGCTCTTATTCTTTGTACTCAATAGAATTTCTTTCAGACATTATTTCTGCTACTCATGTCACGAGCTCTTACTTCTAATGCTTCTATCACGATGCTATTTTCTAATTTGATGCATCCTATCTTATATACATTGCTTCCTATCTATAATTTACAAGTGAAAAGTACCTTCTAATGAAGAAGATCATCTCAGTCATAGTAGAGATATTTTACTTCTTCATTCTTACACTTCTTTGACTCAGGCTCTTTCACTTCTTCAGTAATGTGGGCTTCTTCCCTATTCCTCTTGTCCTTACTACGTTTAGGACAATCTCTTCTATAGTGCCCAAGTTCTTGACATCCATAGCATCTTACCTTATCCATGTTCCTCCTTTTCTTTTGAGGACCGAACTTTCCAAATTTCCCTTTCTTTCTTGCCATAGCAGCATATGCTTGATTCTGCTCATTTGGTCCGACATCAACCTTTGCCTTCAGTCTGGTTTCTTCGATCTTACAGAGTGACCATAGATCTTGAAATGGAGTAGTCTCTTTCTTCCCATATAAACTTGAAGTGAAGTTACCCCATTCTTCCAGTAGTGCATTTAGTACCACTATGGTCATCTCTCTATCAGACATGACTTCTCCTAGTTCTTGTAGTTGATCTCGAATTTTTGATATCCTCATAAAGTATGAGGCTATTCCATCTTCCTTGGATATCTTCAGTTTGTAGAGTTCTTGCCTTAATGAGATTACTTCTCCTATAGTACTTACGGAAAACAACTCTACCAATTTGTCATATATAGCTTTTGTAGTCTCCAATTTTGATACATATGGGATTAGAGAGTCTTTTATAGATTCTATAAGAATCCTCTGGGCTCTCACTTCTCCCTTCATGAATCTAGCATGTGCTTGAGTATCTTCCTTTGGAGGCTGGGTTATTGATCCCTTTATGTGATCCATGACCTCATTCTCAATAAGATTTAGGTTTGTCCTTTTCTTCCATGCAAGGAAATTTACAGCCCCAACCAATTTATTGCTTTCCTTGCAAAAAGATATTTTGTTATTATTAGATATAGTCATAGACTTACTTGAGAGATTGATGCTTGCTTCCTCCTTAATCTTGATGTTGATAGAGGATTCTTGAGAGATTGATAAGAGAGAGCTTGATTCACGATCCTCCTTGAATGATTTAGTCTTCCTTCTTTCTTGAAGATGGTTTCAAGACTCTTGTTGGTGTAGATTTCTTTGATCTAGGGTTTTGAAGATCTTGTCCTTGGTAGCCCTTGAATCTGCTATGATCCTTCTTCGATGCTTGATTGGATGGCTTGGAGTTCTTCGACTTGCTTTGACCTTTCTATGAAGCTCGATTCTCATGTGTCAACTTGCTTTGAATGCCCCTTTTTGACTTCAACACCTAAGCTCTAATACCATGTTGAGAAATCTAGGGCATGGATAGTTAAAAGATTTCTTTGCTTGATAATTGCTTGTGATATACTTTTACTTCTTGGCGTACGTTGTGTTATTATTGTGTTCTTTTCATCAGTACAATTACCAATATGCACAATAAAAGACAAGTGACACAATATGTAGGCTTGTCAGCCAGGGCCAAAACCTCTCACCTCTTGAGAGGAAAACCCGATCAAAATTCTTCTTCTAGATCTTCAATTGACGAGTACCAAGACCATGACACAGACCCTTGACTCTAGTATCCTCCCAAGAACCTTGTCACTAACCTTGATGCTTTGCCTCTTCCTTCTCTCGACTTCCTTCTTGATCTTGAACTGCTCTTCTCGGCTCCTTCTAGAGAAACTTGGTCTCTATTCTTCACACTGCTCTTTCTCGGCTTCCTCTAGAGAATCTCGGTCTCTAGGCTTTCACTGATCTTCTCTAGAGAAACTCGGTCTCTAGATCTCTATCTCGGTCACCTAGAAGAATCCTTCTTTTGTTGCCCAAAATAAACCTCTCCTTCGCTTGCCTAGAAGAAACCTTCTTCTTCGCTACCCTATAAGAAACTTCCTTTGTTGCCCCAAAAGAAACCTTTCCTTCGCATTGCCTAGAAGAATCTCTTTCTTCGTTGATCCAGAAGAATCTCTCTTCGATATGCCGAGAAGAAACCTTCTTGTCCTTCCTTCGCACTTCTCTTTGTAGCCTCTTCTTCACACTCCTTCACCCTTTCTTCGCACTTCTGCTTGACTGAAAGCTTGTCGAGTTTCTTGTCCTAAGTGAGGTCGAGTGTGGCTTATATATACACCTCTACACATGTCCTTTAGGCCGACATGATCCCTAGAGGTTAGGCCGACTTCTTCCAGCATGTTCTTTCATCGTTGTAGGTCGACTTGAAGAGGATAAGTGACAAGGTCTTGGAGGATACTTTACATAGACAAATTTGACCTTTTTACAAAGTGTAACATGACTTTATTACATGACCATGACTAACATTTTATGACTTGATGACAAATAAATCCTAAAGACTCTCAATGGGAGTCTTGACTCAAAAACAAAATCTCTCGCTCATTAAACCCATGAAGCAAGTCAATATAATAATTTATTTTTCTTCTTTACATCTTATTACATAAGGTCATAATTACATGTCATTATGAAGACCGAACCTAGTTACACTTTTCAACATTTCCAGGGTCTGAGATTGACCAAAATTCTGTCTCAAATTTTGTGAGTGTGCTTGTGAAATGTTTCTTATCAGCGGAAAAGTGAAAGTAGTGGTAGCCTAGCAGTGTTTTAATTTTAATTTGTATTTCATGTTTAAATATGCAATGAACTATGGGGTTGGGCATTCAACTGATATGCAAAACAAACTAAAAGCAGAGGGGCTACATGCAACCCAAAATTTTCTACATGGTAGCAGAGCATTTGTGAACCTCAATTGATAAACAATGAACCTACAACAAGCATAAAAATGATATGCAAAACAAACTAAAAGCAGAGGGGCTACAAATATCGGAAAATTTTCTACATGGTATCAGAGCACTTGTGAACCTCAATTGATAAACAATGAACCTACAACAAGCATAAAACTGCCTATATAACAGAGATTTGTGATTGAGAGGGAGGAGTTTACTAGTTTTTAGTGATTGAGAGGGAGGAGTTTACAAGTTTTTAGTGATTGAGAAGTTGTGTTGGTTGTGGGGGTCAAATGGCTACTACTTGAGGGTGGAGGATAGGTTGAATGGGGCTAAAAATTTTGGTTCCTGGAAGGAGAGGATAACCTTGTTGCTTGAGGAGTTTGAGTTGTGGGATATTGTAGAGAGTGTAGTAGTTCCACCTACTGATCTTGTTCAGTTGTCAGAATTCAACAAGCGGAATGTCAAGGCTAAGAGGATCCTTCTAGATGCAGTGAAAGACCACCTTATACCTCATGTATCAGGGAAGAAGTTTGCCTATGAGATGTGGGAGTCCCTGATTACACTTTACCATAGCACCAATGGGAACAGGAAGATGGTGTTGCGTGAGAAACTAAGAAACACCAAGATGACCAAGATTGACACAATGACCTCATACCTTACCAAGATCACACAAGTGAGAGATGAGTTGGCTGCAGTGGGAGAGGTTATCCCTGAGGACCAGTTGGTCAAGACGACAAGGTTTTACCAAGCAGTGGGATGGATTCATAGATGGCATTGTTGCAAGAGATCATTTTTCTGGTTGGAGTAGGATGTGGGATGATTTTGTCTAGGAGGAGACCAGGAGGAGTTCCATATAATTTATAGTGTTGACCTTGCCAATTAAACTCCATGAACTGTTCTTCAAGGTTTGTAGTATAGCTTCCTAACTTCGTTAACCATTCTGCACCTAACACTATATCCATTTCTTTGAGTGGTAGGGCATAGAATTTTGTCTGTAGTTCTAGTTCTTGTATTTGGATTGAAACCTTATGACATTCTCCTATTTCCTTGAACTTTTGCCCAGTAGCGACAGTCATGGTTAGGCCCTTGATTGGGCACACACAAAGATTAAGTTGTTTAGCAAGATCAATGTTTATACAATTATGAGTATTGCCAAAATCTACAAGTATATTGACATTTTTGTCTCTTATGATCCCTTTAAACTTCAGGGTTTTAGGTTGTAATCTCCTTGTCATGTTTGTCGGTGGCGTGTAAGCTTAGTGTTCTTTCTTCTTGGAGACTGGGTTCTTTGCTTTCAAAGGTGTGGTGGAATGTATTTTGTAGTCGCTTGTTGTTTTTGGTCTTTTGAAAAATTGCTTTCTTCATCCTGATTTTGTTGGACACATGAGATTGTAGCTAATGATGCTTTTTGTGATGTTTCCTTAGGGTCTGAATCTGCATTGTACGTTATAGTGATGTCTTCATCAGGATTTTGTACTTCTACTTGCCTTCCATCTACTATTTTATAGTAGCATAAGGACATGTCTTCACATTTATGTCCTGGTGTCTAGTCTTGCCCACACTTGCGACAATTGTTTTTCTTCTTTATCCTTTTCTCTGACTCATTACTTGAAGTGTCTGACTCCTCCACTTCATAAGTATATAATTTCTTATTGAGGCATCTATGTCTTGATGACCATTTGTCTCCACAATATCTACATTTGTTTATCTCTTTATATGAGTATTGTTTTTGGTTTTCATCTTCCTTGGTGAATGATGACATGTTGAACTTGTTCTTTTGTTCAATAAGCCTTGTTGCATGTCTAGCCTCTTCAATAGGAGGCAATCCACGCTGCCGCACAGTGCGCTCTCGTTAACACTTGTACAAACTGAATCCGGAAAGCAGAAAATCCGATGATATATTCTCGCCTGTGGAATAGCGAACGTTATTTTCGTGCCCGTGTTCTAACTTGGAGGATTCAATCCTTTCATGCCCGTCTTCTAACTTGGAGAATTCAATCCATGACGAGAAAGAAAATTCTTCATCATTTTGAATGCCAGAAGCAAGTGAACCCCTGTAAATATTGCCAGCCATATGTGAAACAACTAACCAATATCCTCTGTATTACCTTAATTGTGCGTGAGTTTCTCTGGCCGTCTCCCAAAACATGCCCCCGACATTTAAAGTCCGGCCGCGATTCACCAACTGTGGACGGTGTACTGCAGTTCGTTTTCATTTTTGTTTTTACTTCTTAGCTTTTTTACTATTTGACTTCGGATCTGTGACCTCGTTCGAAATGATTGTATTAGCACATCTGATTCAACCGTAGCATAAACACAAAAAAAATTAAACACGTCAGCCTTTTCATCTCATTTTAATATTTTAAATCATAAAAAATTATACTTCAAAATTTAAATTCTGGTTCTTTCCTTTAAAATAGTTTTAATTATTACATAACAATACCTTTTTAAAGTTTAAAAAACACTTACTTTCCTAACGTTTACAAAGATGAAAAAACAAACTCCTTAAAGTTTTGCAAATATTATTCGAGAAAGTTTTTGCAATTTCTATTTTAGTGTAGGAAAATTTTTACGAATATTGCCATTATTATTTATTAAAATATTATTTTATTAATATTTGTATAAAATTTTAAAATACAATTTTTTTGGCAAAATTTTGTGAAAAAAAAAAAAAAAATTATTGACAATTTTACCAATAATTGTTTTCCACCATAAACATCCATACAAAGCTCTATGTTTTATGTTTGCACAACCTTGATAGTTCATTACAATGACAATATAGCATTAATAAATTTTTTGAACCTTCTAAATAGGAAATTTAACATGTGCTATAAGAACAAGATAATCCTAGATGCATCTTTCCATGAACATAATGAAACAATGGGCTCTCTGGAGTTTAACTCTTGTTGCTATTTATGGAAAAAATAAATGATGCACTAATGCTAAGTAAAAAATCATTTTAGATAGAATAAAGGTAAGGAAGTGTGGATAGGATTTATAAAAGAACCATTAAATATCCTTTCTCATTTGCAATAAAATTTCATAAACTTTCACTATTATTTTTATCTAAAGAAAATTGTAAGTATCAATGATAAAAATATTGTAGAATTCATGGCATAGCTCGCATAAATTGTCTCCCATTAATTAGTCATGGAAAACTAAAGATAATTATGAATTGACTCAAATGATGAAAGCTAAATTTTCCACATCTTCCATACCTTCGGTGTATCTTTGCACCTTTAGGGGCAACTGCTAGTTAATAGCTGCACCTTAATGAATCTGTATTGCTAATATTTTCCATTCATGGGTATGATCACTTACAATCTCCTTCTGCTTGAGATGTATAAATTTATTGTATAGGTTGTCATTGTCCTCATCATGGAATCTCTTTAATAACGCTGTTGTAAACCCTTGCCAATGAAAAATACAAACATCACATTTTTTCTTCCACTAGAGGAACTAGTCATAAGCTGTTAAAGAGTGCAACTAGGGGCTATTTCCGCCTCTTGGAAACCCCCTCCTTGATGGCTCATTTACACCTATAGAACACCCTTGATGGCATCATTCTTCACTAGGAAAATTGGAATTTCGCACACCTACAAATGGCACTTTTGGTCAATTCAAGTCGGCCTCCCCTCCACAAGTTGGCTCACATTAGTGAATAGACACAACTCTTGATCCGTAAATTGTCTCATATAAATACACCTAAAGGTCTTCTCATTTTGGCATCTCAACTCAACATATCATCTTTTCTCTTCTGATTGGTTTGTACAACATCTGAGGCTACTTCTTCTCCACTCGTGCAAAGGGTTTTTTTGGGCTGTTTTAACTTCTGCATTGATCTCTTTGTTCAACACCTTTGACCAGCATTGACCTAGGAGATTTTGGGACTGTTTGAATTTGTTTTGACTTGGAAATATTATGTTTAGGTAGGCTGCAGCTATTGGCACACAAATCGAGGATTTCTGTCAGGATGACCAGGGTTGACTCTATAGGTAGATCTGTTGACTTTGATTGTAGAAGCATTGACTGAAGTTTGACTGTTCTCTCTGTTTTGGGTTGACTTTGACCAGTACAAGAGGTCGAGTTCCTCTCTGCTCTGACCAAACTCTTTGGAGGCAGTTTGACAGTTGACTGGACTTTGACCAACGCTGACTTCACTAGTTTGGGCACTTTGACTGCTGTTGACATATATTAGAATTGTAGACTTTGACTGAGGTTGATTTGGATCAGATTAGGCTTCTTATTTTGACATTGGATTCTGGTTGGTCATCTTTCTTTGGATAGTCAAAGTCTTGACTTTGACTTTGTCATCATTGTACTAAATTGGATCTTCTCTCTTTGCTGAACATTTGATATTTATCAATAAGAAGGATTGGTTGGGTTTTCCCCCTTGTGGGGTTTTGCCCTGGCATTAGCCTAAATCTCTGTGTTCATTGTCTTGGGTTGTCTTCTTGTGCATATTGTTGATGATGTTCTATCTACAATTACTATCAATGATGATCTAAAGTAAATACTAAGTGATTGCTGCTAAAGTTTATTGTGATTACTATTGGAATCTGAAGTGGAATTGTTATTGGGCTAATAAGACATTGAAGTAATTGTTGTAAGCATAGAACATACCATAAAAATTAACATAAGCTTCACCTTCTAAGGTGTTGGAAGCAATCATTATCTTCTCTCTTTCACCAAAAATTGTCTTTGCAACGATTTATGTCAGCGTGTAACTTATCATTATTCACCATTTTGTTCCTGTTCTTCTTGGTAGAACCCACTTCTTCCTCCTAAATATCGTATTTACTATATATATTATTTAATTATAAGCTAATTATTTTTTTTGTGGAAAAATTGTAACTTTCTATTAATTATAAAAGTTACATAAGTAGATGCACATAGTGCATTCCCAAGATGCACTACTCAAAAAGCTGGTGCCCATAAAATCAGAGCCAAAAAATCTAAAAATTATAAGCTAATAATAATAATATAAAGAGGATGATTAACTATTATACTAATAACTGAACTATATATAGTTATATATTTAAATATATAATTGAATTATATAGTTATTAGTTCTATAATTATTAATAAATTATATAATTACAAACTATATAATAAATTTATATAATTATATATTGAACTATATATATATAAAATAAGTTTATATAGTTATATAGTTGCCGATGGCACTTTGTTCGTATGGTGGAGGACAAGATGATGGGCAGAAGACATAACGACTGGTGGGGGATAGGACGAAGGACAAAAGACATGATGGTCAGGGAAATAGCAGTGGAAATAAAAGCAACGGACCACTGTTGGAACACGATGTCAGGGAACATGGTGACAATTGGCAGAGGACGTGAGGTGAACAGATGAAACATGGGCAGACTGATGATTTGGAGTCCAATAGGAATCATGACTGAAGATGACAATGAGGGGATGATTCGTTGCACAAGCAACCTGGTTAATTTGGTCCGTTGGCGAAAGAAACACAGGGATGACGAAACGCAAGGGGCAGACAAAAAGTTATGGTGGATAATCAGCGCAAGGCACAAGATGACTAACAATGAACCAATGAGAAGTGGCATGCGAACTGGAGAGTGACTTGTGGTGGAGACAAGTGCACGGAGCAAGGAACAACGGACGGAAAGACGAGCAACATCAGGTTGTACGAACGGTGGAGTAATGAATAGACTGTGTCGCGGTTTGGCCAGAGGACCAAGAAGCTCTGATACCACTGTAGTAGAGAATGCACGTATACAGGATACTTATATGTAAGTGTATAAATGTTTGTAAAGATATATTTTATTATTGAATGAAACTAAATTGGTGATATGCAAGATACTTACATGTAAGTGTATAAATTTTTGTAAAGATATATTTTATTATTGAATGAAACAAAATTGGTGATTACATGCCTTTGTGACGGTTGTCTAATTAGGCATTGACTGGTCACAAAGGTGAATGGTCATGTCATTTGACTTGTTTCCCTTCATAACTAATAATTGTTTATTAATGCTTATTAATTAATTAATTTATTCATATCAAAGGTATGCCCAACAACCTATCTTTTTCATATAACGAATTGGCATATAAAATGTTAAAAAGATGAAATGACAAACCTAATGTCTAATGATGAAACAAGTCAGGATCTAAAGCTGAGTAGATTATGAGAATTCTAATGCAATTTGAGAAGGGTGTCATAAAGTACATACCCTTCCTGATGTTCATCTAGCACCAATGTAATTTCCCTGAGAAGTTAATTGCGTAAGAGACGAAGTAGCCTATCGATCTCCGTAGGCTATAGTCCTTGATAAAGGGGAAATCCAAAAATACCCAATGTTTGGGCAGTGGAGGGCAAGTTTTGGGGAAGCTGGGCAAATAAACCCAAAGTTGGGGTGTCAAGTGAACCTCACTCAATTAATTAAGGAGAAAGATCCCCCCAAAGAAATCTATAAATACAAGAGGGCTAGATTCATTTGGATCATCATTAATTGGATCATTTTATCTCTATTTTTTGAGCCTGAGGCTTTGAGGGTTTTAAGACCCCTTTTTCTCCTATCAATTTTGGTGGTGCTTCCACCCTAGTTGATAAACTTTTTTTCTCTTGTTTCCATTTTCTACTTGTTCTCTCACAATAACTTGAAGTCTATCTTTCTGAGTTTTTTGGCAATAAGGATTGGAGTATTACGTTGAACAGTAGGAATCCAAAGCATTTTGTCCAGAATAGCGAAGGATATCATACCTCAGACAACACGTCCATGTCAAATTTGAGCCGAGTTTCTATCCTAAGACCACTCATGCGTTGCATCCAAACAATTTGCTCACACTAGAGTATTCTTTGAGGCTCGTCAGTGACATCATTTGTGGATTAAACCCTTGACAACGACATCTCTGAGGTTAATTGAGGCAACGACCTCCTTGCAAGAATTTAACGTGAAATCAAGGTCACTTGGGTAGTGGATCTTTTCATGAACTCAACCGCCAAATCTGAAATTTATCTCTGGGAGACAAGGACACCCTTTGGGAGATCTAGTGACATAGTCGATGTTGAAAAGTGTAACTAGGTTTGGTGTTCATAATGACATGTAATTGTGGTTTTTGTAAATGATGAAAAGAAGAAAAATAAAATTATTATTGTAATTCTTGCTTCATGGGTTTCATGAGCAAGAGATTTTATTTTTAGATGGCTCCCATTGAGAGCCTTCAAGATTTGTCATTAAAAGTAAAAAGAGTCAATGTCATGTATGAAGAACCCTTCTTGGGCATATTACAAATGTATACGAGTCTATAAAATTGTCTAAAAGCCCTCCAAAGACAAGCACAAGTTTTCCTCTTCAAGTCGGCCTCAAGGAGTAGAAATCTCATGTCGGCTCAACTAAATGAAGACAACGATTCCTACACTCATGTCAGCCTATTTGTATGGGACAACAACTATATATGTGGATGGGATCTTCGCATTTCCACAGTGAAGAAGTTCGCATATCTCTCTGAGATTTTAGATGACAATCACAGAGGTAAGTTCTGATAGGAGTGCAAGGACTGTTTCGGTGAAGGAGCTCGTATAAGGTACTAAATTGCAGAAGATAAATTCGATGCTATCTCATAGTCAAGGGTGAAACTCTGTCTCAGTACAACTAGGAGAAATTTGGTGGGCCTACAGTGATCAAGGTTCAGGATTATCTTTTTTTTGATCAAGTGAGAGTAGGACCATCTATTAATCTGAAAAAAAAATTACATAATATACATAAGGTAGCATTAGTTGCAAAGGAGCAAAAGCCCACACAACCGCTTATCCAAGCAAGCAAAGAAACTAAGGGACATCAAAGAACCATCCACCCTAAAGGCATCAATCGGGAAACCGGTGAAATAGAGCCCTTCTATCCTTACTGCCGAGCCACCAAAAAACCTTTATCGACGGGGTCCACCACATCAAAGGCCCACAAAACAATGCCAATAACTCCCTCAAAACCTCCATAGAACTTGAAATCCCGAAGACCGTGTGATCAACCTTCAAAGATCCAACGGTCAAGAGGTGATCTCGGGATGCCAACAAGCATGCCCTTTATCCGTTCAAACGGACCCAAAAAGAACTATGTGCCATCTTTCTAAACTATTTCGGGTCCGAATGGGGAGATAACCATCGAGTAGCTTAACCGCCCGAAATTCATTGGATGCAAGAGATCCATAAAGGACAGTGCAACTAGCCCGAGCTATAACTGCCATAACGGACCCGAAACAAAAATAAGTCACCGCCTGAAAGAATTTTGGGTCCGGATGGAAACTTATCGGTCATGCAGTTTGTCACCTGAAATCCATAGGATGGCAGCGATCTCATAAACTTGCCCACTCAATAACTAAGTAAACAGGCCCAAAGAGTTAATAGGCCATAAACAATGTATTTCGGGACCATTCGTAGACTTATCCTGTATGTAGCTTCCCGCTCGAAAACCATAGGAATATAGAGTCCAGGGTGCAGTTTCCGCCCGAAAACCAAAGGCGACCTTTAGTCGGGTGTTTGTCATCCTGCCCGCACTTAACTAAATGCTCCTTCCTCGTATTGACCCAAATTCTTCTGTTTCCATCAGTCTTCACTCTGCTCATTTCTCATGCTCTGATAGTGCTCCCTGTCTAAGGTCACCTGTCTGTGACAGTCTTCCTGCAATCGTCCTTGGGGAGTCGCCATCCATTCATATCTTTTATTGCTTTTGGAACAGAGTACTCCTTCATTTGCCAAAATATCTGCTAACCTGTTGGCTGATCGGCGCACATGAACAAAACTAAGGGTTCTCATGGTTCGCAGGTGGGATTGAATACGTTGATAGACCTGTAGTAACCGCCAGTGTTTCGACACTTTTTCTGGAGCTGAGCCATTGCATATCTTCTTGACCGAATTAATTATCAATTTAGAATCAGCTTCAATTATAGTATTATGTAAATTTGACTCCATCAAGATTTCTAGGCATTGCTCAAGGGCCATTAGCTCTGCCATATTATTAGTGGCCTTCCCCAAATGACTATGAAATATGGCTTTTATGAAACCCTTGTCATCTCTTATTACTCCGCCATAACCAGCTATACCAGGGTTTCCTTTAGAGGCTCCATCTATATTGCATTTCATAAAACCATGAGGGGGAGGTTGCCAGAAGTCCTTATCTGCTGTTATATGACTTATAGTCTTGTTTATGCCCTGGGGGAAAAGCCCCTGTAGGCCCAAATGAAGAAGAATCTGCTCATCCTGGTCTTGAGGTTGGTTCTCAGGGGGTTTCTTTAGAAGGGTTCCTACAGTCTCTTTGAGCTGTCTTAAGATCTGAGCCATGATACTCTGAGATGAACCAGTTCTATTCTTGAAGATCCTGTTGTTGTGTTCTTTCCAGACATCCCAGATTAGAAAGCCTGGAACCATGGCCCAAGCTTTGTTGATTATATCATTTTCAGAGAAGTTTCTCCTCCAATTCCTCAAAGTACTTGTGATGCTGCAAATGTCCCTGTCCGTTTGTCTGAAGATTGAAGCCACCCAATTCCACAAGGTGGAGGTGAATGGGCAGAGGTTGAGTAGGTGTTCCATTGTTTCCTCTTGTGATTCACATAGCTGGCATCTAGATGGACCAACTATACCTCTTTTTCGAAGGTTTTCCCAAGTCAGAATTTTTTTATGTTGCACCAACCACATGAACAGTTTGATTTTCATCCAGTTTTGGTTCTGCCATAGGTCCTTCCATACCTTATCAGGGTTTGGAAAGTCAAGCCTTAGGGCTATTCTCTTGGCTTCTTTGAGGTTGAAGTTGCCTTCGTTGTTTTTTCCCCATCTCAGTTGGTCTGAAGATGTTGAAGTCAGAATCTTTCTCTATTCCAAGATAGCTGCAAGAGCTTCTGCCTGGGCCTTCAAAGGGGAGTCATCACTATATACCAGGTTCTTCCATGTTCTCCATTTTCCATCGTTTCTATCCTAATCCCAGAAGTCATTTACCCTGAGTAAACCTTTGTCATCAGTATCATTCTTGAGATTGGTAAATTCTTCTCTTAACAGGTTAGGTTCCTGTTGCCAATTGTCCTCCCAAAACCAAGCTAGGTTTCCATCTCTGATCTCCCAGAAACTGTGTTTCTGAACAATGGCTCTATTCTCCCAAGCTTTGTTCCAAATGTGGGAGCCTTTGATGAGCCCAAACATTCGAATGTGCTCCTTTTCTTGCCAATTATTTGCATATTTCTGTTTCCATACCTTGGCCCAAGGGGATATCGATTCCTTTAGCCATCTCCACCAAAGTTTTGCCCCCAAAACTTTGCTTAGGGTTTCAGGGTCATCAAGTCCCAAACCTCCATGTGTCTTGGGTTTACAGATTTTTTCCCAAGCTACCAAAGCCCATTTCTTTTTCTCTTCCCCTTTGCCCCAAAGAAAATCTCTTTGGATATTTCTGATGTGTTGCACAACTCCTTTAGGAGCTGGAAGGGCTGAAAACATGAAGATGGGGATAGTTTGTAGGACAACTTTTGTAAGCACTAGCCGTCCTGCTAAATTCAAAGACCTGTTTGTCCATTTCCAGATTTTGTCCTGTAGTTTATTAGTGACTGGCTCCCAAACTGCCTTGCTTAGGGGTTTATCTGTGAGAGGTATTCCCAAATATTTGGAGGGAAGCTGATCTCTTTGAAAACCTAGAATTCTGGTGAGGTTTCTCTAAATAGCAATGTCAGTATTAAAAAATAAAATCTTTGATTTGGTAAGGCTTACCTCTGTACCCGCAGCCATAGCAAAGTCGTTCAGGATTTGCTTGAAGGCAAGAGCTTCCTTGACCGTGGGGGTACCCTGCAGCATGGTATCATCCACAAATTGTTGATGAGTCAAGGCATCCCCATTCAGGGTGAGTTTAAGACCCTGGATTTTGCCTTCTGCTTTGGTAGATTTGATCGCATTGCCTAAACCTTCCATCATGAGAATAAAGAGGAAGGGTGAGAGCGGATCTCCTTGTTTGAGTCCTCTCAAAGGCTTAAAGGTTTTTGATGGTGAGCCATTAAGCAGGATTGAAAAACTAGAGGTAGTAACAAGGGCCATTACCCATCTTATCCAGTTATGGTCAAAGCCATATGCTATGAGAACTTCCTTGATGTATGCCCAACTTAGCTTATCATAAGCCTTCACTAGGTCAAGTTGTATGATCATACCTGCCTGCTTATTGCTCTTGAGAGAGTGTACCACCTCGTGAGCTTGAATGATATTATTTAGAATTTGCCTTCCTTCCACATATCCAGTTTGCTCCTCAGACACAAGAGTTGGGAGAAGGGGCTTAAGCCTGTTTGCAATTATTTTGGAAATGATTTTGTATACCACATTGCATAATGCTATGGGTCTAAATCTGTCTGGAGTCATGGCATTTTCCTGCTTTGGAATCAAAGATATGAAAGATGCATTGAGCGCCTTCAAAACAATTTTGTTTTTCCTCGAGTCCTCCACCACATCGAGGATATCTTGCTTGACTATTTCCCAACAGGCTTTGAAGAAGTCGACATTGAAACCATCCGGGCCTGGAGCTTTCCCATTTTGCATCTCTTTGATGACTTCGCTGACCTCTTCTTCAGTCACTGGCCTGTTAAGATTGTAATTGTCTTCTCTTGTCACAAGCTTAGGAATGTGCTTTGTGAAGTCCTTGATGAATTGTGATCTATCTATGAGAGGCTCCTCTGCTATGCTTTGGAAATGTTGTACCAGAGCAGATTCTATTTCTTTGTGGGTATTGAGCTGTTTTCCTTGAGTATCTTTGAGTTTTGAAATCCTGTTATGAGACCTATGATCCATGGTAGACTTGTGAAAAAACCTTGTATTTCTTTCTCCTTCTTTTATCCATTGTACCCTCGATTTCTGTCTCCAGAAGATCTCCTCTTGCTTGCATAAACCTTCCCAGTCCTGTTGAAGAGAGTCAGCTTGTATTTTACTTTCCTCAGTGAAGCCATCTGTGATGAGGCTCTGGTTAATTCCCTGTAGTTTCCGCTCAACTACTTTTTTGGCTTCGAAGATGTTGCCAAACTCATTCTTATTCCAATCTTTAAGCCTGAGTTTGATGTGTTTCAATCTCTGATGCAGAAGGAACATTTTAGTTCCCTGAACGTTCATATCTTCTGTCCACCATTTTTCAATATTGCTGATGAAGTCAGGATGTGTAAGCCAAATGTTTTCGAACCTGAAAGGTCTGTTTCTCGGAGTGCCTATAAAGGAAGCCTCAAGTTGAATAGGCCAATGATCCGAGCCTCCAAAAGGGAGGATTAAAGCTGACAAGTCAAGGCCCGTAAGGATGAGGTCCTCAGAGATAATGAACCTATCTAGTTTAGAGGCAACTTGAGCAGCCCCTCCCCTCTTATTATTCCAGGTGAAGGTACCATTTCTTGTCTTTGTATCTACTAGCTTCATGTTGTTTATGAAGCTCTGAAATGCTATGGAATCTCTGCCTAGTGATCTGGTCCCACCTTTTTTTCAGAGAGAGATCTGATCATATTAAAGTCCCCTCCCAGAATCCAGGGGATAACCGGATATCTTTCTCTTAGCTCCTCTAGTGAGGTAAGAAGCCTGAGTTTATCTTCAAGTTTTTGTGGACCATAGACATTTGTGATCAAATAAACTTTCTTATCACCCAAAGGTTGGATAACCACTGATAGGTAGTTCCTAGTTGCTTCAACATCTAGGATTCCAAGTTTCTAGGGGTTCCACAGTGTGAGAATTCCTCCTGCTATGTTGTCTGCTTTAACTTCTAGATATTCATACTTAATAAGCCATTTGCTGTGTATCTCTCTTATTTTATCTATTGAACATTTTGTTTCCTGGATAAACACCATATCTGGTTTTTCTTCTTTCATTCTATTGCTGAGATTTCTTTGTTTCCTTTTACTTCCTAGACCTCTAATATTCCATGTTGTAAGCTTCATTAAGAAAGATTTGTAAATGAGTAACTAGTTAGATCTTTCATCTTACCTGAGTTGATCATGAGTTTTCCACACTCTGTCAGCAGCTCATTCTGTCTTTTTCTTCCTCTTTTCCTACCTGGGTTCTTGGGAGCTTGTCCCAATGTTGCCTCCATCGTTTTTACCCCTTCGTTTTCCTGACTATCATGGTTCCTTTTTACCCCAGAACCCTTTGCTTGAGATCTCCAGAGGAAGAGCTGTTGTACTCTATTAAACTGCTCTTGAGGTAGCGAATCCACCCCTTTGGCAGTTCCTTGCTCCAAGAACTTTTCTAGATCTAGATTTTCCCTTTCAAGAATTTCTTGCAGCTCATGATCCTCCGTTCCCACTTTGCTTGGGGTCATCTCATGGTCCCTGTCAAGTTCCATAGTGCTTGGCAGATCTTCCTTTTGTTGGCTGTTTTCAGGTCTATCCTCCATGCTGTCATCCTTTTCCTTCTCTGCAGGACTGTCCTCCATTACCTGATTCGCTCCATTGTTCCCATCTTCTTCTTCTAATATCTTGAATCTATTATGACTTGGCTACTTCTCCTCGTTGATTTTCTTCTGGTTCTTTCTCCCTCCTTTCCCTCTACCTCCCACTTTGGTAAAGCCTTCCGTATCTTTGCCTGAGGTGGCTTTAATACTGTTCTCCATTTTGTTTGAAGGGCAGTCTCTGAAGAGGTGCCCGTGTTCATGGCATTTGCGACATCTGAAAGGGACATGCTCGTAGTCCACTGCCTGCACCCATTCTTCATCATAAACTTCTAGAATGATTTCATCCAGCAGAGCTCTAGAAAGGTCCATTTCTACGCATATTTGGGCAAAGGAGGTGTATTTTCCGCGCAGAGTGGCATCTGATACTTTTAAAAAATGCCCTAGTTTATTGCCTATGACTTTTAAGGATTCTGGCAGCCAATAATCTAAAGGTAGGGAGTAGAGTCTTATTCATATCGGCATTGATGTGAATGTCTCTCGCTCCGGGACAAAATTCATCACCCAAGGCCGCATATAGAGGCCTGCAGCAGCATAGAAGTATGGTTCTCCTTCGAACACTCTGTCTTTATCCTCTAAGCTTGAGAACACTACTGTGAAGAAACCCTTGGATCCAAGGTGCAGATTTATCTCTCCCTTAGGTTTCCAATGGTTCTTTATCCAAGCGTGCAAGGCCTTCTCCGTTGGCCATATTCCCATAAATTTGCATATTACTGCATAAGCCGCCATGTGATCCCTATGCGCCTGTAGCGCTGGATCACTTAACACCACTCGGGGTGTGATTGTTGACCTAGGTTTACATGGTCCTGTCAGATTCCTGTGGTCAGTTTTTGGCTGCCTCCTCCTATTCTCTTCTCTCTTCTGACTTCCTCCTGATTTTCTGCCTGGCCCTGAGCTCTACTGTTTTCCTGTTTTTCTCTGTCGATACTCTCAGTTTCTGCTTCTATTGGCTTCTTGAAGCGGTTCAAGACTGCATGACTGTAGGAGGGAGTGGAACTCCCCCTTCTCGCCCCTCCATGGTGCCTAACATTGGTCCCTTGCTTCAAACCCTAGTTTTGTGCGTTTCCCCCGCAGTTCGCCTCCTTGCAATCTTCCCAAGGATAGTCAACGTGTCACCAAGTGTTTTCGCTCAAGGTTTGGTATTATCACAAGAAGGGTCTCTCTCTGTTTCGGTGTAATTGCAGAGGTCACAATGCAGATTGGAGCAGAGAAGTTAGACAAGATTTCAGTGATACCACAATGACATCCCCTCACTATCTCGGTGCTATATCACAGTAATGATCTCGATGTAATCTCTATCTTACAACAAAGAGAATTTAGTGCTAACACAGGAAGAAGGTCACAAGTGTGTGACAAGGTCTCAGTACTATTACATGAAGAAGGTCTCGATGCGAAGAAGGTCGAAGTGGAAGAGGAGTCAAGAAGAAGGTTGACTGTCAAGAGAACTTGTGTCTTGGTCTTGGAGTGGCAAATAGGTCAAGGGTCTTGGTCTTGGTATTCGTCAATTGGAATCTCTATAAGAAGAATTTGTGCGGGTTTTCCTCTCAAAGAGTGAGAGGTTTTGGCCCTAGCTCATAGCCTACATTTTGTGTCTCTTGTCTATTTATGTTCATGCATTGGTAGCTGTTTGATGAAGAAGAACATTAATAACTTAAGTGAAGAAGATCCTAATCTAAAGTTATAAAAAGCACTCACAAGTAGTTACTAATTAAAGAGAAATCACCTAACTGTTGATGCCCTAGATTTCTTCAACAGTGGATTGAGCAGATCTAGGGCACGGGTAAGGAAATTAATCGAGAAACACAAAGAATTGCGCGAAGTTGGATGGATAATTCTTTAATTGTGGCAAAGACTTGGAAGTGGCACGCTGATCGATAATTTGAACATAATCATGCCGCATTATCTTGAGCCAAATCTGTGATATTCCTTGCGACAGTCAAAATAGAGGGGCAAAGACGTGTCATCATCCCAGTCGATATAATAGAAAGACCGGCGTGACGATACGATTTGGTGAAACCACCAACGCAAATGAGATCACAAGGGGTTTTCTGTTAGTTTTTGGATATTGTGGTAACTTCAGACATGTGTTCTAGTCTCTAAGGTGTCAGAGAGGCCAAGGAACATGAGATCTCCAATACCAGTAATTGGTTTTGCGAGATTTGGCTCTGAAACAACTTAATTACATTAATTGATCGAATAAGTATAATTTCCTAAGCCTAACTTAGGAAAAATGGTTAATTAAAGTGTATTAATTAAGGAAATCGACTTTTGCTCTAGAGACTTCTCAAAAGTAATTTAGCGGAGTCTAAGAATATTAGAGCCATCAATCATGATTAAATCTTGGCCGTTGGTGCTCCAGTGAGAGAATTATAAGAGCAAGTTAATGGGGCTTGGAGAGGACACATCGAATGAGTAAGGGATCAAGGCAGTGCGAATTTCCCAGCGCACAGTTTTCAGGCAGGGAAGAGTTCAAGCTAGTAGAGCATCAGTGAGAGGGTTCAACAGAAATTGGAGAGATTTCTAGGGGAGATTTTCCACAGATTTCCAAAGTTAGAGGGAAGGCCTTTTTCTTCTGTAGGAAAGTCGTACTAATGGGTGTGAGTTCTCCAATGCGCAAATATGAGTTGTAGATCGTAGTTCCAGTCGCTGAGAATCAATTGTGGAGGATACAGTGAGTTGCCTAGTGCGAGTGTAGGATCACCAAAAGAGTGCAGGATCAACAGAACCTCAGTTTCCAACTAGTGCATATTTCTCGCAACAACGTTTTTTGTGTGCATTCACTGGAGGAGGTCGAGTTTGATTTTGCAAGGGAAACAAAGGGTTTCTAGGTTGATCTACCAGTTGGAGTGGTGGAAAAAATTTTCCAGAGCTTTGCCAGTGTTTGACAAGCAGATCTATGTACTCTCTAATTTGTTGAAGATAATAAAATATAAACCCTCATCTACTGCACCATTTTTTCCTTCGAGGTTTTTTTCGGGGACGTTAGTCCAAAAACATTGCTGTCATTTTATGTGCGCTTCTATTTCTCATTTCTTGATTTATTTTCCGCAACATTTATTTTAATTGTGAAGATTGCAGTAGTGAGCTATTCATTATTTGTCGTTAATTAAATAACAAAAGACAAATAAACTGCATTAGTTAGAAGAATAGTTTCCAGTTTATTGCAATCATGGATTTTTCACATGGTATTAGAGCAAAGAAGATCAGCTCTAAAGCTTTTAAAGGTGAAAGGAAGTGAGATTGTGCAATTTCAGTGGGAGATCTGAAGCACAGGATCTAAATTTGCGCATACCACGACGAGGTTCGATTGGCAGAGGAGCAGAAAATCGATTTTTCAGATCTCGGTGGAAGAAAAATTCGATTTTGCTTCAGAATTGTGGTAGCAGGCAGTGGTATTGCTGGGAAGTATTTTCGGTGAGCAGATCAATCAGTTCGTAGAGTAGATCTAGGCGCAAATATTTGCAGCAAGGTTTGCAGTTGCAGTTTTGTGTAGGGACAGAAGAGGAAAGCACAAAGGAATAATTTCTAGCAATTTCTCAGAGGGTTTCCAGTTTTTTTGTTTTGTTTTTGTTTTTGTTTTTGTTTTGTTTTGTTTTGTTTTTTTGTTTTTTGTTTTGTTTTGTTTTTTTGTTTTTTGTTTTTTTTTTTTTTTTTAATTTAATTTAATTCTATTATTTTCTTCCAGCCAGGGATAATAGATCGAAATTCGAGCAACAGAAGGCTGTATAGAGTCTAGACTAGCCAGTCCAGTCAGTGCGAGTTCCAATAGTGCAGGAAATTGCAGGCAGTGTGAGTTCTGGGAAGGTCACTGAAGGCTAGTGTAGGAACAAATCTGCTAGTACATGATCAGATCTCGCATTCCAGGAAGAGTGCGAGTAACAGAGGAGGCCAAATCTAGTTGTCGGAAGGAGAAAGGGAGTTCCAATTTATTGACCTCCAACATATTTGAGTTTCGCAGAGATGGCCACAACAAGACTCAAGGTTGAAGACAAAACTTGACAGAGCCTCTAACTTTGGCATGTGGAAGGCTAGAATGCAATTCCTGTTGGATGAGCATGGTTTGAAGGAATTCATGACAAATGTCAGGGCAGAGCCAACAAATGCACAATAGTTGGCAACCTTCAAGAAATAAATGGCCAAAGCTAAGAGGATGGTGCTAGATAGGGTTCAGGATCACATTGTCCCACATATTATGGACAAGAATATGGAAAAGGACATGTGGGATGGCGTTGTAGAGCTGTATGAGAATCCCTTAGAGAATCGAAAGATGATTCTCAAGGAGAAGCTAAAGACTACCAAGATGCAAAAGGGAGAAAGCGTTACATCCTATCTCACTAGAATTCAGATGGTCAGAGATGAAATCGCGGTAGTGGGAGAGAAACCACAAGACAACGAGCTAGTATGAACAACTCTCCACGATTGCACCAAGGTGTGGCATACTTTTGTCCAAGTTATTTCTAGGCAAGATACGCCCCTTGGATGGGATTGTCTGTGGAGCAACTTCACTCAGGAAGAACTAAGGCTCAGTCTTGCAAAGGGTACTATCAGCAACAACAACAAGGGATCGAAAGAGGAGGGGGTTGAGGAGAATGTAACCCTTGCAAGTAAGGGAAAGGCAAATAAGGGTCCCAGTCAGGGATGAGGCTCAATGGGAGGAGAAAAGAAGAAGAAAGGCTTGTTGAAGGTCAAGTGCTTCGGCTGTGGTGAATTCGGTCACTACGTCTCCTAGTGTCCTCAAAGGAAGAAGGACAAGAAGCAGGAATAGGCAACAACTTTGGCAGAGATCGATGAGTTGACCACCAAATTGGAGGAGTTTGCATTAATAGCAGTAGTACCTCTAGGTGGAGGAGGTTGATACCTTAGCGTGTCAAGATGGGCATGTTCTAGTGCAAGTGCAACCTGGGTATTAGTCAGATCAATTCTAGTTGTTGCAACAGGACCATCATCCTTGCTACAGAGGCCCACAACATTATTGTAACAAACTTATTGTCAACAAAACTCATTGCAGTCAGTTCTTGAGAGATAGTGCAAAGCTAGTTGCAGTGGTACAGGTTGTGCGAATTGCTCAGTTGTAGGGTGCATAGGCAGTTCTAGCCAAAGTGATTTCCCACAGGGAGATCGAGACTCAAAGGGCATCTAGCTTCAGAGGGAGCAACCCTATGGAAGCTTAGAGCTTTAGGTTCTGAGGAGCTCAGACTCACTATTGTAGTAATTGTAGCAGCAGTGCAGGATCAACAACAGAGCAGTAGCAACAACAATGTGAGGTAGATCAGAGTATGTGCAGCAGTTGATGGACAATGTTTGCCAGTTGGTTTCTTCATGGTGATTTCCAATGGCAGGGAGTCACATCAACATGAGATGTGAAGAAAGGAGGTGTAATAGATGTCAGACATCAACATCGCGGTCAATCCAGTGATAGGTGTGGAAGAGACATGTTGGGAAGAGAACAACTTCCTCGCTAAAAGGGAGTGCTATCTTTTGGATATTGTGTTAGCTTCAGACAGGTGTTCTAGTCTTTTAGGTGTCAGAGAGGCTAAAGAATATGAGATCTCCAATACCCAGAAATGGTTTCGCTAGATTTGGCTCTGAAAACAACTTAATTAAATTAATTGATCAGATAATTAAAATTTCCTAGGTCTAACTTAGGAAAATTGGTTTATTAAAGTTTATTAATTAAGGAAATTGACTTTTGCTCTAGAGACTTCTCAAAAGTAATTTGATGGAGTCTAAGATGATCATGATTAGATCTTCGCTGTTGGTACTCCAGCTAGAGAATTATAAGAGCAAGTTGATGGGGCTTGGAGAAGACACATTGAATGAGTAAGGGATCAAGGCAGTGCAAATTTCCCAATGCGCAGTTTCAAGTGAGGGAAGAGTTCGAGCCAACAGAGCATCAATGAGAGGGTTCAACAAAAATTGGAGAGATTTCTAGGGGAGATTTTCCACATATTTCCAGAGTCAGAGGGAAGGCTGATTTCTTCTGTAGGAAGGCCGTACTAGTGGATCTGAGTTCTCCAATGCGCAAATTTGGGTAACAGATCGTATTTCCATTTGTCGGGAATCGATTCTGGAGGATAGAGCGAGTTGCCTAGTGTGAGTGCAGGATCAACAAAACCTATGTTTCCAGCTAGTGCGTATTTCCCACAACAACATTTTTTGCGCACATTTATCGGAGGAGGCCAAGTTTGATTTTGCAAGCGAAACAAAGGGTTTCACTTTTCAGGTCGATTTGCCAATTGGAGTGGTGGAAATAATTTTCCGGAGTTTTGTTAATGTTTGGCAAGCAGATCTATGTACTCTCTAATTTGCTGAAGATAATAAAATATAAACCCTCATCTCCTGTACAGATTTTCCCTTCGGGGTTTTTTCCAGGGACGTTAGTCCATAAACATTGGTGTCGTTTTATGTGTGTGCTTCTATTTCTCAGTTCTCGATTTATTTTCCGCAATGTTTACTTTAATTGTGAAGATTGCAGTAGTGAGCTATTCATTATTTGCCGTTAATTAAATAACAAAAGACATAAACTACATTAGTTAGAAGAATGGTTTCCAGTTTATTGCAATCATGGATTTTTCACATTTTTTGTAGATAACAATATCAAATTTTAAGGAGTAATGAAGTCACAATGGAAACTGGTTGAAGGTGCTGGAAATTTAGGAGCCATAGTCGGTATTTTCATTTATAAAAGAAAAAGGAATAATTTGAATTTAATTTGTGACTCCCACATGTGTCCAAGTCGGCCTGCCCAAGAGTCACATCTATTTGCATGGATGAACAACTATATATTGAGCTTATTTGCTCTCCTTCAAGGCAGATTCAAATCATCTCATGTATATTTGTTTTGGTACGCAATTATCTCTGTGGAACCTTGTGGATCTGTGGCATTATCTTTTGTGGTATGCAAGCTTCTCGGTGGCATTATCTTTTATGGTATGCGAGCTTCTTTGCGGCATTATCTTGTGTGATATGCGAGCTTCTTCGTGGCACTATTCTCTATGGTATGCGAGCTTCTTTGTGGTATTATCCTCTTCTGTATGTGAGCTTATTTTTGACACTATTCTTTGTGGTATATGAGCTTCCTTGTGGCACTATTCTTTGTGGTATGCAAGCTTCTTTGTGGCTTATCTTTGTTGTGAAGCGAAGTTATGTGGCTCCTTATCTCTGTGGCAAAGAGAAGTTCTATGGCTCCTTATCTCTGTGATTGAGGAAGAGGACGAAGTTCTATCCATATGATCTTATCAAAGATATGTTATTTTGACTGATGTACAATTGATGAATTGATCTCTTTCTCATAAGGAAAGATTGTTGGGTTTCCCCCCTTGTGGGGTTTCGCCCTGACCACTGGCCTAAATTCTTGGTGTCTCTTGTCTTATTGTCTACTGTGATCTATTGCTCTATTGTTAATGGTTGAAATTTATGTATAACTGCTTGATGATTGGAATGCTCTAAAGAAGTCAAATTATATCATTAGAAGTAGTTATCAATTGAAAAACTTGTACTAGTCTTGTTTGCACTAGAAAATCAACATGGTATCAGAGCTATGGTGGAAGAAAGAGCATTGAGATCACGTATATATCTAGTAGCCCTGATCTCTGAAAGCTTTAATTTGGGCTAAATCCGAGGAAGTCCTAGTTCAAAGATTTGTTGTAGAAGGCCAGATGTCTATATCACTGTTTGCAAAGATATTAAGGGTTGAGATCATTTATTGCATATTGTGGAAAGGGATCGAGCTCCTTGTGTGAAAAAGGGCTAAGTCACAAATGCAAAAGCATGATTCTGAGATAAGTCAGAGGTCTTTAGCATACAACTCATGTCTATGGAAGGGGTTTGAAGTTTGTGTATTAGTTCAAGATGTGAAGAGGAGGTTCGAGCCTTATTCTCTGAGGTATGACCAAAGTCCGAGCCCAGTCAAGATCTGTAATATGATTCGATTTCTCTCTGAGGTAATGGGGTGAGTTCCTTATGCTATGGTTCTGTGAAAGAAGCAAGCGAAAGTCTGGCTTATCTCTTCTTTATGGAATTATGATAAATCTGAATTACACTATGGCTTATCTCTTCTTTTTGGTGAGATCCGAGTTACCTCTAAACCAAGTCATGTCTGTGTTGTGTTACCTCTAAGCTGAGTTACCCTTGAGATCCAAACCTCAGGTGATTGAGGCTGAGGTCCCAAGTTGCAATAAGAAGAGTCCTACTGTAATACTCATAAATAGATTATGGAATGACTTGATGACAAAAGAAGGAACTAGATTCACAAATGATCTCCTCCTTGTGGATATCTCAGTAACTAATGTGGCATCCAAACTTTGTGTTTGCCCTCTATAGCATCCAAGTTGAGTGACCTCTGAAGCATCCAAATTTGTGTAATATCTGTAAGTGCTAGTTGTTCAAATGACTTGTGTCTATCTCATGATAATGATTTGAGCTCCTTAATGATGAGCCAAGTCTAAGGTTTGTCTAAAGTTCCGAGGTAAGTTCTGAAGTAGTAATACCCATGTTCGAGACCTTAGAGAAACTATGATGAAATAATGTGCAAGTCTCTAAGTGGAATCCGAGTTTGTCATCTTTGTGGAAGAGAGACAAGATTAAGTTTGGATGGAGACAAGTTCGAGTTTATATATACTTCTGTGGAAGGATCAATAGTCTGAATAGAAGTAAAGTTTGAAGCTTTATGACCGAATGAAAGCTTATCGTCTCTGTGTAGTAACCAAGTTCGAAGGTGATCAAGTTTGTGGATCAAAGATTAGGTCATAATCTTATCCTTGAAAGAAGCCACAAGGCCGTATGACTTCCAAATTACACCTTTGTGGTTGAAGCCTTGTCCTTATCCAAGGATGTATTATTCAAAGCATATTCTTTATGCAAAGTTCTAAGCACACCTCTCTGAGGCACTGTGCGAAGTCTTAGGATTATATTCTAAGGCATGATGTGAAGCTCTTTGGGGCTGAGATAGAGGATGAGTTTCGGTCCTCTTGAAGACTTGATTTCTGAGTTGACTTTGATGTTAGCTCTGTTTTATGCATAGAAAAAGGACGATATACATTATTCTTCAAAGGAAAGAAACCTCCAGTCCAAAGCTACCTCTATGAAGTATTATCTTGTAGAAAGATCCAAAAGTTGTTTTCATTGTCTCCTGAAGTGAAGTTCGAAAAAGGGAAAGTTCGAGACAAATTTTATGAAGACTAATCTAAGGTATAGACCAAGAACCCATGATCTAACTTGAGCTCCTAAGGTATGGTCACTAAGATACATTACAACACTTAAGTTCTCATTTTGTTTTGTTTTGTTTTGAAAGTTGCATTAACAACATGTATAAGATGAAGAAAGTCTTATTAAAGACTTGTGAAGGATTATGATGACACTCTGGAATCATAAGTTGTATTGGAATAAGTTTGCTACAGAAGTTGTATTGAAACAAAGTTTGTCTCAGAGGACTGAAGACTTTTGATTGCTCCACCTTGTTGCCAATCTCATGTTATTGCAAAAGAACAAATACTGCTGATCTTGAGAACAAGAGTGATGTGGAATGAAGAATTATTAAAATCTATGGTTTGGAACCCTAGTTAAACAAATTGTAAACCCTAACAAGACAAAAAGGGTTGGAGAAGAAAGTCTAGGGCTTATGAATTGATTACTTTCGCTTGAAACCCTAGCTCTTGGAAGAAATGACATCTTGATGATGAGGTTGATTTGCAAATTGGATGCAAGAAGGCCAAGATTAAGAGGGTTCTTGCTTGGTTGTATTTGTTCTTCCTTGGCCTCCTAGTGAGGATTGCAGGTACATGATGAAGGTTGTCAAGGCTGTGGGAATAGATGAAAAGATTGGAAGAACAAAGCTTGTGACAAGAAGATATTATTAGATGAGCCCTGGACTCAGAGGGAGTAGACAAATCAACCAGATTAAAGCTGTTTTGATCTATGCTGAAAATAAGTAAGTTGTGACTTCCAAGATGAAGATGGCTAGAAGTGCCAAGCGAAGGATTACCTCAGTAAGAGGGAGAAGAATATGAAGATAGACACCTCGTGCATGGTACTCTCAAGTTGATGGCTATTTGGTTCTACAAAGAGCGATGTTGATCCGTTGTTGAAGATGAGCCCGTTTTCTGATTAGGGCCCAGGATCTCCTTGTCCAGTGTAAGAGGGAATTGATTGAAGGATCTTGGTTTAATGCATGACTATTTGGGATTAGAAGTGTGATGAAATCTTTGTTGAGATCCTTCTGAAGTTTGGCATGGTGGACTGAGTCCATGGACACTCCCATGATGACAAATTTGAAGAAGCTGCAAGATTGTGATTTTGATTTGGTGGATCCCTCTATGTATCGCAAATTGATTGGCTCATTGAACTATCTGGTGAACACCAGACCTGATATCTGCTATGTTGTGAACATGTTGAGCCAAATTGTTGGTTGAGCCATGACATGTGCATTGGGTTGCAGCGAAACACGTATTGAGATATCTGCATGGCACCATTGATTATGGTTTGAGATATGTTTCTAATGGAAAATGGAAACTGCATGCTTTCATTGATGTTGATTGGGTTGGATGCATTGATGATAGAAAGAGCACTTCTAGTTTCTGTTTTAGTTTGGGCTCTGCTATGATTTCATGGTCAAGAAAGAAGCAAACTTCTGTTGCTCTTAGTACAATTGAAGCTGAGTATATAGTTGCTTGTTTAGGCTGTTGTGAAGTTGTGTGGCTTTATGAGTTGTTTGCTAGTTTGTTTGATCAAGTGCTAGAATTGACTGTGATATATTGTATCAATCAAAGCTATGTGAAGCCTTTTGAGAATCTGCTTTTTGATGACAAGTCGAAACACAATGAGATCAAGTGTCACTATACTTGGGATGCTGTCTGAAGAAGGGCTGTGAGGCTCGAATACATTTCTATTAATGAGCATGTTGCTGATGTTTTGACAAAGCCACTATCTCGGATGATGTTTTCTTGCTTCTATGAGAAGCTTGAAGTGGCCGAGAATTCTTCTTGGAAAAGGAGAGCATTGATTGTATAACATCATGAATCTTCCTTGGGTTGTAGTTGAGAGGCCATAGATTATGGTCGGGAAGATTGTCACTCCCTTAGGTCAATTGACTGAGAGGCCAGTGAGTCTGGTCGGGGAGCTTGGTTCTGAGGCATGAAGTGATCCCTTAGGTCATTGAGAGACCAATGAGTTTGGTCGAGGACACTGATTTTTTGATCTGTCTCTTAGGTAGTTAGTGAGAGACCAATGGATTGGTCTGGGAGATTGATCTTGAATCTTGATTTCCCTTCCTTGGGTTGTTCACTGAGAGGCCAATGAGTTTGGTTGGGAAGGATGAGTTCTCTCCCTTGGGTTGTGGATTGAGAGACTATATAGTTGGGGAGATTGATGTCAAGATAGGGATTCCTCCCTTGGGTCGTGGATCGAGAGACCTTTGTTTAAGGTTGGGGAGATGGACCCTGTGTATACTCTCTTGGGTCATTGAGCTTGACTGAGAAACCATTGCATATGGTTGGAGAGTTTGGCCTCATGAATGATATTGGTTGATCCCATTGGTCAGTTGGGCACTGACCTTGATGCCATTGGGTTTTGGCTTATGGGATGAGTTTGATGCTATGTATCTTTCCTTATGATGATATTTGTACATTTGATCTCTCCCTTGGTTTGTTACTGAGAGACCAATGGATTGGTCGAGGAGATTGATCTCTCTCTCTCTCGAGACTTGTACATCTGATCTCTCCCTTGGGTTGTTACTGAGAGACCATTGGATTAGTCGGGGAAAATGATCTTGAGAGAGAATGAAAAGTACTCCCTGGCTAAGAGGGAGTGTTGGAAATTTAGTAGCCATGGTTGGAATTTTCATTTCTAAAAGAAAAAGGAATAATTTGAATTTCATTTGACTCCCACAAGCGTCCAAGTTGGTCTCCTAGATCAAGTCGGTTTGCCCAGGAGTCACATTTATTCGCATAGATGGACAACTATATATTGAGCCTATTCACTCTCCTTCAACGCAAATTCAAATCATCTCATGTATCTCTGTTTTGGTGTGCAAATATCTCTGTGGAACCTTACAGATTTGTGGCATTATCTTCTGTGGTATGCGAGCTTCTTTACGACATTATCTTCTATGGTATGCGAGCATCTTTGTGGCATTATCTTCTGTGGTATGCGAGCTCCTCTGTGGCACTATTTTATGTGGTATGCGAGCTTCTCTGTGGCATTATCCTTTGTGGTATGCGAGCCTCTCTGTGGCACTATTCTCTGTGGTATGCAAGCTTTCCTGTGGCACTGTTCTTTGTTGCATGCGAGCTGCTGTTGGAAACAATGTTAATACTGAGAGGGGGTGTGTGTTGAGAAATCAATGCTAGTAGAATTAGGGTTTGATTTCTCTATCTTGATAATTACTTGTGAATTATGTTGACTTCCTTTATTTCTTTATTATATTATCTTTCATCAAGCAATTACCAAATTATGTGTGTATGAAGATCACAAGAACAAGAGACACAAGATGTAGGCACTTAGCTAGGGCAAAACCCCTATCTAGGGGAAAACCCAGTCAAACTTCTTCCTTCAGTAGTTTTCACAAGACAAGATGAGATAATCCAAGACTCTTCGACCTAGACACAGACTTCCTCCAATCACCAAGTCAGCCCTTCCTTCCAGTAACTTTGATCTAGAGCTTTGACTCTGCAACAGTAGAACTTTGACCTATCTATCAGCATAACTTTGAGCTATGCAGCAGCAGAAATTCGACCCCAACAACTGCAGAACTTCGACCTACCTAGCAACACATCTTCGACCCTAGCAACAACCCAGTAACTTCGTACGAATGAGAGAGAGAGATAGCCCAAAACTTTGACTTGTTCTTCTTCTGCAATTCTCCTTCTTCTCCTTGAACTTCGCACTTTTCTGCACTTCCTTCTTGTGTATCGAACTTGTTGAGTTGGTGAGCAAATGGATCGAACTGCACTTGTATATATAGCCTCTTCTGTGGGTTGAATTGTCCTCATGTAGGTCGACTTCATCAGGCAAGGGTTGACTTGCTGTGGAGCTAAGTCACCTGACACGGGGATTCGAGATTCGTGGTGTTGGATTCGGACACGCTGATCCCCCGGATTAGGACACGTTATTTATTATTTTATTAAATATATATATATATATATATATATATATATATATATATATATATATATATTTAAAAAATATACATATATATTAAAAATTAGATATTACCATATTTCTTACACAAATTTTAATTAATGATACAAATTTATTGATTTCAAACATAGATCTTCATCTATAGCTATTAGCATGCATAGTACATACAAAATTCAAATAAATGTCAGTGGTACTGGTCACATAAATGATAAATCTATTAAAAATTTAAATCATGATTCATAATTCATAACTGAAAGACAACTTACAACTACAAGATAGTAAGATAAACACACTGACAACTGTAGTTTTCTCATTAAGTCATCAAATCAAAATGTGTTACATAGGTAGTGTTGGTGCAATGCCAATGGCAAATAGAAATAGAAAATATAAAACAACTACAGGTATACAAGCCTCAGGGCATCAATCAGCATCACTGTCCCCATCATCATGGTCCCCACTGCTCTCCTCTACATCCTCCTCCTCCGATGTATCCATAGTCCCCTCTGCATCTGTTGGTATGGAGGTTGACCCCTCTAAGTCATCAAATCTAACAGGCTCTAGCACTGGATCATTGAGATCCATGTTGGCCAATGCCAACTCAACAGTGGTGTCCAAACCCATATCATCAGGAACAATGTTACTTGGGTGCGAAAGCAGGGAGCGGGAGCGAAAACGAGAGCGGGAGCGACATATTAAGAAGCTCTTGGTTTGGTGCTCTTGATTAAATACGAGTTCCATACCCTAATACATGACAAAATTCAATGGAAACATTACAATCCTCCAATCCTGAAAAACTGATAAGTCTGCTGGATTTTGAATGAAATCTAAAATTCTACTTTCTCCATATGAAATCCAATGAGGCCGGAACCACTCTCAAACATCCTGAGTCATTTGATGGTAATGTTAAAAATTTAAGTAAAAGGATGAAAATGAATATTAAGGAGAATGCCACTTTTACTTTAAGAATTTAACATTACCATGAATAACATATCAATACTAGGGCCTAGACTTGATCATGAAGCTGCCAAAATGCTTTACTCCTTGCTCCAACAGCACAAATCACTTGCCAACAGCACAAATCACTTGCCAAATGACAATTTTAATGAGCAAACACGCCCTTTTCATTCCCGCGCTGAGCTTAGCGAGTCCTGGAAACCGGACACGTGTCCTAAAATCGCGACACGCTTTTGAAAATCGCGACACGCCCTCGGACACGACGTGTCCGAAACAGACACGACGTGTCCTGTGATTTGGACACGAATCCGGACCGAATCGTGTCGGATTCGCCGGATTCGGGATTCGCAGGGGGTTTAGGACGAATCCAGTGACTTAGGTGTGGAGGTGACAAATTACATATTTGACTCAATAATAATTCTTTTTACATGATTCAAAAGCCCGAGAAGGGTCTCATTAAATGGACAATGACTCTAATGACTCAATATAAAACCTAGAAGTCCTCAATGGGGACTTTGACCTATAAAATGATGACCCAAGCATAAAACCCATGCTTTAATAAGTCATTGTAATAATAATATTTTTTTTTTCATTCTATTGGTAAATACTAAATACATTTCATAATGACTCAAATACAAATATGAAGAGACCGAGCCTAGTTACATTCTTCAACACTCCCTCTTAACTAGGGAGGTATTCATTATTTACACATGTATATACAAGTACAAGGAAGATCTCAAAAACAAGAACTACAAAGAGTTTAGGCACACACGGTGCCACAGACAAGATTCCAAACCAGGGCAATCCATCTGGGTGGGACTAAGATGGACTCAAGCTTTCAGAGTCTCTAGGTACCATCAGGCTTGCTAACTATCAACCCAGGGAACTAGGTGCATAATGCAAGGTCAGAGCTCTATGATCAATGTCACCCTCCCTACTTCGAGAACTAGACATAAAATGATAGGCCTGTTAGATGTCCTCCCAGGCATTTTGTATTACACAAGATGCCTCATCAAATCTCTTCTAAACATTTGTCATCGACGAGATTAGTAATATCAACCAAACCAAGCATGCTTCTAAGATATTCAAACTTATTAGGAAGAGACTTCGTTAACACATCAACTCCTTGTTCGTCGGTCGAGACATACTGTAGCTTCACGATCCCATCCTGTACCAAGCTTCTATTGTAGTGGTACTTATTGTTGATATGCTTTGTCCTTGCATGGAATACAGGATCTTCAGTGATATTAATGCTGCTTTAATTATCACAATTTATCACAGAATGACGTAGAGGCTTCCCAAACAAATCTAATAGAAGTTTCCTCAACCATACAACCTCCTTTCCTACTTCACATGCAGCCACATACTCAGCTTCAACACTACTCAAAGCAACAATATCTTGCTTTCTACTCATCCATGAGATCATAGCAGATCCCAAACTAAAACATCCACCTGTAGTGCTTCTTCCATTAGTCTCAATGCCACCCCAATCAGAATCTGTAAAACCTGTCAATATGACTTCCTTGCTATCGTACTTTAGTCAGTGATGTATAATGCCATGTAGATATCTTTAATATATGCTTGGAAGCTATACAATGATCATGACGAGGCTCCAACTAAAATTGACTAAGAATGTTCACAACAAAACATATATCCGGTCTAGTATTTACCAGATACATCAGAGAACCCACCAACTTACGATAAGTGGTAGGATCTACAAGACTTGAGTCAGAGCTTCTAAACTTCTTGAGATTGGTGATCATGGGAGTAGTCATGGACTTGAAATCCATCATACCGAATTTTTGCAATAACTTGATTATATACTTTCCTTTCCCCAGATATATCTCCCCAGGTTTTTGCCATACTTCCAGACCTAGGTAATAATGCATTAGTTCCAGATCCTTCATCTCAAACTCTACTGCTGACACCTTCTTGCATTCTTGTATCCTTCATTCTACACCTGTAATAAATAGATCATCCACATATAGTAGAATAATGACTGGTTCATTATTCACAACTTTGATATAGAGATTTGGATCAACAATACTTTTGACGAACCCGATTCTTAGAAGGTATGCATCCATTCTTGCATACCATGCCCTAGGAGCTTGCTTGAAACCATATAGGGCCTTCTTGAGTCTACAAACATGAGTGTCTTCGCTATTTACTTCAAAGCCTTTAGGTTGTTCAATGTATACTTCTTCATCAAAGGTTCCATTCAGAAATGTTGTTTTTACATCCATTTGATGGATATTCCATTCCACTGTTGCAACCAACGAAACCAAAGATCTTATAGTAGTATATCTTGCGGCAGGTGCAAAGGTTTCTTCATAGTCTATGCCGTCCTTTTGAGAGAAACCCCTCCCAACAAATCTATCTTTGTACTTGTCTATGCTTCCATCAACAATGTGCTTGATCTTGTAGATCCATTTAGACGTGAGAATCGATTTGTCACTTGGTCTAGGAACGATTTCCCAAACTCCATTCTTCATGATGGACTGATATTTTTCCTTCATTGCTTTCTTCCATACTTCTTGATGAGCAGCGTCTTGAATTGTAGTTGGTTCAACTTCTATTAATTTGGTCGTGTATGCAGCGTATCCAGAATAACTTTTTGGTCTTTTGCTTTATCTAAAAGTTCCTTTCACAGCCCCATGTCCTTTGACATCTTCAAGAGTAGCTTTTAACCAATTTGGCATTTTCCTTGTGTGGGGTCTGATCACAGGTTGAATAGGCTCACTTGGTCCTTCTTCTTCTTCTTCTTCTTCTTCTTGATTTGTAGTAGGATTGTCATGGTGTTCTTCTTCTTCGAACAGTGGTATGTCTTCGTCATCGAAATCAATAGGAATATCTTTGGATCTTTTGTAGGCACGATTTTCATCAAATATAATATCCATGCTTACTTCAATATGTCTTCCTTCCTTGATGTAGATTCTATATGCCTTTGAAGAAAGACTGTAGCCAACGAAGATCCCTTTAATGCTTGTAGAATCTAGCTTCTTTCGTTTGTCCTTTGGAATGTGGATATAGGCGGGACATCCAAAGATTCGAAGATGGTCCACACATGGATTCCTTCTTGTGAATGCTTCTTCGGGTGTCATATTATCGAGGATTCTATGAGGACTTATATTTTGTATATATACCGCGATCATTATTGCTTCTCCCCATAGAAATTTCGGTATATCTTGATAGAAAATCATTGTTCATATGCATTCTTCAAGTGTTCTATTTTTCCTTTCTGGAACTCCATTATGCTCGAGATTGTAGGGAACAATAAGCTCCCTCTTAATTCCTTCTTCTTTGCAATATGCAATTAGTTCTTTTGAAGTGTATTCCCCACCATTATTGGATCTTAAAGTATCTACTTCAGATCTAAATTCCTTGAACTTTTCAAATACTTTGTCCTTTGATTTGAGTAGATAGAACCATGTCTTTCTAGAGTGATCACCAAGGAAGTTTACTTAATAAAGATGACTTCCAAGTGATTTGTCAGACATAGGCCCACACACATCTGAATGAATGAGGTCCAATATTTCTTTAGACCTTGTTTCACTGCTTGTAAAGGGCTTCCTTGTATTCTTTCCTAAAGCACATCCCTTGCATATTCCTTCACGATCTTCTTTGATATTGGGGATGCCATTTACCAATTGATTGAGAGAGAGAATAACCTTATAATGTAAATATCCATATCTTCTATGCCATAGCTTTATGAGATTGATTTCCATGTGAACTAGAGCTTGAGGAGATGGTGTTATGACTCTATATAGACTTCCTTCACGTACTCCAATAACCCTAGCTTTATTGATGCTTGAATCTTTACCCCAAACCAGAACTTTTCCATCTATAAAATCAATTCTATCTCCTTTATCTTCTAAGCAAGAAATTGAAAGTAAGTTCTTTTTCAAACCTGGAACATAGAGTATATTGTTGAGATGCAACTTTGCTCCATTTTCTAGCTTCAATGAAGTTGATCCCAGGCCCTTAACTGCATAGCTATTGTTGTCTCCCAACTCCAATGCATGAGAAGATGATTCCTTTGATAGAGTGTGAAGTTGTTTACTTTCCCCTGTCATGTGCCTTGATGTTCCACTATCAATAATCCATGCATTGTCATCATTGAGTGAACCTGTGAGTGCAACCAAGAACCCTTTGCTTTTGACCTTATTGAATAAGTTGTAGATGATTCTTTTGATCCAACTTCTTGCAATATTGAATCCCATTTTCAAGTATCTTATCATAGAGGGAGTAACTTTTCTTTTCAAGCCAACAGAGTGATCTCCAATCTTCCTTGACCTTAGCTCTGATACCACGTTGAGAAATCAATGCTCGTAGAATTAGGGTTTGATTTCTTTATCTTGATAATTACTTGTGAATTATGTTGACTTCTTTTACTTCTTTATTATATTATCTTTCATCAAGCAATTACCAAATTATTGTGTATGAAGATTACAAGAACAAGAGTCACAAGATTTAGGCACTTAGCCAAGGCAAAACCCCTATTTAGGGGAAAACCCAGTCAAACTTTTTCCTTTTGTAGTTTTCACAAAACAAGACGAGATAATCCAAGACTTTTCAACCTAGACACAAACTTCCTCCAATCACCAAGTCAGCCCCTCCTTCTAGTAACTTCGATCTAGATCTTCGACTCTGCAGCAGTAGAACTTCAACCTATGTAGCAGCCGAACTTCGACCTACCCAGCAACAGATCTTTGGCCCCAACAACAACCCAGTAACTTTGTGCGAATGATAGAGAGAGATAGCCCAAAACTCCGACTTGTTCTTCTTCTGCAATTCTCCTTCTCCTTGAACTTCACACTTTTCTGCACTTCCTTCTTGTGTATCGAACTTGTTGAGTTGGTGAGCAAATGGATTGAACTGCACTTGTATATATAGCCTTTTCTGTGGGTTGAATTGTCCTCATGTAGGCCGACTTCATCAGGCAAGGGCTGACTTGGTGTGGAGGTGACAAATTACATATTTGACTCAATAATAATTCTTTTTACATGATTCAAAAGCCCAAGAAGGGTCTCATTAAATGGACAATGACTCTAATGACTCAATATAAAACATAGAAGTCCTCAATGGGACTTTGACCTATAAAATGATGACCCAAGCATGAAACCCATGCTTTAATAAGTCATTGTAATAATAATAAAATTTTCTTTTTTCATTCTTTGATAAATACATTTCATAATGACTCAAATACAAATATGAAGACTGAACCTAGTTACATTCTTCAACAAGGTGAATCAATATTAAGGCTAATTTAAACTTTTATGCCAATTTATCTCTTCACATTCAAACTTGGCATCCAATATGTGAGAAACCATTAACCAATCATAACAACAACCATATGGATGAACATAAGCACACACATCATGAGCAACAAACACATGTGATGCAGAGGTTTAACGTGGAAACCCTTCCAGGAGAAAAAAAGCTTTTTTGTTATTATGATGTAAATAAGAGCACCTACTCTATTACATAAAATTTTGTTTGTGAGTCACCACTCACGTGAAGCACCAACTCCCTTTGATTGTTTGCTAGTACCCATTAGTAGGGAGCACCAACTCCCTTCTTCTGCAGATACCCAATCAACGTACCAGAAGCACCGACTGAAGCACCAAATTCACGGATTTGTTGCAAGCACCAACTTGCAGCTCCTTGGATTTATGCAAGCACCAACTTGCAGGGGGCACCAACCGCCAAGCCTTTTTCATATCCCCACTAGATGGAAGCACCAACTCCTTGGTTTGCAAGCTCCAACCCACTCTCAGTAAGGAATTAATGTTCTCTATATATGGCAGCCACTCTGCTTGATTTCAACTTTGTGTTCATCAACTTGGCCCACTCAATTGGCACTTACTATGCCTGAAATTATACTCCGTTCTCCTTTGCAGCCTACACTTTGCTCAACCCACGCAACACTTTGTTTTCTGCTCACTCTGCAGCAACACACATTTTCATAGCTCTCGACCCTTTGCTCTCAGCAACATACACTCAACTCTCAGCCCCTTCTGTTCCACAAGTTCTCTTGGCCTCTCACAACAGCATAGACACACTCTTGGCCTCTCTCTCTGCGGCACATGCATACTTGGCCTTCTCTCTTTGCAGCACAAGCACACTCGACCTTCTCTTAGCAATGCTCACCTCAGAGCTCTCCACTCAGCTCCCTCGCAACAATGCTGCTTCCCCCCATTTGCTCAATCACAATCTTGGGTTTTGTTCTTCTGCTGCACAATGGTCAATGCTGCCTCTGCAGTCAAACACATTGCGCGAGTGTACTGCATCTTGGTTACCCATGCTGCATAGGATAGGTTCGCCTGTTTGATTTCACAACTGCAACTAGGCTCTCCATACTGCCGTTCCATCAAATTGCTTGACATTGCTAACATATTAAATGCTAAGGATGGGTTATTTGAGTGTTTCTTCATATTGAGAATAAAATCTCAGTCAAATTTGCATACATCAAGGCTCTCCATGTTTATTAATTTGATTGCAGTGCTTAGAATGTACTCCAACATGGCTTTGTCCTTTTGTGATCAAATTTTGCCCCTGAGGCTCTGTTCTTCATTCAATTCCTTGTAGCGTGCAAGCAAGCTCAGGGATGGATTGTTTTAGTTTGAGACAGGCTCCATTAAGTTATTAACTCATCTTGTGCAACCGTGGTCCTTGCTAACTTAAGCTTGTAACCAAATGCCAACCCGTTCATTGTTCAATGCTTGCTTGATCCAAACGTGGCAAATAACCAATTTGGCGTAACAACCAACTATGGAGGAATCCTAGCACAAAGCTGCTGACTCATCATACCATGCATGTGTTGCTACTGCACTTTATTATTGGTCCAAAGGTATTTTAATAAACACTGCTGCCGGATCCGTTGAAATGTCTTTAACCATATGCCGCTACAGTGTTGGAGCCTAGATACCCGCATGCCCGTAAGTTCGTATAAAATCTTAATTTTGAACTCTTTCGGGTATGGGCATGCCTTAGCACCTTTCCCCTTTTTCTTTGCCATAGAACCGGGTGCTGTGACCTCAAGTTAGGCCTCTAGGCGCTAAGCTTCTTTGTTGGCTTGCAGGGGCTTAATTTCCTTGATAACTCTCTGTGCCCCTACTTCTTTTAATTGCATGTACCTTTGTGATGGCGCTTAAACACATAACTCTCTATCCTAGCATAAAACACGAGCCCAGAACCCCACATTCCTGTAATTTCTTATGAAATGGAATTTATTATACCCTACGGGCTTGCGGGCTTTAGGCTTGGCCCACCTGTGTGCACCAATGGCAATGCTCGCTCCTCTTCCTTTGCGCTTTGTTATTGGTGGTTCCGGGGTTGGCCGACTTTCTACTTGTTAGCGTCTGAAGACCTCCGCTTGTCGGCCTCTGAAGACTTCCACCTGTCAGTCCCACTGGAAATGCCCGACTCTCAATTACAATTGCTTTTGGGCTCAACCTTCCGGGCAATCTTTGTTACGGGTTCCGTCGATTGACAATCCATCAATTGTCGTTCCATGATAGCCCGACTCCATGCTATCCTGCATTGCTTGTTAATAAACCTTTGGGTTTCTGGGCTTCTGGGCATCCTACCTTCCAAGCATTGTTCCCGCTGGCTGTCAACTAGCTTCCATGCTTCTGGGCTTTGTTCTCGCTACCCTGGCTCAAGACGATCACATAACATTTATAAATAAAGTCCTAGGCTTTTGGGCGGGCACTACAACTCTGACTTTGGTTGTCAATAACTTTCAATCCAGGAGGCCATTTCTGGACTTTACTTCCACATACCATTGGAAAACTCTTTCCAAACACTATCCGTTTGTGCCATTTCCAAGAGCATTTGAGCAAATCTCCTGATGCAGAAATGACTCCAAAGCCTGGGTCTCCCAACCATCATAGTCATCATATTATGGCTTCTCCAATAAGCCTGCTACTATGATGATTCTCTACAAGAGACTGCAACAACCATGGGACTTCCCCCTTGAGCTTGACACATCAAACACATTAATGCTAAGTGGGTTGACATTAATGCCAACACACTAGCCATCAGACAATGCGAACTGTCCAACACATCTCCCCCATGGCTGTTGACATCAATGCCAACACACTTGCTGCCACTAGCCATCGAGGCAATGCCAACTGTTCAACAACTTCCTTGTGGCACTATTCTTTGTGGTATGCGAGCTTCTTTGTGGCTCATCTTTGTTGTAAAGTGAAGTTCTGTGGCTCCTTATCTCTGTGACTGAGGAAGAGGACAAAGTTCTGTCCATATGATCTTACCAAAGATATGTTATTTTGACTGATGTACCATTGATGACTTGATCTCTCTCTCATAAGGAAAGATTCCTAGGGTTTTCCCCCTTTTGGGGTTTTACCTTGGTCACTGGCCTAAATTCTTGGTGTCTCGTCTTATTGTCTAATGTGATCTCTATTACTGCTTTATTGTTGATGGTTTAAATTTTTCATGTAGAACTACTTGATGATTGAAATGCTCTAACGAAGTCAAATTGTATCATTAGAAGTAGTTATCAATTTGAAAAATTTGTACTAGTCTTGCTTGCACTAGAAAATCAACAGGAGGACAGTCACTGGTATCAGAAGCGGAAAATTCTGTAACAACGGAGTAGTATGGGAAGCTACCGCACTAATTCGGGTAGCGAATGACCAAGAGACTGATCAGGGCAGCAAACGACCAGAAGACCGGGTCTGCATTATCAATAGGGCATCTCTAGTATGGCTGAGTCATTAACTGTGCTGTAAGTTAATTGAAATTTGTAGGGGATCAGTTGCTGATTGGAGTTTGTGTTGAATTATAGTGCGAGGATTAAATTGTGAATTACAACGATATTGTCGGGTTAGGGTTAATAACCCTACCAAGTGTACTGGTGGATTTTTTGTAGAACTAGTGTTATGTGGGCAGCCAACCCTAACTCACTGTGTTGCTATAAATCCTGTTGTTGTGATATTCACTGCTGTTTTATTCAATGATACCTATTATTAAAGGGATTAATGAGTATGTACTAGTGTTGCACAATCTTTTCTCAGTTATTGAAGAAACCCTGGTTAGAAATAGAAACCTAAGGAGTTTTTTTCCCTAAATCACTACAGTGGTATTAGGGTAGAAATCTTGCTAGCCTGGATGGTGTTTGAAGATGGAACAATTGGAAGAAATTTTTGGCAAGGAATTTGCAAAGTCTTGGTGGAAGTTAGAAGAGGATCAAGTGGAAACTATTAAGAGATTGCAAGAAGGGAACAGAGTGGCCCTTACAGAGTTAGAAGAATTTAACAAAAAGGCTACAACATCTAAGGAGATTGAAGGGGATTCTTTCCTTTAACCTGATGATAAGAACACACAACAGAAATCAGGTATATGGAAATGGGGTGAACTTTGGGTTAACTGTAAGAAAAACCAATCAAGCGACGCCGATGATAAGCCCAAGCCCACAAAACAACGTACAAGAGAATCTAAAGCAGAGGCAAAAGCATGGACATGGCTGTATCCCCCTAAAAAGAAGGAAATGAATATAACTGAGATATTTATTGGTTGATTCCTTGAAATCTATGAGTATTAAGACTGTAGATTCATAGAAGTCATTAGATGGACGAACTGTTCTGCAGCCAGAGCTTTGCAATATTACCAACAATAAGATGAAAGATCTGAAGTCAGTCGGCCCTGTGATTGAAGCATCTTATTCTGCAGTTGATGGTTGTGATGGAATGCCAACTTTAGCTACCACAGCTAGTGCAACTCTTGATCGTGAAAATTATATGGATTTGGAGAAAAGAATTTTGCACTCAGCTTCCAAGGATGCATACCCTTTTAAAGGGCACTTGCAAGCAAACATGACTTTGTCAGTTGCAAGCAAACATGATAATCAACAACCATCATTCAGTGGTTCAGGGAAGACATTGATGGAGCAACTGCAGTTTCAAGGGAACATGGCATCAGATTGTCAAGAAGAATGTATCTTGAACCCTTTTCTTGGAAGTGTTGAAATTTCTAATGTTGGAATTTGTGCCAGGACAGTTTCATGATATCAGTTGGGGCTGATGGGCTCCTGGAATCTGCCCTGTTCAATTCAGGCAAATCACAGTTGACAGACTTGAAACAAATAGATGTGCAGCACCCCATTCCAATATTTCATGGTCATGGTCATTTTGGATACTCGTCACCTTCAAGCTTAGGTACATGCAACACCATGAAAACAAATATGGAGACAACCCCCAGGCATGTGCCTATGACGGATGCAGAGAATATTTCCTACAATGTTTTGTCATGTTTTGCAAATATCAAAACATCTGCCTGTGATCCTAGAGAGTCCACTGATGCATCATGGATTTTTATAGCTGGGCACATTGAAACAAAACCGCTACAGGGTTTAGGGGAAAGGAGAAGCCTTAATTCAGAGTTGTGGCATGACCATGCCAGGCCCCTTGTATCTCTACCTACAATTGGGAGCTGTGTGGTCTATTTTCTTCAAGGTCACAGTGAACAGGTGGTTGCCTCTACAAACAAGTAAGTGGATGCTCATATACCTAATTATACAAACCTTCCTCAACTAATCTGCCAACTTCACAATGCCACAATGCATGCCGATGTTGAGAGAGATGAAGTATATGCTCAAATGATATTGCAGCCATTGACCCTGCAAGAACAAAGGGAACTGTACTTCTTAAGCTAATCTTCATTCTCATTCTCAATACTGCCCAAGTTAAGAGTTTCAACATCACAGCTATTTTCAATAACTTCCATCCAATTTTCTAAAGGCAGATGAAACTCTTTTCCGAACATATTAATTTGAGGATCAGGAGGCCTTTGCTCAGCAGGAGGATTCCTTCTTGGCCATGGGTAATTATCACCTCTATGCTGTATGTTTAGCATCTGAATCATTATGGACCGCATGTCACTCATTTGTTTGGTATGCGCAATGTTCATTTCTTTCACTAATCGGGTTAACTCCATAACAAATTCTGCTTCTTTGACTTCTTTCCCCTTAGACTTGACTTGGATTCTTTCAAAAACCAATAATTTCTGACTTTCCTGAGGCCTTCTTATCTTTTTCCAACTCCTCCGCTGTGCTTTGGGCAATAGCTAAAGTGTTGGGATGGGCATGTCTTATCTCATATTGCGTGTCTACAGGGTAAGCCTCAAGATATTGTTCCAAAATCGTCTTGTCAGGAGGCTTGTAATCTTGAGTCATATCCCCTAATAGCTTATTAAATCTTTGGTCAATTTCTTCAGCTGTTTCATTTTCCTTTTTCTTGATAGTGTTATATTCCTTAACCAAATATTTCCCTTCCCTCTTATCTCCATACTTGTCTCTGAATGCATCAAGAAGAGATCTCAAAGAGTCGAAGGCATTGTTAGCTTTATCCTGAAACCAATCCAAAGCATCATCTTCTAGAGAAAGCACAAATAACTTCATTCGAACATCTTCATGATTATAATTAGTAGCATGAGCGTATCTCTGGATAAAGCAGTTGAACTTCTTTATGTGACTTTCAGCATTAATAGCATTGTTCCCTTGGAAAAGCGACAACTTGCTCATAGTGGATTCATTCGGCAAATCATGTGGATATCCCTGAATGTTGGTGAAGTTGCAAGGCCCGTAGAAGTCACCCATGATGTCTTGATTTATAGGATGGTTGATGAAAAGCAAATGGAGATCAAGGAGAGCTTCCTGTCCAAGAAAATTTAAACGATCTCTAGAATGTAATTTGTTTAACTGGGCTCTTAGAACCTTTTCAGGGTCGGGAGCGGGGTTAACCAAGCTACCAAGATTTCTTCTAGAGTACGTTCTTGTGAATGGATGAAAAAGTGGAGTCGCCACCCAAACAGGAAACCAACCTAAATGTCCAGGTGCTAATGGTGTGAATGAACAAGATGAGAAGATTAGTGAGAGAACAAAAGATAAGGTGATGAGAAGATGAGGAATGATGAATGATAGATGCCAAAAATGTTGTGGCGTTGACGAGACAAGGAATGTAGAAAGACAAAAAGATTGAAAGATTGAGAAATTGTTGTAAACCCTAGGAATGGAAAAATCTATCCTTGGCAACGGTGCCAAAATAAAATGTTGTTGCCCAGATTTTACAAGCACTACAACAACCCCTTAGGGTGGGTGTTGTCACTCTGATCCCCACCCACTCTTTTCTCTGTCTCCCAACAACAGGCTGTGGGGGGTAGTCCCTATGGAAATGAGGTGAAGGAAAACAAGTTGGGAACCTACTTGTTTGGGAGATGCAGATGAATGGCCTAGCTACTCGGTAGAATTTAGCAAGATTAATGATTATATTAGATTTTAAGTATGAGACCAGTGCCTTATGGAGTCACATTTCTTGCTTATTATAAATTAAAACCAAGTAACCGGATGGACACTCGCTGCTTAATGTGATAGATTATCCTATATGATATGCAATTCCTAAGAGTTAGGTGTGATGCAAGAATGTTAGTTATTTTTAGCTTAAATGCCTAGTCTAAGTTGAACCTCTCGCTTAACTGTTTTGAGAAACAGTCTTCAAGGTAGGTTGTGAAATGGAAGCCAATGGAAAGCAGGCAGTGGTCTGATTAACAATACCTCCCCCTATGTTCCACCCACCCAGTGCCTCTGACTGTAATATTCCTAATTAGGAAAAACAATGATATGCAAAGCAAAATAGTACATGCAACACAATTTCAGAAAATTGAGTTAACACCCATAACAACTCCAGAAATGTCAACCAGTTGAGCCATTTTATTAAATAATTGGAGCAAGAGTACAATGGTGTGGAAGAAGCAGTGTTTTTAAAACCGGAACCGGTGACCGAACCGGTCCACCTAATGAACCGGTTTACCGACCGGAACCGGTCTAACCGGGACTGGTTTGGTCTAAACGAACCGGTTTTAGAAAAATACATTAAATAATTATTTTTTAATGAAAAAAACTATTTTTAAGATTTAAAACCATGATTCCAAGCCAATAGAGACAAAATATGCAAAGATTGCTCATTGATATACCATGTAAAGCCTTAAAGGTGAATATATCAAAATGGCACCGAGTGCAATACATATCATCGACAAAATACATAAGCAATGAGGCTCTAAATGGCCACTAGAGTGCAAAAATAAAGCCTACAAAGTTACAAACTATGGGGCCAGTGGCCTACTACAAGACTTCAGTCTAGACTCTACATATATGATAATAGTAATACTATAATAGTGATCAACATTATCACTTGAAGTTGAAACTTCTCATGAGTCTCAGTCATCATGATCAAATTCAGTTGGTTGAGTCTCGACTCCCAAACTGTGTAGCCACAAACTTCTCTATTGGTTCAGTGACTTGAGTCTCAAACTTCTGAAGGTATTCTGCCCTAATATGCCCTATTATTTCATTTGGTGCTCCACATGGCTTTACATGGCCTCCTATCCCAGCCAAGTGTTGCTTGAACCTGTTAATACCCCCTCCTTGAATGGATTTTTGGCAATATTTGCAGATCATTTTGCCATCAATCATATCACAATGAGCCCATGCAGTATCTTCGGCTTTTGGAGGCATGATGACTCCCTGGATGGTAGATCATAGAAGTGAGAAGTTTATAACACAAAAAAAAAATTCATGGACAGCAGACTCAAATGAGGAATTATCAAGTGCAAATCCTTACCTGGAAATGCAAACTAGCTCCCTTAGCCTCCTCTTGAAGATGGCAACTCCACTGACAGCTACACACTTTCTCCAAAATAGCTCCAACTCCAACTCCAAGATGACTACTTCAGCATAAACTCCACACTCTCCAAGCTCACAAACAAACTCACAAACACTCACAAACACTCCAAATCAGTTGTGTGAGACAAATGAGAGTGAGAGGGGTCTCTTATAGCTTGGAGAGGGCCTTTTTGGAGGGAAAATACCTTTCCCTCCCCCCCAAAACCCCTAAACCACAAACTGCCTGCGCTTTTTCATAAGTTATGGTGGGCTTGCCATAAACCGGCCGGTTTAGGACGGAACCGGCTGGTTTGCTACAAACCGGCCGGTTCCGTCCTAAACCGGCCGGTTTTGACCGGTTAGGGCTAATTTTCGGTCACAAGGCAGAGTTAACCGGGTTTTTAGGCCGGTTCCGACCGGCAGGCCAGCTAACCGGCCGGTTGGACCGGTAACCGGTTTTTGTGAGCGGTTTTAAAAACTATGGGAAGAAGTGCACCTGGGCTTGCTTCAATGGCAAGCTTGACAAGGCCTAGGTGATAAAATAGAAAGCTCGGCCGAGAGAATGACTTGCTCCAATGATGTCCTACGCTGCCCCAAAAAACTGCACTTCCTGCTGGAAAGATACTGCTGTAAGCCCCACCTTCGGTGCTTAGAAAATTCAGTAAAATGAGCCCCAAGCTCCTCTCAAATAACCTACCAAAACCCAAAAAGGGTTTGGTCTAGTTCTGAGTCCTGGCGCCCGAAATTCAGCCCCAATTAGCACGTCCTCCTCTAGTAGTTGGGAAATATGGCTTGTCTGCAACCTCTCTGAAAAATCCCTCCAATCACTCCTAAAATGTTGAGTCTCACTACCCCAAAGTTCTCCTTATTTCTCATGGCAAAACCCAGCTCCAAAACACTCCCCTCAAACTCCCACGTGTGCCTAGAAAATGGTTACTGTGCAGGCCCTAGATGCACAAATTCGTACTGCCTTCAATTTAGCAACCTCCTGCCCCAAAACTCATCAATTAGTCTGATCTTCCCCTGAAGCTCCTATGCCAAATTTCTCCCAGCAAACAGTACTCGGGATACAACTGAAATGAGCCAAGCATGTTCCTCTTCTGCGTCCTCCTGGAATATGCCCTGGCTGAGTGAGAGACTGTGTGTATAGCTCTGAATCCCTCCAAACTCTCCTCCAACATGGTACAGTCTAACTTCCCTAGGGTGACACTCTTAGTCCACTGAAATATGGGTGAGCTCTCCGCTTGGAAAACTCAATGCTGAACAACAGTGTGACTCGGCTAAACAACGCGAGCAACAATAGAAAGTTTGATTGGCAAAAGACCCCAAAAATGGCTGAGCTTCTTCTATTTATAATTTGTGAGTTGCCTTTCCCCATGTGGGTCCCTCCAACAAGCTTTTCGACCCCCTTCCTTGGCAATTCGAATTCCCTCCTAGGCAAGTGCATTTTACCCATGCGTGTGGCCCCCACGCTCCACTAGCAAAAAGATTTCGGCCTCCCCTTTTTCCTAAGTCTTTCTCCAAAAATTTGTGGGTCCCATAGTCACCAAAAATGCCAAAATTGTGGAAATAAACTTAAGGTAAATTATTTTAGGAAGGGACATTACAATCCTCCCCTCCCAAATGTTGCTTGTCCCCAAGCAACTTCAACGCTGGATGCTCAAGTATGTGCTCACCCTCCCAAGTGGCATCCTCATCCGGCAAGCTCCTCCAACGTACTACGTAATCCTTGATGGTTCTACTCCTCAGCTTCCTCTCCCCGGTCTCCAAGATGGCTTCCCATTCCAGAACCAGATGGCCCTCATCATCGAGTGGAGGCAACTTTGTAGCTGCTGTCACCTGCTGCCCCAACGCCTTCTTCAGGCATGAGACATGAAAGACGTTATGGATCTTGCTCCCTGGTGGAAGCTCCAACTCATAGGCCACCTCCCCAACTCTCCTAGTCACCTTGTACGACCCATAGAAACGTGGTTGTAGCTTCTCGGCCCCCTTCTGCTTCAATGTAGACTGGCGATATGGCTGTAGCCGTAGGAAGACCAAGTCCCCCTCCTCAAACTGTCTCTCAATCCTGTGCCTATCCGCATATATCTTCTGCTGATTTTGGGCTATCAATAATTTATCCTTGAGAGCCTTGAGGATATCTTGGCTCTCTTAGATCCAATCTTTGGCCTTTGGGGCCCGACTGTCTCCAAAAACAATGTCAGCAAAAGATAAAGCATCATAACCATACAAGGCACGAAAAGGTGACATACCAAGGGAAATATTGTGGGTGGTGTTGTACCAGTACTCGCCCAAATGCAACCACCGAATCCATGCTCTCAGCTGCCCGATCATAGTTTCGTAGATAGCCTTCCAACCATTTGTTGACCCTCTTAGTTTGACAGTCTGTCTGCAGGTGGTAGCTAGTGCTAGGGGTGAGCTCAGTGCCCACTAATCTGAAAAGTTTCTGCCAGAATACCCCCATTTACCGATTGTCTCTGTCACTGAGTATGGTCTTAGGGAGTCCATGCAAGTGAAAGACCTCCTTGAAGAATAACTCGACCACCTGTGATGTTGAATACCGTGTTGGAATGTTGAAGAAATGAGCATATTTCGTCAACCGATCCACCACCACATAAATACAATCTTTGCCCTGCACTGTAGGGAGCCTCGTGATAAAATCCATGGAGATACTCTCCCATTTCCCCTCAGGGATGGGAAGTGGCTGCAACATCCCAGTGGGATGGGTCAACTCCCCCTTATTCCTCTTGCAAGCCTCACCTCTTGCACATATTTCAATACTTCCCCCTTGAGGCCTTTCCATGTGAAACACTCTCTGCTTGAGGCCTTTCCATGTGAAACACTCTTTCACTGTCATATATTTCTTCCAGAACCCCTGGTGCCTTGATAGTGGAGAGTCATGAGCTGCATGGATAATCTTCTCCCTCAACTGTGAACCCGACTCCAAAAATATGAGCCCTTTGTAGTATATGATGTTAGCCATCACCCTCTAACACTCATCAACGTGAGTACGCTCCAGAATCTCACATGCTCGCCAATCTTTGGAGTACTCCACCAACAACTACGCCTTCCAATCATGGCAAATGCTCATGAGTGAAAGTGTCGCAGGCCTCCTGGATAATGCATCTGCTACCACATTGTGTTTTCCCTTGACATACTCAATATCAAAGTTGTAGGCCTGCACCTTGCTGACCCACCTCTGCTGCCTGTCACTGAGGCCCTGCTGCCCCATAAAATGGCAAAGACTATTGTGATTAGTCTTCACCTGAAATCTGTTGCCCACCAGATACTGTCAGAATTTGGCCAACGCATGCATGATGGCCAACATCTCCTTGTCGTAAATAGAATATGACCTCTCATGCGGAAGGAGCTTCCAACTCTCAAAAGCGATGGGGTGTCCCTCTTGAGATAAAACTGCGCCAACCCCCTCACCTGATGCATCACACTCCAAGGTGAACGACTAAGTGAAATCCGGGAGTGCCAAAACTGGGCAACTACTCATCACCTCCTTGAGGCGATCAAATGTCGACTGCGCTCTATCTGTCCATGCAAAAGCCCCCTTCTTTGTCAGATCTGTGAGGGGAGCTGCTAACTGTGAGAAGCCCTTTACGAACTTCCTATAATAGGTGCATATGCCTACAAATCCCCTCAACTCAGTCACATTCCGGGGCTCTGGCCAATCCCGGATGGCCCTGATCTTCTCCTCATGCACCCTCACTCCATCTGCGCCAATGATGTGCCCCAAGTAGAGCATCTTTGTCAGTCCAAACTCACACAGACAACTTGGTGTGAAGCTGTTGCTCCTCTAAAATGCCCAACACCACCTCTAGGTGCTACAAATGCTGCTCCCACGTTCGGCTGTAAATCAAAATGTCGTCGAAGAACACCAGTACAAACTTCCGCAACTGCCCATGGAATACATGATTCATGCACGACTGAAAAGTGGCAAGTGCGTTGGTCAGCCCAAAGGGCATGACCAAAAACTCAAAATGCCCATAGTGGCACTTGAAATCCGTCTTGGGGATGTCCTGATCCCTCACCCTAATCTGGTGGTACCCTGAGCGCAAGTATCTTAGAGAAGTACTTGGCTCCTCTAAGCTCATCCATCAACTCATCAATGCATGGAATGGGGTAGTGGTTCTTCAAAGTCTTCTTGTTGAGTGCTCTATAATCAATGCACATGCGCAAAGTCCCATCCTTCTTCTTCACCAAAACAATTGATGAAGCGAAGGGACTAGAGCTCGGCCTAATGTGCCCCAATGCCAACAACTCCTTAATGGCACGCTTAATCTCATCCTTGTAGGCCTTGGAATGCCTATAAGGAGTGATGATAACTGCTTGTACCCCGGGCTCTAGCTCAATCTTGTGCTCAAATCCTTTGTCAGGTGGCTGCCTTGGTGGTATGTCCAAGATGGCCTATCTGTCGGGGTGTGTTGGGTTGGTCTGTCCCTCAACCTCTGAAATCCTTAGCTCCACTGTCCATGCAATGTTCCCGTGCCTCAAGTCAACCTCCATCCTATTCATTGAAATTGTCTGTGGAGGATATGAATGCATACCTCAAAGAACCACCTGCTTGCCATCTGACCCGGTGAACTCCATCTCCAATTTCCTCCAATTAGTGGTGACCCGGCTAAGGGAGTAGAGCGACTGGACACCCATCACCACGTTGGTATCTGGCACATCCACAACAAAAAAATGATCTGTCATTGAGTAGTTCCCCATGGTCACTTTCAAAGCGGAAACATATTGGGTACACTACATAGTCCTGTCCCTCGACACCAAAACTGAGAACCCCTCTAACTCCTTTGTAGTGGATACCTCGCCTCTGAACCATCTGGGCATCAATGAAGTTGTGTGTGGCCCCACTGTCTACCAAGACTGAGACATGCTGTCCCTACATTGTGCCTCTGATCCTAAGGGTCAAAAATTTTGGAATTCCACGCAAAGAAGTGAGGACTCCCCTAGATGTTGCAAAAGGTGCTCCCCTAGGTGGTGGTGGTCGCCTCTTTCACTGAACCTCGCTGTCTCCCCCGCATATCTCCAATTCCATATCATCCTTCTGATCGCTATTCGAGAAGACCTTGATGTAGTGGGCCTTGCCCACTGTGCAGTTGTGGCCTTGTGCCCACAACTCCCGACAAGTAAAACATAGTTTCCTCCTCTAGAGGTCTCTCCCAGTCTCCTCATCTAACTGCCCACGCTCTTGGGTTGCTCGCTGTGGTGGAGGCCTAGTGTCGTTCCCCTTCTGTGGGTAGAGAGTCCGTGATGGAATGGGTGCTCTAGTCTTGGGGATTGCCCCTTGCAAATCCCTGGCACAAGTCACAACCTCCTGCAAACTAGTGGGTCTGCAGGACTTCACTAGTCCACGCAATGGCTCAAGCAACCCCTCTATAAATGTTTACACCTTCCTGGCTTCAGACAAATCTGGCACCATGACTAAGACCCTCAAAAATTGCGATATGTAATGCTCTGGGTGGCCAACATGTTTAAGCTGGGTCAACTCCCTGAAGTGAGCCTCTGGGTCCCTCCTATCAAAATGCTTTACCACTCTCCGTGTGAAGTCCTCATAGGAGGTCACGTTGACATGCCCTACTGTGGATAAGCCATGAAACCACCAATCGTGTGCCTACCCCTCCAAGTGCAAGGTGTCCTTTTTGATGGTTTCCACCTCTGTCATCCGATTAAGCTGGAAATAGGTATCCAACTTCTCCACCCAAGCTTGAGCTGTGCACTTGGTAGATCCATCATATGTGGGAAAATACATCCTCCCAATAGTATGTTGCAGCTCTGAACTCTGTGTGCTCGGTCCCCCACTATACCTGCCCTTCTCATTCTGTTTGAGCTGGCAATAATCTCTAAAGGAAAAGGCTGCCTTGGAATCTTCCCCCATGGATTGCCACTCCCTGAAACAATCCCCCATGGGCATTTGGTCATCCGACCCACCTTGCTTACTAGGTGCTAATGGTAAAAAAGTAGGCAACGTGGTTCTGGTTGGCCCACTGAAAGCTGGTGGGTGAGTGGCTGGTGATGGGTGGTCATACTGTTGTGAGGCCCCTGAAGTCTCTCCAAATAGGAACTCACGATGGATGCTCTTGTCCCTATTCTGTTGCTTGATCTCCTCCAACATCTCCTTCTGTCCCTTAGCTAAATCATTTAGGGCCTTCAAGAGGCTATCAAATGTTGCTTCCTCCTTACTCTTTGGCTCCCCCATATTTGCTACTACTATTGCCTTCCCATGTGCCTCAGTATCAGGTGTAATCTCCAACTCCCTCTCCCTGCTTTGGTACCTTTGCCTTTGGTAAGTAACGTTCTGCCTATCCTCCTCGTTCATAGGAAAGTTCCCCCACGGCTGAGCCAAGATCGAAGCTCTGATACCACTGTAATGTTCCTAATTAGGAAAAACAATGATATGCAAAGCAAAACAATACATGCAACACAAAATTTCAAAAAATTCAGTGAACACCCATAAAAACTCCAGAAATGTCAACCAACTGAGCCATTTTATTAAATAATTGGAGCAAGAGTACAATGGTGTGGAAGGAGTGCACCTGGGCTTGCCTCAATGGCAAGCTTGACAAGACCTAGGTGATAAAATAGAAAGCCTAGATGAGAGAATGAGTTGCTCCAATGATGTCCTGTGTTGCCCCAGAAAACTACACTGTTTGCTGGAAAGATACTGCTGGAAACCCCACCTCTGGTGCTCAGAAAATTCTGTAAAATTAGCCCCAAGCTCCTCTCAAATAACCCACCAAAACCCAGAAAGGGTTTGGTCTAGTTTTGACCCCCGAAATTCGGCCCCAATTACCACGTCCTCCTCCAACAGTTGGGAAATACAGCCTGTCTGCAATCTCCTTGAAAAAGCCCTCCAATCACTCCCAAAATGCTGAGTCTCACTACCCCAAAGTTCTCCTTATTTCTCCCGGCAAAACCTAGCTCCAAAACACTCCCCTCAAACTCCCACGTGTGCTTAGAAAATGGTTATTGCACGGGCCCCGAATGCACAAATTCGTACTGCTTTCAATTGAGCAACCTCCTGCGCCAAAAGTCATCACTTAAGTTGGTCTTCCCCTGAAGCTCCTATGCCAAATTTCTCCTGGAAAACACTACCCAGAAGACAACTGAAATGAGCCAAGCGTAATCCCCTCCTGCATCCTCCTAGAATACGCATTGGCTGAGTGAGAGACTGTGTGTATAGCTCCGAATACCTCCAAACTCTCCTCCAACTTGGTACAATTTGACCTCCCTAGGGTGATACTCGTAGTCCACCGAAAGAAGGGTGAGCTCTCTGCTTGGAAAACTCGGTGTTGAACAACAGTGTGACCCAGTTAAGCAGCTCAAGCAACAATAGAAAGTTCAATTGGCAAAAGACCCAAAAAATGCCTGAGCTTCTTCTATTTATAATTTGTGAGTTTCCTTTCCCCATGTGGGTCCCTCCAACAAGCTTTTCGACCCCCTTCCTTGGCAAGTTGAATTCCCTCCTAGGCAAGTTAGTTTTACTCATTCGTGTGGCCCCCACACTCCACTAGGAAAAAGAATTTGGCCTCCTCTTTTTCCTAAGCCTTTCTCCAAAATTTTGTGAGTCCCATAGTCACAAAAGATTCCAAAATTGTGGAAATGAATTTAAGGTAAATTATTTTAGGAAGGGACATTACATTGGCGTTGCAAAGACTGTGGCTCGATGACTGCAAGGTAACTGTGTTAACCACTAAGAAGAATTGAATCCCTCAAGCTAATTGGAAAAGGGTTGCCCTAGGAGTCTATCAACCAAGCTTATGCTTGGAGGTAAAATTATTAATGCAAACTAAGTCCTAGGATGTTTGTGCAACGATTATGAGTGAAATTTATCTTGAGTTAAGATTTGTTTATGTTATTTAAGTAATTAATGTGAATTATCTTATAACAAGAGTACTTAATAGTGATGAGATAACAATCTTAAACAAGATAAATGCTCAAAGATACAAGTGCAAGTTTCAGCTAGAGATTATTCCACAAGGTGATAACAATTCAAAGAAACTAGAGCACTTATCCACCAATGATTATCAACACAAGATGTAATTCAAAGTTCTTCAAAAAATACTCTTATGCCAGTATCACAATGCCAATTAGATCTTAGATGCTCAAGTTAACTTTATTCATCAACAAGATTAGAGTTAGATTCCTAAATGTTTTCAAGTGCAAACTTAGACAATTCTTAAGACCAAGATTCCTTGTTTGGTTACTAACTGCTCCTTGTTTCTTCTCTCTAGTTGCATTCAACTTTTGCATCTCATTGTGCATAGTTAGACTTTAGTTGCATCATTGCCTTTCTCTTGAGTATCTAAGCACATTGTGTAGTTTCACTTCCTAATCTCACTGTTAGCAATATCATCTAAATTGCTTGTAGTTGTGCTCTTGCAATCTTGTAATTTTCTCTTACTCTAATTTGGTAATCTAATAAGTGAAAGAGAAATTCTAATAAGCACACATAAGTGATAAAGAGATCTTGATATCATTGCCACAATTGTTTCATTGAGTAACATTAAGGTGCTTCTCTATTTGGTTCTTGATTGACAAAGTGATATTTGACATACTGGTTATAAGTGATCTTATCTTGTTGTCATTGGAGCATTTTCTCATTGTTATCTCATTGAAGCATCTCTAATTCGCTCATCTCTTGCATTCTCATCCTAGAGTAGAATTGCATAATTAAAATTTACCTCCAAACATAAGCTTGGTTGATAGAAAGTTAGGGCACCTTTTTCATTCAATTTGAGAAGTTAGAACCCCATTCACAGTTAACACAGGTGACCTTGCAGTTCTCTTGTGGGCAATCCCTTGTAGGAACGGAGGCACTTGGGTGGTTAGAGGTCCTGGGGAGGTATCGTTAATGAGACCATAGCCTCCTTCCCCAACACTTCTCTCTACAACCTTGTTTGTGACCAGCTTCAAAATAATCGAGGAAGATGCTTCATCTAGAATAGGCATTTAACTTAAAAATAACTAAGATCTTGCATTTCATCTAGGATAGATCTTGCATATCATCCTTGCAGCATTTGTCTATCTGGTAACTTGACATATTGATCTTTGTTGTGCAAGTATTTCTCAATTCTAAGGCACTGGTCTATCACTAATATATCTCAAATAATCTAATTGTTTGTGCTTATTAATCTTACTTGCCATATAATCTAAATCAAGTTGCTAGGATATTCATCTGTATCTCCTAAACTTGTTGATTTTCAACAGGTTCCTAATCCTTTCACCTTCAGGGACTAACCCCCTTAGCCTGCTTTAGAAGATAGCTTAAACATAGTGAGTAGGGATCAGAGTGACAGCCCCTACTCTGAGCGTCGCTGCCTCGGGTGTACACTTCAGGCGACAACAAGTCTTCTTTGTTAATAGGTGCTTTGAGTTGTCAGGCGAAGGTTTCAATTCAACCAAGACATAATCTCATAAAGCTCAAACAATTGGTAGGCATATGTCTAAGTTGATCTGCAAATTTTCTTTGCATCTATCTGATGTGAATCTTGTATTGTAATTGATTTATAATATCTAAAATTTCAAATCTTTCATAATGTCTTGCAGGAATGTATGTGGCAAATCGAGCTTCGGATAAGATTACTCAACTCACTGATAATGTTTATCTCTGCCGCTCAGGCTCAGTAAGTTCCTTCTTGTGTGTTGCAATCAAAATATCTGGAATGATCTTATGTGTTTGTAGATTATTTGATACATAATTAGATTCATAGGCATTTTCTGGTGCTCATGAAACATCAATGAACCAGCCAATATGGTTGGAGGATAAGTGGAATGACAGTTGTTCTGACAATTTTATAATGCAGTTCAAGTTTTTAATATTTGGCATTGCCCCAAGTTTTTCAAAATGACTAGATGTAGAAGTGTCTGCAATGCATAGATTAATAATTTTGATTTACGTTTCTAGTTGTGGACTTAGTTATGTGATACAGTATTTGTGCCCTAACGGCAGACTTGGCAATCTCGTTATCTTTGGATATCAATGTGGGTTTGTGCGGTCTGGGAATTGTTTACCTGTTGGAGGTGTATGCTTCCAAGAGAATTACCATACCTTTAATCTAGTCTTTGTTGGTTTTCAGCCAAAGAAACCTATATATAGATCAATTCATTTATATCGCAATTTTTACCACTACAGATTATCAGTGATGTTGCTATACTTCTAAGTTCCTAATTCAAGTCAATCACTTGTGACAATTCAGGTGCTTAAGCTTCCATATCCTAATTGGCATTATAAATAGTGCCATTCCAGATTTTCTATACTTTGGTCAACTGTAAAAAAATTATTATTTGCGTTATTAACTTTTAGCTCACTGCCACTGCAGTGCAAGATTTAGATTTAGATAACGTCAATTCATTTTCAATGATAATTGACTTAATTATTTGTGCTTGAACCTTTTGATTCGCTCTCTGCTGCAGTGTATTATATTCTACTTGATTTCCATTAAAATCACCAGTTCATGGTTATACATACCAATTTACAATATTGTTCTGAAGCAGTGGTTTTGATCTTGCTAAACACTGGTTTGGAGAACTCAATATCTGATTCACAGTGCTTAGTTTATATTGATTTAGAGATAGATGACAGGAACGTGTTCAAGGAGACCACAGAACACTGAACATAGGGCAGGATAGCATTTATGAACATCAACAGCACTAGTCAAGGTTCTAACTTCTACTAATCTGACATGATTCTGCAAGTCTTTCTCAGTTATTCAGTCTGTTATATTTCATTTTATTGGTAGAATACAGTTACTCTAGAGATCAATCTTTAATATACTGTGACTTTTCTGTTTAGGATCATACAGTACCCTGATGATGCCTATAGCTCAAGTTTTACATATAGGATCACAATGGACATGATCTGTAGAGTATTTCTTATACTGCCATTCTATAAGCCTGTTGAGAAATATAGTTTGAGCAGGAGCTTCTTGCACAAGTTAGGTGTAAATGTGAGAGTAGTAGTTCGAGACAACTTCTAGTGACTAATTAAAAGTGGTGAATATATCATCTTCTGATTTCACTTAAATAAATGAAAGTGAAGGTCAAATTTTCTATATTATTCTAGTCTTAGAAATCAAATTGAAATATTCTAGAATTTTTAGAATATTAGTGAATTAGATTTGTTTTAATCTTAGCCATACTCATTGTTGAGATAAGATAATATCTAAGATTAAGGAGATTAGTTGCTAAAATATGGGAAATTAGTTGCAAGGATTGAGGAGATTAGCTATCTCTCTCAAAGCATAAAATATGATGGGAGAAGTTGAAAACACATACGAGAACCCTTGAGAGAGGTGGAGACCAAGAAAAGGAAGAGAGTGCATCTATGAGGAGAAAGTGCAGGTCCAATGTAGCAAACAGCAAGAGGGAATCTGTACAACAGCAGCATCGTACAGTTGTACAACTGTAGCTGCTGCCTTCTTCAGCAGAGCCATACTTCTATTTCAGCAGGTTACTTCGTAGTATTTTTTTATTGTACAATTGCTAAGTTACAACAGATTGTGGAAGTACCTTATAAGCTTTGCTTATTGGAATGATAAGCTGATTTGAAGGGAGAAATCAGTGTGCATGTTTGTTATTCGCTGCTGTACCGATTCCCTCTTGCTGTTTGCTACAACGGATTTGTAGTTTCTCCTGACAGATGCACTGTGCTTCTTCTCCTAGCCAGTGCCTCTCAAGTGTTCTCATGTGTGTTTTCTACTTTTGCCATTTTGTCCTGTTGTCCCCCAAAGTGTACACCCAAGGCGCAACGCTCAGAGCAGGGGCTGTCACCCTGATCACTACTCACTCCGTTCTATCTCTCTCCTAAAGAAGCTAAGGGGGGTAGTCCCTAAAGATAGATGAAAGGTAGAAAATTTGTTGAAGCAACAAGTTCTAGGAGATCAAAGCGCAAGATCACTACCTTTCTAGACAACTTGAATTATAATGAATTGACAAGTGTTTTATTAAATGAGCAAAATATAACTTAACACGATGAAGCAATTAAGAACAATGAGGCAATAATGAGATCAACAAATATATACCAGTGCCTTAACGATGCTCAATGAAATTTAAGACACTTGCAAATAAATGGATGCTCGAGTCACAATAACAATGCTGCAAGAGATGTTAGTGCAAGGTGCAAGACTGATATGCAATGCAAAATGCTTCAATGAGACAATGTAGATCAAGATGCTTCAAAAATGAAATCCACTAAAGATATGACAAATATTCCAAGATCACAATATTGATGAAGCAAAAAGAGACACTTAATGAAACAATATGTCAATAAATAACATAAGTGCCTCTTTAAAGCTAAGCCTTGCTCTTAGGTTAGTGAAGCACTGTCACACCTTTAGTTGCTTTACTTGATTATAGCACTGTTCATTTTATGAAACAATGTTTAGGAAATGGTTTTGATGATGCAAGTACAATAATTCAAGAAAATGAGATTGCTATCAGTGATTTATGAAGCAAAATGCAACGATGCAATATGAGATGTAATTAGCAAGGAGAGACAAAGGGGCAGTTAGTAACTAAACCAAAGTTATCCTTGACAAGGCACAAGAGAAAAATAAACAACAATGCCTATCTATGCCTCTTTCTTATCAAACAGCCGTCCAAAAAAAAGCCAAATAACCAACTAGAGATGCACCAGACCTTCAATATGCTACTGCCAACAATAAGACAAGCTTGACGTAAGCAATATCAGTCACCCAAAACGACAATACCAAAAGGGCAAGAATCAGATTATGGGATTCTAATAATTGTTATATGACAAATTTTTAGCGTTTATTTTGTGTTATTGATCTCTGATTGCTGCACTTCAGATCTGAGTACTTATGACAGTTTGTAATAGACCACGGTGAGGAGGAATTTAATGTTGAACCATCAGCCAGAGGTACTCAAACTAGGGGAATGCTTATCACTACAAAAAAAAAACAATGGAAACCTTGTAAGCCCGTAGATATTTTTGAATAGAGCTAGGATCTCTGAGGTTGGATATTCAGTGAAGCTATTACCTGCAAAACCACAAAATTAATTTTTAAAATACTTTTGCAAATCCATGAAAAAATCTGCTTATGGCTAAGATAAAATCGAATCACAACCTTTTCTCACAAAATCAATCAAGATTTCAGTTAAATTTTAGTTAAATGTTAAGGGAAGATTTTAATTAAGTTATAAGAGGCTGCAGTCCCAATAAATTGTGCAAACAACGAAGCAATCTTCAGGCTTTGAAGGCCTCTTGCTCTAGGTGAAAAGACAGGTGTCTAGACCCACAGCTAGACATAAATATGTCTCCAAAACAAGGTCTTCTCCAATCTGTAAAGGGAAAAGAGCTAAATCAGTGAATTTGTATGCCAAACCCCAAAAAATCCCTCAGATCTGAATTGAAATCTCTGCAAAGCAATGACAACGGCTTTCTAAAAAAGTTTAAATAAATTATATGAGCCACCAAGGAAACTTGAAAAACCCTTCTATTGATTTGAATTTCTTTGCAAAGAAAAAGAAACCAGGTTTAGAGCAGTAATTGTAAAAGGAAATCAAACCTTGCAACTACAACCAAATGCCATTTTTTTTTGTTTTTTGTCTTTTTTGTTCTGGCCCAGATTTGTTTTAATTTAGAAACAACAAATTTCAGACCTTAAACAATGATAAAAACATTCTAAGATGATGGGCATAAGCCTGTAAACAAAAGCAAGGGTTAGCCTTTATACAAGTCCCAACCAAGTGATAAAAATCCTTAGGAATTTATAAATTGGGCTTGCCAAACAACAAGGGTAAGATCAAGGCTTCAAATCCCTGTGGCTCCAAAATTTGCCACGAAATTTTTATGCCCAGATAATTTTGAATTTGGAGAGAAAACCTCCTGCAAACCCTCAAAAATTCATTGCTAAGCCTATGGCTAGGTTTCTTTGGGCCAGATGGATTCAAATAGCCCTACAACCACTTACCAAGAGCTTTAAAAAATGAAACCTGAGCCACAGATATGTAAGTACAGCCTCTAGAAAATGACTTTTCGTTAATGTACAGAGGCACAAGAGTGCTAAAAAAAAAATCTCCTCGGTCCCTTCCAAATGGCTGGACTACCTCCTTGAAATTGATAAACGATACTTGCACCCCTGCCCCAAAAGAGATCCGTACGCTCTCAGTACATGCGAGGACAAAAATGAAAGGAGATAGATGATAGACGATACGTACAAATATGTGCATACGGAAGGTTAAAGTTTAAAATATACATACAAAATTTTAAATCTTTACAAATATCAAAATAAAATATTTACAAAAAAAATAAAAATAATGACCCAAGAAATTATATATACAAGAAGGAATAATGTAATGAGTTAGCGAAATAATACAAGGTGAAAGGTCGGAATATACAGGTACAAATTAGAGAAACTATTTTGAAGTTTTGAATGTGGGACAAAAAACGAACTTTAAAAATTAAAAGTCAAATCTACCTAAAAGAAATTTAAACTACAAAAATAAAACTTAAATAATTTTGAAATCCTAAAGTTATTTACAAAAAAAAAAGAAAAGAATTTATGAACTATTAGATCTATACAAAGGATAGTGAAAATTAACTACATACAAATAAACTACAATAATCACAATGGAATAGATCAAGAGGAATATGAGTCCAACTCCATTCCCTTGATCTAGTGTTAAATAGCTCTAATTAGCAGATCTATCAGATAAGCACAATGTTTTTTTTTTTTTTGGTAAAGGAGGTGCTAGCTTGAAACCCTCATGCGTCACAAAATGAAAATCTTATGATAGACCCGAAGCTTATTTCGTTGGGCTCTTTAGAAAACATAGATCGGGAGTTGGCTGGTCTAACTGAAAACTTCCCCTAACATCCGATGATCTAACTCAAGATATCCCTGCAAAACTCGATCTAGCCATTAAAAATAGAGCGATAAAATTATAATAAAACTTAGATAAATAGAAATACCTGCTGTTACGTTCAAAATTTAAAATATTATTCAAACTCCAACAACTGAGCAAGATCCCTGTACTCAAATCACTCTTTAGAAGCTATCATCAATGGCTTTAGAAAAATTTTGCATGAAAATAAAACATCTTACAGTATTCCCATGAAGAGTAATACCAACGAAAATTAACCCCAAAGTCTTTCTTTATTATCCAAAAAAAGATTACACAAGAGCTTTTTGCTTAGCACACGACTCAGAGATCAGATGCATCAACTGACAAATGACTTCTTATTTAAAGTTAAGTCCTCAAAAGGCTAGTTCGAGTGATCCTCGTCAAAGCAATTTTGATCGTTGATGAAGATTAAAATTTCTTTTAATCTCATCCGTTGAAATATTTAAATATTTGGGGAAATTCGAAATTTTTAATTATTTTTGAGTTAATTTTTCCAAAATTTTGACTTTGACTTAGCCCTTAGGGATCAAAGGTTTAAAATTTATCAAAATAATTAATTTACCTTAGTCCTGGGACCTTTTAAAATTTAATTTTTTAGGACCGATGAATTTTTCCTTTGGAGAATTTAAATTTACCTAGGACCTAGAATTAATTAAATTTTTGGCTTAGGATTTTATTTAATTTTTGGCCAGAAAATTTAATTAATTAACTTATTAGGGGATAAATTATTTTTCCAACCCTCAAGACACTTTACATTATGATTTTCATATTTTTTACATCATAAGGGGGAAAACCCATTTGTAATAGACCCTCACAGACTACTCATTTCTACGACACAAATATAATCCAACAGACCCGACAATTTGCAATAAAATAACCTAACCAAATAGTTAGGATTATTCCCAAATCACTTTTACATAGACTTGATCTAGAACACTAGGACTCGCCTAAGATCCTAACGACAAAATCTATTCCAGCTTTGGGGTAAGACTGGAGGGGAAAACTCTGCCAACCATCTGAGAATGGATTGGTGAGACAAAAAACCTCCCAGAATGGAGATCGTCAATAAAAAGATAAGTTTACCTAGGTTGTTACATACATGACACGGGTTTGCTAAAATTATTTACATTATACACATGCAGCATGGGTTTACATAACATCTTGGAAGTCAGGCCGATGATGATAACTTGGATGACACGGACACATCGATCAGGTGTTATCCCTTCTGCGAAAAAAGGGGGTGTCCTGCTATGGGTCGTTGACACGTAGTGGTCAACATGTCCTATTCATGTTTTGAGGGAGATAACTATTCTCCTCAATCCTAGCAACTTATCTCCTTAATCCTAGCAACTACCTTATCTCAACAATGAGGTGAATGGCTAAGTTTAGAACAAATCTAATCCATTAATATTCTAAAATCTCTAGAATATGTCATTTAGACTTCTAGGAATAGAAGAAGATAGAAAATTGAAAAGCATATCATGGCCACAAGCAAGAAATAAACAGAAAGAAAATTATAAAATGCAAAAGATGGCTTGGACATTAAAATTAGCATGTGGGCAAAAAGCCAAGCATGAGCTCTACCCCTTATCATTATGGCTGTCACCCGGTTCGTAGGGCCAATTTTGCCCTATCATATCATGAAAGGAATCTTTGCATGTCCTAACCCTCGCTAGGCGATGAACTGCCCCACCTTTAAGGGGGTACCTATTGCTACACATCATTCACAAGCATACTCTAATTTCCTAGAGCTTCGAGCAATAATACAAAGAAAAATCAGGAAAATGAAAATGGTAATAAAAGAGGTGGAAAAACAAAGGCCGAGGTAACTCATGCATCCACTATTGTTCCCTTCTCACATCTGTATTCCTGGAATGTGGATTTCCTTATTATAGCTACCCCTTTGACCATGACATATTGGCCTTGAGTCTCCTTTATCCCTTTCATTCCATCATTATTCACATGCCACTTATTGATTGAAAGATGTACCATGGACCTGTCTCTCCCCTTAAGGGTTGGGAACACTTAATAGGATTGTTTATTAACCACTCCCACATAGGGAGGTAACAATATTACGTGATCAAGCCCCAACATTGGAAGGGAAACCCCGTATGAAGTGTCAATTTTCCCTTGATTAATAAGCTTGGTTCACTTAGATGCACTAACGATTAATTATATTTGATGGTGAAGATGTCGGACTGGACATTGTTTGTGATTGGTAGGTGGTTTTCATCATGGGTTGGGCAATTTAACTAGGGCCCAAGTCCACTAGAGGGGCATTATGACACCCTACAAGAGAAGCGTTGGGAGCCATGGGAATCCTACCATTTCCAAAGCATCATTCCATTCCATGGGCACCTACGACACCCCAACAATTTGCACTTTGCCTTACATTATTCATGAGATGATGCATTTGGACCATTGTGCCCTAGCCAACTTAGAAGTGATCACATGGTTTGGCAGTTGATCCGTGGCCCAGATGAGGTTTGTCTCACCCCTTGAGACATGGGAGGGCTAGCACCATCCTCAGAGCCCTCAACGTTGGAGCAAAATTAGGCTATTCTATCACCAGGAGACCCATGAGACCCATTTTGTGCCCCAAACACAAAACTGGGGTCCACAGGATGATTTGCATGGAGATCTAGTAGCTAACCCCTGGAGTTCGATTTTTGGAGCCCTCTACACTCACTTTGGCACTAGAGGATCCCAACGCATTCCCTAGAAGGGCCTATGCATGCATGATGCCAACATTTCAGCCTCTTTGTGGGCTAATTGTTGTGTTTTTACATTGGCTATGAGGTTGGCTTGTAACCTCACTTAGTATTGGCCCATTATTTTATGACTTGAGGGGCTTTTAGGCTAAAATTAGAGATCATTGGACATGTATATATTAGAGAGAGATCATTTTATCTCTCATCATCATCAAACTTGTGAATTTCAAACCTCTTAGAGAATTTGCACTTTCTTCTTGTTGGTATTTTGGAGATACTTGGATGCATTTTGTTGTTTGGACGCTGATTTTGACATTCTTTGGATCTATTTTTTTGTCTAATGGATGGATATACTATATGTTATCTCGTAAGTGCCTATTGTTGAAGATTATTATTTTGAATTGTCTAATGTATGGAATTGCTGCTTTTGGATTATGCTTGTTTGTGCCCTAATGTTAATTTATGGTATGTTCTATGCTTAGTGCAATTTACTTCGATTTCTTCTTATTAGCCACTGTTTAGAAATCGCATAAACATAAAGTAAAATGCAGATAGAACATTAATAGATCGACAGAAAACAAGCCAAGACAAGAGATACAAGATGTGGCAGCTAGCCAGGGACAAACCCCAATGCGGGAAACCTTTTGATTAATTCTTCTTTAATCTTCAATAGTTCAGCAGAGAGAAATAATAAAAATTCAGAAATATGTAATTTTATGACAGCAACAACAAACCCTAAATCAACAAAGTCAAACTTAGTCAAACAACCCCGGATTGACCTCTAGTCAACCTTGAAGAACTCGGTCTTCAACAGCAAACTTCGGCAGCCCAAAACAACCCTTGGTCAACGGTCAAAACAACAGTCAAAGATCAACAGTTTGTGGTCAGCCCTAACTAGTCAACACTGGTCAACGCAACACCCAAACAGCCTGCGCAGGTCAGCCCTTGGTCAACGCTTCACAAAACAACCTAACACTTGGTCAACGCAACCCTAGAAAAGTCAACGCTGCCCAGAAAGTCAACGCTGCCCTAAACAGAAAATGCGTCCTTCTTCTTGCACGTGTGAGAGAAGCTGCTCCTTCGCTGGCCCAATGAGATGAGGAGAGAGAAGATGAGTTGAGATGAGATGAGTGAATAATGACTCAACCTCACTTGTACTTATATGATGTGCTGGGCATGTGTGCCACACATTTAGTTGCTGGCCGACCTTGACAATTTGTCAAGTAAATACAAATAAATTCATATCTCCATAAATACTTGTCGGAATCGGATGATCGTTAGATCAATACTACACCTCTTGACGAGAGGAATCAAGGAAAATATCAGCTGCCATAAATAAGATGACCCACATGGAGTTTGGCCCTAGTTGCCAATTTTAACACCTAATTTGTTGAAAATAAATTCTAAAGGCTATGTAGTTGAGTATTGCATATGTTACTCATTCTATAACATGCAATGAATGTTCCTAGTGGAGTAATTCTTGTTATTCTCCATAAAAATCCATTAATCCATTAAGTGGGTAATTGTTGAAATTTTGATAGCTAGGGCATCAAATTTTGACCTCCTTGGAAGGGAATTAGGCTTATGTAGCACATCCTTGACCCCATATCCCCATAGGACAAGGCACTGGTCCAATCACTTGATGTTCAACCTTAAATTTTCTCCATAATTTTCTCTTCCCAAATTCATTCCTTTAAGGCTAGGGTGAAAATCTAGGGTTTGGTGCAAAATTTTATGGAGGAGGATTTTTGGTGATTTGAGAGCCTAAGCTACTTAACTTATCAATTTGGTGGGCATCCACTCAAATTTCATCCATAAAATCTCTTGCCCTAGGTGTTTCTCTAAGAGGGAAACCTTAGTTTATTTTCCCCTCAACTTGAAGACTTTCTTGAGGGTTTGATGAGCCTTTGTTTAGTTGTATATCTGTTGGACACCTAATCCTCAATGGGTTAGTGTGGAAGCCGAATAGACAAAAGGAGTCCAAGAGACCTTGGGATGTGAAACCCAACGGTCACAACATGTACTATAAATGTAAATCATCTGTTAATAAAAATTGTACTCTCATGTTTTATCTTTCCTATTTGCTATTGCCCATGTGTGTTTAACATGGTATCAGAGCAGGCGATTGCTGGTCCTGCTCCAATTTGAGCCACTTGTTTTGTGGTCTCCATATATATGTCAGTTCTGCCTTTCTCCTAATCAGAGTTGATAAGAATTGCCACCTTCTAAAGCGTTTTATTGTGTCATTAAAAAAAAACGCTCCATTAATTCATTGTCTGCCAGAAATCCGCTGCCTCTCCTACCTGACCTCTGGCACTGTATACGCTGTACCTGACACTGGCTATTTTAAGACTCTCTTTTGCGTTCCCTGACCTCTGTCACTGTGTACGTTTTTGCTGGTAACGCTATCTCAGACTGACAACGCTGTTTCATAAACGGTTGAATTCTCCATACGTTGGCTGCATTGTAATAAATGTGAGATTGTGCGCTGTCTGCATGTAAATGTCCTAGCATGCGCTGAAGATAGTTGTTTAAAGCTTGAAGATGTTGAAGCCATAGAAACCTGCGTTAAATTTAGAAACCGTTGAATGTTTCTTGTAGTCTGTCCCTGAGGAGTCAGTCTACTACCCTCTCCACAGTCGCTGCTGCAAATCTCTGACATTATCTGCGGATGGATGGCAGCTTATGCGAGAGCGTTTTTGAAACCTTATGTGCGGTCTCTCTGTCTTTGAAGAAAACATAAGGTAACGACCTCTCTTCTTTCCGGGTCTGGTGCATGGTTGTACATTGAATTGTTCCATATTCTCAAGTTCTATTTTCCGTAAGCATTTCTGCTTCTTTAGACCAACTGAGCGCTGCGAATTTTACAATCTTCAATCGTGTTATACCACGACCAACAATTTATAATAGATTTGTGCGCTACTGGTTTTATCGTCTCAACTTCGCGCAAATTTGTGATATAAACGGTTCGAGATTGTTTTTCAGTAGATTTCTTGCCCATTACGTCAGCTCAGGACGAGCAGACTGCTGCGAGTTTTATAGTGTCAAATCGGTGCGGGCTCGTGTTTGCTGTTCAACAGATTTCCTGAGGTGAAAATCCCTGAACAGTTTTGTTCAACCGCTAGCCATATGTTGAACGCTGCCCATATAAGTCTATTGAATGCTCCCACGCTGCGCTGCTGTGAACGCTGCCTTTTAACACCTTGAATGCCTCTCCTACCAGGTCACTCTTAGGCTCAGCATGGGTATCGACAGGCTTAGCGCACTTCGTTAGCCATTCCAACCGAGGGTTCTGACATCTAGGTGCTTTCTGGACCACTGAGTTTTGTCAATCGCCAGCATAAACCATTGGGTCCACTTCATCTTGCAGAAGACCAACCACAGAGAGAACTTTATTGTGCATAAGGACGGCGCACCCCGGCTCGAGCTGATCATTGTCAACAAAGGACAGAATGCCGACATAATATGCTGTCGATTAGGGTTTGAATGAAACCGTGATGCAAAATCCCTATGCCTATTAGGGTTTAATGCGACTCTGTGATCACGATTTCTCGATCTCCGAGATTCACGTATATAGGTGCTTCTAAAACTTACAGCGCTGGGGCCTTTTTGTGAACAACGTGGGATTCTTTTGACATAGGACTTCGTTCGGCCTTTTTGCGAACTGAGCGTGATTCGATTTACATAAAGGGACTTCGTTCAGCCTTTCTGTGAACTGAGCTTGCATTTTGTGAGCGGGGTAACAGTGGGAAGCCGTGCAGCAGCCTCCAGACCCTTCTGCTTATGCTGTTTTCTACCTACACGAGCAGGCGGAGCAGTCGGCTCGTATTTCTTTTCCTTCGATCACCCGGCTTACGATCGCCTGCAGAGTTTACATGGTAGAAAAAGAATCCACGGAGATACCCTAAAACGTGCTTCCGGGCAGAAGAACTATAATTGAACACATACACGGTCTCATACAGGCGTCTCAGAACTTGTGCCTCCATCAACAACAACACGAACACGGCCTTCCATGCTTGTTGACTATACTTTACCAAAGTGGAAAAGGGTTTTGCAAACGATAGTGAGTCTGAAGTTCCTGCCAAAACAACAACGATTATTCATGATATCACTTGCCACCTGTGCATGACAAACTCAAATGAAACATTGAAGCAACCCAACATGGACCATATTGCTTGGAAGGCGTGACTCAACGACTGTTAGTTTTAGCGCTGCATACAATTGGGATAAACTGAAAGCTGGGATAAACTGAATGATGTGCTGTGTTGAACACCGTATGGTACAATTTTGTGTGTTGAGTCTTTTTGAAGTTCATGACCATTTATGCTCGGTCCAAATGACATGCAAATCGTTGGTGAACTAATACAGTTCGTTGGCCGGGTAACAATGTTATTTTTGAAGGTTGTGCGAGTTGGTTTATGCTTTGCATAAGTCTAGTATCCATGTGGCTCCATTCAAAATGCCCCATTCAAATTTGTTGAAGCAGTAAGATCCCTATACATTGGTTCATATTTGAGGATTCTATTGCACTTAATACATGTTAGTATATGCTTAATACACAATGTTGAATTGGTATGTGTATTGAAAGAAAAAAGAAGGGTATTTTTCATAGCCATAGGGTCATAACAGATTTAGGAATCGAATGAATATGTGCTGGGCTCTAGCCTCTTTGAAGGATCCAAGCAAGTTTGCAGTTGCTGTTGCCCCAGTGTGGCATTGTATTTAAAACTCATTATAGTGCATTGATTCCTTGATTCGACTGCTGCATAAAGAGTTTGGTGGGCTGATTGTAATCTTTTATGGAGAAAAGTTTTGTCGATTGTATTATCAGAACATAACGCTAGTCATGAGTAAACTCTTATTTTGGTGCTTGCTGGTTGCACATTGATCATTTGCTGCATATTTATAAAGGATATTGCTGTGTACTGTGAGTGGGTATTACTTTTCTGCATTGAGTAGTAGTTGTGATCAGTTTTTTAAGGTGTAAATCTGACATTGAAAAAAAAAATGGCCAGAATCAGTGAAGTATTAGAGTTCCTCAAAACTCTGATATTGTCTACTAATCATGATACATTAAAAGTCAGCAAAGTTTCTCTCATAGACATTCAGGTCTGTCTACAAAATGCACAAGAGAAAATTGATTTTTTGCAGCTCGAATCTCAGCTACAACAAGAAGAATTAAAACAGAGGAATCATTTTGAACCTGTTTCTGTTCAGAAGATTGAAATAGACTCCAACAAAGCAGCAGTTGTACATGCAGATGCAGAAACTCAGTCTGCACCTCCCAAGCCCATCATCAGACCTTGGGAACAGCTTGTCCACAACAAGCATAGAATTGGTCTTGGATATGACAAGGACTTGTCCTTTCATATTCCAGACTACGCCAAGCCCATTCAGTTTTAGAGTGCTGGATTCATTCATGACAGTTCACCTCCAGCTGTTCCAGACTCTGCCCCTCATCCACAACAACAACAACAAATTGTGAAATGCCAACACTGTGACCGAGTTGGCCATCTGAAAGATCATTGTTTTGATCTTCATCCATGTAAGCACTGTCATAAAACAAGTCATTCTTCAAACAGATGCTTCAGAAACAAACACCCTGCAAGAACAAAGATTCATCTTGGATGGATTGCTTCTTGGCAATGGGCATCAACAGCCAAGAAGATATTCCAATCACATGTCAGAACTTGTTCCAGAGTATTGAACAGTCTTGCAGTTGAGTTTTCTCCATCATCTCACCTTGTATTTGACAGGGGGGGAAATGATGGTCATTTACAAGCTTCAAAGCCACATCAAGCGAGCCTGAGCCACAACCTGCCACACCAGTTTCAGAGTTGTAGCCAGAAACAAAGATGCCCTTGAGCATGCCTTCAGTTGGTAATCTGGGACACTTCCTCTAGCAGAAGACTTCAGCTTCTTGCCAGTTTCGGAAGGATTCCAGGGACAAAATTGAGAACACTTCCTCTAGCAGAAGACTCCAGCTTCTTGCCAGTTTTGGAAGAGTTCCAGGAATTGCACTAAGCATTCCAGAGTTGTTGGTCATCCTTAAACCATCACAGGTTGAGACTTCCATTTTCAGGTTGAAGTTCTCCTTTTTATGCGGGGTGAGACCTCCCTTTTATGGTTGAAGGTTTCCCTCTTCAAAACAATAGGAGAACTTCCTCTAGCAGAAGACTTCAGCTTCTTGCCAGTTTTGGAAGAGTTCTGGGAACTGCACTAAACGTTCCAGTGTTGGTGGTCATCCTTGAACCACCGCCCTTTATACCAACATTTCAGAGAGCACATTCAGCCTAGTGCTGCCATGCATTTTTGCACATTTTGTATTTCAGCTCTCTTCTTGGACTCATACATAACCCTTCGGGTTAAGGGGGGAATGTTGGACACCTAATCCTCAATGGGTTAGTGTGGAAGCCGAATAGACAAAAGGAGTCCAAGAGACCTTGGGATGTGAAACCCAACAGTCACAACATGTACTATAAATGTAAATCATCTGTTAATAAAAATTGTACTCTCATGTTTTATCTTTCCTATTTGTTGTTGCCCATGTGTGTTTAACAATATCATTGTAGGAGACCCTTTCCCTTTGGCCTTGACCTTGTGGATACCTATCACCATTGAAAACCTCAAAACCCTAGGCCTTGAGCCTTCTTTTCTAGGGCTTTTCTATGAGAGTGTTTTTCTTCTTTGAAGCCTTGTACCTTTAGTGTGCCTCTCTTTGAATGAGCCTTAGTAGGGTCATTTTGTACCTTATCATTAGCATATTCATTTTAAGTGATTCCTCCTTTATCGTGACTCCTCCCATAGATGAAAATCCATAAAGAGTAGGGGGTTTTGGCTGGGGTGAAATTGGGCCTCTACTCGATTGTTAGCACTTTGTCTAGCTCTTGTCTTGTAGGGTTTCCCTCTCCAAGCCCTGCTATATTTTGTGGTAACAGGTTTTCCAAAACCCCAGTACATGACAAAAAACACAACACAATACCGGACTTCCCCCAAAAGGAAATGCCTAGTACTAGCATTGTAAAATTCACAACAGGACTAAGCAACGAAGCAAAAAAGGCTTACCAAGGTTGACGGTCCAATTCCATCCTGCAATTGACCATGCAGAAACCCCAAAGCGCCGAAATCTCCACAGACATCCAAACTATGCTTTGACTGGACCTTCTTATGCTAGGGTCCCAGATTTTCTCACCCTGAGCCTTCTTGCAAAATTTTCCAATTCGTTGCCTCCCATTGAGAATTGCCAGACCTTCGCATCACAATGCCATCCCCAGGTCAGCTCTAGCGGCGCACCAACCTGCACAAGGATAACCAAACCTTCACCCAACACTCTATCTCCCATTCTAGAACACAAACAACCAATTTCAGAATGAAAATGCCAAATTATATATCTCATCATTTCTACCTTTTGGAGTATTCTTCCCACTCGCGCATGCATGGCATCTTCTGCGCTTAATCTTTAATCTTCCTTTGGAGCAATGGAGTGGCAGGCCCCCCCCATGGATCCCAATGTTGCCCTGGGCTGCCACCCCCATCGGGGATGTTCTTCTCAAAGCATATTTGTGGAGAGGCTTAATGTCTTTTTCCTTGACTTGTAATGTCTTTGCATCATTCTTTGTTCTTGGAGCTGTCATAGTGGATGATATGAGATGATATGTCCTTCCAATCGCGATGCAGAATTCTCGATTTGTAAAATGATCTAACCATCTCAAATCAATCCTCTATGGAACCTTGCAGTTATTTGATACTCAAAACAAATTTTTATATTGAGACTTAATTTTGCTAATATCAATATCTTTCGGAACATAAGTCAGTTTTTCCATTCTAAATGATGCTGATACACTAATTGGTTAAAATATTTGCTGTTATGATGAGGATGTCGACAATGTATTTTTGTAACATTATTTTCCTTTATTGTGCCTCTAGCGTTTTCTTGGCTTATTTTTGATATATGATCTTTTTCATGTATTGATGTTGTTGGGTTGATTGCTAGATCTTAACTTGAAATTTCCATCATTTGTATTGCAAAATTTGGGTATGTTTTAACTTTGATTTTATTGGCATCTTTGTGAGCTGTGAGATTAATGGGATTTGTATTTGTTCCCTTCTCCACAATTTGGACATTTTTACCTAAAAACTTTGATGCTTCTGTTTGGATAAATTGTTCTATTCTGTTTTCAATCATTCTGAAGCTTCTTGATTTGAGTGAGTAGATTTTGATTATGATTCTTTAAGCGTGAAAGTTTTTCATTTTCTGATTTGTCAACATTATTTTAATATTTTAATTTCTTCCAACAACGTTTGATTAAAAGACTTTTGAAGTGAGAATTTCCTTCAACTTGTTCTGAACTTCATTGAATTTCTTTTCGGTACCTTTGTGTTCTTGTTCTAATTTTTGCTTCGTAGCCTTCGATTTCTTGACTTGTTCAAGTAATTTTTGACTGTGCTCTTTTAAGTGAAGTTTTCTCATTTTTATTCATGATAACTTCATTAATTTTTTGCATATTTGATATTGACTTTTGACTTTACTAAATGATTACCTTTGATATATCTTTCATGTCTTTTGATGAAGGTACTGTCGAATCTGACTTCATTGTAATGTCCTGAAGTGTCATTTTCTTCTTCTGATACGAAAGTGTAAAAAATTCTGTGTTTGGGATGAAGGTACTGAGATTTATACTCTGGGGTAAACCGAGAATTATGTAGATCTCTCCTCTATACATAGTTTCAATATTGAATTGAGATATATATTTATAATCATTAATTATCACTGGCAAGTCCGTAATTTCATATTTTCTTTGGCGAAACGTATCTTCCTTTTCATTTTTATTTGGTTATGAAATTAATAATTGATTTGCAAAATTGATATTAATGTCATCTTCCTTATGGTTCTCGCCGATAATGATCCTAAATTCTTTTCCTTAAATACTCCCCTTTAATGTAAACAATCCACCACACGAAATTAAACAACATTTATAAGATAATCTTCCTTTCTTCATTTTTTTTAATTGATTCTAAATCTTGAGCAGTTAAGTACTTTTGAAATTTTTAAATATTCTTTATCTCAGTACCAAGGAATATATTTTTCTCACTTTTAGAAAGATACTTTTATATTAACTTATAAGTTATAACTTTAGGGGTTTTTCATTTTAATAATACCTCCCATTTTTAATTCCTTTTATATATATATACAAATTCCTTTTCTTTTTGAAACTTTAACTTCATATATATCTTAATATCTAATGGCTCTATTTTATTTTTATTTTATTTCCATTTCGGTTGATTTGTAATATTTTATTATTATTACCTAAACGACCAAGGGAATAAATTATTATTCTTTCAATTTCTTCCAACTTCACAAATGGCCAATTTTTTCTAGCTTCAATTGTTGCAATCCTCCCTCAAATCAACCTCTGGCTTGGTTAAATAGATACCTTTTATGGACAGACCAACGTAGCGATGGTTTGACTGGGATTCTGACTAATTGTGCCACATTTCATCTTGGATGTAATTCCATTTTTTTATTTTTTATGCTTAAATGTTCTTTTCAGAATGTCTTGCAAAACCTAATGTAGCAGGTTTCCTTGTTATCTTCAGATTCTGTCCCTGCGATTTTGTGTGTTTCTTTGAGGGAGAATGTGTGAATTATTATGGCAGTGACAACAGACAGTAGAAACACATGGTTTTTCCCCGTTCTTTCTGTAACTCGTTTTAATTTGTACCATCGAAATTGTTATGGGAGTGTTGCACGTAGCAAGGGTCACAATGTCTTTCCTAGTGTCTGCTATACAAAATTTAAAATGTGGTCTCTTTCTTAATAACGATTCTATAACTGTGATTGATATGTTTGTACAAGGACACTGTATGGATAGAGCATTGGTGGTACTGTACAGAAATTTGACTGTATAGTTGTTAAAATTGTACGACAATGGGTGGTGAGTATGGAAAAATGTTTGGTACAGTAGCAAATTGTACAACTCAAAGAATTTTTTTCTGTAGAATATATATATATATATATATATATATATAGTCCCTAATAATAATTTTTTTCCTCTTATTTCTGATTTTCCCCCTTTTTGTTCAGTTTGTTCTGCGCAGCTACGTAGTCAATAGAGATTTTGATGTTTTCGTGGTCAAAAGTCCAAATATGTTAAAGACTTGAAAAAGAAGAGAAACTATAATGAAACAATTTACCGTGGCAAAAAGCCAGGTGAAAAATATGTTGTCATGCACAACCATGTTTTGACCAAAGGTTTGGTGGCCTATTACACACCAAATGGGGTAACCCCATAGGAGAAAACTTTTCTCCTACATTTGATAGCTATCCAATCAGTCATATCTTGATTTGGGGTTAGCATCGGATGTGCTCTAAGACTCAAATTTTGCAGGGAGGCTTGGGCACATGTATTCCAAAGAACCCGGAAAGCATTTCAGTGAATTCCACCAGAAGCGATTTTATTAAAATAATTAATATTTTTAATGGGGATTCTAAGTCTAAACTTATGAAAATTAAAATATTGATGGGAATTAATCTAATCAGGGGCGAAACTTCTAGAAAGAGACACAAATTAAGCCAAAATGATCTAAGCCTTTGATTATGATTTAATCTAGGCCGTTGGTTGTCCAATAGGAAGATATAAGGGGCTTGAGGTTCATTTGGAAAACACACAGAAAGATTGAGGAAATCGATTTTCTGAAGTGAGAAGCTCTTAGGAGGAAAATCGATTGAGGAGATTTCTCACAGCAGAGGGGCAGTGAGAATCCGGAAGAAGGAATTTCTGGAGAGTACGAGGTAGAGGGAGGACAAAAATATGTCCAGAGGAAGGGTGACGCTGGCTCATGCAGCGCTGACGCAGAGGCAGCGCAGTGTTTGAGGTAAAGTCAAGTTTCCTGCTAAGGGAAGTTGAGTTTCAGTTGTTGGATGCCGAGGTGTGAGTCCGGGAGGCAGAAGATCGATTTTCTTAGCCAACAGAGGATTTGGAAGAGGAGCAACGTAATACCCAACAAGGGTGACACAGAAACTGCTAGGAGTGACGCAGTTTTGCGCAGAGGCCACGCAGAGGGTGACATAGAGCCTCCAGTTCAGTAGGATTAGTCACTGATTCTCCGAGTGACAGGGTGAGATCATTTCACTAGTCTTTTGTTCAATATTCTCTCTATATTGGATTGCTAGTTGAGCATCCTAGAATTGTACTCAGATTTTCTCCTGCATAATAATAAAACCCTCAGAGCTGCTACACCGGTTTTCCCGCATTGGGTTTTTTCGGGGACTTTTGTCCAAAAATAACGGTGTCCTATGTGTTTCTATTTTCCTTGCTTAGTTTCTATGTTTCAGAATCATATTTAATTTGGTGTAGGCTGCTTCAGTAATTTACTTCAATGTTTTAAGAAGAAATCTGAAATAAGTTTGTAATGTAATTTACGATCTGGGTGAAGTAGATTCAGTTGGTGGCAGTGGGATTACTGAGATTGTTAGATCTAGGAATTTTCACATGGTATTAGAGCGTTTGATGTGAAACGAGAGAGAGCAGATCTAGTACTGAAGCAAGGGCCAACTTGCTGCAGTAAGAAGCAGTTCGAATCCCCTGAGGGATTGTGCAGTTCTAGCTAGGAGGGCTATATTTCGTGGGTGTCTCTCTCTGAGTGAGCCGACAGAGAGGTAAGACTGCCAATACAACAATGTTCCAGCTTTATTGCCTTGACCACCTGCCTAACCACAACTTTTACACTCTGATCCACCTAAACAACTCCAGATGCCTGTCGAACCAAATCCGAACCCAAACAACAGACAGACACAAGTATACAGTGGAGAGATACCATATCCAACTTATGCTGTGGAGATTCAGGAAATCAACCTGAGATCTGGGAGAGTACTCTCGGACAACCAACCTCTACCTCCACCTAGGGAGGTTGAGGAAGAATGAGAGGGAAGCGTGCTTAAAGTAAATCGACCACCCCTTCTTGAGAGATTAACCCCAACCACTCCAGCCTACCCTAGAAGAGACTGAACTTTTGGGAGAATTGAAAAACCTATGTGTCCAAATTCTACTTCTCCAAGCTATTAAGGATGTATCTATTTACAATGAGTTGATTAAGGAGAAGTGCTTCAAACATCCAGGGAGGTGAAGAAGAGATGCCCCTACCATTAATGTCATTGGACAACTGTCCGACTTAATGATGGGGCAGGTAATCTGTCCAAAGTATTTGGACCCTGGAAGCCCTGTAGTAGATGTGCACATCAATGGCACCATTGTCCCACACACTTTGATCGATCTTGGGGCTGCCATTAATGTGATGACCAAGGACACCATGCTCAAGCTCAACCTCCAAGGTTCATTAAGGAAGACCACAACAGTTCTGCAACTTGCAGACCGCTCCACAGTGACCCCTGAGGGGATTGTGGAGGATGTGATGGTCTCCATTGATTCTTGGGAGTACCCTACAGATTTTCTAGTTCTCCAACCTAAGGCTAAGCTTACTAGTTACCCTCTCATCCTTGGGAGGCCTTGGTTAGCCATTGTCGATGCTTACATTAGCTGCAGAGCTGGAAATATGACCATCAAGAATGGGCATATGTCCAAGCAGTTAGTCCTATACCCTCCTGCTCAACCATCTCTAGAACATGACTTACCTTTGTGGCTGGAAGAGGAGGAGGAAGATGAAGTTTATTCCGCCCAACTCTAAACTTTACAAACAACCATGGGAGGGGGACAACAGGATGAAGATGATTTGATCAAACACATACTCCAAAGTCCAACTCCCAGTACATTGTCCTTAGAAGAAGTAGTAAAGAAAACCCAAAACAACCATCAAATTGATCTATGCTTAGCTGATTACAACCCTATCTGTGTCAAAACCATAGAATTCGGCCCTGAGAGAACTTTGAAAACTTTTTGTTCTCCAAGAAGAAAGGTTGTGCAACATGCTAAAGGAACATCTAGATGCCTTTGCTTGGAGTTACCAAGAAATGAAGGCAGTGCACCCCTCGGTGTGTACTCACCATATTTATATCAAGGAAGGTTGCAAGTCAGTCTGGCAACCCCAAAGGAGGCTGAATCTAGCTCTTAAAGATATGGTCAAAGAAGAACTGCAAAAACTACTAGAAGCAGGATTCATTTATCCTATCTCAAATAGTGAGTGGGTCTTTCTTTTGGTGTTGGTTCCAAAGAAAAATGGTAATTGGAGGATTTGTGTCGATTACAAGGAGTTAAACAAAGCCACAAAGAAGGACCATTCCCTTCTACCTTTCATCGATCAAGTGCTAGATGGCTTGGCAGGGAAAAAGTTTTTCTCTTTCCTAGATGGATTTAGTAGGTACAATCAAATCCAGATCAGCCCGGAAGACCAGGATAAAACCACCTTCACTTGTCCTTGGGGTACTTTCGCCTATAGGGTCCTTCCTTTTGGCCTATGCAATGCTCCTGCCACTTTTCAGAGAGCAGTCCTGAGTATCTTTGCCGAGTTAGTCCATGATGCGGTAGAAATCTATATGGATGATTTTACACCTTATGGAGGTGATTTCGAGGAGGCTCTGTCCAACTTAGGTAAGGTTTTGCACAAATGCATTGAAATGAACCTGTCTCTCAGTCCCGAGAAATGTGAATTCTTGATGACTGCAGGGACTGTGCTAGGTCATTCAATATCTCAACAAGGACTGCAGGTGGACCCAAACAAAATAGCTATCATCCAAAGGGTCCCACCTCCACAAAAGCAGAGAGATGTCAGAAGTTTCCTAGGGTTAGCTGGATACTACCGAAGGTTTATAAAAGACTTTAGCAAGTTGGCTTCTCCTTTATTTGGGTTATTGGCCAAAGACTCTGAGTTTGTATGGTCAAAAAGTTGTCAAGAGGCCCTGGACACCCTAAAGGACAAGTTAACCACTGCACCGATTCTCCGAGGCCCAAATTGGGCCCTTCCTTTTCATATTCATGCTGATGCCTCACACAAAGCCATAGGAGCAGCCCTAGGCCAGATAGATGAGAAATTGCCTTATGCCATTTACTTTATCAGTAAGAATCTGTCAAAGGCCGAACTGAACTACATAGTGACCGAAAAGGAGCTCCTAGCTATTGTGCATTCATTGAAAAAATTTAGGCATTATATTACAGGCTATCAAACATTTGTACATACTGACCATGCTGCAATCAAATATTTAATGAATAAACCTGATGTGAATGCCCAGATTATTAGATGGTTACTTTTATTACAGCAGTTTGATCTAACTATTGTTGATAAGCTTGGCAAGGAAAATGTTGTTGCAGACTTTTTGTCCAGATTAACTTTGCCTGCAGGTGAAGAGGGAATGGTTGATGATCAGTTACCGGATGAGCACTTATTTGCCATTTCAGTTCTCTCTCCATGGTTTGCTGACATAGCAAACTATTTGGTATCTGCACAGTTCCCACCGAATTTGTCCTCCAAAGAGAAAAGCAAGATTGTGAGGAAGAGTGCCCCCTTCACCTGGATTGGGGGCAACCTCTTCAAACTTGGCCCAGATCAAATTCTAAGAAGATGTGTCAGGGAGGAGGAAGTCTTTGACATCCTTCTGACCTGTCATGATGGGCCTTGTGGAGGTCACTTTGCAGCAAAGAGGACAACATTTAAAGTGTTACAAGCTGGGTATTATTGGCCCACTCTTCATCAGGATGTGAAAAGATATACTAGTCAGTGTGATCAGTGCCAAAGGATGGGAAAGCCTACTCCAAGAGATGAAATGCCTCTGCAACCTCAAGTGACTTTTGAGCCATTTGACAAGTGGGGCATGGATTTCATTGGACCTATTGACCCTCCTTCCAAGCAAAAGTAGTATATCATTGTGTGCACTGACTATCTGACTAAGTGGGCTGAAACCAAGGCAATTAAGGCAACAACAGAGGAGAAGGTGGCTGAGTTCTTAAGGGAGAATGTATTTTACAAATTTGGGTACCCTAGAGAACTGGTCACTGATCAAGGCAGCCAGTTTACCTCCAACATGATTGAAGACTTGCTCAGCCAGCACAAGATCAAGCATAGGACCTCCACTCCCTATCACCCACAAGCTAATGGGCAAGTGGAGGTAACCAACAAAGCGCTGGAGGACATCTTGACCAAAGTGGTTAGTAGCAGCAAGAAAGATTGGGCATATAGATTAGTTGAGGCAACCTGGCCTATAATACCACCTGGAAGACCACCACTGGATTCACACCCTATGAGCTGGTCTATGGGAAAAAGGCCCTGCTGTCCATTGAATTTGAGTATAACACATTGAGGATGGCAGCCCAACTAGATCTAGATCTTAGCAGTGCACAAAAAGAGAGGTTGCTCCAGTTGAATGGTTTAGATGAGTTTAGAATGCAGGCCCTCCTACACACAGAGGTAACTCAACTTCAGAGGAAGATCTGGCATGATAAGAACATCAAGGATAAGCAATTTCAAGAAGGTGATTGGGCTTTGTTATATGATTCCAGATATAAAGACTTTAAGGGCAAGTTAAGGACAAGATGGTTAGGGCCTTATGTTATAGAGAGATGTCATGATAATGGTTCAGTGCAGATCAGAACCATAGATGCAGAGGCCATTCCTTTACTTGTTAATGGGCACAGACTGAAAGTTTACAAGAGGCCATTGTCAAAGCAAGAGTTCATTGATGGTATCAATAAACAGTGATGGTGGTGGAGCAAGTTTCAGTTCCTGCCTCATTAAATCACAAAAAAGAAAAAGAAAAATAAGGACTGAGGCGAAAACCTCCATGAGGCGCCTAAGTCCCACTATTGGGCTGAAAACGTCTTGGGGCGGCCTAATGGTGTCAAAAAAGAGAAAAAATAAAGAAAAAAATAGAAAAAAGAAAAAAGAGAAATAAAAAGATCTCTGGGTGAAAACCTCTCTTGAGGTGCCTAGGGCAAGCAACTAGAATGAAAACCTCTTGGAGGCGGGCTAGTTGTTTTCAAAAAAAAAAAAATGAAAAATGAGAAAAGAAAAAATCATGAAAAATTGTTTTCAAGTCAGCGGGACGACGATCAAAGAGAAAAGGGGAATAAAAAAGGGACCTATTCCACTCATATTTTTGTTCCCCATCCATTATCCTTCATCATTCCACCATTCCTTTCATCTTCTTCTCTCATTTGCCTCAGTTTGCAAGGGTACTGTGTTTTCTACAGGATTCCTGTAAACCTACAGGATCCCCTAAAAACCTACAGGATGATCTTGTAGAAATTACAGTGGCTTCGGAATCCTAAAATGAGTAACCCTAGGGCAAGAAAATGACCTGCCCATGTCAAAAAAATAAAAAACCTACATCATAACTTCATTACCATACCTCTCTCCACCATGATCACCCTTGCATCCATCATAAAAAAAAATCTGTTTTCAAAAATTTTTCACAGTCTTCAAAAGAAAACACAGAGGAAAATGAAACAGGGAGCAGAAGGGAACAACACCTGAGTGTACTTCTCATTATTCACACTCCTATACCTCCTCTCTATCCATGTCATCATCCTCAAAGTCACAGTAGAAGAAATGATTAAAAATTCTGAGGGAGAAGCAGCTACAGGACATCCTGTAGGAAATCCTATAGCAGCCTATCCCACAGAATAAAAATCATGAGTAGCAGCAAGCTTCCAGCATGAAGATCCAAGGGCAGAAGAAGCTCTAGAGCAGTAGCAGCCAGTGTTTTAAAACTCCGACTCAGGTTCGGAACCGGCCGACGGTCGACCTCGACTCCGACTCCGACTCGGTATCTACTCAGCTGGTTTGATTTCAGTGACTCGGTCATTGTAAAGAATACATTAAATTTTAAATATTTTTATGAAAAAACATAATTTTAAAAATTTTCATTCATGTTTCCAAACACAATGCATTAGAATATAGAGAGAAAACAACATATGATCAAAGTGGGCTCATGAATATATCCATTATATCAAAATGGCACCCAGTGCACTGTCCAATACATACATGATATAGAGATCAAAACAAAAACACATAACCAAGGAGGCTCTAAATGGCCTCTACAACAAAAGTAAACTGTAAAACATCACTAGGCACCAGTACTACTGGCTACTGCTAACCTCCCCAGTGAAGCTTCTAAGTTCTGCCTCCAAAGCTTTATAGTGATACCTTGGGTTCAGAAAAACCCAGTTGCATGTATAGGGTGATGGAGTTGATTGTTCCATCTTTGATCAATGATTTCCCAAATGGGCCCATACTTAGCCACTCTATCCTTGTATGCTGCCTTTATTTGCTCCTTTGCTTGATCCATAGCCTCATAAATGAAGCCCATAGCCAATCTTTCCCCATCCACCAAACGCAACACCTTAACAAACTAGCCAAGGGTCTGACTCGGTCGGCTTGGTCGACTCGGTCAGCTCGGTTGGCTCGGTTTGGCCGATTCGGTAACAAATCGGCCACCGAACCGGTTTTTCTACCGAGCTGACCCGGCCAGGGGTCCAGCTCGGTCGGCTCAGCCGAATCCGATTTGGTTCGACCGAATTTTAAAACCCTGGAAACAACACCATCATTTTCAACACTAGGTACCTACACATCAAGGGAATCATCAGAGGGCCATAAAAAAGGAAGGAAAAATAACATGCAGCCAACAAACAGCAAGCACCTCATGTCTTCAACAAACTGCAACAAGGTATTAGCACCATAGGTAAGTATCTCGCTTCACTCTCTCATTTGCATTATGTAGTCAAAAGATGTAAAGGTTGTGAGCGAGTTGGTTTATAAGCGAAAGGTGGCCAGTTAACTTGGCCACCTTTGTTCAGTTGACAAAGACAAAACAATTGGTCCTCCCACACGTGGTAGCAGTCAAGTCAAAAAAGAGAGGAGGAGGACGAAAGCAGTTAAGGCTACAGATGCTTGTAGTGAGAGTTGATTACGAGGAGAGGGGAATGATGAGGTGGTAGTGGGGACCAACGGTCCAAAAATAGAAAAAATCGTACCTCGACTGCCAGCACACCACCTCACTCAACTCGACCATAAGAGGAAATAATCGTTGATCCCCATGCACCCATGCATTCATCTCCTCGAGGCTCACTCTAGCAAAATCACTCTCGTACCCAAGCAACCTACAAAAGAGAAAAATTCCATCTTTCTCTTGCGTAGGACTTCCTACAGGATCACACAGGACTTCCTACAGGATTACACAGGAATCCTACAGGATACAGTCAGATAGTCTATAGGATTGGCCAAGAGCAGTTTCAGAAGGGAAAACATAGGGGTTGGCTACAACAAACACCATGAGGAGGTAGGCTCTGCATTTCCTTCCATTTTTCCAAGTGAATAGAATAGAAAAATCTCCTAGTTTGAGTGAATTTGATAGCTGTGTAAAGGAATTGTCTCCTCAAGTATTTCAGTCACATTTCCTCCTGCATTAAAATTTGTATCAACCATCACTGCTCCTCAAAATTCACCAGACAAAATGACAGGGGGGTTTAATAGAAGGGAGCCCATTAACACTATGAGGATTCACCAACACCCTCCTGTGTTAGAAATCTTCATGAGGCATAATTGGATGGGGTATTTTGAGAAATTGAGGGGGTATGATGATGAAGTGGCCTGAGATTTTTCTCTCTCCCTCATTCCACTAACCAGAACCCATGCCACTGTTGTGGTGAGAGGCCTCTCCATAGAGCTCACCCCTGAACTCATAAGCAGAATTACCACACTTCCCCTAGGAGTGCCTTGGAGAAAGGAAGACAAGGGAGATAGCCAGACTGCCAAGAAGAAATTCTTTTTAGAGGGAGAGGAGCCCATTGAGGACAAGAATGGAGTAAGGAGAACAAGCCTACCATACCCTTGGAATGAGGTAAGCTACCACCTTATAAAATACATATCATGTGAAGGTAGGTATAGTGTGGTTTATGGTTATCACTTTAGGCTCCTTGAAGAATTGAGATTTGGAGCAGAAACACCTCCACACCACAGGCTCAACATACCATACTTCCTTCTGCAATCACTGATAGATACAAGCATAAAGGTGCAGGAGGGGAACCCCCAACAGTTAGCCCACCATGGGTTAATTAGAATCATCATAGAAGATGCCCTCCAAAACCTCAGAATTCCTATCCAATGGGATATTTTCAGAGACATGCAGACAGATGAGGATATCAAAGCCCTCACATATGATATTAGCCCTACTGTCAGTGAAAAGGATGAAGAAGAGACAAAAACAGATGGAGAAGAAGTAGAGAGGGATGAAGAGGAGATAGATGAGGATGAAGAGGAAGAGAAAGAGAAAGAAGGTGATGAAGAAATAGAGGAAGATTTCAAGGAGGAAACTGATAAACAAGATGAGGATATAGAGGGAGAAGAAGAAGGGAAAGGCATAGGTAAAAAGGGCAATGGAAAAGAGGGGGCAAAAGACAAGGAGGAGTCACCTAGGGTGTCTCCAGAACCCACTGAGAGAGAGGCAGCAACTGCCCTCACTGCCCTTAGCACCCCTATCAAACAAAAAGGCAAAAGACAGAGGCAAACCCCCTTATACTTCAGAACAAGGAAAAGTACAAGGATAAGGCAGGGAAAACCCCAAACTCCAACCAAGGTTCCCATTGTTATTGAGGACTCACCTAAACAGCAGGAGAAGATGGCTCCTATAAAAACTCAAGAAGAAGGATCCTCAACACAAACCTCCCCTAAGTCTCCTATCACCTATGTGAGAAGGACTGTAAGCAGGTCTACCTCATCCAAAGGAAAAGACACCCTACAAGATACACAACAGGACCTACATGAACCAGAGACAGTCCTACAGGGAACTCTGCTAAACCTACTGGAAACTCAAAAAATGGATGAGGAAAGAAGTAAGCAGCCAGAAACAAAGAGAGAGGACCCAAAGCTAAGGGAACCTAGTCCTCAACCTAACCATGACTCCTACAGATTTATTGAGGAGGGCAAAGTCATTCCACAAAAATTTGCCATTCTATTATTCTTTGAGCTTGAGAAAGAAAGAGCCAGAACTCATAGATGGATGCAAATTGCCAAGTCCAAGGGAGTGGAGGACATTGGTCACATGGAGGAGAAGCTCAAAGAGATGGGAAGGGAACTAAGTAGCTTGAGGGACAGAGAGGCCATCATGAAGACTCAGTTGGAGGCAGAAAATGCATGGTTGAAAGGATAGCTGCAAGAAAGAGAGAATCAATTGGCATCCATGGCCAGTCTATCTTTGGAAGCAATCCAGTGTAGGATGCCAGCTAAGTCCTATGCACTATACCTTAAGGAACAGTGGCTGTAGTTCCAAATCAAGACCCTAGCACAGAGAGGCACCATGCCATTCCAGGATTATAGACAGTTCATTGATCTCTGTGATCAAAGTACATTAGAGGATAGGGCTAAGATGTCTGAGTTCTACTTGCATAACATGGATTTGACAGATATGAATGTATGGGACCCTAATGCAAAGCTAGGGGATTTACAGTTGATGGCTTTGGCATCATGGATGAACCATGAGGAAGCAAGGGTTGCAGAAATGAAGAGGATATTGGCAAGGGAACAAACAAAGCCTCTTATGATCATAGTTGAGCAGTCCAATCCAATGGCTATCATTAGCACACATAATTTAATTGCAAATGATCCTCAACTTGCACCCAGTATCTTGCTGCCCAAGAGCAAGCCATTACACATTTTGAGGACATGTTTAGATTGTTAGGGGATAACAACATGCAAGCTTGCCTAAGGAGATGAAATACTTTGCCATACAGTGTGAAGATCAGAGAGTAGCACTCTCCTCAAAGGATGAAAGAAACACTGAACTGGACACCCATGTACAAGCAATCCATCCAAAGGCTCAAAGTCAATTGGATTGGCTTGAGACTCAATCCACCACTGCTCTTGGGGATGTTAGAAGGAAGGAAGGAAGAAGAAGAAAGAAAGTAGTGGGAGGAGGTAGAAAAGAAGGCAGGATTCTATGCACAAGAAAAGGAAACCACAGCAGAAGCATGGGATGTCAGGGATGCCACTAGAGCTATGAAAGACATGGATATTGATTAAGTTTCTTAGAGGATGAGCAACATTTTCAGTAAAGGGTGATGATGAGCCTCATCATTGGGTAATTATATGGGCCTTAATTCACCTCCTAGCTAGTCAAATCAACTCTTCTCACAATTTATTACATGTTTTGATTATATTTTGTTTAATGAGATGAGTTAAAGTGAGATATTATGCCTAGTGGACTAATATGCATTGAATGCAGGTTTGGAAGAGAAAATCAAGGAATTTTGGCAAGACTAAGGTTTGAAACTTGAATGGGACAAGGGAGAGAGATTGTAGGAGGTAAATCCTCCTCATTTACTCCTCCCCCATTCGAATATTCCTCCATTAATCACACTAGCTCGGAGTGCAATAAACCAAGTCATGAAGATCAAAAGGCAGCCGAGCAAGTGATAGACAAAGAGTTAGTTCATCTTGAGTTTGGGAGCCGAGCCTCCCTAGATTTAAGGAAGTCGTTGGAGAATTCAGTTGTATAAGTAGAGAGACCTAGAGCCTCATTAGGATTCGAATTTTTGTTGTAAAAGCATTAGTTATTTTCGAGCTCCAGACTTGTGGAAGACATTGGTGTAATTTTCTGTTTTGATAATGAGAATGAGCTTTTTCTTGATCCAGCACTGAGTTAACTTAGAGGGCTGAAGCTCTTGGGTTAGGCCCCAACCCTAGTAGCAAAGACTCCTCTTCTTGTATCTGTATGGTTGGCTTAGTTTTATAGATTCATGGTTAAATTGTCTCTAGAAGTATTTCATTGCAAGTACTGTGGATTTGATTAGTTGTTTATTAGTTTGCTTCCATTTGTGCTTTACTTCAGTAGCAGGTTAGAAGGGATAAAAGGAGCACCACAAAGCTGTCAGTAGGTGTCTTGGCCTCACCTCTTCCCTCAGGGATCATGATTTGAGGAAAAGACCCTTATGCAACCCCAAAAAGACAGATTTCCATTTTCTCATAAGATTTAGAGTTTACTGTACTTGAACTAGCATTTGATCATTTTTGCAAGTGTAGGATTTAATTACCATCTCTTCCATCTTTAGTCTTATAGTAGATCTCATCCATGATTCCATTTTATTCAGCAATTTTCCTCATGCATGAAGTAGACAGCTAGTTCATTAAATTATGCTTTTCTAGCTTGTTAGAATTCTTCTTGTTTACATGACTTTTTGGCAATTATAAATGTTTGATGCAGAGCAGGTGCTTTAGAAATCTAAAGAGATCTCATAACAGGCAACCACCTTCCAACTTCATCCATGCATAATCATTCCTTGCTTTCACTAAGATCTTCATCAATCTCATAATTTTACATAGAAATTCCTCCAAGCATGTTGAGCGAATCCAACCATCTCCTAACCTTGGTTTTGAGTTCTGAGTGATCCTAGGCATTTTCTCACTCCATTCCACCTATGCACCACCTTCCTTAAGCCTTCCATCACCTCCAGAAACCATTGTTTTGCTCTTGGTTGTATCCTGTAGAACTACAGGGAATCCTGTAGGTTTCTAGTACATCCTGTAGGTTTTCCTAGAGTGGCCTGTTTTGAGGCCGAATTGAGGGAAAACCTCTAGGAAGCCACACCAGGTCACCCAAAGGCCTCCCAAACCTTTCAACCATCTCTTAAACCTCCAAACCATCCACCAGCATCACTAAGCCACCTGCCACATCACCAAAAGAGATCAGGGTTTACACTTGATTTTCCATAAAAAGAATAAAAAGAACAATACAGAGTTATTTCAGTCCTTTACATGCATAGTAGTAATGTCTGATGTTTTGAACTTCCATGCTTAGGACAGTAGCATTTCATACATGTTAGATTGACATTCTTGTAAAGCATAGTTTCTCAGCAGCTAGTTAGGAAATGGTGTGTTTTAGCATTTAGTTTCGGTCTCTTTCGTTATTGCAGTAGATAAGCTTTCTCATAGAGTAGTTTCCTCTTTCTTTCATTAATTATCAAGCTTCTTCTGAATCCATAAAAGCATGGCTTGAAAACCCTAGTGGTCTCTCGCCAGCTGAACAGTGACAAAAGGCAGAACCATCACTTTTACTTGTGTATACAACACTGTCACCTCCAAGTTTGTACGAACCCTAGGTTGATAAAGTAAAGTTGGTAGCCCAAGGAGTTGCAGCATTCTTGATGCAATACTAGTGCTCATCAATTGTCATAGTGCAAGGCTTTCACTAACAACTCCATCTCTTTATGAGACCATGAGCTACAATGCTGGCGAGACCAATGATTTATAGACACCTTCATCATTATTGTCTCTCAAGGTACATAGCCACCCGGGTGTTCTCTGAGTATGACCTTCTAGGACTATTCTTATCTTGGGTTCCCAACCCTCAAAGAATATCGGTCCTCTTGCCTACTCTTGTCTTGGATGCCCTACACATCTGTAAAAAAAGTATCGGATGCCAGATGATTACTCAATCCTCCCATTCTTTCTTCCCACGTGAAGACAAGAATGTTGTGGCTATCTTATGTCTTTCCATTAATGGCCTTCATCTAGACTTACGATTGTTAGTCATGGTCTAGTGCATGACCCATGAAATGGAAAACACAATTGTCACTCCTTTGTAATTAGGGGTGATCCAAAACTCCCTCTTGATCAGGGACTTGCCAGAGCTCCCTCTTAACTCGGGACTCTTTCCTTCATCAACAGCTTCTTCTTCGTGTGTCCTTCAGCGACTTGATCTCCTTCCTTTCTTGATGTCATGAAGTCTTTGTTCGAACTTCTTCCAGGTAGGGCACCATCCATCGATCACTTTCCTTCCTGGTTTGTCATGTCATTGCTTCCTTTGAGGAAAGTGGCTTTCATGTCATACATCAAGTTTTCTTGTCATCTTGGCTACTCCTTTGTCATCTTGTCCATGCTTTGGAATATTCTTCTCATGGATGCTTCGTTGTACTTGCTTGTTTACATGCTTTGACTTAGTAGCCCATCATGACTTCATCCTGATATTGCTTCAACATTGCTTTTTGTTCGATGGTTTCTTCATCACGACATCGTCGTAGAGTAGAATCAGTTATTTGCATCTTTTATATCTCCAAGGCTCAAGGGTCATTTTCTTCCTTTATCACAATTGTCTTGCCTCCTTTAGGGAGATGTCTTCAAAGTATCTTGTAAGATAGTGATTCTTGATGATCATGGTGTTCTTCCACATGCTTGATCTCTTTCTTCATTTGCTTCTTATCAGATAGATAGGTCAACCGTCTAATGCTTCTTGTGAGAGCATTCCTTCATTGCTTCCTGGACTTGCCAACATTTCTTCTTGCTTCTCAGTCAACAATCTTATGCTCCTTATGTGAGCATATTCTTTTGTTGACCTTCATTGCATTGTAGTACATGCTTTTGAGCATGTCCTTGGTGAAAGGGATTCTTTCATACTTGATCATGTTATAGAACTATTCCAATGACTCAATAATATACAAATGATAACATGACTAAAATTTGGTACATACCTCATCTTGATAATCCTTTGGTGTGGCCCTTCTTGCTACATCTTAGCTTGCCTGCATATCATCCTTTTCTTTGAGACATCTGCTTTGGTTCATGAACCTTCTTTTGAAGATTCCATCATAAAGATCCTTGCCTTGCAAATGTTTCTTTTCTTTTTGATAGTGAAGGTCTTCTAAGATTCTTAATCATGATAAATTTTTTCTTTCATCATGGATGAGGTCCTATACTAGGTATGCTTCTTCTACATGAATATCTTGAGCTATAGCTATCATGCTCCCATATTTTAGAAGATATTTCTACCCATGCATTTTGTTTTTATTATAAATGCTATATGTGCATGAGTATCTAGAACTCTATGTACATCATGCTTCTAAATTCTAGAGGATGTTTCTAGCCATGCATTATTATTCTATTCCTACATGCTCTTATACTACTCAAAACATTGAAAGAAATCTAGAAGTAAAGAGTTTGACCTAGTCATAGTAGAGATCTGGAGGGTCATAGTAGAGATCTGGAGTATCTTCCTTCTCTTGCTTCTTTCTTTATTCTTTCGTCTCTTGAGTTATGTGAGCTTCTTCTTGTTGGAATTTCTAAGTCTAACTGTTAGAAATCCTTCATGCACTTTTTGATTTATTTCTTCCTACTTGTTCTGTTAATTAACAAATTATTTACCATGTAAATACTGAAAATGAATACAAGTACATGCTCAACACATACAAATCATCAACTGAAGGAAAAACAAGAACACAAGTGACACCGTTATTTTTGGACTCATGTCCCCTGAAAAACCCAATGCAGGAAAACCGGTGCAGCTATTTAAGGGTTTTATTATTAAGGAGTTTCAGAATACAATCTGGGTGCCAGAAATGGCTCACCCAACAGAGAATGCTCTCGGCAGTAGTACCTCTTAGTCGGAGACAGATATTCTGGCTAAAAACCCCAGATGAACAATCCCACAGCTCTCAGCGCCAATTTGCCACACGAAATCTCCCAGTATCTGCCTCTAGGGACTGCATCAGCCTCTTTGGCCCAGTGTCAACCCAACTAACCCTGCGTCAACCTCTGGAGCCTATGCGTCACCCATGTTGGCTCTCCTCAGGCACTACGCAGCTCCTGGTTGCCTTTGCGTGGCTTTTGGCTGCCTCTGCATGGCTTTTGGCTGCCTCTACGTGGCCTCTATCTGGCTGTGTGTCCCTCTCCCGACTTCTGCGCTAATGCTCTCGGTACCCTCTCTGCTTCTATATTCACTGCTCGTCAGCTGCAACTTTGATCACTCCTTCGATTTCCTTAGCAAACCCTACCCCAGAAAATCGAATTCTTGATCAACTCAGTGTGTTCTCCAAGTGACCCTCAAGCCTCCTCTTATACTTTTCTCGTTGACAATTCAACGGCTGAGATTAAGTCCCTAATCAATTGCTAAGATTAGATCTGGCTTGATCCATGACTTTTGGACCTTTCTAACTCAGATTTATTTTAATTCACATTAATATTTTATTTTCCCTAATTTTAGACTTAGGGACTCCATTAAAAATATTAATTATTTTAATATCTCCCAAACCATTTCTGGGTATTGGAGATCTCATGTGCTTTAACCTCTCCACCAATTTTTGTGGCTAGAGCACATCCGATGCAACCCCAAATCAACACTTTCCTCTTTCTTTTGTTGTCGTTGTCCTTCTTAAGCTTAGGACAATTCCTTTTGTAGTGTCCATATTCTTGGCATCCAAAACATTGGATATTGTACATGTCTTTGTTGTTTGTTCTTCGTGGACCAAACTTGCCAAATTTACCCTTTCTTTTGGCCATGGTAGCAAATGCTTGCTCCTTTGATCCTACATCTTCTTTTGCCTTAAGTCTGGTTTCCTTTGTTCTGCATAGAGACCACATTTCACTGAGAGTGGTTGCTGTTGAAAATTATACTGAGAGGGGGGGTGAATCAGTATTATCAAATTCTTTTTCAACTTATATAAAGATTAGCAGATCTGACTAATGAAACTTGTGTATACCTTCCAGATTTATAATTTAATTTATTCTTCAGATGTTGATCATTAATCTGTGTGTCAGAACCATAAGCAGGAACAGAAAAGTAGAGCAGACAGTCACACAAAAGAACACAAGATATAAGGTGGAAACCCAAAATGGGTGAAAACCACCTGCTGCAATATGTCTCTATCTTCTTTCAATTAGAAACTTCTTTTTACAATGATTCTGTACTGGTGTAGTCTTATACTAGCACGCAGGCTTCAACCTGCAGAAGGCTACAACCTTCTCTCGTTCTCTAGACTCTTCTGGAAGGGAGCTACAACCCCCTTAGCTCTTGTACTAGCTGAGGTACTAGTACGTAGGTGCTGACCTACAGAAGACTTCTCTTTTCTTCCAGGGACCACGTTTCATAAATTTTCAAACTGGATCCATGAATATCAATCAAACATCAAATAGATTTGCAATCAACCAACTTCCTTGTACAAACACTGAATCAATAACTTCTCAGAACACAGTACCAGTAACCAGACACCAATTCAGAACCCTGAACACTGCAGTAATAGACAAAAGCAGCTAAAACATATTTCAAGAAAAATTCCGCAACTTCACCAATAGAAACCTGCGTACGTCCGCAGTATTCAGTTCTTTGTCCTGCGGGTATCCGCACCTCCACTGTGTCAAACCTGCGGGTATCCGCACCTGCGCTGTGTCGAGCCTGCGGGTATCTGCGCCTGCGCTGTGTCAAGCCTGCGGGTATCCGCGCCTGCGCTGTGTCAAGCCTGCGGGTATCCGCCCCTGCGCTCTGTCCTAATAGGATCTTGTGGGGATAAGACATAAGAGGAAGTGTTCACTGATGTGAATCCATTGGTGAGTCATTTTCACATCTTTGGTTGTCCAGTTTATATCCATGTACCTATAGAAAAGAGGACCAAGTTGGAGCCCTCCAGCAGGAAGGGTTTCTTTGTGGGTTATAGTGAGACTTCAAAGGGTCTATATTCCATAACAGAGAAAGACATTAGTAAGTAGGGATATAAAATGCAAGGAAGACTTTGTATTGAAGAAGTTGCATGAGTCCATTCCAGTGATAGGGGATGAGGAGCAGGAAGCTTCAAAGGTTGACGTTAGGGTCACTAAAGAGACCAACAATGTCTAGTTCAGGATGACAACCTTCAAATGGGGAGGAGGAGACATTATCCACTTCCAGTTCTTTAAGAGACCTCGATGGTTCACATAGACATTGAGGGATGCTTAGGAGTATGTTGGAGCTCCTACAAGTATATTTAGGGAGAGCAGGCCTTTGAAGAAGTTTTCTACTTACATGGAATTAATGAGCAACATCATTGATTCCAAGCCTTTTAGTTTTTCATGACATAGCAAATTTGCAGGTATTGCAGGATGCCATAGTGGAGGAGTACACCTTCATTATGAAGAATGATGTTTGGGACATAGTGTAGAGATTAGGAGGAAGTCAGTAGTAACTTCTAAGTGGATTTACAAAACCAAGCAAGCTGTAGATCGCAACATCGAGAAGTTCAAGGCGAGGTTTGTGGCAAGAGGGTTCTCCCAGAAAGAGGGAGTGGACTGTGAGCCTATGAGGAGACATTTGCTCCAATTGCCAGGTACACTACCATTAGGGAAATTATATTTTCAGCTTCATTTATGGGATAGATGATACATCAGATGGACATGAAGAGAGTTTTCCTTAATGGGATCATTGAGGAAGAAGTGTACATAAAGCAGCCTCAAGGATTTGAGGTAAATGGGAAGGAGTCCTATATTTGTTGGCTTAGAAAAGCCTTGTATGGACTCAAGCAAGCACTGAGAGCATGGTATTCTAGGATTGATGTATATTTGCTGAGTATGGGCTTCACCAAAAGTGACATAGATCCTAAGTTATATTATATATTTATTGGGACTGATCTGCTTATTGTGGTGCTATATGTAGATGGCTTGTTTCTTATAGGTACAGAGAAGCTCATTGCAAGGTGCAAAGTAGATATTGCTGATGAGTTCGAGATGAAGGACATCAACATGATGCATTATTTCTTGAGCTTGGAGGTTTGATGAAAACTAGGGAAGATATTCCTTCAGCAGGTTAAGTATGCAATTGAGATCCTGAAAAGATTTCAGATGGAGGACTGCAAGCCTATGGGCACACTCATGATCACCAATTTGAAGAAAGTGATGATTTTAGATTTAGCATTGGTGGATCCCACATTGTACAGGCAATTGATAGGTTCCTTAATGTATTTGGTCAATATCAAACCAAATATATGTTTTGTAGTGATCACTGTTATTCAGTTCATGATAAAGCCAAGGCAGGAGCATTGGGTAGCAACAAAACATGTGCTTGGATATTTGAGGGGCACAATGGAGTTTGGTCTGGGATATCTTGGAGATGGTCAAATGAAGTTTTAGGGGTATACAAGCTCATATTAGGTAGGCAGTGCAAAAGATAGGAAGAACACCTCAACATGTCGTTTTAGCTTGGGATAAACAGAGGTATCTTGGTTCAATAGGAAGTAGACTTCTGTGGTTCTTAGCTCACTAGAGACAGATTGTATATGGAAACTATTATAGCAAGTTGTCAGGTCAATTTTCCTCGCAAGTTGATTGTAGGTTTATTTGATTAGGAGTTGGATCCCACGATAATTTACTGTGATAATCAGAGTTGTATCAAATTCTTTGAGAATCCAATGTTTTGTGGTAGGTCCAAGCACATAGAGATTAGATATCACTTTATTCGAGATAGGATTTAGAAGGGAGCAGTGAAGCTTTAGTATATTCTCACTTATCAATAGGTAGCTGATATTCTAACCAAGCCCTTAGCAAAAGGAAAGTTTGAAGCTTTTAGAGACAGACTTGGATTGGTGTAGAATTCCCTTGTTATGTAAAAAAGTAGTTAACTTAGGTTTATTATTTAATTTTAATTTTAATTAGACGAAAGGGCACGATCATAAGATCATGCCCTTTCCCAAAGGGTGCCCATGGCGGTATATAAGCCAGGCAACCCAGTGTAAATCGTCACCATCTGTCTATTCTTTTATTAATAAATTATTTCTATATATATTTCTGTTATCCAGAAGTTTTTACACTTCATTGGTATCAGAGCCTACGACCCTCGGTCTGCAACCCCTTCTTGTCCGCTGCGATCGATCTGCAAGTCCTCGCTGTTCTGTTGCCATCACCGTCCCTGTCACCTGCTGACCATACGCCGCACACCACGTCCGTGTTTCTCGTTGCCTCACCCTGCTACTGTTGTGGCCCTACCACAGCTCCCTCTGTCACACATACCCCACTGCCCTATCATCACTCTCTACAACAATCATCAAACTATTCGCTGTCCGCTGTGCTGTGCCATCCGCTACCAGTCAAGAACTGTGGTCACACCATCTCCCAACAGTTCCGTCAAGAACTGTGGTCACACAGCGTGTTGACCACTCCCGACAGAAAGTCCTGTCCACCCTCTTGATACGCAATTGTTGTCAAAAAAAAAACGTTACAGTGGTCCGTTGTCCCACACCCGGATCCGGGTGTGCTTGCTGCACCGCGTCCATCAGTCGTTGATGTTCCCCGTCCCCTGTCCATAGCTCATTCGCTATACGTCAACCACTATTGCCGTTACCAAGAATCAACTCTCTGCAGTAATATCCGCTCGAAGGTCGAAGGGTCAAACCCTCGGTCCATTCCACCGTGCCTGTAATATTCGCTGTCCTGTGTTTACCGCCGTTTGACCACGTCTGCGGTAGTAATTCTTAAGTTTTGAACTGTTAAAAAAAAAAAAACCGAACATTCAATCGTCGTGACTCTCGGCGTGCCGTTGTTTCAATTAAACTAGCGTGCCGTTGTTTCAATTAAACTCGGTTGTGCCGTTTCATTTGAACATATATATTTATAACATATATATATATAACTAAATTATATTAAATATTTATATATTATATAACATATATTATATATAATTTATTTATATATACGTATATTATATAGTTATATCATCAATCATATATGTTATATATATATATTACATACCTTTATCCAATTATATATATATTATATAATATAAATATATATAAGTTATATAATATATATTATAAATTTTATAACATATAACTTTAATTTTAATTTAGTTATAAGGTATATATATATAAAAAGTTTATTTAATTAATTAAAATTATTTTAATTAATTAAAAAGTTATATATATATATAAGTTAATTTAATTATTAAAAGTTATATGTATAAAATTTATTTTAGATAAAAAAGAAAAAAAAGAGGGAAAACCCTTAAACTGGCAGATAAATACACACCCCCGCAAACCCGCTCAATGTCGATAATGACAATGGCGGATTTCCAAAAAAGGTTGTTGGATGCAGAGCAAAAGATAAATAACAACCACGACGAGGTCAGTAAAAGATTAAATGAAGTCGAGCGCAAGCTTGGGGAGCAAGCAGACAAAATCAAAAATCTTGAAGATACGACAAATCGAATAGAGATAAAGATGGAAAGTCAACATGTTCAAACAGAAGTAAACTTCAGAGAAGTCTTAACATTGCTGAAAAGTCTGTGTAAAAAGTCGAATTGTACACCCGAAGAGCTATTAAAAGATGGTGAAGAAAATCAAGAACACATCTCGTTGGATTCCACTAAGTCCACATACACTCATGACAAAGTTGAATCCCCAAAAAAATCAGCGATACCCCACCAAGAAGCAAGTAACACAGCCTTTACAAACAAGCAACTCTGGGATAACTTTACTAATCAACACCCTTTTTTCCCTCAACCAGTAGCAACATACCAGCAACGGGCAAAAGTCGAGATGCCTAAATTCGATGGAAACGAAAAAAACAATGTTGCATGGATAAATATGACCAGAGAAGAATCACCAGAGATACAAGATCTGATTCGGAAGCATGAAAAAGTATTTCAAGACCTACCTATGAAGATGCAGCCTAATAGGGAAATTGAGCATACAATAGAAGTCAAGGCAAGATCAGACCCTGTCAACATCAAGCCATATCGATATCCACATTACCAAAAAATGAAACTTGAGAGATTAATCCAAGACTTTTTAAAATGTGAGACCTTGATCATCTTAGAACATCTGATCAAGTGGAAGGGCTTACCCGAAGAAGACGTTTTCTGGGAGAATGAATCATTCTTCAACAACATCCGTCGTTTCTTATGCTTTGAGGACAAAGCATTCTTTCGAGAGGAAGGCAATGTTATGTAAAAAATTAGTTAACTTAGGTTTATTATTTAATTTTAATTTTAATTAGACGAAAGGGCACGATCATAAGATCATGCCCTTTCCCAAAGGGTGCCCATGGCGGTATATAAGCCAGGCAACCCAGTGTAAATCGTCACCATCTGTCTATTCTTTTATTAATAAATTATTTCTATATATATTTCTGTTATCCAGAAGTTTTTACACTTCATCCCTCTTTGCTAAGAGGAAGTGTTGAGAAATATAACTCAAGCAGGAGCTTCTGGCCCATGTTAGGTGTGAATGTGCAAGAATTAGTTTGAGACAAATTCTAGTGACCACTTAGTAAAAGTGGGAAATAATACCATATTGTAATTTTACCTTAAATAAATAAAAATGAAATTCAAATTTTCTATATTCTTCTAGCCTTGGAAATTTAAATAAAATATTCTAGAGATTCTAGAATATTAGTGAATTAGATTTGTTCTAATCTTTAGCCATACACCTCGTTGTTGAGATAAGGTGGTTGCTAGGATTAAGGAGATTAGTCACTAAAATATGCAAAATTAGTCGCTAGAATTAAGGAGATTAGTCACTAAAATATGCGAAATTACTCGCTACGATGGAGGAGATTAGTTATCTCTTTTAAAGCATAAAATAGGACAAGAAGGGAGAAGCTAAAACACACATGAGAACACTTGAGAGGTGCAGAGACCAAGTGAAGAAGGAGATCCATTGTAGCAAACATTAAGAGGAAATTCGTACAACAACAGCATCTTACAGTTGTACAGTAGTAGCTGCTGCCTTCTCTTCGGTAGATCCATACTTCTATTTCAACAGGTTATACTTTTCTGTTCTGCTGTATTTTGTTTACCATACAGTTGCTAATTTGCAGCAGATTGTGGAAGTACCTTGTAAGGTTTGATCATTGAAATGATAAGCTGATTTGAAGGGGAAAATCACTGTGCATGTGTGTTATTCATTTAGTACTTCCACTCTTCCTTTTTCAGCCACGTGTGATTGTTGCATGTTCAGAAATATTCGTTTATGTGATTAAATAGGCTTAGATCTGAAATATTTAATTTGCAAATATAGGACAGCAGTTATCTAGTTACTTTGGAAAATTTTACAAAGCCTATCTAAGTAATATTGGCAAATGAATTTGATTTTGAGTAGGATTATGTATGTAGCTAAATGTGAACTTGAGGATGACCAATCGTGAGTATGGCCTGGAAATTACCATAGATAGTACATCTAATCTGCAAGTTTTTGCACTTGCTTTGTGCAATCCAACTTATGCAATGATTCATAGTGGAATTGGACCAAAAGAAAATCCCATTTTGAAGTCAAAAGGGATTCCTATAGGCTATCAGTTCATAAGACAAATAAAGTTAGAGAAGATAAGACTGTTTTATTGATGTCTATGAATGACCAAAAAAGTAAGTCAATGGGAGTCCCTAAACAACTCCTATAAGCTACACACTATATGCTCAATGGAAAAGCATACGCTAAAAGAAGGTAAGATAATGTATGAAAGAAGTATGCAAAATACATAACCCTAGAAATAACAAGATAAAATTTATTGGTCATCATAAATAAGTGCAGGATTGGAGTGGATCAGTGGTTAGAGGCAGACACAAAGGATGAAGAGGAAGGAAGAGTTGTCCCTGTAGGATCATTGATCAGGGAAAAGGGCAATACAGTATTTAATGATGTCATCGGGGGAAGACTAGGCATGAAGGAGTTAGACTATGAAACCTTGGAAGGAACTCTGGAATGATATGCCAAAACTCTCCTAACACTTGAGGTAAATTAAAGTTTGTTAAATCTCTATGGAGAAAGCAAGGAAAATCCTTTAACATGTTAGCGGATCAATGCATATCTAATCTATTCACCTTTGCTTGGGGTAGTAGCAACCACATTGGAAGAAAATGCTATAGTCTTAATTGAGAAAGTTTTATCTATTAAAATTTATCTCCATTAAATAGCTAAAGCCTAAGTATGGCTACAAGAGTTTATAGAATAGTTTAATTATTGTCCCTGTTGGACACCTAATCCTCTATGGGTTGGTGTGGAATGTGAACAGCCACTGGAGTCCAAGAGACCACTTGGAATATGAATCCAAGCGTCATACCATGTACTATAAATGTATATCATGTCAATAATATATGTAATCAAATGCTTATCCTTCACATACGTTGTTTACATTCCCTGTTAGTTTAACATGGTATCAGAGCGAGGTTCATAAACTGCTCAGTCTTGTTTGAGCCAATAGTTTTATGGCATCGTTATGCTATTGTTAGTTCTGCCCTAGTGTAGTTCTTTAATGCCAGAACTTGAGAATTCTCATTGTGCGTCTGTCCTAACGCTCCACTAAAATTTGTTGTCTGACAAAAGACATTATACTCTATCCTCTGCGTTGGACTGATAACCATATTGCATTTAATGCGTTGAAGATGCTCAGCTTGGGCGTTTTATCTTCCTTGGCAACCTAACGCTCCTGCACACTTGAAGCTCTGCCAACCCCTATTTTTAACCTCTTTCTGCTCCTGCAATTCTCTGTGATATTCTCTGTCCCTATTTTCTCTATTTTCTGTGTTTGGACAAAGCTTTCTCTGGTCTCTGCATACAATCCATTTGATGCTGCTCTCTGTTGAAGAATCTCTGTGAACAAATCGCCTTGTTCGTTGTCTTGGTTCGATTACATAGAGCTGCAAGTCGTGCGTATGGAGGGTTAAATGATGCGTGTTATATGCCGTTGGCCTTGACATAGTGTTATATACGTATAGTGTCTCAGACAGCTGAAAGACTGCACGAGTCTGAAACGCTCCACGATGTCTTTCCCTTGGCACCTTTGAAACCTGTTATAATACTCAGAATTTTGGAGGAGCAATCCACAACAATTTGGGTAACCACAATCTATGGTAGATCATCGTCTTATTCATTATAAAGATATAGGCAATCGGTATTTATGAACTTGAAATTGGTGCAGAGGATCCTGCAGATCTCCTTGGTGCACAGGTACGCGGTAGGTTCCTTTGAGACAAAGCGTTGAGACACGGCATGATAGTTAGAACCTATCGCTAATCTGAACAACGCAGAGAATATGTGAGCACGTCTTTGGGTCCCTTCTTGACTTGGTATTTTGGCCCCACAAACATCGTTGTCAAACCTGACCGAAAGAATTCTCGTTGTACCATTTCTACATATCAGAAGAGATAAATTGTGTTGGGTGAGCATTTTCATAGTTCATAAATTTGGAGACCACTCTTTCCTGTGAAATTATTTCGAAGTCCTTGAAAGGAGTGTTTGGAGATGGTCATTCATTGGGGGTCAAAGACTGTTGAAATCGCCAAGTGTTGCTCAGAGTCATGGATTATATGACATAACGCAGCTTTGGAATAGAAGCCTGCTCATCCTATGACTGTAGGAGGTTGTAACTACTCCCAAAGAGGCTGAGTCTTTGAAGAACGTTGAGCACAAGTTTTGGTGATGTGGACGGTGTTCAGAGAGCATCGAATTAGAAGAAGCAAACTCACAGAAATTTCCACCAAGCAATGGTCAAGGCAGGTCGACTATTAGTTCGGTTGCTGCCCAACGAAACTCGCTGCCGGATGAAGAGCTATATTATCCTCCTTAAGCTAAGGTGAAAGTAAATGTAGAAAATTGGTCACCATTTTTTCGAGAATAGCGGTGGCAGCCTAACTTGTTTTGGCCACATAGAGCTTGTTTTTTTAGAGTTTCTCTTTCCTTGCTGCATGAATTTATTCACTGCTTGAAGAGGTCGAATCAGTCACAAAAGGGGGGACGAGTTTTCTTCATTTTCATTGCTGGTTGATTTTCCTCTTTGTTGGATCGAAGCTTCAGAGAAAGGGTCGAGTTTCTTCATTCCTTAAGTCCATTGCATTCATACCAACTGCTACTGATATACAACCCTCTCTAAATATTGCTCGATGACACCATCCTTCGTGACCTTTGTGGTGAAGAATCTTAGGGCATGCATATTAAGATGATTCTTCTTTGACATGATAACAGTTTGTGAAGCATTTATACAATTTATCTTAGCTTAGTATTCTATTCATTATTAGAATGTGTGTTTACTTCATCAAACTGCTACCAAAACAAAAAGAGACAAGAACACAAATGTTTGGCTCTCTGCCAGGGCCAAAACCTCTCCCACTTGGAGAGGAAAACCCATGCGTAAATTCTTCTTATAGAAATTTCATTGACGAATACCAAGACCATGACCCATGACTCAATCTGCCTCTCCAAGACCAAGCCATCAATCCTCTTCGTGTCATTGCTGAGATCACTATCTTCGCTGCACCACAGAGGTCATCACCATCGTGATCTTCATCACTGCTGCAACACCATGATCTTCATCACTGTTGCATCATAGTTTTACTACTGCTGCACTTTATCTGAGATCATTGTTGTACCTTGACATCATGAGACCACAAAGATACAAAATCATGATCCATATCTATTATTATTACAGTTCTGTCAGGATCTAGACTATGATCTTTGTTGCTGCTCCTTGTAGCTCATCAAGACTACATTATGTTAGATCTGAATACTGTAATACCTAGTGAGACCATATGTCTCTCATCTTATTTATCACCGAAATCACTATTGTTTGCTGTCTAGTTTTCTACAGGAGTACCAACGAATGCCATCATGTGAGATCAATTTATCATAGGTATGCCGAGAATGTCCAACATCTTTAGGATCAAGTGTGATTTCCACAAAACCAAGATTGTAATCAATACACAGTCCTGTCCATCTGAGATCGAGATAAGAGATAACACTGACCTTAAGTTAATGTGTGGTTCTTCATGCATCTGAGGTATTACTTGACTGCTCCTAATCCCCAATCAAGGAGCAGTCAAGCCCTAAAACATAAACCCTTGTCTGTGGTTTCTCCACCCAAACACCTGCTCCTTGACTACGTCTTATTGCGGCTCCTCTTACCCATGACTGCGACTCCCTTCTCTTCATGACTATGGCTTCCTTACTGTGACTCATCAGAGGCATCCGAAATTTGTTGTTTTATTTTCGCTGACCTCTCCTGGGTATTTATAGTAATGAGCCACTTGTAATTGAGCCGATATATGTTCATGAACCGACGTGACTATTTGTTTCAAGCCGACATGACATATTTATATATTTAATTCATTTGTTTGGAGCTGACATGATTATTCCCTTATTGCTTTGCTTGTAGACTTCGGAAAGCTTGTTTTGAGGCATTGTTCTTGGTCTTGGAGGGCTGTTACACAACTTGAAGACTTGTACATATTTACATGAACTCATAAAGAGTTTCTATACACATGACATGACTCTTTGACATTTACATAAATCCTAAAGACATCAAGAAGAAGTCTTTTATCTAGAGACACTTCTTGCTCATGAAAGCCACGTAGTAAGGTTACAAAAATAAATTATTTCCTTTTATTACATCAAATACAAAGATCATGTCATTATGAAGACCGAACCTAGTTACACTTTCTTCAACACTTTGGAGCTCCAAAACTTTGTTTGATGACAACATTGCGACCCTTTGGTCCCATTGTCACCTTCACTGCATCTGCAAGTTCTTCAATACCTTGCAGCATTGTTGACCGTGCATCAACTCCAAATCGGATCTCTTTTGCAGCATAATTTATGCTCCAACTGAATCTGCTAGCAATCTGTATACGAGAGCTCCGCCTTCTGATTGTAGAAGCTACAACTACTGTTGCTCTATACATCTTGTAGTAGATCTTCTGAAGTTGAAGATGAAGTGAAATGAAACAAAACAAATATACAGTCAGAACAAATGGGTTGAGATTTCTCATCACATTTTGGCTACTTATAACCAAGTACTAGCTGGACTGATATTTTGATAGTGGGTCGAAGATTTTTCCCCTTGTTATTGGTCATAAACAGTGGTCCGATTAATGAAGCGTTGAACACAATTCAACTTTGAATAGTGAGAATGCAACATGGGAATGGTGTGTTGAAAGTCTGAAATGTATTGCACTTATGTTGCGTTGAAATTTGGTATGTCCTTCTGTTTTGTGCATTGAAAGGTGAATTACATGCTTTGAACTATGAAGAATGTACGGTGAATGCTGAGATTCACCTTATTTGTTCAATGAAAATGGCCAGAATCAATGAAGTATTAGAGTTCCTCAAAACTCTGATATTGTCTACTACTCATGATACATTAAAAGTCAGCAAAGTTGCTCTCACAAACATTCAAATTTGTCTGCAAGATGCACTAGAAAAAATAGTTTTTTTGTACCTTGAATCAAAGCTGCTTAAGCGACAATAATTAAAACAAAAGAGTTGTCATTCTGAACCTGTTTTTATTCAGAACATTGAGACAGACTCCCATCAATAGCAAGTCAATAATGTTACAGTTGATTTAGATCCAGTGCTCAATGAAGCAACAAAGTTACATGCAGATGCAGAAATTCAGCCTGCACTTCCCAAGTTGATCATCAGACCTTGGGAAGAGCTTGTCCATAACAAGCACAAAACTGGTCTTGGATATGACAAGGAGTTGTCCTTTCATATTCCAGATTACTCAAAGCCCATCTAGTTCCATAGTGCTGGGTTTCTTCATGATGGTTCACCTTCACCTGTTCCAGATTCTGCTCCTCCACATTTGCAGCCAAAAGTTGTCAAATGCCAACATTGTGACCGAGTTAGCCATGTGGAAGATTGATGTTTTGATCTTCATCCGTGCAAGCATTGTGGTCAGCATACTCATTCTTCACAAAGATGCTTCAAGAACAAACCTCTTGCAAGAACAAAGATTCATCTTGGATGGATCGCTTCTTGGCAATGGGCTTCAACAGCCAAGAAGATATTTCAGTCATATGTCAGAAGTTGTTCTAGAGTATTGAACAATCTTGCAGTTGAGTTTTCTCCATCATCTCACCTTGTATCTGACAGGGGGGGAAGTGATGGTCATCTACAAGATTCAAAGCCACATCAAGCGACCCTGAGCCAACCTGCCATACCAGATTCAGAGTTGTAGCCAGAGACAAAGATGCCCTTGAGCATGTCTTCAGTTGGTGATCAACCTTAAACCATCTATGCAGGGTTGAAACATCTTTTCAAAGAACTGGGACACTTCCTCTAGCAGAAAACTTCAGCTTCTTGCTAGCTTTGGAAGAGTTTTAGGAATTGCATTAAGCATTCCAGAGTTGGTGGTCATCCTTAAACCATCACAGGTTGAGACATCCCTTTTTAGGTTGAGTTTCTCTCTTTTATGCAGGGTGAGACCTCCCTTTCAAGGTTGAAGGTTTCCCTCTTCAAAACACGAGGAGCACTTCCTCTAGCAGAAGACCTCAACTTCATGCTACATTTGGAAGAGTTATGGGAATTGCACTAAGTGTTCCAGTGTTGGTGGTCATCCTTAAACCACCCTCCTTATGCCAACTTTTCAGAGAGCACATTCAGCCTAGTGCTGCCATGCATTTTTGCACATTTTGTATTATAACTCTCTTCTTGGACTCATACATACCCCTTCGGATTAAAGGGGGAATGTTGGACATCTAATCGTCTATGGGTTGGTGTGGAATGTGAATAGACACCAGAGTCCTAGAGACCACTTGGAATATGAATCCAAGGGTCACACCATGTACTATAAATGTATATCATGTCAATAATATATGCAATCAAATGCTTATCCTTCACATACGTTGTTTACATTCCACGTGAGTTTAACAATGCCTTTTAAAAATAAGTTAAAAGCTAAGTAACCTGACGTGTGGATTTGGGATTTGTTGGATACGGGGATTTGAGTGTCGGATTCGGACACGTTAACCCCCCGGAACAGGACATGTTCAGATACGTTATATATTATTTTATTATATATATATATATATATATATATATATATATATATATTAAAAATTAGATATTTCTTACACAAATTCTCATGATACAAATTCATTGATTTCAAACATAGATCTTCATCTAGATGTAAGTTTTACTGTTTACAAAGTAAGTTAGTAACATTATAGCATGCATAGTACATACAAAATTCAAATACAATTGTAATTTGTGACATGTCACATAAATGATAAATTCTAAATTCATAATACATATTCAATTCATCAATGATCCAATAGGAGAAAGACAAGATAGTAAGATAAAGACACTGACAACTGTAGTTTTCTCAACTGCAAATAACCTACTTCTGAAGTGTTTAATATGCAAAACTCTAAAATTACACTTGAATGCTTCAACAGGACACTTATACTGTCAACTGTAATAGTAAATATTTCATTACATGAAACTGTTCAAAGCAATGAAATAATTAACAATAAAAATCATTTCAGTCACTGCAAACTAGGTTCTTCCAGTTTAATTAACAATGATACATTACATATGTGTTTCCTTCTTAAAAACCAAATAGGAAGGGCAAAGCCATGTCAAACCTTGACCACAGAGAACTTGAGGCTAAAACAACAATTAGAAGAACACATGACTGAAGAACATTTTTAAAATGACAATACCCCTGAGAACAAAGTAATTTGTTATGAAGATTAGGATAAGATCAAACCAACAAAGTTAGAAATTGGTAGAGGAACCCATAAAGTTGAATGGGAAAAAAGAAGTTTAGATTGTAATGAGCAAATGAGTGTTAACTAAATGACGCATTAGGAAGTTGCACAAAATATGTGCACACTAGATGCAGAAATATTCTTTGCTCTTTGCTCCAAACCCCTCACAACCTAAGTCACCTGACACGGGGATTCGAGATTCGGGATTCGTGGTGTCGGATTCGGACACGTTGACCCCCCGGAACAGGACACGTAGGATTCGTTATATATTATTTTATTAAAATATATATATATATATATTAAAAATTAGATATTTCTTACACAAATTTTAATTAATGATACAAATTTATTGATTTCAAATATAGATCTTCATCTATAGCTATTAGCATGCATAGTACATACAAAATTCAAATACATGTCAATCTATTATCTATTTCTTATGCTTGGCCCTCTTGCCACCATGAGAAATGTCTAATTTTTTAGTCTTGTTGGAAAATCAGGATCTTTGTCATTAATATCACCCTCTAAGCATTAATATCCAGAGGTATCTTTGTCATTACCTCTGTATCTGTATAGGGATCTTTGTCATTAATATCACCCTTTAAGCATTAACATAAGATAGAACAAGCATAACATGTCAAGTCAAGATATTGTTTGAGTGATGCGTACATTTTTAGGAGGGTCATGATACAGGAGTTCGACAACCAATGTCACTAACATCAAGGTACATAGAGGGATTGGTGCTTTTGATTAAATACGCGTTCCATACCCTAATACAAGACAAAATTCAATGGAAAAATTGCAATCCCCCAATCCTAAAACCCTGAAAAACTGATAAGTCTGCTGGATTTTGAATGAAATCTAAAATTCTACTTTCTCCATATGAAATCCAATGAGGCCAGAACCACTCTCAAACATCCTGAGTCATTTCATGGTAATGTTAAAAATTTAAATCTTCATTTTCATCCTTTTACTTTAAGAATTTAACATTACCATGAATAGCATATCAATACTAGGGCCTAGACTTGATCATTAAGCTGCCAAAACGCTTGCCAAATGAAAATATGCATGGCTGTAATGACCAAATGCGGCCTTTTCATACCCGCGCAGGTCACTTTTGCCACCTAACGAGTCCTGGAAAATAGGACATGCTGCCAAAATCGTGACACGCACTCCGATTCGACGTGTCAAAATAGGACACGACGTGTCATGGTTTTTGGAGACAAATCTCGAGAGAATCGTGTCGGACACGATGGATTCGGGATTCGTGGGGCCTATAGTACGAACCCGGTTTCATAGCTCACAACAAACCTACTGCAAAATAGAGGAGAAAATGATAAAAAGGAACAGTAAAGTCGCCTTTTTTAGGCCACGCAGGTCACTTTTCCCGGATTTGTGTCCGGAAATCGGGACACAATCCAGATTCGATCGTGTCCCTTCTGAACGCGACGTGTCTTGATTTCAGGACACGAATTGGCATAAATCTTGTCTGATTCGTCGGATTCGGGACACGTCGGCGTATTTCAACGAATCCGGTTTCAGGGGTTAAAAGTAATGGATATTGAAGCTCAAAACATATTTGTAATTGTTTGGATAAGAGGAGACCACTATAGATTGGCCGGTACAGGTTTTAGATGTTTATCGAGTAACACCTTTTCATTTGTGTAGCTTTTCGTTTAATTCCTGGTCTTACTTTTGGAAACTAGAGAACTAATGACCTTGGCTTTGTAAAATGCTAAAATCATTCTCTCCAAAAAGAGAGAAGGCTTTCCAAGCAATTTTGGAAGGTTCTTATGTATGCTTCTTGTAATTAGGGTTTAAGTGATTCTTATTCTATACTGTCCCTGTAAGTCCAATTAGTATGTAGAAAGAAAGAAACAAAAGAAGAAAGCAAACATCTTATGACGAAAAGGTTGATGGGACTAAGTTTACAACTTTATATCTGGCATAATTGGCCCAGAAAGTGCAAAAATCAATTCCATAAAGATTTGCTCTTCCTATACCTTTATTATCATAGTATAGGGCCAGGGCTTAAAAAAGTCTATTGAAGGTCTATATTACTAAGAACCCACCTTAGCCATATCATTTCACACGTTGCGATGGCTGTTGTTTTATACTATGCTTCTGTTGTGTTGAGGTGGACATAATAGTTGTTGCATTTACTAATCCCAGAATTACTCTTGATATGTTGCTAAATGATTAGCCTGTGGTGACGTTTTTCTTATCCATGCGACTCTCCCAATTGGAATCTATGTACTCAAACATTTGAAGTTATTACCATGCAAGCACAAATTCAAGTCCATATTGAGTTGTGCATTTTGCATGCATGAGGGCTCTCCTTGTTGCATTTCAGTGAAGAACTTCGGGAATTCTTCTGTGTAATGAGATGATCCTGACTGCAGGTCTCAATTAAGTTTTGTAGGAGTAATAGATCAATTTCCCTACTAGCTGCCTATATAAGATTGCATCCACTGTCTATGAATCTTCACAAATTGATGACTTATTTCATATCTCAATAGGAATGGATCCTGACTTGTAATATGGCATATTCTTTTTAGTATTTTTTGTGTGCTTGGTCTGGGACATGAAGGTACTACTATCCTTCTACCATAATTCATCTCCTACCAATAATGAAATAGGCGTAAATATGTCATTTTGAAGGGCTTTTACAGCTCAACTTTCAGATCTTTAATCATCTTTGTGGTGTTACCTGTAATTATCAGATGATCCATATACAACATCTATATTTTCTTTTGATTTTCATATACGGAGTAGGATTTGATTGACTTCTTTTGAATACATTTCACCTGTAGTGCTCATCAGTCATCAAATACCAGGCTTTGGGACCCTGTTTGAGCCCATGGAATGCTTTTTTATTTTACAGACTTGGTGTTGTCTCCCTTTTTGCGTGAAGCCTTGGGGCTGTTGCATGTACATTTATTCTTCCAAATCTCCATTTAGACAGACGCTTGTTTGAAGAAGGTGTTGGAGTAAACGACACACTGACATTCAGTAATGATGTTGCATGTGACCATTTGAATGTTGATAACGACATGTGAATCTGTTATCACTATCATTTATGTGATCATCATCGGACCAATTGTAATATTATTGAAGCTAGCTAGTTAAATCACCACAACTGTCTGGGAGTGCAATAATGATGTAGAGTAGTAGTAAAAGGACAGAGTGGTTCTGTAACTTATCATGGGCTTGTCGTATGCATGATTCTCCTCACTTCAGTGCAATGTTTTAAAAACCGGAACCGGTGACCGGACTGGTCCACCTAATGAATTGGGTTTCGAACCGGAACTGGTCGAACTAGGACTGGTCAAGTCTAAATGAACCGGTTTTAAAAAAATACATTAAATATTATTTTTTAAAGAAAAAAACTATTTTTAAGATTTAAAACCATGATTCCAAGCCAATAGAGACAAAATATGCAAATATTGCTCATTTATATACCATGTAAAGGTGAATATATCAAAATGGCACCGAGTGCAATACATATCATCGACAAAATACATAAGCAATGAGGCTCTAAATGGCCTCTAGTGTGCAAAAACAAAGCCTACAAACTATGGGGCCACTGGCCTACTACAAGTCTACATATATGATAATAGTGATCAACATTATCACTTGAAACTTGTCATGGGTCATCATGATCAAACTCAGTTGGTTGAGTCTCGACTCCCAAACTTTGCAGTTGCTTGAGTCACAAACTTCTCTATTGGTTCAGTGACTTGAGTCTCAAACTTCTAAAAGTATTCTGCCCTAATATGGCCTATTGAGTCATTTGGTGCTTCACATGGCTTTACATGGCCTCCTATCCCAGCCAAGTGTTGCTTGAACCTATTAATACCCCTTCCTATAGATTTTTCGCAATATTTGCAGATCATTTTGCCATCAATCATATCACAATGAGCCCATGCTCCTTGGTTTTTGGAGGCATGATGACTACTACTTAGCTCAAATTCTCTGCTGTTCCACTACTCCAGCGAAAGCTCAACACTCTCCAAGCTCCCAATCAAACTCACAAAAACTCTAAATGAGATGTGTGACGCTGTTAATTTTAGGTATGTTCTATGCTGAGAGCAAATTTACCTCAATTTTCCATATTAGTTTAATATCAATTCCAGATTGGCAATCACATTTAGCATGATGGTAAAATGCAGATAGAACATAAACATAACTCGCAGAAGACAAGCCAAGATAAGAGGACACAAGATGTGGCGCTAGCCAGGGACAAACCCCAATGTGGGGAAACCCTTGATCAAATCTTCTTATGCTCTTCAATAGTTCAGCAAAGAGAGAGATAGTACATATACATCAGAAGTCAACATTTTGACTTGTCAAAATAAGAGCAGAGTTCTTCTCTAGGAAGATGACATGAGGTAGTAGATCTGAACACAGAGGATTCCATCACTGTGCTGCACTTCATTACACTATGCTGAACTCATCATACAACATCCAATCATCACTGTGCTGCACCCATCATGCTACACTTCATCATGACCATGCTGCACCACTGTCATGCTGCACTATGCTGCACCATTCATCATCACTATGCTGCACCACTCATGCTGTCACCTACATGCTGCATACATCAATACTGTCATGGAACAGCCTTAGCTGCTTGCTATGGCTTGCAGCCTAGCAAAGAAGCTAGCTACCAAGTTCCTAAATGGCAGCGATACCCTCAGATTTCTAATATAGAGACAACTACCCCCAACGTACCTGTGCCTTAGAACAGTTGTAATTAACATTACTGCTGCTAGGCTTCCTTTGCAACGTTAGCTGTATTTGTGACAGCGAATTAAGACTTCTTCAGGCCTGAGATTAGGGCCTCTTCTAGGCCTCCTTCCTGCGGCTTAGGGCAGCGTATGAGTAGCATATAGAAGGCCTGTCCTAGCTAAGTATATGCATCCTCCTTGACTGCGGCCACAGTGTTTAGGGCACTCAAGGACAACGTTAGGGTGACTGTGTATTCCCTATCATTAGGCCAGCGTATAGATCTCAATACAGTGGATAGAATTTCCATTATGACAATGGACATTAGGAGCTGTTCAGACATCAGATTAAGGCTCTCTTTTACTGCGTTTTGAGGGTCTCTTGTAACAGCAAATTGTGACCAGCGGCTAGGGCATTTAGGCTTATCCTTCAGCTGAGTGTAAGCCTCTTTTATGAGGGCTTACACTTCACTGCCCTCCTTGACATAGCTGTGTGTGCAGCTAGGGCTCTTTTGGAGCATCCTTTGGCAGCGTTAGGACTTTTACATTAGGGCAGCACAGAGCCTATCTTCATAACTGTGTTAGGCTTTCATCTCCATGCCAATGTTAGGAGCTAGGGCATCTTCTTTAGGGCTGCGTAGATCCTTCTTTCCCATGACAACATCTAGGGCATCTCCTCTTAGGGCAGCGTATCATCTTAGGATCTCTCCTCCCACCAAAACCCAAAGACAAGTGGAGAGGAAGAGATCACAAGAGGTGTGTCCAAATGACTTGCAAGCCACCTCTTTTTATAGTAAAACGTTGAGGATAGATGGGGGCAATTTGGTTGCTAGCCAACCTTGATGAATTGTCGCATAACACAAATAAATTCATATCTCCATGAATACATGTTGGAATCGGATGATCTTTAGATCAATCCTACACCTCTCGACGAGAGGAATCCAAGAAAAATATCAGCTGCCATAAATAAGTAGACCCACATGGAGTTTGGCCCTAGTTTCCAATTTTAACAGAGGCAAATGAGCGGGTTGAGCTCCTTTTAAAGGCTTGGAGAGGGTATTTTTGGAGGGAAAGAACCCTTATTTTCCCTCCAAAACACCCTACAAACTTGGAAAACTGCGCTGTGTGGGTCCTCTGTGGCCTTGGCAGCTAACCGACCAGTTTAGGACGGAACCGGCCGGTCTGACCACAAACCGGCCGGTTCCGTCCTAAATTGGCCGGTTAGGACCGATTTTCCCCTTTTTGGGCAAAATGAAGGGTCAAACCGGGTTTTTCTACCGGTTTGACCCGGTGGGCTAGCTAACCGGCTGGTTTGACCGGTTACCGGTTCAGACCGACCGGTTTTTAAAACACTGCTTCAGTGTATTATTTATTGTCGTGTTTGCATATTCTGTATCTTTCCATATATTCTTTTGGAACTTTTGTAATTCATCAAATTGTATATCAATTAATCTAGTAATTGACAAACGGTTTATGAATGCAGATTCCCACCATTGTAATTCATGGTGAAAAGTAGTTTCTGGAGAAAATTTGTGTTACAAGAAGTTTTCTATATGCATGATTCTCCTCACTTTTTAAATTATTCTTAATAACCTATAATTAATAATAATAATTATTGTGTTTCATTACTATTACCAGTGATATTGTTAATTATTATACTTTTTGGAATAATAAAACCCTTTTCCAATAATATTGCCCATCATCTATTTAGTCAGTCCTTTCTCTGGTTTAATTTAATATTTTTTTAACTTCTCTTTCTCGGCACTACCATTATATATTGGTTAGGTCTCTCTTCCCCTTCATCTATGTTTTCTGCTTGTTGTCCTTGATTATGGGTGAAGGGTTCACCCAAAATGTTGGAAGTTTCGACTTCTTATAACACAGTTCTTCTCCAGATTCATCAGAATTCAGAAACAATTCAAATTTCTTGTTTTTTGGCCTAACATGATTTTTTCATTTATATATGAAAGTATGCATCTAAAGTTGGTCCATATAAGCAAACTATACCATATTTGTTACTACAGTTGGCAGTTAAAGCTCTCATATCAAACTGTCACATTTTACCTTTTTGACATGGATTAGAAGTTCTCTTGTAATCTCTCTAGCCCCTCTGATCTAGTTTGGTTTCTGTGGATTTTAATATAAAATTCATTTCATTTCTTGTATGTCTTCATTGCTTGTTTGTACACTATCTATTGGTTTTTGATTTTTCTGTTTTTTGAATCTCTTTTAAATTTATAACTGCACATGTTAATTTGAAACAAAAGGGAATATTTGAACTTCCACAGTCTACTGTGCTCTTGAAAAAAAGGATATTTTGCTCAAATAACTTTTAGAAATTCAGCATTGCTATTCTAGTTTGATTGGCAAGCATAGAGTATGAGAGCTGACATCTGAGAGTTTGGTAGCTGCATACTTGTTAATCCTAAGATATTTTGTGAATTGAATGAAAGGGTCTAGTGACTTTCAAAATAATTACTCGTTGGAGTCCTTTTAGTATCCATCTGATCATTTCTTTATATGCTTCTTGTTTATTCTGTTACAGGCTGCAGATTCCCAAGTGGTGTCTGATTACGTGCGCTATTTTCTCCATCAACACATGTAAGGCTTATTTGATGCATTTAATTTGTTAGGGAGGTGATTATTTTAACATTGTTCTTTGTATTATAGAAATAAGACATCTAGGAGAGTAAAGCATATATATACCCAGAAAATAATATGTAGGAGTGAAGAAGTGCAATATAGCTTTATTGACAATATCGTTGGAGAGTAAAGCATATATACACAGAAAATAATATGTAGGTGACTTTATTGACAATATTTGGACGATGACCTGTTTAGGTTATGAGGGGTTGATTTTGATGAACTATATGAATACCTCATGAGTCGTCACCCATTCATATTTGCTTTCTTGGTTCAACACTTTGAGATTTTCTTGTTGACCCTAATCTCAAACATGAGAAATTATGTGCATGCCTTGTTTAGTTTTTCAAAGTTAGTCATCTTTATAGTTCAAGTTTTTGAAAGAGGGCATGCTCTAATTTATGCTTGTATTTCTTACATGTTCAACTGCAGTATTGCACTAGTAAATCCTTATTCTCAAAGCTAAAATGGCCTGATAAAATGCCTGTTGACGAAAGCTTAAAGTGCAGGTCACAATAACTTCCTTTTTGTTAGATATTGTTAATCTTCTTGTTTCTCATGATAGTCCTCATCCACATCATCTTCATCTGGATCATCATCTTGATCTACGTAATCTTCATCGACATCTTTTTCATCCTGATCATCATCCTAATCTATATCATTATCATCCACATCAAGATCAACTTCATCTGGGTTTTCATTATCTTGATCTAGATCATCCTCATTCACATCAAGATCAGCTTTATCTAGATCCTCATCTTGATCTGTATAAGCTTGATCGGAGTCATCATCTAGATCATTTTCCTCTTTATTGATTTCCTTTCAACATGCTTTAACTTCTGCACATGATTTTTCTAATCGTTGAAATACTTCTTGAATTTTATTAAACTGCTCAATGCAATCAGGACTTGAACGTAATGGCACATTGTGCGGTGAACAACGTTCAAAGACCCGCATGATTATATTGTGTGCCATGGCTCTGATACCACTGAAGCAACAAAAACTGTTACTGAAGCATGAAGACTGATAGCTTGGAGACTTGAATGTAAAAATACACGATGGGTATTTGTAATAATAATTTATTATATATAAAATGTACAAGTGATGTCGAATGTTACAATGAGGCCCTGCTTTTATACCTAAGCAGGTGACCTTTCATGATTAGGCATGTCTTTTAGACATGCCTTTTCACTTAACTTAATGACTATTTGACATAATCAATATTTGATTTATTTAATATTTACATTTATTTTATGTATTTACTTGTTATGAATTATATTTATAACAGACTGATTGGACAATCAGTCAACACTAGTATCAAGTTTCAACTATATGTCCATATTCTCAGAGTGCACATCAAATTAGTGGAGGCAGTATTGGTTCTTTGCCTAGCCCATGTCTTTGTGACACCAAAGCTGCATTTGACTTGTAGGTTTAAATAGTTTTTGTTTAGCACTCAATCAAAATATGTTTGAACTTTGATTCATTTAATATTGTGAGTCGTGGCTAAACTTGTTGGTCATCTACCTCCAAGCCATGCACATGAAATGACTGAACAAATCCCAGTTGTGCAGGGGATGTCTTTCTACATGTAAGAGGATCTCTTTTAGTTTGGTTTAATTACCTTTCTGTACTACCTTGTTATGAATTAAGTTTCTTACTGTTGATTACTGTGACTGCTTATTGATGCCGAAGAATATTGAGATCAGCCAGTTTGTAAAGATGTTTAGGCATTTTGTTTTTTATTCCACTCGAAAGAGATCTCGTGTACTGTGTCGTATTATCAGATTCACATTATTAGGCATATGTGAGAAAACATTACAGTTTTTCAACTGTACCTTTTTCTTGCTTCGTAAAAGGAGATTGTTCCAAGAGTAGTTATTGGGAAACATGTTTGATATATATTTATTTTGCAGAATACAACTTGGGCAACCTGCCACTGTGAAAGTTGCTGCTAACTTGATACGGCAATTATCATATAACAACAAGGTTAGACTGGAACCACATGTCAATGTATTAAAATTGTTCTGTTTTCATCTAGAAGGAAAGGGAGTACATCTTGAATTAAGTGAAAATTAGTTTACATTCTAGAACTCTATATATTGCACTGAGAAAAGTTGGGTGCACTTCATAGCCAAGGTGGTGGAGATGTGTCTTGTCCATCTGTGACATCAAAATAGTTTTTGGATGTCTGTAATGTAATAATAAATTTAACTTGCATAGATCCATTTCAACCCCAGAGCTTTTAAGCGCAAAGAGTTTTGCATCTTGGTTTTGTATCGATATCTCTTAGTGTCTAACAGATCTGGGGCTAAGATGGATCTATGCTGATTTCTATAATCATATACTATAAACAACTTCATGGGGACAGTTTGGCCCATTGTTGTAAAAATAGATTGAGTTCCTTCTGTTTTTGACCTCTGATTTGTTTCTAACTCCAGTATCTATTGTTCTTTCTTTTAGGTCTGATATAAGACTGTTTTAATTATTTGAAACAGGTGATACTATGTCATATAAGATTAGTTTTGTTACTATTTTTTTCCCAATAGGATATTTCTCAGGTGCACTTGAACTCAATATTTCTGTTCAAATTTTATGTGAATGAAGAAACTTGTCACATGCCTTTAGGAAAATCCATCTACAAATGTTTGAAGCGTGGATGCATTCAGTCATTCTCTAGGGCCTTGATGTTATCCTTTGTTTGTAAGAAAGGTACGATAAAGTTATATGCTTATATCCTCTCCCATTTGTTTACAACGTATGTGATTCTCGTCAGCTGTGGAGACAAATTGAATCTACTTTCCAAGATCATTATAAGGTCATGCTAATTTCTTGTTTCTATAAGATTCTTCAGGAGATTGTTTTTCCTGTGCATATTTTCCACATTAGGAAGGTGTGACTTAGCGCGCTTAGGAAACTTTATAAAATGCTGAATAAATATTCCCTCAAACTCTATCCATGTAAGATTCCAAGATAGAGTTTCTGAACTTTTTGTTTGGTTTCCAGTGAAGTATTTCTTCAAATTATTGGTCTATAATCTGCTGTGGGTAAATGCTCTTATAAATTTAATAATAAGCTACAAAAAATCACAATGCCATTGATAATAGACAGTGGTAACTATAGGGAAGGCATTTCTCATTTAAAAGCTAGAAATATACAGTGACAAATCTGATAGATAGCACCTGGTAACACCGAACGGAGACAGTCAATATGAACAATTACAAGCATGAACAGCAGTCCTTAGTGTACGACTCCAGCACTTGCTTTGAAAGTATGCTGTCCTGGGAACGTATACAGGCTCTATTCTGCAACCACCCTTCTTTCACCAGCAGTCCCACTCTCTGCTTGTTATTGGAATAAACGCAGTCCCAAAAGGGAAGTGTCCGGCAAAGCTGAATCAACAGTGATAAAGCTCCTTACGTATCCACATACTCAGCAAAATGTATAGCGCTGGTCATGCGGCTTATCTCAGTCAACAATACAATGTTTCGTGGCCCCCACATCTGGCTTATCTCAGTCAACAATACAATGTTTTGTGGCCCCCACAATGTCAGAATAAACTCCATGCAGTAGGGAAATTACAGCTACACAAAGGTGGTACGCCTAACCAACTTTCCAATTGATGTTCAAGGGCTGCACCAAATTTGGTTATTTAGCTCCTATGCACAAAGACTAGGCCCCACGTCCAGCAGAATAATATATGACTCGGGAATAATAGAAAATAGGCCCCACAGGTGGTATGCTTAGCTCAGTTAGCTAAACGCAGTCCAGAAATACAAGAAACTCATACAGTAGTTAGAATAACTCATGGTTTTTAGCCAGGTGCTCGAGCTGCTCTTCCAAGAGGAGAATCGGACCATGTTATGAATTAAATATTCATAACTATATATATATATATATATATATATATATATATAGCCAGGTGCTCGAGCTGCTCTTCCAAGAGGAGAATCGGACCATGTTATGAATTAAATATTCATAACTATATATATATATATATATATAAGGTGAAATTAAATAATAAATCAAAATATTAAAATATTAATATTTAGACAAAAATTAACACTAAGCTACTTAATTAAGTTGAAGAGGCATTAGCCGAAAGACATACCTCTCTTTGTTGGCATGGCTAGTCAACTCGTATATAAGGAGAACTGCCATGGCCATGTAACTCATTCGTTGATTATTGATTTTAATAAAAAAACGGTATTTATACATATTAATTTAAATTATGTTCAATTTCCAGTTATTTGAAATTTAAGTAAACAAGTGTACAGAAACTCGTGAATCAGTGGTATCGGAGCAGCGATCTTTGCCTGGCAGACACTGCGTTACCCTGCGGGCTGTTGGCCTTGCTGGCTTTTTACATATTTCTTCATGCCCCGTCCCGCTCTGCATTAAAAAACCCTGAAGTTGCCCCCTGCTGCATTGGCGACTGTGCCATTCTACTGCTTCTGCTGACCCCGTGCCCTTCACTACTCTTGCCTGCTGCCTGCGTCCCTCGACACCACCGTCATCTTCCATCCGCTGTCTTGCTGGTTGCGTCCATTCCTTGCGTTGACTCCTGCTGGCCACACTCTGTCACAGCTGCTGCCACCTCCGCTCTAGGTCCCTCTCATCCGCTGCAACCCTGTCGACAGCCACTACCACTGCAGCTCCCCACCGTGATCTGACACACCGTCGGTCCTTGTCTTCGTTGACCACGCTACAGTCACCACGCTGATTTCGGTTGCTGTGTGTGCAATGGCCACATTTACGACCTCGATCACATTGGTTAACAGATTCAGGCGTCGTTAAATCCGTTGTGCTTTTAAGTCATTGGGTAACTCTGATTTTAATTTATAATATATAGTTATACAACATTGTAATTATTTATATAACATATAATTATAATTTAATTAATTAATATATTTTAATTAATTAAATTATTTTAAAAAAATTGGGTCTAGCAAGAAGAAGAAGTCTAAAATGGGGAGCAGCAATAACAATGACGAATTTTAAAAAATACAAGATGACATCAGTAAATTAAATAATCCTCTGGATAACGTAGAGAAGTTAGTTAGTATACATGATCAAATGGCCAAGGATATTTCATATTTAAAAAATGTGATAAGTCAGCATTTTGGGAAGACTGATTCACCCCTAGCCACACAGAGTCCCAAGACTTCAGAAGGTGAAAATTCTCCAGATCATGTGTTCATGCATGAAAATCCACTAATACCGCAACTACACTTTGAAGGAAGTCGGTACTACACAAAGACCCATGAAAATAACCATCTTAAAATTAAAAACGAATTACTTAAGTATGATGGTAAGGACCATAAAGGCACCATCGTATGGGTAAATACGATGGACACCATTTTTTTAGCAAACCCACCACTCGGCGAGCAAGAAAAGGTCATGACTGCATCCAACTACTTAGAGGCAGAGGCGTATGATTGGTTCCTGTGGTGGTCTTCTAAATGTACAGGTTGTTCGTTCAACTGGGAAAATTTAAAAAATGCCTTGCTGAAAAGGTTTCATGACGAGGAAGAGGATGATGTATACGAGAGATTCGTTCACCTCAAAAAGAAAGGATGGGTGAGTGAATACACTCACGAATGGGAAGTATTAGCAGTAAGGCAAAGAGGATTTTCAGATGAAGAGCTATTAAAAATGTATCGTTGTGGCCTTAAAGATTATATTCGGGAGAGTTAAAATTACATAAACCCAAAACCATTGAGGATGCCAGACATGCAACTATAATTATCGAATGGAAATATAAACTCCACAAGGCACCATATGTTAGTAACGAGAAAACAAACAACTACTCGAAAGGGAAGTCAGGTAAACCATCATTAGAGAACACTAGCAAGTACATTCCGCCACAAATGCGCAATGAAGGGAAACAACAGTCTAGTGTTGAAAGGAAAAAGGATGGCAAATGCTGGAAATGCTGAGACAAGTATTACGCAGGACATAAGTGCGAAACACAAAAACTTTACAACTGTGAAGCAGAACAAGAAGAAGAATCCTTAGAAGACAACTCTGACGAAGAGAACAATGAATAAAATGCAAACCCTAATCCAGAATAAGAAGAGGATATGCCACGAATTTCTCTTGCAGCCATCACAGGGATAGCTTAGCCACAAACACTAAAAGCTTAAAGGTCATATTAAGAAGCAAAACATTATCGTTCTAATAGACTCGAGGAGTACACACAACTTCGTAGATGTCAATGTTGCAAAAACACTGAACATTTTTGCTTACCATATGGAAGATTTAAAAGTTATGGTAGCAGATGGAAAACGAATAGATGGAGTAGGCCATAAAGTTAAATTGCAACTAAACTAATACGAAATGGAGTCCAGTTTTTATACAGTCCCCCTAGGAGGAGTAGATGTCGTTTTAGGAGTACAATGGTTACAAACACTAGGCACATATTCAGCTAATCACCAAAAGCAGTTCATTAAATTCAAATGGGATGGAAGGAAGTACAAGTTGTTTGGATTCCCAGCTCCACCCACTCAAGTCATCTCTGCTCATTAGATGAAAAAACTTATCTGCAAAGGAGCCCCAGCATTTGTTGCACAATGTCAGCAGTTGGAGTTATTATTGGTAGAAGCGACTCATCAACCATCATAAATTTCATCCTTTGTCCAGAAATACGAGAAGGTTTTTCAAGATTTGCCAATGAAATCACCCCTTGAAAGGCAATTTGAACACATCATTGAAGTCAAACCAGACTCGACACCAGTAAATGTTAAGCCATATCGTTATCCACATCACCACAAGACAGAAATAGAACGATTGATACAAGACGTGTTGAAGCATGGAATCATTACGAAAAGTAGAAGTCCATACATTGCACCCGTAGTATTGGTCAGGGAGAAGGATGGGTCCTTCTGATTATGTATAGATTACAAAGGGTTAAACAAAATCACAATCAAACATAAGTTTCTGATCCCATTCATTGATGAAATGCTAGATGAACTACACGGAGCAGAATACTTCTCAAAGTTAGATCTAAGATCATGATACTACCAAATACGGGTAAGACTAGAAGACGTCGAAAAGACAACATTCAAAACTCACGAAGGGCATTATGAGTTTAAAGTTATGCCATTTGGATTAACAAATGCGCCAACCACCTTCCAAGCAACCATGAATGAACTTTTTCACCCATATTTGTGGAAGTTTGTATTAGTTTTCTTCGATGATATTCTTGTTTACAGTAAGACATGGAAAGAACAGCTCAAACATCTGGAAGACGTATTATCTGTATTGGAGAAGCATCAGTTCTAAGCTAAATTATCAAAGTGTACCTTTGGGCAAAAGGAAGTTTTATATCTAGGACATGTTATATCCAGGGAAGGAGTCAAAGTGGATCCCAACAAAATCAAGGGAATCAAAGAATGGCCCAAACCAAAGAATGTATCCAAGCTAAGAGGATTTTTAGGTTTAACCGGGTATTACAGAAGATTTATAAAAAACTTTGTGCATTTGACAACACACTTGACCAATTTATTAAAGAAGAATGCTTTTCAATGGAATGACCAAGCAGACAAGTGTTTCGAGAATCTGAAGGAAGTAATGTCAACCACACCAGTGCTAGTGACTCTTGACTTCTCCAAACCGTTTGTAGTCAAATGTGATACTTCGAGATTTGGAATTGGAGCCGCATTAATGCAGGATAACCAGTCGATAGCATTTGAAAACAGGAAACTTAATAAATGAGAAGGTTTGAAATCAACATACCAAAAGGAGATGCTCACCATCATACATGCTTTAACAAAGTGGTGCCAATACTTGCTTGGGAGTAAATTTTCAATCCGAATTGACCACAACAGTCTCCAATTCTTACTTCAACAAAAGACATTATCAACCGAACAATAGAAGTGGATGGAGAAGCTATCAACTTTCGACCTAGAAATATTGCACAGGAAGGGGAAGGAGAATATCGTAGCTGATGCACTCTCACGTAAGGATGACGACAACACAACATGTGCCGCCATGATAGTTGTTTCAGAATGGTTGGATGAAATACGAGCCGAATATGCCAAGGATGAGGATTGTGACTTTATGATTAAAAACATCAATCAATATACCAATTTCGAGTGGAAGAATGACATAATATGGTACAAAGGTAGAATTTACCTAACACCAACATCCAAATTTAAGATGAAGATTTTAAAAGAATCTCACAATTCACCCATGACCGAACATGTCAAATTCTTCAAGACTTACTACAACATTTGACAATCATTCTATTGGAAGGGCATGAGCAAGGAAATTCAGAAATATGTTGCAGAATGTGATGTGTGTCAAAGGAATAAGAGTGAAAATATACCAACCCCAGGGTTGTTACACCCGCTACACATTCCAAATCAGAAATGGGAAGAGATTTCGATGGACTTCATTGAAGGACTACCCGCATCTGACGGTAAGGATAAGATATTTGTCGTAGTCGACAGACTCACTAAATATGCCCATTTTGTAGCCATCAAAAAAACTGACACCACTAAGCAAATTGCGGAAATGTTTTGTAAAAACATATACAAACTACATGGGTTTCCCAAAGTTATAGTAAGTGATAGAGACACAAAGTTCAAAGGTAATTTTTGGAAGGAATTCTTCCACCAGGCAGGAATATCCCTCAACATGAGTTCAGCTTATCACGCTGAGACAGATGGTCAGATTGATGTTGTGAATAAATGTTTGGAAACATATCTTTGTTGCTTCGTCGCTGATAAACAAAATAAGTGGACTCAATGGCTACACCTGGCGGAGTGGTGGTATAACACCACCAACCATACATCAGCTAAAGTGACACCCTTCCAAGCTCTCTATGGTTATGAACCACCCAGATGGAAGGACTTTGCTCTACTTGATTCTAGGGTTCCAGCAGTCATAAACCACTTAGAAGAAAACCAAAGAATCATTAACTTATTAAAAGAGAATCTAACAATGGCACGTAATAGAATGAAACAACAGGCCGATAGACATCTCGCTAAAAGGGAGTTTGAAGAAGGAGATTGGGTCTTTGTTAGACTTCAACCTTATAAGCAGTTGTCATTGAAACAACAAGGAAAGAATAAACTGTCACCTAAATATTATGGTCCATATCAAATAATAATAAAAAAAAGTAGCGTGGCTTATGGATTGAAGTTATTCGACAACTGTCGAATCCATAACCCCTTTCATGTATCAAATCTGAAGAGAGTACTAGGGCAAAACCAAGTAGCTCAAACAGAAATACCGGAGACCGATGAAGAAGGAAGGATTGTCCTAGAACCAGAGGGTATACTCGCTACCTGAGAGAAGGTATTACGGTCCAAGACGATTAAGGAATACCTTGTCAAATGGAAGAAATTACCGGAAGAAGACTCATCTTGGGAGTCAGAACGTTTTCTTCAGCAACACCCAAACCTGCCTATGCTTTGAGGACAAAGCACTTTTAAGGGAGAGGCAATGTTATGAATTAAATATTCATATATACATATATAAATTAAATAATAAATTAAAATGTTAATAATTTAATATTTAGACATAAATTAACACTAAGCTACTTAATTAAGTTGAAGAGGCATTAGTCAAAAGACATACCTCTCTATGTTGGCATGGCCAGTCAACTCCTATATAAGGAGAACTACCATGGCCATGTAACTCATTCATTGATTATCAATTCTAATAAAAAAAGTATTTATACATATTAATTATGTTCAATTTCCAGTTATCTGAAATTTAAGTAAACAAGTGTACAAAAACTCGTGTACTAGACCACTTCCTCTCGCAATTCAATGACCATGATGAGAATAATGCTCTCCAGATTTAGATTCGGTCTCAATTTGCTTCTGAAGTTCTATTTCCAGGGCCTAGATTGAACTTGTTCTCCTTGAATTTAATGAAGCTCCTTCACTTGCAATGATATAAAGAATATCCAATAAGTTCTTTAAAATCCACTAATATCACTTGAACACCTCAATAGTTCTCGAAAATCTTGTTCTCCATTGAAGCTCAGTGGTGAAATCTGAGTGATTTCACTCTCAAACCCAAACTAGGGTGTCTAGTTTCAACACTAAAGTTTGTTATGGCGGCTAGGGTTTCAAACCCTAAGCTTCTCCTTCAAACTCTCTCCAAGGGCTCTTTCTCCAAACTCCAAAAAATGCACAAATGAGGAGAGTCTCCTCATTTTCCTTCTTTATGAGTTTAGGGTTACCTTTTCACTTGCCCTTTTTTATTACATTCACTTTTATAAAGTCACTTTATGACATTTCACTTTATAAAGTTAAAGTGACTTCTAACTTGCCTAGGAAATATCACCCTTTCTCCTTTTTGAACTTTATAAAGTTTCCGTACGCAATTTAAATCTCCTTGTTAAATATTTTCCCGCTTTGGCCTATGAGAATGTTATGAATAAAAATATATATAAAATAATACAAATAATGTAAAACAATAATGATTATTTAATAACTAGTTAATGAAAAGGTATGCCCCTAAGGACATAACCGTTGGTGAAGAGGTACCTTGCCTAGGGTATATAAGCAGACCCTCACCCTCATTGTCATCAACTCATCAACAACTCATCAATTCTTTACATAATATTCAATATACAATTACTTGTCCTACAATGGATGTTTTTGTCTTCGAAGTATTCTGAAGATTAATGTTATGTATATGAACTTTGTTTGTTACATTGGTATTAGAGCCACGTTGATAGATCCCGACCTTTGGCTATCAACCTAAGTTGCACAATACGGGGAAATGGCTACGGTTATGAAATGTGACCCCCCCAAATTTTGGAAACGGGAAACACGAGATATATATATATATATATATATATATATGGACATTTAAGAAATATGTGCAATCATAAAGCATACATGATACATTATAATTTATTACATTATGATTAAATTGTCCAATGTCAATGCATAAACTATAAGTCTCTAAATTTACATCACATTTACTCATGAATGATCACATAATGAAAATAACAATATCCAAAATCAGCCTTTATTATATATCCAAATTTCAAAATCAGCCTTTATTATATATATGAGGCTGCAAGTACAATAAAGACAATGATGCTGCAAGTACTATAAAGACTAAAGACTAATAGCCTTCAACCTTCATCCTCGTCAAAAATAGAAGCAGAAGCATGCTCAACAGTGGATGGTGGAATTGAAGAAGATGATTGGCCAATTCCACTTCTAGGCTCTCGGTCCTCAATATTTAGGGCAGCAAGAGAGAGCTCCAAATCAGGTCTTTTTGGATCCACATCCCATTCTTTAGAAGGACCACTACTATATTCTGGACCCCTACGAGATGCAAGGCGAAGGTTGGTATTGTTTACAAAAAATACCATAATAAATATGAAAGAGTCAATAGTTATAAAAAGTACTAGAAACTAGAAAAGACAAGTAAATCTATTATCTACTGCTTGACCCTCTTGCCACGAGAAATTTCTAATTTCTTGTCTCGTGCTTGATTGGGAGTCTCCTCCTGCATAGTCAAACAACCTTGGTGCTCTTGATTAAATACAAGTTCCATACCCTAGTACCCTAGGTGCTCTTGATTATTGGGAGTCTCCCCTGCATAGAGGGCTTGGTGCTCTTGATTAAATACAAGTTCCATACCCTAGTACATGACAAAATCCAATGGAAACATTGCAATCCCCCCAATCTTGAAATCCTGAATAAATGATAAGTCTGTTGGATTTTGAGTGAGATCTAAAATTCTACTTTCTCCATATGAAATCCAATGAGGGAAAAACGACTCTCAAACATCCCAAGTCATTTCATGGTAATGTTAAAAATTTATGTAAAAGGATGAAAATGAAAGATAAAGCAGAATGCCTTCATCATCTTTCATAATGTTATTCTCCTTTATCTTTCATTTTCATCCTTTTACTTTAAGAATTTAACATTACCATGAAATGCATATCAACACTAGGACCATAGACTTGAACATTAGGTTGCCCACTCAAAAAATTGTGTTTTCCAATCTTTAATAGCTCCCTCTATGACTCCTAAATTGGCAGGGAGCGAAAGAAAAAAAACCGAAAAAACACCACTTAAGGAAACGTGGCTTTACGACTGAAAAACGCATTTCAGGTCGTACAGGGCCATGTTTCCCCCACGTGAAACGTGGCAGTATGACCTGAAACACGTTTCTAGGTCGTACCAAACGTGTTTCTGTATCGTTTCTGCGCAGAAACGATCTCTAGCCCAACGTTTCTCGCAACATAGCCATCAACTTTTCATCAACCTTGTTGTTGTGCAATTGAAGTGTTTTGCTACACATTTGTCAGAAGTTCTCCAATCTATCCACTAGGCCTTTGGTCATTTAAAAATATAAGAAGAAGAGTAAAAAAAATCATGAAGAAAAAAAATTAATAGGAAAAAGGATTAAAAAAATACTATAGGAGAAATATATATATATATATATATATATATATATATATATATATATATATTTTAAAAAAGGGAATCAAATAGATATATTGGAAAATAAAAAAACTTCGAAAAAAATATATATTTTTTTTATTAAAAATAAAAATAAAGGGACCAAAAAAAATCGAAGGTTAACAAAAAAACAAACGCGAGCAGAACGTTTGTTAGTTGCTCTTTGCAGTTGCCCGACACCCGACAATTGCCAATGACAACAACGTGGCCGCTCCCTGCTCTCAACCACTACAATCGACCGACAAACCATCACGGACAAGCCACACACGACTACAACCACGCCCTGCTGTTCCGTTGAAATGTTGCCATTTGCACACTGACCTGCCGCAATTGCTGAGTCGCACACTAACTTGCTGTCACCACACACAAACAATCACGCCGTCACAATCACATTCGAAGGAAAGATCGCTTGTTGAAGACATCACTATCGGATTGCAGGTCTTGCAGTCGATCCCGTGCAACGCAAAAAAGAAATTGGACCTATCCCATTCCTATCGCCAAACCGTGGACAAATCGGGTGAAATAATTCAGGCTCTAGTCACTGGCAACCCCATTGATCAAAATGGTTGCAAAAGGGTTGTACAGGCACTGTCATCAGGCCAAATCCGTCGAGCTTGTAAAACAGTCTCGACTATCACTCTATTGCATGATTTCCGCAACCCTCCAATCCAGACGTCTTTTTTGCCCATGTTCGGTTTCTACCATCTATCCCATTGAGTTTAACATTGTTCGCTGATGTCTCTGTTCCTTGTTTCCCACCATTTTCATTCAATTGTTCCCTGTTGTGTCAAGATTGTCGCCAAATCGTTATCATTTCACTTGTCCTCCTGGAACGTCACAACGATTGGTATATATTAATTATATCACCAGTTTAAAGGTATATATATATATATATATATATATATATATATATATATCATTAGAAAAAGAGAGAGAAAAAAGAAAGAAAGATAGAGAGAAAAGAGAGAGTATATAAATATATAGAAAGAAGGGAAAATAATCATAGAAAAAAGAAGAAAGTGATATACCTCACTTAAAGTGAAATACATATATAAAAGTGGTATTACAATAACAAAATAAAAGGGGAATATCGTTAAAGTGAAAAAAAAAGGCTATATTTTGAGAATAATTGAACTTTCTGAAGTGCGCTTCAAAGGTTTTTAATTGGGAAGGAGTATTTAGAGCCTTCGAAATTTGTGAAGACAATCACCAAATACAGAAAATTGAAAATGAGGAAGGATGATTTTCCTATAAGGGTATTTTTTTTAAGCTTGGTAGGACTACGTCTTCATCATGTCCAATATATCACGCCGATCGGGGTGGGGAATTGAACCGGTGACTTCACGTCAAGGAGTGTCTTAATAGAGCACCTGATCACTGTCTATCCAAGACCCCATGGACTCCTATAAGGGTATTTTAATCACACATCACGAATTAATTACATTAAGAGGGACTATCCAAGGGAAAAAAGTTAATATCGCTATTAGTACAAGTAATGATGAAAATTACATAAATATTAATCTGGTGAATCAACTGTTAATTTCAAATGCCAATGTAGGCAAAACAACAATTTTTTTTGGAAAAAAATATGAAATTAATGATTTACAAATAACAGTAGATCATTATGAGTACATATCCCAATTTTGTGTTGTAAAAATGTATGACATAGAGGTTGACATAATTCTTGGTCAACCTTGGTTTAGAGAATTGGGTGCATTCATGTTAAACATAGATATGTTTTTTTGATGTTTTCTTATAAGGGAAAGATGATCACATTTCGAGACATGACAATGAAGTCAAAATTGATAATGTCATCATTAGAAGACTTTAAAGATATTACGAAATTAATACCTCAAAAGAATCAAAACACAATACTGGAGAAGCAAAAAGAGCTTGAGGAGGTCATATCCAATAAAAACGAAGAGAATTCTCGTTTAAAAGATCATATCTAGAAACTACTTGCACAAGTCAAAAAGTGTAAAACTAAGAAGCACAAGTTAGAACAAGAAAAATAAAGTTTTGACAAGAAATTCAGCAAAAGTCTATCGTAGAAAGAGGAGGAAAATTTATATTTGAAGGACCTTAACAAAAAATTATTAGAACAAATAAAGTGTTTAAAAGACGAGAAGCTTGAATGCCAAAATAAAGTTGACTCAAAAAATGAGGAACTCTTATGTCTCAAAAATCATAATCAAATTCTACTCACTCAAATTAAGAAACTTAAAAATGATAAGAAATCATTGAACAACAAATTAGAAGAATTTATCACGAAGGAAGTGTCAAAGTCTTCAATCCAAGTTGAAGAAAAAGATACGAACTCCGACCCAGTCAATATCACAACTCAAGAAGAAGAGAAACCTATAGAAGTTAAAACCAATTTAGATATTGCAATTTGTTAATTTTAGGCAACAATGGTATGTTCTATGCTTTAGAGAAATTTTACTTCAATTTCTTAAGTAGCCCAATATCAATATCCGGTTTAGCAATCACATCAACATGATAGTAAAATGCAGATAGAACATAAACATAAATAGTAGATGACAAGCCAAGACAAGAGGACATAAGATGTGGCACCAGCCAGGGACAAACCCCAATGTTGGGAAAACCTTGATCAATTCTTCTTATAGTCTTCAATAGTTCAGCAGAGAGAGTACAATTTACAAATCTGATAATTTATAACAGCAGCAAGAGAGCCCTAACCAAAAACGTCAATGCTGGTCAACAGTGCAGATTTGACCCTCAACAATTTGGTCAACTTTAGTCAACTTCGACCTGCAAACAACAAGATGAATCAGCCCTCAAGACAACCCAAAAACATCCCACTCAAAATGTAGTCAAACAGCCCACCTGCGGTCAACCTTCTCTGCAGTCAACACTGGTCAAAGTCAATGTTTAGCCTCGATTTTTGTGCCCAAAAATGTGGTCTGCCCAAACAAAGATAGCCCTCACAAAAATGCCATCAAAGGAGTCAATGTTGTTGGTCAACGCATGGTCAAACTGTTCAAGAATTCGGTCAACTCAATTAACGCCTAAAAACAGAAATTTCGTCCTCCTTTCCTTCGCACGTGTGAGAGAGAATGCTACCCAGAAATGCGTACCCAATCAATGAGGAGAGAGAGATGTGTGAGTGATCCAGGTGGATGTTGGTGGCCACCCACTTGTCCCACTTGGACCCCCATAACTGTCTCTTTCAGTTTTTCAGTTTCTTTAATTGTATCACAGCTTACTATTTTTAACAGTTTTTTGGGTCTTGAACTTCCGGAGCTGTTTTGAGGCCCTAAACGACGTTTCTTGGGAAAACTGGGAGCAACATGGGTCCATGGACTGATGTTTTTCTTCCCAGTTGTAGTTCTTGGATAGATCTTTCTAACGAGATATTGTGCATGTCAAACGGAGATCGTATACCAAAGTTACGACCCTGGGAAGTTGATGTACCAATTTACCCAAACGGGGCCCACAGTTTGGCGTTTCATTTTTTAGGGTTAGGTTTTTGGATGTTCAGGGTTTTCCATTGTTTCTCAACAATAAATAGGCCTTCGAACCTCATTGTAACACAACTTAGAGGCATGTAGCCGCTACATCTCTTCTCAAAGATAAGCTACCATTGCCTTAGTTGGTTTATTTCCATTTCTGTTTGTAAGCGTATTTTAGTATTTTTACATTAATGAAATGAAATATCATTTCCGTTGCATCTTTGTGTATATGGTTATCTTTGTATTTTGTTGCGTTCCTGTTTAAATCCAGATCAGTGGTATTAGAGTGGTTTGCTTTTTTTCTGTCTTTTCTTTGCATGTCCCCAACGAGGTCGAGATATAAGGAGTTACGGCTTGAACTGGTTGAACCTTTGCAAGACCAGCCTCGCAAATCCCGACGGCCTCCCATGGCGGATGAAAAGAAAGACAAGGGGGCAGGAGATCCTATCAAAATCTTGCTCGAAGAAGCCCTTGAGCGACAAAGGAACGCAATGATGGACAACTTTGCCTAGATCCTTCAGCAGCTACCCAGGGGCGATGCATCGGCTTCCGACAGCTACTTTGGAAACGCCACATCGTTTAAGGTACAAGTTAATTTTGAAATGCTCATCTTCAAGGGTCAAATAGATGCAAATGTTGTAGACAAATGGTTAAATCTGCTAAAAGGGTATTTTCTGTTCATGATTTTTCCAGTGGGGAAAAGATTATTTTCGCTCTTCTCAAAGCAGCCCCCCACGTCAAGGATTGGTGGGAAACCTACTGCGAACAGAAGAATGAAAGTACGAGCTCACTGTTTTCAGCCACACCCACTTGGAATTCCTTTCGGGATGCCATCAAGGAGCAGTACTACCCTGTCAAAAGCTATGAGGACAAATACATAAAGTGGACCACGCTGCGGCAGGGAAGGGACCAAGATGTGCCGGAGTTCACAAACATTTTTCATACCCTTCGCACACAGTTGGGTATCAAGGACTCTGAGCTACATTTGGTACTCAAATACCGCGGTTGCCTACATAGATACATCTAGGAAGAGATGGAGTTCCTGAACATCTCCTCGCTCGGCACGACGTACCGATACGCTGTCAAAATCGAGCAGAAGTTCAAACAAAAGAAGCGAGACTTTAGATCTATGAATCCGAAGACCAAAGGACAAAGCCAAGGCGGGGTGACCCAAGACAACCTGTCGAAGCCGCAAGAAAAGAACAACACCACGAAGTCGAAGGACATAGGAAAGTGGTGGGAGTTCCACAAGAGTCCCACTCATAACACAAGTGAGTGTCAGACCAGGCAGTCGCTAGTGGCTGAGTTGAAGGCTTCAGAATCAGATACATGTTCCGACCCTGAGTCAGAACCCGACAAGGGGAATGGCAAAGGGAAGCAGATCATTGATGCGGAGCCTAGTGCCACTATTGCCACGACCAAGATCCAGAAGAATGAGCCTGAAGATCTAGAGGAGGGGGAGCGTCTTTTCCACTCACAGATGTGGGTGAAGGGTTCGCCGCTGCAATTCATTGTCGATAGTGGCAGCCAAAAGAACCTCATTTCAGCAGAGGTCGTGAGGCGGTTGGGTCTACCGACTACACCACACCTGTAGCCGTACAATATCAGGTGACTTCATGAAGGACGAGATCTCCGAGTTCGCCAGCAGTGCCGCCTTCCCTACAGCATCAAACCCTTCACAGATGAGGTATTGTGTGATGTTGCACCTCTTGATGTTTGTGATGTATTATTAGGCCAGCCATACTTGTGGAGGCGACATGCTGTGTATGAGTCAAGGCCTCGCGCTGTTATTATTACTTTGGGTAATTCATTATACAGGATACCGGAGGTAGCCCCACCTACCGCCACCTCTTTGATCTCTGCTAAGAAATGTAGCAAGATCGTCTCCCAGACTAGGAAATTCATTTTTTGTCTGGTTCGCTCCCAAAGTAAGGGGAAGATCGTAGCCACATCCATGACCCCCGCGAAGGGTTCCTCCACGCAGCAGCAACAACAAAGGGATACGGTCATGACAGAACACAGGAACAACTTCTCCTCACCCACAGGGGTACCACACAAGTTTTAGGTGGGCGACAAAGTTTGGTTACATTTGCAAAAAGAACGCTTTACAAGAACCCATCAGAAGCTCAAACCACTCCGACGTGGTCCTTACAGCGTTATCAAAGCTGTGGGAAACAATGCTTTGGAGCACAACATTCCTCCATTCCTTCGCTTGCACCGAGTGTTCAATGTGGAATGCCCTCTACCATGCTTCCCACCATTACTGGACACGTCAGAGATTGCAGAACAACTCACCAAGGACCAAGTTCAGCAGATGGAGGAACTCAACGCAATGGGGACCATTGCTTCCTAAGGGGGGAGGAATGATCCAGGTGGATGTTGGTGGCCACCCACCTATCCCACTTGGACCCCCCACAACTATCTCTTTCAGTTTTTCAGTTTCCTTAATTGCATCACAGTTTACTATTTTTAACAGTTTTTCGGGTCCTGAACTTCCGCAACCGTTTTGAGGCCCTAAACAACGTTTTTTGGGAAAATTGGGAGTAACATGGGTCCATGGACTGATGTTGCTCGTCCCAAAGTTGTAGTTCTCGGATAGATATTTCTAACGAGATATTGTGCGCGTCAAATGGAGATCGTATGCCAAAGTTATGACCTCGGGAAGTTGATGTGCTAATTTACCCAAACAGGGTCCACAATTTGGTTTTTCATCTTCTAGGGTTAGGTTTTTGGATGTTTAGGGTTTTCCATTGTTTCTCAACAATAAATAGGCCTTCGAGCCTCATTGTAACACAGTTCAGAGGCATGTAGCCGCCACATCTCTACTCAGAGATAAGCTACCATCACCTTAGCTGGTTTATTTCCATTTCTGTTTGTAAGCATATTTCAATATTTTACATTAATGAAATGAAGTATTATTTCCGCTGCATCTTTGTGTATATGGTTATTTCTATATTTTGTTGCGTTCCTGTTTAAATCCGGATCAGTGAGGATTAGTATGTCCAAATGAGGCTAAGGCATCGTGTATTTATAGCAAACATTGAGGATGAATAGACGTGATTGTTGGGCTTCTGAGCTTTACATAAGTTTGCTGGCCGACCTTGACAATTGTCCATAATCAAAATAAATTCATAACTTCATTTGTACATGTTGGAATCGGATGATCTTTAGATCAATCCTACACCTCTCAGAGAGAGGAATCCAAGAAAAATATCAACTCTCATAAATAAGATGACCCATGTGGATTTTGGCCCTAGTTTCCAATTTTAACACTCCTCAACTAGGGAGAACTCCATTTGCTAATCCATCTGCCAATCTGTACTATCTTTGCCATCAATGCACTGCTCTGCTCTGCTGAACTATGAAGAAGAAGAAGTGATCGAGAATGTATCATACCATTCTCTACTGACCCAAAGCTAGTCCCAATAAAAGAGAGTGTCTCATACCACTCTTACTGACCTGAAGTCAGTTCCCATTGGTCCCAGGTCAATATCGGTCATCCTAGCATAGGGAGTATGGTAGTACACGATGCGTCCATCGGTAGTACTATGGTCCCTATTCTCATTTCCCTACTCATTGGCCGGATGTGAGGTACTTCCCATGAGTCCCAGATTGCATGGGTAGGATGTCTTAGTAGGAGAAGGATGAACCACTCATCCTGCCTACATTTCGCCAAGGGGTATCACAGGGGATGCTGAACCACTCACCTTGTACACAACAAACTACTAGGGGAAGGCTGAACCACTCACCCTATGGTTGATCATTGCTCCAAGAAGTACCCCAAGCCCCTCAAAGCTCCTAGAGCTCAATGTCCATCTCATACAGGACCCTCATAAGAGGGTCTCTCCACGACCCCAAGTCGTTCTCGGAAGGTCAAGAACTTGAACTTCCCTAGGGGCTTCGTCAGAATATTTGCGACCTGCTCATCAGTCCCATTGTGATGGAGCCTTATTGCTCCTCGTTGTACCATGTCTCAGATAAAGTGGTACCTGATATCTATATGCTTGGAGCAATCATGAAACACGTGATTCTCTGATAATCGGATCCCACTCTGGTTGTCGCAGAGGATCACCTTGGTATCCAACAGATGTTCAAACAGCGCACTGAATAGATTCCTCAACCAGTTAGATTCACAGGAGGCCATACTAGCAGCTATGTGTTCGGCCTCAGCGGTGCTCAAGGCAACCAATTTTTGCTTCCTGCTCATCCAGGATATCAAAGCAAAACCCAAGGAAAAACAACATCCAGAAGTACTCTTGCGATCCACCACACTGCCAGCCCAATCAACATCAGAATAACCATGCAGCCTCACATCTCCGACAGTGTATCTCAGTCCATGAGTGATTGTGCCCCGAAGATATCTCAGAATATTCTTGGCAACAATCCAATGTATATGATGAGGCTCAACCATGTAAAAAATGTGTTAAATGCAAAACATATGTCTGGACGGGATTTCACCAAGAACATCAGTGCTCCTATGAGTTGACGATACCTAGAAGCATTTCCCAATTCAGGTCCAGCAGCACTACCACATAACTTCTTAAAGTTAAGTTCCATCGTGGTAGTCACAGGCTTGCAGTCCACCATCCCAAATCTTTCCAATATCTTCGCAACATATTTTCCTTGAGATAGGAAATTTCACCTGGCTTTTGCCAGACCTCCAACCCTAAGAAGCAGTGCATCGGTCCTAGGTCCTTCATATCATATTCTGAAGCAAACTCCCTCTTACATTTGTGAATGAGAGGGTCTGCACATATCAGAACGAGGTTGTCCACATAAAGTACCAAAATGAGAGGTTTATCATTTTCAACCTTAAAGTAAAGGTTCGGATTGGCTTCACTTCTAGTGAATTCTAGCTTCATCAGATAGTTATCAATCCTCTCATACCAAGCCTGGGGTGCTTGCTTCAATCCATAGAGAGATTTCTTCAACCTGCATACATGAGATTCTTGGTCATGAACCTCAAACCCCTTGGGTTGTTCCACATAGACTTCCTCTTTGATCGATCCATGCAAGAAAGCGGTCTTGACATCCATCTGATGTAGGTTCTGTCCTTGCGAGGCAGCAAGGGCTATGATTGAGTAGATGGTGGTGTATCGGGCAACAAGTGCAAATATTTCATCGTAATCTACACCTTCCTTTTGAGAGAAGCCTCAAGCAACAAAGTGAGCCTTGAACTTTTCTGCACTATGATCAGCTCCATGCTTGATTTTGAAGAGCCACTTGGAGGTGACAACCGATTTGTCCTGGGGTCTAGGGACCACATCCCAGACATCATTCTTCATAATTGACTCATACTCTTCATTCATAGCATCCTTCCATACTTGTTGCTTCATGACTTCTTCGAATGATGAAGGCTCATTTTGAATGATAGTTCTCATGATGGTCAAGTATCCTTGATATCTGTTCGGCTTCTTGCTTTCACGGAAAGTCCCCCTTGGTGCAATATGTCTCTCGGCATCTTCGAGAGTCTCCCTAAGCCATGAGGGTCTACTCTTGGAGGAGGATCTATAGGATCCATAGGTTCATCAACATTAGGCATCGTTTCGTCCTCTTTTTAACCTTGATTTTCGGTGTCAGTTTCTTTGTCCTTCCTTATGATAGGAAGGTTGTTGATCTTCTTGAGGGCCATATCTTCGTCAAAGGTGACATCATGACTTATCTCAACTTCCTTTTGACCAGCCACATAAATTCTATATCCCTTAGAATTTTCACTATAGCCCACAAAGATTCCTTTCTTCCTAGATGCACCCAATTTGCTTCTTTTCTCTTTCGGCACATGAAAATATACGAGACTTCCAAAAATTCTAAAATGAGAGACATCGAGTTTCTTACTAGTGAACATTTCTTCGGGAGTCTTGGAGTCCAATGCTTGATGAGGGCATCAGTTTTGAACATACACGACGATATTTGCAGCTTCAGCCCATAGAAACTTCGGAAGGCCTTGATCATGAAGCATGGCACGAACAACTTCTACAATAGAGTGATTCTTCCATTCAGCCACACCATTCTAGTTGGGAGTGTATGGCGTTGTAGTCTCCCTCTTAATTCCAACTTCTCTGCAATAATCTTGGAATTCATTGGGTTCGTACTTGGTCCCATTATCATTCCTCAATATCTTGATTTTCCTCTTGAATTGGTTTTTGGTCAAGGCTTTGAAGTGTCGGAACCAAGTGAACACTTCATCCTTCTTTTTCAAGAAGTAGATCCAGGTCTTGCAAGAATAATCATTTGTAAAGGTGTGATAATATTAGTATCCTTTCAAAGAGTTAATGGGCATCATACCAGATATGTCGGAGTGGATCAATTGCAATATGTCTGTGGTCTTGCTATTACTTGAGGGGAATGGCCCCCTTGTAAGTTTTCCTTCGGCACATCCCGACATACACCTTCATGCTCTACTTTGAACTTGGGCATACCTATCACCATCTGTCTCACATCGGGTAGGGCCTTATAATGAAGATGGGTGGACCTCCGGTGCCATAGTTCAGATTATAGAGATGTGTCGCATGACATGGCTCCCAATGGACTTCCTCCAACTTGATATAAAGTGTTAACCCTAAACCCAAGAGTAAAAGCATCTTTAAAATTTCTTTTCCAAACATGTACCTTTCCATCGATAAAAGCCACCTTAAATCCTTTGTCTTCCATTGCCGAAATGGACACTAGGTTCTTGTTGAGATTGGTTACATATAGTACTTCTTGCAAATGAATAGTGTTACCTTGATTCAATTTAAGGGTAACATTCCCTACTCCCTTCACGGGATAGGTGGCATCGTCTCCAAGGATGACCACCAAGTTCGTCTCCTTTTCTATTAGATTAGAGAGGGCTTCCTTGTATCCAGTGAAGTGCCTTGAGGCACCACTATCAATCAACCAATTTCCCAAAGTGTCCGGAGGAGAGGCAGTGGAGAGGGCCGATATAACATAGTACTCTTTTTTCTTATTGTTAGCAACATTGGATTCTTCATACCTGGAGTTCCTTGATTTCTTGGAGGGTCAACCATTTCCTTGATTTTCTGCATACCTTTTTCGTTTGCCATTGGACTTGCCATTCCTTTGATCGTTGTTGTTGAAGTTTCCCATAGAATGATTGTGATCATCATCATGCGATGTGTCCCTTCTATTTGGACACTCCCTTGCATACTGGCCAAACTTATTGCAAACAAAGCATCTTCCCTTCCTTCCATTTTTGAATCCCGGTCTTCCTTGACTTTGCTTCTTTGAATCTGTATTGTTCTTCCTCTTGGCATGAGTGGCGAATGCAATGGGGTTGCTTCTATTAAAAGGCATTTCTTGCTCCACCATTCTTGTTTCTTCTTGAAGGCATCTTGACATCAATTCTTCAAACCCTGGAATTCGATCATTGTTGAGTATAGTGGTTCTAAATACATACCACTCAGGTGGGAGTCCTCCAAGGGTGGTGAGAGTAAGTTCCCTGTCAGGAATGACTTCTCCAATCGAGAGTAGATCATTCTTGATCTCAGTAATCCTCAAGAAATAGGATTGAATGTCCTCGCCCTTGCCCTTCTTAATATCCTTAAACTTATTCTTGAGAAATAGAATTTGATTAGCATTACTAATCTTGAACATGTCGACCAACCTGTCGTAGATCTCCTTGGAGGTCTTCAATTCAGAGATATAGGCCACCTGATGCTTGTCAATGGAATCCCTAATAATATTCTTCGCTTTGACTTCAACCCTATTGTACTTGGTCTTCGCAACAACCAATGCATTTGAAGGACGCTCAGGGATTTTACCTTGCACATAATCCATCACTTCTTTTTCTTCTAAGGTCAAATCAAGGGACATCTTCCATCCATGATAGTCAGATTTATCATGGAGCTTGTCTTCAGTCGGGAAGTAAGATGAGGAACCCAATAAGCCTTTTGTCCTTGTCTAATTGTCTTTGGTGATTTTTCTTTCACTCTTGCTTGGGCTTTGTCTTCACCTCCGCTCTGAAACCATGTTAATTTTAGGAAACAATGGTATGTGCTATGCTTTAGAGCAATTTTACTTCAATTTCTTAATTAGCGCAATATCAATATCTAGTTTAGCAATCATATCAACATGATAGTAAAATGCAGATAGAACATAAACATAAATAGTAGAAGACAGGCCAAGACAAGAGGACACAAGATGTGGCACGAGCTAGGGACAAACCCAATGTGGGGAAACCCTTGATCAATTCTTCTTATAGTCTTTAATGGTTCAGCAGAGAGAGAGTACAATTTACAAATCTGATAATTTATAACAGCAGCAATAAAGCCCTAACCAGAAAAGTCAACGCTGGTGAATAGTGCGAATTTGACCCTCAACAATTTGGTCAACTTCAGTCAACTTTGGCCTCCAAACAACAAGATGAATCAGCCCTCAAAACAACCCAAAAACAGCCCAGTCAAAATTTGGTCAAACAACCCACCTGCAGTCAGCCCTAGCTGCAGTCAATGCTAGTCAAAGTCAATGTTTAGCCTCGATTTCTGTGCCCAGAAATGCGGCCTGCCCAAACAGAGATAGCCCTCACAAAAACGTAGTCAAAGGAGTCAACGCTGCTGGTCAACGCATGGTCAAACTGTCCCAGAATTCGGTCAATGCCCAAAAACAGAAATTTCGTCCTCCTTTCCTTCGCACGTGTGAGAGAGAATGCTGCCCAGAAATGTGTACCCAATCAATGAGGAGAGAGAGATGTGTGAGGATGAGTGTGTCCAAATGAGGCTAAGGCATCATGTATTTATAACAAACGTTGAGGATGATAGACTGTTGGGCTTTTGAGCCTACATAAGTTTGCTGGCCAACCTTGACAATTTGTCCATAATCAAAATAAATTCATAAATTCATTTGTACATGTCGGAATCAGATGATCTTTAGATCAATCCTACACCTCTCGAAGAGAGGAATCGAAGAAAAATATCAGCTCTCATAAATAAGATGACCCATGTGGAGTTTGGCCCTAATTGCCAATTTTAACACAGTTCAAACAATGGAAATTCCAAGTGATGATTCAGTAACCAACTCAACAACAATAGTCCCTGAAGTAAATGTGGAAATTACTAGACACATGATAAGGGGAATTTCAACCAGTAGAACTCCTTATCGACATCCGAACAATAAGAGCAGACAACTAAGTCTGTCTTTATATTTGAACCATTTGGAACAAAAACAACAGATTTATGTTCCAAGGAATACTAAAGTTTGCAGAATCCAATCCTATGATAATAATTCATTACAAAATTCCAGTGATCGAAAGATTCCACAGAAGGTTAATCTAGGATGGTCTGATCCATTCTCAGTCCGACAATTTTTTTTTGTCACTCAGAGCATCATATCGTCTTGTATCAACGAAGATGAAAGTTCAGAGATGAGAAGATATTCAAAATGGGAAAAGAGATCAAGCCTTTCATCAGTAAGCTTTGAGGACAAAGCTTTTTGAAGAGGAAGGCAATGTTATGAATAAAAATATATATAAAATAATACAAATAATGTAAAACAATAATGATAATAGATAATGATTAATTAGTAACTAGTTAATGAAAAGGTATGTCCCTAAGGACATAACCGTTGGTGAAGAGGTACCTGCCTAGGGTATATAAGCAGGCCCTCACCCTCATTGTAATCATTTTATCAATTCTTTATATAATATTCAATATACAATTACTTGTCCTACAATGGATGTTTTTGTCTTCGAAGTATTCTGAAGATTAATGCGATGTATAAGAACTTTGTTGGTTACAGGGAACCACTCTAGGCTAGTAGACTCCGTCATAAGCTTCCTAAGGGTCGAGGACATTATAGTCCTCCCCGCCTAAGATTGCTTCTCCTCAAGCAATTTCAATTCAAGATGTTTGAGCACCTGTTTGCCTTCCCAGGTAGCATCTTCTATCGACAAATCCCTCCATTTTACCAGGTACTCCTTGATCGTTCTGCTCCGCAACTTCCTTTCTCTTGTATCTAGGATCGTCTTGGGAACTAAGACCAATTCTCTTTCGTCATCCAATGGGGGAAGCTCTGTGGAAACAACATGTTGTCCCAAGGCCTTTTTGAGGCACGAGATGTGAAAGAAATTGTGAATCTTGCATCCCTTCGGAAGCTCGAGTTCATAGGCCACCTCTCCTACTCTTCTCAAGATTTTGAATGGCTCGTAGAATCTGGGTTTTAAATTTTCCGCCCCTTTGGATTTGAGCAAAGACTTCCTGTGGGGCTTGTTACTGCTCAAACTAGCAGGGGAGGGGATCCGTGAAGCGCAAATGCTAGACCAAGGGCAACAAATGGAGACTTAGCCCACTGTCACCTACAATTTATGAACTTTCACCGATGGGAGGAGACCCGGTATATTATGGAGTCACCAATGAAGGATAAATCAATAAGTGGATCTGGAGTGACCCAAATGATCCCTTTCCAGAAGAGTTTGAAGGATAGATCTTGCTTGCTTTCTAAGCAAGGTAGAATATCTTCTAGGAGAAAGATATGACGGTTTGAGTGTTAGGTTTAGGGAATATGACTTGTGAAAGAGTTTACCAATCCCTGAAATCCTTATTGAAATTGGTATCCCAAATGGTTCTTGAAGAATGTCTTTTCAAAGGAATGGGATCACACAGGACCAAGTGGACCCAACCTAGGTTAGGAGGTAAGAGTTTAGCAACCAATGATGCTCTTAACCCAGACATGGAGGGGGGAAGGATCAAAGAAAGAATATTCACTTAAAGGAGTCGAGTTTATCCTATGAGGCACTAGCCTTGGCGATACTAGGGCAAAGTTTGATCTCGGATCTAGGACTCGACTTTACTCACAACTCCACTGTTGGAATGGCTTCAAAATTGGAGTAGGCCTTGAGGAAACACCAATGCAATAGAGACTACGAGATCGGACCTTTGGGAGGGTATCTTGTCGGGAAAATGATGCCCTAGGTGGCCCAACTAATCTAGACCTAGGAAAAGGTGAAAAGAAATTGATTTTAGGTGACCACCTTTTGGTAGATCAGTGCCTTAGTCTTGGGAGAATGGAGTCTATGATAAATATGAATGAGGACCTTTGGTTCTTAGTCAAGGAGGCCTCAATACTACTTCACTAGACTTCTAGGTCAAAGAGAAGCAGTCTTGCAACTTTTATACTTCGATGTGCAAAAGGTGATGACTTATCAAGATGAATTCGTTGATAGAATTACCCTTAGGAAATTTTATTCAAATTACATGGCCCACACATTGAGAGATGCTATATAGAGACAAAATTCCACAATTTAAGCAATAAATGCATGCAACAATTAGCCCTAAAATAGCGAAAATCCTAGTCCAATATATATGACAAGGTAAAACAAGAATACCATTAAAAGCATGTACTTACATGTAATAAAACATATCCAACCATCCACAATTTAACAATAGAGAAGCTCCAAGATAAGATAAACCAAATCCACACTTCAAAATTCATCCATAAGGCTCCAATTCATCCTCAAAGAAAAAGTGCGAAATTCTCAAGAGAGAGAAGAGGTCCAATCCAAAGTGATGATGAGCAAATGAACTCATCTCACTTGTATTTATACACTAATGAGGAGTTCGTATTAGTCTCCGTGGCCTACATAAGCCCCAAAAATAAAATAATGTGCTAATATTCTAACGTTTAGTGACAAGCCCACCAAACTAGCTCACAAATGAAAGAATATGCCTCTCAAGAGGTCAAATGATGAATAATACATGTCGTAGAGGCCTCTTAGAGGCCGTATGAGGTCCATGGGTGCCATAATGAAGAATAGGACCCTCAAAAGTGATTTATATTGATGACTTGAGTTTTTCCTCCATGAGCACATATAGGTAGGTGACCACTGCCTACTGCACCATGTTTTGATCTCCTTGCTCCTCTTTGCTGATGGATTGGTCTTGTTGGCATCTACTATTGAGGGATTGCAAAGACAAGTTGACGTGTTGGCCAATTTTTGTGACCTTTGACTGCTGAAAGATAACTTGGGTAAAACCAAGGTTATGAACTTCAATGCCTCAAAGAACTCTATTGCAGACCCACACTTCTACTACCATGGGGCAAAGATTGAGATTACCTTTTCTTATACCTACTTGGGGGTACAGTTCACAGGGACTAGATTTGGTATGCGACAGGCACTCTAAATGAGGCTTAGTAAAGGCTACAACTTCCTTTCCCTTATTTTGTGATAGTGTTTCCAGTCATAGTTCTAGGACATCTCGTCCAAGCTCCACCTCATGGAGCCCATTATCAGACCCATGGTCCTCTATGGGTCTGAGATTTGGGGACCTAGTGTATACTGTCAGATCGAACCACAATGGAGAGAGTCCAAACCTTGCTTCTTCGACGTATCATCTGCTGCAAACATACAGTTTCACAACCCATTATTCAAGTAGAGTTCAGGGTCCACCCATTTTGACTTTAGGTCTTTTTCGCTTGGTCTCTGTCCTCCATAGAGTCAGGGCTTACAAAAAATCTGTGTAATGTCTCCATTTTTAGTTTCCTCTATGGTACAACTAGGATGGATTTCCAGGGTATGTGATGGTCAGGTCATAGGAGCAAGATTACATCATCAGGGATCCCATAGGGGTTTTGAGGGATTTTTATGAGATCCGATGGCATATTCATCATCAGGAGTAGTTTTTCACAATTTGTTTTTGGTTCTGTTGCTTTTTTATAATTTCCATAAAAAAAGTTATTATTGAGCATAACTTAATTAATTATGCTTAAGGTGGCATTTCGGAAGGAATATTTGACGAAACACCTGAGTGTAATAACTCGTTGGAACTAGAATGAGAAAATCTACATGATGAGATGCTAAGAAGTGACTTCCAGTGGCTAGAGAAAATATGGTGGGCGATTTACCATTTTCCCAGATTAAAAGTGACTTTAATTAGTCACTTAATTAAAAAGGGAAAAGATTAATTAAGGGGAAAAGGCCAAAAGTGACTTAAATAAATTAAAAAGTCACTTAAGACGAATTCAAGGAGGAGCTTCTAGAATAATAATAAAATAATAAAATAAAATACTTCTAGAAGATTGGAGATCTATTTATCAGGCCTTTAAAAGGAGGAGGAGATCATTTGGGACATCTTGGATTTGCGCATTTGTCTTTGTTGAGGGTTGGAGAAGTGACAACTCAATTGAAGAAGATGATGATTGCATTAAATTCCTCTTTTCCAGAGGACCAAAAATGATATAAGGATCATCCAATTTGGACAAGCAGAAGTGTGTTTCTGAATTTATGCCCACACATGTGCAAATTGTTCAGGTTGACCACATTATCATGTAGGCTCATGAAGCCCAATGGACGTGACTCTTCACCCTCAACGACTTGTATAAAATTATAAATACAAGTGCCCTCTCACCTATGCACACATTTCTTCTCCATCCTTCTCCCATTGGTTCGTACAACTATTGGGGAGATCTCTCTCTCACACGTGTGGCAGAAGGACGGATTTTTTGGGCAAATTGCGGGGCCAAATTTTAGGAATGTTGCAGGAGTTTGACCTACGTTGACCGAGCACTTTGACTCATCCTTTGGCTGTGATTTTTGTGGGAAAATTTCGTTTTTGGTAGGCTGTATAGTTTGGCACAGGAACTAAGAATTTCTAGGCACTTTGACCCGCAGAGTTGACTGCAGAGTTGACCAAGTTTGACTACAGTTTTCAAGACTGTTTTGTGTTGACTTTGACCACCTTATTAGGTCGAGTTTGACTAGGTATGATCGAGCTCTAAAAAGGAAGAGTTGTTGTTGCGTTGACCATCTTTTACTTTCTGGTTAGGGTTGAATTTGACTGCAGTTGAGTGCAGATTTGACAGGGTTGTTTTGACTGTGATTTGGCAAGTTAAATTTTCACTTTTGTACTCTCTCTGTTGAACATTTGATATAATAATAAGAAGAATTGATCAAATGGGTTTTCCCTACATTGGGGTTTTTCTTTTGCATCTTCCAAATCTGGTGTCCTCTTGTCTTGGCTTGTCTTCTGCATTTTATTTTATGTTCTATCAACAGTTACTTTTAATGTGATTACTATTGGAAACTACTTTGGAAATTGTCATTGGGCTTTTTAAAGTACATTGAAATAATTGTGCTAAGCATAGAACATACCATTGTTAACTAAATTTAACATGGTATCAGAGCCCAGGTGAAGACAAAGCCCAAGCAAGAGAGAGAAAAACAATCACCAAGAAAGGTTTATTGGACAAGTTTCAATGGCTTCTTCATCTTACTTCAAGACTGAGGACAAGCTCAATGAAAAATCTGACTATCATGCATGGAAAATGACTTTGGATCTGACTTTGGAGGAACATGAAGTATTGGACTATGTGTAAGGAAAAGTGGTGAAGCCTCCTTCAAATGCACCAACTACTGCTAAGACAAAGTATAGAAAAGGTGAGGTCAAAGCAAAGAAAATTTTGGTTGACTCTATTCAAAAGCATTTGGTTGCCTATATTTTTGATTTGGGATCTTCTAAGGAGATATATGATAAGCTGGTTGGGATGTTCAAAGTGAACAATGTAAATCAAATCTTCTTTCTCAAAAACAAGTTGAAGGACATCAAGATGGATAAAGGGGATTCCATCCAATCCTACTTCATGAGGATCACACAAATCAAGAATGACCTTTTATCTATTGGAGAATTTATTGCTGACAAGGAGCTCACTCTCATTGCACTTGGGGGTCTTTCAAGAGCATGGGATGTGTTTAACACCACCATTCTCAACAATGACAGGATTCCTAGTTTCGATGAATTATTGGCTAGATGCACTCAAGAGGAGACAAGGATGATGGAGAGAGACAAGCCTTCAAATGGAAATGAACCCACTACTTACTCTGCTCATGCAAAGAAGAAAAATAATGTTGGTCCAAGGAGACAGGGTCAAGGGTTCAAGCAAGGATTCAAAGAAGGAAGAAAAGGAAGGTATTTCAATTGTAACAGGTTCAACCACTATGCTAGAGAGTGTCCTCACAAGAAGAACTCTCCAAGGGATGATGACAACAACAACAACAAAGGCAATGGAAATCAAAGGAACAATAGGTTCAATAATAAAGGAAAAAGGAATGCTCCTGCTGCTCGATATGGAAATGGTCGACCTCCCAAAAGATCAAGAAACTCTAGGTATGAGGAAAGTAATGTTGTAGAAAAACAAAAAGAATTTTATCTTATTTTTGCTCTATCTATTGCCTCTCCTCCAGACACTTTGGATCATTGGTTGATTGATAGTGGAGCCTCAAGGCACTTCACTAGGTACAAAGAAGCCCTCTCAAATTTGATTGAAAAGAAGACTAATTTGGAGATCATACTTGGAGACAATGCCACCTACCCCATGAAAGGGATAGGTACTGTTACTCTTCACTTGAATCAAGGTCAAACCATTCATCTACAAGAAGTATTGTATGCACCCGATTTGAAGAAGAACTTGGTGTCTATTTCTGCGATGGAAGATATAGGCTTCAAGGTAGCATTCATTGATGGAATGGTATATATTTGGCAAAGAATCCCTAAAGATGCATTCACACTTGGATTTAGGGTTGATGGTCTCTATCAAGTTGGAGGAAATCTTTTGGGAGCCTTGACTTGTGATGCCTCATTTCAATCTGAGCTATAGCACCAAAGGTTCGCCCACTTACATTTACAAGCCTTACTTGGGGTAAGGAAGATGGTCACAGACTCATAGGTATACCCAATTTCAACATGAATCATGAAGGAGTTTGTTAGGGTTGTGCAGTTGTGAAACTCACAAGGGGACCATTCCCTTCAAGTGAAAGCCAAACTACCGATATTCTCAATTGGTCCATTCTAACCTATCTATCTGGCATGTTGCCCATAACATCACTGGGAGGATACTTATACTATGCAATTTTTGTGGATGACTTCTCTCGTAAAACATGGATCTATTTCTTGAAGAAGAAGGATGAAGTATTCAAATGGTTCCGTTCTTTCAAATCCTTGGTGGAGAATCAAACAAGGAAGAAGATCAAGATATTGAGGACCGACAATGGAACCGAATGGGACCATTCCTTTCAAGTGAAAGCCAAACTACCGATATTCTTCAATTGGTCTATTCTGACCTATCTGGTATGTTGCCCGTAACATCATTGGGAGGATAATTATACTATGCAATTTTTGTGGATGACTTCTCTCGTAAAACATGGATTTGTTTCTTGAAGAAGAAGGATGAAGTGTTCAAATGGTTCCATTCTTTCATATCTTTGTTTGAGAATCAAACAGGGAAGAAGTTCAAGATATTGAAGACCGACAATGGAACCGAGTATGAGTCAAATGAATTCAATGACTTTTGCAGAGAGGCTGGCATTAAGAGGGAGACAACCGTACACTCCTGAGCAAAATGGAGTTGCTGAAAGGAAGAATCGAACAATCATGGAAGCCACCCGTGCCATGCTCGATGATCAAGGTCTACCAGAGTTCTTATGGGGAGAAGCTGCCAATGCTGCCATGTATGTTCAAAATAGGAGCTCGCATCAAGCATTGGATTTCAAGACACATGAAGAAGTTTTCTTTGGTAAGAAACCTGATGTTTCTCATTTTAGAATATTTGGTTGTGCCATGTATTTTCATGTGCCTAAAGAGAAAATAAACAAGTTAGAAGCATATGGAAAGAAAGGTATATTTGTGGGCTACAATGAAAATTCAAAGGCATATAGAATATATGTGCCTGGTCAAAGAGACGTGGAAATAAGCCATGATGTCACCTTCGATGAAGACACTGCCCTTGGGAAAGCCATGTATCTCCCCATTCCAAGAAAATATAATGATGATGCTGCAGAAAAACAGGATGAACCTCTGACAAATGAACCTATGTCCAATGGATCCCATTGATGCACGTCTTGGTGATCCCTCCACCTCAAGAAAAAAACCTTTGTGGCTCAAAGATACTCTTGAAGATGCTGAAAGACATATTGCTCCAAGATGGACATTTCGCGAAAGTAAGAAGCCAAAGAAGTATCAAGGGTACTTAGTTGCTATGAGTACTATTGTTCAAACTAAGCCATGTGCATTCGAAGAAGCCATAAAGCACCAAGTCTGGAAGGATGCGATGAATGAAGAGTATGAATCTATCATGAAAAATGATGTTTGGGATGTGGTGCTTAGACCGAAGGACAAGTTCATAGTCACCTCAAAATGTCTATACAAAATTAAACATGGAGCAGATGGGAGTGCTGAGAAATACAAGGCCAGGTTTGTTGCTCGAGGCTTCTCTCAAAAGGAAGGAGTGGACTATGACGAGATATTTGCACTAGTTGCCTGATATACAACTATCTGATCTATTATTGCCCTTGCTGCCACTCAAGGATGGAGCCTACATCAAATGGACGTCAAGACTGCTTTCTTGCATGGCTCGCTTAAGGAGGAAGTCTACTTGGAACAACCTCATGGATTCGAAGTACATGATTGAAGGACACATGTATGCAGGTTGAAGAAAGCCCTTAGGGCTTGGTATGAGAGGATTGATAGTTATCTTATGAAGCTAGGATTTACGAGGAGCGATGTTGATCCTAATCTATACTTCAAGGTTCAAAAGGACATGCCTTTCATCTTGGTCCTTCATGTAGATGGTCTCTTTCTGATAGGTGCAAACCCTCTCATTTATCAATGCAAGAGGGAGTTTGCTTCCAAGTTCAAGATGAAGGACCTAGGACTGATGCACTACTTCTCAGGCTTGGAGGTCTGGCAAATTCCAAGTGAGATTTTCCTTTCTCGAGGAAAATACATTGTGAAGCTACTCGAGAGATGTGGGATGGTGGATTGCATATCTGTGTCTACTCCGATGGAACTCAACTTCAAGAAGCAATGTGGGAGTGCTATTGGGCCCGAATTGGCAAACCCTTCTGAATATAGACAACTTGTGGGGGCCTGATGTTCTTGGTAAACTCCCATCCGAACATATGCTTCGTTGTGAATACATTGAGTCAATTTATGGTCAAGCCTCATCACACACATTGGATTGCTGCTAAGAATCTCTTGAGATATCTCCGTGGCACAATCAACTATGGACTGAGATACACTACCGAGAATTTGAGGCTACATGGATATACTGATGCTGACTGGGTTGGCAGTGTGGTGGATCGAAAGAGCACATCAAGATGTTGCTTCTCATTAGGGTCTGCTTCAATTTCATGGATGAGCATGAAGCAAAAATCGGTTACTTTAAGCACCATCGAGGCCGAATACATTGCAGCTAGTATGGCCTGTTGTGAAGCTGTTTGGTTGAGGAAGCTCTTTAGTGAGCTATTTGAGCATGTGCTGGATACCACCGTGATCTTCTGCGACAACTAGAGTGGGATTCGCCTTTCATAGAATCCCGTGTTCGACGACCACTCCAATTACATTGATATCAGGTACCACTTTATCTGGGATATGGTACAACAGGGAGCAATAAGGCTCCAACACATTTGGATTGATGAGCAAGTTGTAGACATCCTCATGAAGTACTTAGGGAAGGTCAAATTCTTAGCCTTTCGAGAGAGACTTGGAGTCATGGAAAGACCCTCCCATGAGAGTCCCGCTTGAGTTGGACATTGAGCTTTGGGAGCTCCTGGGGGCTTGGGGTACTTCTTGGAGCTATAAATGACCATAGGGTGAGTGGTTCACCTTCCCCTACGATTTTTCATGTGTGTAGGGTGAGTGTTTCACCTTCCCCTACAATTGGCATATGCATAGGATGAGTGGTTCACCTTCTCCTATGGCATATGAGCAGGATGAGTGGTTCACATTCTCCTGTTGATGCCCCAACATACATCCTACCCATGTAGTTTTGGACTCATGGGAAGTACCTCTCATCTGGCCAATGAGTTGGGAAAAGTGGTTAGGCATTACTGATGGACGCATCATGTACTGCTGTACTCCCTATGACTAGGATGCATGGTGTTCGACAACTTGATCTGGGATCAAGTTTGATTGAGGTTCTACCTCTGGATTGATTTTTGTCAGTGGAGAGTGGTAAGGTCTTGTGACTCACTCTCGATCGTTTCTTCTTCGTTATTCATATTAGTGTTCAACAGAGCAAAAATGAGATGAGATACAGAGATGGTACATGACAACAGGATGACATGATGATTGATGATGATGGATGGATTGGTAGGTGGTATTCTCCCTAGTTGAGAGGGAGTGTTAAAATTGGCAACTAGGACCAAATTCCACCTTGGTACAACTCATTTGAAGATGATGATTGCATTAAATTCCTCTTTTCGAGAGGACCAAAAATGATATAAAGATCATCCAATTTGGACAAGCATAAGTGTGTTTTTGAGTTTATGCCCACAAATGTGCAAATTGTTCAGGTTGACCACATCATCATGTAGGCTCATGAAGCCCAATGGACGTGACTCTTCACCCTTAACGACTTGTATATATACAAGTGCCCTCTCACCTCATTTGGCATCATCATCACACATTTATTCTCTCTTCTTCTCTCATTGGTTCGTACACCTATTAGGTAGATCTTCTCTCTCTCACACGTGTGGCAGAGGGATGGACTTTTTGGGCAAATTGCAGGGCCTAATTTCAGGATTGTTGCAGGAGTTTGATCAGCATTGACTGAGCACTTTGACTCATCCTTTGACTACGATTTTTGTGGGAAAATTTTGTTTTGGCAGGCTGTACAATTTGGCACAAGAACCGAGAATTTCTAGGCCCTTTGACCACAAGGTTGACCACATAGTTGACTAAGTTTGACTATAGTTTGCATGACTGCTTTGGGCTGACTTTGACCACCTTATCAGGTTGAGTTTGACTGGGTATGGCCGAGCTCCAAAAAGGAAGAGTTGTTGTTGTGTTGACCATCTTTGACTTTCTGGTTAGCGCTGAATTTGACTGTAGATTTGACAGGGTTGTTTTGATTGTGATTTGGCAAATCAAATTTTCACTTTTGTACTCTCTCTCTTTGCTAAACATTTGATATAATAATAAGAAGAATTGATCAAAAGGGTTTTCCCCACATTGGGGTTTTTCCCTGGCATCCGCCAAATCTGGTGTCCTCTTGTCTTGGCTTGTCTTCTGCATTTTATTTTATGTTCTATCTACATTTACTGTCAATGTGACTTATGTTTAATGTGATTGCTATTGGAAACTAATTTAGAAATTATCATTGGGCTGCTTAAAGTACATTGATGTAATTGTGCTAAGCATAGAAAATACCATTGGTAACTAAATAAATTAAAAAGCCACTTAAGTGGAAGTCAAGGTGGAGCTTCTAGAATAATAATAAAATAATAAAATAAAATACTTCTACAAGATTGGAGATCTATCTATTGGGCCTCTAAAAGGAGGAGGAGGAGATCATTTGCGACATCTTGGATTTGTGCATTTGTCTTTGTTGAGGGTTGGTGAACCAAGTTCATTGCTTTAGTAGTCCCAGGATGAAAACCCTTGGTGGTTTGGTGATAGTGGATGACAATCCATCTCATCCGTTGGTGAATTCATCCAGAATTCACAGGAGTGCTTATCACTTGGAGTTCATTTTGGGAGGACAGACCTAGTATTGTGGCAGTTAGATCTTGAGGCCAAATCCAGTTTGGAGGATCCCATCTCAACTATCCTCCTATTATTTCTAAGAATCGGTTTTATATTTATATAAATAAACCTCAGACTTTATGCATGTGTTTATTGCCTATTTTGAGATTGTAGTTTATATTTCCAGTTTGCTGTTGATTTGATGGTTGAATTTGTGATTTTTTTTTATTGAATTAGCAACATAGATTTCTTAAGCAATTTTCTGCTAAATTTGCATTTAGAATATTATACTCTACTACCAGAAGAGAGAGATACCCCTATCTTGCGCTTTACTCTTCCAAGGCCATTGCTTTGGATGCCCCCTCAAGTTGGGCTCGTGGATTGTTCACAGAAGTATCTCGGCTCCTTCAGTGGATGACCATCTCCCTAAAGCGCCTTCCTCCATTTAGTTTCTCCCTTATTCGACCAACACATCTCTTATCGACTCAGTAGAAACTGAATCAGGCCATTAGAGAGGATATCTACAAATTATACATTTAGGTCACTTGGACATCCCCCTTTGTGAGCCTTGGCCCAAAGATGTCCTTCTACCTAGATCATTTTTTGGAGTTGCAGGGTGGACTCATCGTTTGTCCCCCTTATACTCACCATTGTTATCAGAACCAAACCAATGATAGAACCGAAAAACATTGTGGACCGGGAATCAGACTAGAATCGAAAAAAAGCCGGTTTACCAAAAACACATAAAATAATCATATTTTAAAGAAAAACATATATATTCATGTGCATCCATATGAATCCAAACCATTTATACACAAATATGCAAAAGTTCTCATTTATATAGCAAGTAGTAGTGCATATAACCAAAATAACACTTAGTGCAAAACATCGTTGAACCAAAAAACTTAAAAAATCAAGAAATAAGCTCTAAAAGGCCTTTATAATCCAAAATAACATGATGGATCATAGTATGATACTACAGTCTACAATACTACAGCGATTGCCTACAAGTGCTAATTGTCAATGTCATGAACCATCATTAGAATCATGATCCTAAACATTGTCCTCATCCTCATTTGAAAAGTGAGTAGCATCCAATGGGATTATGGCTGGATTCCTCTAGCCCAGAAGCTTCTCCTGGTGCTTCTGGTATATCTGCCTCTGCAACCTGTGGAGTTGGGTCCAAGTCCAACCAAGAAAGGTCTTCATTGTCAAATGTTGGTGTTTGACTCTCCACAACCCATGTTGATGTTGGATCAAAGTCAGCCAAGACAATATTGCTTGATTCAGGGGTTTTATTCAGCAATTGATTGTGCCCCAATCCAAGGTTGTACTGAACCAACACCATGCCATTCAACTCCTTTTGCTCCAAATTGTTCCCCTTCTTAGTGTGTATATGCTCAAATACACTCCAATTCTGCTGACACCATGAAGCACTGCATGTCTAGCTCAATATTCGAATTGAATTTTTTTGCAATTGAGGGTATTCACTACCAAATTGTTGCCACCAATAGGCTGCAAAAAGGGTGGAAGGAAAAAAAGTATTAGCAAATGAATTTGAAAGTTGAAACTTGGACTCAACAATTGCAAATTGAAATGAGTAATATAAGAATTTGCAAATTTTGATAGTTCTTACCTGGGGGATTCTTTGCTCTATTTCTTACAGCCATAGAAATGCCAAAGGTACTGATACTCTCATTGAAATTCAAGAGCTTGTTATGAATCTGATCTTGAGTCTTGGAATTTGGGACCATGTGCTCAATGCATTTATACAATCCCCTTAATACCTCCCCATCAAACTCAAAATTTGTAGTGCAATGGTACCTTCAATGTTAAAAAGAAAAACATATTCATCAAGCCAACAAATATTAAAAGTTAAAACTTATAAGCAATGATCATTGAAATCCAAAATTATATACTTTGAATTTAGGTAGTAACCAACTGCATGTAAAAGTCTATGGAGTTGTTTGTTCTATCTTTCATCAATGATTCTCCATAGAGGAATGTATTTATGTCTTTAATCCTCATATGTTGCCTTTATTTGTTCCTTGACCTAACCCATGGCCTCGTAAACAAAACCCATGGTAGGTTTATTACTATCCACCATTCACAAAACTCTGACAAGAGTCTCACTACATAGCACAATCTCCTCTGCCTTTGTCCAAAATCTTTTGTCAAACACTTGGTCAATCATCTGTTTCCCTTCAGCGGTTTTGCTCCATCGAGATGTGTTGTCGCCTAAATTGTATAGGCACTGTGACAACCGCTTAGGGTAGGGGCTGTCGCTCTGATTCCCGCCCACTCCATTCTAGCTGTCTCCCAACAACAGGCTATGGGGGGTAGTCCTTATGGAGTGAGGTGAAGGAAAACAAGTTGGGAACCAACTTGCTTGGGAGACACGGATGAGTGGCCTAGCTACTCAGTAGAATTTAACAAGATTAATGATTAGATTAGGTTTCAAGATGAGATTAGTGCCATATGTAGTCACAATTCTTGCTTATTATAAATTGAAACCAAGTAACCAGATGGACACCCACTAATTAATATGATAGACTATCCTATATGATATGCAATTCCTAAGAGCTAGGTGTGATGCAAGGATGTTGGTCTTTTTTAGCTTAAATACCTAGTCTAAGTTGAACCTCTCCCTTAATTGTTTTGAGAAACAATCTTCAGAGTAGGTGAAATGGAAGCCAATAGGAAGTATGCAGTGGCCTGATTAATGATACCTCCCTCTGTGTTCCATCCACCCAGTGCCTCCCTCTGGTGCTGTAGTGACTGTGGCTCTGACGACTGTAAAGTCACTGTGTTAATCACTAAGAAGAGTTGAATCCCTCAAGCTAATTGGAAAAGGGTTGCCCTAGGAGTTTGTCAACCAAGCTTATGCTTAGAGGTAAATTATTAATGCAAACTAAGTCCTAGGATGCTTATGCAAGAAGTCTTCTTGAGTTAAGATTGTTTATGTTATTTAAGTACTTAGTGTAAATTATCTTATAGCCAGAGTACTTAACAATGATTAGATAACAATCTTAAGACAAGACAGGTGCTTAAAGATACAAGTGCCAATATTCAACAATATTCCACAAGATGTTTAGAACAAATGTCTAATTCAACAATGATTACTTGAGATATGCCAATGACCAATGTTGAAATGCTCACTTAGAATGATAACCAATGAAACTTAAGATGCCAAATGCTTAAGATAAACAACCAAGATATCAAAGCCTCTTAAGATTATGATCTTTAACTTAGAGCAATTATCTAACGATTTCTTAACAATGCCTTAATTAGATGTCAAACACAATGATGCCAATGCTCAAACAACTTAAACCACCAATGAGATTTAAAGACTTAGATGTTGAGTGTGTTAAGTGCCAAGTTAACAAATTCTCAAAATAAGCAAGTGTTAGATTCCAAAATCAACCATAACATTTCGGCACTTATTGATTTTATGACAACAATCGTGAGATCACTTTAACATGAAATTGCCAAACTTATAAGGTGGAAAATTTCCCATTGTTTATCCAATGTAAATTTACAATTTTTAGACCTCATAAGATGTGATATGTGACTGTTATGACAACAATAAGAAAGTTATAACAACAGTGAGGAAACCACCTTAGATTCAATGGATAACAAGCCAATAGTGATTAGCATTGATTGATGAAATGCCCAACAACTTGCCAAAGTAAAATATGAGTTTTAAGTCACTTTAAGATGCAATATTCAGTGCTAGATTAGATTTGATATATCTTATAACAGCAGTGAACAAATTAGTAGATCAACAAGCTAATGATGCTAAAACCAATGCCCAATATGCCCAAAAATAGAAAAAAATTACCAAAACTGAAAAATCAATTTTTTGAGCCCTCTTTAGGTGTTGTTGATTTTGGGTAGCATCGGTTGTGCTCTAGCTCATACATTTTGTGGAGGGGCTAGAACACATGAGATCTTCAAGAACTAGAAATCGTTTGGGGAAATTCCACTCGGATGAGGAGTTATTAAAATATTTAATATTTTTAATGGGTTCCTAAGTCTAAACTATTAATGGGTATTAATAAGAATATGGGTGAGAAACTTCTAAGTGATGAGGATCAAGTCTGTTTTAATTTTAGCTGTTGATTAGGGACTTAATCTCCGCCGTTGATTCATCAACATGAAAAGTATAAGAGGAGACTTGAGGGTTAGTTGGAGATACATCAAGTGATCAAAGAAGTTCGATTTTTTTGGTGCGTGGTTTGCTGAGAAAATTGAACTGGTGATCTGAATTGCAGCAGAGTGGCAAGGATAGTTGGGATTGGAGGATCTTCTCCCAGACCCCAAATACACAACAGACAGAGGCAGAGATAAGCCAAAGGAGGCAGTGCAAACCAAGGGAGGCTGACACTGGGCCAGAAGGGCCCACGCATTGCCTGATGTAGTGCCAGTGCAAGGGAGGTGCTGCACTCCTGTAGAAGTACGAATTCAGCCGGGGTGCAGTAGGATCAATTGAGAAGGGTGAATTCAGCCGGGGAGCAGTAGGATCAGCCGAGAAGGCTGACGTCAGAGCTCCAAGAGGCAGAGGAGGTAGCGCAAAGCTGACAAAGTGTCTAAGTGTGCTCCACATAGGCCCACACAGCTAATGCGAAGGAGAAGCGTAGTAGAAGCCAGGGATAGTGAATCCAGTTGCCAGATCGGAGGGATTTTGCCGGGTGAAGTGAGGTAATCTCACTCAGGTTTCTGCTAGTATATTTTATCTCTGTAACTGGATAGCTGAGAGGGCATCCAGAGTTGTATTCAGAACCACTGTTTAATAATAGAAAACCCTCAGAGTTGCTGCACCGTTTTATTGCATTGGGTTTTTCCAGGGACGTGTTGTCCAAAAATAACGGTGTCCCTTGTGTGTTTGTCTCATATCTATTTCAGTTTATGATTTGTATGTTAGTGTAGTCTGTAGTAGTGTTTTTCATCAGTGTTTAAATAATTAAATAACTTGTTGAATGTAAAAACAAGTAGGAGATGATAAACCAGTGATTGCAGTAGGATTTCTGATGTGGAGATTCAGAAATTTTCGTAGGTGTGTGATTTAGAAATTGCAGTGAATAGATATTTAGATTTAAGCTAGATCCCAAATGCCCAAGTGGCCAAAATTTAGGAAAATTCAAATTTTGCAATTTTGAGTGATTTTGACCATTTCAAATGTGTTTTTAGGGCTATTATATCACTGTTGTAATAAAACAGAGGCAAAATGAGGGTTTAGAGAGCAAACCCTATACCTAAGGCTTTGAAGATGAAGTTTCCCAAGCTGTCCAAAATTTTGGGATGAAGATGCCACTTAAAAATCAAACTTTTGAAGCCCAAAATACTTGCAAAACCACCAAGTATTTAGTCCTTAACATTTCAGAAATGTACAAAGGCCAAACTAGGGCTAGAGAAGGCCAACTCTAGGCCAAATAGGGTTAGGGTTGAGGCTTGGAGGCTAAAGGAAGACAAATCAGGGGTCAAAAATGGCCAAGGAGGGAAAAACGAAGGGGAAAGAGGCAAGGAAATGTTGGGTCCCTATAATACTAGTGATTACCCCATTACTATTGTAGTTATACCCCTTATTAATATTGTTGTGCCCCTATTGCCCCCATATTGTTATTAATGTGCCCCATAGAATCCCTCTATTATTATTTTTGTGGCTTTATATTATTATTGTTAGGTCGGCTGGATTATATTGTGACTCCTTAGACTCCTATATATAGAAAGGAGGTTTTGTCATTTGAATCATCCAAGAATTGTTCATTTATGTAATGTAAAGGAGGTTACCCCCTCGAAGAGGCTGAATTCTAAGGCGTTGATCTATCTTTTCTATCTTTTCTTGAGCTGGTTCCATAACATTTGGTATCAGAGCTTTGGATTCTAGGGTTTCGCTGCTCCAAACAGGTCATCGTGGCATTTTCGCTATAACTTTTTTCTATGACGTTTCAGAAGTCGCAAAAAAAATCCATTTGAGAAGAAATCGCGCTGAACCTTGGGTTCGAATTTCAGAACTTTTTGCGCAATAATTGCGGAGATATGATCTGAGGAAGTTGGTCTTTTTGCAGACTCCTGAATTACATTAAAAACAGGTGACCTAGGGAAAATCGTCATAACTTTCTCTCTGGGGATCAGATTGAAATTTCGTAAGAAGGTACAGAAAGAGGACGGACTGTAGTTTCTTGTATGCATTGTTCATATCCAAAGGTCGAAACAGTGACTCGTGGCACGCCATACAAGTTTGCTCTACTGAACTAGTCTATAATCAAGTCACCGTGGGAGATTTCGCATAACTCTTCCTTGGAGAATCCAATTTGGGTCAGACTTGTGGCATTGGAAAGAGGACACAGAGGGCTACTGCAAGTCACAAATTCAAAACTAGATGATCGAAAAGTACAGAGATACATCAGAGGCAATATCGAGCTCCTACAAAGTGAAAAAAGGTGTGTAGATTTTCTTAAATTTTTGCGTAAGCTTGGTTTGAAAATTTATTTTGAAGGAATTCAAAGGGCATAATAGAGGATTATTACCAGTAACTGATGCCCCGAGGAAAGAAAATGCAAACACCTAGTAAGGAACTTGAAAGCTCTAGCATGACTCATGAAGAAGAAGAAGAAATGCTATATGATATATCAAAATTACAAGAACAAGTGCAACGAGTGTCACTTGCACAAAAAGCAACAGAATCTAAAATGGATGGTTTAAGGAAAGATGTAGAAGCTAAGATGGATGGTTTAAAGAAAGGTGTAGAAGCTAAGATGGATGGCATGGAAGCTAAGGTGAATGGCATGGACACTAAAATTGATGGCATGGATGATAAGATGGAAGAATTGAAGATAAATATGAATAAGTTGCTACAAGAAATGGTCACTAAGGGTGAAAGGGTACTAAAGGAAACTCATGATGAGAACAAAAGAAATGTTAATCATGATTCCATAGACTCTAATGTTGGATCAAAGACTCACCATGTTCCAAAAATCGATATGAGGAAGTTTGATGGCAAGGATCCCGCCACATGGATATTACAGATGGAGCAATTCTTCGATCTCAATAATGTGAAAAACACACAAAAGGTACGTATGGAAACTTTATATTTGGAACCAAATCAGTTTGTATGGTATCAATGGCTTTGCTCTCGTAAACAATTTATCACTTGGGCAATTTTTACGGAAGAATTGATAGCACATTATGAGGATACAAAAAGCAACACTTTTTTTAGCCAACTCATAAGTCTCAAACAAAAGGGTTTAATAATGGAGCACATTGAGGAGTTCCAAAAATTGAATATAAGGGTAAAAGATATTTCAGAGGAGCATATGATTGATGTGTTCATAGGGTCTTTAAAAGATAATATCCAACATGATGTTCGCCTTTGGGAACCTGATTCATTAGAGAAGGCATTCAGGTTAGCAAGAAAAATAAAAAGCAAAATTATGGCAACCAGGAAGCATACTGTAAAAATTTCTGTTTTCCCACCCCGGTTTTCAGTTTCACCTTATTTCTCCCATGTAGTTAAATGCCCATTCCCATAACCATACATTTAACAGACTGAAAAAAATAAATATGGCTGAAAACACAAATTCTGGAAATTTTTCAGAATGCTGAAAATTGCAGAAATAAAAATCAGCAATTAAAAACAGCCATTAAAACACATTAAAACACTGATATTTTTGGTCAACTTGACCCTGGAAAAACCCCCTACAACTCTTGGGGAAAACCAGTTTGAGAGCTCTTCTTTATTTCTGAAAATTGCCTTTTTACAGTGAGAATTATTCAGCGAAAAATCAGCAAGCAAATTTACAACTTATCTCCTTTCCCGTGCCTCACAGCAATCTGGAAATTACAGCAAACAGGACAGCAATAAATGCTGTACGACCTCCGTTTTGTGTGCAGAAAAATCAGCAAACTGCTCCTCGATTTTTGTGCAAAAATCTGCCTTTCACTATGTGCTGAATCAGCTGTACAAATCTGCTCAACTGCTGCCTTGGAATGTGTGCCAAGCTGCTGTCTCCTTCTCCTCCCTGCTCAGAAATCTCTCTTGCTCTCTTGCTCTCCTTCTCCCAATCTGCTCATGAAAGAATGAATGACCTTTTCCTCCTTTTCCTCCTTTAATATAACTCCAAGTGACTTTTGGGTGATCCAAGTGACTTTTGGGTGATCTCTAAATCCAATGGCTGAAATAGATTTAGATCAATGGTTGAGATTAAATGCTCATTTAAATCTCACTTTCTATTTTTTAATTCACCCCACTTTAATAAAGACCCACTTAGTCATTTATTTCCAAAGTCACTTTTCCTTTCTAATTTTTCATTGACTTTATAAAAGTCACTTTAAAATTAGACTTAATAACTTTATCACTTAAAGTCACTTTTAAATTAGATTTAACTTTATAAAATTATAAAGTCACTTTAGGAGAAAAATTAAATTCTTTTGGACACTTTTCCCTAGGCCAAAGATCAAAGCCTAAGGGAACCACCTGTCCTCCGGTACCAAATTTCAACACTCCCTCTTACCGAGGAAGGTGTTCCTCACCACACCCATCTTGTCTCTGAAGTAGACATGCTTGCCTCGTGGTAAGGCTTTGGTAAGGATATCTGCAACCTGCTCATCAGTGGAAATATACTCAAGCTTCACAGCTCCCTTCTGAACATAGTCTCTGATGAAATGATATCTGATCCCGATATGCTTTGACCTGTCATGAAATACTGGATTCTCCGTGAGTTTAATGCAACTCTGATTATCACAGTAAATCACTGAAGGTCTCAACGGCTGACCAAATAAGCCAAACAACATCTTGCGAAGCCAGATGGCCTCACAACTAGCTAGACTGGCTGCCATATACTCTGCTTCCGCTGAACTTAGTGCTACTGACTGCTGCTTCCGGCTGAACCATGACACTACTGCTGAACCCAACCCAAAACAACACCCTGAAGTGCTCTTCCTATCAGAAGCACAACCTGCCCAATCAGAATCAGTGTATCCTGCCAATCTCACTCCATCTCCCTGCCTGTAGTCCAGACCATAATCCAATGTCCCCTGCAAGTATCGCAAAATGTGTTTTGCAGCCACCCAGTGAACCTTCCTAGGCTCACACATAAATTGGCTCATCGTGTTGACTGCAAAACAGATATCTGGTCTAGTGTTGACCAAATACATCAAGGAACCAATTAGCTGCCTGTACAATGTGGGATCCACCAACTCGGAATCCGAAGCATGAAGCTTCTTCCAGTTGGTGATCATCGGTGTCGACATGGGTCTACAATCCTCCATGTGGAATCTGCTAAGGATGTCCACAATATACTTCCCCTGCCCCAGGAAGAAATGCCCCTCCTCCTGCCACACCTCCAAACCCAAAAAGTAATGCATCAAGCCGATGTCCTTCATCTCAAACTCCGCCGCAAGATCTCTCTTGCAGTGCTCTATGAGTCTCTCTGCACCTGTAATGATCAAGTCATCCACATACAGCACCAGAATGAGAGGCTCCTCACCAATCACAATAAAGTTAAGGTTCGGATTTGCCTCACGCTTTGTGAAACCCATCCCCTGCAAGTATGCATCTATCCTGGAGTACCAAGCTCTGGGAGCTTGCTTCAGGCCATAAAGGGCCTTCTTCAATCTGCACACATGGGACTCCTTCCCATGCAGCTCAAAGCCCTGTGGCTGCTCAATGTACACCTCCTCCTGTATGAAGCCATTAAGAAATGCGGTCTTCACATCCATCTGGTGGATCTTCCAACCCATCTCTGCTGCTATCGATATAATGGAGCGGATCGAAGTATATCGAGCCACGGGAGCGAAGGTCTCCTCATAATCAACTCCCTCTACCTGGGAGAACCCTCTAGCCACAAACCTCGCTTTGAATTTCTCAATTCTGCCATCTGCAGCATGCTTTACCTTGTAAAGCCATCTGGAAGTAACCACGGATTTGCCCTCAGGCCTCGGCACCACCTCCCAAACATCATTCTTCATGATAGAAGAATACTCCTCCTGCATGGCCTCTCTCCAGACCTGCTGGCTAGCTGCCTCCTCATAGCTAGAAGGCTCAGAGTCAAGGATGCTGGTAACCATCGCCATATAGCTACAGAACCTCTCAGGTGGTCTACTCTCTCTGACCGGCCTCTTCGGCTCAGCAACAGATGTGACATCTCTCAAGGTGTCCTGAAGCCACTTGGGCTTCCTCTTCCCTGAGTATGCTTCTCCCATAGGAGAATGAAACTCCTCCTCCTCATCACCATCAGTAGCCTGAACTCCTGACTGTCTGTCTGCTGTCCTCCTGCCTGCACCTGAACCTGTAGAAGCTGAGGTACCGTGTGAACTGTCCATCAGTGGACTCCCTAGTGAACTGCTCTGCATGCTGCCCGGAGCACCACCCCTCTGGATCGGCGAGCCACTGCTCACTGATGGACCTGACATCCTCATAGATGTACCTCCAAATCCTCCTGATCCCTGCCCACTGGATCCTTACGACTGACTCAACTGCTGCTGAGGGTCTGGCTGATCCAGATACTCTAACTCCCGTGACCTCCTAAAGGCCCTGTCCTCCTCGAACTTCACATCCCGTCTGACAACAACTCTCCTCTGTGCAGGAATGTAAATCCGAAAGGCCTTTGAGGTCTCACTGTAGCCCACAAAGATACCCTTCTCTGCGGTGGGCTCTAGTTTGGTCCTCTTCTCCTTGGGTATATAGGAGTATGTAATGCATCCAAAGATATGAAGATGACCAAGATCAGGGTTCTTCCCAGAGAAAGCCTCCTCAGGAGTCATGTGCCCCAAGGCACGATGCAGACTCCTGTTCTGCAAGTAAACAGCTGTGTTGCAGGCCTCTGCCCACAAGAACAATGGCAACCCCTGATCATGTATCATGGCTTTGGCAGCCCCTATGATGGATCTGTTCTTCCTCTTTGCAACTCCGTTCTGCTGGGGGTTGTAAGGAACAGTAAACTCCCTCCTAATGCCTGCCTCCGCACAATAGTCAACAAACTCTCCAAGGGTGTACTTTCCTCCATTGTCCGACCTCAAGGACTTGATCTTTCGACCTGTCTGAGTCTCCACAAGAGCTCTGAACTCCTGAAACCGCTTGAAGACCTCACTCTTGGTCTTCAAAAAATAAATCCAGGTCCTCCTGGAGTGATCATCAATGAATAACACATAGTACTCATATCCACTCAAGGAAACATGAGACATCCGACCGCTCACATCGGAATGAATCAAATCAAGTATCCCCGTCGCTCTGCTGTCACTGTTGGGAAAAGGGGATTTGGCAAACTTGCCCATCACACAACCTCTGCAAGTATCAAAGTGATCAGTACTGAAATCTGGCACACCTGTAGTGATCTCCCGCAATGTCCTCAAGGCTCCATGATACATGTGTCCCATCCTGCGGTGCCAAATCTCACACAGCTCAGAACTGCTAGCTCTGCTGTCGGTACTACTGCTCAATGCCAAAAGGGGCTGGAATGCAAACTTGTACACCTTTGCATGGCGTACACCTATCACTCTAGCTGAATCAGTTGGAGCGTCCCTGGGATACATCAACACCTGTCCTCCCCTAAACAGTACCTCATATCCTCTGTCCTCCAAAGCTGAGACGGATATGAGGTTCTTCCTCATCCCTGGCACATAAAGAACCTCTGACACCTTCAAGGGAGGTTTGGACTCCCTCTGAAATGTCACTGTCCCCACCCCGACTGCTCTAACAACTCTGTCATCACCGAGTACTACCTCAATATCAGTGCCACTCTCTGAAAGCTCTGAGAAGTACTCCCGGACTCCTGTCATGTGACGTGAAGCCCCACTGTCCACATACCAGATACCTGAAGATGCTCCGCTAATCGAGGGAAAAGCATGCTCCCTCTGAACCTGTGTGGCAGGTGATCCTGTACTAGAGGACTCACACGTAGTGAACGCAAACTCTCGGTCAAAACGACCAGCAAAGTCCTCAATCTCTGCTGAAGCTGCCACGTCCTGGTTTTTCCCCTTCTTCTTCTTCTTCTCCGGACACACAACTGCATAGTGTCCCATCTTTTGACAATTCCAACACTTCATCTTGGAATAGTCCTTCTGTGAGTTACCCTGTTTACCTTTACCTTTGCCTTTGCCCCCACCACTGCTTGTGGAAGCCTGCTTCTTCCCTTTGCCTTTCTTGCCTCCTGCCACCAGTGCTACGTCCTTATCCTGCTCAACTGGCTTGGCTGCCCCAAGCTGTCCTTTCCTGATCTCTGTCTGAATACAATCATCCCAAAACCTCTCCCATGTGGGAAGGGTCTCACGTGCACAAACCCCATCAGCAAAGTTCAACCATGAACGGGGGAGGCCATTCACTGCAATACGCACCAACTCAGTGGATGGAATGGCCTCTCCAATCGCTGCCAACTCATCTCTCACATTGGTAATCTTTGTGAGATATCCAGCTGCACTATCATTCCCCATCTTAATGTTCTTCAGCTTCTCCTTCAGGACCATCTTCCGGTTCTCATTGGTACTCTGGTAGAGATTGGACAATGCTGTCCACATCTCATGGGCATTGCTCTTTCCTCTCACATGAGGAATGCAATGGTCTTTGATTCCGTCTAGAATCAGCCTCTTACCCTTATTGTTCTTCTTTTTATACTCAGCCAACTGACTAACATCAGTGGGCACAACAACAGGGTTCTGTGCGGTATGCACCATGATATCCCAGACTTCTGCCTCCTCAAAGATACTCTGCATTCTCTCCTTCCAAACGCTGTAATTTATATGCCCATCCAGCCTATCCTCCACCCTCAATCCCAATGACATCCTGCTGTCCTAAAACTGAAAAATAGCACTGCTGTAGTAAAGATAAAACTGCTGTTTATGAAAAAATCAGCTTGCTGGAATTTTCTGAGTGAAAAATCAGCAACGGTAATTTTTCCTTTTGCTGTCCCAAACTGCCCTTCAGCACTCAAGCTCTGATACCATGTAAAAATTTCTGTTTTCCCACCCCGGTTTTCAGTTTCACCTTATTTCTCCCATGTAGTTAAATGCCCATTCCCATAACCATACATTTAACAGACTGAAAAAAATAAATATGGCTGAAAACACAAATTCTGGAAATTTTTCAGAATGCTGAAAATTGCAGAAATAAAAATCAGCGATTAAAAACAGCCATTAAAACACATTAAAACACTGATATTTTTGGTCAACTTGACCCTGGAAAAACCCCCTACAACTCTTGGGGAAAACCAGTTTGAGAGCTCTTCTTTATTTCTGAAAATTGCCTTTTTACAGTGAGAATTATTCAGCAAAAAATCAGCAAGCAAATTTACAACTTATCTCTTTTCCCGTGCCTCACAGCAATCTGGAAATTACAGCAAACAGGACAGCAATAAATGATGTACGACCTCCGTTTTGTGTGCAGAAAAATCAGCAAACTGCTCCTCGATTTTTGTGCAAAAATCTGCCTTTCACTATGTGCTGAATCAGCTGTACAAATCTGCTCAACTGCTGCCTTGGAATGTGTGCCAAGCTGCTGTCTCCTTCTCCTCCCTGCTCAGAAATCTCTCTTGCTCTCTTGCTCTCCTTCTCCCAATCTGCTCATGAAAGAATGAATGACCTTTTCCTCCTTTTCCTCCTTTAATATAACTCCAAGTGACTTTTGGGTGATCCAAGTGACTTTTGGGTGATCTCTAAATCCAATGGCTGAAATAGATTTAGATCAATGGTTGAGATTAAATGCTCATTTAAATCTCACTTTCTATTTTTTAATTCACCCCACTTTAATAAAGACCCACTTAGTCATTTATTTCCAAAGTCACTTTTCCTTTCTAATTTTTCATTGACTTTATAAAAGTCACTTTAAAATTAGACTTAATAACTTTATCACTTAAAGTCACTTTTAAATTAGATTTAACTTTATAAAATTATAAAGTCACTTTAGGAGAAAAATTAAATTCTTTTGGACACTTTTCCCTAGGCCAAAGATCAAAGCCTAAGGGAACCACCTGTCCTCCGGTACCAAATTTCAACACATACCACTCACAACTATAAAGACGGAAGTGTTGTTGCCCCTAGTCTTCCACAACCTATAAGGTTGACACCACAACAATTGGAAGAAAAAAGAGCAAAAAGGGCTTTGTTACAGTTGTGATAGCAAGTACACTAAAGGTCATAAGTGTGCTGAGAAGAAGTTATTCTACATAGATTGTGAAGAGGAAGAAGAAAATGAGCAAGAAAGGTCAAAAGAAGAGGATATACTCCAGGAACAAAGCCTAGATGAAGAACAAATAAATCCGACCATATCTTGTAATGCATTGGTAGGAATTACCACTCCTCAAACCATCAAAATACAAGGACAAATCAAGAAGAAAAAGGTAATAGTGTTGATTGATTCAGGAAGCACCCACAATTTTATTCATTGTAAGGTAGCAAAAGAATTGAATTGCTTCCTATATCCAGCACCAGAGTGTCAAGTGATGATTGCAAATGGAGGAACAATAAATTGCTCTGGAAAGTGCCATAATATCAAGCTATCCATGGGAGAATATGTATTGACTAGCTCAATGCTTTCCATTCCAATGGGAGGTGCTGATGTTGTACTAAGAGTCCAATGGCTACAATCCTTGGGTACAATAGCTTTTAATTTTCAAGAACTTTTCATCAAATTTTCTACGGAAGGAAAGGAAGTTGAATTAAGGGGTATTGCAGGGAAACCAGGAAAGATAATTAACTCTAATGGTATGACAAAGCTTCTAAAAAAGGAGCAAAGAGGTGTAATTGCACAATTATGTTCACTAGATGTTTCCACATCGGAATCATCTATTTCTCCAGATCTCCAAAAAATCCTGGACAATCATTCCAAGGTATTTGAGACTCCCAAAGGTCTCCCACCTATGCGTGATCATGATCATGCTATTCATCTGATTCCAGGAAGTGTTCCTCCAAACATCAGGCCGTACAGATATCCCTATGTCCAAAAGAGTGAAATTGAACGTATGGTTGCAGAAATGCTAGAGGCTGGTATAATTCAACCGAGTCAAAGTTCTTTCTCTACTCCAGTAGTATTGGTGCACAAGAAGGATGGATCATGGCGCATGTGTCCAGATTATAGGGAGCTCAACAAGCTCACTATTAAAGATAAGTTCCCCATTCCTGTCATTGATGAATTACTGGATGAATTGCATGGATCAATTTACTTCACCAAGTTGGATCTTCGTTCGGGATATCATCAAATCAGAATGAAGACTGAAGACATTCCGAAAACAGCATTTAGAACTCATGAGGGTCATTATGAATTTTTGGTCATGCCTTTTGGCCTTACCAATGCACCTTCAACATTTCAAAGTTTGATGAATTCAATTTTCAAACCATTCCTTAGAAAATTTGTGTTAGTATTTTTTGATGATATACTAATCTACAGCAAGTCTTGGAAGGATCATGTTGAACATGTTGACAGGGTGCTACAACTATTGGAGGAGAAACAATTATATGCAAAAAGATCCAAATGTTTCTTTGGAGTCCAGGAGGTGGAATATCTGGGTCATATTGTATCTCATGAAGGAGTTAAGGTAGACCCTAGCAAAATTAAAGCCATTAAGGAATGGAAAATCCCCACATCCATAAAGCATCTGCGAGGATTTCTCGGGTTGACAGGGTATTATCGCAAGTTTGTTAAGAATTATGGGAGAATAGCAGCACCTCTAACAACATTATTGAAGAAAGATGCATTTTCATGGACTCTAGAAGCAACAAAGGCCTTTGAACATCTTAAAGAGGCAATGTGCCAAGCACCGGTCTTAGCTACACCAGACTTCACAAAAACCTTTATTGTGGAATGTGATGCTTCAGGAAATGGAATTGGTGCTGTTCTAATGCAAGATGAAAGACCCATTGCTTTTGAAAGTCGTCCAATCAAGGGAAAGTTTTTAAGCAAAGCTATTTATGAGAAGGAAATGTTGGCAATACTCCATGCACTTAAGAAATGGCGACCCTACCTAATGGGAAGACACTTCAAGGTAAAAACGGATCATGATAGCCTTAAATACTTTTTAGAACAAAGATTATCCTCTGAAGAGCAACAAAAGTGGGTCACAAAGATGTTGGGTTATGACTTTGAAATCATCTACAAAAAAGGGAAGCAAAATGTGGTGGCAGATGCACTCTCAAGAAAGGATGAGGATGTGGAAGCATTGTTGTGCGCCATTTCTATTATCCAACCAGATTGGATAAACGAAGCAAGGGAGGAATGGAAGAATGACGAAGAAGTGTGGGCACTTATTCGAAAGTTACAACAAGATTCCAGTACGTCTGATACATTTAGCTGGCAAAATGATTCGTTATGGTACAAAGATCGCTTATACCTCTGTAAGAATTCCCAGCTAAAACAAAAGATTCTTATGGAATTGCACACTTCCCTTAGGAGGGCACTCAGGATTTTTAAAAACTTACCACAGGGTTAAGAAGGATTTTTTTTGGGATGGCCTTAAATCAGATATTCAAAAGTTTGTGGCGGAATGTTTGGTTTGCCAACAAAATAAAGTTGAAACAATTAAGACACCGGGTTTATTACAACCTTTATCCATTCCAAGCCAACGTTGGGAGGAGGTTTCAATGGATTTTATCACAGGTTTACCCAAGTCTGAGGGAAAGAGTGTCATCATGGTGGTAGTTGACAGACTTACCAAGTATGCACACTTTTGTGCATTATCACATCCATTTAAAGCCAGTACAGTTTCTACTGCATTTATGGAAACAATTCAAAAGCTACATGGAAACCCAAAGATTATTGTAAGTGACAGAGATCCCATTTTCACTGGAAATTTTTGGAAAGAATTATTTTCTTGTCTTGGTACTCAGTTTGCTCATAGCTCATCTTATCATCCTCAATCTGATGGGCAAACTGAGATAGTAAACAAATGTTTGGAAGGATATCTTCGTTGCTTTGTATCTGATAAACAGACACAATGGGTCAAATGGTTGCTTCTGGCTGAATGGTGGTATAACACTTCCTTCCATACAACAACAAAAATGACCCCATTTATGGCACTTTATGGGTATCAACCACCATCCATCACATCATATTTAAGAGAAAATTCTAAGGTTCAGGCAGTGGAACATCACATCGAACATCAACAACAAGTCCTCCAACTCTTAAAGGATAACCTCGTGTTGGCACATAATAGAATGAAACAACAGGCAGATCAACATCGCAGTGAAAGAAGTTTTGATGTAGGGGATTGGGTATTCCTATGGCTACAACCATATAAGCAAATGTCCCTCAAGCAAGCTAAGAAGGATAATAAATTATCACCAAAGTATTATGGTCCGTACAAGGTGTTGCAAAAGATTGGTACTATGGCATACAAATTGGAGCTTCCTGCAGCTTCTCGATTGCACCCAGTTTTCCATGTTTCATGTTTAAAGAAGGTTATAGGCGACAAGCTCCCAGTTCAAACAATATTGCCAGAACTTGACGAGGAAGGAAAAATTATATTGGAACCGGAAGCAGTCACAGAAACAAGAACTCGACAACTACGAAATAGATCAATTTCAGAGTATCTTATCAAGTGGAAGAACTTATCCGCTGAAGATTCCACATGAGAGGATGAGAATTTTATGCAGAAGTATCCAGAACTACTCAAGCGTTGAGGACAACACTTTTTTGAAGGAGAGGGGCATGTTGGGTCCCTATAATACTAATGATTACCCCATTACTATTGTAGTTATACCCCTTATTAATATTGTTGTGCCCCTATTGCCCCCATATTGTTATTAATGTGCCCCATAGAATCCCTCTATTATTATTTTTGTGGCTTTATATTATTATTGTTAGGTCGGCTGGATTATATTGTGACTCCTTAGACTCCTATATATAGAAAGGAGGTTTTGTCATTTGAATCATCCAAGAATTGTTCATTTATGTAATGTAAAGGAGGTTGCTCCCTCGAAGAGGCTGAATTCTAAGGCGTTGATCTATCTTTTCTATCTTTTCTTGAGCTGGTTCCATAACAGGAAAGCTCGAAAGGGCTGGACGTTGGGGCTAGAAGGCCGAAAAAGAGGGAGCGGTTAGGGTTTTAGGGTTGAAAAGTCCACAACGAGCCCAAAGGGCAGCCATCTAGGGTGGAGGAAGGAGGCCGAGGCTTCCTAAGGCCACGACAAGGCCAAAAGTGGCCTAGAAACCCGCACATAGGGGCTAGGAGGGAGGGTCGAAGCCCTTAGAGGCTACGACTTGCCTGCAAGAGTTAAAAAAAAGGATGTAAAGGTAGAAAAGGCTGACGCAAGGCTAGAGGAAACTGGATCTGGGCCCGGGAGAACTAAAAATTGAAACCCTTGTTTCAGAAAATTTTTTCTTCTCGATTTGAATTTTGCTGCAAATTTCTCAATGGCTGCCCGGCAAAAAAAATTTAGAGACTAGATCTTACCCTCAAGGGCCTAGATTTGGCTCTACTTCAGCCTCTTCTCTTCAGTTCAATAGATCTTACCTGCAAAAATGAAAATAAAACACCCAAACCCCAAATATATACAAAATTTAGTAAAATCCAAAAACCCCAATTAGCAAAAATAATTTACAAACTTAATCTACAAAATTATTCACAAAAATATACAAATATACAAGGGTTTTGGTTTTTTTTTTTTTGAGAAATACGTTTTTTTATGGCTATTTTCTTTGATAATTGGCTAAAATGCTTAAAAAACCCCATGCACACTATAGCCTTAGCGAAGATTTAATCCGTCAGAAATATTCAGGATCCAAGCAAAGTTGATCACTACCCACAGTTTGTGAACTTGGAGAGACCAAGGACAGAAGTACTTGCAAACACTGTATTTGTCTCAAGACAATTCATATATTAGCACAAGATAGGAAAGCCCGTAGTCAATGCATACCAAAAATCGATAAACATGGACATCTCGAGTTGCACCCCAAAGTATTTATTATGATAGAAAAATAGTTCCCAGCAAGATCATAGTTTACACAAATGCTTCAACAACAATTTCCTAGCCAAAAATCAGATGGCTAGAGACTCAAATGAAGCTCTAATTTATAGATAAATCCTCCAAGTGAAAAATAACGACTAGTTTTCTTGATCCTTGTCAAAATAATCTCGACCGTCGAAAAATACTTTATCATGTTTTAATCTTAGCGGTTGTTTTTTAATTTTTTGAGGAATTTTGGAATTTATCATTTAATTCTATTTTTATTAGCTCAAAATTAATTATTTTGAGCTAATTTCCTAAAAAATTTGACTTTGACTTAGCCATCAAAGCCCAAGAATCCAATTTATATCCAATATTCCCTTGGTAGAGGACCTCCAAAAATTAATTCTTTTAAGACCCACAATTTTTTCACTTGGTGAAGTTAATTTTCCTAAGACATTCTAATTTTGACTTTAATTAAATAAACTTATGGCTTAAGATTTTAACATAATTTTGCTTGAAAATTTAATTAATTGATACTTGAGGGGATTAATTACTTTTTCCACCTTTTAATATTTTAACCATGGTGTCTAAGTATGAGGGACAATGCATTAAAATATTTGTTACATAAGATTTACAATTTCAACCCTCAAAAGGGAAATGCCCGTTTGACTTACACTCTCAAATTACATACCTAATCTGCGACACAATATGGTCTAGTAGACCAAGTGATTTGTAATAAAATAATTTAGCCAACTAGTTTAAATTATTCCCAAATCATTTTTACATAAGACTTGACTAGAACACTAGGATTCACCTAAGACTTTGACGAAGAATTCCATCCTAGCTTTGGGGTTAGGTTGGAGGGAAAAGCTCTGCCGACCATTCGTGTTTAGAAACACAAACGAGTTAGTGAGATGAAAACCTCCTAGGATGAAATTATCACCAAAATAATATGCTTACCTAGGTTATTACATACATTCATGGTTTTAGTAGCATCATTTACATTAAAAATTTGCAGAATGAGTTCACAATGACATATAAACTGCTGATAGATGATCCAATCTTGTTAAAAAAAATGGTACTTCTGTTTCCTTGAAACTTTATCAAAATGTGTGCAACATCTGGCTCCATATGGGGACACGTTGCTTACATGAAGTAACGTGAGAATGCCAGAATCCTGCATCCAAGAAAACAAAAGTCCATCAAATAGATATCCATTTAAAATCGAAATCATCATGCATATAGAAAATATAGCTAGAATAGAAAAATTTACCCTAACAAAATGAAATATAAATGACATAATAAAAGTGCGTGAAATAAAACTATCTAATGACATGAAATAAAGAGAGTAGGGTTAGAGATACCATACAAAACAATGCCCTATGGCATAAGATATCATCAATGTGGAACAATCTCAGGCATCTGTCCGCTGAGTGGTAGATCAATGAGCTGCTTTTTAGATGTCCTTTGCTGAAATTTTAACCTCTTTGGTCGGTGTAACTGCTCATCACTGTGCTGCATATCGAACTGGAATCTATTTCTCTTTTTGCTCGGAGGAGGGGATGGGTGGTGGAATGAAGAAAAGTGGCAGACTGGTTGAACAAACTCTGACTCGAAATGAGGCGGATGCTCCTATGGCACAACCTGTTCACCATTTTCTAATCTCTTCGGGACTTCCACATGATACCTTCTCTCCACTTCTTTGTACAATCTGACCATGCCACCTGCTGCTACTGGAATAGTGGCATAAGATAGATCCATCTGAATATAACCACCTAGATCGGCTGCAAACTTCCTAGAAAGAAGCATTCCCCACACATATGACGCATCAATTACCGTTATGTCCATGGTGATGATTTTGTATGGGTAATCAGCCAATGAGACCTGTAGATCTTTAACCACACCAAGGACTTCAACTTTTCTAGAATCCATTGAGCAAATGTTATGATAAGGTCTAGAGATCCTTAAGTTCAACTGTTCCATAACTTTGTTAGTCATAACATTTGTAGATGCACCAGAGTCAAGCATACAATTATGGAGCAAATGATCATTTATGTCCAATGTCAAGAAGAAAGGTTGATGGTCTTCATTGGTCATATAGCAGTTTAAGTCTTTTAATACGATTTCCTCATCTTTAGGCTGAGTATCAAGTCTTGCTTGTTGAGCAATGCCCAAGGCTTTAAAGAATGAAGCCCTTTGTGACGGAATCTTCAGCAATTCTAAGACCGGAACTGACATCTTGATATTATTGATCCATGCTGCCCAATCTACCTTTAGTCCAGACTTATACCTTTCGGCAAGAATCATTCTATTTTGACTCTGATCTTTACCTCTCCTTGTGTAGTCCTTACACTTTGCAAGCTCTAGAATCTTCTTTTGAGATGGATTTTCACCATATGCATGAGTAATGGGGTCCTTTTCTTCATTGAAAGTATTGATGGCAAAAGTTGATGATATCATGTCTGTACATCGATTTTCCTTGGAGTTATCTTGACTCGCATTATGATCTTGTTGATTTCTACTTTCCTCCAAGATCCTTTTGGCAAAGGGACATGTACTCTCTTCATGAAAACTCTCATGAGTTGCAGCACTATTCTATTATAGTTAAGATGCTCCTTTTCAGCATCAAAGGTAGTTGTAGCATGAAGGTTTGTTTGTTCTTGAAGATTATATATTTTCTGAGGGTTTAGGCCCTTCTTAACTTGAAAATTTGAAATAAACAGGTTTTCTGTTCTTTATCTAGTAATGACTTCTTTACTGGTACAATAACATGGGTTGGGGAAGATACATGAATCACTCCCTCATTGGGTGTATAGCTTATAGGCTGAGTTTTCTTGCAGTCACAATGACCCTTTTCAGTCACTCGAGGGCATTGATTCATTTTCAATTTTTCTGTGGTTTGACTAGTTTGTTTGTACGGGTAGAAATTTTAAGGAAGTGACATATGGTATGCTATAAAACTGAACAATGAAGCATTGAAGCAAGGTTGAAGTAGTAGACAACCAGTCATGGTAGATGCTCAAAATTTTCTTTCCTTTCAGGGAGACATGAAACTGAAGCATTTTAGTCTGACAAATAGAGTACATGTGATGTTGTATCCTGTAAAGCTATTTTGTGGCTATGACTATACCTTATCCAGTCAATATTTTTATTATTGAATTATAACGGAATACAATGTTTGAATATTTATCAGAACATGCTCCAGACTGGCCTCATTGTTGGTGGGTGGGACAAATATGAAGGGGGAAGCATCTATTCAGTACCTCTTGGTGGCACAATTTTGCAGCTACCCTTTGCAATTGGAGGCAGGCTGCTCCTCTCTTACCTTTCTTTTTCCTTGTTCTTCTGTAGAAGATAGTTATATTTAATAGAAATTGAAGGTATATCCTTAAGTCCATTTTTTCTCTATATACCACGAAATATTCAGAAGCTACCACAGATATAACCTATTGAGTTTATAATTTACCATTTACAAAGGTATGGCATGTATAGTCATGTTTTAGCACCTTACACGAGAACATTAAACCCTTTTCTTTCCTCCCAGTAAGGAATCTACTTCGATTATCATTGTACCAGAAGAATTGAACAGTGCAACTATTATTTTTTACAGGGATGGAGGGAGATTCTTGAATAAGAACAGCCCCACTGTGTTTCGACCCTACCATTCAGTGGCATACGTTTCATATTTATGCACCTCAAATTCAACAAGGCAACATGCTAGCCAAAAACTGGAACGAGTTGCCTTTCAGGACCAGCTACTCATTTATATACTGACCAATATCATAAGTGAATCCCCATGCAGTAGTGTTTATAATAAATTCGTGCAGTGACTGCTTTTCTGATAAGAGTCCATGTTCTTGGACATTTCCAGTAAATTTCTTGAAAACTTTTCTATTGAATTCCTTCAGCGAGAACTTTTCAGGACATTGAAGTTCTAGTCACAATGCCTTCTTGCAACATTGCCAACGTCTTTAATCAGCATTGCCACAGATCAGTGTCATCTATGTCACGGTGTCCAAATCCTGGGCTACAGTCATAGGAAGTTAATATATGATAAACAGATTTGGCTGCATTTGCACCATGCTTTATTAAATATCTGTAGTGGATTTTTGTGGAGTTATGAGTTCTCTTCACTATATAGCATAACCCTGCATTAGGTTCTCATGGCCCATAACACATACAGACATGTAAAACCTCCTTTGGAAAGACTCAACATGTAACACAAGCTTCCTGTAAGGCAGAGCGTTTTTGGCAGAAGCGTTATGTTTCCATCCTTGATTGAACACTGTATCTAGAGAACGTCTATGTTTCCTTATTTCCAGTGTGCTTGAATGCTAAGGAAAATTGCACCATTTGGCCATAATGGCTTACTCAAAGCCAGAAACCATGACCTTCAGGATGCTGCCATGGTGCTTCCTCTCCTTCCAACCAGGCTTTGTCTACTCCCATCCTTGACCCAACAATGCTCTGTGGGAGCAGAGGTCCCTTCCAGGGCATGTGGCTGCCAAACATCACCCAACAGACGGGAAGAATATAGAGGCAGAGAAAGCATTCGAGATGACAGAGAGATACCTTTCTTTTGTAAAGAATTTGCTAATAGCCCATCAGAAAAAGCTAGTGAAAAAGAAGCATCTATAGTTATTTATTTATTTACATTTGCTGAAGGTTGTAAGTTATAACTTATAACCATCCAGATCATATTGTAAATCTCCCTAATTTAAGATGTAAAATATTCCAGTCCATTGCATCCTGACATGTCTTTGGTGTTAAAAAACTTAGGTCACTCCATTTTATTTGACAGTCCTGCTCTCTGGATCATTTTTTGAACCTTAACATTTGCTTGCATGCATGATACCTTGTTAAACCAAAGTATTCCTAGGGGACAGTTTGTTTCCTGTATGTTTAACTTTCTGCGTTACATTGAATTTTCATAAATACCTGGCCGAGGGAACGGGGCATATTATATCTTCAGTATTTTCTTCCTGTTGTAAAATTTTTAGTAGTCATTACAGCAAGACGTTGGTTAAGTTGATATGACTTCTTCTTTGAGGTGAATCTATATTGCCATCCAATCAAATGTTTAAAATTGCATGCATGTTAATGACCCTTGCATAATTGGATAACGCTATCTCCATATTTGTTGTTTGTGCATGCCATGTGAGACTCTATCTTAGTTTAATATATAGTCAAGTGTTGTTAGGGTCCAACCCTAACCCGTTTATTTATGTAATAAGCCCAATGGGCCGAGTCATAGTCATAGTTAGTTAGAGAGTAAATAAAGCCCGCATTAATAATTGTAAGTGGTTGACCTGCATTAGAGAAAAGGGACCACATTGAGTTGTAAATGGGCCATAGTTAATAAATAAAGTGGTTAAGCCATGTTATGCAATAGACCACTAGTAGTTAGGGTTTTGGATGTCATTTAGCTATAAATAGTCTTAGTTAGTAAAGGAAAGATCATTGAGTCTTATTGTAATCAAGCTCTGCTTTGTTGGAGGTTTCCCTCTCGAAGAGGCAAGTGAACATTGAATCTATTTCTGAATAATAAAATACTAACTGTTTTTCTCATTTTATTCTTTGTTCTGGGTTATATTTCTTTGCATTTCTGGTATTCTGGTATTTCTCGCAGGTCAAGAGCATAACAAGTGGTATCAGAGCACTTTCCAGGGCTGGTTGTACCTCCAATTTTCGCAGATTTTTTTTAGGCTAGAGACGTGTTTCAACGTCTTTAAACCACGGGATCTATTGTTGAGCGCATAAACCTGCGGATTTGGGGAGGCATGCACGCAGGAACTACAAGAGGTGGTCACACTTGTTGGACTCCCTTGTAACCCCTGTGGGTACCCCTTTGAGTAGTAGTGCATTAGACAGAACCGCGCACGGACTGCACTTCCACGTACCTTTGGGTATATCGGAAGCCCCCTAGACTCACTTGAAACCTAGCCTTAGATAAGTCGTCGATCGTCTTGCTGCTAGAGTGCATTGAGAACAACACTTGGGGAGATTACTTGCGCATACGATAGGGCAGTCGGGTAGTACGACTAAGGGTACGATCGATCCTCCTTAGTTAGCACCTTGAAAGATTAGGCTGAGTACTATTTTTGGACGCCTGTGTATATTGCAATCTGTAGCACCTGACACTCCTTTGTGACAATAGTTCCCTCTGCTATCTGAAGATCGCCCACTACGTTATATTCCAGATCAGATCCAGCAGTTGGGGTTCTGCCGCTGCAGTGCAAATCAGATACAACAGTTGGGGTTTTGTTGCCGCTGTACAAATCAGATCCAATAGTTTGGGTTCTACTGCCACTGTGCAACTCAAATTCGGCAGTTGGGGTTTCACAGTGCCGCTCAGACTCTTTGTGCAGTGAGGCTTGTTGCTACTACAGTCCGGGCCCTATTTTTGCAGGACATTGGGCACAATTAAGTTTTCTGGAATTTGGCCACTGCAGTATTGATTAGTGGGGAGTAAAACTCCTTTCGGAGTAAAAAAAAAAGTCTGAGACCATCCCGGGACGCTTGCAAGAGACTTAGCCCATAAGCTTTAGGACGACGAGCTGATCGTAGTGGTACCATTCACTTGTCAGCCTCAATTTTCCGGCGATCCCAAATTTTTTCCGAAGTGACTTCAAGTGATCCCTGCCAATAGATTCCTAAGGTCGCCTTCTTTCCAAGAAGACTACTCTTAAGTAATTGACCAGGGTTTGTGTATGGTAGGTACCAGATCTCAAGTCATGGCCCATGAGAAGATCGAGAGCCTTGAAAAAAGGTTGGATGAGTTCTAGGGAACTATGGACCAAATTACCTCACAACTTTCACAGCTCAACAATATGATGCAAAGGTCTCATTGGGAGGAGCATAGTGTTGATGAACACCTCGAAGGAGAATCTAGCCATCACATTCACTTCCATGGAAATCACCAACATTCCCACCCTCGGCCACCCAAGCTAGACATGTACAAATTTGATGGCTCTAATCCTACAGTATGGGTAGCACAAATGGAACAATATTTCTCCCTTAATGATATCTGTGAAGATCAAACTAAACTACGTGTGGGAGCCCTTTACTTGGACCAAGAGAGATGGCAATGGTGGCAGTGGCACCAGAAATGTTATCTTGAGAACATAACTTGGCACATGTTCTCAAAAGCCCTATGTGACCGCTTTGACAGGGAATCTAATTTTTTGGGCCGTCTCACTAAGCTCCGACAGACAGGCATAATAAAAGACTACATTGCAGCCTTTGAGACATTGGCCATCAGAATTGATGGTCTAGGAGATGACTTCTACTTGGAGTGTTTCATTAGTGGTCTCAAAGAAGCCATCCAAGCCCATGTCTGGATGCACCACCCAACTACGTGGATGGATGCCTGCAAAAAGGCCATCGAGGTGGAACTCGCCTTAGCTGCCCAGTCCACTCGTCCAAATTTTGTAGCCAAGGGGTGTCCCACCCAGGCTCAAGGCCTTACCCAAACACTTAAGGTTCAAAAGGTGTCTCCAGTAGAAATGGCTGAAAGAAGAAAATAAGGATTGTGCTACTATTGTGATGACAAATACTCCCTGGGGCATAAATGCAAGGAACCAAAATTCTTTCAAATTGATGCTACTGATAACAACTCATCTGAGGAAGCCCCACCCCTTGGGGGGCCTGAGGACGAAGTTGAGGAAACCCAGCCTGACAATGATCTCACAGCTACGCCAGATGAACCAGTTATCTCACTACATGCTTTGGCGGGCATTTCTTCGCCTCAAACTCTCAAAATCCGAGGCTTTCTTAAACATCGACTAGTAGTGGTATTGATTGATAGTGGCAGCACTCATAAATTTATCCATAAGCAAGTCGCTGAAGCTGTTCATTGTTTTGTGCAGGCAGTCTCTAATTTCCAAGTCCTTATCGCTGAGGGGGGACCATGAAATGTGAAGGCCATTGTGAAAATATTAAACTTCAGATGGGAGACTACCACCTAAAGACCCACATGTTTGCTATTGAAATGGGTGGTTGTGACATTGTCTTGGGTGCTGAATGGCTTCGCACATTGGGCCCGATCACAATGGATTTCCAGGAGTTATATATGAGCTTTAAGCAGAATGACCACATGCATACATTACGTGGACTCCAGGTAGGTACTCCTACTATCATCAGCTTGCATTGAATGGAAAAGCTTTTGAAAAAGGGGCATCATGGAGTCATCACCCAATTTAATGCCATCCAGGCCATTGAATACGCTACTTCTCATATTCATCCTGAGATGCAACACGTCTTAGACCACCACCAACAGATATTTGATAAACCTAAAGAGCTTCCACCCTCTAGGGGAGAACATGATCATAGCATCCCTTTGGTCCCGAGGGCCCAACCGCCTAGTGTGCACCCATATCGATATCCTTTCGCCCAAAAGAATGAAATTGAAAAAATCATCAAACCTGTGTTATTCATCCCAACATCAGTCCTTATTCATCACCAGTGGTCATGGTGCTAAAGAAAAATGAGAATGGTGCATGTGTTCAGACTTTCGGGCCCTCAACAAGCTCACTGTCAAAGACAAATTTCCTCTGTTACACAGGAACCGCTCCGTAGAGGTGGGAAACCTGTTCCAGTGGTTCCTGCGCTCCTGGAAGATTTGGAACTGTATGGGAACGTTCCCTTTTCTGTGGGAGCTGCAATGGGAGCTTGGGAAAGTTCTGGGAGCTTTGAAGACTATTTTTTTTGGAGTTCCCACGTTCCCTGGGGTTGGGGAATACAAAGCATGTAGACAAATATGTTGCACTGCCCACAAAACATGAGGCTTTGTTGAATCCTTCGCAAGAACAAAGGCCAAAGACATCCTTAACACCGATACCCTTAATTGAGAAACTAGAGCAATCCCTTGATGGGTTAAGGAAGCATGTGACACCTCAATGTAAGGGCGATATCTGAGATGTCATGCTGATGAGTATTTATTTTTTTGTTTATGTATATGTATTGCAGAAGATTGTGTGCATATTGTATGTGGCAGTCAATACTTAACCATTAGAGTCACTTTACTTTTTCTCATAAGAATAATTAGAGAAACATAGGTAAAATTGTTCCTTTGTATTTTTAAGGCAGATTGTTTCAAATACTAGTCATGTGTCAGAGAACTGATAATGAACTTGAAATTTTAATATTTTATATATATAAAAGGGAGAGACTCAGGAAGAGAGACACCCAGAGAATATATTTTTATATAAGAGAGAATGTAGATTTAAATTGATTTTAATATTTGAATATTTGATTTAATATTAATTTTGATTATTATATAATTATATATTTTTAATTTTTATATTTTTAATTTTTTTTATTATATAATATTACCATTCCCGATTAGCCGTTTCCTGTAAATTTTGGGGAAACCTTTAGTTGTTCCCGACACCCGTACCCAAGTTCCCAACGTTCCCAAGTTCCAGAAAATCATGCAACATAGCAAATTTCCTATTTTGGTTGTTGATGATCTTCTTGATGAACTACATGGTGCTCAGTTCTTTACCAAGCTAGATCTTCGCTCTGGCTATCACCAAATATGCATGAAGGAAGTAGACATTCCCAAGACTGCCTTCCGAACCCATGAAGGCTATTATGAATTCTTGGTCATGCGATTTGGTCTCTGTAATGCTCCATCCACTTTTCAAAGCCTCATAAACCACCTGTTGAAACCATATCTCTGAAAATTTGCCCTCGTCTTCTTTGATGACATTCTCATCTACAACCTAACCTGGGACAAACATCTTCAACATGTAGACCTAATCTTGTAATTACTCTGGAATCACAAATTATTTGTCAAATTGTCCAAGTGCTCTTTTGGCATGGAAGAAGTTGAGTATTTGGGACACATTGTGGGTCGTGAAGGAGTGAGGGTTGATCCAAAAAAGATACATGCAATGCAAGATTGGCCCCAACCAAAAACCTTGAAGATTTTGAGGGGATTCTTGGGTTTCACTGACTACTATCGCAAATTTGCCCGCAATTATGGTCACATTGCTAGACCCCTCACTAATCTTCTCAAGAAAAATTCATTTCTCTGGACTAATGCAGCTCAACAGGTGTTCATGGCTCTCAAACAGGGCATGTGCTCCACTCCCGTATTGGCCCTACGAGACTTAAACAAATCTTTTGTGATTGACTGTGATGCTTCTGGTATTGGTATTGGTGTTGTATTAATGTAGGAAGGTCAACCATTGGCCTTCACCAGCCAACAACTGAGTGGAAAACATCTGGGTCAATCTACCTATGAGAAAGAAATGATGGCCATCTTACATGCAGTAGACACCTGGCAACCATACTTGTTGGGGCGACGTTTCCAAATCTGCACGGACCATCAAAGCCTAAAATATTTTTTGGAGCAACGTCTATCATTGCCACAACAAAATAAATGGTTGGCCAAAATGATGGGATATGATTATGAGATAATTTACAAGAAAGGGCATGACAATGTAGTAGCTGATGCTTTATTGCGCCAATTTGAGGATGAAAGCACCCTGCTATCAATCTCTCTTCCCATACCAGATTGGATTGAAGAGGCCCGCAAGGAATGGTTCTCACACCCCTCTCTCTCCGAACTTATTAATAACTTGAGAGAAGATCCTAATTCCTCAACTGACTACTCTTGGAAGGATGATATTCTTCACTACAAGAATCGAGTAGTTATATCGCCGCCATCCACCCTCAAAATCCGCATTTTGGAAGAATTGCACTCATCTCCAACTGCAGGGCATTCAGGCTGACAAAAGACTTATGCATGCGCTCGTCGTTCTTTCTTTTGGACTAGCATGAAAAATGACATTCTTACTTTTGTAGCTGAACATTATGTGTGCCAACGTAACAAAGGAGAAACAATCAAGTTACCGGAACCTTACAACCATTGCCACTCCTTGCCTCTGTTTGAACGGATGTTTCCATGGATTTCATCACTAGTCTCCCAAAGTCGGGCAACAATTCCGTCATCATGGTGGTTGTGGATAGACTTTCTAGATATGCTCATTTTTGTGCTCTACCCCACCCATTTACCCCCACTTTGGTGGCTCAAGCTTTCATGGACCAGATCTTCAAACAACATGGCATGCCGACTTCCATTGTGTCTGATCACGACCCCACTTTCACCAGCAAATTTTGGCAAGAACTTTTCAAGCTACAAGGCACACAACTCCAACTAAGTATCGCCTATCATCCCCAAACCGATATGGTTAAACAGAAGCAGTCAACAAATGTTTGGATACATATCTAAGGTGCTTCACATCAGAAAAGCAACATCAATGGGTACATTGGCTACCATTAGTTGAATGGTGGTATAATACTAACTATCATGAAGCCACCAAGGTGACTCCATACGAGGCAGTGTATGACGAACTCCCACCTTCACCTATTTCCTATATCCTTGGATGTTCTAAGATGCAAGTAGTTGATCAACTCCTACAGAACTGTGCCACCATGATAGCTCATCTCAAAGATAATCTACATTGAGCTCAAAATCGAATGAATCAACAGGTAGACCAGCGTCGTTTCGAGCGCACATTTCATGAAGGGGATCAGGTATTCCTGCGACTGCAACCATATAAGCAAACATCTCTCAAAGAAAAGGGCTGCTAGAAACTAGCACCAAAATTCTATGGACCTTATCAAATACTTAAGCGCATTGGAGCAGTCACCTACAAACTGGCCTTGCCACCAACTTCAAAAATCCATCAGGTCTTCCATGTATCATGCCTCAAGAAAGTGGTGGGGAATAGTCTACCCAAATTGGATGAGGAAGGCTCACTCTGGCTCCAACTAGAACAGGTCCTCGATACCCGTGAAAGACATCTTTGCGGCCGCACGATCAAGGAAGTCCTCGTGAAGTGGAAAGACACCTCCAGAAGATGTGACTTGGGAACCAACAACTATTCTTCAGCAGTTTCTGCAGCTTCAGCCTTGAGGACAAGGTTGTTTTTGATGGGGGGAGGGCATGTTAGGGTCCAATCCTAACCCCTTTATTTATGTAATAAGCCCAATGGGTCGAGTCATAGTCATAGTCATAGTTAGTTAGAGAGTAAATAAAGTCCGCATTAATAATTGTAAGTGGTTGACCGGCATTAGAGAAAATGGACCACAGTTAGTTGTGAATGGGCCATAGTTAATAAATGAAGTGGTTAGCTCGTGTTATGCAAGGGAACACTAGTAGTTAGGGTTTTGGATGTCATTTAGCTATAAATAGTCTTAGTTAGTAAAGGAAAGATCATCGAGTCTTATTGTAATCGAGCTTTGCTCTGTTGGAGGTTTGGCCCCTAAAAGAGGCAAGTGAACATTGAATCTATTTCTGAATAGTAAAATACTTGCTGTTTTTCTCATTTTATTCTGTGCTCTTGTAATGTTCCAAACTTAAATAAATAGTGAGATGCAAAGAAAAAACGATTTATAGCACAATTTTTTTAAATAATCAACAAATGCTCATAAAAACTCTAGAATTAAGAACCAGCTGACCCATTTTTTTAATCAATGGAGCAAGTATAATAGTATGGATGAATGCACCTGGGCTTGCCTCAAGGGAAAGCTTGACAGAACCCAGGGGTCAAATAGTAATCTCAATGCTGGAAAGAACTGCTCCTCTAATGCTCTGCACTGTATCCTAGTAACTACAAGTCTACAACTGTTGGTTGGAAAGGAGCTGCAAGAAACCCTGCCTCCAGTGCTCAGAAAGTGATGAAACTTCAGCCACAAACTGCTTGGCCAAAACCCACAAAAATCCATAAATGGTTTGGCCCGATTTGGACTTCCCAAAATCAATCCCCAAAGGCATTGTGTAATCACAATTCTACACTGTCTGCTGCAAAGATACAACTGAAAACCCCACTTCGGTGCTCAGAAAATTTTGAAACTTTATATTTGGGATCCTTGTCAAAAACCCAGAGAAACCCAGAAATGGTTTGACCGAATTTTGAACTCCCAAATTTGACCTCTTCTGTGGCCCACACCCTCCAAACAACTCCAGAAATACGCCTTGCAAGGAATGACCACAAAGTCCTCCTCTAGGCTCTGAAGTGGAAGTAAACACCACTCCAAATATCTCCTCTAACCTCCACGGCAAAGCTCATCCTCAAGGACTCATACTCTACCCACCAAATGAGTTACCACACACTGCCTTTGTGCTTGCCCAAGTAGTGCAAAAGTCACACTGCCAAGCCAGAAGCTCAATCAGCTCCCAAACTCTCCCAGATGCTGACAATCCTCCCTAGCCTCCTCTCCAGAAAATCTCACATCAAATATTCACTGCTAAGCACCACCAATGAACTCGACCTCCTCCCCACTGTGTCCCCCAGTAATATGCACAACCGGGAAGGAATGCTACTGCTGGGAATCACAATGTGATCCTCCTCTTGATGAAATGAAGAAAACCTTCGTAGGGTGGCACTTGAAGTCCCTCAAAGATAGGGGTGAGCCCTTTGCCTGAAAAAATCGTGCTAAACAACCAGTGACTCGGCTTAGTAGCTCGAGCAACCAAAGAGAAATCAATATACTCCAATAAGATGAATGAAATGAGGAGAACTACCTGCTTTATATCGATTTCGTGGAACACTTTTCCGTCCAATTTTACCTCCATCGTGGGCTCTCACTTAACCACCTCCATGCAAAACAAACTAGGGAGTTTGTATTTCTCTAGTGTGGGTGGCCCCCATATGTAATATAACCACAAAAAAATAACTTTCTTAAGTATAATCTCCTAATATAAATCGAATAGGCCCCACTATCTCCAAAATTGGCCCCAAAATGCAATAATTAGTCTTGTTTCAAATTAATTTAAGAAGGGACATGACAATCCTCCCCTCCCAAATGTTGCTTGTCCTCAAGCAACTTCAGTGCTAGATGCTCAAGTATGTGCTCACCCTCCGAAGTAGCATCTTCATCCGACAAGCTCCTCCAATGCACCAAAAATTGCTTGTCCTCAAGCAGTGCTTGAACAAGTGTCCTCTCTGACGGTGGATTCCCACTATTGCCATAAACTGCACCAAGGTCCCAAATATGCCATTGGATCGTCATTTATCACTTCACTATCCTATAGTGAAGGAGTCCCTCGATACCAAGATCCTAAGCCAACTTGATCAACGTGGAGCACCCCTTGCTCCACTCACTATCCTGCTAGATAGGGGCGTTAGAACCCCTCTGTCTACTGCTAATAAGTAGAGCATCCTGTCGATGTAAAACTTTGTCCAAATCCTCATGAAGTTGTCCTACCGAATAGTCCACATCATGCGCTTTGATTGTGGGCCCCTAAAGATACAACTCAATCCCCATGCTAATGAAGCCTTTCCTGCATGATCTCCTCCTGAAATCCTCTTTTTGGCCCCCTTGCCATGCTGATGAAGTCTCCCACGCCATCAATGAATCACGAAAACCTCGTGGAAAATTTGGATGGCCCTCTCTTGTAGAGACCAGCTCACCCCTATGGGTAGCTGAAACACTAAGTACTATGATGCTATGGCCCCCTACCTAGTGTAGCAAGAAACTATCCTATTGACCTTGTGACACTCTGGTCATCACTAATTGTCTAGCATGCTTGTGCCATAACCTCCTCTCACATAACTCTCGTCCACAATCCATGTGATGATCGAGGTTAGGCCCAACTTGCCAAAGCGCCTCAGTAGTGCCAATGCCTATTCCCTCATGGCTCGCCCCATTCCTGAGAAAAAATCTGTGTCGCCCTATGGTGAGGGTTTTGGTGACTTCTCATGTGTTTGCCTGTGAATGAGTTAGTTTCCATGTTATTCTGACCAGGCTCACTAAGGAGTGGAGTATCCCACCAATCCACTGGATCCTTGGATCCCATAACCATACTAGAGGTCCACAACCCCAAATCCTCTTTGCCTGTTGCTGTATTATGCTGCTAGTTGTTGGGACCCCTTTGTGCCCTGTCTTTGTCTCCTGTAGGTATCTAATAGGTAGACATTGAGCATCAAGAACCTGTGCCGCGAATATCCAGCTGCTCTGTGCTTGCCAAATCATATAGCGAAATTTGCTATCCCAGATCCTCATGATGTGCCCAGGTACTGCTGGTAGCCTAGGCATCATCCTGAGAACAAAGACTATTGTCCTCCGCACCTCATGCTCACCTAACGCCTTGAGTTGTTGAACTGAAAAACACCATGTAAATCCCCCTTGGTCACCTCCCCAAGTGTGAGCCTAGGGGTGTAACATATGCTACCTTGACAATCAACAATGTCATCCCCAAGCTTGTAACTGTCAATTTGTGCACCTACCAAGTGTCTCAACTGAAGAGTCTCCTCTCGGCTCATGAGACAAGGTGTCTCATCCAACTGCCTAGGGTGAGCCTCCCAAGCCCTGTTTCTTGAATGGAGATTGTCAAGGGGCAACAAAAAAACACTCTGCAACTGTAAACAATACTGACGAAGGACGTGTATGATCAAGAGTCTGCTAGAATGCTCAAGAGTAATCCTACGGACGGACCCCATTCTGTCTCGGATCTGTTGATAACTCCCATGAAGCCCTGTAGCCACTAAACATGGTGTCCCCATATGCTCAACAATGTCCTCATTGATCCTAGGTGGGATGCATCCAATGGTACATGCAGTGCCCCTGTCCATAAGACTCCTGGGAGGCAACACTCCAAGGGCACGCTGTGCGCGCATCATCTGCCACTGCATACCACCCAGTATAGCTACACTCCTCAACATGCCACTGCACGCGACAACCTGTCCCTGTACACCACTGGATACTCCCGACTATGGCTATACAATCCTCTACCGTTCTGTGTCACTACATGTATTCAATGCAATGTGAGGCACTCCCAGTCCGCAATGTAGTCCAACATACTACAACATACCCCCATGCGTTACCATGCCCATCCGCAGACCACTGCTCCACGCTAGATGCTCCTACCCATCCCTGGATGTGATGGCCTAAAGCTGTGTCGATATGCGTGTTGAAATTTCTAAGTATTACCCGTTAGAAATTTTATCTGTATTCTCTGGTTTATTTTGTCTACTTGTTTAATTACTAACAATTTATTTAACCATAGAAACACTGAAATAAACACAATACACTCTCAACCATCTACAGATCAACAACTGAAAGAAATAGACAAACAAACAAGTGACACCGTTATTTTTGGACAATTGTTCCTGGAAAAACTGGTGTAGCAGTTCTGAGGGTTTTTATTATTAAGCAGCTTTTCTGAGTACACTGGGTGCCAACTAGCTCACGCGACAGAGATAAACAAATCTGGCAGTAATACCTCTCTTTGGAAGCAGATATTCAGCAATTCTGCCCCATGAAACCCTCTCCAGCACAATTTGAAGCACTGTGTCAGCCCTCCTGGCCTTTGCATCAACCCTTTGAGGTTCTGTGCAACCTCTCTGGCCCTCTGCGTCACTCCTCTAGCCTCTGCGTGGATGACGCAAGCCCTTCTAGCCTTTGCACAGTCCCTGCTAGCCTTTACGTGGCTCCCTTTGGCTCTGTGTTTGCCTCTGCTTCTGCGTTGGTCTTCCGACACCATCTCTGCCTATCTGCCTCATACTCACTGCCCCTTGCTGCAACTTTGATCACTAATTCGATTTCTCTTAGCAAACCTTGCTCTAGAAAATCGAATGACTGATCACTCTGGTGTATTCTCCAATTGACCCTCAAGCCTCCTCTTATACTTTTCCTGCGGGTATTTCAACGACTGAGATTACATCTCTAATCAAAGGCTAAGATTAGATTTGGCTTGATCCATGTCCTTTGGAACCTTCTAGCCTAGTTTTATATCAATACCCATTAGTATTTTATTTTTCCTAAGTTTAGACTTAGGAACTCCATTAAAAATATTAATTACTTTAATATCTCCTTAACCGGGTAGAATCTGCCCAAACCATTTCTGGGTCTTGGAGATCTCATGTGCTTTAGCCTCTCCACCAATTTTCATGGCTAGAGCACATCCGATGCTACCCCAAATCAACACTCCCTCTTAGCGAGCACTGTGCTCTAGTAATACTCCTCACTGAGCATGATCCTGATTATACGGCACTAGTACTTGTGTTGATGCTAGGCCTCCCCGCCCAACATCCTCTGCACTGCTGCCCATGGCTTTGCCACTGCCATTGCTACATCCGTACGACAACTCCCTCTGCATTTGTGCTGCTGCTGGTCCTTTCTCCCAACACTGCATCTGCACTGTAGTTCTCCCTCATCATGCTGCATCGTGCTACTGCTACTGCTACTGCATTACAACTCAGTTATTGAGAAGTAAGTAACTGATCCACCCAACTACTGACATCCTCGTCAGGCTAGAAGCGCTCCCGCTCTCGATGCTGAAGCTCTCTCTGTCACTATCTCCTGCTTCCTCTACTGCCTCTGTGTTGCTGCAACAACTCTATGCTTCTCGCACCCCTGCAAACCTCTTTGTGCCATCCTGCACTGCTGCAACTTCCTTTTTGCCTCTCGCACTGCTGCAACCCTCTCTGCGCTACCTGGGACTACTACACTGCAGCACCCTCTGCCGCTTCATCCACATCTGTTTCTACCGACATCCGCCATCCTGTTACTCTCACTTCGGGCCTCCCGTAGCTAGGTATGATCCAAGATTTTGGGTACCTCAAGGATCCTGCCCCTCATCGCTTGTAGTCTTCCTGACTACAATTCGATGTCTCCCCACCTCTTCTCTAGAGGTACATGAGCACTCATGGTACAATCGTCATCCTCCTCTACCTCCTTTTCCGGCTTCGCTGGTGCTGCCTTGGAGTTAGACGCCTCTACCTTATTCTTCTTCCTTGGACACTGGTTCGCATAATGCCCCAGTTCCCCACAGTTGAAGCACTTACACTCGGAGAGGTCCTTTTTCTTCCTCTTCTCCTGCTTCCCCGTAGATGCCAGAGCTGCATCCTCTTCCTCCTCTTTCTTGACTCGGGCTCCTTCGTTGTTACTTCTCGTCTTAGTCAGCCGTCTGATCTCTTCTTGGCGAAGAGCTGCCCACAATTCTTCCCATCCTGGAAGATTCGCTCTGCCCAAAATTCTCTGGACGAATGTCTCCCACTCCTCGGAGACTACGTTTAGGGCGGCCCTCACCATCAACTCCTAATCCAGCGTGGCCCATATGGAAGTTAGTTGGTCCCGGATCTCCTGTAACCTGTCGAGGAAGTGATCTATCTGCTCCCCCTTCTACATCTGGTACGACTGCAGCTGATTCTCCGGTAGCATCTTCCTCTGCACGAAAGTGCCTTGATACAATGTCTTCAAGGTGTCCCACATTTCCTTTGCCGTCTCCTTCTCGGCAATATGCTGGACCACATGATCCTTGACCCCATCAAGTATGATACATTTCGCCTTGGCCATTGCATCCTCATACCTTTCATTGTCAGCTGGGTTGACTGGGATAGCCACGGTTCTCAAGGCGAAGGCCTTGATGCGATGTCTATCTAGAATGGACAAGATCCTGGCCTTCCAGATGACAAAGTTGGACACCCCGTCCAGCTTATCCTGATCCCTCAGTCCATTCATGGCCATCTCTCTGCTCTTCCTTTCGACTCCTCTGAGTCTCTACTTCCCTCTGGAAGTTCTCTCTGCAACTCCCTTTGAGTCGCTACTTCCCTCCTGGAAGTTCTCTACTAGACTCCCTCTGAGTCTCAATTTCCCTCCTGGAAATCCACTTGCCAATCGTTGAGTCTCACCTCTTCGATCTCCTATGCACCTGCAACACTAATCTAGATTTCTTGGCAAGAAATTCGCCTAGGTAGCGACTCCCTCTACCTTGGTTTTGCCCCGTTAGGTATTGTTCTGTCTCGGTAGCAACAACACCCCACCAGCTTCACTCTCTCTGATCTGCCCACAACTTCCTATGCCCAAACAGCTGAAGAACTGAGCCTCTAGGCTCTGCGCAATCCCGACAAGGCTAATTTGCTCCCTTGGCCAACTGTGTTAACCCTTTTGGTCTTTGCGTGGCTCTTCGCGAGCCTGTTCTGCCTTAGCCTCTGCATTGGGCTCTTTCTGGCTCGAACTAATGACGCAGGCCCTCTGCGTCAATGCTTCACTGCTTCTTTCTGCTAGGAACAACTTTTGTCACTCGGAACCATTGTTTCAGCTCTCCTATGGTTTGCAATGCTCTAATACCATGTTGAAATTTCTAAGTATTACCAGTTAGAAATTTTATCTGTATTCTCTGGTTTATTTCACCTACTTGTTTAATTACTAACAAGTTATCTAACCATATAACCATTGAAATAAACACAATACAGTCTCAACCATCTGCAGATCAACAACTGAAAGAAATAGACAAACACACAAGTGACATTGTTATTTTTGGATAATCGTGCCTGGAAAAACCCAACTTGGGAAAACCGTTGCAATAGTTCTGAGGGTTTTTATTATTAAGTAGCTTTTCTGAGTACACTGGGTGCCAACTAGATCACCGGATAGAGATAAACAAATCTCGCAGTAATACCTCTCTTCGGAAGCAGATATTCGGAAAGTCTGCCCCACGAGACGCTCTCCAACACAATCTAAAGCACTGCATCAGCCCTCCTGGCCTCTGTGTCAGCCCTCTGAGGCTCTACGCAGCCTCTCTGGCCCTCTGCATCACTCCTGCAGCCTCTGCTTGGATGACGCAGGCCCTTCTAGCCTCTGCGTAGTCCCTTCTAGCCTTTGCGTGGTTCCCTCTGGCTTTGTGTCTGCCTCTCTGCTTCTGCGTTGGGCTTCCGACACTATCTTTGCCTCTTTGCCCCTCGCTACAACTTTGATCACTAATTCGATTTCTCTTAGCAAACGTCGCTCTAGAAAATCGAATGACTAATCACTCTGGTATATTCTCCAACTGACCCTCAAGCCTCCTCTTATACTTTTCTTGTTGGTCCTTCAACGACCGAGAATACATCTCTAATCAACGACTAAGATTAGATTTGGCTTGATCCATGTCCTTTAGAACCTTCTAAACCAATATTATATTAATACCCATTAATATTTTATTTTTCCTAATTTTAGACTTAGGAACTCCATTAAAAATATTAATTATTTTAATATCTCCTTAATCGGGTAGAATCTGCCCAAACCATTTCTGGGTCTTGGAGATCTCATGCACTTTAGCCTCTCCACCAATTTTCTTGGCTAGAGTACATCTGATGCTACCCCAAATCAACAATGCGTCGGCCTGCACCCGACCTGTATCATCACCTCCACCATTGCATCACTATGCTCTCTGATGAGGGGATCTGCCTTCCAAATCCTCCTTGAGGGACCCAAGAAGTGAATCTCCCTCGGTACTAGTAACAATTCCACCACTGCTCTGCTCCTCCATGTCCTCCATGCCCCACACAAATGTGAAGAATCCCTAGCTCCATGCAAGGTATTGTCAGGTGGCCTATCGGTGCCACCTCCTCTGACAAACTCCTGCCAAAGTATGGTGATCATCGTGTGATCCCATGCACAATTGTCATACCAAGACAACTCAAGGAGTCTACCCACAAACTGGTTGGCCGTTGTACTAGCCAAAACTCCCTTAGCGAATGTGTGTGCTCAGTCGCTACGCTAAATACACCACCACGGTCACAGTCAACCGGCATATCTGGGGAATGATAGGTAGTCCCACCTGGATCCTAATGCTAGTTTGGGCTTCCGATACCCCAATGCATGAAAGCTCCTGCTGAGCTTCATGTCGGTCCACTACCATCTCCATAGCCCACTGCACCGGGTACCAACTCAGAATCTCTCACCATCCAACCCCAAGAGAGGGATTGAATGTACAAACTCTCATACGTAGGACAAGCCTTCCATTCGACGAATGTTGCACCCTGCATTGCTCATGTCGCCTCATCTCATCGGCCTGGTCAACACATAAAATATGTCGAAGTGGCTTTGCCTCTCTCCCTCCAAGGTGCAGAGGCAAACTACTGACGCTACAAGCCCCATCTATGTATGTCTGAAGAGGGTTTCTCTGATGCTCTAAAGTGCACTCTAGTGGTACCATTAGGGAATCCAACTATTCCCCAACGCGAGTTAGTTTGGCTGTTGACTCGGCACAAACCACTCTCATGCCCTCCAGCTCCTCGTTTTGTTGTAGAATGGCCTCTCGTACTGTGGTGACCTTCTCTCTCAATGCTAGAAGGTTGGTCTGGAACTGATGAAACTACCATGGGTATCTATCACCTGGAGACTCAGTGATAGCTCTAGATACCTCAACAACTATCAGCTTCTCATCCATGGGTGGCTCCTCCTCAACAGATGGCTCTATATGTGTAGGCTCTATCCTCTCCACTATGGTGTCAACTGGGGTTATCAAAGAGGTCTCGAATAATGGTGACTCCTGCGCCGCATCGGGTCGATCGATGTGCACCTCACCATCCTGTGGGCTCTCAGCATCATGGTCAACCTCCTCCTTAGGCTCCTGATATCTAAAGCCAGGTCTCCACCAACAAAAGCGCCCCCTGGTCTCACCCTCTAATTGTCGCTGTCATCCTGCTCTTTTTCAGGAGATCTGGTGCCCAAATTTTGTCGGCTTTCCCCACTTGGTGTAGACGGTTGTACTCCCACGACTTGTGCACCTAGAGTGTCTCTGCTGTAAGGAGTAGGACAAGGATGGATCTGGTATGACACCTTCCTCAACTGAGCCAACCTCTCATCGTTCTAGCCGATTCCACCCCAGAATTCCTACATACTGGATCTCCCTTGAGCCATGGGTGGTGTAAGGTGTAACTCGTCATTGTGCATACATGCCCAAATCTCCCATGATCTTACTAGTTACCACAACTGGGCCAAGATCATGCTTTGATACCACTGTAATGTTCCAAACTTAAACAAATAGTGATATACAAAGCAAAAACGATTTACAACACAAAATTTTTAAACAATCAACAAATGATCATAAAAACTCTGGAATTAAGAACCAACTAGGCCATTTTATTAATCAATGAAGCAAGTACAATAGTATGGAGGAATCCACCTGGACTTGCCTCAAGGGCAAGCTTGATAGAACCGAAGTGTCAAATAGTAATCTCAATGTTGGAAACAACTGCTCCTCTAATGCTCTACGCTATCTCCTAGTAACTACAATTGTTGGTTGGAAAAGAGCTACAAGAAACCCCGCCTCCGGTGATCAGAAATTGATGAAACTTCAGCCACAAACTCCTTGGCCAAAACCCACAAAAACCTATAAAGGGTTTGGCCCGATTTGGACTTCCGAAAATCGACCCCCAAAGGCATTGTGCAATCCCCAACAATTCTACACTGTCTGCTGCGTAGATATGGCTGAAAACCCCATCTTCGGTGCTCAGAAAGTTTTGAAACTTTATATTTAGGATCCTTGTCAAAACCCAAAAAAACCTAGAAATGGTTTGGCCGGATTTTGAACTCCCAAATTCGACCTCTTCTATGGCCCACGCCCTCCAAACAACTCCAGAAATAAGCCCTGCAAGGAATGACCACAAATTCCTCCAAGCTCTGAAATGGAAGCAAACACCACTCCAAATATCTCCTCTAGCCTCCACGACAAAAGTTAGCCTTAAGGGCTGATACTCTACCCACCAAATGAGCTCCCACACACTGCCTCTGCGTTGGCCCAGGTAGTGCGAAAGTCACACTGCCAAGCCAGAAGCTCAATCAGCTCCCAAACTCTCCCAGATGTTGACAATCCTCCCTAGCCTCCTCTCCATAAAATCTCACATCAAATCTCCACTGCTAAGCACGACCAATGAACTTGACCTCCTCTCCACTGTGTCCCCCAGTAATACGCACAACCTGGAAGAGAATGCTACTACTGGGAATTACAACGTGATCCTCCTCCCGAAGAAATAAAGAAAACCTTCCTATGGTGGCACTCGAAGTCCCCCGCAGAAAGAGTGAGCTCTTCGCCTGAAGAACTCGTGCTAAACAACGAGTGACTTGGCTAAGCAGCTCGAGCAACCAAAGAGAAATCGATATACTTCAATAAGATGAATGAAATGAGGAGAGCTACCTTCTTTATATAGATTTCATTGGGCACTTTTCCCTCCAATTTTACCTCGATCGTGGGCCCTCATTTAACCACCTACATGCAAAACTTAACCACCTCCATGCAAACCGAACTAGGGAGTGTGTATTTCCCTAGTGTGGATGGCCCCCATTTATAATTTAACCACAACAAAATAACTTTCCTAAGTCTAATCTCCTAATAAAAATTGAATAGGCTCCACTATCTCCAAAATTGGCCCCAAAATGCAATAATTAGTCTTGTTTCAAATTAATTTAGGAAGGGACATGACAGTTCTGGGTTATATTTCTTCGCATTTCTGGTATTCTGGAATTCTCGCAGGTCAAGAGCATAACAAGTGTTGACAGAAGTTATAATTCTACCAAATTACTGCTGCTGGGTTTTAATTTGTTGAATGAGTGCCCCAACATTTAAGAATTGAAATAGAAATTGTACTAATGTTCATGAATGACTAGAATAACAATCAATGAGATTGAAAGACAAGTCAGCATGTAAGTTGCACTCAATTATAGAGTGGTAGATACTTTTCCCATAAATAATAAACTTAAAAAAATTAAAAACAACTAAGAAAAGTGAGGAGAGATAAAAAGCTATCTAAAGTATGTCACTCCAGCTGGACCTATGGCTGAGCTTTACTCTGAAGGCGAAGACAATAAATAATGTCCTAACCAATATAAATGTTATAGGAAAAGAATTAATTGAGCTAGAGGACAATATTATGGATTCTGATTTGTTGCACAAGTTTGTAAATTTTTTTAATTCACTTTGATTATGTCCTTGTCTGGGGAATAAATGGAAATGCATCCATTTTAATCTATCCTCATGCTTAGGATTGTTAAAGGAAAGTTAAAATTAGAAATGGCAAGCAAAAATTATTCTAGTTTTCTGATTTGAATTTGAGCTGGTGACTGACACTTAAAAGCAAAATTATTTAAAAGCTTCTGCTGCTGTGGTCACAACTATGCAATCATTTATCTTACACATGTTGAGGCCAATATTGATCTTTTATTGTAAGATGCTAAAACTGCTTTGTTTTCATTTCATCTTTATAGGATCTGGTTCAAGCTACCTATACGGTTTTCTTGATCAGGCATGGAAAGAAGGAATGAGTAAGGAAGAGGCTGAGGTATATGATAACTTCGGCTTTTATTTCAACTTGTTAATTTTAATAGTTATTCTTAAGTGTTTGAATGTGATGGATTTCAATGACAACCAATAAAATAAAGTCTGCCAGTTGCTATTATAACTATAAGTATCGTATGCCAGTCTTGATGAACACATCGTTTATATTGCTTGTTTGAAACACCGTTCTGCTTTTATTTGTAGAAGTGCTTATCCTAAAAAAATTCATATAAAAAAATATATATTTCCAGAATCCAAACTGCCTTATAAATTATTATGGTTACAATCCATTTAACTTTATATGATATTGCATATAATTTTTAATGATATGCTGCTTGAGCTCTGTGTTATATATTTTCATTATTTTTCTTATCTTTGAAGTGTGCAAACATTTTGAAGATATGATGGAGTTTGTTTTTTTATGTTTAGTGTTGAAGTCTTTTTTGTACTATAATCTTTCATCCATGTTGTTTTGGCATTGATAGTTGAGCAACTTTTATCAGTTCTTTCATTATGATGTAGGACAATTAAATTTGCTACACACATTACTGTTCATTCAGTCATGGCAGGGTTTTTTTTATTTCAAATGCATGCCTACTCTATTCCCAAGTGTGGTGTTTTCTAATTCCAATGCTTGCTTGAAAGTATTATTTTCTTTTTTCAGCACGTGTAAAGTTTATTACAATGCCCGTGAGATTTCAGCATTAAGTGGTTGAACCAATGTTGCACGAAGCGGGAGCGTTTTTTGGAAGCGGGGATGCCAAAGCGTTTTCTGGAATCGCTCAAAAAATTCATGCAAAAAAAAAAACACTAGTTAACAAAAAAATTAAAAACATGAATTAGAGAAATGCTTTATAAGGGAAAATTGGAAAATTCATAGCACAATGGACATACCTGGATAAGAGCATCCTCTAATTGCTCTAATCACAACACTCCATCCTCCAAATTGGGCTCCTCTGGATTCTTGTCCCAAATCAACAAGTCTTTATTAGATTTTGCATCTTCACAGTAATGGGACAACAATCGCAAGTTGTAATGAACATAAACCAAGCTCTCTGCCCGGTCTAAATTCAACCTGTTCCTTTTAACACTGTGGATGAAAGAATAAGAGCTCCAACACCTCTCTACAGAAGAAGTGTTTACCACCTGTGATAGCTCCCGCAATGCCAAACTTTGTAGAAGTGGAGTACCCCCTCCATGCATGTTCCACCACTCAAGAGCAGAAATAGTTTCTCGATCTTTGATTGCATGCATGCTCCCAAATGGACCAGTGTTGAGTGTATAGTTGCTCACTTGTCTCCGTACCAATGCAGCCTCCTCCTCATCAGGGATTAATTTACTCAATGCAGCCATATATTTTTTGTGAACCTCTTGATCTTGGTGTGGTTTTCTCTTGCTTCCCCCCCCCAGGTGCTGGTGTTGAAAGCCATGATGGATGATAGTATTTAGGTGTCAAAACATATGCTAATGCATGCAATGGAACATTAAGCATTTCCCATCGGTTTTCCACCTCTACACGAATATGATTGTACAAGGTGGTATCTCTAGGCTCAACAATGTCTTTAATCTGCCCCAACGTGCTATCCATTTTCTCATACACCTCCCCAATTACTGGTCGATCTGAATCTGCAAACTTGATCATGTAATAAATTGGTTTGGTGAATTGCAAAACATATTTAACCTGTCCCCAAAAGTAACTGTCAAGAACAGTGTCCTTGACTGCATTAGCACCATCTATGTCAGTGTTAATTTCATCCCATGAATCAACACACACCAGATTAGTTAAAGCTTGTCTCACCTTCACTAGCCGCTTAAAGGTGAGGTAATAACTAGCAAATCTTGTCTTTGCAATTTTAAGCAACTGCAACTTGGAGTAAGTGCCATAGAAGTAGTTTATCCTTGTATGCCCTGTGATGAATTTAATGAGCTGCTTCCCTCTCCTGTAAACCTCAACAATCCACCCACATTCTTTGTGTTTCACAATATCATGCATCAAAAGGTTCAATGTGTGAACCAGGCACCCAGACCAAAAGATGTGTGGATGAGTACGCTCAATAATTTTTCCTGCTGCCTTACAATTTGCTTCATTATCTGTGATCACTTGAACCACATTATTCGGACCAACATCTTTGATTGATTTCAATAGGAGATCTGCAATGTTTTGTGCAGATGCAGTGATGGAGGAGGAGTCATGACATGCAATAAATACTGCACCACTAGAAGAAACACCAAGAACATTTATCAAATGTTGGTTTCTAATATTTGTCCACCCATCTGATACAATGGATACCCCAGAATCTACCCACACATTTGTAAAACGTGTCAAAGCTCTTTGAACCTTAGCTTTTTTTCTTTCTAATAACACTGTTCTAGCTTTCTCATAGTTGGGGGCCTTGTATCCTTTTGGGGCTTCATTGATGGCCTTTACCATTTCATGCCAATAGGGAGAGCGAAGCACATTGAATGGTACACTGCAAGCACAAAGAAAACGGACTATCTTTCCATCCACATCATCCCTCCCAGCAACATTAAGGAAATCCCCTATTGTTCTTCTACCTCCAGAGCTTGCAGAAGTACCATGAGGAGATGAGCAACTACCAAATTTAGAGGTTGCACTTGATTCAGAATGAGTTTTTTGTTTCTTGTTTTTTTGTTGTGCAGCCATCTCTATTTGGATGTATTTTCTTCTTTCTTCAGTTGAAATGTTTGGGCAAATTTGTACCCCCACAGGACCCTTTTTTTCATCACTGTCCAGCACCCCACAAAGATGCCTCCTCAGACGGGTATATGAACCACAATATGGTTTTCCTCCATGACAACCATGAGGGCACACAAATTTGTAAGATCCACCACCCTTTCCCCCATCAAGTTTGGTCACATAGTTCCACAAGGGTGTTGATGTAGCTTTCCCATCTTGTGTTTCAGTGTCCCCTTCAGGTTCATCCCCTTCCTCCTCATCATACATTGGGTCACTCATATTGGGACCATCACCACTGTCCTCTTCTGTTTCTTCCCTTCTATTCCTATTCACCTTTGCCATCATTAAAACCAAGAGTGGAATGATACATAGAAGCCAAAAGAACACCATCTTGGAATATGGATATAGGTGGTGGACAACCTGTAAATAAAGGAGCAAGTAGAAACAATGGGAAAGAGTAGGAAAGAGAGGAGAAAAATACAAAAAAATTGTCAAAAAAATAAGGGAGTTTGGGGTTTGAACTTACCTCTTTAGCTCTTGTAGATGAAGTCCTCCAAGCTCTTGCTCCAAGCTCCTCCTCCTTCTCCTAGCTCCTCCTTCTTCACTCCTCCAAGCTCTCCTCTCTTCTCTTCTCCTCTCCTCTCTTCTCTTCTCCAACTCTCATAAACTCAAAGTGAGAAAATGAGGAATGAATGGGGGCTTTATTCTTTTCATTCCTCACCTTAACCTCACTCTAACCTCACCCTAACCCACCCCCTTAATGCTAAGTTAACATAACTTAAAAAAAAATTAAAAAAAAAGTGTCTTTTTCCCTTGCGCGCGGCCTGCTTGCCCGAAGCGTACGGAAGCGTGCGTGAAGCGTGCGCTTCCTCCTCCGAAGCGTCGCGCTTCTGAGGCCCGAAGCGCCGCGCTTCTGAGGCCCGAAGCGCTGTACGAAGCGCGCTTCGGAGGCATGGAAGCGGCGCTTCCGTCCAGCGCTTCGGAAATTCCAGGAAGCGGCTAAAAAAGCCGAAGCGGCGCTTCCGAATTCGGAAGCGCCGCTTCCGACGAAGCTTCCTAGGCGCTTCCGCCGCTTCCGACGAAGCTTCCTAGGCGCTTCCATATGGGACGCGCTTCGGGGCTTGGAACCGGGGGGGGGGGGGGCGCTTTGTGCAACACTGGGTTGAACATCTGTGAAAGATTGCATGATTATGGTTATGACATTGACAGAGTAAAAGGAAAGAAAACCTTTGTACATTGCTTGAACAAGCAGGAGTGGAAGAAATTATGTTAAATGTTGAATTTAGACAGAAGCTTCCACATCACTATCTATTGAAGTTTCTAAATCTACTTAGTTAGAAACCCTCCATGCACTTTATCTGATTTATTCCTACCTACTTATTATGTTACTTAACAAGTTATTTACAATGTAAATACTGAAATTAAATACTAGTGCATGCTCAACATATTACAGATCAACAACTAAAGGAAACATAAACAATCACACCATATGACACCATTATTTTTCGACTAATGTCCCCGGAAAAACTCAATGTGGGAAAACTGGTGCAGCTATCTGAGGGTTCTCTTATTAAGCAATATCATAGTACAATCTGGGTGCTGGAATTGGCCTACCCAACAGAGAATTCCCTTGGCAGTAATGTCTCTCAGTTTGAGACAAATCTTCTGGCTGCAACCCTGGATAATCCTTCCAGCAGCTCCTCAGCACCAATCTGCCCTAGAAACCCAAGCGTCAGCCTTTTCTGGACTACGTCAACCCCTCTCTACCCAGTGCTGGCCCTGCGTCACCCCGGATGGGTCTGCGTCAGCGACGCTGGCCTCTCTGAGGCTCTGCACAGCTCCCGGTTACCTCTGCCTGGCCCTGACTGGTTTTGCGTCACTCTCCTCGGCTACTGCACTGCTCTCCCAACACTATCTCTACTTCTCTGTCTCTCTGTACTCAATGCCCCTCAGCTACAACTCCCGATCACTAATTCTATCTCTCTTAGCAAACTCCGCTCTAGAGAATAGAATGATTGATCACTCTGGTGTCCTCTCCAAGTGACCCTTAAGCCTCTTATACTTTTCCTGTTGACATATCAACAACCGAGATTAAGTCCCTAATCAATGGCTAAGATTAGATTTGGCTTGATCCATGTCTTTTGGAGCATTCTAACACAATTTCATATTAGTACACATTAATATTTTAATTTCCCTAAGTTTAGACTTAGGGACTCCATTAAAAATATTAATTATTTTAATATCTCCTGAACTGTAAACTTAGGGACTCCATTAAAAATATTAATTATTTTAATATCTCCTGAACTGTTTAGAATCTTTCCAAACCATTTCTGGGTATTGGAGATCTCATGTGCCCCAACCTCTCCACCAAATTTCGTGGCTAGAGCACATCCGATGCTACCCCAAATCAACACTATCCCCAACATTGGCACCATGCGTTGATAGGAAAAATCTATCTATAGTTACAAGTGTAGAGTGATGACAATGTGCCAGAGTCAATCATGAAAAATATGAGTGCACATAAATGAGTGGAAGAGATTATGCTAAATGTTGAATATAGACATAAGCTTACACATCACTATCTCCAGCAATGGTGCAATGTGTTGAATGGAAATCTATCCATAGTTACAAGTGTAGAGTAGTGAGAATGTGCCAGAGTCAATTAAAAAAAATATAAGTACACATAAATAAATAAGAGAAAAGAACAACTTACAATTTCAAGCATATGGGAATGTCAATATGGTGTCTATAATTTCTTCAACTCAAATGTTCTATGAACATATATTTACAGATGATCTACAGCGATGAAGGTATGAAGTATAGACACCATTGGGGCCCCCACCTGTGATGATAATTCAGTTTGAAATAGAGGGTTTCTTATAGACATTGAGGTCCTATGTACACTTAGTTGGGGCATTGATTGTTCACCCAATAAATTAGCACTTCCTAATGATGTCATCATAATGGTGACCTTGAGACTTAACTCATGACCCCATAAAGTGATTATATCATTACATTTCCATCAATAACATTTATGATTTATAGTTGCTAAAAACAATGTATTCAACAACTCTACTATGTAAAGCTCTCATTCTTTGGTGAGCTGCACACTTAGTTCTCTTTCCAGTAAGCAGTTTTGGAAGTTTTCTTCCAAATAAGTCATGTTTGTATGTTTTAAACCTTTATAGTAAAGAAATGCACACACATATTCTTTATAAACAGAAAAGTAAATAATGACAACCACACATATTACTCAGAGATTTACCTTTGAAACCCTTAAACAGGAAAAGCAACAAAATGTTTAGAGCCACACCTTTATCTTTTATCATTATGTAACTTCATTATTTAGAATACAATATATAGGATATTGCGGCATCCAAAACCATAATTTGTTGACTTGGATTAGGTTACAACTTTAATTCCTTAAACAGAATTAGAAAACCATGTGCAAAAAAACTGCAAAAAGTGAAAATTGTGCTCTGGAAACTATAAAAAATGGGCACAAAAAACTGCCCCTTTTTTTCAGGGGCTCCACGCCGAACCCCCATGCTTCACCCAACACATGCAAATTGCACATGGGGCTAGTTGTGCAAATAATATAACACATACCCAGCATTCTCCCACTTGTTTTTTTGCATACAGGGGGTAACAAGATTACATAATCAACAATGAAGGGCAGCAATACCCATTGTTTTTCTACACCATAAACACTTTTTAATGCTCACAAACTTTGTTAATGAATCTGCAACATTCTTCGAAGTGTCCACCTTCACCAACAATGCTTTCTTGTCTTCAACCATGTTTTTTATAACGTGATACTAAACATGAATTTGTTTTGCCTTAGAATGATAAGTGGGTTTTTTTGCCAAGAAGATTGTACTCTGATTACCACAATCTAACCTTATGGCTTGTTGTACAAACCGAATACTTAAACATAATCTCTGGAACCATACAATTTCCTTACATGAGTGGCTACCATGTATTCAACTTCTACAATTGAGAGTGCAACTACAGATTGTTTCTTGCTCATCCAACTAATTTATTCTCCAAATAGGTTAAAGATATAACCTTTTGTAGATCTTTTATGATCTAGATCTCTAGCCTAGTCTGCATTAACAAAGACATGTATGTCCAACACTTTGTCCACTCCAAGTCTTTCTTGTTAGCAAATTCCATAATCTGTAGTGCCACCTCAAATATTTGAAAACACTCTTTATAACTGTCCAATGCACTTTCCTTGGTTTTCACATATACCTGCTCATTTCACCATTGCATGTGCAATGTCCAGTCTAGTATATACCATTGCATATACCAAATTGCCAACAACCTTAGCTTAGTGATCCAGGAGGATCTTGTCAGTCTAGTGTCTCCAGAGAGTTCAGGTCATCTTCAGCTTCTTCAGCATCGCCAATGTTGTTCAGTTCTTCAGGGTGTTGGTTACTTCTTCATGGTCGATATGGCCCAGGTTGTCATCATGGTTTTGTTATTATTGTCGTAATGTGACAATATTATTGTAATGGGATTTTTTATTAAGATGAATTAACAAGGTTAAAATCCTAAGCTAAGGACTAAAAACCAATGTTTTACAACTCGGACTCGGATTCGGACTCGGCCGAGGATCGACTCGGACTCGGACTCGGACTCGGTAATGACTCGGCCGACTCGATTTCAATGACTCGGTCGTTGTAAAAAATACATTAAATATTTATTTTTTTATAAAAAAACATAATTTTAAATATTTTAAACATAATTTTAAAGATTTTCATTCAAGTTTCCAAACACACAACATTATAATATACATGGAAGACAACATATGATCAAAGTAGGCTCATGAACCAATCCATTATATCAAAATGGTACGGTGGTACCCAATGGCAATAGTAAATACATAGTCAACTGTAGTTTGTCATACATGATCAAAGACTCAAGAGTCAAAACAAAATACAAATAACCAAGGAGGCTAGTAGCTACTGCCAGAGGAGCCAAGATCATCTCGACCAATCTCTGGATCATCATCATCAGAGTCAGACAAGGGGCCCCATGGCTCCTCCTCATCATCATCGTCTCCAACTGCAACTGTAGAAGTGGTGCCAGTACCACTAGGCTGTGCAGCAGATGCAAGCTGAGATAGAGTACAAATGCGGCTGCGCTTCTGTCGTGGCTGAGCAGAGGAAGGCGAAGCACCTACAACTGGAGTCCTACTAGCTGGCTGTGAGACTGAGGCTGGTGGATCGGGATCTGCATTCAACTGAACAGGCTGCAGTGGATGTTCAACATCAAGTTGATCAATCTCAAGATCCTCATCAGGATCAAACTCTGGTAGACGACTCTCCACTACCCAATCTGATGTTGGATCAATGTCTTCCAACACAATGGGATCTGAATCAGGTCTTTTGTTCAGCAATTGGTTCCGTCTGAGCCGAAGGTTGTATTGGACAAAAACTAGATCATTCAACCGTTTTTGCTCCAAACGGTTTCTCTTCTTTGTGTGAATCCTCTCAAAGACAGACCAATTGCGCTCACACCCAGATGCACTGCAAGTTTGACTCAAAATACGAATTGCAAACCTTTGCAATTCAGGGCACTGGCCACCAAAGGCCTCCCACCATTGTGCTGCAAAAAACATAGGAGTGTAATGAATTATGAGTTAGATGAAGGCTGAAGCTCAACAAAATTACAAATTATATCTAACTTTCAAATTATAAATGATTTAACAAACTTTAATAAAAAAAGTAAAACCATTAAGAAATTGAAAATTGAAATTTTTGTTTACCTGGCTCATCTGCTTCTCTTGCAATCTTTGCTAGGTTCTTCCCAAAGGTACCTGTTGCATTGCTGAAGGATGTGACCTGCTGATGTATCAGCAGCTGATCAGACTCCGATGGGACCATGCGCTCAATGCAATCAACCAGTCCATCTCTGACCTCCCCCCTCAAAGCTCCTGACTCCTTAGCTTTATAATGATACCGTGGGTTCAAAAAATACCCAGCTGCATGTATAGGGCGATGGAGTTGATTGTTCCATCTTTCATCAATGATTGCCCAAATGGGCCCATACTTTGCCACTCTATCCTTGTATGCTGTCTTTATTTGCTCCTTTGCTTGATCCATAGCCTCATAAATGAAGCCCATAGCCAACCTTTCCCCATCCACCAACCGCAACACCTTAACTAGTGGCTCAGCAAGCTTCACAATCTCTGTTGCCTTTCTCCAAAAAGTTTCATCATGGACTTTCCTTTTCAATTCTCTGCCTTCTGGTTTGTTAGACCAACTGCTTTGATTCCAATCATCACTGGAAAACATCTTTTGCAAGTTTCTATGTTGGGAAAGCATAGATTGCAATGTCAAAAAATGTGTAGCAAATCTAGTGATGGCAGGCCTAATAATATCCTTGCCTCCAGTGTGTTTCCTCATGAGACTCAAAACCAGTGTATGATTGTAGATAAATTTTGTTATGCTTTTGGCATTATCTACAGTGTTTCTGACCCAATCTAATTTTCCAATATCCTCAAGCATGAGGTCTATGCAATGTGCAGCGCATGGGGTCCAAAAGATGGTCTTGTGTTTTTCCTCTAACAGTCTACCAGCAAGAACATAGTTAGAGGCATTGTCTGTGATGATTTGAACAACATTAGCCACCCCCACATCCTGAATAACCTCATCCAATAGCTGAAACAACAAGTGGCCATCTTTTACCTTATCAGATGCATCAACTGATTTTAAAAACATGGTTCCCTGTGGGCAGAAGACAAGAAAGTTTATGATGGTACGGTTTCTTTGATCAGTCCATCCATCTGACATGATGGTACACCCTGTTCTTGCCCATGATTCCTTGAAATCTTGCAAATACTCATTAATTGATTTAATTTCTTTCTGCAAACGAAACCCCCTTAGCTCTTGCATAGTAGGGCCTTTGAAGCCTTTTCCAGCAGCATGTATGGCCTCAAACATAGGCTCATAATATGGTGAACGAGCAGCATTAAAGGGGATATCAGCATCATACCACCATCTAGCTATGTAGTCACAAGCAGTCTCCCTCAATTCTTTCTTCCAATGGTCATCTAAAGTGGGCTGAGCAAGACCTTTACTAACTTCAGGACCATGTGCATCTGATGGAGAGGAGCCCGAGTGAGTGAAAAAACTTTTGATAGTCCCATCACCCTTCATTCTACCCTTTCCCTTATCTTGAACAGAAGCAAAAGAGGAAGGAACATAACGGAAAGGGTTTGATGCATCAGTTTGAGGGATAGAGGAAGAACCCTCAAACTCATAGTGGGGGTTGGCAGCCATCATTCTTTGTATCTCCCTCTTCCTCCCAATTTCAGCCTGTATCTCTTTTTGCCTAGTCTTTTCTGCATTAAATTTTTCAAAGCTTTCCAACAAATTCTTTCTAATCTCCCCAATTTCCTCAGATTTACATGCAGTAATATTGCCTTTAATCCCCGCCAAGTGTTGTTTCAGCCTATTAATCCCCCAAGGACCTGACTTAATTTTCCTATGGCAAAACTTGCAACACATCTCATCATCAACCATTTCAACATATGCCCAAGCAGGATCTTTTGCTCTAGGTGCCATTTTTTGACTAGGAAAACAATCTGAAAATGAAAAAAAAAAAAAAAAAAATGATTCAATGTTCATTTATTTGACTAAAAACACTCTCTAAGCTATCTTGATATGCACCTAAAATTTACTAAGTAAAAACAGATTTATAGAGGTGGAAAAAAATACCTCCAGGCACAAACTGCCTCCTCAAGCTTGCTCCAAAAATCAGCTCCTCAATGCTGCTCCAAATGGCTGCCCAAGAAGCTCCTCACTCCAGCTACAATGCTCCTCCAAGACTCCTCACTGCTGCTCCAAAACAAGCTCAAGAACTGCTCACTAACTCTCAAAGAAGACTCTCACTCAAATGCATAAGACTGCTGTGAGTGAAATGAGAGCATTTGGCTGTCTTAAATAGAGTTTGGGAGGGGGAAATGGAACCCAAAAGCATTTAACAAATTACAATAACCATTTAGAATCCACAAACCCTAACTAACTTTACCATGACTCAGCAAAAACCATTTAGAATCAGCAAAAAATTGATTTTTTTTTTAAAAAAACGCTGCCCAGCCGCGGATTCATTGACTCGGCCGAGTCAATACGGACCCGGCCGGGTTGACCGAGTCAGCTATGACTCGGCCGGGTCATTGGATGACCCGGCCGAGTCATAGCTGACTCGGTCAGCCGAGCCGGGTCAAGGGCCGGGTCAAAAAAATTTGCAATGAAACGGTCCGAAACGGCCGTTTCCGTTTCGGTTCGGCCGTTTCGTAAAACACTGCTAAAAACCTAAGCTTATAAACCTATACTACATAAGCTAAAGTCCTAAATCCTATCACTAAACCTAAGTGTGGACCTAGCACATAAACCTATGTCAAAACCTAATGCAAAACCTACAAAACCCACTATTCAGACTATATAATAAATCAATACAAAACATACACAGTTAACCGCAGCACTTCTAACCGCACGGGGACTGTGACATGTGAGCAGTCAATCGCACAGTCTTATGACCACAGTCCTAACCGCCGTGCTCCTAACTGCGCGGGGACCGTGACATTTGAGCAGGGAAGCCGCAACAGTTTGGAGTTAACTGCGAAGGATAAGCCGTCAGGTTAAGAGTCACAACCGTCGGGGGGATGTGTTGTCACATGCAACTGCAGTGGAACCGTCGGTAACTGACCGCCAGATGTCCGCCTGTGGTTAGACCCTGACTGATCACATATCCACAGTCAGGCCTTCCGCGCTGTTAGTTGACCGCCAACGGGTTCGGAGTTATCCAAAGTTCATTTTGGGTTTTTATTGTTGTTTTTGTTCTAAAGTAATGCAAGCACCATGTAACCCAATCCTAAGGTGTCCTCTTGTAACAATGCCGAGACATTCAACCTTTAATGCAACCCATACATGCCTAAGTTTGTTATCAGAAGTTCAAATGAACCTAAGGAGTTATAAATTCAACCTTTTGTTCATAATGAAGGAGAGTGATTTTTAGGCTGGTATGCAGATGCTGAGCTAGAGATGCAGTTGTTGTTTTCAGTGTATCTTGGTCGTCCAGAGGTGGAACTGGGACTGAGACAGGCGTTGGAAAGCTAGGAGAGAGAGCTTTCCGTTGACAGAGACCAGAAGTGCTTGTGTGCACATTCAGTCTGGTGTTTTTGTTGTGTAAAAGACCTCTTTCGATCAATCCTAATAAAGCGGACGCCCATCTTGAAAGCGGACCTAGAGACGTAGTCCATCAGGGACAAACTCCGTAATCAATGTTTGTTGTCTTCTATCTTTGTTTTTGCTGCAACTTCATGTTTAATTATGCTTCTTTAGTTCTTGATTAAGTCTTAAATCAATTGTTTTCCTTCAGTCTTTCACATTTAGCACTTAAAGTTAACGATCAATTTATTGTTGGAAAATAATCAATTCTACTTCAATTTAGTTTATGATCAATATTAGATCATATAATTTGGTATCAGAGTAGGTTGCGTTTTGTAGAATTTTTGCCAGTGAATGTTAACTAGGTCTAAGTCGCGACATGGAGAAGGAACACTTGAGGAGTTTGATCCAGAGATTGGAAAGCGAAAAGTCACTCATAAATCGACAATGACAGGATCTGATGTAGGTGAAACTCCTGAAGAGAAGATGAGCGAGGAATAGTTTTAGAAAGTGTTTTTGAGCATGCAACAGATGTTGGGAGAACTCTATGAAGATAAGAAGGCGAGAGATGCAGCTTCTTCTTCAAAGACATCGAAGAAGGACAAGGGAAAAGGCAAGGCTGATAAACCTCCTTCTCCTCCATCATCTCCATCATCATCATCATCTTCTTCTTCTTCCAGTTCAGATTCTAAAACAGAAAAGAAACCTAAGAAATCATCTCTTTTGAAACTTGATGTAAAATTTGAGCTACCTATTTATGATGGCGAAATGAATCCTAAAAAGTTAGATAATTGGATTAAGCAGTTAGAAGTGTATTGCCATATTCAGAACATTTCTGATGATAAAACGAAAATTCAGTTAGCTACACTTAGAATGGGGGGAACAACTTTAATCTGGTGGGAAAGTAAAACTCAAATAGATGTAAAGCGAAAAGGTAAAGTCATCTCTTCATGGTCTAAGTTTTTAAAAGCTCTCAAAAAACAATTCTATCCTTTGGGATACATGCAACAAGCTGTTATTGATTGGCAGCATTTGAGGCAAGGTAAGGGGCAGAATGTTCAGGAGTTTACTCAGGAGTTCAGGAAGAAAGCTTTGGCGCTTGGTATTCCATTGGATACACGTGAAACTTTATTAAAGTACATTGGCAGTTTACATTCATATTTACAGCATACATTATTGATGTTTAATCTTGATGACTTTGATGAAGTGTGTGTTCAAGCCATACATATTGAATCAGGTGGTAGACTGTTCAAGTTTTCACAGAAACCATCCAGACAGTTGGAAATCAAGGATTCCAAAGACAGCATAGGAAAGAGCAATTTGAAGGGAAAGAGATCAGCGACAACTCAGAAGGAAAGTGAAAGACCTACTTGTACTCATTGCCAAAGGATCGGACATGATGAATCCAAATGTTGGAAACTTCACCCAAAACTCAGACCAAAGAAGTTCCAGAAGAAGAAAGGTGAAAATAAGGCTAATGCAGCAATCCAACAAGATTTGGGTTCCGACTCAAGTGATGAAGGTAAAATAACCGCAATGGTTTCAACAGGTAAAACTTCTGACACTAGTTCAAGTTCTAGTACTTTTGCACCTTCTTCAAACATAAATCATCTAAATGAGTATAAAATGGTTGAATTATTTCATATAAGGATAACTTCTAAGCACAAGAAAATAGATACATTATTTGACAGTGGATCACAAGAAAATTTAATATCTAAAGATTTAGTTAAGAAATTGGGTTTGGAGACACAAAATCATCCAAGACCATACCCATTAGGTTGGTTAAATAAAGAAACTCAGATTATTGTCACAATGTAGTGTCGGTTAAAATTTGCCATCACAACTAATTACAGTGATAAAGTGGATTTAGATGTGATTCCAGAAGACATGTGGGGTAGTGCTAGGAAGTCCTTATCTCTATGATTGTGATGCAGTGTTTCCTAGGAAAGAGCATAAATATCACCTTAAGAAAGATGGGATTAAATATATTGTCAGGGCAAATAAACTCAAATCACACTTGGATTTAGTTTTAGTTAATCAGATGAAGCAATTAATAAGTTCAAGTAAGAAATATGTACTCATGGTTGTAAAAGAAAAACACAAGGATCGACAAGATGCTTTTTCAGGTTGTGAGTCTCAATTTAAAGATAGTTTGGTTAAAGTGGTAGAATCTTTTCCAAGTCTATTTAAAGAACCAAAACATCTTCCTCCTAAGCGAGAAATACAACATGAGATACAATTGATGTCTGATGCCCCTCTTCCTAATATCGGAATATATCGCATGTCAATTATAGAGAACGAAGAAATAAAGAAACAAATCCAGGAATTGATTGAAAAAGGTTTTATTCGACCCAGTTCATCTCCATGTGGCTCACCCATAATTTTGGTTCCTAAGAAAGACAGGACATGGAGAATGTGTGTCGACTTTAGGGCCTTAAACAAAATCACAATAAAAAATAGGTATCCTCTTCCCAAGATAGATGATTTACTTGATCAACTGAAAATGCTGTTTATTTCACTAAGTTAGATTTAAGAAGTGGGTATCATCAAATTTTCATTGCAGAAAATGACATTTGGAAAACTGCATTCAAAACTAGGCAGGGACTATTTGAATGGTTAGTAATGCCTTTTGGTTTGTGTAATGCGCCAACAACTTTCATGCAGGTTATGAATGATGTATTCTGCCCATACATTGATAAATTTGTCATAATCTACTTAGATGATATTCTGATTTTCAGTTCCAGTATGGAAGAGCATGTTAGGCATGTTAAACAGGTTTTTGAAGTGTTGCACAGGGAAAAATTGTACCTTAAACTTTCCAAATGTGAGTTTGGGAAAACTTCACTAAATTATCTTGGTTACATAGTTGGAGGTGGAAGTTTGAAAATAGATCCAGCTAAAATCGATGTGATTGTTAAGTGGCCAAGACCACAGAATGTGACTGAAGTTAGAAGTTTCATAGGTGCAATTCAGTATTGGAGGAAATTTATTGCTCAGTTTTCTTTGATTGCATCACCGTTACATGCTTTAACAGGTTCTAAAGTTCCCTTTCAGTGGGGAGGAAAACAACAAAAAGCTTTTGATACACTTAAGCAGAAAATTGTCACAACACCAATCTTAGCTTTACCAGATCTTCAACAACCATTCGAAATTGAAACAGATGCTAGTGGTTATGCAATGGGTGCAATCTTACTTCAAAAAGGGAAACCAATTTGTTTTCATTCTGAAACTTTTTCTAAGGCAGTAATGAATTATCCGACATATGATAAAGAACTGTTTGCTTTAGTTGAAAGTGTTAAGAAATGGAAACATTATTTAATGGGTAAGGAAACAATGATTCACACAAATCATCAACCGCTTCAGTACCTTCAGTCTCAAACTAAGTTGCAACAATCTCGTCATTACAGATGGATGGGATTTCTTCAACAATTTCACTTAGTAATTAAGTACAAGAAAGGTGTCACAAACAAAGTAGCTGATATGTTGTCTAGACCATCTTTGAATGCTTTAATAGTGCTGCAGAATAGTTCTTTAAAACATGAAAGTTATATAGAACAATATAGTACAGATGCTGATTTTAAAGATATTTATGAATTACTAACTCATGGTGCTCAGGTGGAAGAATTCAATTATCATATTCATGACAGGATGTCATATCATCTGGGTAAGTTGTGCATACCACAGACAGAAAGAGCGCATGTTATTCGGGAAACACATTCTTCTCGCATTTCAGGACATTTTGGAGTAAGCAAAACAATGGCACAAATTCAAAGGTATTGTTACTGGCCTCGTATGTATGAAATAGTTGTTAAGTACATTAAAGGATGTGTGATGTGTTTGACCAGCAAGCCAAGAAATCGAAAGATCGGTTTGTACATGCCATTTCCAGTTCCTTTGCGACCATGGGACACCATTTCCATGGATTTTGTTGGAGGACTTCCTATGTCCAGGAGAGGGCATGATTACATGTATGTTGTGGTTGACAGATTCAACAAGATGTGCATTCTTATTCCATGCAAAAAGCAAGTGACTGTTGAACAGACTGCAAAGATGTTGTTCGAACAGGTATGGGTTCATTTTGGGTTACCTACTTCCATTATTTCTGATTGAGACACTCGTTTTGTAGGAGAGTTTTGGTCCACTTTGTGGGGACTCGTGGACACCAAGCTGAAGAAGCACACAACTTTTCATCCACAGATCGACGAACAGACAAAAGTGGTGAACAGGACAGTCATACATATTCTCCGAGGTTACTGCAGTAAACATCCTAAGTTGTGGGATGAATCTTTACCTTATGTGCAGCATGCTTACAATCGAGCCTTACATTCTTCGACTAATCGATTGCCATTTGAAACATGTTTTGGGTATCTACCAAAGTCACCGATGGATTTCATGTTCGGTGAAGAGGATAAAGTGGGTGAACATGATGATGCAAACAAAGCAGTTAAGTTCATTCAATGGATACAACAGATACATGAAGCAGTGCAGGATCAGTTAGAGAAGAGTCAGGCCAAGTACAAAATGCACCATGACAAGCATCGAGTCGATCATCATTTTCAGGTCGACGATCAGGTATGGTTGTATATCAGTAAAGACAGGTTGAAAGGTGAAGGTAAGAAATTGAAACCCATCAGGTATGGTCCTTTCAAGATTGTTGAGAAGGTTGGAAATAATGCATTTCGATTAGATTTACCTCCTTACATGCGTATTTACTTAGTTGTAAATGTAGAAAATTTGAAGTTGTATGAACCTCCGATGATCATGGATCTTGAGGAAGATACACAGATTCCGACTATTGATGATTTGACACCTGAGTATATGAATGAGTTGCAAGAAGATACCATCTTGGACAGGAAGGTTCGATCTTCAAGGCATGGAGATGTTGAATATCTTCGAGTGGGACTCAAGGGCATGAATCCGAGCAAGGCAAGGTGGATGGAGATTGGAAGAGTGAGGGAATTGTACCCTCACCTGATATCTGCTTAAATCAAACTTTTGTGGTCCAAAAGCTTTCAAGTGGAGAGGATTGATCCAAGAGGATCTTGTCAGTCCAGTGTATCCAAAGAGTTCAGGTCATCTTCAGCTTCTTCAACATTGCCAGTGTTCTTCAGTTCTTCAGGGTGTTGGTTACTTCTTCATGGTGAATATGGCCTAGGTTGTCGTCATGGTTTTGTTGATTATTGTTGTAATGTGACAATATCATTGTAATGGGTTTTTTTTATTAAGATGAAGTAACAAGGTTAAAATCCTAAGCTAAGGACTAAAAACCTAAGCTTATAAACCTATACTACATAAGCTAAAGTCCTAAATCCTATCACTAAACCTAAGTGTGGACCTAGCACATAAACCTATGTCAAAACCTAATGCAAAACCTACAAAACCCACTATTCGGACTATATAATAAGTCAATACAAAACATACACAGTTAATCGCAGTGCTTCTAACTGCGCAGGGACCGTGACATGTGAGCAGTCAACCGCACAGTCTTATGACCACAGTCCTAACCGCAATGCTCCTAACCGTGCAGGGACTGTGACATGTGAGCAGGGAAGCCGCAACAGTTCAGAGTTGACTGCGAAGGATAAGCCGCTAGGTTAAGAGCTGCAACCGTCAGGGGGATGTGTTGTCACATGCAACCGCAACGGAACAGTCGGCAACTGACCGCTAGATGTACGCTTGTGGTTAGGCCCCGACTAATCACATATCTGTAGTCAGGCCTTCTGCGCTGTCAGTTGACCGCTAGCGTGTTCAGAGTTATCCAAAGTTCATTTTGGGTTTTTATTGTTGTTTTTGATCTAAAGTAATGCAACCACTATGTAACCCTATCCTAAGGTGTCCTCTTGTAACAAGACCGAGACATTCAACCTTTAATGCAACCCATACGTGCCTAAGTTTGGCATCATGAGTTCGAATGAACCTAAGGAGTTATACATTCAACCTTTTGTTCATGAAGAAGGAGAGTGATTTTGAGACTTGTATGCAGATGCTGAGCCAGAGAGGCAATTGTTGTTTTTAGTGTATCTTGGCCATCCAGAGGCGGAATTGGGAACTGAGACATGTGTTGGAAAGCTAGGAGAGAGAGCTTTCTGTTGAAAGAGACTAGAAGTGCTTATGTGCACATTCAGTATGGTGTTTTTGCTGTGTAAAATACGTCTTTCGAACAATCCTAATTAGTGTTGAGGGGGAGCGCTCCCCCCCCCCATCGCTCCCGCTAGCAATCTGCGCTCCGGGCGGGAGCGGGTCGGGAGAACGCTCTCGATAAAAAAATTGCGCTCCCTGCCATTTTAACGCTCGGGAGTGATCGGGGAGCGAACGCTCCCGATCGCTCCCGAGCGTTAAAAATTCGCTCCGGGAGCGAATCGCCCGACGCCGGGAGCGATCTGGGCAGAAAAAAAGCCGCGGACGCGAAATTTTTTTCCAATTTAAAAAAAAAAATTGTTTTAAAAGCCCAATGGGGCAAACAAACATTTCATTATCACTTGTATGAGAGCCAGAGCAAGGAGAGCAAGAGCAAAGGAGCGAGGAGAAGCGAGGAGCAAGCCTGCAGAGAGGTAAGTAACTTAGTAATTTAGTTAGTTTAGTTAGTTTAATTTAGTTAGGTAGTAATTTAGGTAGTTTAATTTAGTTTATTAACTATATTTAGTAAAAAAATTATGAATCTAAATTAAATTAATAGATTAAAATTATTAAATTAATTAATCTAAATAAATTAAATTAATTTGCAGATTCAAAACCCTACAAATATCAAACATCATGGAACTGTCTATATTTCTTGAGATTTTCCTCTTCTTGGTCCCTTTTATGGTTATTATGGTGCTGGAGAGTAGGAAACGGAGGGGCCAAAATGAAGAGGGGGATGAAGAAGCTGGAGAAAGTGGATTTGATGAAAACCCCGATGAGGAGGAGCTGGAGGAGGGTGAACATGACTCAAAAAACTTAAAAAGTAAACAAGACCAAACCCCATTGTGGAAATATGTTACAGGCCTGAAGCAGAGAAAGGGGGTGGAACCACTAAATTTCATTGCCCCCATTGCAACAATGATTACACAGGTTCATACACCCGTGCCAGAAAACACCTCTACGGGAAAAGGCCATGGGATGGAGACAAACAAATAGGAATCAAAACTTGTCCAGCGGTGTCAGCAGCGGATAGAGCCAAATACACAAGGGAAGAGGAGGAAGCCCAATACAAATCAAAAAAATCAATGGGTTTCTTTGAACCAAGCTCACAATCACAAGCACAAAGAACTCCTTCAGCATCCTCCTAAGGCAGTGGATATGGAGGCACAGGGTCATCAGGTTTAAGGCGTAGAACCATATCAGATTTCCTTGATGAGGGGTGTAGCAATGATGTGGATTCTAAGGTTTACAGGTTTCTCTATGCATGTGGGATACCATTCAATGTTCTTTGCTCACCTTATTGGCACGAAATGGTTTCTGCCATAAATGATGCCCTTAAAGGATATAAGAGCCCTGGGTATGACAAGGCAAGAACCGTTGGACTTGATCATGAAAAAGCAAAAATATCACATTCTTTGAATAGAATGACAAGTTCTTGGACTGACCATGGGGTGTCCATTGTATCTGATGGATGGACAAATGTAAAAGGCATGCCATTGATAAGTGTTCTTGCTGTGTCTGTTAGTGGTGCCATCTTTCTAACTGCACATGATTACTCAGACAAGTTTAGGACCGACATCAACATTGCAGAACCATTACTTGAAACAATTGACCGTATTGGGCCATACAATGTCATCCAAATCGTCACTAATAATGCTCCTAATTGTAAGGCAACGGGAGCAATTATTGAGGATAAATACCCCAACATATTTTGGTCTGCATGTTTGGTTCACACATTGAACCTTCTGATGCATGATGTTGTGAAGAACAAAAATGCACAATACCAATGGATTGGTGATTTGTACAAGAAAGGCAAACAAATGATACAATTTATTACAAATCCTAGTAATACACATGGCCTTTTCTGCAGTCACTCGAGATTGGAGTTGTTGAAGATTGGAAAGACCAGATTTGGTAGCTATTAGCTCACCTTCAGGCGCCTTTTGAAGGTAAGAGAGTCATTGGCTAGCATGGTATCAAGTCCACATTGGCAAGTATTAAAGGAAAGGGCTACAAATGCAGCTGACAGGCAAGGTTTTGAACTGGTGGAGGAGGCCGCTCTTGATGGTCAGTTTTGGACAAGTGTGAGGCAAGTGTTGGATTTCACCAAGCCCATTTATCATATGATTCGGTTTGCAGATACAGATAAACCAGTGATTGGCGAGTTGTATGAGCAGATGGATACCATGTTGGGGCAAATAAAAGATATTGTTCATAATAGAGATCCCGACTTGTACAAAATGATTCACGATTTTGTGTGTGTACGGTGGAATAAACTTAATCTTCCACTACATTGCTTGGCGTATATCCTTATGCCAAAATACTACTCTACATCTTGGTTGGGCCAACCTGCACCAGGGGGTGGGATTAGGACCAAACCCCATTTAGATGCAGAGGTAACTAGTGGATATTTGCAAGCATTGGAAAAGTTGATACTTGACAGGGAGGAATGTGCAGCTGTGCGCCTTGAAATAGGCAGATACTTCAGTGGCACTGGTTTGTTTCGTACCTTCCATGCAATGGAAGACAGAGACAGATTTGATGCTCTCACATGGTGGGAAACATATGCGGCCATGGACTTTTGCCAAAATTGGCAAAAAAAGTTCTATCACAGGTTGTGAATACTTCTTCTGCAGAGAGGTGTTGGAGCACCTACAACTTCATACACAATGTGAAAAGAAACAGACTCAATGAAAATCGAGCAGAAAGCTTGGTTTATGTGCACTACAACTTGAGGTTGTTGAGTCATTACTGTGATCGGGCTTATGAGGATCCCACATATAGAATTTGGGACAATCACCCAGAGGATGACAATTTGGAGGATGGTATAGTGCATCTTGAAGAACTGGAAGAGGAACTTATAAGGGATGAAGATGAAGCAGCTGCAGCTGCTGCAGCAGCCATGCCACCTCCACCTCCACCATCCAGTAGCAGTGCTCGAGGTCCGAGTCTTGTTCCTTTGCTGTCGCCACCTCCATCTACACCCTCACGTGGAGGTTCTAGTTCTGGTCGTCGGTCTGTGCGGGAGACTCCTAGAAGACCACCACGACCTGCTTATACTCCTGGAGATTCTCGTGGCAAGGGCCACATGTAGATTTACAGTTTACTTGTCTTTTCTAGTTTCTATTAGACTTTAGTTTTCATAACTGTTGAGTTTTGAGTCCTTGACTCTTGACTCTTGACTCTTTCATATCATAATGATATTTTTTGTAAACAATATATGACTGTGACAATGAAAATTTGAAGTTTGAAGTTGGCAATTATAACTCATTGGTAATGATTGTGAATTATGAATATGATGCTTCGTGAAAGACTAAAGTTGTTTCATTTCATTTCATTATTCATGTTTCATTTTATAACATTTCATTTCATGTTAACAGTTAGAAGTTAGGACTTAGAAATATCTAAGATATTACTTCTTGTAATGGTTAACCGTTAAACTTAGCTTACAAGTACAACTTTGGTGATCAATGATGATAAATGTTATATATTGAATTTTCAATTTTGAAAGCTTGAAGTTGAAACTTTAAGATTGAATTTGATGAATCATGATTCACGAGACTCATTATGTTGCAATTGTAATATGTATTTTACTAACTTGTGGACATGGTTGATGAAAATTATAATTTCTAGAATCTAGATGAGTGATGTGATATGGTTCAATGATCAATCTATGTTTTTTTATGTTTTTTATATCTAATTCATCATTCTACATGTTTTTGTTGACATATATGTATCAAAAATTAAAAAATATAAAAAAAAATATATATTTTTAAAAAATCGCTCTCGGATTCGCTCCCAAATCGGGAGCTTCTGAAAATGGTCGCTCCCGTTTTCGCTCCTGCTCCCCGCTCCCACTCCCGCTCCCAAGTAACACTGATCCTAATAAAGCAGATGCCCATCTTGAAAGCGGACCCAGAGACGTAGTCCATCAAGGGCGAACTCCGTAATCAATGTTTGTTGTCTTCTATCTCTGTTTTTGCTGCAACTTCATGTTTAATTATGCTTCTTAAGTTATTGATTAAGTCTTAAATCAATTGTTTTCCTTTAGTCTTTCACATTCAACACTTAAAGTTAACGATCAATTTATTGTTGGCAAATAATCAATTCTACTTCAGTTTAGTTTATGATCAATATCAGATCACTTAGGGAACATGGGACATGTCCTTATTTTCTTCTTGTGGCTTGAGACATTGATCTATAGATAACTTCACACCTACGGGCATAGGGACCTTGACTAGTTTACACTCCTACGTATTAAACCTCCACAACATTGTCTCAACATATTGTTGGAAATGTAACTAGTAACTGTCTTCATAATGTAATTCAAATGTACTATTGATGTATTTATTATATTCATTGTTACTATTTATAGTCAAAGCATGTTCTTTATGCTTATAGGGTTTATTGAGTCAAAAGAAAATCTATTATGAGTCAAAGAAATATAATTGAGTCAAAGTCCCATTTCGACTTCTTGTAAAAAAAAGAAAATTATTTTTATCTTGAGCCAAAAAGTAAAAAATGGCACCACAAAGACCAAGTCGGTCCTCCTTGACTAGTTGGCCTAAGAGGCATGTTTTTGACCACCTAGAAAGCTATATATATATATATATATATATATATATATATATATATATATATATGAAGAGGCAATCAATTCAGCCATCCATCAGATCGATTTTTGTGCAAGATAAAGAAGAAAACTAGCTGATGTCAAAGAAGAGAGAGGACAGTCAAAGGAGAGAGAAGACAAGCTGATTCTTGCCCTAGTTTTGTTCACACGTGTGAATGATTTTGAAGTATTGCAAGCTTGAAATTTCATGGGCCGAGATTTTAGGAGTTGACCATATTTCATAGGTTTGACCAGCATTGACTTTTGTTGACTTTGAGGCATGTTTTCGACCTCCTGGAAAGCTATATATATATATATATATATATAAAGGCAATTCAACCACTTGAGGAGTCAATCAATTCAGCCATCCATTAGATCAATTTTTGTGCAAGATAAAGAAGAAAACTAGCTAATGTCAAAGAAGAGAGAGGAGAGTCAAAGGAGAGACAAGACGAGCTGATTCTTGCCCTAGTTTTGTTCACACATGCAAATTCTTTTGAAGTATTGCAAGCTCGAAATTTTAGAGGTTGAGATTTTAGGAGTTGACCATATTTCATAGGTTTGACCAACGTTGACTTTTGTTGACTTTGACTCGATTGGAGGAGACTTAGAGGAGGGTTGACGTGGGTCCTTGTGGCAGTCTTGGTCTAGGTCTTGGGTCTTGGATATCTCACTTTGATCTGATTTTATAAGAATATGACTTTTTGGGATTCCCCCCTTGTGTTTTTCCCTGGCTTGGAGCCCAATTTCTTGTGTCCTTTGTCTTTGTGATCTTCATGTTTGGTACTTTTGGTAATTGCTTGATGAAGAAGAGAACATAAAATCTAATAGAAGCCAACAAACATTCCCAAGCAATTATCAAGTTAAGAAAAACTGACCCTAATTTTCTAGCATCTTGGTTTCTCAACATGGTACCAAAGCTAAGGTGAAAGGAAGGCATTTTGAAGATCACATCTTGTTGGAAGCTTGAAGAGTTTATTGCAGCAGTTATCTCTCCCTCTATCAAAGCAAAGGAAGAAGACTTGAAGTTCATCATCGTTATAACAACCATCACTCAAGGACATCTTTGAAAGCCAAATCAATATTCTTGACAGTTTCTCCTCCTTTACAAGTACTCCTCTATACTTTATGTTTTCAGTGTAAAGTTTATATCCAAGTTTGAGACTGTGTCCAAGAGGTTTGTGAGAATAATTACTAGGCCGAACACTGAGAATCCTAGGCCAAGAAGAGTAGAGCGAGAGCTCTGTTGTGAAAAATCAAAAGCAAAATTATGTGACATGTAAGTTTGTACCTGTGCATATGATAAAAAATTGTGATTGCAAGTGATCCAAACTTTGTGAAATATTACTTGTACAAAAAGATCCAAACCTTTGACCAAATCTAAGATTGATTGTGACAAAAATCTAAATCTGTGAGGCTACTATGATGAGGAGATCCAAATTTATGAAACTACTCTGACAAAGGCATCCGAACTACTGTGACAAGGCTACAAGATATGAAAAAGACATCGAATTTCTATATATCTCTGAGGTATACAAAGCATAAAAAGGACGAAAGGACAAATCTGAAGTATTCTCGCTTAAGCAAAAAGGAGAAAATTGTTTGAGGCATAATAGTTCATTGTACAAACAATTTGATTAAGGCATGTCAAGACAATGCAAAGGTTTTTAGAGGAACAAGCACCCATGGTGACAACATCTACTATACATGACACCCCAACCTTATTTGACACTATGGCATACAAAGTTCTCTGTGGCAACATATCTATGTGGCAATCCAAGCATGACTGTGCCCTCCTTTTGGAACAAGGATCATGCGTACTCGTGATATCTGTATAGTCCAAAGGCTAACCTAAGCTTCCTCATTGTAGAGTATGACCAAGTCATAATGATGATCCTTGTCTAACCAAATATATTTCTGAAGATGACAAAAGGATTAAAGCAAGTTTGTTTGGGAAAATGTGAATCTCTGAGGTATTGATCAATACAAAAGGTTCTGTGGCACTTCTATGAGGTATCTGAAGCGTACTATAGCAAAAAAATTTGAAGATTCAAAATATCAATGATGACACCAAGAAAACAACGATACAAGGTCTATACTATATAAGGCAGCTCAACTCATTTGGGAGACCATCCATCTTTGACATCCAAAAAGACCATCATCTTTGTAATCAATGCAAATCTATGGCACTATGATTATATACCTGAGGGACGAAGGATAAAATTTATTTGAAGGACAAAAGTATGTTGTGATCTGATGTTAAAGGAACTATGAAAGAAACTAAAACCATATGGATCACCTCTAAAGCATGTAAACGTTGAAAAATCTAAAGGGGCAACAAATGAGGTGATTTCTCTTGCTTTGATAACTGCTTGTGATGTATTTTTACTTAACTTGATTAGCTTCTTGTTTCACTTGATTATTATTAGTATTCTCTTCATCAAGAAACTACCAAACCATAAAGAACAATAAGACAAAGGACACAAGATAATAAGGCGATCAGCCAGGGCCAAAACCTCTCTAATTGAGAGGAAAACCCACAAGAATTCTTCCTTTTTTTATAGAATTTCAATTTACAAATTCCAAGACATATAGGCTATAACCCAAGACCAAGTCAAATGTTGCCCTTTTCTTGTCAAGTCAAACAAAGTCAACCTTGCCTTAACATTGTTGCAACTTCTTCTTCGTCCATGACTTCGGCCCTGCAACGCTAGTCTACAATTTTCGGTTTCTCTTCCTGCAATTCTCGACCCTCTGTAGCTTCCTGTAACTTTTGCATGTGTGATGGGATTAGGGCAATTTTAGCCCTTTGCTTGACTAGGCTTCTTCTCCTCAAGGCTTCGACCTGCAAATTAAATTATTTTGGCACCAAATTTAGGCTCTTAGGTATGACTGTAATTCGGTCTATGTTCTGCAGTGGATGCCCTAGTTTCAACCCGCACATGTGAGAGTTTTTAGCCAAAAACGGACTTCAAACTATACTTCCTCTTCGTTATTTTGTCTTCTCCTTTCTTCGCTATCTTCTGTGCTCTAGATCGAGTTGCTTGTGTGAGGATGGATTCTCCCAAAGGTGGTCGACTAGTCATGTATATATAGGCTTTTGTTCAATTCAAAATAGGCTGACTTGTCACTGTTTCTAGGCCAACTTGTCATTGTTTGGTAGGGGACTTGTTGCTTGCATCTTGACTTGGTCTTGAAAGGTCCTTTGACTCTATTTTGACTCAAATAATTTTCTTTACAATATGTAACATGCCCAAGAAGGGTCTTTCATACATGACAATGACTTTCTTGACTTGTAGACTCAATGACAAGCCCTAGAAGCTCTCAATGGGAGCTTGACCTATAAAATAAATTTCCCTTGAGCATGAAACCCATGATTCAAGAACAGCAATAATAAATTTATTTTTCTCTTTATATTAAATACATCAAATCATGATTACATGTGTCATTATGAAGACCGAACCTAGTTTCATATTTCAACACTCCCTCTTAACTTGGGAGGTATTCATAGTCCATAAAAGGTACTTGGACATTCTCAATCTGAAGAATTATCACAAGAAGAGTCGGATTGGTGAGCCATCTATTTAGCATCATATCAACCATCATTGTCACATAGCAAGGCCTTAACTAACAACTCTATCTCTCTACAAGATCAAAGCACAATGCTGGCAAGACCAATGACTTATAGACACCATCATCACTGTCTCTCAGGGCACATACCCCACTCGGGTGTTCACAAGGTGTGTCCTCCTAGGACTATTAGTATCATGGGTTCCTAATCCTCAAAGAATATTGGTCCTCTACGACTACTCTTATCTTAGATGCCTTGCCTCATCCTCAAAGAGTATCAGATGCCAGATGCTTACCCAATCCTCCATTCTTTTTTCACAATTTGAAGCAAGAATGATGTGTCCATCTCTTCCTCTTAACCAGGTGAGTTATACCCATTCCTATAAAATAAATGTACCCAAGCTCCCTCTTAACCAAGAACTTGCTTCCAACAACAAATTTCTGCCTTTGGTGGAGATCATGGGACCTTTAGTTGCTTGTAGAGCTCCACCTTTCAATGTCATGAATTTCTTCTTCATCATTATGGATCCTTCATCTTTTCTTTGTAGGGCATCAGCCATCCATTACTTTCTTGTACAAACCATGTCAGTCATGTTATCCTTTTCTTCATCAGAAAGTGAACTTTTAATCCACATCTAGCTTTTCTTCATACAACTACCTTTTCCAAGTCATGTTTCTTTTAGGATCTTCCATCCAACCACATGATTGCTAGTTGTAGGTGACATCTACAACTCTCTTTCGGTAGCCCTGTATCAACCCACCTAGATGTTGTTCAAAAATAAAAGATGAACATCAAATCAAAGTTACCTTTTGTGATGGTCTTTCATCATGACATTTGTTTCTTACAACATCAACACCCTGCGTATGTATTGACACATTTCCAAATATTTCAATGTCAAGGGTCTTCTTTCTTTACAAACCTCATACCTTTTCCATGGAGATGTCCTAGCCAATTCTTTTAGTCATCGGATGTTTGAGCACCTTTTCTTACGTGACCATAGTTGCAACTTTCATGATCTCTTCTTACTTTCTTCACATATTGCTCCCCAAGAACTTTCATCCATAATTCCTTCATCAACTACCTCATATTCCATATGAGGACATATTATGTTGATTTGATCTTGTCAATATGTGAACCATGCCTTCATGTATCTTTCCAAAGGAAGAGATACCTTTTCTTTGATCATGCTCATGAGGTAGAGCATTTACCTATGCTATCTACAATATATGATGACATGACTTATTTTATCAAATACATGCATACATACCTCTTTCCTTCTTTCGGTCATCTAGGCTTCCTTCAACAACTTCCTTTCTTTGCTTGAAAGTTCTTCAACCATGCTGCATTCTTTTGTCATCAGACCATCATCCTTTATGAATCCCATACAAGATGGAATTCTTAGCAAGACACTTGCTTTTCCCAAGAGAGGTGAACTTTCTAATGAAGATTCCAACGAAGGATCTTGATTATAGTCATCCTACAAATGCTCCTTCCTAATGACGATGTATGATGAATTCTTTCTATGCTAGATGACTTCTACCTGTAAGTACTACTCATACTTTCAATGAGGTTACCAAGAGCGACTTCGTCTCTATGTAGATTTCTACTTCAGCTATCTTTTCAAGCTTCCATAATGAGCTCTTGCTTTAATCGTATGCTTCTAATATGATGCAATCTTCTACTAAGATGCATCTAATCATAATGCTTCTCTTCTTGATTTCCATGGTGGAGGTCTTTTTCACCTCCTACATCTCCTAACTATGCATGTGAGAAACCTTAATAGTGAAGATCTATACCTTTGGATTTCTGCTTCTTCCACTTCTTCGGTGATATGGGCTTCTTCCCTGGCTCTTTTGTTGTTGTCCTTCTGCATTTTAAGACAATTTCTTTTGTAGCACCCATATTCATGACAACCATAAGATTTGGATCTTCGACATACCCTTCTTCTTTTTCTGAGGACCAAACCTTCCAAACTTCCTTTCCTCCTAGCCATGGCAACAAATTCTTGAACTTGCTCGTTTGATCCTACATCCCTTTTTTCCTTCAATTTGGTTTCTTCAATCTTACACAATGACCAAAGTTCACTGAATGGGGTAGCTTCTTTCTTTCCATAGATGCTTGATTTAAAGTTGCCCCATTCCTTTGGTAGGACATTGAGCACTATGGTGGTCATTGTTACCCACCATTTTGTGGCTAATATCCCTAGGAGATTTTTTTTCTCCAAGATGGTCCTTAACCAACAGCTAACAACCCCTTGTAGCCACCAGCTAGCTCATTGTGCCATTTTTCCGCCACCTGTCCCAGCCATGTGGTCCCTCGCCCATCTACCATGATCGTATGTTTGAAGGTGGGCCTCCTGAACCTAAAGGTATGCCTTGTCATTGGTAATTGAGTATTGTAGTTTGCTTATCATGGACACTTCTGGGCATGGATTAATGGGGGAATTCGGCGGAAAGAATGGGTTAGGTCTGTGCTCTTGTCACCTATGCCCCTCTTGGATATTAACCTTGAATTCTAGTCCCGTGGGATCTCTTTTACTGACCATTTGGCTTTAGGGATGGTATTTCACGAGAAACCTTGATTTTGGTTATGTCTTATCTCTCCCTTATCCGCTTATATTACCCCTTTTCCACTCATTATTACCTCATTCATCATTTCTCCCACTTGGGTCCAAATTCTTCCACTAGGTCCACATATGGTTAGCTCGCCCCTTCCCCTTGCCCACACCTTGGGTTAGACTTGGAATAATGCCCCGGAGGTTGATGCAGCTAGAAAGAAAGACAAAAGCATATTTGGGCACATTTAATGGGAAGATGTACCATGAAATGCAAAACATGGTCGGGACAAGCACATTTAGCACGTGGGCAAAAGCCAATACATGAAGCTCTACCCCATCATCATGGCCATCACCATGGGTTCTACAGGTTTTATGAGCCTCCTTCATCATACAGGAACCCATCATTGTCCCAACCCTTGATGGGCAATGAACTGCCCCACCTTAAAAGGGGGTATTCACTGTTATATCTTATGTATCATGCTCTTACCCCTTGAGCCTCGAGTAGTTAATCAAAGAAAATCATAAAAATGCAAAAGGCATATAAAGAAAGGTGGAAAAATCAAGGCCGAGGCACCTCATGTACCATGATTGCTCCCTCCTATACATTATAAACCCAAGTGTAGACTTTCATTTTATTAGCTACCCTTGTACCCTAGCATGTGGCTTTGGGCTGCCCCTTCTCATCCCTTACTTCATTCACCTATCTGTCAAATGCCACCACCTTTTGAATAATGTACCTTGAACATATTATCCCTTTTAGAAGTAGAAACCACCTAATAGGATACTTAGTTAACCCCATTAGGAGTTAGGAGACATTGACACATTCCGAAGCCCATTATCAAAGGGTAGACCATTATGAAGTCCCCACCTGTGGTCCATGATTGGTAAGCTCATGTACTTGATTTCTCTAATGACTTGTTGTATTGGAAGGCTAGGGGACACATTGGATCTTATGCAAGATTGCATATGGTATCCATTTTGGGCTTGGTCTCCCTATACAAGGTCCTAATCCTCCAGAGAGATACCTTGGCACATGTAGGGTGTGTGTTGAGAGCCATGGGTCTCCACAACAGTAGACAACACCCCATGGATCCCCGAGGATGGTCAAAGATGCTTGAGATACTCCCATTGGATGAGGAAGATGCACCTAGTTCATCTTTGCTTCGTTGGCCCCACAGACGTATCATGCACTTGGTAGCTAACCTAAGACTTGTAGGACGATGTGGCATCCCCTACACCATCATCAAAGCCCTTGCAGACTATTATCCCTTGCCTCCTACACCTACCTATAGGTTAGTGAGAAAAGCCTTCAACCCCACAAGGTGTGGTTGGTGTAGGGAACTCAGAGAAGGGCCTGTCACACTGTTCCCGACTCTTCATCTAGGCTATCTTGTAGGTTAGCTAAGGGGGGTGGTCCGTAATGAAAAGCTAAGTTAAAAATGTGAGCTTCTAGGAGAATTGTTAAATTGAGACATATTACTTCTTGAAATTTATAAGCAAAATGAATGTGAGCAATAACCATCAATATATGAGATAAGCATGAAACATGTAAACAACTAGTGCCTTCAAAATATTGCTCTCAAACAAAAATTGCTTAAATGAAATGAAAAACAAAAGTGATCTTGAAAAATGAAACAAGAAATTGTTAGCACAAGATGCAAAACACGCAAATGCTTTTAAAATAAACAAATTGATGAATCAAAGCATGTGAAGATATCTTGCTAAAATACTGACAATTAGTGATCTAAATATAAACAAGATGATAGAAAGACTTGAAGGTTAAACTAACATGCAATTAACCTTGCAACATGAAATAAGAGTACTTGAAAAGGAAATGAGACTCATCAACCATTGAACATGATGATCATTAAACACGAAATGGAGCTTGCTAAAGTAAACTATGTTCCAAGTATAAGAAAATTAATTTGTTGCAAAGGAGATTACAATATTTGCATGAAAGGAAATGCTTCTTGAAAATAAGAAATGATGTTGCATGTGAGACTTTAAATCATCAAGAAAACAAAAATTTGAAACCTGCAAGTAAGGTAAATGTGATGAAAAATGCTCTTAGTTTATTTTATTAATTAAACTCTAAAAAAAGATTGCAATTGAACTATTAATCTTCAGACCTCACCCTCACCCAAAGATTTGGGTCTCACAGTGAGGAGTCCATAGAGGTAGAGGGTCCCTAAAAATGTCTATTCAACCCAATGTTGCTTGGGAGCGGGAGCGGGAGCGATTTTTTAAAAATATATATATATATTTTTTAATTTTTTAATTTTTGATACATATATGTCAACAAAAACATGTAGAATGATGAATTAGACATAAAAAACATAGATTGATCATTGAACCATATCACATCAATCATTTAGAAATTATAATCGTCATCAAGTTCATCAACCATGTCCACAAGTTAGTAAAATACATATTACAACTGCAACATATTAAGTCTCGTGAATCATGATTCATCAAATTCAATCTTAAAGTTTCAACTTCAAGCTTTCAAAATTGAAAATTCAATAACATTTATCATCATTGATCACCAAAGTTGTACTTGTAAGCTAAGTTTAACCATTACAAGAAGTAATATCTCAGATATTTCTAAGTCCTAACTTCTAACTGTTAACATGATATGAAATGTTATAAATTTATAAAATGAAACATGAATAATGAAATGAAATGAAACAACTTTAGTCTTTCACGAAGCATCATATTCATAATTCACAATCATTACCCATGAGTTATAATTGCCAAGGCCCAACTTCAAACTTCAAATTTTCATTGTCATAGTGATATATTGTTTACAAAAAATATCATTATGATATGAAAACTATAAATTACAAGTAAACTATAAATCTACATGTGGCCCTTGCCACGAGAGTCTCCAGGAGTATAAGTAGGTCGTGGTGGTCTTCTAGGAGTCTCCCGCACAGACCGACGACCAGAACTAGAACCTCCACGTGAGGGTGTAGATGGAGGTGGCGACAGCGAAGGAACAAGACTCGAACTTCGAGCACTGCTACTGGATGGTGGAGGTGGAGGTGGCATCACTGCTGCAGCTGCTTCATCTTCATCCCTTACAAGTTCCTCTTCCAGTTCTTCAAGATGTACAATGCCATCCTCCAAATTGTCATCCTTTGGGTGATTGTCCCAAATTTTATATGTGGGATCCTCATAAGCCCGATCACAGTAATGACTCAACAACCTCAAGTTGTAGTGCACATAAACCAAGCTTTCTGCTCGGTTTTCATTGAGTCTGTTTCTTTTCACATTATGTATGTAGCTGTAGTTGCTCCAACACCTCTCTGCAGAAGAAGTATTTACAACCTGCGTAAGAACTTTTTTTGCCAATTTTGGCAAAAGTCCCTGGCCGCCATATGTTTCCCACCATGTGAGAGTATCAAATCTATCTCTGTCGTCCATTGCATGGAAGTTACCATACAAACCAGTGCCGCTGAAGTATTTGCCTATTTCAAGGCGCACAACTACACATTCCTCCCTGTCAGGTACCAACTTTTCTAATGCTTCCAAATATCCTCTAGTTACCTCTGCATCTAAATGGGGTTTGGTCCTAATCCCACCCCTTGGTGCAGGTTGGCCCAACCAAGATGTAGAGTAGTATTTTGGCATAAGGATATACGCCAAGCAATGTAGTGGAAGATTAAGTCTATTCCACCGTTCACACACACAATCGTGAATTAGATTGTACAAGTCGGGATCTCTGTTATGAACAATATCTTTTATTTCCCCCAACATGGTATCCATCTGCTCATACACCTCGCCAATCACTGGTTTGTCTGTATCTGCAAACCAAATCATGTGATAAATGGGCTTGGTGAAATCCAATACTTGCCTCACACTTGTCCAAAACTGACCATCAAGAGCGGCCTCCTCCACCAGTTCAAAACCTCGCCTGTTAGCTGCATTTGTAGCCCTTTCCTTTAATACCTGCCAATGTGGACTTGATACCATGCTAGCCAATGACTCTCTTACCTTCAAAAGACACCTGAAGGTGAGGTAATAGCTACCAAATCTGGTCTTCGCAATCTTCAACAACTCCAATCTCAAGTGACTGCGGAAAAGGCCATGGGTATTGCTATGATTTGTAATAAATTTTATCATTTGTTTGCCTTTCTTGTACAAATCACCAATCCATTGGTATTGTACATTTTTGTTTTTGACAACATCATGCATCAGAAGGTTCAATGTGTGAACCAAACATGCAGACCAAAATATGTTGGGGTATTTATCCTCAATAATTGCTCCGCCTTACAATTAGGAGCATTATCAGTGATGACTTGGATGACATTGTATGGCCCAATACGGTCAATTGTTTCAAGTAATGCTTCTGCAATGTTGATGGCGGTCCTGAACTTGTCTGAGTAATCATGTACAGTTAGAAAGATGGGACCACTAACAGACACAGCAAAAACACTTATCAATGGATTGCCTTTTACATTTGTCCATCCATCAGATACAATGGACACCCCATGGTCAGTCCAAGAACTTGTCATTCTATTCAAAAAATGTGATATTTTTGTTTTTTCATGATCAAGGCCAACGGTTCTTGCCTTGTCATACCTAGGGCTCTTGTATCCTTTAGGGGCATCATTTATGGCAGAAACCGTTTCGTGCCAATAAGGTGAGCGAAGAACATTGAATGGTATCCCACATGCATAGAGAAACCTGTAAACCTTTGAATCCACATCATTCCTACACCCCTCATCAAGGAAATCTGATATGGTTCTACGCCTTAAAGCTGATGACCCTGTGCCTCCATATCCACTGCCTTGGGAGGATGCTGAAGGAGTTCTTTGTGATTGTGAGCTTGGTTCAAAGAAACCCCTTGATTTTTTTGATTTGCATTGGGCTTCCTCCTCTTCCCTTATGTATTTGGCTCTATCCGCTGCTGACACCGCTGGATAAGTTTTGATTCCTATTTGTTTGTCTCCATCCCATGGCCTTTTCCCGCAGCGGTGTCTTCTAGCACGGGTGTATGAACCTGTGTAATCATTGTTGCAATGGGGGCAATGAAATTTAGTGGTTCCACCCCCTCTCCCTGTTTCAGCCCTGTTAACATATTTCCACAATGGGGTTTGGTCTTGTTTAGTTTTTTGAGGGTCATGTTCACCTTCCTCCAGCTCCTCCTCACCGGGGTTTTCATCAATTCGACTTTCTCCAGCTTCTTCATCCCCCTCTTCAATTTGGCCCCTCCGTTTCCTACTCTCCAGCACCATAATAACAATAAAAGGGACCAAGAAGAGGAAAATGCCAAAAAATATAGCCAGGTCCATGGTGTTTGATGTTTGTAGGGTTTTGAATCTGCAAATTAATTTAATTTATTGGGATTAATTAATTTAATTTAAATTCATGATTTTAAAACTAAATAAACTAAATTAAATTAACTAAATTAAAGTAACTAAACTAACCAAAATTACTAAGTTACTTACCTCTTTGCAGGCTTGCTCCTCGCTCGTCAGCGCTTGCTCCTCGCTTCTCCTTGCTCCTTTGCTCTTGCTCTCCAAGAAACTCAACTCAATGAAGTGATAATGAATTTTTTTAGGCCCATTGGGCTTTTAAAACAATTTTTTATTATTTATTTATTTATTTATTTTTTATATAATTTAATTTCTTTCCGGGTCCGCGGAATTTTTTTCTGCCGGATCGCTCTCGGGCTTAAAATTTCGCTCTTGGAGCAACGGAGCGATCGCTCCCTACAACGCTCCCGAAAATGGCAGGGAGCGCAAATTTTTTTATCGGGAGCACGCTCCCGAAAATCGCTCCAGTTCGGGAGCGATTTCGGGAGCGCGCTCCCGACTCGCTCACGCCCGGAACGCGCTTCGAGAGCGAGTTCGAGGGAGGGGGGGCGCTCCCCCGCAACTCTGATTCAACCAATTTAAGTTGGAGGTAAATTTTAGTGAAGCTTGGGGCCTGTAAAATAAAAGAAAACTAAGAAGAAAATGACAAGCCAATGTTTAACTTGAAAGCTATTTGCTTGACATGAAGTAAAATGTTGCTTTAGATTTTGCCAAAAACTTGATTGCATGTGATGTACTTAAATGTGAAGCCTAAGTAGACTTGGAACAAAATTCATGATCTAAAAATCATCTGATTCCGATAAGTATTCATGGAGATATGAATTTATTTGTGTTATGGGACAATTTGTCAAGGTCAGCCAACAACCAAATAAACCCCACTTGTGCTCAATGTCTTAGTATAAATAGAGGTGGCCTTCAAGTCATTTCAACACTTGGGATCTCTTCCTCTCTACTTGGTTTTAGTTGGAGGAGAGATCCTATGGGATAAAGCTGCCCTAATCCAGAGGGCAGAAATCTGAACTGCCGAGAAAAGCCGAAATTGCCAGAACTTTTGGGAACAGCCGGAATTGCCAGAACTGTTGGGAACAACCAGGAACTGCCGGAACTGCTGGGAACAGCCGGAACTGCCGGAACAACCAAGGCATCTGTCTCCGAAGGAGAGCAGCATGCAAGGGACAACTAACTAACATTGGGATAGTTGTATGCTACTTAGCAGCAAATACACCAAGCATGCAATGTTACAACTAGCATGCAAGGGACAACTAGCATGCAACAACAAGCATGCTAAGGACAACAAGCAAGCAAGGGACAACAAGCAAGCAAGATGCAACCAACACATAGGTTAGTATGGCAACATGGTGCAGCAATGGCACATAATGTAGTACAGTGATGGGTACAGTTATGATTAATGAAACATGATGAGATGCGACATAGTGATAATGGGTGCAGCATGGTGCAGCACAGTGAGGTGTAGCATGATAACGAAATGCAACACAACGATAGGTGAAGGAGTCACCTTGGAGAATCAGTTGAAGTAGCATGTCTTCAACTGATTTCATGTATCATCTTCTTAGAGATGATCTATGCTCTTATCTAGATAAGTCAAAGTGTTGACTTCTGTTGTAAATGTACTATCTCTCTCTCTCTGTTGAACTATTGAAGAACATATAAGAAGAATTGATCAAGGGTTTCCCCACATTGGGATTTGTCCCTCGCTAGCGCCACATCTTGTGTGCTCTTGTCTTGGCTTGACTTCTGCGATTTATGTTTATGTTCTATTTGCAGTTTACTTTAATGCTTATGTGATTGCTAATCTGGAAAAGATATTGAGCTAACTGTGAAAATTGAAATAAATTGCTCTAAGCATAGAACATACCTAAAATTTAACATGGTATCAGAGTTGAGGTGAAGACAATGCCCAAGCAAGAGTGAGAGCAATCACCAAAGATAGTTGGGAAATGACAAAAGGATCAGTGGATTCCTCATCCCCCTTCAAAATCACCGAGGGTGAAGTCGAAGCAGAGAATATTATCAGAATGGCGCAGTGGAAGTTTCTGATGGCCTGTCTAAAGATCACTTCTTTTGGAAGTTTGGATCTAAGGGTGGAAGGAAAGGCAAATGCCTTGGTTGCAATAAGTTCGGCCATTATGCGAAGGAGTGTCCGAATGGCAGAGACACATCTCTTGATGAAGATAACAATCATTCTAGGGACATCTTCAATAATCAAAGGAATGACAGGTAATGCAGGTCATCAAGGAAATGGTCGACTCTTCAAAGAAAGCAATGAACCCCAGGTATGAAGAATCAAATGTTGTTTTTGATAAGATAAAGAAGCGTTATATTGTATTGGCCCTCTCCTTCATATTTTTTGGGATTTTGGTTTATTGATCGTAGTGCTTCAAGGAACTTCATCGAATAGAAGGGTGCTCTCTCGAATTTGGTAGAGACGGAAACAACCGTGGGATTGTACTTGGAGTCGATGCCACCTATCCCGGAAAGGGTGTAGGGAATGTTACCCGTCAATTGAATGAGGGTAACTCTATTCATTTACAAGAATCTCTTTTATGTACCCAATCGCAAGAAGAACTTGGTGTCCATCTTGGAAATGGAAGTAAAAGGTTTCAGGGTGGCATTCATCAATGGAAAGGTATGTGTTAAAAGATAGAATTTTCAAAGATGCTTTTTCTCATGGGTTCAGGGTTGGCAATTTGTATCAAGTTGCAGGATGGACCATTGGGGATCATGTCTATTGACATATTGCATCTATAACACTGGAGGTCTACCTTTGGGGCCCTACTCGATGTGAGTTAGATGGTGATAGGGATGCTTGAATTTAAGAAGAGCATGAAGGTACATGTCTGAGATGTATCGAAGGAAAATATTATAAGGGGACCATTCCCTTCATACGGCAGGTCCATAGGTTTGGAACAACCCGAGGAGTTTGAGATTCATGATCGGGAATCTCATGTATACAGGTGGAAGAAAGCCCTCTATGGTTTGAAGCAAAACACTCCGGGCGTAGTATGAGAGGATTGATAGCTGTCTGATGAAGCTAAGATTCACTAGGAGTGAAACCGATCCAAACCATTACTCGAAGGTTGTGGATGATAGACCTCTCATACCGACACCTTATGAGGACAACCTATTTTTGACAGGTACAGACCCTCTCATTTGCAGAAGTAAGAGGGAGTTGGATTCTGGATGTGGAATGATAAACTGCAAGCCTGTGACTACCTCGAGGATCTTAACTTTCAGAAGTTATATGGTAGTGATGTCGGACCAGATTTGGGAAATGCCTCTGAGTTTCATAAACTCATTCGCATTGATGTTCTTAGTGAAATTCCGTTCGGACATATGTTTTGCATTTAGCATGATGAGCTTATATTTGATCGAGCTGCACTGGATTGGTGCTAAGAACCTTCTGAGATATCTTCGTGGCACAATCTCTCATGGATTGAGATACACTGCCGGAAATATGAAACTGCATGATTATTCGAATGTTGACTGGGCAGGCAGTGTGGAGGATCACTAGAGCACTTCTCAGTGCTGGTTCTCTTTGGATTCTGCTTCGATATCATGGATGAGCAGGAAGCAGAAGTCAGTTGCTATAAGCATCGCCGAGATCGAATATATAGCTACGAGTATGATCTCGCGTGAAGCTGCATGGTTGCAGAAGCTCTTAAGTGAGCTGTTTGTACACATGATGAATACCACTGTGATTCTCTATGACAACTAGAGGGGGGATTCGATTATTGAGGAATCCCGTATTCGATGATTGCTCCAACAGATAAACATTAGATACTTCCTTATCTGGGATATGGTAAGTCGATGAGTGAGGAGGCTCCATCACATTGAGATTGATGTACAGGTTGCAGACCTTTTGTCAAAGCCCCAGGGAAAGGTCAAATCTATGACTTTCCCGAACGACTTGGAGTCTTTGAGAGACCTTTTTATAAGGGTCTTGCATTTTGCATGCATTGAGCTCTGGGGGGCTTGGGGTACTTACTGGAGCAATATACGACCATAGGGTGACTCATCCTCCCCTGGTGGTGCGCTATGTACAGGATGATAGGTTCAACCTTCCCCTGTGATACCCCGTGGCGACTGTGGAACATGATGATTAGTTCTCCTGTGGGCTGAGATGATTAGTTCTCCCGTGGCAACTGTGAAACATGATGATTAGTTGTCCTGTGGGCCGAGATGATTAGTTCTCCCATGGCAATTGTGAAATAGGATGATTAGTTCTCCTATGGGCCGGGATGATTAGTTCTCCTGTGGCAATTGTGAAATAGTATGATTAGTTCTCCCGTGGCAATTGTGAAATAGGATGATTAGTTCTCTTGTAGGTCGGGATGATTAGTTCTCCCGTGGCAATTGTGAAACAGGATGATTAGTTCTCTTGTGGGTCGGGATGATTAGTTCTCCCGTGGCCACTGTGGAACATGATGATTAGTTCTCCTGTGGGTCGGGATGATTAGTTCTCCTGTGGCCACTGTGGAACAGGATGATTAGTTCTCCTGTGGGTCGGGATGATTAGTTCTCCTGTGGAAACTGTGGAACATGATGATTAGTTCTCCTGTGGGCCGGGATGATTAGTTCTCCTATCAAGGCATCCTACCCATGCAGTCTGGGACTCATGGGAAGCACCTCTCATCTGATCATTGAGCAGGGAAATAGGGTTAGGGACCATAGTAGTACTATCAATGGACGCATCGATGTATCTACCGTACTCCCTATGCTAGGATGACCTCCATTTATCTGAGATCAATGAAACTGATCTGGGATCAGTATGAGTGGTCTGAGACACTCTCTTGTGATATTGATCTGGGATTAATAAAACTGACTTTGGGCCAGTGAGAGTGATGTGGCACGCTCTCTTCAGATGAAACTGACTTTGGGTCAATAGAGAATGGTATAAGACATTCTCGACCAATTCTTCTTCTTCATGGTTTAGCAGAGCAGAGCAAAGTAAAGCAAAGCAGAGCTCAGTAGATCAGAGCAAAGCAGAGCAGTGCAGGGAAGTGCAGGGCATTGATGGTAGAGATACTATAGTCAAACATATGGATCAGCAGATGGAGTTCTCCCTAGTTGAGAGGGAGTGTTGTGGGACAATTCGTCAAGGTCGGCCAGCAACCAAATAAACCCCACTTGTGCTCAACATTTTAGTATAAATACTAAATAGAGGTGGCCTTCAAGTCATTTCAACACTTGGGATCTCTTCCTCTCTACTTGGTTTTAGTAGGAGGAGAGATCCTAACTGATAACGCTGCCCTAATCCAAAGGGCAGAAGACGGAACTGCTGGGAAAAGTCGAAACCGCCAGAACTGTCAGGAACAGCCGGAATTGCCGGAACTGCCGGGACTGCCGAGAACAACCGGAATTGTCGGAACTGCCGGGGACAGCCGAAACTGCCGGGGACAGCCGAAACTGCCGAAACAGCCAGAGCATCTGTCTCCGAAGGAGAGCACCATGCAAGGGACAACTAACTAACATTGGGATAGTTGTATGGTACTTAGCAGCAAATACACCAAGCATGCATGGGATAGCTAGCATGCAACAACAAGCATGCTAGGGACAACAAGCAAGCAAGATGCAGCCAACACATAGGTCAGTATGGCAACATGGTGCAACAATGGCACATAATGCAGTACAATGATGGGTATAATCATATTAATGAAGCATGATGAGATGCGGCATAGTGATGATGGGTGCAGTATGGTGCAGCACGATGAGGTGTAGCATGATGACGAAATGCAACACAATGATTAGGTGAAGGAGTCACCTTGGAGAATCAGTTGAAGCAGCATGTCTTCAACTGATCTCATGTATCATCTTCTTAGAGATGATCTATGTTCTTATCTAGATAAGTCAAAGTGTTGACTTCTATTCTAAACGCACTATCTCTCTCTCTCTCTCTCTGCTGAACTATTGAAGAACATATAAGAAGAATTGATCAAGGGTTTCCCCACATTGGGGTTTGTCCCTGGCTAGCGCCACATATTGTGTCCTCTTGTCTTGGCTTGTCTTCTGTGGTTTATGTTTATGTTCTATTTGCAGTTTACTTTAATGCTGATGTGATTGCTAATCTGGAAAAGATGTTGAACTAACTGTGAAAATTGAAATAAATTGCTCTAAGCATAGAACATACTTAAAATTTAACACAAGAAGTTAGAGATAATCTACAACAACAAATGTTAGCTCAAAAAACTACAAAGTATGTTACAAAATAATCTACATGAGGCTAAGCCAAAGAGTATGAGCAAGCTCTCCTCTTTGACTAGCCATGACTTAGCTCTTTGAAATAGCAAGATATTGATAAATAAAGTGCAATACATGAAAAATAATTTTTTAAATGTGATTTTGATATAATAAATAAGAGTCTAAAACTTAAAAACACGCCTACAAGACAAATTGAAATAGGTGAGACTTTAGAATTTAACACATGCGAGTTCTCCTTGAATATTTTCAAGAATAGGTTAGTTCCTCCAAGAACTTCCCCTCACGCTTGAAAACTTGATCAAAAAAAAATTCCTCTACAAACTTCACCACAACTTATTAGAATCACATGAAATTAAATAAGTGCAATGGAAGAAATTCCTCGATATATATTTGACATCAACTAGAAAGTTTCTTTTCCTAAAGCAATTAAGTAATTATTATGCTAATATGAGATAATTGCATACTAAAATAACTTGAAACAAGCATGAAGGAAACAATAGCATGAATAAACAAATAGAAGCATAACAAGAAGCCAAGAATTTACCACGTGTTGTCGCACAAAGTGTCTAAGCACCGCGACAACACTTGGAGTAAAGGTTGTCACTCTTGATCCTTACTCACTCCGTTTAGGCTCTCTCTTAGGCAAGTCAAAGGGGGTAGTCCCTAAGGTAAATGGATGAGAAAGCCTGTGGAACACGGGCTTTAGGAGATTTTAAAGATTAACAACTTGATGAATTGTAAATGAATTTCGATTAACCAGATGAATAGATTAAATGCTAAGGTAACCAAGACACGGCAACAAGATAGAAACAATTATAGACCATTTCCTTTTATATTGAATTAAGCATAGACTAAGTAATAGCAGGTCACCTAGAGAAAACTTATAGATGTGGCAAAGCGACGATCCTAAACAATTAATGTAAATGCCCAAAACTTTAACATGCAGGAGATTCCATATTTAAAATGATTTTCATTAACTGCCCAGGTCTAGATTCAATTAACTTTCTCCAGTAGTCAATATGGCTTCAAAACATTTATCGTACTTTAACCATATAAAAATTGCATTTAATCACCAAAGACACCAAGGAACTTTAAATTAACACTTTAATTATTCCTTAGGCAATTGTTTTAATGGTAACTGAAGAAATCAAAACTTTTTAATATGACAAAGTAAATCAAAAGGGTTAATAAATTAAAATTTTAATGGGCCATAGGCCACATTAAAATTTTTTGTGTGAAAGCGCAAATCCCTTTAATTTATTTTATTCTCAATCCCACAGTCACAATTTTTTTTAGATTTTTTAATTTTTAAAATTTTAGAATTTTTTATGATTTTTTTTTTAATTTTGTAAAAAAAAATAAATCAAAATATATGTAAAAAAATGAAATGTCATAAAAAAGGCTTTTTTAATTTTTTAGAATTTTCTAATGTTTTGGATTTTTAAAATTTTTAGATTTTTAGTTTTTTTTTTAGATTTTAGGAATTTTAAAATCTAAATCAAATAAAAAAAATAAAAAATGAAATGAAAATCGAATCTAATAAAACCAAATCAAAAGATCAATGAAAAAAATATATATTATACAAACTCTAAACTAACACATACGTAATACAAAAAGAAAAGGTTGAATAGAATTGAAACTAACCCTAACTTAACCCATACATAATAGAAAACTCGAATTTTTTATGTTTACTGTGTGTAGGTGAGCCCGACGGCGGAGAGGAGGTCGACGGAATGGAGGAAGGAGCTACAAGTTTGCAGGTCGAGGAGCGATGAGGATTTCGATGGGCAGGCTTGTAGCAGAAAGGAGAGTTGGGGAAGGACAACGAGGGAATGGAGCTCGATGGAGAAATAAGGCAACGGATTGGCAGCATGGATGGACAATTCAAAGCAAGCAGTGGGCGCAAGAAATGAAGAGTTGGGGAAAACCACGGATTGCAACAGAGGGACGCAGATGAGGAGTTCGATGAGCAGGGATGGAGGAGTGACGATTGCGAACATAAATGTGTGGAGAAGAAAAGGGACTACAGGGAGGCCTGCGTGAAGGCTAGACAACGGATTTGCAGGCTGGCAGGTGAGGATTTGGATGTGAGGATGGACAACAACATAGAGGTAAGGGAAAATGCTGGCTGCAATGGAGCTGTAGAGATAGACACAGGGATGCGAGGGTTTGATGCAAGCAACAAGCAGCAAAGGTTGAACTCGAAGAGCAGTAGGGAAAATGAAAAAAAATCGAAGGATTTAAAAAATAAACGCAGGAAGACAAAGCTTTCCTTAAAAAAAATTCAAAATCTCTGTAGCAAAACGAAAACCCAACCAAAAAATTGAAAATCTCAAACAAGTGGTAGCCGGAAAACCCCAAAAATCCTGAATAAAATGTTGAATTCTTTTGCCTCAGATTTATTAATGAAACCCTTAGAAAATTCTCTAGATTAAAAAAAAAAAATTCAAAACCCTGGACTGCAAAATCTTTTGAATAATTTCCCTGCAAACATGATGTTGATGAACCCCAAAGATCTAGATCTTACCCTCCAAGGCCTAGATTTGGACTCGACACAATTTTCTTCCTCAGATCTGTAGTTGCACGACAACAAGAAAACATGCCAACGATATATGCAATGATAAAAACTAAAACCCGAGAAACCCAAGTCAGAAAACCAAAATAATTTACAGATCTATGCACATGAATGACAGATCTATCAGATTTAGGGAGTGTGAGTCCGACTCCCAGATTTGATAATTTAAGGTTCTCAAAAGCCAGATTTATCAATTTCACACATTAAAAATATTTTTTTTTGAATTTTAAAGGAGGTGCTTAGCTCGAAGCCCTTCATGCATCACCAGTGAAAATTTTATGATAAGCCCGGGATCAAATCAAACTGGGCTCTTGAGAAAATATGAATCGGGAGTTGATTGGTTCAACTGAAAACTTCCCTGAACGCCCGATGCTCTAAAAATCAAGATCTTCCTGCAGTTCATTTCAGCGATCAACATAGAGAGAAAAAATAATAAAACTCAGACAAATAGAGATATTTGCTATTATGTTCAAAATTTAGATTATCATTTAAACCCCAGCGACTGAGCAAGATACCTATACTCAAATCACTCTTCAGAAAGCTGTCATCAATGGCTAAAAGGAAATTTATGCGTGGAAATGACACATCTTACAGTATTTGCACGAAGAGTAACACCAACATAAATTAACCCCAAAGTCTTTCTTTATTGTTCATAAAAATATTACAAGAGAGCTTTTCTCTTAGCACACGATCAAAAGATCGGATGAACTGACGGACAAATGACCTCCTATTTAAAGATAGATCCTCCAACGGCTAGTTCGAGTGATCCTCGTCAAAGCAATCTCGATCGTTGATGAGGATCAAAATTTCTTTTAATCTCATTTGTCGCAATTTTGAATTCCTGAGGAAATTTGAATTTATCAATTAAAAGTTAATTTTTGAATTAATTTCCTCAAAATTTTGACTTTGACTTAACCCTAGGGATCAAAGGCTTAAAATTTAGCAAAATAATTAATTTACTTTAGTCCCTGGACCTCTTAAAATTTAATTTTTAAGGGCTGACGAATTTTGCCTTCGGAGAATTTAAATTTACCTAGGACCTAGAATTAATTCAATTTCTGGCTTAGGATTTTAATTAATTTTGGCCAGGAAATTTAATTAATTAACCTATGAGGGGATAAATTATTCTTCCAACCCTCAAGACACTTTACATCATGATTTTTACATTTTTTACATCTCAAGGGGGAAAACTCATTTGCGAAAGACCCTCACAGAGTACACAATTCTGCGATACAAATATAATTTAGCAGAGCAAGTAATTTGTAATAAAATAACCTAACTAAATAGTTAGGATTATTGCCAAATCAATTTTACATAGACTCGATCTAGAACACTAGGACTCCCCTAAGATCCCAGTGACAAAATCCATTCCGGCTTTGTGGTAAGGTTGAAGGAAAACTCTGCCGATCATCCGAGAATGGATCAGTGACACAAAAAACCTTCTGGAATGTAGATCGTCACCAGAAGAGTAGGTTTACCTAGGTAATTACATACACAACACAGATCTGCTGAGATTATTTACATTATACACATGCAAAATGGGTTTACATTATAAGATGATGATCAAGCTGATGATGATAGCTAGATGACATGAACACATCGATTAGGCACTATTCCTTTTTGCACTAAAAGGGGGTGTACTACGATGGGTCATTGACACGTAGTGGTCAACAATATGCAAGGAGAAGAACACCATCACAAGTTACCCCAAAGTTTGTTGTACTATATTGCATGTAGTGAATACAATTTTGGCTATTTCAAAGAGCTAAGTCATGGCTAGTCAAAGAGGAGAGCTTGCTCATACTCTTTGACTTAGCCTCTTGTAGATTATACCACTTGCAGGGTTCATGTTTAGAAAACTACTTACAAGTTTGCATGCAGGACCTTGGAGCACCAACGTCTAGATCATTTTTTTCTCCCTTGGCCGTGAACATTATAGGACATTTCTTGGACAAAACTGAGTTCTTCATAGGGGAGGCCGAGTTCATTTTGGGCCTCTATTTCTCTCTCTTGGCCGTGGACATCAAAGATGCTTTGCCTCTCTTCTCCTCCTCCAAAAAATTTGTATTTTGTTGGGCCTTTGTGGGCCTCAAATTGCATAAATTTTCAAGAAGGAAAGGTCTATGGCTCAAGCCTAAATTGTGAAGGCTTTCCTTGGATTTTTGAAAAGACTTCATAGTTTTCTCCTTCTTGTAATAACTCATAAAATTCTTGATTTTGGGAGCGTGGGTTTTACCTATTGGTATCCCTATCTCTCCATCTTTTGAAAAGGATTGGTGTTGTGATTTTGTTGGTTTATTTCATTTTTCATGCATATCATCTAATTGGGAAATTAACACAACAGTGTGACGACAATCCTTGTCCATCACCTTTTGAAGGTCCTATTTGTTGAATTTTCTAAGTTTAACCCGTTAGAAATTCTTCCTGTATTATCTGGTTTATTTCACCTACTTGTTTATTCCTTAACAAGTTATTTAACCATATAAATACTGAAAATAAACAGAAATGCAATCTCAACTCATCTACATATTATCAAATGAAAATAATAGACAAACACACAAGGGACACCGTTATTTTTGGACAACCGTCCCTGGAAAAACCCAACTTGGGAAAACCGGTGTAGCAGTTCTGAGGGTTTTATTATTAAGCAACTTTCTTGAGTACAACTAGGGTGCCAAACTGGCTCATCCAACAAAGATTTCTATCTGGCAGTAATACCTCTCTTCGAAAGCAGATACTCAGCAGGTCTACTTCACGAAGATCCTTCCAACGCTTCTCTAAGGCTCTACATCAGCCCTGCTGGCCTCTGCGTAGCTCTGGAACCCCCTACATCAACCCTTTGCTGCTCTGCGTCAACTCTCTGGCCATTCACGTCACCCACGCAGGCCCTGCTAGACTCTGCACAGTCTCTCTGGCCTTCTGCGTGGCTTCTGCTGGCTCTGCGTAGCCTCCTCAATCACTGTGTTGGCCCTCTGGCACTATGTCTGCCTCTCTACTATGTTCTCACTGCCCCCCGCTACAACTCAGATCACTTGTTCGAATTTTCTCAGCAAACCCCGCTCTAGAAAATCGAACCGACTGATTAATCGTGGTGTGTCTCCAACTGACCCGCAAGCCTCCTCTTATACTTTTTTTGTTGAGTCTTCAACAGTTGAGATTAAATCTCTAATCAACGGCTAAGATTAGATTTGACTTGATCCATGTCTTGGAGATCTCATGTGCTTTAGCCTCTTCACCAATTTTCATGGCTAGAGCACATCCGATGCTACCCCAAATCAACACTCCCTCTTAGCGAGGAATGTTCTCTAGTAATGCTCCACTACTGAACATCACCCCAATCATCCGGCACCGGTGCCTGTGCTGATGCTTGGCCTGCTGCCCAACATCCTCTACACTACTGCCTCCTGTACTGCTGCCCATGGCTCTACCATTGCCACTGCTACATCTGTACTGCAGCTCCCTCTACATCTGTGATGTTGCTTGTCCTTCCTCCCAACACTGCATCTGCACTACAAGTCTCTCTCATCATGCTGCATCGTGCTTCCCATAGCACTACCACTGCTAATTGTTGCACTGCAACTCAGTTACTGAGATGTAAGTAACTAATATACCCAACTACTGACATCCTTGTCAGGCTAGAATCCCTTTGATGCTGAAGCTACCTCTGTTGCTATCCTGTGCTTCCTCTGCTGCCTTTGCGCTGCTGCAACACCTTTGTGCCTCTTGCACTATTGCAACCCCCTCTGTGCCTCTCTGCACTATTGCAACCATCTCTGTGCCTCTCGCACTGCTGCAACCCCCACTGCGCTGCTACAAACCACTGCACTCTAGCACTGCCTCGTCGCTCCATCCGCATCTTGCTTCTACTGACATCCATCATCTTGCTACTGTCTCTTGGGGCTCTCGTAGCGGGATATGATCCAAGAGTTTGGGTACCTCAAGGATCCTGCCCCACATCTTCTGTAGTTCTCTTGACTACAGCTCAATGTCACCCTACCTCTTCTCTAGAGGTGCATGAGCACTCATGGCACAGTCGCCATCCGTCTTGACTTCTTTCTGCGCCTTAGCCGGAGTTGCCTTGGAGTCAGAAGCCTCTTCTTTATTCTTCTTACTGGGACATTGGGTTGCATAATGACTCAGCTCCCCACAATGGAAGCATTTCACCTTGGAGATGTCCTTCTTCTTCCTCTTCCCCTGTTGTCCCGCAGATGCCAGAGCCGCATCCTCTTCCTCCTCTTTCTTGATTCGACCTCCTTTGCTGCTACTTCCCGCCTTGGTCAACCATCTGATCTCTTTTTGGTGAAGCATTGCCCACATCTCTTCACATCCTGGAAGAGTAGCTCTGTCCAAAATGCTTTGGACAAATGTCTCCCAATCCTCGAAGATGACATTCAGGGTGGTCCTCACCATGAACTCCTGACCCAGGGTGGCCTCTATGGAAGTAAGTTGGTCCTGAATCTCTTGCAACCTGTTGAGGTATAGATCTATCTTTTCCCCCTTCTACATCTGATACGACCGCAACTGATTCTCCAGTAGCATCTTACTCTACACGAAAGTGCCTTGATACACTGTCATCAAGGTATCCCACATCTCCTTTGTCATGTTCTTATCGGCAATATGTTGTAATACATGATCGTTGACCCCATCAAAGATTATGCACTTTGCCTTGGCCATTACATTCTCATACCTTTCATTGTCAGCTGGGTCGAATGGGATAGCCACAGTTCTCGAGGCGAAGCCTTTGATGCGATGTCTATCCAGAACTGACAGGATCTTGGCCTTCCAGATGACAAAGTTGGAGGCCCCGTCCAACCTATTCTGATCCCTCAGTCCGTTCATTGCCATCTCGGCTCTTCTCCTGAACTCCCTCTGAGTCTCAACTTCCCTCCTGGAAGTTCTCTTCTAGACTCCCTCTGAGTCTCGATTTCCCTCCTGGAAATCCTCTTGCCATCAGTCAAACCGCTCCTCTCTGATCCTCTTTGCACCTGCAACACAGATTTGGATTTCTTGGCCAGAAATCCCTCAAGGCAGCAACTTCCTCTACCTTGGTTCTGTCCCGTTAGGTACTGTTCTGCTTCGACAACAACAACACCCCACCAGCTTCCCAATCCACAATATGCCCACAGCTACCTATGCCCCAGCAACTAAATAAAATGAGCCTTCCAGCTTTGTGCAATCCCGACAAAGGTCTGAATCACTCCTCTAGCCAACTGCGTCAAGCCTAGCTGACTGAGTAGGATGACGTGGCTCTTCGTGAGCCTCTTCTGCCTCTTGTTGCCTCTGCACTGGCCCTCTCTCTGGCTCGAAATGATGACGCAGGCCCTGTGCGTCACTTCTTCTTTGCTACCTTCTACTTAGGAACAACTCTATCTCTCGAGACAGCTGTTTCTGCTACAAATTTTCTGATTTCTGCTGGTGTCTTTAGTTCTCTTGTGATTTGCAATGCTCTGATACCATGTTGAAATTTCTACCATTGCCACTGGCTACATCTGTATTGCGGCTCCCTCTGCCCATGGCTCTACCATTGCCACTGCTACATCTGTACTGCAACTCCCTCTGCATCCGTGCTGCTACTTGTCCTTCCTCTCAACACTGCATCTGCACTACAACTCTCCCTCTCACCATGCAATGTTTAGAGTTGATTTGTATTGCAGTTTGGAGTATTCCTGATGCACTATGATGTTTGGATTTTCGCTATTGTCTTTGAAGCTTCTTTCTAATGCAAAGATGATGAATGGATATACTCTCTCTCTCTCATGTAAGTCAAATTTTGATGTTATTCTTGTAATTTCACTGGTTTTCCGCATGTTATGGTTATCATTATTCTTGTATGGGTTGAAGTAAATGTGATATTCTTCTAGGAACCTTGAATAAGTTATTTAATGCATGCGTTGTACTTGAAGAGAGTGGTTGAATGTTCCTAGAGGCACCTTATAGGTTTTAAGCCTCAAAACTTTATCTCTTTGGCCATTTTGAAGTGTAAATCTTTGATTACCTAGTTGATGCCCTTGAATAGGCTAGCATAGGTTAATTAGGGCTTCTTAGCTTACGAAAATTCTCAATCTATGTGTATCTTGACTCTATTAAGCCCAAGCAATAAGGTCGTAATCGTTGTATCCCTTTGGTGTCAAATTTCCCTCTTTTTCTTCACTTTTTAAAATTTTAGGCCTTACCCTAAAGGGTCACCTAGGGCATCAAGCGAATTATTTTATAGCAATCCAAAACCCTTGAAAATTGGTCCACAACTACTTTGGGGTCTTCTCAAGGAGTCCTCCAAATTTGAGGTCAATTCGATGGTGGGATCTGGAGATATTGCAATCCCTAGCTCAGGGACCGTTCTCCTCCCTAGGTCACTTTGGGTTAGTGTCCTCATTAGGATCATTGCATTTGGATTTCAAAAGAAAATTAGTTCTTTGATCCTATTCTCTACCCTATTTAGGTCAAGCCCCTCTTTGGTCAATCAACTCCATACTCTTTGACCTAGTCTGGGTCCACTTGGGTTCTTTGTGATCTCGCAACTCTATAACTCAAATTTCCGATTACATAGAACCCATTTCTCCATAAGGATCCTTAAGTCTAGGAAGCCCTTGTCAAGGCGTATCCTCTAAACCTAGGCTCAAGCATCCTCCTAGCCCTTCCTAGAGAGCTTATCACCTTGCTTCTCAAGCAAGTAAGCTATTTAATTGAGTCTCCCTTGTCAAGGCCTACCTGACTAAGTAGGATGACGTGGCTCTTCATGAGCCTCTTCTGTGTCTTGTTGCCTTTGCACTAGCCCTCTCTCTGGCTCGAAATGATGACGCAGGCCCTCTGCGTCACTCCTTCTTTGCTGCCTTCTGGTTAGGAACAACTCTATCTCTCAGGACCGCTGTTTTTGCTACAAATTTTCTGATTTCTGCTGGTGTCTTCAGTTCTCTTGTGATCTGCAATGCTCTAATACCATGTTGAAATTTCTACCATTGCCACTGGCTACATCTGTACTGCAGCGCCCTCTGCCAATGGCTCTACCATTGCCACTGCTACATCTGTACTGCAGCTCCCTCTGCATCCGTGTTGTTGCTTGTCATTCCTCCCAACACTGCATTTGCACTACAACTAATTCTCCAGTAGCATCTTCCTCTGCACGGAAGTGCCTTGATACAATGTCATCAAGGTATCCCACATCTCCTTTACCATATTCTTATCGTCAATATGCTGTACTACATGATCCTTGATCCCATCAAGGATTATGTACTTTGCCTTGGCCATTGCATCATCATACCTTTCATTGTCAACTGGGTTGACAGGGATAGGCATGGTTCTCAAAGCGAAGCCCTTGATGCAATGTCTATCCAGAACTGACAGGATCTTGGCCTTCCAGATGACAAAGTTGGAAACCCCGTCCAACCTATCCTGATCCCTCAGTCCGTTCATTGCCATCTCCGCTCTTCTCCTCGACTCCCTCTGAGTCTTAACTTCCCTCCAGGAAGTTCTCTTCTAGACTCCCTCTGAGTCTGGATTTCCCTCCTGAAAATCCTCCTGCCATCAGTCCAACCGCTTCTCTCCGATCCTCTTTGCACCTGCAACACAGATCTGGATTTCTTGGCCAGAAATCCCTCAAGGCAGCGACTTCCTCTACGTTGGTTTTGTCCCGTTAGGTATTGTTTTGCTTCGACAACAACAACGCCCCACCAGCTTCCCAATCCACAATATGCCCACAACTACCTTTGCCCCAACAACTAAAGAAAATGAGCCTTCTAGCTCTGCGCAATCCCGACAGAGGCCCGAATCTCTCCTCTGGCCAACTGCATCAAGCCTACCTGACTGAGTAGGATGACGTGGCTCTTCGTCAGCCTCTTGTTGCCTCTGCACTGGCCCTCTCTTTGGCTCAAAATGATGACACAAGCCCTCTGCGTCACTCCTTCTTTGCTGCCTTCTACTTAGGAACAACTCTATCTCTCGAGACCACTGTTTCTGCCACAATTTTTCTGATTTCTGTTGGTGTCTTCAGTTCTCTTGTGATCTGCAATGCTTTGATACAGTGTTGAAATTTCTACCATTGCCACTAGCTACATTTGTACTGCAGCTCCCTCTGCCCATGGCTCTACCATTGCCACTACTACATCTGTACTACAGCTCCCTCTGCATCCGTGCTACTGCTTGTCCTTCCTCCCAACCCTACATCTGCACTACAACTCTCTCTCATCATGCTTGATCCTATTATCTACCCTATTTAGGTTAAGCCCCTCTTTGGTCGATCAACTCCATACCCTTGACCTAGTCTGGGTCCACTTGGGTTCATTGTGATCTCGCAACTCTATAACTCAAATTTCATAACGATTACATAGAACCCATTTCTCCATAAGGATCCTTAAGTCTAGGAAGCCCTTGTCAAGGCATATCCTCTAAACCTAGGCTCAAGCATCCTCCTAGCCCTTCCTAGAGAGCTTATCACCTTGCTTTTCAAGCAAGCTATGTAATTGAGTCTCTCTTGTGAATAGGGTTTAGGAATCACCCCATATCTTATCATTGATCCATCTCAATGTTACTTGGGAGCGGGAGCGAAAGCGGGGAGCGAAAGCGGGGAGCGGGAACGAAAACGAGAGCGACAACGACATTTTCAGAAGCTCCCAGTTTGGGAGCGAATCTCGTAGCGTTTTTTATATAATATATATATTTTTTATATTTTGATACATATATGTCAACAAAAACATGTAGAATAATGAATTAGATATAAAAAACATAAAAAAAACATAGATTGAACCATACAACAACAATCATCTAGAAGTTATAATCTTCATCAACCACGTCCACAAGTTAGTTACATAGTAACATACAACATATTGAGTCTCATGATTCATCAATCATAAAGTTTCAAGCTTTCAAAATTCAATATATAACATTTATCATCATTGATCACCAAAGTTGTACTTGTAAGCTAAGTGTAACCATTACAACAAATAATATCTAACATGAAATGAAATGTTATAAAAATGAAATGAAATGAAACAACTTTCAACTTTCATGAAGCATCATATTCATAATTCATTACTAATGAGTTATAATTGCCAACTTCAAACTTAAATTGTCATATATTGTTTAAAAAAATATCATAATAAATATGAAAGAGTCAATAGTTATAAAAGTTACTAGAAACTAGAAAAGAGAAGTAAATCTATTATCTATTTCTTATGCTTGGGCCTCTTGCCACCACGAGAAATGTCTAATTTTTTAGTCTTGTTGGAAAATCAGGGTCTTTGTCATTAATATCACCCTCTAAGCATTAATATCCAGAGGTATCTTTGTCATTATCTCTGTATCTGTATAGGGATCTTTGTTATTAATATCACCTTCTAAGCATTAACATAAGATAGAACAAGCATAGCATGTCAAGTCAAGATTTTGTTTGAGTGATGTGTACATTCTTAGGAAGGTCATGATAGAGGAGTTCAACAACCAATGTCACTAACATCAAGGTACATAGAGGGATTGGTGCTCTTGATTAAATACAAGTTCCATACCCTAATACATGGCAAAATTCAATGGAAACATTGCAATCCCCCAATCCTGAAATCCTGAAAAACTGATAAGTCTGCTGGATTCAGAATGAAATCTAAAATTCTACTTTCTCCATATGAAATCCAATGACGCTGGAACCACTCTCAAACATCCTGAGTCATTTCATGGTAATGTTAAAAATTTAAGTAAAAGGATGAAAATGAATATTAAGGAGAATGTCACTTTTACTTTAATAATTTAACATTACTATGAATAGCATATCAATACTAGGGCCTAGACTTGATCATTAAGCTGCACCACTCAAAAATTATTTGTTTCTTTCAAAAAAAAATTGCATTTCAAACATTACTACAAAAAAAAATTGCAAAAAAAGTAAAACGCTCCCGAAAAGGCAGGGAGCAAAAATTTTTTTAGGGAGCGCGCTCCCGAAATGGGATCGATTTCGGGAGCGCGCTCCCGACCCACTCCTGAGTCGCTCCTGCCCGGAGCGAGGATTGGGAGCGAGAGCGAGGGGGGGGGAGCGCTCCCCCGCAACTCTGATCCATCTATTCTTGTGATTCCTCTCATATCGAGATGATTCCCGTCGGTGTAAGTCCGTAAAGAGCAAGGAGCTTTAGCTAAGATGACAGTGTGCTACCGCTCCATTGTTGCCCCTTGACCTAGTAGTTGCTCTATAGGATCCCCTCCTATGACCCTTGCTAGTTTGAGCAGTGACAGGAACCATGATTGCCAACCACCTCATATTCTCCATGAGGTCATATTATGTCAATATATAGAAGAGTTCAAGGCACATTGTCTAAATGCATCATTCATAAGGAAGAGTTCCTTTTTCTTCAATCATGCTCACAAGATAGAGCATTTAACCATACTATCTGCATCCATATGATGAAACGACTTTATCTATCTATTACCAAATATACATACCTCTTCCTTCCTTTGGTCATCTAGATTTCCTTTGAGCAACTTCCTTTCCTTGTGTGAAGATGGAAATATTTTAATCAACTTGACATGCTACTCATCTTTGTCATGATACCATCATCCTTCTAAATTGTGGATTTCACATAAGGTGGAATGTAGATTATTTGTGAGGCACTTGCTTCTTCTAAGTAGAGGTGAATCTTCTAACAAATATTCCAATGGAAGATATTGATGATCCTCATTCTGCAAATGCTTCCTTCTAATGATGATGAGGTGTGACATACTTTTATCTTCTTATCTTGCTAGATGACTTTATTTAATCATTGTTACTCCAGTTATTTATGCTTCCAATGAAGATGACATAAGCTACTTCCTTTCTATCATCTACTATGATTGTTTCAACCATATAGACTTCTATTTCAGCTATCCTTCCATGACTCTATGATGACGTCATTTCAATTTCTACTATAATGCATCCTATCATGTTTGTGATGCTTTCCATTAAGACCGTTATCTTCTACAAACTGAAAGGAACTAAGTATATGATGATATCTCAATCATAGTAGAGGCCTTTTACTTCCTCCTTTGACTTCTTTTCAGGGTCTTCTACTTCTTCGATGACATGGGCTTCATTCCTTTCCTTTCTCTTCTTGTTGTCCTTCTTGAGTTTAGGACAATTTCTTTTGAAGTGCCCATATTCATTACACCCATAGCATTGAACATGTCAATCTTCTTTTGAAATCCCTTTCAAGACTTCCCTTTGTTCTTTGCCATAACTGCAAATGGTTGAGTTTATTCACTTGATCAAACATTGTTCTTTGTTGTTAATCTAGTTTCTTCAATCTTGCATAATGACCATAGATCATTGAATGGGGTGGTTTCCTTCTTTACATAGATACTAGACACAAAGTTCCCCCATTCATCAGGTAGTGCATTGAGCACAGTGGTGGTCATCTCTCAATCAGACATTATTTCTCCTAGCTCTTGTAGTTGATCTCTAATTTTAGATACCTTCATAAGGTATGAGGCTACCCCTTCTTCCTTAGATACCTTCATCTTGTATAGTTTGGTGCTTAATGCTATAGTTTCTCCTGCAGTGCTTATAGAGAACAATTCTACTAGAGTTTTATAGACCTCTTTTGTTGTCTTCAACTTTGCTACATAAGGGATGAGGGAATCCTTGATTGATTCAATAAGGATTCTTTGAACCCTTATTTCTCCTTTCATGTACTTCAATAGTGCTTGAGATTTCTCTTGAGGAGGTTTGGTGATTGATCCCGTGACATATTCCCTAACTTCATTCTTTAAAAGAATCAAATCTATTCTCTTCTTCCATGCAAGGTAATTTGATGACCCACCCAATTTGTTGTTCTCCTTGCAGAAAGAAGTCATTGTAGATTGAGACATAAAATATAGAATACTTACTTGTCAAGTGAAGATGCTCCTTTGATGATGATATCTTCAACTTGATGCCTTCTTGATGATGTTGACTTCCACTATTCCTTTGATAATTGAAGATGATTTCTTGATGATGATGATCTTCTTCAAGGATGTTTGAGATGTAATCCTTTCTTCAATATGAGGGATATCTTTTGATTCCTTTGATGATGATGAAGTGCTACTTCTTGCTTCCTTTGATTAATGATTGTAGAATGTGTGAGCTTCCCAATAATGCTTCAAGTGTAGAGTCGTTTTTTCTTGAATGGAGGTAGAATCCTTGAGGTCTTCGTTTCTTTCCAAGAGTTCCTTCGTTCAAGATGATGTGTAGATGATATGGTCCTTGTGATGGATAGTCCTCCTTGATCTCCTTATGCTTAGTTCTTGTGTAACCTTCTTAAATGGAGTGATCTTCATGCTACCTTTCCTTGTTGATGTCATCTTAGCTTTGGTACCATGTTGAGAAATCTAGGGCAACTAGATTAGGGTGATTTCTCTTACTTTGATAACTATTTGTGATGTTCTTTTACTTAACTTGATGTACTTGTAGTTAACTTCTTCTTATCTTGATTATTATAGTGTTCTTTAATCATCAAACAACTACATGTTAAAGGAAATGTAACTGGGATCGGTCTTCATAAATGTACTTTTGATATTTGTATTTATTCAAGAAAAGAAATATTATTTTTATAATATATGTGAATGAGTTTCTTGCTCATTGAAGTAGGTCAAGCACATGGTTAAGTGCTTCTAGGAAGTCAAAAGGTCAATATATTTATAAGACCCTTAGAGAGCATGTTACACTATGTATAAGGTCAAAGGAATACCTCCAAGACAAGTGCAAGTCCTCTCCATGCAGCAACGTCCTCCACAAGAAGCCATCTGAAGCAAGCATAACAAGTCGGCCTGCAAATTGTCCTCAAGTCGGCCTTCTAGTCAGCCTAAAAGGAGGGACAATCCTCTATATATAGAGGTTGTCCACTCCACTATAACACACTCATAGATCTTTGAAATCAGTGAAGTGAAGTAGCCAAAAAAGATAAGGGAAAGCCTAGTCTAAAGGGTCTCCAAGACAAGTGAAGGAAGGAGGAAGAAGGTCGAAGTAAAGAGGATTGTTTCTAGGGCTAGAAATAGTCACACATGCGAAGAAGAGGAGGGTAAGCCTACAACATTACAACAACTAGAGAACAGTCCATGAAATATTATTGTTTGGGTGAGAAATCAAGTCTACAAGGACTCCCAAGCCTAGCGAAGGAAAAAGGACCCTAATTCTCTAGGGTTCCTACCTCACGTGGGAAAGACTAGGGCAACAGAACAGTATTACAGTCATACTTCAAGAAGGATCTCGTTTGGTCAACAAAAGAAGTCTACTTAAGCAATGGATAGAAGAGGAACATCTCACCTAGAAGGCTCACTCAAGGAAGGTCTATCTCTAGACAAGAAACAAAGGAGGACGAAGTGTTGGGGAGCAAAGTGTCGGAAGAAGGAAGTCTATGTGCCGGGGAACCAAGTGCAGAAAAGAGGAAGGACTTGACTTGTGCTTGGAGGACATCCTAGTCAAGGGTCTAGGGTTTGACAGTGATCAATAGGAAGCTTCAATAAGAGAAGCTTACTGAAGGGTTTTCCTCTCTAAGAGAGAGAGGTTTTGGCCCTGGCAAAGAGCCAACATTTGTGTTCTTGTCTTTATGTTTTGATAGCAGTGTGATGAAACACACACACTAATAATAAAAATAAGATCAAGCTAAGATAATTGTAAAAGTGCTTCAGAAACTATTATCAAGTCAAGAAGAATCACACTACACCTAATTGCCCTAGATTCTTCAACATGGGATTAGAGCTAAGGTGGCACATCAAGGAAAGGGAAACTCAAGAACACTCATCAAGGAAAGGCATCTACAAAAGTTGAAGCATCAAGCCAAGAAGTGTCTATCACATCAAGGACGAGAAGGTCTATCATCTATCATTCATCAGGGGAGACTACAAAGCCAGAAGAAGAGCCTTATATAAAGACACCTACAAAGAAGAGCAGATAAAAAAGGGACCTACATCATCTACAAGTTACCAAGCAAATCTCTTCATCAAGCAAGTCCACTTGGAGAAGGCAACTTGAAGAACATCAAGATCCTAGGAAGGAAAGCCATCAAGTCTTCAAGGAGGAAGCAAATCCACTACATTTCAAAATCTATCAAGTATATGTCCTCTTTTGAATACACATCAATGTCTTTTGCAAGGAAAGCAACAAATTGGTAGGTACCAATAACTTTCTTGCATTGAAGAAGAGGACTGATTTACTTCTCAAGGAGAATGAACTCCTAGAACATGTGAAAGGGAATATCACTATCCCTGCTAAGGAACAAACTCAAGCCTTAGCTAAGTACAATAAGGATGAGACAAGAGCTCAAAGGATTCTAATAGAATCTATCAAGGACTCTCTCATTCCTTATGTCTCCAAATTTGAAACATCAAAAGAAATTTATGATAAGCTAGTAGAGCTATTCTCGGTATCCACAGTTGGAGAAGTGATATCGCTACGAAATGAATTGTACAAAATGAAGATATCAAAGGAAGGAATAACTTCCTACTTCATGAAGATCTCTGAAATGAGGGATCGACTTCAAGAACTTGGGGAAGCCATGTTTGACAGAGAAATGACAGTTGTAGTACTCGATGCTCTCGCTGAGGATTGGGTCAACTTCACATCAAGCATATATGCCAAGAAGGAAGCAACCACACTCAATGAAATGTGGTATCGATGCAAGACAGAGGAAACCAGACTTAAAGCAAAGGAAGATGTGGGATCAAAGGAGCAAGCATTTGCTACCATGGCGAAGAGAAAGGGTAAATTTGGCAACTTTGGTCCACGAAGAACAAACAACAAAGACATGTCCAAAACCCAATGCTATGGATGTCAAGAATATGGACACTACAAAAGGAATTGTCCTAAGCTTAAGAAGGACAACAACAACAAAAGAAAGAGGGAAGAAGCTCACATGACTCAAGAGGTGAAAGAAGAAGAAAAGAAGCAAAAGAAGGAAGATCCTCCAGATCTCTACTATGACTAAGTCAAACTCTTTACTTTGAGTCTTCTTTCAAGGTTTTGAGTAGGATAGGAGCATGTAGGGATAAAAATTGCATGGATAGAAACATCTTCTAGAAGTACATAGAGTTCTAGATACTCATGAAGAAGTAGCATTTATAATGAGAACAAAATGCATGGTTAGAAATATCTTCTAGAATATAAGAGCAAGGTAGATATAGCTCAAGATATTCATGTAGAAAGAGTATACTTAGTATAGGACCTCATCCACGATGAAAGAAAATTGATCATGATTAAGAATCTTAGAAGACCTCCATCATCAAAGAAAAAGAAACATTTGCAAGGCAAGGGTCTTTGAGATCCTATGATGGAATCTTCAAAAGAAGGTTCATGAACCAAAGCAGATGTCTCATTGGGAATCTCATTCATGGGATTCAAGAAAAAGGATGATATGTAGGCAAGCTAAGATGAAGCAAGAAGGGCCACACCAAGGACAACCTAATGAAGCTAAGATGAACAAAGGAGAATCAAGATGAGGTATGTATGCATCAAAGTTTAGTCATGTTATCATGTGTATATTATTGAGTCATGGGAATAGTTCTATAACATGATCAAATATGAAAGAATCTCTTTCACCAAGGACATGCTCGAAGGCATGTACTACATTGCAATGAAGGTCAACAAAAGGATATGCTCACATAAGGAGTATAAGATTGTTGACTAAGAAGCAAGAAGAAATGTTGACTAGTCCAGGAAGCAAGCAATGAAGAAATGCTCTCACAAGGAGCATAAGGTGGTTGACCAATCTATCCAAGAAGAAGCAAATGAAGAAAGAGATCAAGCATGTGAAGAACACCATGATCACAAAGAATCACTATCTGACAAAGAACCATTGAAGATATCTCTCAAAAGAAGGCAGGACAACTCTGACAAAGGAAATAAGGAACTTTGACACCAATGAAGGCCTTGGAGATATGAAAGATGCAGATAACTGATTCTACTCTACGAAGATGTCATGATGAAGAAGCCATCCAACAAAAGCACCATTTAATGTTGAAGCAATATCAGGATGAAGTCATGATGGGCTACTAGGTCAAAGCATGTAAACAAGCAAGTACAACGAAGCATCCATGAGAAGAGTTTTATGAAGCATGGACAGATGACAAAAGAGTAGCCAGATGACAAGAAAGACTGATGTATGGCAAGAAAGCCACTTTCCACGAAGAAAGCAATGACATGACAAACCAGGAAGGAAAGTGATCGATGGATGGTGCCCTACCTAGAAGAATTTCGAACAAAGACTTCATGACATCAAAGAAAGGAAGGAGATCAAGCAACTGAAGGACCCACGAAGAAGAAGTTGTTGATGAATGAAAGAGTCCCTAGTTAAGAGGAGGTCTGACAAGTCCCTGATCAAGAGGGAGTTTTGGATCACCCCTGATTACAAAGGAGTGACAATTGTGTTTTTCCATTTCATGGGTCATGCACTAGACCAGGACTAACAGTCGTAAGTCTAGATGAAGGCCATGAATGGAAATGTAGACACAACATTCTTGTCTTCACTTGGGAAGAAAGAATGGGAGGATTGGGTAATCATCTAGCATCCGATACTCTTTGAGGATGTGTAGGGCATCCAAGACAATAGTAGGAAAGAGGACCGATATTCTTTGAGGGCTGGGAACCCAAGACTAGAATAGTTCTAGAAGTTCACACTCAGTGAACACCCAAGTGGGTATGTACCTTGAGAGACAATGATGAAGGTGTCTATAAATCATTTGTCTCGCCAACACTGTAGTTCATGATCTCATGAAGAGATGGAGTTGTTAGTCAAGGCCTTGCAGTATGAGAACGTTGATTGATATGATGCTATAACAGAGGGATTGCAAATCCAGTTTCTGTTATGTGAATTCTTCAAGATTGATAATACCCAAACACCTTGTAATGTTGTATGAATACCTCCCTAGTTAAGAGGGAGTGTTGAAGGAAATGTAACTAGGATTGGTCTTCATAAATGTACTTTTGATATCTGTATTTATTCAAGAAAAGAAATATTTTTTTATAATATATGTCAATGAGTTTCTTGCTCATTGACGTAGGTCGAGCGCATGGTTAAGTGCTTCTAGGAAGTCAAAAGGTCAATATATTTATAAGACCCTTAGAGGGCATGTTACACTATGTATAAGGTCAAAGGAATACCTCCAAGACAAGTGCAAGTCCTCTCCCTGCAACAACGTCCTCCACAAGAAGCCATCCAAAGCAAGCATAACAAGTCGGCCTGCAAATTGTCCTCAAGCCGGCCTTCTAGTGGGCCTAAAAGGAGGGACAACCCTCTATATATAGAGGATGTCCACTCCACTATAACACACTCATAGATCTCTGAAATCAGCGAAGTGAAGTAGCCGAAAAAGACAAGGGAAAGCCTAGTCTAAAGGGTCTCCAAGACAAGCGAAGGTAGAAGGTCGAAGTAAAGAGGATTGTTTCTAGGGCTAGAAACAATCACATGTGCAAAGAAGAGGAGGGTAAGTCTACGACATTACAACAACTAGAGAACAATCCATGAAATATTATTGTTTGGGTGAGAAATCAAGTCTACAAGGACTCCCAAGCCTAGTGAAGGAGCCTATCTCTCTAGCGAAGGAAAAAGGACCCTAATTCTCTAGGGTTCCTACCTCACGTGGGAAAAACTAGGGCAGCAAAACAGTATTACAATCATACTTCAAGAAGGATCTCGTTTGGTCAACAAAAGAAGTCTACTTAAGAAAAGGATAGAAGAGGAACATCTCACTCAAGGAAGGTCTATCTCTAGACAAGAAACAAAGGAGGAGGAAGTGTTGGGGAGCAAAGTGTCGAAAGGAGGAAGTCTATGTGTCGGGGAACCAAGTGCAAAAAAGAGGAAGGACTTGACTTGTGCTTGGAGGACATCCTAGTCAAGGGTCCAGGGTTTGGCAGTGATCAATAGGAAGCTTCAATAAGAGAAACTTACTGAAGGGTTTTCCTCTCTAAGAGAGAGGTTTTGGCCCTGGCACAGAGCCAACATTTGTGTTTTTCTCTTTATGTTTTGATAGCAGTTTGATGAAACACACACACTAACTATAAGAAAAAGATCAAGCTAAGATAATTATAAAAGTGCTTCACAAACTATTATCAAATTAAGAAGAATCACACTACACCTAATTGCCTTAGATTCTTCAACATACCAAACAATGAAGATCAATGAGACAAGAGGACACAAAATGTAGGTTGCTAGCCAGGGCCAAAACCTCTCCTTGTGAGAGGAAAACCCACAAGAATTCTTCTCTTCTTATAGAATGTTTAGATGACTAATTCCAAGACATATGACTCTTGTCAAAGACCCCTCCAAGACCAAGTCAGACTCCTCCTTGATGAATTTTCTTCTTACAAAGTCAACTCAGGTCATACTTGGCTTTTAACAGTTGTATCTTCTCCTTCGACCAAGATTTTCAGACTTGCAATTTGACTACAACTTTTGACTTAACTGTAGAAACCCTAGTTTCACACGTGTGAGATAAGATGGTGAAATTTGACTTATTTCTCCTTCACTTGGGGTACTTGTTCTTCCTTAATGATTTGGCCTGCAAACTAGATCCTTTTGAACCAACTTTCGGCCCCTTAAGTTGTTTGTAATTTCTGTTATGTTGTAGCAAGATGTGCCCTAGTTTTCCTTGCACGTGTGAAGGATGATGCCTAGATTCAATATTCGCTTTCTTCTCCTTTTATTCTCCTTCACTTCTTTAGGTTTAGGCTTCTTTTACTTCCTTTGATCAAATTGCTTCTTGGTTGAATGATGTCCTCCAAATGAGGTCGAGTACCTCTTATATATAGGCTTCCCATGGTGGTCGAACAACCCTTTCATGAGGCCAAATTGTCACTTTGTAGGTCGACTTGTTTGACTGCTATGCTGACTTGTCTTAGAGGGATCTTTGACATACTTTATGACTCAAATAAGTTTATTTTACATGATACAAAGTGCTCGATGGGGTCTTTCATATATGACAATGACTCAATTGACTTCTTGTCTCTATGACAAACCCTAGAAGCACTCAATGGGTGCTTGACCTACAAATAAAATGACCTTGAGCATGAAACCCATGCTACAAAATAATAATAATAATAATTTTTCTTTTATTTTTACAATATACAAGAATCAAGAGTACATTTCATATTTATGAAGACCCGACCTACTTACATACTTCAACACCTAGGAGTGTTGAAATCATCATCAATAATGGACAAAGCAAAGCTAGAATAAAAATCAAGAGAGGTATACCTTTCTAGTTGTCTTCTTTCTCAATCTCCTCAATACTAAAGTGTGAGGTTCTTCTTCTTCTTATTCTCAATATTTTGTTGAGTCAATTTCATCATCCTTCAACTCAAACTCTATTTTTTGTGGTTCTTTTTTCCTTGGCAGCGCTTGTTGTTTGGCAACAATTGACCTCTCTAAAGACATCTCAACTGCAAACATCCTTCCTAGTTTTTGGGTTTCAAATTTTATAACCTTTTAGATCATCTTTATAACTAATAAAGATATACCTTTTAGATTTATTTTCTAGCTTTCTCCTATTTTCCCTTTGAACGTGTACATAAGCATAATAACCAACTCTAAGGTGTTTAAGAGAGGGTTTATGCTAATCCATGCCTCGTGTGAAGTTTTGTCAACCAACGCTAATGAGGCAATCGATTTACTAGGTAAAATGAAATATCCATTGCCTCTGCTTAGAATTTTTGTTGTAACCCAACATCATTGAGCATGCTCCTTGTTTTTTCCATCAAATTCCTGTTCATCCTTTCTGCAACCCCATTTTGTTGAGGTATGTATGGAGTAATTTTTTGCCTTGTTATACTGCACTTCTTTCATAATTCCTCAGATTCATTTATCCAAAAATCTCCATCATTGTTTGTCCCTAACACCTTAATTTTCATTTGTCTAATTCTCCACAAGAGCCTTAATTTTCTTTTTGTCTAATTCTCCACAAGAGCCTTAATTTTTTTTTGTCGAATTATCCACAAGAGCCTTAAATTCCATAACTTTACCAAAGACATCACATTTCTTTTGGAGGAAGTAAATCCATTTATTCCTTGAGAAATATTTTATGAATGAAATATAGTACACATATTTACCTAATCATGGCACAGCCACATGTCCAAACACATCACCATGTACTAATTCTAAATTCTCTTTGCTTTTGTAGCACATAGTGAAAATCTTACCTGTTTCTGTTTACCATTAAAGCAATGTTCAAATAATTCAAGATCTAGAGTGCAATCAGATGTACCTTCAACCATACCTTTATCATGTAATGTTCAGATGTCCTTCTCTCAAGTATCTTTCAGTCTTCGATGTCATAGCATTGTCATTTCTCTAGAGACAATAAGGTTTCTTTCTTCTTCATTTCCACCGTCAGGAATAGCAGGACTATTACACCCATTAGTGGTGGTGCTTACCAACAACTTGTACAAAGTCCCAGTCCAAACTCCCCTCAACAACACCATTGCTTCTTGAACCATCCTACATGTTTTCCTTTCAAACACAATATATACACTTGCATCACTCATATTGCTTACATATATCAAGTTTATAGCCTAGCTTGGAATATGTAGAACCCCAAGAAGAGGTTTTGACCCTTCCATCCTTGAGTATCAAATTGACTTTTCCTTGACTTTTGATTTTCACCATTGGTCATCTCCTAGGAAAACATCACCTCCATCATACCTTTCATATTCGCAAAACCACTCCCTATGGGGAGCCATGAAAAGGAGTACTTGAGTCGATTAGTTGTACATCATGATTTGCATGTGTGCTTGAAGCAACGAATTACAAATCCCCACCTTCCTTTAAAGAGAATTTCTCCTATGTGGAAGGGGCATCTTCAGATCCCTTCCCTTTATCAACACTCCTCTGATCTCCAACCCTGTTTGTAATGTTCAACTCTACCACACTTCGAACATTCAAGGATTTTCCTGAAGATTTAGATCTACCTCTAGACTTAGGTCTCCCAGTTGAGTTTTATTTTTTATTTTAGCTAGGGAATGTCTTCTTACAAATCAGGCATTCGTGCTATGACTATCCATGGTTTTCCTCTTCATTTCTTTTGATAACTAGGATGAAACCACATCATCAAACTTCATTGTGGTTGCATTATTACGAATAGCTACAACAAGACTATCCCACAAATCTGGCATTGAACATAACAAACTAATGCACTTATTTTCATCTGAAATTTTCATATCTTCAAACAACAATTGTATTACAATTATATTGAAAGCATTTAAATGTTTTGTCACCAAGTTTGCATCATTCATCTTTAGGAGGTACAACTTCTTTTGGAGGAAAAGTCTGTTTACTGGTGGCTTAGATTGATACAAAACCCCTAATTTATTCCATAACACATTTGTTGTAGCTTCTCCTGATACATTTAGTAACCTTGAATTTTGAAAGATACAACTGAATTGTGGTCTTTGTCTTCATATTCAATTCCATTCAGCCCTCTATTGACATAGCCATAGGTGTTGTACCAATGATTCATTGTTTGTTATTTACTTACAAATCTTTCATTTTGAGATTGCATAGCTCAAAACTTTGCCCATTGATCTTTTTTATTTCAATTTTTGCACTGCTCCCCAATGACCATGCTCTCCTCGCGCAAGAATCACGACAATAAAACTCCCACCGAAACCATGTTTATCATAAGCCCAAGATAACCAGACCTTTAACAAAAAAGGTGTCCCGCCTGAAACCAAAAACAACTCTAATACCTAATGTAGGTTTTAAACTTTTACAAAAAAAACAATGCGCACATAGATTTTTTTAAACAGAAAAGTAAACAATAGTAATCTTACTTGGTTCTTAGATATTTACTTTTGTAACCCTCAACCGAGAAAACCAACAATGCCAACAATGTTTAGTGTCACACTTCTAGTCTTTAATCATCATTTAACTTAATTATTTACAATATAATATATAAAATTTTGTAGCATTTAGAACCCTAAACCATTTACCCATATTAGATTAGATTACAACATTAATTCCTAAACTTGAATTAATCACGGGCTAAGAAAGAGAAGAAGAAGAAGAAATTATTTTAACGTCCACGAGGCTAAAGATAGCCTATGGGACAGATTGCTTCTTCATCTGCTTGATGTATTCGGCCCTTTTTCTGTGAAGCTTTACAATAAATGCTCTCAGCTTCTCGACAAACCCCTCGCTAAATGATTATCCCAAGAGTTAGCTACCAGCATATCTGCATAATTTTCCCTGTTGTCTTTGAAGGCCCCACATTCTAAAATGAAATGTTTTTCTGTATCCACTTTTCCGGAAGAACAAAAAATGCATACCCTTTCCTCCTACACTTCCTTTGGCCTTTTCCAGCGCCCTGTTTCACAACAGAGTTGATGAGAATTAGTCCATAACTGAGCAATAAGAATTTTGGCTCTCCAAGAAATATTGGCCTCTATGTATGCTTTTGGTTGATGATTATGAGTGGGATTAAACACTTCAATATAGTAATTTTTCTTTCTTCCTAGCTCCTTATCCCAAGTACGTTTGTGAAACTTTTCCATAACAAAAGCTTTTATCTCTTCGCTGTTTATGGGACACACGTTCAAGCAAATACCCCATTTACTAAACCATTTGTTATTTTGCTGCATCCAAGTTTTTTTGCTCTTGCACAATCTCTCATTAAAGACAGCCTTAGGCCATCTACCCTCTTCCATTTGCTCAGTTTTTTTTAAATACCTTATGACTCGCACCATAGCAATTGCTTCAATAGGAGCAGTCCATGTTTCACTTAACAAGATATCATAAGGAACTGCACTTTTAATCTTAAATTTGTTTGTAATCAAACGCTTTTGAATTTTCTCAATTTGTCTCCACTGCATGTCGGAGGTACTGCTAGCGCACAGTTCACAACCATAGAGAATCATCGGAATCATTAGACGCCCAAAAAGAGTTTGAGTAGTCTTCCAGTCCAATAACTCTGCCTCTCTACACCTATTTTAAAAAGCATAAAATGCTTTCCAACCCCCCAAAGTTCTTTTCTTTCTACAACCATTCCAGCGTAGATTTTTGTTGAAATCAATCCCAAGGTATTTGTAATCTGCAACTTCTTCCAAAATGTTGCCTTCAAAGTAGAACTTATGTTGGTTATGTTTTCTTTTCTTAGAGAAGACCACTACTTTCGTTTTGCTGAGATTGACTTGCATCCCCACACTTATACAGAAATGCTCAAGGGATAGTAAGTGCTCTTGCAAACCAAGAGCCGATTTAGCAATCAGAATAAGGTCATCTGCATACAAAAGAAGCCTTATAACAAACTTGCACAAATAGATAACATCACCCCCTTGCAAATTTAACCACTCGTCAAGCTTGTTGATATATAAACCAAAAAGGGTAGAAGACAGTGGGCAACCTTGCTTGACCTCGATATCGCTTCTAAAACTTTCAGAAAGCGCTGCTGAAGTTCTAATTTTGACTTTCACATCTTCATACAGCCTATGCACAACTGCTCTCAAATGTTTAGGAACCCCAAGTTCCTCCATTCTCTGCCAATGTTTATCCCTAGGAACCGAGTCAAACGCTTTTCTGAAATCAACAAAGCAACAAAAAACTTCTTCCTTTTTCTCCCAAACTTTTTCAATGATGTGCCTTAAAGTTATGCAATGATCAATTGTGGAATGCTTAAGTCTAAACCCTGCTTGCCCTTTAGCACGCTTATCTCTTTCTTCTGCCCACTTGCTAATTTTGTTTTCTAGCATGCTTCCAAATAGCTTTGCAAACAAAGGGTTTATCATGATGGTCCTATAATTGGAGGGATTATTGACGTCATCGCTCTTGAAAAAAGGTATTGCCAGACTAGTTGACTAACCTGTGAGGAGCCCTTGTTGTATGATGTTGTTGAAGATTTTTGTAATGTGAGGTGCAAGAATCTTTGAGCCCCACTTTAGATATTTTGCTTGGAGTTCAGCGAAGTCTTTTGCTTTTCCAACATCCAACATCTTGATACCCATCTCTACCTCTTGTACCGTGAAGAGTTCAGTGTCAGTGTTGACCAAGGGGGAAGGGTCAACCTTGGGAACCTGCTCATAGAGTCGTCTTGCACAGTCAAACCAATTTAGAAGCTGTAATATTATTTCCAATTTGTATCTTTTTTGATTGGAACTCCTTCCAAAATAATTTGGGATTATTTTTCCCAAGGAAGATTAGTTCTTCTCTCCTTGAAACCATGAAATCAGCGTTTTTCTTGCTTAATAACTGCTTGTACGATTTGAGCTTTATGTTATCTTTGTTTGACTTTTTCCACATTCTCCTTGCCTTTTTTCATTCCTCGTCAAACCAAGCATTAACCGGAAATAATTTGTTTCAAACTTCTTAATTTTTGTTCTTTTGCACTTTGCAAGTGCACATTGAATTAAATGTATTAATTCATGACTATGAAGGCTGCGAATTGTAATTTTCTCCTTCTCAAAGAGCTTCTCTAGCGTCATTTTGAAGGTATTACAATTTTCTGGCGTCAAAAGAATTCTGCCCTGTGGGAGATTTTGTTGGACATGCTGAATTTTTGACTCTAATTGTTTTTTTCCAATCCAAGAGAAACATAAATAAATTAGCTTGTGATTTGATTTCAAATCCCACAGCTGATCTCGAACCAAAACTTCTTCTATTTTCTCACACAAACCATGCGAGCAAATTACATGATCTACCACACTTGCTCCATTATAAGTATTGCAAGTGAAATTACCGGACTTTGCCCATCTAGTCAAGCCATTACAAATGACTAAATGAAAGGCCCCACATAGAGTAAGCAACTGTTCACCAAAGAGATTGCAGCCATTGTCCTCTGAAATTCTTTCCCACAGATGACTACTTTCTTCTGTAAGCCAAATAGGATCACAATCATCTTTACAACAAAGAATGCTGGTTTGCTCACTTGCAGCCCTAGCATTGAAATCACCCACTAAAAAAACTGCCAAGACTATCATTTTTTTGTTTTTGCAGCCATTGTGACCACCTCCGATAGGGTGGTTCTGGCGGCTACCCTTGTGACCCCCTGCTAATACAAATCGCACGTGGGACTAGTGTCAATGTTATTTTAACCATATTCTAGTGTGCATGCTTGTATTTTCTCAAAACATATTTTCTGAATATCAATACATCAAGGCAGATCATACATCAGCTCAAAAGATGGACCGGAAAGGACAATATGGAATTCATGACTGAAGTAAAACCAACGACAATGCCTTGATAATAATGCTGTTTATATACTTTTAAGTATTAGTCCAAAATAAACCAATATTTAAAGGAATCCAGTGTAACTTTCAAATATCCGAGTTTTGTACGCGAATCCGACCGAGTTGATCTCATTAGAACTTGATCTTTGGTTTTATCTTGATAGATATTCGACCCCTAAATTGTAGATCTGAGTTTTGAATTCGAATCTTGAGGTTCAGAATTCATTGAACGCTTAAAAAAAAGTCGTTTAGGTTCGCTGAACATGAAAACCGAATCTTAGGTCAAACCTGAACGAATTCCAACTCATGTTCGTTCAGGTTCACTGAACATGAAGACCGAACCTCAAGTCAAACCTGAACGAATTCGAACTCCCAATATGAATTTCAACCCAAATTTTCCGAATTTTTTAGGAGGTTCGGTAAAATAATCACCAGTGTTTCGAGGTAAAAGTCGGCTGCACACATTCCTGCTGTGCCGCAGAGGATTACACTCTCATCCTGCTGCTTTAGCTTTTCATTCTTCGGTGCTCAAAGCTTGAACCCTCTTGACTGTAAGTTTGTAATGTTAGCGTGCCCGCTCCCACTCGATCTTTTAACCCTCGAGCCTTGTATCTTTACGTGACTGTGCAGTAATGTAATCGATTTGTGTGGAAGTGGAACCCTACTCGACGGACTGTGCGGGTGTGCGCTCTTTAGAGCAGCAAGCCTTGAATGATAGAATCGTTGAACCCTCTGCATCATATTGCCTATTTGCTACGACTATGGGCTTGGGTTTGGACTTGCTAACTGGGTTTTATCATGATTAAGTTGTTAATGCATGTAATCTAATTTATTCTGGCAGCTAGCTCTTGGGATAATTTATTTAGGGAGGGGTTTGTCAAAAATGTGGGAAATTTATTGAGAGGTTTCACAGAAAAAGGTTAAAAGGCTAAATATATATCAACTAGATGAAGATTGGCCAAATATATCAACAAGATAAACCAAATATAGCAACCAGATAAAGAAAAAGAAACAGAAAAAGACTAAAAGGCTAAATATATATCAACCAGATGAAGATTGGCCAAATATATCAACCAGATAAACCAAAAATAGCAACCAGATAAAGAAACAATCTGTCCCATAAACTATCTTTAACCTCATAAACATTAAAATATTATTTTTTCTTTCTTTCTTGTCTGTATATTATTTATTAACGAGTATTTTCACTGTTTAAGTTGATTTCTTAATGGCATGCATGTTTATTGATCTTGATTTCTTATTTCATTATATATAGATATTCTAACTTTACGGCGAACATATGAACCTCATGGGAAAATTTGAATTCGAGCTCGAACAGTAGACGAAAACTTGATTCTTCACTTTTTTCGATGTAAATATTGAGATGCATGAAAAACGAGCAGTTTCGTTGCAGAGTCACCTTCTGCGGCACCTTCTCAGTCAAGCAGGCCCTAATAGATCCTTAGGGCTTTCAGAGCACTCACTACAACAGAACATCAGATTCTTTAGGGCAGCATAATCAAAATATTTAGCGAAAAAGTTAAGATGGGATGATACTCAAAGCAAAAGTTCATTTTGACATAAATCTTGGTAGAAACAATCTAATCTGTATCTAGAACCCAGAATGAACAGCACTAATATATGCTCATTTTGTAGTTATAAATGATTGTCTGTGTAAGGTGTGTGTTATTTCCTTATGCATCTCCGTTCTTTTAACCGATGTTACAAACAAGGGGGTAGTTAGTCTAGTCGTTAAAATTTCAAATTTGCTTTTCTATTGACACATCTTCTAATGTGGAGATATCTGATATTGTTAATACAGGCTCTTGTTGTCAAGTGTGTTTCTCTGGCCATTGCCAGAGACGGAGCAAGTGGAGGGGTTGTGCGCACTGTTGTTGTGAGCACCTTGCGTCTTTTGTTTTTTTAATCCAATTTAATCATTTTTTCATTTTTTTTAAAGCTCTCCAATCCAATTCTATCATTTTTTCATTTTTTAAAGCTCTCTTTATTATTAGAAGTTTGTGGTGAACATATTTACTATTTAGTGTTACCATTACAGAATATGGTTTTGTCGAATGATGCAAGGCTCAAATTTAGCATGTAATTGTGATCGCAAAGTGTTGAATTATTTGAGAACTATGTTTCTACAGATAAACTCTGAAGGGGTGACAAGGAACTTTTATCCAGGAGACAAACTTCCTTTGTGGCATGAAGAATTGCCTCTGCGGAATTCACTACTGGAAGAAGCATCAAGCGAGGTCGAACCTATGCATGCTTAGAACATTGGCATGCTCTTTATGTATGACAACGTGTGTTTCGTCACAACTCTGATCTCTCAGAATGATATAAAACCCTTTGAATTGAACGTTATAAAACAAATGCATTTCATAATTAAAACGCTTATCATATGGGAAGTTTTTCCTGTTTATGAAATGTGGTTTTTATCAAAATATGCTGCTCAGATGCTAATGGGTGCTCATTTGTTTTGTGTGAGTAAATCTCATAACGGCAGTTCTGATCTCTACACAATTTCCTGGTGGCGTTAAATTGGAATTTATTGTTTGGTTTGAAGCAGGAAATGTTAGCTACAAACAGAGTGGGTTTATTCAGGGAATGTTGCTTAGAAATCGTAGTGGATCCTAATTTCATGAATCCTAGTACATGAAACATTGAAATTCACCGCACATTGACCTATAGTTGAATTGTAAGTAGAATGATTGCTATGAGAACACCGAGTTTCAGATCTGGTGGACACTATAATATGGTGCCAAGTAACAAATAAATTTAAATTTTGGAGCAACACATTCACATTTTGTGACCCAAGTAACAAATAATTTAACTTTGGAGGGCCACACACTTTCACTTGTAGTTGCCCAAGTGTCTGGGTTTTAGGTGATCTCATCACGGGTATCTTTTGTGGCAAAGCATGTTCTGCTACCTAATTGTTTTGTTACTTGTCACCTAAATATTTGCCCCAAGTGTCTGGGGTTTAGGTGATCTCATCACGGGTATCTTCTGTGGCAAAGCATGTTCTGCAACCTAATTATTTTGTTACCTTGTCACCTAAAATAGTTTTAGGTTTGGCAATATTATCTTGTTACCTATTCAGTTGTACAAGTTGGAACACTTTGGTAGAAGATATATTTTAATGTTTCTTCCATGAAAATTGAGGGATCTTGTTACTCAAATTAGAATGTTTTTTTTGGTTATGACGAATATTTTGAGAAATATATATGTTCTGGTCTTGGAAGACTACTTAAACACAACAATAAAGCTTTGTCATGTTATTTGTGAGAATTGTTGGTAAGATAACAACTGCTCTTCTCAACCGCTTGGTATACCAAATTAACTTTATAAAATACACGTTAAAAAGACTTATAATTTTCAAAAACTATTTTCCATTAATTAATATTAAACCCTCAATGCAAGGCTATAGCATACATTTTGACATATCACAGATTTTTAGAAACCATTGAGTTATTTATTTCTTCATGAATTAATCTTTCAAATCGTCAAGGCAGGGTTATAGGATATACTATATCGCAGATTATGGTTACTAAAATGGAGTTATTTATTTCCTTGCTAAATTTCATTTTTCATTTAGACTACTATCTCGAAGTGATTCTATCAACGCATAGTACAACCAGAGGGAATCTCAACCGAAGCTTTTTTTTATTTTATCAATGCATAATACAACCAGAGGGAATGTCACCCAAAGCTTCTTTTTCAGTTTATTAGCTTGCTTATTTTCTAGTTTATTAGCTTTATAATTTTGACGGTGGATCTTTGTAGCCTTTGACCCAAATTGTAGAATTTTTGTATAATTTAAATTGGAGAATTTTGGTATGTAATTGTTTATATTTGATGAAGTTTTGTTTGATTTATAAATTGATATTTTACATCCCATCTTATTATTATTATTTGTATAATTTTTTTCTTATTATTATTTGTATAATTTTTTTCTTATTGAGCAATGATTTTTTTTAAGTTTTGATTGTACATATAATCTTAAAATCTTTTGTTACAAGGTTAATTAATAAGAAGGTTCAAAACTATTATAACAATGTATTAATTAAGAAATTAATATGTCACTTGTAAGAATTGAACTTGGGTGGGAAAGATAACACACTCATGTCAACCACTGGAGTTAAATCCAATTAACTAAAACAATTATTAATACAACTAAATAGAATAATAATTTTAAAATCATTCACCAATTATATGAAAAAATAATTACTTTTAAATGTATATTATTGTATGCATTTGTCTCTCATTTGGATGTGCATTGTTACATTCCAACCTATTGTGCATTATTAAATGATATTTATAGTATGGTTGAAAAGAAACATTTATTAAAAACAGAAAAAAGTTTAGTGCAAAATAATATGATGGAGATTTTCTCATCCAATTGAAGATGGACAATTCTCATAATTGTTTCATACATGTAGATGTTTTCACTTTTTATTATTTTTTAAATAGAATTAAAAGTCAAGATGATGTTCAATTTTGTATCTTGAAGAGAAATGGATGGATGGACAATTCTTACCTTTTTTTACATAAATGCAAACTAAGATAAAGTTCATTTTTTCACATTATTTTTTAAAGTGAATAAGAGATATAAGATGATGATCTATTTTTTACACTAAAAAAAATTGAAAGAGTATATATAGATTTTTATTGCCAAAATTTCAATTCAAAAAAATTAATGATTTTTCTTCCATAAATACATATTGCAAGGAAACTTGTTAGGCACTTTCCCCTGATTTAGAGGATAACATGCAAGGTAAATTAGATTCCCTTAAAATACATATCATAGGTACACTTGTTAGGCACTTCCCCTCATTCGAAGCATGGTATGCAAGGAGCAACCAAGTTCAATTCCTACAAATAACAATATACTCATTAAGAGCTCAACATGTTATTTGTGGGAATTGAACTTGGTTGGGAAGGATAGTAATCATACTCATCACTACACAGTTACTTGCTTCACCTTTCTACACAAGAAGCCTTTGTCTTCTTTCATCTTTATTTTATTTTTTCATTTTCCATTTTTCAAAGCACTGTGCATAGGCACTTATTTATTTGATGAGGTAGAAGAGGAATCTCGACTTATTGAGAGTAGAAGAGGTTGCCCCTTCAGAAAATGGTGTTTAATATACCAATGACATACTTGTTAAGGTTTTCCCCCACCTCACTCTACTTGACTGAGTTAACAAGGGTTAACCAAATATAGAAAATCGATTAGAGTAAGTGGTACTAGTTAAAAGTGCAAGCATTGTGACTTCACCAAGACTCACTCTGAAAGGAACGTATTTTTCATCAAGGTATCATCAACTAAAAGAAACGCAAGATCTTCACAAAGATAGGGAATAGACAAATAATCAAATGTTGATAGTTGCACAAGTCATCTTGTATTTCACCCTGCTTGTCTCAAGAAGCCAAACACGGTTTCATGGGAAACTAATCTTACGGGTGCATAACAAGCAAACAAGCGAAGGACAAAAGTAAAATGAAGAAAAGAAAGTAAGCGAAAGAAAAACATGAAATCAAACACTACTTCTACTCCTAAGCCAAACAGTGAATGGGCCTACTCACGTGAAGTGATATTTCCAATGCAGCCACCAACACATTGGTTGGCCCATGTAGGTGAAGGCATGGTTAACCAAAAAGATATTTAGGCAGACTACCAAGCAAGAAAGACAAAGCAATGAAAACCAACACAATCAAAGTTTGAATGCGTTCAAGAAAAAGAAAAGAGTAAAAGAACATGACATGCACTCTATAGAGGTATCATGGTGTTATATCACATTGGGTGTAGACGACAAACACGTACACCCTTTCGATCTTGACAAACGAGCAAACGTGCAAAAAGAAGAAAACTTTTGTTTCGCAACATGACTTGCTATGTATGACTCCTCCAATGCATGAACGATACGATCGTCTGATTCTGGTGGAGGGTGTGAAAACTGTAGATCAGATTGGTTTTCAATGTGCACAGGAGAGTGATGAGCAGCCTGGGGTGATTCAACAGATTTATGATCGGAAGTGGAACTGACCTCAAAGCAAGAACTTGACATAACCATTAGCTCGAGTTGAAGTGCCTCGACAGCTTGAGGGATTTCCACTTCATCAAAAGGTGTATCATCAAAGACCAGTGGCTTAGAAATATCAACAATAAGTGAATCAGAATCATGATAAAATGAATGAGTAAAAAGATCACGACAACTACGATCAGAAAATTCAAGATGTGCATCAACATCCTCATGATCTGACGAATCATACAGAGGGTTTGACGAAAAACAAAAAAATTCACCCTTTGAATTTCCAGAAATGAAAGATGACAAATTGGATAGATTCGAAAAGAAATATTTGTCCTCTTCACAATCAAATGACGGAGTGACATCCTGTGTGTTTTGTGAATGATCGGAAGTAGAGCTATATGGGGATGAATTTTCATAAGAAAAATCCGAAATAGCAGAATCATAGAAGATGTCAGAATAGAGCAGATGAGGTGCGAACAGAAGGAGGTCATCCTTCACCGCAGGTTGTTCTTCAAATTCCCACACATACTCATAAAAAATGACAGTGCAGGTTGGCTGCTCAACATCAACTCCGTCGACAACTTGATCCTTGTGAACATCACATGTGGGATCCGAAACGGATGAACATAAGACACCGAAATCTGGAGGATCAAAGGAACCAAAGGACAGAGGTTGAGAAAATGAGATCATGTGACAACCATCAGGGTTGCAATCCAAATTTGCGTAGATATCTAGAGCAGGTGGGGTGGGAGGAGGTGACAGTTCAACAGATTGGTTCGCAACTTCTCCCACCTCGTCCTGCGGAGCTAGAGCTGTTTGATGAGAAGAGGACGGAGAGTCGCTCGTGACAACAACCTTGTCCTTCTTAGATTTGGAATCTCTAACACTGAGGTATGATGGGAGGGGTTCGAAACTCGTGGATTTTCAGATATGTGAAGAAGATACTGAAACCTTCCTTTGAGAAATATCCAATCAACTTCATCTTCAGGGAATTGAAAAGCAGGATTACAGAAGCGGTCCCAAAATTACACAATAGATTCATCAGGTGCTTTCCGTAACTCTCAGTCCCAAAATTACACGGCAGTTTATGAAACATTTAGTATTAGAGAGGGTTTCTTTGGGTATTTTTTGGAGATTGCAAGGATCTAGATCAGTGAGGCTGAAAATGTTAAAACCCTAATCATGGACGACGAATCTGTAAACGAACCTCGTGATCTTGTAGAGGTGAGGTTTTCGTGGCTCGAAGAACAAGTCATGCATTCAAACCGCAATGCCAACCTCCTCATGGCGGCCCTAAGCAATAAATTAGGGATATATGGAAAAGAAGGGGGTTCGAATGCAGAGGACAAATTAGAAGGGGGATAGTGTGATCGGGAAGACACAAATAACCAGCTGAAGATAAAACCTGGAAAAGATAAACCCAATTCGAGTGTCTTGAACCAGTCCTTGTTTAATGTGGAAGAAAAAGTCGTTATCAAGCCATACCACGGCGAGATCAATGCTCTGAGGCAGAACCACTAGTTGCAGCAACTGGAAGTTTATTTCAGTGTCCATTAGATCGAGGAAGGGAAAAAGATCTCATTTGCACAGCTGAACTTGGAGGGCCATGCATTTACTTGGTGGAGAGCCATACAAAAACCCTGAGGTTGGAGGGAGAACCTATAGTAACTAAGTGGGAGGATTTCAAAACCCTCATTAAGTCACAATTTTATCCCATTTCGTATGTCGAAGACCAGTGGATCCGGTGGCATTACTTCAAGCAAAATCTAAGCCAAAGCGTGCAGGAGTACACCATAGAATTCAGAAATATGGCTATAGTGTTGGGTATCTCTCTAAAGAACCCAGATGTACTCCTCAAGTATTTGGGGGGTTTGCACCGCCATCTACGTGAGAAAGTGATGTTGTTTAAGCCCAAAACATTGGACAAAGCTTATGTGCAAACACGATACCTTGAGAACATAGGCCTGAAAAGAGCACAATCAAGTGAATCGAAGAAAAAGGAGCAATGAGACACTTCTAAGGATGGGAAGAAGAAACAAAAAGGGGGAAAAGATAAAAAGACGGCAGCCATAGCACACCAGTGCAAAGATCTTATCAACCACTGCAACACTGATGGCCATACAGAGGAGAAGTGTTGGAAGTTGCATCTAGAGCTAAAGCCGAAGAACAAGAAGAAAAATAATAAGAAGAAGAATCTCATGGCCATTGATTTAAGAAACCAAGTTGAAAGAAGCTCAGACGTAGATGAGAAGATCATTTGTACATCAGTGCAGAAGGAGGTGAATCTGAGTAGCCTTTAGCAATAGGAAGAGAAAGAAATGACCAAACTCTTCCATGTAAAGATATAGGTCAAGAAGACGAAGATTGATGCTCTGTTTAACTCAGGATCGCAAGAAAATCTCATTGCAGCAAATCTAGTCAAGAAGTTGGGGCTGGAAGTTCGTGATCATCCAAACCCATAGCCACTGGAATGGGTACATAAGGATGTAGAGCTAAAGGTAACAAAACAGTGTAAAATTAGATTTGCTATTGGTGTTGATTTTATTGATGAAGTAGATATGGATGTAGTTTCCCTTTATGTATGTGGAGTCGTGTTTGGGATCCCATACATGTACATGAGTGATGCAATATTCATGAGGAGAGATAACTAGTACCGACTCATCAAGGATGGAAAATCATTCATCATCAACGCGCACAAAGCAAGTCGAAAATTTCACTGGGAAGTGCCAACCAAGCCAAGAAATTGATCAGTTCTAGCAAGAAGTATGTTTATTGTTTTTAAGAGAAAAATAATCTGTAGAGGAGTCAATAAGAGGAAAGGCATTCCTATAGGGGTGTACTAACAAACAAAAACAACAATTGGAGTTGTTATAGGCATACAAGGATGTGTTCCGAGAGCCTAAAGGGCTACCCCCTAAGAGAGAAGTGGAGCACGAGATCTAGCTATTACCAGACTCCCAATTTCCAAATATTGGGTTGTACAAGCAATATGTTATAGAAGCGAGGTGAAGAAACAATTGTAGCGGTTGTTGGAATAACGTGTCATTCAATCGAGCACATCACCATGTGGGTCACCCATCATCATTGTGCCAAAGAAGGATAGGACTTGGCGGATGTGTATAGATTACGGGGCGTTGAATAAAATCACGCTCAAGAATAGATACCCCTTGCCCATGATAGACGATCTGCTAGATCAGTTGCAGCAAGCAAATTATTTCACCAAGCTGGACTTGAATTCTGGATATCACTAGGTTCGAGTCAAAGAAGAAGATACATGGAAGACCACCTTCAAAACCAGGCAAGGTTTGTATGAGTGGTTAGTTATGCCATTTGGCCTATGTAATGCACCAGCTACATTTATGAGATTAATGAATGATGTATTGTGCCCTTTTATAGATTCATTTGTTATTGTTTATTTGGATGATATATTAGTATATAGTGCTACCTGGGAGGAGTATATTTCACATTTGACGCAAGTGCTGGAAACATTGAAGAAGCACCAACTGCTAGCAAATCTCAAGAAGTGCGAGTTTGCACAACAGTCCTTGGTGTATTTGGGATATGTGATTGGTGGAGGAGAATTGAAGATAGATCCTTCCAAGATGGAGGCCATCATGAAATGGTCGGTGCCTACTAATGTTACTGAGGTTAGGAGTTTCATTGGAGCAGCACAATACCTAAGGAAATTCATAGCCTCGTTTTCAGTGGTAGCAGCACCGCTCCATGCCATAACAGCAAGTGGCAAGAGTTTCCAATGGGGAAAAGGGTAGCAGAAGGCTTTCGATGAGTTAAAGAAGAAGATCAATGAAGCACCAGTTTTGGCATTACCAAACTTGAAACGACCCTTTGAAGTGGAGACAGATGTGAGTGGGTGTGCTATGGGAGTTGTCTTGATGCAAGGAGGAAGGCTCGTTTGCTACCATTCTGAAGTATTTCATGACGCAGATCTTAACTACCCTACCTATGATAAAGAGTTCTATGCCATGGTGCAAGATGTCAAGAAGTGGAAGCACTATCTGATGGGAAAGGAGACAATAATCCACACAGATCACTAGCCATTACGGTACCTGCAAGCCTAGAATAAACTACAACAGGTTGGGCATTACAAGTGGATGGGGTTTTTACAGTAGTTTCATTTGGCGATCAAGTATAAGAAAGGAAAAACAAACAAGTTGGTCGATATTCTTTACAAGGTCACCCACATCAAAAATTACAACTTTCGAGACTCTTATGCACATGGAGCCATTCACCCATGATGCACACAAAGAGGCATATTCAGAAGATGAGGACTTCAAGGAGGTGTATCAACAATTGCAGAGTCAAAGTCATGTGCACGATGCTGACAACACTGTTGACTATCATCACCAGGATGGGTTACTCTACAGGTTGGATAAGCTATGTGTTCCTAAAGGTGAGTGTTTGCAGCTAGTTAGATAGCCTCACACCTCCAAGGTTGCAAGGCACTTTGGTGTAGGGAAGACCGAGGCTAACTTGCAGAGGTATGTGTATTGGGCCAAGATACAAGAACAAGTAGCTAGGTTCATAAGAGGATGCATGCTTTGTTGTACTAGCAAGCCTAGCAACAGGAAACGGGGTCTATATCATCCCTTACTTGTACCTCCTCGTCCTTGGGAATGCATTTCCATGGACTTTGTGGAAGGTTTACCAACAACCAGAAAGGGACATGACTACATGTTTGTGGTAGTTGATAGGTTCAACAATATGTGTGTTTTGATGCTCTGTAAAAAGACCATTAGTGGACAAGAAGCAACAAACTTGTTTTTTAGACAGGTCTGGCTACACTTTCGGATATCTAGGAGAAGCATTTCAGACCAGGGATACAATATTTCTCAGTATATTTTGGACTACATTGTGGGAGAAGATGGACATGAAGTTGAAGAGATCTACAACATTCCATCCACAAACAGATGGGAAGACATAAGTAGTCAATAGGACTTTGGTGCAACTTCTGAGGGGTTACAACCAGAAGCATCCGAAGACCTAGGATGAAAATCTGGTATATATACAACATTCCCATAACAGAGCGGTCCACACTTCTACAGGAAAGTCCCCATTTGAAACTTTTTTTGGATATTTTCCACCTTCACCTTTAGATATCACATATGGGCAACAAGGAGGACTAAAGGAATACATTACAGGAAATGCTTTGAGGGCTAAAATTTTTATAGAGAAGATCAGGCATATCCATCTATAGGTATAGGAAACATTGCAGAAGTCGCAGGCGAAGTATAAGTCCAGACATGATCAACACATAACAGAGAAATCATTCAAGGTGGGAGATAGAGTATGGCTACAGTTGAACAAGGAGACATTACAGGGGCCTGGTAAGAAAATCAAGGATCTAAGGTATGGTCCCTTTGTGATACTGGAAAAAGTGGGTGATAATGCCTACCGACTCATTTTACCACGATATATGTGCATTTACTCAGCTGTAAATGTGGGGAATTTGAAACTCTATGAGCCTTCCATGCTAGATCAGGAAGAGGAACAGGTCCTACCTTTTACGGAGGATTTGGGACAAGACGCTCAGGCAGAGTTGATAGAAGATAAATTTTTGCACAAGAGGTCCAGAACTGCAATATAAGGGTAACAAGACCTTTGGAAGATTGGGTTGAAGGAACAACTTCCAAGCAAAGCTAAATGGTACACTAGATAGAAGGTGGAGGAAAATTTTCCTCACGTCATTCAGTAAACGCTTTTGTGGATCAAAAGCCTGCCAAAATTGGGAGGTGTGATCAGAATTGCATCATTATGTTGTTTTTCATCCATCTCGATGCATTTGGAGTGGAAAAAGTGGAGGAATAACCGCACAGGACCGTTTTGACCGGTGGGACCTAGTTTGGCAAAACGGGGTCTGAAACCTTCCGGGAGCGTTATGAGGCATCAAATGACATTTTTTGGGGTACAAATTTTCTACTTAAATGCATCACCTTTTCATTCTATTCTACATGCACAAAGATTTCCAACGGCACAAGAATCGCGTCAATCGGAGTCTGTATGCAAAAGTTATGCCACTCAGAGTTTGACCTTCCAGTTTTCACACCTATAGTTTAGGGGGATGCCACATCAGCCTCCATTATTCATGGAAAAGGGGCTAGCCATGTGTTTGTGATGTAAAATACTCTAGAAGAGTCTATTTTGTAACTCTAGTTAAGAGTTGATGTAATCAAACTTAACCACTAGTAGGTTATCGCGCTGTGTTATAACCGAGCCACTAGGAGGAAGAGACATTCCATTTCTTTCAAGAGCATTTTGTTCCATAGTTGAGCAAAGATAGCCAGGAGAGATAGGAGGTGGAGCACACAAAGAGGATTTGTGCATTGTAGTAGCCCACGAACCACAGATATTACTTCTTTGTATCTGTAGCCATATTTCCAGACAGAGAAAGAAAGCGAAGCAGCCTCACCTTCCCGCTGGGTTTTCTCTCGAAAGGGTTTTCCAGAGAGAATATCTTGTGTATTATGTGTGTGTGAGCTTATCTTGTCGTTCTCTACTTTTTTGCTTGATTTACTTTAAATACATGTATGCACTAATTACACTTAATTTTATAGATTTAGAAATTAAATAAAACTGTAATAATGTAAAATGTCAGATTTTTAATATAATATTATCAGATTTGTTGTGACGAACTGTCCAGCGAAATATCCATGGTAGTTTATGGATCATTTGGTATCAGAGTGGGTTTCATTGGATATTTTGTGGAGATTGAAGGGATCTAGATAGGCGAGGCAGAAAATCGTAAAACCCTAATCATGGGCGATGAATCTGTAAACGAACCTCGTGATCCTGCAGAGGTGAGGTTTTCACAGCTCGAAGAACAAGTCGTGGATATAAACAGAAATGTCAACCTCCTCATGGCGGCCCTAAGTAATGAGTTGGAGATATTTGGAGAAGAAGTGGATTCTAATGCAAAGGAAAAATCAGAAGGGTGATCGGGAGATCAGGAAGACGCAGATAACCAGTCGAAGAAAGAACCCAAAAAAGATCAAACCAGTTCGATTTCCGTGAATCAATCCTTGTTTAAAGTGGAAGCAAAATTCCATATCAATCTATACCACGATGAGATCGATGCTCTGAAGTTGAACCATTGGTTGCAACAATTGGAAGTTTATTTCAGTGTCCATCAGATCGAGGAAGGGCATAAGATCTCATTCGCACAACTGAAATTGGAGGGCCATGCACTGACTTAGTGGGAGAGCCACATGGAAACCATGAGGTTGGAGGGAGAACCTATAGTCAGTAAGTGGGGGGATTTCAGAACCCTCATTAAGTCACAGTTTTATCCCATTGGGTACATGGAAGACCAATGAATCCTGTGGAATTACTTCAAGAAAAAATTGGGCCAAAGCGTGCAGGATTACACCACAAAATTCAGAAAGATGGCTACAATGTTGGGTATCTCTCCAAAGAGCCCATATGTACTCCTCAAGTATTTGTCAGGTCTGCACCACCATCTCCGTGAGCAAGTGATGATGTTCAAGGCCAAAATGGTGGACGAGGCTTGTGTACAGGTACAATACCTAGAGAACATAGACCTAAAAAGAGCGCAATCAAGTGGATTGAAGCAAAAGGAGCAACAAAATGCTCCTAAGCATGGGAAGAAGAAGAAAAAATGGGGAAAATATCAAAAGGTGGCAGCCACAACACACTAGTGCAAAGATCCTAGCAACCACTACAACCACTGTAACATTGATGGCCATACAGAGGAGAAGTGTTGGAAGTTGAATCTAGAGCTAAACCCGAAGAACAAGAAGAATGATAATAAGAAGAAGAATCTCATGGTCATTGATTCGAGAAACCAAGTTGAAAGCAACTCAGACATGGATGAGAAGATCGTTTGTACATCAGTGCAGAAGGAGGTGAATTTGAGTAGCCTTCAGCAACAAGAAGAGAAAGAAATGACCAAACTCTTCCATGTAAAGATACAGGTCAAGAAGACGAAGATTGATGCTTTGTTTGACTCAGGATCACAGGAAAATCTCATTGTAGCAGATCTGGTCAAGAAGTTGCGGCTGGAAGTTCATGATCATCCAAACCCTTATCCACTGGGATGGGTACATAAGTATGCAGAGTTGAAGGTAACAAAACAGTGTAAAATTAGATTTTCTATCATTGATGATTTTATTGATGAAGTAGATATGGATGTGGTTCCCCTTCATGTATGTGGAGTTGTGTTTGGGAGTCCATACATGTACATGGCGATGCAATATTCATGAGGAGATTTAACCTGTACCGGCACATCAAGGATGGAAAATAATTCATCATCAATGCGCACAAAGGCAAGTCGAAAATTTCACTGGTAAGTGCCAACTAAGCCAAGAAATTGATCAGTTCCAGCTAGAAGTATGTTTTATTGCTTTTAAGAGAAAATAAGTTTGTAGAGGAGTCAATAAGAGGTAAGGCATCCCTAGAGGGGTGTACTAAGAAACAAAAACAACAATTGGAGGATTTTTTACAGGCATACAAGGATGTGTTCTGAGAACTTAAAGGGTTACCTGCTAAGAGATAAGTGGAGCACGAGATCTAACTATTGGCAGACTCCCCATTGCTAAATATTAGATTGTACAGGCAGTCTGTTATAGAAGCGAGTGAGGTGAAGAAACAGTGGCAACAGCTACTGGAACAGGGTGTCATTCAATCGAGTACATCACCATGTGGGTCACCCATCATCATGGTTCCAAAGAAGGATGGGACATGGCGGATGTGTATAGATTACAGGGCATTGAATAAAATCACGCTCAAGAACAAATACCCCCTGCCCATGATAGACGATCTGCTAGACCAGTTGCAGCAAGCAGAGTATTTGACCAAGCTGGACTTGAAGTCTAGATATCACCAGGTTTGAGTTAGAGAAGACGATACATGGAAGACCTCCTTTCAAAACCAGGAAAGGTTTGTATGAGTGGTTACTTATGCCATTTGGCCTATGTAATGCACCAATTACATTTATGATATTAATGAATGATGTATTGCGCCATTTTATATATTCATTTGTTATAGTCTATTTGGATGATATACAGGTATATAGTGCTACCTAGGAGGAGCATATTTCACATTTGACACAGGTGTTGGAAACCTTGAAGAACCACCAGCTGCTAGCAAATCTCAAGAAGTGCGAGTTTGCGCAGCAGTCCTTGGTGTATTTGGGATATGTGATTGGTGGAGGATAATTGAATATAGATCCTTCCAAGATGGAGGCCATATTTACAGCGTCGGTGCCTACTAATGTTATTGAGGTTAGGAGCTTCATTGGAGCAGAACAGTACCTGAGGAAATTCATAGCCTCGTTTTCAGTGGTAAAAGCACTGCTCCACGCCATAGCAGCAAGTGGGAAGAGTTTCCAGTGGGGAAAAGGGCAGTGGAATGCTTTTGATGAGTTAAAGAATAAGATCATTGAAGCACCAGTTCTAGTGTTACAAAACTTGCAATGGCCCTTTGAAGTGGAGATAAATGCGAGTGGGTATGCTATGGGAGTTTTCTTGATGCAAGGAGGAAGGCATGTTTTCTACCATTTTAAAGTATTTCATGGTGCAGTTCTTACCTACCCTACCTACGATAAGGAGCTCTATGCCATGGTGCAAGTTGTGAAGAACTAGAAGCACTATCTGATGGGAAAGGAGACAATAATCCACACGGATCACCAGGCATTACAGTACCTATAGGCCCAGAATAAGCTACAACAGACCAAGCATTACAAGTGGATGGGTTTTTACAGCAGTTTCATTTGGTGATCAAGTATAAGAAAAGAGGCACAAACAAGTTGGTTGATATTCTTGCAAGGCCACCCACATCAAATATTACAACTTTGGGGACTCTTATGCACATGGATCCATTCACCCATGATGCATACAAAGAGGCATATTCAAAAGATGATGACTTCAAGGAGGTGTATCAGCAGTTGCAGAGTCATAGTCATGTGAATGATGTCGACAAAAATGTTGAATACCATCTCCAGGATGGGTTACTCTACAGCCCAGATAAGTTATGTGTTCCTAAAGGTGAGTATTTGCAGCTGGTTAGAGAGGTTCACACCTCCGTGGTTTCAGGTAACTTTAGTGTAGGGAAGACCGTGGATAACTTGCAGAGGTATGTGTATTGGCCCAAGATGCAAAAGCAGGTAGCCAGGTTCATAAGAGGATGCATGCTTTGTTGTACCAACAAGCCTAGCAACAGGAAACATGGTCTATATCATCCATTTCCTATACCTACTCGTCATTCAGAAAGCATTTCCATGGACTTTGTGGGAGGGTTACTGACTACCAAGAAGGGACAAGACTACATGTTCGTGGTAGTTGTCAGGTTCAACAAGATGTGTGTTCTAATGCGCTGTAAGAATACCATCAGTGGACAAGAAGCAACAAACTTTTTCTTTGGACAAGTCTGGGGTACACATTGGGATACCAAGGAGCATCATTTTAGATAGGGATACAAGATTTCTTAGCACATTTTGGACTACATTGTGGGAGAAGATGGAAACGAAGTTGAAGAAATCTACAACATTCCATCCATGGACAAATGGGAAAACAGAAGTAGTCAATAGGACTTTGGTGCAACTTCTAAGGGGTTACAACCAGAAGCATCTGAAGACATGCGATGAAAATTTGGTATATATACATCATTCTTATAACATAGTGGTCCACACTTCTACAGGAAAGTCCCCATTTGAAACTTGTTTTGGATATTTTCCAACTTCACCTTTCGATATTGCATACGGGTAGCAAGGAGGAGTGAAGTAAGACATTACAAGAGATGCTTTGAGGGTTGAAAATTTTATAGAGAAGAATAGGCAGATCCATCTATAGGTATAGTAAACACTGCAGAAGTCGCAGGTGAAGTATAAGGTCAAGCATGATCAGCACAAAACAGAGAAATCATTCAAGGTGGGAGACAAAGTATGGTCACAGTCTAACAAGTAGAGGCTAAAGGGGCCTGGTAAGAAAATCAAGGATCTAAGGTATGGTCCCTTTGAGATACTGGAAAAGGTGATAATGCCTACCGATTTAGTTTACCACCATATATGTGCATTTACTCAGTTGTAAATGTGGAGAATTTGAAATTCTATGAGCCTTACATGTTATATCAGAAAGAGGAACAGGTCCTACCTTCTGTGGAGGATTTGGCACCAAACGCTCAAGTAGAGTTAACATAAGATACAATTTTGCACAAGAGGTCCATAACTACAAGACAAGGGCAACAAGACCTTTGGTAGATTGGGTTGAAGGGACAACTTCCAGGCAAAGTTAAATGGTACACAAGAGAGAAGTTGGAGGAAAAATTTCCTCACCTCATTCAGTAAAAGCTTTTGGGGACCAAAATCCTCCCAAATTGGTATTTTTGATCTGAATTGGATCATTATATTGCTTTTCATCCATCTCGATGCATTTTGAGTGGAAAAAGTGGAGGAATCGGCTCATGGGACCATTTTTATCGGTGGACCCAATTTGGCGAAACGATTTAATTTTACATGCATGTACTAATTACAGTTAATTTTGAAGATCTAGAAACTAAATAAAACTGTGATAATGTAGAATATCATATTTTTAATATAATATTATCAGATATGTTGTGAAAAATTGTCCAGTGGAATAGCCATGGACGTTTACCGATCATTTGGTATCAGAGTGGTTTTCTTTAGGTACTTTGTGGAGATTACATGGATCTAGATCAACGACGATGAAAATCGTAAAACCTTAATCATGGGCGATGAATCTGTAAATGAACCTTGTGATCCTACAAAGATGAGGTTTTCATGGCTCAAAGAACAAGTCACAGATATAAAACGCGATGTCAAACTGCTCATGGAGGCCCCAAGAAATAAGTTGGGGATGTTTGGAGAAGAAGGGGGTTCGAATGCGAGGATATATTAGAAGGGGGATCGGGAGATCAGGAAGACGTAGATAACCAGCCGAAGAAAGAACCTAGAAAATATCAACCCAGTTCGAGTGTCGTGAACCAATCCCTATTTAAAGTGGAAGAAAAAGTTGATATCAAGCCATACCACAATGAGATCTATGCTCTCAAGTTGAACCACTGGAAGTTTATTTCAGTGTTCATCAGATCGAGGAAGGGCAGAAGATCTCATTCGCGCGGCTAAAATTGGAGGGCCATGCATTGACTTGGTGGGAGAGCCACATGGAAACCCTGAGGTTAGAGGGAGAACCTCCAGTGACTAAGTGGGAGGATTTCAAAACCCTCATTAAGTCAATATTTTATCCCATTGGGTACGTGGAAGACCAGTGGATCCGGTGGCATTACTTCAGGCAAAAGTCAGGCCAAAGCATGCAGGAGTACACCACAAAATTCAGGAAGATGGCTATAATGTTTGGTATCTCTCCAAAGAGCCGATATTTACTCCTCAAGTATTTGGGGGGTCTACACTGCCATCTGCGTGAGAAAATAATGTTGTTCAAGCCCAAAATGGTGGATGAGGCTTGTGCACAGGCACAATACCTGGAGAACATAGGCATGAAAAGAGCGCAATCAAGTCGATCGAAGAAAAGGAGCAACAAGATGCTTCTAAGAATGGGAAGAAGAAGCAAAAATTGGGAAAAGATTATGGTAGCCACATCACACCAGTGCAAAGATCCTAGCAACCACTGCAACATTGATGGCCATACAGAGGAGAAGTATTGGAAGTTGCATCCAGAGCTAAACCTGAAGAACAAGAAGAAAGATAATAAGAAGAAGAATCTCATGGCCATTGATTTGAGCAACCAAGTTGAAAGCAACTCACACATGGATAGGAATATTATTTGTACATTAGTGCAGAAGGAGGTGAATCTGAGTAGACTTCAACAATAAGAAGAGAAAGAAATGACAAAACTCTTCCATATAAAGATACAGGTCAAGAAGACGAAGATTGATGCTATGTTTGACTCAGGATCACAGTAAAATATCATTGTAGCAGAGCTGGTCAAGAAGTTGGGGTTGGAAGTTCGTGATCATCCAAACCCATATCCACTGGGATGGGTACATAAGGATGCAGAGCTGAAGGTAACAAAATAGTGTAAAATTAGATTTGCTATCAGTGTTGATTTTATTGATGAAGTAGATCTGGATGTGTTTCCCCTTTATGTATGTGGAGTTGTGTTTGGGAGCTCGTACATGTACATGTGTGTTGCAATATGCATGAGGAGAGTTAACTAGTATCGACTCTTCAAGGATGGAAAATCATTCATCATCAATGCACACAAAGGCAAGTAAAAAATTTCAGTGGTAAGTGCCAACCAAGCCAAGAACTTGATCAGTTCCAACAATAAGTATGTTTTATTTTTTTTAAGAGAAAATCATCTGTAGAGGAGTCAATAAGAGGCAAGGCATCCCTAGAGTGGTGTACTGAGAAAAAAAAACAGAAATTGGAGGATTTGTTACAAGCATACAAGGATATGTTCCAATAGACTATGGGGCTACCCCCTAAGAAAGAGGTGGAGCACGAGATCCAAATATTGCTAGACTCCTCATTGCCAAATACTAGGTTGTATAGGAAGTCCGTTATAGAAGAAATTGAGTTGAAGGAACAGTTGCAGCAGTTGTTGGAATAGGGTTTCATTCGACCGAGTACATCACCATGTGGGTCACCCAACATCATTGTGCCAAAGAAGGATGGGAATTTGTGGATGTGTATAGATTACAAGGAATTGAATAAAATCATGCTCAAGAACAGATACCCCCTGCCCAGGATAGATGATTTGCGAGATCAGTTGCAGCAAGGAAAGAATTTCACCAAGTTGGATTTGACGTCTAGATATCACCAGGTTCGAGTCAAAGAAGAAAATACATGGAAGATCGCCTTCAAAACCAGGCAAGGTTTGTATGTGTGGTTAGTTATGCTATTTGTCCTATGTAATGCACCAACTAAATTTATGAGATTAATAAATGATGTATTGCGCCCTTTTATAGATTCATTTGTTATTGTCTATTTGGATGATCTACTACTATATAGTGTTACCTGGGAGAAGCATATTTCACATTTTACGCAGGTGCTGGAAACATTGAAGAAGCACCAGCTACTAACAAATCTCAAGAAGTGTGAGTTTGGGTAGCAATCCTTGGTGTATTTGGGATATGTGATTGGTGGAGGAGAATTGAAGATAGATCCTTCCAAGATGGAGGCCATCATGAAATGGTCGGTGCCTACTAATGTTACTGAGGTTAGGAGTTTCGTTGGAGTAGCACAGTACCTGAGGAAATTCATAGCCTCGTTTTCAGCAGTAACAACACTGCTCCACACCATAATAGAAAGTGGCAAGAGTTTCTAGCGGGGAAAAGGGTAGCAGAAGGCTTTTGATGAGTTAAAGAAGAATATCAGTGAAGCATAAGTTCTGGCATTACCAAACTTGCAATGGCCCTTTGAAGTGGAGACAAATGCGAGTGGGTATACTATGGAAGTTGTCTTGATGCAAGGAGGAAGGCATGTTTGCTACCATTCTGAAGTATTTCATGGTGTAGTTCTTACATACCCTACTTATGATAAGGAGCTCTATGCCATGGTGCAAGTTGTGAAGAAGTGGAAGCACTATCTAATGGGAAAGGAGACAATAATCCACACAGATCACCAGTAGTTACAGTACCTACAAGCCCAAAATAAGCTACAACAGACTAGGCATTACAAGTGGATGGGGTTTTTACAACAGTTTCATATGGTGATCAAGTATAAGAAGGGCAACACAAACAAGTTGGTTGATATTCTTTCAAGGCCACCCACATCAATTACAGATTTGGGGAATCTTATGCACACGGAGCCATTCACCCATGATGCATACAGAGAGGCATATTTAGAATATGAGGACTTCAAGGAGGTGTATCAGAAGTTGTAGAGTCATAGTCATGTGCACGATGTCGACAAAATCGTTGAATACCATCTCTAGGATGGGTTACTCTACAACTTGGATAAGCTATGTGTTCCTAAAGGTGAGTGTTTGCAGCTGATTAGAGAGGCTCACACCTCCAAGGTTCCAAGGCACTTTGGTGTAGGGAAAATCGTGGCTAACTTGCAGAGGTATTGATATTGGCCCAAGATGCAAGAACAAGTAGCTAGGTTCATAAGAGGATGCATGCTTTTTTGTACCCGCAAGCCTAGCAATAGGAAACAGGGTCTATATCATCCCTTACCTGTACCTACTCGTCCTTGGGAAAGCATTTCCATGGACTTTGTGGGAGGTGTTGGTCAAGCTTGTCATTGATGTCAATATGGCCTAGTTGTTGGAGATGGAAAATATTCTTGAGATACATGCCTTAATCCCTTTCATGATGTTTCACTAACTAAATGACAAAACCCTAAGTACATTTATGCTCTAGATTGGTGATGCATGATCTAAATGCCCATAATACTCTAAAATACTCCTTAGCCCTAACACATTGATTTAAGTCCTAATACTTATGATGCCCTTAAGATACATGAATGGAAGCCTATGTGTATGAATCCCTAATCCTAATGAAGAAGTCCTTGCTCTAATATCCATGAAAATCCTTAGATCATTGATGATGAAGCCTTAAATGAATATTCCCATGAATACATATTGAAAATGCACCCTAATTTTATCGATTCCCATCATACTTTTAAAGGATCCCTAAACATTGGATGCCTAAAACTGAAATCCTAATGGCTGCCATAAATAAAATAATAATGACAGTCTCACAAAAATAATTTTATTGGTGATAAAATGACCCTATTTAAGGATGGGATTGGCATAGGAGTGTAGAGGATTTTTTCCTCTTTCTAACGAGCTATTACACGCCCCCAAATTCCTTACTGTTGAAGAGAAATCAATTTTTGATATCAGAATATGTAAAAAATTGTCAAATTGTCCAAGTCGACTTGAGTAGGCTCATAACCCTTGGCAAAGAGATGTTTCCCTTCAGAATATGGAAAACCAATATAAATATAAACCTAAATTTGTCCATTCAAGCTCAAATTTTTGGTGGAGACAAGACAAGAGGTAGAGAAGTAGCCGCAGCCTACAAAAGCAAGCAAGACTAGTTTGTGGAATTGTTCTTGGGTTAAATAGTCTCCCACAGGTTCAAGCTAGAAGCAGAGAAGTTGTCATAGTTGTCATGATCGAAGCTGTCGTAGTTTCCGTGGTCAAAGTTTTCATAGTTTCCGTGGTTGAAGTTGTCATCGTTGAAGTTGCAGTAGTTGTCGTGGTCGAAGCTACCATAGTTGTTGTGGTTGAAGCTACCATGGTTGAGGTTTGCATAGTTTTCGTGGTCGAAGTTGCCATAGTTTTCATGGTCGAAGATGTCGTAGTTGTTGCGGTCGAATTTTTCGTAGTTGTCGTGGTCAAAGTGTTGATTTATTGGGATTGGAAAAATAGATCTTATTGAAGTCTTCTCTTGAGAGAAAAAAGGGCAAAGTTGGAGAACTTTTTGAAGTAGCATATTGAAGATTTGTGGAGATCATTGAAGACCATGATGCATTGAAGCCATCATGAGGTGACCTTGCAGAAGTTTTGTTTAGGTAACATGAATATTTGTGGAGACACCTTCTGAGAAGACAAAGTTGTCATTGATGAGCTAGGATATTGGGCATTGTTGAAGGTGAAGATTATTGTCAAGGTTGGTTGCAGAAGACATTGGGAGCCTTGAAGGACTATTAAACTTATCTTGATGAATTGAAGTCGTGGGTTGGAGCCCTAGAGGATAGGAGTCTTAAAGAAGACCAGGTTGGAGCCTGTACCTGAGATAGGGTTGGAGCCTCATAGAGACAAGGTTGGTGCCTTGGAAGATAGGGTTGGAGACCTAGAGGATCAAAGTCCTCAAGAAATCAGGTCAGAGCCTGAACCAGATATAGGGTTGGATCCCTTGAGGTTGGTGCCTCAAAATTGACAAGGTTGGAGCCTTGGAATTCCAAGTTGGTGCTTGGAAAATATAGGTCGGGAGATTGAAGATCGGTGTCTTAATCTAGGGTTAGATCACTACATATATTGTACTTGATTCATTATAAAGAATAAATTAATAAAAGCATTTATTCTCATTGTTCATTTTGTGTTCTAAATATAAGTAATCTAACTGGTAAAAACAAAAATTGAAAAGAAACACTGATTCAGCCCCCTCTCAGTATTTCCAACAATTGGCATCAGATCCAATACCTTCACTCAAAGCCTAACAACTTGAAGGTTGATCTTTAGAACACAAATGGTAAAGCCAAGTGATTTGAGTTGACTCAACTCCTGGATTTAACCAAGATCTTTTGCTTTCGTGATGTGATTAGAATTGCATTTAAAAGAGCATAAAGGAACATATATGCATGTTGTAAAGAAGAAGGAACATGACAAGAATCAACAACATAAAACACAAGACGTTGATAACAGAGTTCGTCCAGGAGGGACTACGTCTCCGAGCCCTGGTGTCAAGATGGTGTAGGTCGCTGCATTAAGTGCTGGAAAGAGTGATGATGTACATGCATGTGTTTTCTCTATCATACAAGGAATATGCCCTCATGCAGGAGTGGCTCCAAGAGATGTTTCATTGCAGGAACTCTCATTCAAAAAATGACTCCTATCAGCATGACATAATTTCACGTATGTTAATAATGAGCATCCCGCCAACATGGCATCAAAGGGATCTCAATTCAAACATACATGGCGACACATGAGTATCCCATCAACATGACGAAAAAGGGATCTCAATAAAAACATGACAATAAGTACATCTCACATCAAGAACAAAACAAGATCCCACATCAAACATCAAACAAGGATCTATACAGCACAATGCATCTCAAGCAAAGAGACAAAGAAGTACATGATCACACTGCATATACCTCACATCAAGGAGTTATCTGAAGAAGAGGATGATAAACTACTAGATATGGTTGTACCATCAATCTCGTGGCGTCGAATATCATGGAAATCACTGCTCACACATTGAACGTTGACTACTGCACTCCACTTTGAAAAGTTTCCAAAAAATGGAATGATCAAATGGAAAATCTGATTACACCATCAGATTCGTGGCATTGAATAGTGTAAAATCAACTGTCAAATTTGTGAATTCTAACAAAGGGAAAATCTGGGGCTATAGGAATATTTTAGATTCCCCCTAGATTCCTCAATGATTCCCTCCTCCGGATCATCTGAAGATCTGCTGCTCATATCATAATTTTGTCTACGCCATCAGGTTCGTGTCACCAAGAGGTGTAGGATCAACATAAAGTTTGTCCAATTTGGACACTCGAAAAATTTCGCCCTTCTGAAAGTTGGGCTCAATGATGGTTCTGCCTGCCTCTACTCCACGCTCATGGTTCCACCTGCAATTCAAAAATTGTCTCGAAAAGCATGCCAACATTCCACCTCAGCATTTGTGTCAGGGTTCTGCTCCTAGTTTCATTACTCATGGTTCTGCAGTGCGCGCAAAACGTGGTTCTGTTCTCCATTCTACACCTCCCATTCCGTTCAAATCCGCCTTCGTCCTCCCCGTGGAAATGAAAGTTTGGTTTATATAAAATGTGGTGGGTAGATATTAGAAGGAAAACTATTGGGTGCATTGGTTAAGGCGAAGCGCATGAGGTGGGGAGGTCAGGGGATCAAATCCTGACCCCTCCAAAAATAAGCGTAATGTTCGAATTTTGGTAGGGCATGTAACGGTTAACGTTTGTTTTACGTCAGACGGTTTTAGTTATAACTGTTGTATTTTGGTATGTCGTTACATATATATATTACCATGCAGTTGTATTGATATGTTAACAGGGTTTGGGTTGGGCCACCTGTGGAGCGGGCTGGCCACATCGCTGGGCGGGTTCGATTCCCGCCGACCCATACTATAATGGTTACGTTTGTTGGTGGGGGCATGGGTCGAGTCCATCGAAGGTGGCCCACTCACCCCATATATGTTAACGTAATGTTGTGTAATGGAGTTGGGGCCAGCAAGGGTCATGGCCAGTTGGCCATTCTTTTTAATTAACATTTAATTTATGGTTTTGGATTCCCGTTGGAGGTGGCGGGGGTCATGGCCCGCCACTTGTTTTATAATATATATTTTTTATTTTTATTAAACAATAAACATTGTTTTAGTTTTTTCTAATATAAGGGATATTAGACAAATTAAGTATCCAAAAAATTGGCCCACTCCTCGGGAGCCAAATTCCATGTCTAGTTGACGATGAATTTGTAGAACCATTAAACGTGGCCCATTGCCCAACTTTGACCGAAACTTTGACTGGATGTTTCTCCCTCATACGAGCTTGGATATGAGTGCCGTTTGCACCATTGGAATCAGGACGACAAGCACTTCGATCTGGTGCTAGTTTGGGAGCAATCTGACCACTTTGAATTTTGACCCTTTCTGAGTCCTCTTGGACTTTTGCATGTGTCTAGAGCCACCTAGATCAATCCTCCCCACTGAGGAGCTTTTGGTCCTCCAAAAGCATGAAAAATAATCTACAACTTCTTTGTACCCTATCTGCACTTACAAGTATCTGATAAGTCACCCTTCCTTCTCCTTCACCTTTGTCCTTCGGAGCCATAAGCGATGAGCCGACACCTGCAACCTCTGCAAACCTATAGTACAATTTTGCAAATTACATGTTTGATTTACAAGAAAAACTAATGACCCAAGCATCCCATACTTGCCATGAGTTTATAGCACATACTTGGTGGTCAAGTTTACATCAAAATGGAAACAATGCCCCAGCTACGAAAACAAGGCCAAAATATCATTGTTGCTTCAACAAGTGATGGAAAACACATCATCACTACAACACATGATTTACAAAAATAAGGCCAAACACTATTATTGCTTTAACAAGTGATGGAAAACACATCATCACTTTCACAGTTTAAAATGCAACACAAAATAAGACCAGACATCATTGTTGCTTAACAAGTGATGGAAAACACATCATCACTTTTACATTTTAAAATGCAACAAATGATTTACAAAAGCACGACCATGACAAGCTAACATATCTAGAAACCATTTTTCACTTATCGATGTGAATGGGTCATCCCCCTATGGTGGTTTTGCTTGTCGAACGACTGTTTCACCTGGTTCATGCACGGATGCTTTTTTTTTAAGGCGTTGCTCTGGATGGAGCCTCCAACACGTGGCCCTTTGATGACCACTTCTGTTGCAATGACTACAATAAGTCTTCTTCCTCCAAATCTTATTTACCTTCTTCTTTTCCTGTTGTTGAGAGGGTCTTTCACGCCTCATCCTTTTTTGTGCTGCCATTCTCTTCCAGCACTCAACAAATGTATGGTTATGTAAACCACAAAAGGTACATGTTTTTTGATGCCATGTTTTACGTTCATCATTAACAACATGATTGTAATCGAAATGAACATTCAAATATCAAGACTTGTTATACCTTTCCTTATTGTCTTTGGTGTACTTGTGGCGATGAGAGCTTGCCTTGGCTCTTTCCTTGCAATGGGCACTGCCATGGGATGATGGGGATGTGCTCCCATCATTCTCTTTCCTTTATGATTTCAATGATGTCTCAGAAGCATCTGACACCTTCGAGCATTCTCCTTTGGTGTATCCCAAGCCTACAAACCGAGGTCTCTTCTAAACCTCCAATGGCTGAGTTATATCTTAGCTATTAACACCAAGTCCTTCCTCCTCCTTGTACCTCATCCTGGTAAGGAGCCTCATGTTTGTCCTTGTAATTGGTATCTCCACATTTCTGACAGAAATTACTATGTGAAGATGAAACTAAAGGGAAATCAACATCTTTTACCTCCTTTGTCAATTTGGAAAGAAATGACGAGGGCTTCTCATCATCTGTTGTTGGTGGTTCGCTGGTTGTCTTGGCGGATTCCCCAACTTCCTTTCTGACATACCCAAGTCCTGCCTGACAGGGTAATTCCTCTACTTTTATGGGGTTGACAATGCCTTAGCCATTAATTCCCAAGCCTTTTCCTTCATACCCCATTTTCTTCAACAATTTGGAGCCAATTCTTGTGGTATGATTTTCAAAAACAGCGAAATCATCATCAAGAAACATACATGAATTCAAAGAATTACTTTTTACCTCACATGGGTCACGCTGCAGCTTTTCCAAGGCCTCGTCCTTAGCTTGCAGTTGTCATAGAAAACTATGTTTCTCCTCTTTCTCTTCTTGTAGAAGCATCTTCAATTCAGCGTTCTTTGCTTGAAGACTCTGGTTGTTGTGCTTCAGTTCTTCTAGGGCCTCTTCCATGGCTCGCAACTGAAGCTACAATTGCTCCTTTTCCTCTGTCTCTTTTTGTAGAGCTTCATACATTATTTCCACCTTTTGGGAAATTCTGAGCATGGTCTCGTACATTGCTTTGTCATCCTCCATCGTTGCACGTTCCATTGTTCATGCTCGCAATTCACATCCATGTAAAGACCGCTCTGATACCAAACTTGATCCGAGTTGACTCAACTCTCGGATTTAACCAAGATCTTTTGCTTTCGTGATGTGATTAGAATTGCATTTAAAAGAGCATAAAGGAACATATATGCATGTTGTAAAGAAGAAGGAACATGACAAGAATCAGAAACATAAAACACAAGATGTTGATAACGAAGTTTGTCCAGGAGGGACTACGTCTTCAAGCCCTGATGTCAAGATGTTGTAGGCCGCTGCATTAAGTGCTAGAAAGAGTGATGATGTACATGCATGTGTTTTATCTATCACACAAGGAATATGCCCTCACGCAGGAGTGGCTCCAAGAGATGTTCCGCTGCAGGAACTCTCATTCAAAAAATGATTCCTATCATCATGACATAATTTCACACATGTTAATAATGAGCATCCCACCAACATGGCATCAAAGGGATCTCAATTCAAACATACATGGCGACACATGAGTATCCCATCAACATTACGAGAAAGGGATCTCAATCAAAACATGACAATAAGTACATATCACATCAAGAACAAAACAAAATCCCACATCAAACATCAAATAGGGATCTATACAACACAATGCATCTCAAGCAAAGAGACAAAGAAGTACATGATCACACTACATATACCTCACACCAAGGAGTTATCTGAAGAGGAGGATGATAAAATCCTAGATCTGGTTGTACCATCAATCGCGTAGCATCGAATATCATGGAAATGACTACTCGCACATTGAATGCTGACACCTACGCTCCACTTTGAAAAGTGGCCGAAAAATGGAAAATCTTATTACACCATCAGATTTGTGGCATCGAATAGTGTAGAATCGACTGCCAATTCTTGAATTCTGATAAACTGAAAATCTGGGGCTACACAAATCTTTTAGATTCCTCAAAGATTCCCTCCTCCGGGTCATATGAAGATCTGCTGCTCATATCAAAATTATGTCTACGCCATCGGGTTCGTGTCACCGAGAGGTGTAGGATCGACATAAATTTTGTCCAATTTGGACACTGGAAAAATTTCGCCCTTCTGAAAGTTGGGCTCAATAATGGTTCCACCTGCCGCTGCTCCACACTTATGGTTCCACTTGCAATTAATAATTGTCTCGAAAAGCATGTCAACGTTCTGACTCATCATCTGGGTCAATGTTCCACTCTTGGTTTCATTACTCATGGTTCTACAATGCATGCAAAATGTGGTTCCGTTCGCCATTCCACACCTCCCGTTCCGTTCAAATCCGCCTCCATCTTCCCCGTGCAAATGAAAGTTAGGTTTATATAAAATGTGGTGGGTGGATATTACAAGGAAAATTGTTGTGTGCATTGGTTAAGGCGAAGTGCTTGAGGCGAGGAGGTTGGGGGATCAAATCCCGACCCCTCCAAAAATAAGCGTAATGTTTTAAGTTTGGCGCGACATGTAACAGTTAACGTTTGTTTTACGTGGTGCAGTTTTCGTTAAAAATGTTGTATTTTGGTATGTCGTTACATATATATATTACCATGCAGTTGTATTGATATGTTAACATGATTTGGGTTGGGCGACCTGTGGATTGGGTCGGCCACATGGCCGGGCGTGTTTGATTCACGTCGACCCATACTATAATGGTTTCGTTTGTTGGTGGGGGTGTGGGTCGGGTCGACAGGAGGTGGCCCACCCACCCCATATATGTTAATGTAATGCTGTTTAATGGATTTGGGGCCAACGGGGGTCATGGCCCGTTGGCCATTTTTTTAATTAACATTTAATTTATGGTTTTGGATTCCTGGTGGAGGTGGCGGGGATCATGGCCCGCCACCTGTTATATAGTATTTTTATTTTTATTTTATTAAAGAATAAACATTTTTTTATTTTGTCTAATATAAGGGATATTAGACAAATTAACTATCCAACAAATTCACCCGCTCCTCGGGAGCCAAATTCCATGTCCGATTGATGGTGAATTTGTAGGACCATTAAACCTGGCCCACTGCCCAACTTTGACCGAAACTTTGACTCGATGTTTCTCCCTCATACGAGATTGGATTTGAATGTCGTTTGCACCATTGGAATCAGGGCGACGATCACTTCGATTTGATGCTAGTTTAGGAGCAATCTGACCACTTTTAATTTGACCCTTTCTGAGTCCTCTTGGACTTCTACATGTGTCTAGAGTCACTTGGACCACCAAAGAAGAAAGCCTCCAATCCTTCTAAAGATGTCTCTTCCTCAACCATGAAAAATGAAGACAACTAGTTTGGGAAAGTTCCAATGTTCAATGAAAACTTTGATGTATGGAAGGTAAGAATGAGAAATTTCTTAATGGCTCAAGGTGTTGGAGTATGGGAATCAGTGATTACTGATAGCATAGTAGACGATGAATCCAAGGAGTACAATTCAAGAGTAATGAAGACAATTTTGAATGGGCCACCAAATTCTATAAAGGCCAATTTGGAAAATTGTTCCTCAACAAAAGATATATGGTACAAACTTCATGACCTTGACTCAAAAGGAGAATTGACCATGACCTCTAGTTAAGAAGATGATGGAAAGCAAGAAGGAAATCCAAAACCCATCAAGGCAGTTGAAAATAATAATGATGACATCAAGGCCAAAGAATACCTAGAAGAAAAAGAAAGCAAAGAAGACTTTGAAGAAGATCTTCTGACTAAACTTATGGCTTCCATGGAAGAGATTAACAATTTGAAAAAGGAAAATGAGGAACTTAAGAAGAAAGCACAAGATGGTGACAAGGACAAGGCAAGGAAGGAAGTTGACCTTTTCAAGCTTCAAGTACAAGAAAGAGATGAGGATCTCACCAAACTTAAGGAGGAATTTCATCAAAACAAAAGAAAGCAGAATGAAGAAGTCATATCCATGACAAATCAATTGGATAAGGCAAAGAAAAGGGAAGAAACTTTGTCAAGCGACCTTGAAGAAAGACTCAAGAGCTTCAACAAACCTGAAGCAGATATTGGTGAATACAAGGAAGAGGTATCCTCTCTTATATCTCAACTAGAAGAAGCAAGGAATCAAGCACAAGGAGCTGAGAATGTGATGGAATATTTGGCATTCATAGAAGGACAAGTTGATGAAGCAGAAAATGAGAGAAACATCGTGATGTGCCAACTAGAAGAAAAGTATGATGACATCACCAAGTTAATATTAGAAATCACTTCTCTTAAGGACCAATCATGTGAAGCAACCAAGATGAAGGAAGAAATGGAGATTTTCTATCAAAGAGGGATGAAGAATGCAAGAAAATGAAGGAAGAAATTGTCTTTTTTAAAAGGAAGTTGACTTGCTGAATAAGAACTTGAAAAGTTCTCAAACCCTAGATGACATCCTAAGTCATCAAAGGCCTCCCCTTGATAAATCAAGTCTTGGCTATAAAGGTGAATCCTCAAGCAAGAATGATAATGCTTCAAACCACAAGGATGTGAGGAAGCTAGAAAGAAATGTTGATGCTCCCAATTCGAGCAAAGGCAAGGAGAAGAGTCAAGACAACTATGGAAGAAATCCTACTCCAAGGAGACTTCCAGATGGTGTCAAGAATACAAAAGGCAATGAATATCATCAAAGAATCCGAAGGCAAAAATAATTCAAAAGTACATCAAGGAAATATTCATCTCTAAGGTACCAAAGTATATTTCTTGGTTATTGCTATTCTTGTACAAACTTTGGGCATATGGCAAAAGATTGTAGGGCATATCACAAAGACAAATATAATAGTCTCGTCAATCTCCTAGAAGTAATTTTGCAAGAAGTAATGATTACACATTCATAAACAAGATGGGGTGCTTTAATTTCCATAACATTGGACATATGGCACGTGATTGTAGCTTGAATTGGGTCCCTACATAAGCTAGAATCATGACAACCAAGCTAGAAAAGAAAGTTACACAAATATGGAGAAAGAAGCAAATTGGATATGAAAGTCTCTTGGACACTCTAGCCAACAACACGTATTGTTGATTTGATGAAGACATCAAGATGTGATATCCCAAGTGTTTGATGATGAGACTCTGCCAAAAGAGAGACCATGCATATAGTCAGGGGGAGCTTGGCATCATTCTTGTAGAAGTTATCCATGAAAGTGCCCTATGAAATCCTTGATGAGTCACTCAGGGACAATCATCCTTGGATGGATCAAGTCTCGGGAGCAACTCCATTGAATAACATGATCCCTTACTCATTCGATGGACTATTGTTGAAGATTTATTCCATTTGATCACTAAGCAAGTAATATTTCTTGAGGTAGAGGAGTTTATGTAGATAGGGGGAGTTGGTTCATCACATCTAGACACATTTATCATAAACCTCATTTCCAGAAGGGAGAGCATCATGATAGGGGGAGTAATATACCTATGAAGAACTATTATTGATGAAGAAAATATGATGAAGAGGATCATCTTAATGGGGGGGTACTTGGGCACCCCGTTTTCCATTGATGTCAAAGGGGGAGAAAATGTTGGAAGGGAATTAACTTTTCCATCAAAGAAAAAGGGGGAGACTGTTGGTCAAGGTTTTCATTTCTGTCAATATGGAATTGTTGGAGATGGAAAATATTCATGTGAAACATGCCTTAAACCCTTTCATGATGTTGCCCTAACTACATACAAAACCATAAGTACATTTATGCACTAGATTGGTGATGCATGATGTCAATGCCTGTAATACTTCAAAATATTCCTTAGCCCTAACACATTGATGTAAGTCCTAATACTTATGATGCCCTTAGGATACATGAATGGAAGCCTTTTTGTATGAAGCCCTAATCCCAATGAGGAATCTCTTGCCCTAATGTCCATGAAAAGCCTTAAATCATTAATGATGAAGCCTTAAATGAAGATGCCCATGAATACATATTGAAAATGCACCCTAATCTTGTTGATTCCCTTCATACCTTTAAAGGAGCCATAATCCTAATTAGCTTGATGACCTAATTCTATAAATAAGGAGCCCTAAAAATTGGATGCCTAAAACTAAAATCCTAATGGTTGCCATAAATAAAATAATAATGACAGTCTCACAAAAATAATTTTATTGGTGGGAAAATGACCATATTTAAGGATGGGATTGGAATAGGAGTGTAGAGGGATTTTTTTTTTCTTTCTAACGAGCGATTACATGCCCCCAAATTCCTTACCGTTGAAGAGAAATCAATTTTTGAAATTAGCATATGTCAAAAATTATCAAACTGTCCAAGTCGACTTAAGTAGGCTCATAACCCTTGGCAAAGAGACGTGTCCCTTTAGAATATGGAAAACCACTATAAATATAAACCTAAATTCATCCATTCAAGCTTAAATTTTTAGTGGAGACAAGACAAGAGGTAGAGAAGTAGTCACAGCCTAGAAAAGCAAGGAGGAAAACTTTGTGAATTGTTCTTGGGTTAAATAGTCTCCCATAAGTTCAAGATAGAAGCATATAAGTTGTCATAGTTATCGTGGTCGAAGCTTCCACAGTTGTCATGGTCGAAGTTGTCGTAGTTGTCGTGGTCGAAATTTCCATGGTTGTTGTGGTCGAAGCTATCGTAGTTGTCATAATTGAAGCTACCATGGTCGAAGTTGTCGTATTTTCCGTGGTCGAAGCTATCGTAGTTGTCATAATTGAAGCTACCATGGTCAAAGTTGTAGTTGTTGTGGTCGAAGTTGTCGAAGTTGTTGTAGTTTTCATGGTCGATGTGTTGATTCATTGGGATTGGGAAAATAGAGCTTGTTGAAGTCTTCTCTTGAGAACAAAAAGAGCAGAGTTGGAGAACTTTTTGAAGTAGCATATTGAAGATTTGTGGAGATCACTGAAGACCATGATGCATTGAAGCCATCATGAGGTGACCTTGAAGAAGTTTTGTTTGGGTAACATGAAGAGTTGTGGATACACCTTCTGAGAAGACAAAGTTTTCATTGATGAGCTAAGTGCTTTGGAGATCAAGGGCATTATTGAAGGTGAAGATTATTGTCAGGGTTGGTTGCAAAAGATAATTGGAGCCTTGAAGAACTATTAAACTTATCTTGATGAATTGAATCCATGGGTTGGAGCCCTAGAGGATAGGAGTCCGAAAGAAGAGCATGTACCAGAGATAGGGTTGGATCCCTAAAGGTTGCAACCTCATAGAGACAAGGTTGGTGCCTTGGAAGATAGGGTTGGAGCCCTAGAGGATCAGAGTCCTAAAGAAACTAGGTCAGAGCCTGAACCGGATATAGGGTTGGAGCCCTTGAGGTTGGTGCCTCAAAATTGATAAGGTTGGAGCCTTGGAAGTCCAAGTCGGTGCTTGGAAAATATAGGTTGGGAGATTGAATATCAGTGTCTACATCAGCCCTACATATATTGTACTTGATTTATTATAAAGAAGAAATTAATAAAATCATTTATTCTCATTGTTCATTTTGTGTTCTAAATACAAGTGATCTAACTGGTAAAAATAATAAGTGAAAAGAAATATTGATTCACCACCCTCTCAATATTTCCAATAGGATGTTTACCCACAACTAGGAAGGGACATGACTACCTGTTTGTGGTAGTTGATAGGTTCAACAAGATGTGTGTTCTAATGCCCTGTAAAAAGACCATCAGCGGACAAGAAGCAAAAAACTTGTTCTTTGGACAGGTTTGGGTACACTTTGGGATACCAAGGAGCATCATTTCAGACAGGGATACAAGATTTCTCAGTGCATTTTGGACTACATTGTGGGAGAAGATGGACACGAAGTTGAAGAGATCTACAACATTCCATCCATAGACAGATGGGCAAACAGAAGTAGTCAATATGACTTTGGTGCAACTTCTAAGTGATTAAAACCAGAAGCATCCAAAGACCTGAGATGAAAATCTAGTGTATATACAAAATTCTTATAATAGAGCAGTCCACACTTCTACAGGAAAGTCCCCATTTGAAACTTGTTTTGGATATTTTCCACCTTCACCTTTGGATATTGCATATGGGCGGTAAGGAGGAGTGAAGTAGACATTACAAGAGATGCTTTGAGGGCTGAAAAATTTATAGAGAAGATCATGAATATCCATCTACAGGTATAGGAAACACTGTAGAAGTCGCAGATGAAGTATAAGGCCAAGCATGATCAGCACAGAACAGAGAAATCATTCAAGGTGGGAGACAGAGTATGGCTACAATTGAACAAGGAGAGGTTGTAGGGGCCTAGTAAGAAAATCAAGGCTTTATGGTCCCTTTGAGATACTGGAAAAGGTGGGTGATAATGCCTATCAACTAAGTTTACCATCATATATGTGCATTTACTCAATTGTAAATGTGGAGAATTTGAAACTCTATGAGCCTTCCATGCTAGATCAGGAAGAGGAACAGGTCCTACCTTTTGTGGAGGATTTGACACCATATGCTCAGAAAAAGTTGACAAAAGATACAATTTTACAGAAGAGGTCCAGAACTGCAAGACAAGAGCAACAAAAACTTTGGCAGATTAGGTTGAAGGGACGACTTACGGGCAAAGCTAAATGGTAAACCAGAGAGAAGGTGGAGGAAACGTTTTCTCACCTCATTCAGTAAATGATTTTTGGGACCAAAATCCTCCCAAAATGGGGAGGTGTGATCCGAATTACATAATTATATTATTTTTCATCCAAATCAATTCATTTGGAGTGCAAAAAGTGGAGGAATCAACTCACAGGACCATTTTTACCAGCGAGACCCAGTTTGGCGAAACTTCGTCTGAAACCTTTCGAGAGTGTTTTGAGACCTCAAACAATGTTTTTGGGGTGTAAAAATTTTCCTCAAAAGTGTATCACCTTTTCATGCCAATATACACACATAAATGTTTCCAGTGACACAAGAATCGCGTCAATCAAAATCTGTATGAAAAAATTATGACACTCAGAAGTTGACCTTCTTGTTTTCACACCTATAGTTTAGGAGGATGCTGCGTCAGCCCCCATTATTCATGATAAAGGAGCTAGCCACGTGTTTGCGATGTAAAATACTCTAGAAGAGTTTATTTGGTAACTCTTGTTAAGAGTTGATGTAGTCAAACTTAACCATTGGTAGGCTATCGAGTTGTGTTATAACCAAGTCACCAGGAGGAAGAGGCATTCCATTTCTTTCGAGAGAATTTTGTTCCATAGTTGAGAAAAGATAGCCAAGAGAGATAGGAGGTGTTGGTACCATTCCTTGACCTCCTTTTTCCTCTTGAAACACATCGTTTTCCTACCTTTTTCCTTCATACATCTCTTAGACCTCTTGAAATTGATTAGGTAACAGTATTATAGTTGTTAAATGCATTAGAATTGATTTATGAGTTTTATGTTAAAGAATTAGGGATTTTTGATAAAAAGACTACAGGAAGTTGCAACATCCTATAATTGGTTTATTGTTTGACATATGGCATGACAGCTAAGCTAAAGCAAAGGGTAGGGACGAAAAATAGAATGTACAAGCATGGACGAACACCTATCCTACAGCAGAACCAACACTCCTGAATGCGCGGTCAATGATGGTCAAAGCACAGCATGTTGGCGACAAAAGCAGCAACAGCATATGGTTCTAAACCGATTTAGTTTTTTTCCTTTTTGAAATCGGTTCAGAATGGAAACAACTTAAAAACTATGCCATAACAAAAGCGGCAACAGCCGCATAACGAATGTACATTCGTTCCAAAATGTAAACGGTGTTAGTTTTTAAAAAGACATATGTAAACACAGTGAGGTGTTGTTGGTTAGTTGTTATCAGTGTATCGTTTTGAAAAACAAAGCTTTTGAACTTAATACCAGAACTCAGGTCAGTCACGATTTTGTTATTGCGTTGATTCTATAGTTGCTTGAGCGTAGTCCAGTATACCTTTGAAACGCGGACTGGCCCTGCGTGGAACAGGTATACTGTCATTTCATTTCATTTGCAACTTCTGAATATTCAATAGTATGCACAGTGATTAGAGTTGGGTTTATGCTTTCGTTGATTTAATTAGCAATTCGTATGAGTAATGTTTATGATGGTGGCTTGAAGGATTCATCGCTGAGATCGTTGAATTGTATCCTGTAAGGGATCTGATCTTTCGTTATTTTTAAAAGCATCTTCATGAACCCTGTTTCTCATGTATTTGAATTTTAAGTGTGCTTATGATTTTAGTATGTTTCAATCTTTCATGAATGATAAACATTGAATGCTGAGTGTTCACTGAACAGGGGTTTTATGCACAGCATCCTCGTAAGGGGATTGAAATCTTGGTTTAAGTAATACACAATGTTTTTAAAATAGGTAGATGAATTGAGTGACCTGAGTGTCCAGGTGATAGGGAGCATACCTCAACCTTCCGTAAGGAAGTTCTGTAACCTACCATCGCGAACACTTAGTTAGGAATCCTTTATGTGTATAGATTGTAGACGCATGCCTCGAAGTTTACTGATCCTGGTCGATAATAAATATAGCCTAATCTAGCACCCTAGATAGGACACTACATTTTGGCGCCGTTGCCGGGGAGGCGTAGTTAAAGGATTTAAAAAGAAAAAAAATTCAATAGACAAAAACGAGCAAAAACATAGATTTAGAAATCATGTTCACTTATGCCTAGATCTAGAGATAATCAAGGTAGATTCATTAAAACCCCCCATCCAAAAACTAACCTATCATCAAGAGCAGACTCTTTAGGAAATACAACACCAGCTAAGGAAGTCACCACACAAGCATTAGAGGATAAACTAAAGTCAGGGCAAAGACTTACTCTCATCGAGAGGCAAACTTTATTAGCACACAAATCGCAGAAGAAACACTTTCCTAGATCCTCTACACAAGGAGAAAGTAGCACAGTGACCGAACAATCTTTCTTTAATCTTCTCTTTGAAACAAGAGACACTGACACAGAGGAACCTATTAAAATGGCTGAGGAAGGAGATGGATCAGTACCAAATCAAGGACGAAGAGATGAAGAAGAGTCAACCTTTAAGTTTCCTATTCAAGAGCCACAAGAAGATGATGAGATCAAAATGAAAAACATACCTCCATCCGTGCTACCAAACTTTTATGGAATGGCTTCAGAAGACCCAAACTCATTCTTGTTCGAGTTTGACATTGTATGTCGAACATATGGTTACACAGATGATGCCCATAGGCTTAGACTCTTCCTAGCGACATTAAAGGCATCAGCTTTAAGATGGTTCATGGGACTTGGTGAGCATGCGATAATTGATTGGGATGGAATGAGAAGAATATTTCTAAAGAAATATCAACCTTATTGTAGATCCAAAGATTCCAAAGATGATATCTTTAGAATGAACCAACAAGAGGATGAAACCTTAGAGGAATACTTAGAACGGTTTGTCTACAATTTACAAAAATCCAAACACCGAACTATGCCTCTTGATTTGATTCGCACAATATTCTTGAAAGGCATCCGAGAGGAATACATGGATGATCTTAATTTGATGGGCAAAGGTGACATTTATACCTTACCTTTTGAAGAAATCGCTGAATTATGCGAAAAGTATTCAAGGAGCAAAGCTAAAATTGGAAAAAGAACCTTGTCATCCAAAGCCACAAAATCTGCTTCAGCAAGTGTCACAAGGGCTGAAATAGGGAATCTGTTAGAAGAATTTAAAACAAATCTGTTAAGCACCTTAGGGAATCAAATTGAAACTCTAAAAGCTAAGAAGAAACAAGAAGATGAAGATCAGATAATGGCTATCTTCTACCCAAAATGCCGGAAGAAACATGCCTTAAAAGACTGCCCATTAGAAAACATCCAAGTTTGTGCCTTCTGTACTGAAAATAATGATATATTTAATTGTCCTAAAGTTAAGGTTTTGCAGAACTGTAATATGGCAGCTAATGCAGAGATGGAAATGTGTATTACATGAGCACAAAGAGACCATGGAAGCCAAGACCAGCACCTCAAGGTATGTTTCCAAATCAGAATTTGCAATTTCCTGTAAATGATCAAATGTATGCTCAGAATTCATGGAATGTACCCATGCCATGGCAGCACCAAAATCACCCACAACAACAATGGAGACCATCTCAACAATACTCTCAATCATATCATACATATCCTCAATCATACCAACCATATTCGTAGCCATATCAACAATATCATCAGCCATACTTGTCACATCCTCAACCATATCAACAGTATCCTCAGCAGCAAGTTGTTTACCAACCTCAACCTACTCAACAAGCACTGCCTGCTCCTCCACCAATAAATCCACCACAACTGCAATTTCCATCTAACTCACAACCTCCCAGACCTACTCAAATTCCTACTCAAACTGTCCCAAATCCAAATAACAAAGCAGAGAGGCCAGCCTACAATGTAGAAGAGGGAACCTCATATCCCACACTACCCTTGCAAAATATCAACTTGAGGTCTGGTAAGGTACTCCACAAAGATTCTCCAACAACTGATAAACAAGAAGAAAACACAGAAAATGAAAACGAAATGACAAATCAAAGAAAACTAAACGATGATACCAAAGATAAGCAAATGCAACCATTGCATCCACCTTTTCCAGACCGATTGGTCCAAATGAAACTTCCAATGTCTATACCACAGTTTGATGTCTTAGATGAGCTCAAGAATGTCTATATAAAAATTCCGCTACTGCAAGCCATAAAAGACATTCCCATATATACTAAAGCAATCAAATAAATGTGTCTTAAGAAGCCCACTAGGAAAAGGATTGATCCACAAACCATTCGTGTTATAGGACATTTAGCTGGCCTTATGACAAATACCATCTCAATGGAAAAGTATGTTGATCCTGGTATCCCCAGAGTTACTACAATCATTAACAACATACAGATTCCAAACACTTTAATAGATCTTGGGGCCGCAATAAATGTCGTGACTCTTGAAACCATGAGAACACTCCAGCTCATAAATTTGCAACACACAACGATTGTTCTAGGACTAGCTGATAGGTCTAAAGTGATTCCTGAAGGGATTTTGGAGGACATAATTGTTTCACTAGACTCTTGGGAGTATCCAGTGGACTTCTTAGTTCTTCAACCCAAATCCAATTTAGGAGGGCACCCTATCATCCTTGGTAGACCATGGTTAGCGACTGCTGATGCATTCATAGGATGTCAATCGGGCAACATGATCATTTCACGAGGAACTGAAAGAAAACAACTCACTCTTTATCCATCGGCACAATCACCAGCAGTAACACACAATTTATGGCTTGATGATAAATACAATGATAAAGAAGAAGTACAATTTGTTTTTAGCATTGACCAAATCTATGATTTCCAAGAACAAAATAATAATGATTTGGTATAATTGTTCCTTTCTCAACCTGATATTTCCGAAAATTTGAGAAACGACCAATATCATGTTGCAGATGTGATTTTAGCCCAAAATTTTCAGGAAACATGCACCATTCAATCTTTGCAAACAACATTTCACGATATTTTTTCAGTTCAATCCATCACAAACACACAGAGTCAGATCATAGAGATTAGTCCAGGGAAAACTCTGAACATTGGCAATCACCTAGACTCATCTCAACAAGAGAAATTGATTCAACTATTGAGAAAATACCAGAAAGCATTTGCTTGGGACTACACCGATATGCATGGGATTCACCCCGACACATGCACTCACCATATTTATACAGATAGTACTATCAAACCAGTGAGGCAACCACAGAGAAGAATGAACCCCATGCTCCAGGATATTGTCAGAGAAGAATTGCAAAAACTGTTGAGAGTTAATTTTTTATATCCTATTTCTGACAGTCAGCGGGTATCCCCATTGGTAATAGTGCCCAAGAAAAATGGTAAGTGGCGCATTTGTGTTGATTATAGACAATTGAACAAAGCAACGCTCAAATATTATTTCCCACTACCATTTATTGACCAAGTGTTAGACACATTAGCTAGGAAATCATCATTCTCTTTTCTTGATGGTTTCAGTGGCTACAACCAGATCAGGATAGCCTCAGAAGACCAGGACAAAACCACATTCACTTTTCCTTGGGGAACTTATGCTTATAATGTTTTTACATTTGGACTTTGCAATGCTCCAGCTACATTTCAGAGAGTTGTATTAGCTATTTTCGCTGAGTTCATGATTGTGTTGAAGTTTACATGGATGATTTTTCAGTGTACGGCAATTCATTTGAACATGCATTAGAGAACCTTGAAAGAGTTTTGAAAAGATGTATTGAAGCTAATCTGTCCCTGAGCAATGAAAAGTGCTTTATGATGTTAAACGAGGGGATAGTATTAGGCCACTATATTTCTTTTCAAGGCATTAAAGTTGATCTAGCAAAAATCCAGATCATTGTTGATTTGCCAATTCCAAAGAATCAAAGAGAGGTAAGAAGTTTCCTTGGGTATGCAAGCTATTACAGAAGGTTTATTGAACATTTTAGTAAAATATCTTTACCTTTGTTTAAGCTTCTAACAAAAGATGTACTTTTCAACTGGAATGAGAACTGCCAGCAAGCATTTGAAGCACTCAAAAAGAAGCTATCAACCGCACCAGTCTTAAGAGGGCCTAACTGGAGCCTACCATTTCATATCTTTACAGATGCATCTGACACTACAGTAGGTGCCTCATTATGCCAAAAAGAGGAATCTTGTAATTATGCCATTTATTTCATTAGCAAGAATCTAACACCTGCAGAATTAAACTACACAGTCACAGAAAAGGAAACACTTTCCATCATATATGCTGTGAATAAATTCCGACATTACATAACTAACTGGTTATGAAGTCTTTGTACATACTGACCATCTACCATTAGACATTTAATGAATAAACCAATAACTAGTGGCAGAGTTACCAGATGGAATTTATTGTTACAGGAATTTAACATCACAGTGTTAGATAGACCAGGTAAAGAGAATCAGGTGGCAGATTTTCTTTCTAGACTACAAAATCCAGGTGAGGTTGTTCCGGTTGAAGATTCTTTTCCAGATGAAAATTTATTTGCAATTTCCATAGTGAATCCTTGGTATGCTGACTTGGCCAATTATTTTTCTACAGGAAGGACACCTCCATACTTTACTCCAAAGGAAAAGAAGAGACTAGTCAAACAAAGTGCTCGATACTCATGGATTAATGGAAATTTATTTTACACTGGTTATGATATGATTATTAAACGATGTGTAAGAAATGATGAGATAATTGATATTTTAAAATCTTGCCATGATGAACCGTGTGGTGGGCATTTTGCAGCTAAGCGAACAACATTCAAGATTATTAGTCTTGGATACTACTGGCCATCCATTTTTAAGGATTCCAAGAAGTACGTGAAGAGTTGTGATAGCTGCCAAAGAATGGGCAGGCCAACAGCTACAGATGAGATGCCACTTCAGCCCCAAGTTCACCTAGAGCCATTTGAAAATTGGGCTCTAGACTTTATAGGACCCATTAACCCAACCTCCAATGGTAAGAAGTACATCTTAGTATGTACTGATTACGTAACAAAGTGGGATGAAGCAAAAGCACTAGTTAGAGCCACCAAACAAACAGTGGTGAACTTCCTTTTTGAAGAGATTTTTGTAAGGTATGGGGTACCAAGGGAGATAGTGACTAATCAAGGTACTCAATTTACTTCAAATTTAGTGAAGGAAATCACAGAAAAATACCAAATCAAGCACAAAAGAAGTACACCTTACCATCCACAGGCCAATGGGCAAGTGGAATCCACAAACAAAACTTTGGAAGGGATCATCACTAAAACTGTGGCAATGAACAGAAAGAATTGGGAAGAGAAGCTCAAAGATGCACTCTGGGCTTACAGAATTACATGGAAGAATACTACAGGATTTACACCATATCAGTTGGTGTATGGAAAAGAGGTAATGCTTCCTATTGAGTTTCAAATACATACTTTTAAACTGGCTGCAGATTTGCAAATTGACCTGGACCAAGCACAACAAGAAAGAATTCAGCAGTTGAACCAGCTGGATGAAATGAGGCAGCAAGCAGAGGAAACAACAATCATCATGCAAAAACAAAGGAAGCAGTGGCATGATGCACATATCAAGAAGAAGCAGTTCAAAGAAGGAGACTGGGCTTTACTTTTTGACTCTAAATTCAGAGATCATAAAGCCAAGTTTACCACACATTGGATGGGCCCATACCAAATTATTCAGGCCTACGAAAATGGTTCAGTCAAGCTCAAAACTATTGATGGAGAAGGTCATTCCTTTACTGTCAATGGTCATCGCCTGAAACTCTACACTAAGCCCATCAGCAAGCAAAATTTTCTCCAAACAGTATCTCAACAAAGAGAGGTTGAGATACTGCAACCTCCAGCTGCAGTATCTCTGCCTTAGTTCATTTCATTTCAATTTAGAAATTCAAAAGAAAAAAAAAAAAACAAAACAAAACAAAACAAAATATATAAAAAAAATAAAAAAAATAAAATAAAATAAAATAAAAAACACATAAAAAATAAAAATAAAAATGGGTTAGATGTGAAAACCAGACTCTGGCACACTCTAACCCAGAATTCTTACTTGAAAACCAATTCGTTGGCGGGTAAGAATTCCTTTTCTTTTGTTTCCTGTTTGATTCATCAACTGAATAATGACTTGAGGACAAGTCAAAACTTTAGTAGGGGGGAGAAGCATCAGCATTTTGTTTTCTTATCTCCTCATTGTAAATTCTCAAAGATTTCTTATCTCATCTCCTCAATGTAAATTTCCGAAGAGTTTGTTTCAGCACTCCAGATTTCAATAAAGAAGTTGTTTTGCCATTGTTTTATCTCAGAGGGACCTGGTTAAAAACATTATGCAGGGGGACCTATTCTGTCCAGAAGACCATGTTACCAACACCAGCAGTAATGGGACCTGTTCAAGACACATAAAAGGGACCTGTTAAGAGACTGTTACTTCAAGATTACTTCAACAAAGCTTCATCAAGTTTCAACAAGGATCCACAGGTTGCTGGTCACCAAGACTTCATCAAATACCAAAGATCAAGGAACCTGTATACATATAGTTCTTTTTCCAGATTTCAAAGAAGTTGTATGAAAATTTTCCAGATCTCAGAGGGACCTGTTGCATTCGAATCTATCTCAGGGGGACCTGTTATGAACAACAAAGAGTAGTCAAAAGAGACTAGTCCTACCTAGCATGCCAATGCAACGCTTGAACAACCAACAAAAGTGTAATGTATTCCTTATTCTTAACATTTAAATTCTTAGATTAATTTTTAATGTTAAATTTAATAATTGTGACTGCTACGATCAATTTCAGAGACACCTCCATACCTATCACTCCTTATCCTATTGTTAATCCCTATCATCTTCCAATACTCCAACCCATCTCATACTTATATGATTTTGTTAATCCCCTCTCATATCACCTTTTCAATCTCTGTTACCAACCAATCAGACCCTACAGCCATCCCAACATTTCTATTTGGTCGGGTACCAACAGAAGCAGGACACATGGTGAATTGTTTAAAAACCAAATGTTATGCGGGCTTGTTCATTATGTTTGAAACAGCCGAATTATGATTTAACCACCCGACGAAGCCAAATGATGCAAATGACTACCTGAAATCATATCCCAGTACTTCATATATGCTTCTAGCGCTTCTATGATGGCATCCATACGACCAGTACAGCCATTCCTCTGTTCCAAAAGATGAATATGTTATGAATTGAGTAAGCTGGTTATTTCATTATCATTCTCAGTTATTCTATGTTAGCATTCGACTCCTGTGACTTCAACAGTAAGGGCTGAAAGTAGCAAGCGCCACGAAAGGAAAATGTAGTCAATTGGGTTCGACCTCCACCATAATTACAAGACAGTCAATCGAGCATCACTTGGGTTACTAAAGGAGCTGGTGTTAAAGAGCCGAGGACGCCACCAGGTCAGCAGTATTAGGGCGGAAGACAAAAGGTAACAAATCAAAACTTCTTTGTTGAATTTGCAAAACATAAACAAAGAAGAGTTAGAGCAAAACTCTCTGCCAAAATGACCAATAGGGTCGAGCCAAGCATATTCGACAGTTCGCAGTATCACGAAGATTGCATTTCAATTCTTAAAGAAATACAGTGGCTACCCTTTTTAGAGAAATTTCGTGGAAGTAATGAAGAGGTCACCAAACAATTCGCTTTTACATTCAACGGAGAGAAAGCTCTGATAGGTAATTTTTCATTCAGGGTGTCAGAAGACACCATAGCCCAGTCCCTAGGGATCAGCCCAGAAGGGGAGAAGTACTTCAAGACAAAGAAATTTAAAGAGAAGTCATGGACTCAATTTATGTCCAGATCCAGGGTTTCATCCGTTAATTCGAAGAAAGGCGTCCCAAGGAGTTGGCTGGTGCATCCCTAGGACGAGATGGTCTATATCATCCAAAATTTTGTAACTTGTGAAGGCTGCTACAGTATTGTTTACTTGTACCATATCAAGTTACTGTTACATTTGAAAGGGAAGTGTGTTATCAGTCTGCCATACTTCCTCTTGCAAAGCCTAACCAAAATGTCGAAGACCATCCAAAAGCATAAAGGTAACGAAGACAAGAGCTTATATCACTTTGGGCTAGTTAAAATTCTTATTGAGTATGAGTTACAGAGAAGAGGGAAAACGTGGAAGGAATTCTTGGCTGCCAACCAAATTAAAGATGAAGAAGACAAGGAAGAACCGCAAGAGAACTCAGGATTTATGAATGATATCGATGAAGAGATTCCTATACACAAAGCAAGCAAGGTACCTCCACCTGTTAGTAGTGTGAGGACAAGGAAAATGAGAAAAGAGGATGCTCAGGAAGCAGAGAAAGATAAAATTTTTACCACCTATACAAGAAGAACCAGGAGAGCATCAAAGGCCCAGCTGCAAGAAGACAAGCCTGAATCAAATGCACCTATACCGTTGGATATTGAGAGTAGTGCCCACTCACAACCTGGACCAGGAGCTGAGATGGAGGTTGAAAGCAATAATAGACAAGAAAAATATTCACAACCTGCCATTAAGAAATAGAAGAAACTGGAGAAGCAAATTGAGAAGTTAAAGGAAGAACTAATGGAGGACAATATGCTGGAAAAAGTTATCAATAAAGAAAATGAAATGCTCAGAGCACAGAGTAAAGAGACTCAACAGAAAAATGAAAAGTTAAGGGAAAAAATCAAGGAACTTGAAGCTGAAAAAACAGATATTTGTAAGTGGGCCACTAAATGGTACAGCCAAAAGAAGGTCCTCAAGGAAAAGTACAAAAGTTTAAAGCATGAGCTCCATGGTCAGAAAGATACACAGGTGAAGAAGAATGTGGATACATTGTTGAAGGCAGCAGAGGTACAGGTAGGGACAGAGTTCAGAGGAAGCACATCGGGGTTAGCATGAGGTCATGCTAATTCATTAAGTCGGGGAGAGATGTTGGTACCATTCCTTGACCTCCTTTTTCCTCTTGAAACACATCGTTTGCCTACCTTTTTCCTTCATACATCTCTTAGACCCCTTGAAATTGATTAGTTAACAGTATTATAGTTGTTAAATGCATTAGAATTGATTTATGAGTTTTATGTTAAAGAATTAGGGATTTTTGATAAAAAGACTACAGGAAGTTGCAACATCCTGTAATTGGTTTATTGTTTGACATGTGGCATGACATCTAAGCTAAAGCAAAGGGTAGGGACGAAAAATAAAATGTACAAGCATGGACGAACACCTATCCTACAGCAGAACCAACACTCCTGAATGCGCGGTCAATGATGGTCAAAGCACAGCATGTTGGCGACAAAAGCAGCAACAACATAGGGTTCTAAACCGATTTAGTTTTGTTCCTTTTTGAAATCGGTTTAGAATGGAAACAACTTAAAAACTATGCCATAACAAAAGCGGTAACAGCCGCATAACGAATGTACATTCGTTCCAAAATGTAAACGGTGTTAGTTTTTAAAAAGACATATGTAAACACAGTGACGTGTTGTTGGTTAGTTGTTAGCAGTGTATCGTTTTGAAAAACAGAGCTTTTGAACTTAATACCAGAACTCAGTTGCAGTCACGATTTTGTTATTGCGTTGATTCTATAGTTGCTTGAGCGCAGTCCAGTATACCTTTGAAACGCGGACGGGCCCTGCGTGGAACGGGTATACTGTCATTTCATTTCATTTGCAACTTTTGAATATTCAATAGTATGCACAGTGATTAGAGTTTGGTTTATGCTTTTGTTGATTTAATTAGCAATTCGTATGAGTAATGTTTATGATGGTGGCTTGAAGGATTCATCGCTGAGATCGTTGAATTGTATCCTGTAAGGGATATGATCTTTCGTTATTTTTAAAAGCATCTTCATGAACCCTGTTTCTCATGTATTTGAATTTTATGTGTGCTTATGATTTTAGTATGTTTCAATCTTTCATGAATGATAAACATTGAATGTTGAGTATTCACTGAACAGGGGTTTTATGCACAGCATCTTCGTAAGGGGATTGAAATCTTGGTTTAAGTAATACACAATGTTTTTAAAATAGGTAGATGAATTGAGTGACCTGAGTGTCCAGGTGATAGGGAGCATACCTCAACCTTCCGTAAGGAAGTTTTGTAACCTACCATCACGAACACTTAGTTAGGAATCCTTTATGTCAATAGATTGTAGACGCATGCCTCGAAGTTTACTGATCCTAGTCGATAATAAATATAGCCTAATCTAGCACCCTAGATAGGACACTACAGGAGGTATATCACACAGAGAAGATTTGTGCACTGTAGCAGCCCATGGGCCATAGACATTACTTCTTTGTATTTGCAACCATATTTCCAGATAGCGAAAGAGAGCGAAGCGACCTCACCTTCTAGTTGGGTTTTCTCTGGAAAGAGTTTCCCAGAGAGCATATCTTCTATATTATGTGTGTGTGAGTTTATAGTTTCATTCTCTACTTTTCTGCTTGATTTAATTTTACATGCATGCACTAATTACAATTAATTTACAGTTCTAGAAATCAAATAAAATTGTAATGGTGTAGAATCTCATATTTTTAATATAATATTATTAGATATGTTGTGATGAACTGTCTAGTGGAATATCCACGGAAGTTTACAGATCATTCGGTATCAAAGGGGGTTTCTTTGGGTATTTTGTGGAGATTGCAAGGATCTAGATCGACAAGGCTAAAAATCATAAAACCTTAATCATGGGCGACGAATCTGTAAACAAACCTTGTGATCCTGTCGAGGTGAGGTTTTTGTGGCTCAAAGAACAAGTAGCAGATATAAACCACAATGTCAACCTCCTCATGGAAGCCCTAAGAAATAAGTTGCGGATATTTGGAGAAGTGTTGGGTTCGAATGCAAAGGAAAAATCAGAAGGGGGATTGGGAGATCTAGAAAGCACAGATAACCAGCCGAAGAAAGAACCCAGAAAAGATCAACCCAATTTGATTGGTGTGAACCAATCCCTATTTAAAGTGGAAGAAAAAGTTGATATTAAGACATACCATGGCGAGATTGATGCTCTGAAGTTGAACCACTAGTTGCAGAAGCTGAAAGTTTATTTCAGATCAAGGAAGGGCAGAAGATCTCATTCGCGTGGCTGAAATTAGAGGGCCATGCACTGAATTGGTGAGAGAGCCACATGGAAACCCTAAGGTTCAAGGGAGAACCTCCAGTGACTAAGTGGCAAGATTTCAAAACCCTCATTAATTCAGATTTTTATCCCATTAGGTACGTAGAATACCAATGGATCCAGTGGCATTACCTCAGGCAAAATTTGGGCCAAAGTGTACAGGAGTACACCACAGAATTTAGAAAGATGGTTATAATGTTGGGTATTTCTCCAAAGAAACCAGATGTACTCCTCAAGTATTTGGGGGGTTTTCACCGCCATCTACGTGAGAAGGTGATGATGTTTAAGCCCAAAACGGTGGATGGGACTTGTGTAGAGGCAATACCTAGAGAACATAGGCTTGAAAAGAGCGCAATCAAGTGGATTAAAGAAAAAGGAGATACAAGACACTCCTAAGGATGGGAATAAGAAGCAAAAAGGGGGAAAAGATAAAAATATGGCAGCCACAACACACCAGTGCAAAGATCCTAGCAACCACTGCTACATTGATGGCCATATAGAGGAGAAGTGTTGGAAGTTGCATCCAGAGCTAAACCCAAAGAACAAGAAGAAATATAATGAAAAGAAGAATTTCATGGCCACTAATTCGAGCAACCAAGTTGAAAGTAGCTCAGACTTGGATGAGAAGATCCTATGTACATCAGTGCAGAAGGAGGTGATTCTAAGTAGCCTTCAACAACAGGAAGAGATAGAAATGACCAAAATCTTCCATCTAAAGGTATAGATCAAGAAGACGAATATTGATGCTCTGTTTGACTCTGGATCGCAGGAAAATATCATTGCAACAGATTTGGTCAAGAAGTTGGGGCTAGAAGTTCGTGATCATCCAAACCCATTCCCACTGAGATGGGTACATAAGGATGCAGAACTGAAGGTAACAAAACAATGAAAATTTAGATTTTCTATCAGTACTGATTTTATTGATGAAGTAGATCTGGATGTGGTTCCCTTGATGTATGTGGAGTCGTGTTTGGGAGCCCGTACATGTACATGCGTGATGCAATATTCATGAGGAGATATAACTATTATCGGCTCATCAAGGATGGAAAATCATTCATCATCAACACACACAAAGGCAAGTCGAAAATTTCAATGTTAAGTGCCAACCAAGCCAAGAAATTGATCAGTTCCAGCAAGAAGTATGTTTTAATTTTTTTAAGAGAAAATCAGTCTGTAGAGGAGTCAATAAGAGGAAAGGCATCCCTAGAGGAGTGTACTAAGAAACAGAAACATCAATTGGAGGAGTGTTACATGCATACAAGGATGTGTTTCGAGAGGCCAGAAGGATAACCCCTAAGAGAGAAGTGGAGCAGGAGATCCAACTATTGACAGACTCCCCATTGCCAAATATTGGGCTATACAGTTAGTCTGTTATAGAAGCAAGTGAGGTGAAGAAACAATTGCAGCAGTTGCTGGAACATGGTGTCATTCATCCTTATACATCACCATGTGGGTCACCCATCATCATTGTTCCAAAGAAGGATGGGACTTGGCATATGTGTATAGATTACAGGGAGTTGAATAAAATCACACTCAAGAACAAATACCCCTTGCCCAGGATAGGCAATCTGCTATATCAGTTGCAACAAGCAAATTATTTCACCAAGCTAGAATTCAATTCTAGATATCACCAGGTTTGAGTCAAAGAAGAAGATACATGGAAGACCACCTTCAAAACTAGGAAAGGTTTGTATGAGTGGTTAGTTATGCCATTTGGCCCATGTAATGCGCCAGCTACATTTATGAGATTAATGAATGATGTATTGTGCCATTTTATAGATTCATTTGTTATTGTCTATTTGGATGATATACTGGTATATAGTGCTACCTGGGAGGATCATATTTCACATTTGATGCAGGTTCTGGAAACATTGAAGAACAACCAGCTGCTAGTAAGTCTCAAGAAGTGTGATTTTGCGCAGCAATCCTTGATGTATTTGGGATATGTGATCGGTGGAGGAGAATTGAAGATAGATCCTTTCAAGATGGAGGCCATCATCAAATGGTCAGTGCCTCCTAATGTTACTGAGGTTAGGAGTTTCATTCGATCAGCACAATACCTGAGGAAATTCATATCCTCATTGATCTAAAAATATGGGATCGTCCTCTGACACTTTGCAAGCTTTTACAATTATGTCTTTAGTTCAGAATTTATTCACATATGAATAATCGAATTTTAATGAACTTAAAGATGAAAAATATTCAAAATTATAAATATTACATAAAAAAAGAGACACAACCAGTTGATGACGGAGTTCACCTCTCCTGGACTATGTCTTTAGGCCCTACTCAAATGATGTGTCGTTTTATTAATCTTGCTGCAAAGGGAGTACATCAATAATCTTTTTCTTTTAGAGTCAAGATGGTGATGGAGTGGCAATGTTTTCCCTTCAGGAAACATCCTCCTACAGAGAAATCTCACCCCTGGACTGACTGAATTCTGCAAATAGGCGATTGCGCCATTACAAAGAGGACTAAATAGCAACCATCCTCCTACTCAACTCAAGATCAAAAGCAATATGTTGGCTTCAAAAATTATCTTTACATCAATTTCACCATTCTAGATTGTGCTTGTAGGAATCAATGGCTACTGTCAGACGATAGGCATCGATCTCAGCTTCCCAATGCAATTGATGGATCTCAAAAAGGTCCAATATTGGCCAAGTTATGCCTCCAAAGGCATACTACATGGACTAATAAAAGACATTCGAGCTGCTCTCTGTTAAACTCCACAACTTCACCATTCTGGACTATGCACACCAACATTAATGGCTACTGTCAAAAGGTAGGCCTCAACCTCAGCTTCCCTATGCAACTTATAGTTTTCGAAAAGGCCCAATATTGGCCAAGTTGTGCCTCCAATGGCATATTACACGCACTTATAAAACTAAGTTCTGAGCTTTACATTCCAACTTCATTATGTATGGTGCAATGGAAAATTCTTTTATAACCCGCGGACAGGTCCCGGGGTCAAACCCGCGGACCTCCCATGATTGGGTTTGACAAACATAACAAACGTTGGAACTGTATGGTAATACCTTTGCATTTTGCTACAACAAAGGGTATTAAACATAGCAATTGGTGCAACCATAAGTAAAATTAAATATAAAAACCATACCATAGTTTTAGCAATACCTATAACATGGTCGAAAATGATCTGAATGGAAAATGGCATCAACCCATGGTATTCATCCACCCATGGAATTTACCCATGGTAAGTGGCATCCACCCATGATATTTATCCACCCATGATATTAATTCACCCATGGTATTGTGACATCCACCCATGGTATTCATTCACCCATGGAATTGATCCGTGGTATTGTGACATCAACCCATGGTATTCATTCACCCATGGAATTGACCTGTGGTATTGTAACTGAAAAATACTATAAGTAACAAGTCGCATTTTTTAAAAGGACAGATTGTCTGCCACAATGTAGCCCTTATAGTTATTATCAGTTTTATTAAAAAGTTTTTTTGTGGTTTGATTTACTGTGTGTTCTATCATTTTCTTTCTAGCATTGCAATTCTTCAGATCTTGGGGGCCTCCCCCACAAGATCCCTTTCAATCTTTTAGATCTTGGGGGCCTCCCCCTAAGATTCGGATTAGTGGTATCAGAGCAGGTTATGATTCCATGGGAATGAGGGTTTGATGCATATTTCACTTTCAAATTTTGCAGCAATATTCAACAAACGTCAAGCATGTGCTACGTCCTCCACAAAGCATTTTCTTGGGCCAAGTGGGAAGAATTCTTCTTTTTTCATTTTTTTGCAGGAATGTTTTTGGGCGGCAAGTTTGTAGATCAGATATAAAATTTTTGGTGCAAAATAATAATAATAATAACAGATCTGGATTCCTTGCAAAAAAATACCCAAATTCAAAAAAAAACCGGCTGAATCGAAATCCAGATGAGGAAGATATCGTTGATTTAAAATCAGTTATGTAGCAGAAATGTTTTTGACGACAATTCGTGGACAGCAAATCTCCTATCTCTTTTTGCAATTTTGGTGGATAATTTTAGAAATGTGATTGTATATTTGAGCTCCTCTCAAAAAATTGCTTAATTTTAAAAAAAATGGGTCAAATTGGAGTTCGGATGTGGAAGATATCGCTGATTTAAAACTAGCTATTTTTTCAGATTTTTTGTGACGGCAAAAAAGTTGCAGCGCAAATCTGAGATTCTAAAGTGTCCAGATAAGAAATTCCGACACATGGGAAGATGCAAAATGGTCCTTTTGTTTCCAAGAAAAGGTTATAATAAATATTCTGAGTTATATTGACCGAGTTATGTCCATTTTAATTCTGGAGCAACATTTGGAGTGGGTTCCCATTGGAGATGTGCCCTCCCACCCCACTTTAGTAGGCACCTGCTTCACATTCATCAATTTCAGCATAGTAGCATTTGGCTTCGATTATTTGGATACGTGCCCTCCCACCCCAGGCTATGTAGGCACCAGCTACTTCATTAACAACCAACATCACGGGTCAACCACACAAAATCCTTGTCATCAAAGTTCATTTGCTAGGCCGCACATTGTTAGTATCACAGTTGGTCACAAGCATTACAGGGTATCTCTATCCTCGGATCTTTGTTTGTCATGGTTATGGGTCATCCACAAACCCACACTTCATTGAATTCCATTTGCTAGGCCGCACACTGTCAGTATCACAGTTGGTCACAAGCATTACAGGGTATCTCTATCCTCGGATCTTCGTTCATCATGGTTATGGGTCATCCACAAACCCACACTTCATTGAAGTCCATTTGCTAGGCCGCACACTATCAATATCACAGTTGGTCACAAGCATTACAGGGTATCTCTATCCTCGGATCTTCGTTCATCATGGTTATGGGTTAACCACATAAAACTCTTCTCTTCAGTGGCTCTTCATATTCAACAAAGGCTTCGCAGGAGGGAACTTCACACAATGGGGACCATTGCTTCTTAAGGAGGGAGGAATGATCTGAATGGAAAATGGCATCAACCCATGGTATTCATCCACCCATGGAATTTACCCATGGTATTGTAAGTGGCATCCACCCATGGTATTGTAAGTGACATCCACCCATGGTATTGTGACATCCACCCATGGCATTCATTCACCCATGGAATTGATCTGTGGTATTGTGGCATCCACCCATGTTATTCATTCACCCATGGAATTGACCCGTGGTATTGTAACTGAAAAATACTATAAGTAACAAGTCACATTTTGTAAAAGGACAGATTGTCCACCACAATATAGCCTTTATAGTTATTATTGGTTTTAATAAAAAATTTCTTTGTGGTTTTATTTACTGTGTGTTTTGTCATTTTCTTTCTAGCATTGCAATTCTTCAGATCTTGGGGGCCTCCCCCACAAGATCCTTTTCAATCTTTTAGACCTTGGGGGCCTCCCCCCAAGATCCAGATCAGAAAACCATTGGACCAGTGGATACTATACCTCCCTGTGGCACTGACAGATTTCATATATAGGATTTAAGCTATACCATGTAGTTTTAAAACCCCGACAATTATATTAAATTGCAACTCGTGGCATTTGATTAATTTGGCGGTGATGTCTTGTGGCAAATCATGTCATTACTCTAGTGGTTGCATATCTCTCCACGCGTCATATGAACTTTGGATATGGTTATAACCATAAGTTTAACAATAGACTTTTTAATATGTATTAACTCTCGTGTGGCATTTGGGTGCAACATTAATCCGACAATGATATGTATAAGCCATATATACCGAAAGTTTTAACACAAGACTCGACATCACGTATCATCTTTGGAGTCTGGTTGAACTGTAGTCCGACAGTGATATATGATTGTGCTACATGTTTTAACAAAATTCTAATATAACATATGGTTATACCCGTGTTGATACCCACGTCATGTTAAATAAACCATATTCCAACTCTGCATCGAATTTAGAATGGAGGCTCCACTATAACTTTAAAACCTGTGTTAACTTGTTGCAAAACAGTCTAAGGGCTTGGCAGGGACGCCGCATATGGCAGGCTCCGCCAACCCTCCCTCACCATGCCATTTAACATTATTTAAATAATACAATGCACCCTTTGTAAATAAAATAAAGTCGTGGTCCAACGGTAAGATTTTGTAATGCGATGTTGGAGGTCACGGGTTTGAGCCCAACCGTGGAGTTTGACTTGCTGGTGAGCTTGACTTGACCTGTGCATTTACTTTGACTTGCCACGTGTCCTTCTAAGAGACTGCCACTTTCCCTATTAAGGCCCATTTTTTGCATGTTGGAGAAAAACTTTAGAATGTGTTTTCTCCCTCATAAGCAGGCCATTTTGCAAACTGAATATACCACCGGAATCAGTGTGGCGAGCTCTTTGACTTGGCGTTGGTCTCACGAGCATATGAGACTATTGAATTTTTTCCCAGCTTGACCTGAACTTTGACTTTGCATGACTTCTTTGTACGAAGTCAGATTTCAGTCGTTCAAGTTGCGTTAGATTCAGGAAGATGATATCTACGCCAATGAAACATGAATATCTAATCACTCACGATTAATCACGAGTCAAACTCTGCTCTTCCCTCAAACGATCTGATTCAACTATGGGTGAGTCAAACTCGCGTTGACCGTGTTTGACTCGTGGTCAACGCGAGTTTCACTTGCAACTCACTGATTAATTGCGATTTAGGCAACTGAGGTGATTTTCAACCCTCAACTCGAGGGGCACGGTTTTAACTTTTAGGGTTCCCGCATTTTTTGTTGCGTAGTTTAGTTAGGTTAAAAATTAAAAGTCGGTCTGTAATTGACTTTTCTCACTGCTCAGGCCTACAACTCATACGTCGAGAAGGTAATAGAGGCATGGTTTCAGTTTCAATTTACTCCACATAATAGAGTCATAGTGTAATAGAGGCGTAGTGTGCAGTGCTCCATTGTAGCTTCAACATGTGCTTGGTCAGAGATTTCAGTAGCAAACCATTATCGTATCATTTTAGCAGCAATCAAGAGATTTCAGTTACTGCTTTTTTACTGATTAGTATGCAGTATTTTATAAACTTTTAGAAGCAGATGCTTCTGGTTCGATGTAGTCACAGGTTAGGAGTCAAGACCCAGTACTTTGGATCATGTTTGGACTCATAACATATATGAGATAGTTATTCATTCATGATATTTTGGACATCTATTGATATTATGCATTGTTTGGACATGGCTTTATTGAATATCAATGAAAAATGTTTTTTTTTAATTCAATATGTGTATATCTTAAATTATTGAATTCACTGATTTTTTCTCGATTTGTCCTCGATCCGATTAAAACTCTTCGCTCTTTTGCCTCGCTGATTTATTGCCGATTCCGAGTCCGGTAACATTGATCTATGCAATGAGCCTACGTTCAAATGCATATAAGAACTGTAAAATTTGGAGCATTTAGAGGATCTGTTGCTTTCCATGGCCATCCTGGTCTCAAAACATTACATAGCCAATATGACTAGACTCAATCAAGATCCATCAAGATCATACCTCCCAACTAAAATACTTTTGGTCTGCCAAAAGTTTATTACAATAAGGAATTTATTACATCAATCATCAGTACATAAAAAATCTTGACCCTATTTATGGTCTCAACTAGACTTACTGATGTGATAACAAATCACAGACATGTAATCGACAATTATACATAAGGCATGAAATCTGCCCAATTCCAAGTAAGTGACTTTTTTGGAGACTTACATTATTCCTTGCTAGTTCTCATTGCTTGCCCTTATCCTGATTGTGCTACTATCGATTCATGTGTTAACATTGGACATATGTTTTATGAATGTCCATTCATCTTACATTGTGAACAAAATCTCTCTCCTGAGTTTGTAATGGTTGTCCTCTTGCTCGATTTCTCTGACCTTTGTTTTGACTGTGTCGAGTCCTTCCCTGACTGTAGCAAAGTCTTTCCAAAACTTTTCTTTACCTGCAGTGTTGTGACATCCTTCCACGAACTACTCCTTGTAGCATGCACCTTCTTATTTTAAACCTTCTGCTTCTAGCATTTAGCTACACAATGGTTGTTAATTCCGCATAAAGTACATGGATAAGTCTGTATAACAATCTTCATAATAAAATTTTGATTGAAAGACTCACCTTTAGAATCACTACTAGAATGACGATCATTTTCTCAGGATGTAATGACCAACACCGATCTTTTATGTGACCTTTATTTCCACAATAGTCACATTTTGATTGGTCAAATCCCAATCCTTCATATTGGGGTCTTTCCTGAACTGATATTGGCTGGAGTCTGCCTTGGCCATGCTTGCCGAGGCCTTTACCTTGTTGATATCCCATTTTGTTCATCAACTTCATACCAATTCCTTTGGTATGTTTCTCGAAAGCTCCAATCTCATGATTTCTTGAAGCCTCTTCCTTCTTTGTTTCTGAATCAATTTCCTGAGATGCTGGTACATAAGAAAGTTCCTCAGAAGGTGAGGAAAAAGTACCAATCGCTTCTTCCACTGACTGTGCTTTTGGAGAAGCAGATGGATATGAGATTTCTTCATCCGACTAATGAAGTGGATATACTTCATTGTCTTTGATAATGGACGGACTTCGATCTGAGAGACTTCCCCTCTGTCAATTTCTCGGCATGGCTTCGATACTCACTTGCAGTCTTTGTTTTTATTCTTGCATGGCTTGCACCATGTATCACAATGCAGTGTTCTCCAGCCAATATTATTGATTGAATTCTTCCAATTCTTGCAACCAAATTTTCTTTGTTCTTTTACCCATATTTGCAATCTAGTCAGAACATCCTCCGATACGAAAAATTGTCTGAAAATATAGGATCATCCTCTAACACTTTGCAAGAGTTTACAATTATGTCTTTAGTTTAGAATTTATTCACATATGGATAATCGAACTTTAATGAACTTAAAGATGAAAAGTATTCAAAATCATAAAGCAAGAGACACAACCAGTTGATGACGGAGTTTACCCCTCCTGGGCTACGTCTTTGGGCCCTGCTCAAAGGCTAGGCCACTTTATTGATCTCGTTGAAAAGTGAGTACATCAATAATCTTTTTCTTTTAGAGTCAAGCTAATGATGGAGTGGTAATGTTTACCCTTCAGGAAACATCCTACTACAGAGAACTCTCACCCCCAAACTGACTCAATTCTAAAAGAGGTGATTGCATCATTACAAAGAGGACTAAGAAGCAACAGTCCTTATACTCAACTCAAGATCAAAAGCAATATGTCAGCTTCCAAAAGTCCATTTACATCAATTTCACCATTCTAGAATGTGTTCACAGGCAGCAATGGCTACTATCAGACAATAGACCTCCATCTCAACTTCCTAATGCAACTTACGGATCTCAAAAAAGCCCAATATTGGCCAAGTTATGCCTCCAAAAGCATACTACAAGAACTGATAAAAGACATTCGAGCTACTCTTTGTTCAACTCCATAAATTCACCATTTTGGACTCTACACACCGGAATAAATAGCTACTGTCAAAAGGTAGACCTTTGCCTTAGCTTCCCAGTGCAACTTACAATTTTCGAAAAGCTCCAATATTGACCAAGTTATGCCTCCAAAGGCATACTACACGCACCGATAAAACTAACTTTTGAGCTTTACATTCCAACTTCATTACCTCTCGTGCAATGGAAAATTCTTTTTACAACCCGCGTGTAGGAACCCACGGACCTCCTGGGATTGGGTTTGACAAACATAGCAAACTTCGGAACTGTATGGTAATACCTTTACATTTTGTTACAACAAAAAGTATGAAGCATAGCAATAGCCGCAACCATATGTCAAATTGGATATAACAATACATATAACATGGTTGAAAACCATCGGACCGACAGATACTATACCTCCCCGTGGTGCTGACAAATTTCATATATAGGATTTAAACTATACCATATAGTTTTAAAACCCCGGCAGTGATATACCATTGCAACTCGTGGCATGTGATTAATTGGCGGTGATGTCCTGTGGCAAATCATGCCATTACTCCGGCGGTTACATCTCTTTCCACTCGCCATATGAACTTTGGATATGGTTATAACCATAAGTTTAACAATAGACTTTGTAATATGTATTAACTCCCTTGTGGCATTTGGTTGCATCATTAATCCGGCGGTGATACACCCAAAGTTTTAACACAGGACTCGACATCACGTATCATCTTTGGATTTTGATTGAACTATATTCTGACGATGATGTACGACTGTGCCACATATTTTAACAAAATGCTAATATATCATATGGTTATACCGACGTTGATACCCGTGGCATGTTAAATAAACCATATTCCAACTCTGCGCCGAATTTAGAATGGAGGCTCCGCCATAACTTTAGAACATGTGTTAACTTGTTTCCAAACAATCTGAGAGCTTGGTGGGGACGTCGGATATGGCAGACTCCACCAGCCCTTCCCCCACCATGCCATTTAACATTCTTCAAATAAAACAACGCGCCCATTTTAAATAAAACAAAGTTGTAGTACAACGGAAATGTTTTGTGATGCGATGTTGGAGGTCGTGGGTTCGAACCCGACCTTGGAGTTTGACCCACCACTGATTTTGAATTTGACCTGTGCGTTGACTTTGACTTGCCACGTTTCCTGCTAAGACACTGCCACTTTTGAATTTGACCTGTGCGTTGACTTTGACTTGCCACGTTTCCTGCTAAGACACTGCCACTTGGCTTGCTAAGGCCCTTGTTTTCTCTATTGGAGAAAAAATTCAGAACACGTTTTCTCCATAAACGTTTACGTTTTCTCCCTCGTATGGAGGCCATTTTTCAAACCGAATATACCACCGGAATCAGTGCGATGAGCTCTTCGACTTTTCGTTGGTCTCTTGAGCATCTGACACTGTTGCCTTTTTGCCCAGCGTGATCTAAACTTTGAATTTGGATAACTTTGTTGTACGAAATCGGATTTTAGTCATTCAAGTTGCGTTAGATTCAAGACGACGATATCTAAGCAATAAGCTTGGGTTAAAATACATATGAGAACTACAAAATTTGGAGCATTTGGAGGATCCGCTGCTTTCCATGACCATCATGGTCTCAAAAAATTACATAGCCAATATGACAAGACTCAACCAAGATCCATATAGATCACTCATTTTCGGCTGTAGCAACACTGCTCCATGCCATAACAGCAAGTGGCAAGAGTTTCCAGTGGGGAAAAGAGCATTAGAAGGCTTTCGATGAGTTAAAGAAGAAGATTAGTGAAGCATTAGTTTTGGCATTACCAAACTTGCAACAACGCTTTGAAGTGGAGATAGATGCGAGTGGGTATGCTATGGGAGTTGTCTTGATGAAAGGATGAAGGCCAATTTGATACCATTCTAAAGTATTTCATGGCGCAGTTCTTAACTACTCTACCTACGATAAGGAACTCTATGCCATGGTCATGGAGAAAAAATTCAGAACACGTTTTCTCCATAAACGTTTACGTTTTCTCCCTCGTATGGAGGCCATTTTTCAAACCGAATATACCACCGGAATCAGTGCGATGAGCTCTTCGACTTTTCGTTGGTCTCTTGAGCATCTGAAACTGTTGCCTTTTTGCCCAGCGTGATCTAAACTTTGAATTTGGATAACTTTGCTGTACGAAATCGGATTTTAGTCATTCAAGTTGCGTTAGATTCAAGACGACGATATCTAAGCAATAAGCTTGGGTTAAAATACATATGAGAACTACAAAATTTGGAGCATTTGGAGGATCCGCTGCTTTCCATGACCATCATGGTCTCAAAAAATTACATAGCCAATATGACAAGACTCAACCAAGATCCATATAGATCACTCATTTTCGGCTGTAGCAACACTGCTCCATGCCATAACAGCAAGTGGCAAGAGTTTCCAGTGGGGAAAAGAGCATTAGAAGGCTTTCGATGAGTTAAAGAAGAAGATTAGTGAAGCATTAGTTTTGGCATTACCAAACTTGCAACAACGCTTTGAAGTGGAGATAGATGCGAGTGGGTATGCTATGGGAGTTGTCTTGATGAAAGGATGAAGGCCAATTTGATACCATTCTAAAGTATTTCATGGCGCAGTTCTTAACTACTCTACCTACGATAAGGAGCTCTATGCCATGGTGCAAGATGTGAAGAAGTGGAAGCATTATCTGATGGGAAAGGAGACAATAATCCACACAGATCACCAGCCATTACAGTACCTACAGGCCCATAATAAGCTACAATAGACCAGGCATTACAAGTGGATGGGGTTTTTACAGCAGTTTCATTTGGTGATCAATTATAAGAAGGGCAGCACAAACAAGTTGGTTGATATGCTTTCAAGGCTACCCACATCAAAGATTACAGCTTTGGTGAATCTTATGCAAATGGATCCATTCACCCATGTTGCATACACATAGGCATATTCATAAGATGAGGACTTCAAAGAGGTGTATCAACAGTTGCATAGTTAGAGTCATGTGCATGATGGCGACAACACCGTTGACTACCATCTCCAAGATGGGTTACTCTACAGGTTGGATAAGCTATGTGTTCCTAAAGGTGAGTGTTTGTAGCTAATTAGAGAGGCTCGCACCTCCAAGGTTGCAGGGCACTTTGGTGTAGGGAAGATCGTGGCTAACTTGCAGAGGTATGCGTATTGGCCCAAGATGCAAGAACAAGTAGCTAGGTTCATAAGAGGATGCATGCTTTGTTGTACCAACAAGCCTAACAATAGGAAATAGGGTCTATATCATCCCTTACCTGTACCTACTCGTCCTTGGGAAAGAATTTCCATGGACTTTGTGGGAAGTTTACCAACAACCATGAAGGGACATGACTACCTGTTCATGGTAGTTGACAGGTTCAGCAAGATGTGTGTTCTGATGCCCTGTAAAAAGACCATCAGCGGACAAGAAGCAAAAAACTTGTTCTTTGGATAGGTCTGGGTACACTTTGGGATACCAAGGAGCATCATTTCATATAGGGATACAAGATTTCTCAGTGCATTTTAAACTACATTGTGGGAGAAGATGGACACGAAGTTGAAGAGATCTACAAAATTCCATCCATAGACAGATGGGTAGAGAGAAGTAGTCAATAGGACTTTGGTGTAGCTTCTGAGGGGTTACAACTAGAAGCATCTGAAGACTTGGGATGAAAACCTAATGTGTATATATATCATTCTTATAACAGAGCGGTCCACACTTCTACAAGAAAATCCCCATTTGAAACTTGTTTTGGATATTTGCCACCTTCACCTTTGTATATTCCACATGGGCAGCAAGGAGGAGTGAAGGAATACATTACAGGAGATGCTTTGAGGGCTGAAAAAATTATAGAGAATATCAAGAAGATCCATCTACATGTATACGAAACACTGTAGAAGTCGCAGGTGAAGTATAAGACCGGGCATGATCAGCACAGAACAGAGAAATCACTCAAGGTGGGAGATAGAGTATGGCTACAGTTGAAGAAGGAGCAGCTACAGGGGCCTAGTAAGAAAATCAAGGCTCTAAGGTATGGTCCCTTTGAAATACTAGGAAAGATGGGTGATAATGCCTATCGACTTAGTTTACCACCATATATGTGCATTTACTCAGTTGTAAATATCGATAATTTGAAACTATATGAGCCTTCCATGCTAGATCAGGAAGAAGAACAGGTCCTATCTTATGTGGAGGATTTGGCACAAGACTCTCAGGCAGAGTTGACAAAGGATACAATTTTGCAGAAGATTCCATAACTACAAGACAAGGGAAACAAGACCTTTGACAGATTGGGTTAAAGGGAGAACTTCTAGGCAAAGCTAAATGGTACACCAAAGAGAAGGTGCAGGGAAAAATTCCTCACCTCATTCACTAAAATATTTTGGGGACCAAAATCCTCCCAAAAGGGGAGGTGTGATCCGAATTGGATCATTATATTGTTTTCGTCCATATCAATGCATTTGGAGTGGAAAAAGTGGAGGAATCAGCTCACAAGACCGTTTTTACTGGCAGAACCCAGTTTGGCGAAACGGGGTCTAAAACCTTCTGGGAGCGTTTTGAGGCATCAAATGACGTTTTTTTTGTGGTAAAAATTTGCCGCATAAATGCATCACCTTTCCATGCTATTCTACACACATAAAGCTTTCCAACAACACAAGAATCGCGTCAATCGGAGCACGTATGAAAAAATTTATGCCACCCAGAATTTGACCTTCCTATTTTCACACCTATAGTTCAGGAGGATGTCACATCAGCCCCCGTTATTGATAAAAAAGGGGCTAGCCACATGTTTGTGATGTAAAAGACTCTAGAAGAGTCTATTTTGTAACTCTAGTTAAGAGTTGATGTAGTCACACTTAACCACAAGTAGGCTATCGGGTTGTGTTATAACCGGGCCACTAGGAGGAAGAGGCATTCCATTTCTTTCGAGAGCATTTTGTTCCATAGTTTAGTAAAGATAGCCAGGAGAGATAGGAGGTAGAGCATATAGAGAGGATATGTGCACTGTAGTAGCCCACGGGCCATAGACATTACTTATTTGTATCTGCAACCATATTTCCATATAAAGAAAGAGAGGGAAGCGGCCTCACCTTCTAGCTGGGTTTTCTCCCGAAAGGGTTTACCATAGAGCATATATTATGTATTATGTGTGTGTGATCTTATCTTGTCTTTCTCTACTTTTCTACTTGATTTACTTTTACATGCATGCACTAATTACAGTTAATTTTACAGATCTAGAAATTAAATACAATTGTTGAATAGTTTAGAATCTCATATTTTTAATATAATATTATCAAATCTGTTGTGACGAACTGTCCAGTGGAATATCCACAGCAGTTTACGAATCAATGTCCTTCTCTATGAACATATTTTTGTCTGCATGGTCTGGCAAGTTCATTGATACTTGTTCAACTACATCTCTAGTGCTTCTCTTGACAATATCCTTTGATCCAACTTTCTTGGAAGCCATGTTACCTGTATTGATTGAAAAGTTTCTCAACAACTGTTGTACCTCGAGACAAATAGGACACTCATGGAAAGAAAATCTTAGCTTGAAATTGAAAGCATTTCAATACAGACCAAGCAACAAAGTTGGCAACTGATGGGCAAGATTGTGCAATTTTGGGTTTCAAAGGTGAGGGGTTGTCAGCGGGATCTGTGCATTGCGTAGTCCCAACTGCCAGTGAGTAGGTGATGCTGACTGGAACTGCGTAATGTGCAGTTCATTCTAGGTTGTGTTGGTTGGGAATGTGCATTGCGCAATCCTAGTCTCCAAGCTCTGGGACTAGCTCCTGGAGTTGTGCAGTGTGCAGTTGGAGCTAGTCACTGGCAGCCTCTGCGCAATTCCTTGAACCAAGGCAGAGCCTTGAGATCCAGAAATGCGTAGTGCGTGGTTGGTTCTAGTCACTGGCAGCCTCTACATAATTCTTAGAACCAAGGCAAGGCCTTGAGATCTAGAAATGCATAGTGCTTGCCGGGAAGAGCTAGATCTAGGCCAAGGAAGCCCAGATCTACCCAAGGGCAACATGAAAACGAGAAAATTTGAATGTTTGAGTGATGTTTGGTGCAGATCTGAGTGAATGATGATGCATGCAATCAGAAAAGCACAGGAATCAGTCAAACAAAAGAACAATGAAGCTTATGGAGAGAGTCTATGCAACAATGATTGTTGGTGCAAACACTGGGTTATGCATGCGACACCTGGGAAAGGCAATGAAAAACTTAAAACAACACTTCTACAAGCTAAAACAAATCAAAACGTCAGTGGTCGTTCAATAAAATAGGTAAAACAACACTCTCACAAGCTAAGGAAATAAAAGCGACAGAAAAAGTAGCAAAAGACTAGAAAAGCAAGACTTACCCGGAAAAGCTGCGACGACTATGTTGAAGGTTCCTACATCTCCTTGGGAATGCCAAAGCTCCAAGATAAAATGTACAAATGAGCTATGGTGGTGCCCATTAAATAGATTTGATTGATTTAGGGTTTATGACATGAAGGCCAAAAATCTAGGAAAAAACGAAACATGGCGATAGTTTCTAAAAATGGCTCAAGTGTAACTCTGACTTCTAAAAATAGATCTCTATTTTAAGGGATTCTTTTTCACTTTTTTCTTTTTAATTTTTTAGGAAAGGTTGCCATGCATGCACAGAGAAATTGCACAGTTCTAGGGAGAACCAGACAACTCACTGACACATGCATCGGGCAGCTGCTGAGGGAATGCTTCTACGCAATTCTTGGGTTGAGTGGCTATGGTTGCCTCTCATGCTCTGCGCAGTTTCCCAACTGAAGACAAGCTGCCAGCTGGGTCTACGCAATTCTAGAGCCGAAGCTCACTATGGGCTTGAACTACGCATTTCCTGAGAGCAAGGTTGGTTGCCCTCTAGGATTGCGCAGATCACCAAGGTAGTGCTAGAACTAGATTGCAACCAAGTGAAGAGGTCAGCTTGTGGTTAGACAACAAATAAAGTAAGCAAACACAAGTTGTAAATTGAAAGATAAACTCAATGAAAGCACAAGTACCTGGGTCAACGTGAGATAAGCTGCTAGGATTTTAGTAGAGAGGCTCCAAAATGAAGCATATGCAAAATTTTGGAGGGTGGTTGTAGCCACTACAACAGAATTCTTACATAAGTATAAGTGATCTTGGTACCATAACAAATCATTTTTCCATGTAACTTTTTCTATTGCATTAAGATCCTCTTGTAGTTATTGACTGATCTTGCATATATTCTCATGGTGTTTCCATTATATCTTTGCTTCTTCCACCTAGTCAATTTGTGGAATGGAAATAACACATAGTAAACCATTTGTGTCTTCTTGTTTCCTTGAGAGTGCATCTGCCACAATATTTTGTTTTCCCTTTTTGTAGATAATTTCAAAGTCATAACCCAACATCTTTGTGACCCATTTTTGTTGCTCTTTTGAAGATAGTCTTTTCTCCAATAAGTACTTCAAACTATCATGATCTGCTTTTAGTTTGAAGTGTCTTCCTATTAGTTATGGACACCATTTCTTAATTTTGTTAGAGGTGCTACTATTCAATGACCATGATTCTTGAAAATTTTGTAGTAATATCCTATCAATCCTAAGAATCCTCTAAGTTTCTTCAAGGTATTTGGGATTGGCCATTCTCTCATAGTTTTGATTTTGTTAGGATCCACCTTCACACCATCATGTGATACAATATGATCCAAATATTCCACTTTTTGAACCCCAAAGGCACACTTGGGAGGATTTACATATAGGTGTTGCTCTTCTAGTAGTATCAAGATCCTGTCAACATGTTGTATATGCTCTTCCCAAGATTCGTTGTAAATTAGTATGTCAAGGAATACTAGCACAACTTTTCTAAGGGTTTGAAAATAGAATTCATCAAGCTTTGAAATGTTGAAGGTGCATTTGTAAGTTCAAATGACATAACTAAAAATTCATAATGACCTTTATGTGTTCTAAAAGTTGTTTTAACTTTTGGGAATGCCATTTTGGCTTCATTTTGATTTAATGATATCCATAACGAATATCCAACTTAGTAAAGAAAATAGCTCCATGCAATTCATCTAACAATTCATTAATAACAAGGAATCAGAAACTTATCTTTGATTGTAATTTTGTTGAGTTGTTTGTAGTTTGGACACATACACCATGAACCATCCTTTTTTATAACCATCACCACTGGTGAAGAGAAAGCACTTTGGCTAGGCTGAATGATGCCTGCCTCTAACATTTCTTGAACCATACACAATCTCACTCTTTTGTGCATGTGGATATATGTAAGGCCTAATGTTAGGTGGTACACTTCCAAGTTGAAAATGAATAGCATGGTCATATTCTCAGATAGATGGAAGACCCTTAGGAATTTCTCCAAATACCTTAGCATGATTGTTGATAACTTTTTGAAGACCCACTAGAGCAGAGAATAGAGATGTTTGAACATCTAATGAACACAATTGTGAAACTACACCTTGGTGTCCCTTTTTTAGAATTTTTTTCATGTTATTAGAGCTTATCACTTTCACTGAGTTTCCCTTGAATACCTCTGATCTCAATTGCCTTTCCTTCTAAGAAAAATCTCATGAAAAGATCCTAAAAATCAAGGGCTATTGTTCTATTGAATTTTTTATGCTATATGTTGTAACAATTACTTAATATTTCAAAAACTTCTTTTTGCTGCAATATTAGTAAAGCAATTGTAGATAGAACATAAACCAAATGCACAATAGAATACAACCAAAAATAGAAATGAGATAGAGAATTCAGGTCCAATGACCAGGGCAAAACCCACAAGGGGAAAACCCAATCAGATTCTTCTTTTATTAGATATCAATTGTTCAGCAGAGATAAAAGTACAATGAAAGATCAAGAGAATGAGTAAATTCACCCAAATATGAACAAGTTGTAGCATGAAGATCACTAGTAGCAGTAATTGATGTGAACACCAAATCAACCTTCAAGTTCTACTCTTACTTTCTAAGTCTCTCTCAATCACAATCTTCTTCTAATCTCTCCAACTATTTATTTCAAATTTGAATCCTTCTTTCACAATGCACAAACAGTGATTAGATGAGATGATATGAGATACATGTATAGGAGGAGCAACAAATTTTGGTCATAAAGGAGTAATACGTATGCCTTGAAGAAGAGTAACATATGCCATTTAGGGAGTGTAACTTGTGCCATTATGAAGAGGCAATGCATGCCTTGTAACTTATGTCATTAAGAGGAAGGCAACGCATGCCTAGATGGGGGAATCTCACATGGCCTAGTAACTAATGCCATAGAGAGATGTACACAGTCCTTAGTGATGTATGCCATAAAGGAGAGAGTGTAACTTATGCACTAAAGAGTGCATAAGAGGAATCTTTTATGACATGCTTTAATGAGTGTGTAAGAGAGTGTAACATATCCATTAAGTGAGAGAGAGTAACATATGCATTAATTGAGGGGAGTTACATATGCCATGATTGAGAGACATGAATTTCCTTTTACTAATAATATAATAGTATCATAAAAATAATAATGATGATGATGATTAAGTCGAGATTGAACTATTAAGATTGATTAATGATAACTTAAGTGATTTTCCATCAACTATACTTGACTATCAATTGATGCAAGGTGATTTACCATTTAGGGAGTGTAACTTGTGCCTTCTTCACACAAAAGTCATATCAGAATTAGATGTGGCTTCTTAGAAAGTCACTCTAGAATTGTCAAAAATGAAATTTTATTTAAGGAAATTCATCCCTGAGCTGCCAATTTTCAACACTCCCTCTTAGCTAGGGCAAACTTTCTTTCTTTAGTAGAGATCTCTACTTTCTTTGCTCATCTTTGATCATCACTGCTCTAGAACAATGATGTCACAATCTAATGAATAATAATCATCATAGGGGAGATTCATTTATCACCCTATATCTATTGGTCTTCCCATCTTGAGACAGGCTTATGGGGATTACCACTTGTCAACACATGAAAAGTATCACAGTCAACTAAGCTTTACCATAAGAGTCAAGTGCTAGAACACTTGCATCCACAAACTTTGGGGGGATTACCACTTGTCAACACATGACAAAGATTGTGCACAATCAAGTCTCATCTCTACTTGGGGGGATTACCACTTGACAAGGATCATGCACAACCAAGTCTCACCTCTGTGTGGGGGGATTACTACTTATCAAGGATCGTGCACAACCAAGCTTCACCACACCCATTATCTAGATGGGTGGTACTCCCAACAAGCCCAACTTATGGGTAGGATGCATATTTGGGTATACTCTTGGCAGGTCAAGATTTTTCTCAACCCCAAGAGCTTTCCTAGCTTCATTCGCAATTTGGGAGCTCAAACAAGAGGGAAGAGCATAACTCAGTGTTCTCAATCATCCATGATTGCCCTCACTAGGAAGGGTCACATCTGTCTGTCCAAGTGGCTCTCTGAATACAAAGAACTTCACTTTCCACAAAGGCTTGGTAAGTACGTCATCTATTTGATCATCAGTCGCAATATGAGTCTTACTACTCCTCTCTGCATCATATCCTAGACATAGTGATATTTGATATCAATGTGCTTGGACTTGTCATGGAACACGGGATTTTTTGCAATTCGAATCCCACTCTTATTGTCACAATATATTACTGTCGTATCTAGCCCATGCTCAAATAGCTTTCCAAAGAACCTCCTCATCCATACCACCTCATAGCTAGCCATGCTAGCAATGATGTACTCGGCTTCAACCATGCTAAGGGCTACAGACTTTTTTTTTTCTGCTCATCCAAAATATCATGGCAAATCCCAAGCTAAGAAGCACCTAGATGTGCTCTTTTTGTCAGCAGAGTTACCATCCCAACCAACATCAGAGTACCCATGTAGTCTCACATCTCTAGCATTATATCACAATCCAAGATTGATGGTCCCATGCAGGTACCTCACCACATTCTTTGCAGTGATCTAGTGTGCATGTGATGGCTTAATCATATATTGGCTAGGAGTATTGACCGCAAAACATATATTCAGTCTAGTGTTCACTAAGTGTTAGAAATACTGAGAGAGGGTGAATTAGTATTTCCTTTTCTTTTTACAATTGGTTAGATAGTCATTAAATCGTTCAGAGCATTCAGATAATCATCACATCAAAACAGAAAAGAAATCAACAAAGAGATATTACACAATATTTAGCTTTAACAAAGCATTGTATTATGTACGATGTACATACAACAATTTACCAGGTTGGCCTGGAATGAAGTGCAAGACTCCCAAGGATTTATCAACAATACTGGAAGGAAGCAAATGCTTCCTGAAGGTTGGGCTCTCGTAGCAAGGATAATGGCCCAATTACGATGAGTCAATCAAATGTTGTTACAAACACTGTCATTGCCTTTGCTCTAATTCATCATTGTTGTCACTGCTCTAGTTGTAGCACTACCATCCACATTTACCACTACTGCCATTCACTGTCAAATCATAGCTTCTCATTACGGTGACTAAGTTTCATCTCAGAACACTGTGTATGTTGCCATTCTTCCTGCACCATACTAATGTACTCACAACTGCTATCCAATGTCAACTGCTTACACAATTTTTGCCACTGTCTCTGTCTCACTATCATAGTAGTCCTAAATAATGTCAAGATCATTGTCACCAATGGCATTGTGTGCTGGTCATTTTCAATACATCTATGTCCATGAAGAAGGTTGCCATCATGCGAAAGTCACTTCCAGGTTAATGCAAATTTCAAAGTCACAATCATTATAGCTGTTATCATCAATCAAGTTATACATCATAGTTAGGGAGTTGCAATATATCAGAATGTCATTGTCATACTGAGGTTATCTCTAATATGTAGTAGGAATATCTCAGTCATACTGAAACTGCATACATTGTTATTGTCATTACTTTCATGTTGTTGTTCAGAAGATGTCAAAATATTCATGCAATAACATCACTCGGATAACATATTGTCCAGTCATTTCTCCAGAAGTCAAGCATGTCAATACACTGTCACTGTATTGTTGCTTATCTGTTTTTATCTTAAGATGTTTTGGTTCAGATGCTACATGAAAACTGTCCATACAGAACTTTTAGTCAACTCATAACTCTGTCTTGAAAAGAATTTTGCTCCTAGCCATTCTAGGTGGAACCCTTGCACAAATTTTGGCCTCAAGGAATGTTTCTGTATATAGTGACAAATTTGTTTAGTTAGACATGAATTTAAGTCTGAAGATTGCTCCACAAATTCGGTATTGTCCAGACCATATATGTCACCTTTCAGTTAATCTGGGGTAGTTTTATTAGACAAAATTCTTCAGAGATGAAAGAACAATCCTGATTTTGTATTTCAGGAAGAAGGGTATCGACAAGCCTTCTTCACACAGAGTCATATCAGAATTAGATGTGGCTTCTTAGCAATTTGGTCAATAGTTATGTCATGAAGTCAGTGATGGAAGCTCAAAAGGGGGATTCTTCTGGTGGCTATTCCAGACCAAATTTTGTCCTTAGACTGTGGCATAATACTCCTCTTTATGGGACAAAGGTGGCCTTTATATAACAAGTTATAAACTTCAAGAAAAATGCCATATCTTTTCATTACAGGCCAGAAGTAGAAATCAGTTCAGTTATGTGGTAACATATGCTCAAAACGCATATCTAGACGTCTTCAGTAAACTGCTCCTTGGAAGTGGTGAATTTTACCCACACCAGTCCTTAATAATAATACGCAGTGAATCTACAAGGGCTACAATAATCTCCAGCGTCCATTGATACTTTAGATCTGCAAATTTCATGACGATCTCTTCACAAATGGGTTGCCTCAAAGGTTCAGTCGAATGCCAAACTGTGTGTTAATTGCAAAACTTCATTCTCATTGATCTTCTTTGCTGATTTATGCAAAGCGCGTGATTATAGTCCAGCAAAATTATCCAATGTACTTCTGTTTCAGATCCAAGCCAGTGTCTGAAGAAATTAGGGTTTCAAGATTGTGATTCCTGATCATCAAAAGATTAACAACGTGCCCCTTCCAAACACCGATAGAAGATCAACATTTTGCAAAGAATCCTCGCTTGAATGGAACGCGGTTACTTTAGTGTATAAACCCTTACAACAGTTGATAATTCCTTTGTTGCTTATCCACAGAGATATTTCGCTGGAACAGACTGAGTGGTAACGTCTTAAGTAGAGTTGTCTTGGGTCTACACCTGCAAGAGAAAATACAGCGAAACCCTTCTGACCCTATGCCAAAGAGAGTGAAACCAAAACCCCTATGAGAATTGAGACTTTGATTTTCACTGGCCGCAGAAGAGAAACCATACGATCACCACATTTTCCCTGCAATAGAGTGAAAACCCCAACGAAACCCCAACGCCCAAAATAGAAAAATATTTGGATGTCCTTCAGGCTTGCTTTGCTGGGCTGGAAAAAATTATTAAGAACAAAACCGTTTCAGATAATATGCGTTCGATATATTTTGACTGCATAAGATAAATGGGGTTTTATAGAGGTTGGTTTTGGGCAGTTGACTAGGTGATTGGAGGGAGGCCCAAAACTTTAATTAGAATTTGATTTCCCATTTTATTTTTTTTAATAATAATATTTTTCGTCAATTCCTTTCGACTATTGCACAATGTTCCCACGTTGTGTCTGCGTGCTAGTTTGCCTCCCCGCTCTTCTCCATTTGCCTTCCCATCTGTCTCCCTGCTCCGTTGCGCTCCCTCCCTATGTTTGGTCAATCATCCCGCCATGGTTGCGTCAACCCAATCCCTTGAATTTGATATGGAAGTCGTTGCCTTCAAATCGCGAGTGTTTGTGTCTAACTTTTCATAAATTTGGCGCCTCCAAATTTGTAAAGAAAGTTGATGCAATCCCAAACGTTGAAATAAAAACCCCTCAAGCTCGCTGAGTGAGGGCTTATTGGACAATTTATGGGCCTTTGGACCTCCCCCCGTTTTGTAAGGACTTGGATCGAGAAGAATTGGAAGCCTCTCATCAATGGGGAAGTGATCGCCTCATTCTGTGGTAAGGGTTTTTATACCTTCTATTTCGAAAACAGATCAGATAGAGACTTGGTATTTCGAAGCAGTTTGTATTTCGAAGCAGTTTGTACTTCATGGGGCCTCAAGGACTCTACCTTGATAGATGGAGCCCTAACTTCAACCCAGATTGTGACATCCCCTCAATTGTCCTAGTATGGGTGAAGTTGCCCTATCTCCCATTACATTACTGGAATGATGCAACCTTCAGATTGATTGGAAACTCTTTAGGAAAATATATAGATAGTGTGGAGCCAAAGGATGGGCTCTTTTCTTGTGCTAGGATTTGTGTGGAGGTGGACCTTGAAAAAGGGCTCCCGGTTGAGGTCCAACTCTGCATGGATAACTGGTCCCATATCCAGGAGGTAGACTATGACCAACTCCCCTTCAAGTGCAAGCTCTGCCATGAATATGGCCACTTTGCTAAAGGTTGTCCGAAAGTGCAGTCTCTTCAAGAGCCTCACCAGAATGGACCAAATGAACAATGGCAACAAGCCAAGAAGAAAAGAGGAAATAATCAACAGTAAAATCCCCCCCCTCCACAAACGCGTCTATCCCCCCCGAATCCTAGAGCAAGTCAGGGTAACAACCCGCCTATTGGTGCTCCTATCCACGGAGGTAATGACAGAGAAAATTTCAATCTATATAATTCCCTCGTTGGGATTCTGTCTGAATATGCGCCCTAGCATGACCCTCCTTTGGAACATACACAATCTCAAGGAGTGACCCCCCTTGCAACCTCGTCACCCTAGAAGGAGCTAATTCCCCCTGAACATGTCTCGAGTAGGAGCCCTTAAGACTTCTCGGAGGGGGAAATGGAAGAAGAAGACTTCCTGTCCTCTAAAGAAATGATGGGACCTGCTACAATCACAAGCTCAGCGGATGAGAAGTCTGAAAAGGTAATGGTAAAGTAGAAAGAAAGAAAAATTAGAAGGTTGGGCCAAAAATCCAATATAGAGGTCATACTAGAGCAGATAGAAAAAAGACAAAGAACTAGGGTACCAACATACAATCCCTAGGAAAATAGTGGAACATGGAAATAAAGGAGGAAAGAAAGGAAATCTGGCAGGTCCCGGGAAAGGGACATCCTCCTCCAAAAGTAAATAATGAATATTATCTCTTGGAACTATCGGGGACTTGGCTCAGAGAAAAGGACTATGGAAGAAAAATCCCTAATATAGAAGGAAAAACCCACAGTTGTCTTGTTCCAGGAGACAAAGATGGGAGAATCTGACCTCTCCAACAAGCAACAAAAAATTTGGAATGGAAGTAACATGGTAGCTGTCAGCTCGAGAGGAGCCTTAGGAGGACTCTGCACAATGTGGAACCCTAAGTATCTGCAATTGGTAAGCTCTCATAAAACCACTCACTGGATTGCAACAAATTTTAACATCTTGGACATTAAGTAGATGTGTACTATTGTCAATATATATATATATATATATATATATATATATGCTTATCCACTTCAGAGAAAAGCAAGAATGTTGGCAGTCCCTAATGGACCTGAAACACACCAATTATGGAAGAAATTGTATCCTGGGAGGGGATTTCAACACCACCATCAATCAAAAGAAAAAAGGGGCGGATTTATTATTCAATATGCCTCCCAAGAAGCAATGGAAGAATTGATGCTTTCCTTAGGCTTGTTTGATATCAAACCTTCGTGCTTCCTCTACACCCGGAATAACAAGCGCTCTGGCCCTGGCCATATTGTTGCACGTCTTGATAGTTTCCTCATAACTGATCTCCTCCTCTCAGAAAATGTGGTCCTTTAATCCTTTATCCTCCCTTGGTGTGGCTCTAACCATAGGCCCATTTTACTCTTCCTCTCCCATTCTCGGAACCTTGGCCCCATTCCTTTTTGGTTCTGCCCCCTCTGGTTGGATTATTTGGGCTTTTTTGAGTGGGTTAGGGAATCTTGGTTGGTGTGGGTGGATGGAAGCCCAATCCACATTTGGGAAACCAATATCAAAAGGTTGAAGAAGGACATCAAATCCTGGCTCACTGAAAACAAAGTGGAAAGGAAGTATCCTATAAAGGAGACAGAGCAACAGCGTGGATCAATCCAAGAATATATTGAGGAAGCTCCTATCTCCCCGGAGGTAATGTAGAGAGAAGGCCACAATTTTAAGAAGTTGCACTCTCTTCTTAGAAAGGAGGAAGATTATTGGAGAATTAAATGTACAAGCATATGGCTCCAGGCCGGCGATTGGAACACAAGGTTTTTCAATAAGCAAGCACAGTATAGAGAAAGCAAAATTTCCATCTCACAGATTCAACATGGGGGCCAATCCATATCATATTTTGAAGAAATCAAAGAAGTTCTTGGAGGGATTTTCATAACTATTAAATGAATCATATAAAATGTAACATGCCCAAGAAGGGTCCTTACATGAAATAGACTCAAATTGACTTTTATGACTAGATGATAAATCCTAAAGGCTCACAAAGGGAGCCATCACTAAAAGAAAATTCCTTGCTCATGTAACCCATAAGACAAGAATTACAATTACTTTATTTTTCTTCTTTTCATCAATACATAAGATTACAATTACACATGTCATTATGAAGATCGAACCTAGTTACACTTTTGAACACTCCCTCTTATCTAGGGAGGCATTCATCAAGGTACTTGGTCATTTTCAATCTGAAAAATTTCTCATAAGAAGAGTCAGATTGGTAACCCATTTGTGTAGCATCATATCAACCAGCATTGTAACATATCAAGGCCTTGACTAACATCTCTATCTATCCGCGATATCTGAGCATAATGCTAGCAAGACCAATGATGTATAGACACCCTCATCATTGTCTCTCTTGGAACATGCCCCTGCCAGGTTCTTAGGGTGTGTTCCACCATGACTATTCTTATCTTGGATTCTCATTCCTCAAAGAATATCGGTCCTCTATGACTACTCTTATCTTGGATGCCTTAACACATCCTCAAAGAGCATTGGATTCCAAATGTTTACCCAATCCTCCATTATGTTGTCCCAAGTGAAAACAAGAATGATGTGTCTATCTCTCCCTCTTATGTAGGAAGGACATATCTATTCCAATAAAGGAATGTACTTATTCCTACGGAAGGAATGTACCTAAGCTCCCTCTTGGCTTAGGAATTTCCAAGTAAGAAACTTGTTTCCAGACTCCCTCTTAATTAGGGACCTACAACAACTCCTCAGGTGTGGGGGATGGGACAACTATTTTCTTGAAGAACTCCTCTTCACGATGTCATGAACTTATTTTTGTTATCTTAGAGTCTTCATGTTTGGTACTTCTACATAGGGCACCGACCATCCATCACTTTCATCCATGAGTCATCGATGTCATCATAGAAAGTGATCTATCAGTCCATATCTGGCCTTCCTTCATGTCATGATGCTTTCTTCATGCCATGTTTACTTAAGGATGTTTCATCCTACTACATGTGCATCGGTGGTGGAAGACATCCATAGATCTTCCCTTGACAGCCTTGCATAAACCCATCCAGATATTTGTTCAAATATAAAGGAATCAACATTACCTTTGTGATGGTATTTCATCATGACATCTTCTAGCTTGCATCAACATCCTACATACATATCGACACATCTCCCAAAGATATATATTGTCAAGGGTTTCTTTCATTTTTAGACTCCATTAGAGTCTTCATATCTTCCATGGAGATATCCTAGTCAAATATTCTTGGTCTTTTGGATGTTGATTGTCTTTACCATGGTTTTATATTCCACGATCTCTTCCTTCCTTTCTTCACAAATTCCATTCCCAAGAGCTTCCAGTCAGAGTTCCTAAATTGTAGTCAAGCACCTCATACTTCATATGAGGACATATTATGTTGATTTCATATAGTGAATGTGTGACCCATGCATTCCTACATCCCCTTGAGGGAGGATATCCTTTCTTTTCATCATGATCTCAAGATAGAGCACCAGTTCATGATATATGCATTCATATCACATGACTTCCACAACATCAAATGTAAGCATACATACCTCATTTTTCCTTTGGGTCATCTAGGCTTCCTGTAGCAGCTTCCTTGATTGAAATAGCTTCAATCCCTTGATCTGCTTCACTTTTATTTTATCATACCATCATCCCATGGATTCCACAAGTTTGGAATTCTTGATGAAACTTCCCCTCATGATCGGTGAACCTTTCAATGAAGATTCCATCAGAGAATCTTGAGGATCTAAAGCATCCGCATCAGTAGATGTTTCCTTTTGACAAATGTATGATGAACCTTGAACTAGATGACCTTGCCACCTATGATTCCAATGAGATTCCCTTGAGCTATATTCTTGACTTTCATATATTCTAACCATCTTTCTTGCTTCTCTATGATGATGTCATAAGATCTTTCTTTCAGTGCTTTTATGATGCTTTGATGCATCCCACTATTTTACTTAGTGAATCATGATAGCCATATTTTACAACAGAAGACTTAAGAACTCGAAAAGAACTTACTTGAGGAAGACAATATTAGTAATAGATATCTCTTACTTCCTTTTTCTTGGACTTCTTCTTTTCAGCTTCCTCCAATTCCTTGGTGATATGGGCTTCTTCTCTTCCTCTTTTGTTACTGTCCTTCATGAGCTTAGGACAATCTCTCATATAGTGCTCGTATTCTTGACACCCATAACATTGTATTATAGCCATGTTCTTCTTATGTTTATGAGTACCAAACTTTCCAAAATTTTCCTTTCTTTTTGTTATTGCAGCATATGCCTGATTTTTCTCACTTGATCGCCCATCATATTTGGACTTTAGTCTAGATTCTTCAATCTTCCATAATCACCATAGATCCTAGAATGGAGTAGCTTCTTTCTTCGGATAAATACTTGAAGTAAAGTTACCCCACTCTTCTGGTAGTGCATTTAACACCATTGTAGTCATTTCTCTATCAGACATGACTTCTCCCAGATCTTGTAGTTGATCTTGGATCTCAAATATCCTCATAAAGTATGAGGCTATTCCATCTTCCCTTGGCATCTTCAGCTTGTAAATTTCTTGCCTTAATGAGATGAATTCTCCAACAGTGCTTGCAGAATACAACTCTATCAGTTTGTCATAGATTTATTTTGATGTTTCGAGTTTAGATACGTATGGGATGAGGGTATCCTTGATGGATTCTATGAGAATCCTTTGAGCCCTAACTTCCCCTTTCATATACTTGGCAAGAGCTTGAGCATCTTCCTTTCCTAGTTTAGTGATAGAACCTTTGACGTGTTACATAACCTCATTTTAAATAAGATTTAGATCTTTCCTTTCTTCCATGCAATATAGTTTGAATCCCCAACCAATTTGTTTATTTCCTCGCAAAAAGACATTTTGACAAATTCAGATGTGGACATTTATATACTTAATTGATAGGGTTCTCCTTCTTCTTATTGCTTCCTTGATGTTGATGATGATATAGAGGATAGAAAACTTCTCTTTGATGAAGGTAGTTTTCTTAAATAATGAACCTTGATCCCATAGAGAGTGAGATGAAACCTCCTTTTGATCTAGCTTCCTTTGGATGAATAGTCTTCAAAACACTTTAACTTGATTTGTAGATTTCAACTTCAGTAGATGTATGGTTTTGGCCTTCTTTTCTTCATGATGATCCCAATACTTCTTTGTACACTTCTTTGATCTAGGGTTATGATGTTTCCTTTGACTTCAAGAAGATATTCACTTTTATGTCTTCCTTGAGATTTGATCCTTGAGTGTCCCTTGATAAGATGCCCTTCCTTGACTTAGTCACCTTAGCTCTGATACCATGTTGAGAAATCTAGGGCATCAAGATTAGGTTATTTCTCTTCTATTAGTAATTGCTTGTGATTGTTTTTTACTTCTTTATATTAGGATCTTCTTTTACTTAGTTTATTAGTGTTCTTATTCATCAAACATATACCAATGCATAAGCGATAAAGAGACAAGAGACACATAATATAGGCTATCATCCAAGGCAAAAACCTCTCCCACTTGAGAGGAAAACTCAAACAATTTATTCTTCTTATATATATTCCAATTAACAAATACCAAGACCAAGAACCTTGACCTATTTTCCACTCCAAGACCAAGACACAAGTTCCCTTGATGATAGTCACCTTTCTTCTCCTTCTTTTGTATAGGCTCCTCTTCCACTTTGACCTCCTTTTGCTTCAAACCTTTGGCCTCCTTAATTCAAAAACACTAACTTGAATATAATAATTGTTCTTTTTCCTTGATCTACTTTGCTAGGGATGGAGTCTATTCCTAGATTGATTCAACCTCCCTTATGACTTGAGTTACTACAAATATTGGCTGCCTAAGAGGATTGTAATTACTACAGCATAACTCTTGTATGTGAGTCTCAAAATAGAACCCAAAATAGATCTAAATAATGCCACGGACCTCGCTCTCCCTTTGCTTCACTTCGTTGATTCTAGGACTATCCTTTTTGACCTTTTCACTGATCTTCACATCACTTGTTGACTTCAGAACCTCACCAAATTTTTTTGCCTATAAATGATGTCGAGCATCCCTATTTATAATTGTTTCCTTGTGAAAAAAATCTGACATGTAGGAGGGGGATCCGATGTGTCATTTGTAGGATATCTTTATTATATTTTGTAGCCACGGAAAGGTCTTGTGCTTGTCTTGGAGGGATTTTAATATCTATTAAATGACTCATATAAAATGTAACATGCCCAAGAAGGGTCCTTATTACATGACATAGACTCAAATTGACTTTTATGACTAGATGATAAATCCTAAAGGCTCACAATGGGAGCCATCACTAAAATAAAATTCCTTGCTCATGTAACCCATGAGACAAGCATTACAATAATTTTATTTTTCTTATTTTCATCAATTACATAAGATTACAATTAGACATGTCATTATGAAGACCTAACCTAGTTACACTTTTCAACAGAGATCCTCTTCCTACTTTGTGAAGGATGTTTATTCCCTCCTCTTTAATCACCAAACTCCTTTGAAATCATTAATATGGAGCAAGATTTGGAAGCCTAATTCCATCCCCAAAGTGAAGTTCTTTTGTTGGTTGCTTCTGCATAAAAAATCCTCACAACTAAGAACCTAAGGAAGTGTGGAATTGTTGGCCCTTCTTGATGATCTATCTGTGAACAATCATAAGAAAGCATCCCACATCTCTTCCTCTCATGCCCCTACACCAGATCTGTTTGGTCTCTCTCTGGGTCCTCTCTTCTCTAAAATTCAATTTCCCCCTGACATATCACCCTTCTTTTCCTCTTAGACGAACTTCTATCTGGGCTCCCTTCAGGCCAAAAAGTCCTTCAAAGATTCCTGGGTGGCTCTCCCTAAATATATTTGTTGGAAAATTTGGTTGTCTAGAAATAAAATTATTTTCAAAGCCTTTTGTCCACCTCCCAGGATCTCTGCTCTTAATCCACTTTCATCCTATTTTGAATTCAATATCTCCTCTTTGGATTCCAACCTCGACTCGGTGGAGATGATTTGGTTGGAGCCTTGGTCTATTAATCAACCCCCCTTTCGCAGTCATGCTCATCCCAAATCTAGCCCAGATTGGATTCTTCATCTATCCCTCGACAAGTTTGTTGGAAATTGAAAACCAATTCTTGGATTCTTCAATTCGATGGAGTGTCAAAAATAAATCTAGGGGTGGTAGGAGGGGGAGGGATTCTCTTTAATCCCAATGGAATCATTGTGGACAAGTATGCTTGGGGACTAGGAATCAAGACCAACAACCAAGCGGAAGTTTACAGCTTGTATATGGGACTTCTTCTAGCCATGAAGAGGGAGATTAAAAGCATTATAATCCTAGGGGACTCTTATCTGATTATTAGACACCTCAGAAACTCCTCCCTTTCCCAGGACAACCATCTAAGCCAAACCCTTCTTCGTGCTCAAAACATCATTTCCTCCTTCAAGAACTCTCAAGCTTGGCGCATCCTCTGCCACCTTAATACTGAAGTTGATATGATGGCTAATAAATATTTTCGCTTATCGGAAGGAAATTTGGAAGTCAATCGGTCCTTTAGTCCATGTCCTATACCCTTACCCCCCTATGTTTTTTCTCCCCTTGTCCCTCCCTTACCCTCTCCCCTACACAAATTATTACAAGAATGGGATGACTCACCCTATTAGCAAGATTTACCCTGTCATTCTCTGTCACACCCCATTCATTAGCATTATTTACCCTCATCCTTCCCTGTACACCTATGCGATGACACCTCTGGACTCTCCTTTTTCATGCGACCACCTCTATCTCCTCCACGTGAAGTCATTATGGCTGAATCTGATGTCAAGTGTGAGATTTCTCACGTCATTTATAGTATTCAAGGTTCATTGTAGGAGCTCGAAGTTGGTTTTCTTGTGAGAACCCTCTCCTTGCGTGCAACATTTACTCCCCATGGCCCAAACGAGACAACCCAACTGATTGAACTTTTTCTATGAATAATTGTCGCTCTCTCTCCTCACGGGGTTATTATTAGGTCGCATTGGGATCCTGGTGGCTCGGGTTGGTTTTTGTAGGACTATGGCCATAAATCTATGAGTAGTTCTCTATCTCATCTCAAACTGCTTATGATTTTCATCCTTGGTTGGTTTGGAATATGTTTTTCATGTGAAGAAAATTTGGTTGCTTATTAAGGGTGTGATATTTTGAGCTCTCTCTAAGACTGGGTTTCTGACCCTCCTTTTTGGCAACCTCCCAGTTTGCTCGGGCTAGCTCAGGTTTGGATCTCTCGGGAAGGAATTCTCTGGATCTCTGTTGCTCAACCTTGTTATTCATTACAAAATATGGACACAAATTATGGGGAAGCAAACGCCCTCGCTCTAGCTAGGTGTTAGGGAAAGAGGCTTTGAGTCTTGATTTGGGATGTCATCGAATCTCACCCCACCCCTCTGAAGTTGCCTTTATGCTTGCAGTGTGCAAAGGAATTTGCTGAAATTAAAGTCCAACTTTATGATATAAAGGACCTGGTGTATCGAAAAAGGGTGGTGGCATATGAAAATTTTGAAAACATTAAGGCTAAAAGCAGGCAAGTCGATAGGCTCGAGGATGAGGTCGTTGCACTGTGTACCATGATTGTGGACATACAACTACTGGTGAAAAAGGCAGAGCCTCCCTAAGAAGAACATAGAAAATCTGAATTCTAGAATTTGGGCATTGATCTGAATCAGCCGATTGACTCTATCGATTAACTACTTTTTACAATGTTTGGTTTCTTCTGCATAGTTTTTTTGTCTCAATTTTTCTGAATATATACTAGTAGGCTAAATAAGAGTATTGTGTCATTTATAAAAAAAAAAATAATGGCCATGAATATCTTGGCTCTGTAAATTAGGATGAAAATGGAAAAACAATAGCCCAAGGGAAAATTCAAATGTAATATTCACCCGTGTATCTTGCTGCGACCGGGCACAAACTTAATATACTAAGTACTCATTGTTGTTTAATAATAATAATAATAATAATAATAATTTTCTCCTCCTCTCTTCTTTTTTTTGAAATAAAGTCATTTTCTTCTCTTTTGAACTTTGACAATAGCCTTTGACAAAGGACCATGATAAAAAAATATTATTGGACGAACCAAGGTAATTCCTTTTTTTTTTTAATTTTCTTTCTCTTCTTCTCAATTTTTTTTTTTTAATTTAAATCATTCCTTAAAATCTTAAATATGGATTTTTAATAAAATATCATTCTTATGGTACATTCCATAGGTTAAGTTGTCACATCATCTATTGTTGGGTTGTGTCATAGGTTAAGTTTCCACATCATTCACTGATGGGGTTTTGATCAAGTTTCCACATTGTAATCCATGGAGTCACACCATTAACCAATGCAATGCCACCACCACAACATTAATAATTTAATGCCACCTCAACAACCCTATGGGGTTTTGATCCATAAATTGGGGCCTCAATTTCAACTAGGAAAATCTCACAAATTGTGAGGGCCCACTAAATGCTCCTGTTATGTAACCAGATCAAAAAAGAGATAGATCAATGACTTCAAAATTAGCCTCTTCGAGAGGGAAACCTCGTTTACATCACATAAATGAACAATTCTTGAATTATACAAATGATAAGACCTCATTTCTATATATAGGAGTCTAAGGGGTTACAATATAATCAGAGCCTACATAACAATAATAATGTTAAGGGCACAATAATAACAATAGTGGGCTTATATGGGGCACAATAATAACAATATGGGGACTACATGTGCACAACAATAACAGTAAGGGGGCTACAGTAACAACAACAATAAGGGGCTAAACTAATAGTATAGGGACCTAACATGCCCCTATCCTTCCAAAAAGTGTTTTCCTCAACACTTGAGTAGTTTTGGATGCTTCTGTTTAAAATTCTCATCCTCCCATGTGGAATCTTTAGCGGGTAAGCTCTTCCACTTGATGAGATACTCTAAAATTGATCGATTTCATAACGGTCGGTTTATTGTTTCTATAACTGCTTCAGGTTCCAATATTATTTTAAATTTCCTTCCTCATCAAGTTTTAGCAATATTTTTTGAACTGGTAGCTTGTCACCTATAACCTTTTTTAAGCATGAAATATGGAAAATTGGGTGCACTCAGGAAGATATAGGAAGCTCTAATGTGTATGCCATAGTACTAATTTTTCGCAACACCTTTTAAGGACCATAGTACTTTGGTGATAATTTATTATCCTTCCTAGCTTGCTTGAGGGACATTTGTTTGTATGGTTGTAGCCATATAAATATCTAGCCGCCTACACCGAAACTTCTTTTGCTGTGATGTTGATATGCATGTTGTTTCATTCAATTTTGCGCCAAGATGAGGTTATCCTTTAAGAGTTGGAGAACTTGTTGTTGATGCTTGATGTGATCTTCCACTACATGAACCTTATAATTTTCTCTTAAATATGATGTGATGGATGGTGGATGATATCCATAAAGTGCCATAAATGGGGTCATTTTTGCTGCAGTATGGAAGGAAATGTTATACCACCATTCAGCTAGAGGTAACCACTTGACCCATTGTGTTTGTTTATCAAATACAAAGAAACCAATATATCCTTCAAAACATTTGTTCATTTTCTTTGTTTACCCATCAAATTGAGGATGATAAGATGAGCTATGAGTTAATTGAGTACCCAGATAAGAAAATAATTCCATCTAAAAATTTCTAGTGAAAATGGGATCTCTATCACTTACAATAATCATTGGGTTTCCATGTAGCTTTTGAATTGTTTCCATAAATGCAGTAACAACTGTACTAGCTTTAAATGGATGAGATAATGCATAAAAATGTGCATACTTGGTAAGTCTATCAACTACCACCATGATGACACTCTTTCCTTCAAACTTGGGTAAACCTGTGATAAAATCCATTAAATCTTCCTCCCAACATTGACTTGGAATGGCTAAAGGTTGTAACAGACCCAGGGTCTTAATTGTCTCAACTTTATTTTTTTGGAAAACCAAACATTCTGCCACAAAATTTTGAATATCAGAATTAAGGCCCTCCCAAAAAAATTCCTCCTTGACCTTGTGGAAAGTTTTTAAAAATCTTGAGTTCCCTCCTAAGGGAGAGGTGTGCAATTCCAAAATAATATTTTGTTTGAGTTGGGAATTCCAACAAAGATATAAGCAATCTTTGTACCATAATGAATCATTTTTTTAGCTAAATGTATCATATATATTGGGATCTTGCTGCAACTTTTGAATGAGTATCCACACTTCTTCATTATTCTTCCATTCATCCCTTGCTTTGGTTATCCAATCTGGTTGGATAATAGAAATGGCACAAAGCAATCCTTCCACATCCTCATCCTTTCTTGAGAGTGCATCTGCAACAACATTTTGCTTCCCTTTTTTGTAGATGATTTCAAATTCATAACCCAACATCTTTGTGATCCATTTTTGTTGATCTTCTGAAGATAATATTTGTTCCAAAAAGTATTTAAGACTATCATGATTTGTTTTTACCATGAAGTGTCTTCCCATTAGGTAAGGTCGTCATTGCTTTAATACATGTAGTATTGCCAACATTTCCTTATATATAGGTTTGTGTAAATATTTTCCTTTGATTGGATGACTTTTAAAAGTAATGGGTCTTCCTTCTTGCATTAAAAAAACACCAATTCCATTTCCTGAGGCACCACATTCCACAATAAAGGTTTTTGTGAAGTTTGGCATAGCTAATACTAGTGCTTGGCACATTTCCCCTTTAAGATGTTCAAAGGCCTTAGTTGCTTATGGATTCCAATAAAATGCATCTTTCCTCGGTGATTTTGTTAGAGGTGTTGTTATTCTCCCATAATTCTTAACAAACTTGAGATAATACCCTGTAAACCCGAGAAATCCTTGAAGATGCTTTATGGTTGTGGGGATTTTCCATTCCTTAATGGCTTTAATTTTGTTAGGGTCTACCTTAACACCCTCATGAGATACAATATGACCTAGACATTCCACTTCCTGTACTCCAAAAAAACATTTGAAGGTTTTTTCTTATAATTGTTTCTCATCCAATAGTTTGAGAACCCTGTCAACATGTTGAACATGATCCTTCCAAGATTTGTTGTATATTAGTATATCATAAAAAAATACTAACACAGATTTTCTAAGGAAGGGTTTGAAAATGGAATTCATCAAACCTTGAAATGTAGAAGATGCATTTGTAAGGCCAAAAGGCATGAACAAAAATTCATAACAACCCTCATGATTTCTAAATGTTGTTTTCATAATGTCTTCAGTCTTAATTCTAATTTGATGATATCCTGAACGAAGATCCAACTTGGTGAAGTAAATTGCTCCATCTAATTCATCCAGCAATTCATCAATGACAAAAATGGGAATTTTTTCTTTAATAGTGAGCTTGCTGAGCCCCCTATAATCCGGAAACATGTGCCATGATCCATCCTTCTTGTGCACCAATACTACTAGAGCAAAGAAAGAACTTTGACTAGGTTGAATTATACCAACCTTTACCATTTCTGCAACCATACATTCAATTTCACTCTTTTGGGCACATGGATATCTGTAAGGCCTAATGTTTGGAGGAACAGTTCTTGGAATCAAATGAATATCATGATCATGGTCACGAATAGGTGGGAGGCCTTTGGGAGTCTCAAATACCTTGGAATGAATGTCCAAGAATTTTTGGAGATCTGGAGAAATAGATTATTTCATTGTTTGAATATCTAGTGAGCATAATTGTGCAATTATGCCTCATTGTTATTTCTTTAGAAGCTTTTTCATGTTATTAGAGTTGATTATATTTCCTAGTTTCCCTGCGATACCACTTAATTCAACTTCTTTTCCTTCCCAAAAAATTTCAAGAAAAGTTCTTGAAAATTAAAAGCTACCGTACCCAAATATTGTAACCATTGGACTCCTAGTACAACATCACCACCACCCATTGGAATGGAAATCATTGGACTATTCAATACATATTCCCCAATGTTTAGCTTTATATTATGGCACTTTCCAGAGCAATTTATAGTTCCTACATTAGAAACCATCACTTGACACTTTGGTGCTGGATATAGGAAGCAAATTAATTCCTTGGCTATCTTACAACAAATAAAATTTTTGGTACTACCCGAATCAATCAACACTATTACCTTTTTCTTCTTGATATGTCCTTCTATCTCGAGAGTTTGAGGAGTGGTAATTCATGCCAATGCATTACAAGATATGGTCAAATTCATTTCTTCTTTCTCTGAGGTTGGTTCCTGGTGTATATCCTCTTCATTTGACCTTTTTTGTTCCTTTTCTTCCTCCTCTTCACAATCTATGTAAAATAATTTCTTCTCTTCACACTTATGACCTTTATTGTATTTGTTATCACAACGGTAAAAAAACCCTTTTGCTATTTTTTCTTCCAATTGTTGTGGTGTAAACCTTGTAGATTGTGGAAGGCTGGGAGTAACAACACTTCCATCTTTATAGTTGTGAGTGGTACACTTCCTTGTTGCCATAATTTTGCTTTCAACTTTTCTTGCCACCTTGAATGCCTTCTTCAATGAATCAGGGTCTCAAAGGCGAACTTCATGTTCAATGTTATCCTTTAAAGTTCCTATGAAGACATCAATCCTATGTTCCTCTGGAATATCATTTACCCTTATATTCAATTTTTGGAAGTCCTTAATGTGCTTCACCATTGAACCCTTTTGTTTGATATTTATCAATTGACTAAAGAAGGTGTTACTCTTTGTATCCTCATTATGTGCTATCATTTCCTCAGTAAAAATTGACCAAGTGACAAGTGGTTTATGAGAAAAAAATCCATCAATACCATACAAACTGATTGGGTTCTAAATATAAAGATGCAATGCGTACCTTTTTTGTGTGTTGCACATTATGGAGATCAAAATATTGCTCCATCTGTAGTATCCATGTTACTTGATCCTTGCCATCAAACTTACTCATCTCGATATTCGGAATATGGTGGACCTTCAATCCAAAGTTGGAGTCTATGAAATCATGATCAACATTTCTTTTGTTCTCATCATGAGTTTCATCTAATAGTTTTCCGCCATTAGGAAGCATTTCTTGTAGCAACTTGTCAAACCTTCCATGTCTGTTTTTAAACCATCCTTCAAACCTACCATGTCTGATTTTAATCCATCCTTCAAACATTCCATGTTTGCTTTTAAACCACTCTTCAAACCATCCATCTTAGCTTCCATTTAATTTTTGGTTACTCTTTGCAAGATCGAAATTTGGTGCACTTGGTCTTATAACTTTGATATATCATGTGGCATTTCTTCCTCTTCTTCATGTGGCATTTCTTCCTCTTCTTCATGTGTCATAGAAGAGATTTTTGGTTGCTTACTAGGCGTGTCCATTTTTTTTTGTTTCGATCCATTTTGAAATCAACAATTATATATATGCTTCACTATGCCCTTTGAATGACTTCAAATTGATTTCTCAAATAAAAGTTATGCAAAATTTAAAAAATACACACCTTTTTCTTGCTTTTTAGGAGCTAGATATTGCACTTGTTGTATCTATGTAATTATGAATCTCCAAAATCTGAAATTTGCTCCTATAGTATCCCTCCGAGTCTTCTTTCCAACCCAACAATTCATACCAATATTGGATTCTTCAAGAAAGTGTTATTCCCAATCTCCCACGATGATCTGATTATAGATTGGTTTAGTATAGCGAACTTGTATGGAGTTCCACATGTCACTGTTTCTACCTTAGACCCTAAAAATGATACCCAAAAAACTACAGTTTGTCCTCTTTCCTTCACTTTTTACTAAACTAAAATCTAATGCTCAAAGAGATAGTTAACACGATTTTTCCTAGGTCAAATGTTTGAGATGGAATTCTGGAGCCTGCAAAATCCCTAAATTCCTCCGGTCATATCTCAAAAAATATATTGATATAAGATCTAAAATTTGTACACGAAGTTCACCAATATTTTGCTCCACATGGTTGCAATTTAAGCCTCTGAAGATTCATAGAAAAAAAACTATAGAAAATTCCATGATCACCTATTTGAAGAAGCTAAACCCTAGAATCCAAAGCTCTGATACCAAATGTTATGTAGCTAGATAAAAAAATATATAGATTGACAACTTCAAAATTAGCCTCTTCAAGGGGAAACTTCATTTACATCACATAAACGAACAATTATTGAATGATAGAAATGACAAGGCCTCCTTTCTATATATAGGGGTCTAAGGGGTCACAATATAATCAGAGCCTACATAACAATAATAATGTTAGATCTAAGACTTTTGTGATCCATATTGTAGATAAATGTCTTTCGGATTAATCACATCATTAGGATTTGGTCGACGTTTCAAACCAACTAATGTGGTTCATCCTCAGGACAAGGTGAAAAAATCAGTCAATCTTCAAGAATAAATAGCATGGATGCATCATTGCCTAGACATGGCCATTGAAAACTAGACGTTGGTGATTAGTTAATCGGGAAAATAAAAATTCTAAAAAAGGCAGTTATGAATTATCTATAAAAATATTATAAATTTAGTTATAAAATAGTTGTTAGGAATCAGATATATATATATATATATATATATATATATATATATATATATATATATATATTCATTTTTAGAATAGTACGACGAATAATACTATATGGGGCAAGAATTGGTTACAGAGTATTATTTATATATAAAGAAGTCGTTAAGAATAAGTTATAAATATAAGTGAAAATAGTTGTTAGGGTTTATATATTCCAATTAATTAAAATATTAAATAATAATAAGGTTATAGGGTTAAGAATAGGTTTCAAAATATTATGTATTACTAAATTAATTAGGAGCATAATTATTTATTTTAATTATATTAAATAAAAGGCTTCAAAATATTATAAATATATTATAAATTTATAAAGTAATTAGGAGTTTAATTATTTATTTCAATTATGTTAAATAAATAATGTATAATAGTGCAAAAAAAGGGAATCATAATAAAGATAAAGGGATAATACATACTACAGAACATTATATATTATATATTTATAAATAAAATGTTAGGAGAGTACTTATTCTAATAATGATAAACAAATAAACCAGAATATAGTTAATTTTAATAGTTAAAAAAAAAGAGGGGGGTGGGAGAGACAGGGGGTGGAAGGGTCGGAACCCAGCTCTTACTCAATTTCCAACTATCATCCATGTTTAGATTTCTAGCATGCCTCTCAATCTTAGTAGCCTCCCTAAGTTTCTTATGGTGGAAATGATCAACCCTAGCAATGACTCTTGAGTCCTCACTACAGACATGGTGCTTGGATTTCTCCGCATGTTTAGCTAGAGCCGATGAGTGGGAATGATTATGCCTAATGTCTACAACATGCTCATGGGTCCTCTGGTTAATTGATCGACCTGTTTCTCCAATATATTGGTTACCACATGAACATGGAACAAGGTAAACACCTTTCATGTCTTTAGGGTCAATCGGGTCTTTAACAGAACTAAGAGAATTTCTAATGGTACTAAGAGGTTTGAACGAAGAGGAAACATTATTCTTTCTAAGGATACGGGCAATCCTATCTGTGGTCCCTTGGATAAATGGGAGTTGAACCTGAAGATAGGATCAACGCAAGCAGTTTTAACTCTTAACCCTTATAGGCTCTCTCAAAGGCCTTGACGACTTGAGCTCTGATATACCCATTATTTTTAAAAACTTCAAGAAGATGAGATTTCTCCTGCTCTATGTGGTTTTCATCAGATATTCTCAGAGCATGGGTAGCAAGGGTGCTAAGAACACCAAATTTCTGAGTAGGAAACTAATGAGAACTAGCATGAAGATATTGTTTTGTGTGACTTTTCTTGCAAGAAACTTGGTGAGAAACGAAACCATCATCCCTTCTAGAGAGGAGAATGTCAAGGAAGGGAAGGCATCCATCCACCTTAACTTCTTCTTGAAGTTTTTTAAAATAATGGGTATAGTAGAGCTAAAGGCCTCAAGGCCTTTAAGAGAGCCTGTAAAGGATTAAGAGTTTAAACCTCTCGTGTTGGTCTTAGCTCCAAGGTCCATCTCCCATTTATCCAAGGGACCATGGATAGGATTACCCATATCCTTAGAAATAATAATGTTTTCTCTCAGTTCAAGCCTCTCATTGCCACTAGAAATTCTCTTAGTTCTGTTAAAGACCCTATCAACCCTAAGGACGTGAAGGGGTTTACCTTGTTCCATGTTCCTATGGTATCCCATATATTGGAGAAACGGGTCGGTCAATTAACCAAAGGATCCATGAGCATGTTGCAGACATTAGGTACAATCTTTCCTGTTCATTGGCTCTAGCTGAACATACGGAGAAATCCAAGCACCATGTCTATGTTGAGGACTCTAGAGTCATTTCTAGGGTTGAACAGTTCCACCATAGGAAGCTTAGGGAGGCTATTGAGATTGAGAGGCATGCTAGAAATATAAACAAGGATGATGGTTGGAAATTAAGTAAAAGATGGGTTCTGACATCTCTTCGTGGTTCCACCCCTGCCTCTTCCCCATCCCCTCCCCTTCCCTTTTTTTTTAATATTAAAATTTACCATATTCTGGTTTATTTGTTTATTGTTATTAGAATAAGTGCTCTCCTAACATTTTCTTTATAAATATATAATATATAATATTTTGTAGCCTGTATTATCCCTTTATCTTTATTATGATTCCGTTCTTTTCTTTGCACTATTATAAATTAATTATTTAAAATAATTGAAATAAATAATTAAGCTCCTAATTACTTTATTAATTTATAATACTTTGAAACTTTTTATTTAACATAATTAAAATAAATAATTATGCTCCTATTTACTTTAGTAATATATAATATTTTGAAACCTATTCTTAACCACTCTTTAACCCTATACTATTTTGGAACTAACTCTTAACCCTATAACCTTATTACTATTTAATATCTTAATTAATTGGAATATATAAACCCCTAACAACTATTTTTAATTATATTTATAACTCATTCTTAACCCCTAATTAATTTATGAACTATTCTTAAGAACTTCTTTATATATAAATAATATTATGTAACCAATTCTTGACCCATATAGTGTTATTATTCGTACTATTCTAAAAATTAATATATATAATTATGATTCCTAACAACTATTTTATAACTAAATATATAATATTTTTATAGATAATTCCTAACTACCTTCTTTAGAAATTTTTTTTCCTTTTTAACTAATCACCAACAACTAGTTTTCAATGGCTAACTCTAGGAAATGATGCATCCATGTTATTTATTCTTGAAGATTGACTGATTTTTTCACCTTGTCTTGAGGATGAACCACATTAGTTGGTTCGAAACGTTGACCAGATCCTAATGATGTGATTAATTCGAAAGAAATTTATCAACAATAATAATGTAAGGGCACAAAAATAACAATAGTAGGCTTCTATGGGGAATAATAATAACAATATGGGGACTACATGGGAACAAAAATAACAATAAGGGGGTTTCACTAACAATAACAATAAGGGGCTACACAAGTAGTATAGGGACCTAACAGCTCCACATACCACCGAAACCAACAAGACGAGTAGAGTCTAATGACAAGGGTCTCCAAGACAGTATCGAAAAATTGCTGCTCCAAAAACTCTAATAAATACAGGGTGTCTCCATCGTCCAAGGAACACAAACCCTAGGACTATGGTTTCATCCTACAACTAATATTTTTGTTGTAACACCTCCAACTATTTATGTTTCTAGACATCTTGTACCTCATCCTGCAATTATTTTGACATCAATGACCTATTGCACACCTGCTCAATCATCCTGCAACTAATCCTGATTTGACATCAATGACCTGTTGCACACCCACTCAATCATCTTGCAACTAATCCCGATTTGACATCAATGACAACCTACTCAACAATAAGAACATAAGTGCCCCAATCAGTTGTCTATACTCGAAAGGATTAGCCAAATCAGATCTTGTAGCTTCACCACATAACTTTTTGAAATTCATTTCCATTGGTGTGTTCATGGACTTACATTTTATCATACCAATTTTTTCCAAAAGATTGACAACATATTTTCCTTGAGAAAGGAAAATATCACCAAGTCTTTGTCATACCTCTAAGCCCAGAAAGTAGTGCATCAAACGAAGTTCTTTCATTTCAAATTCATAAGCTAACTCCCTCTTACACTATAGGATAATAAGTTCTCCACTAGTCAAGAATAAGTCATCAACATATAATACCAAAATCAAAGGCATACCTTGGATCGTCTTGAAGTAGAGATTTGGATCAACATTGCTTCTAGTAAAACTAAGACTCATCAAGAAGTTATCAATGTGGGCATACCAAGATCTTGGAACTTGCTTCAATCCATATAGAGCTTTCTTCAGTCTACACACACGAGTTTCTTGTCATGCACTTCAAAGCCTTGTGGTTGCTTCACAAATACTTCTTCCTTGAGGAAGTTATGTAGAAAAGTAGTTTTCACATCCATTTGGTAAAGAGTCCATCCCCAGCTAGTAGTTAGAGACACAAGGGATCAAATTGTAGTATATCGAGCAACAGGTGCAAAACTTTCATCATAGTCTTCTTACTCTTTCTAAGAGAAGACTCTAGCCACAAATCTACCTTTATATTTTTCAATACTACCATTTACACCATGTTTGATTTTATACAACCATTTGGAAGTCGCAACATACTTACCTTGGGGTCTTGAAACTACTTCCCTTACATCATTATGTATGATGGACTCATATTTTTCGACCATTACATATTATTGCTTCTTCAAAAGTGCATGGTTCAGCCTGAATAATATCACTCATGCTATAATGTATCCCTAGAACCGACATGGTTTCTTGCTTTCTCCAAAGGTTCCTATAGGGAAAACATGTCTATCACCATTTGTAGAGTGTCACAAAGCCATAATGGTCGCTTTCTAGCAGGAGTATCACATGGAGGAGGATCCAAGGGGTCCATGGGCTCCTTGGCTTCGTCAGCACAATCAAGGTCAGGGTCAGAATCTTCCTGAGTATCCAAGGCATCATCTTGACTTTCAACATTAGCAGGAGGAGGAGTGTATATTTCCTTTCCAAGATCTGCATCTTCATCAAACGTTACATCCCTTCTAAACTCTATATTTCTTTGACCAGGCACATATATTTTGTAAGCTTTAGAATTTCCACAATAACCGACAAATGTACCTTTCTAACCTGAAGCTTGTGGCTTAGTCCTCTTTTCCTTTGGTACATTAAAGTAGACAGGTCAACCAAAGATCCTCAAGTGTCCAACCTCAGGCTTTTCACCAGTGAATACTTCTTCAAGAGTCTTGAAGTCTTTGAACATGCCAAATGCTTGACCTGACTAGTTCTACTTTTTCTTGAAGGGAAGGGTCACTTTACATGCTTCCACTTGTGCACCCTTGGAAAACTTCATCACCATCCATCTAATCTTAGGTATTCCAGAAACCATCTTTCTCACATGAGGAAATGATTTATAGTGAAGATGAGTGAACCTTTGGTGCCATAGTTCACATTGATGATTACTATCATGAATCAATGCACGGATATGTCTTTCATTGATTTTATAAAGATCTTGAAATCATGATCCAGGAGGGAAGGATCTGCAATGATATAATTCATCTTTGATCAGTACAAAATAGGTTAGTTTAGAAAACTATCATTACATCCTTTAAAAAAATCATGATTCTTTCCTACAATCACTATTGTCAGTAAACCCATGAGATTTCTCATCAAATATAATGTGAAAGAATCAAAATCCCCCTATCTTGAGTATTCAATTTCTATCAGTTATTCTTTCATAACCTTCTATGCATTATACTTATTTTCAAGATAACATTTTTTTGCAAATGCATAAACAGAAGTAAAACTACTCTTCACTTTTACATGCATCAACAAGTACCAAAACCACAACTATTAAACACATGCAACACCTTAATTATTATTTGCAAAATTACTATCATATCTATCTATTATTGGATCAGAGAACAGCTTTCCTGAAAAGTGATGACCTTTTCTTCCTTTCAGCTTCTTGCCTTGGGTAGCAAAGGCAGTAGTTTATCCTCTTCATGCTTAAGAATTCTTCCTCTAAAAATCATCCTAGGCTCTTCTTGACTGCACTTTCCTAGGAGCTCATCAAATGTGGGACACTTATGATTTTTGCTAATGGTAGTAATAAAAGTTTCCCAAGCTGGAGAAAGGCCTCCAAGCATAATCAACACCATCTCTTTATTAGATACAATTTCACCAGCAATTGACAACTAATATTTGATTTTAGATATCCTCATGAAGCATGCTTGAATGGCCTCTCCTCTTTTCATCTTAATGTCCTTGAGTTGATGCTTCAAAGCAAAAATTTGACTCAAGTTGTTTACTTGATACATTCCAATCATATTGTCATAAATTTCCTTAGATTTCTTCAAGTCAGAGACATATGTGATGAGATGGTCTCTAAGAGAATCAAGGATAATATTCTTAGCCTTGTCTTCTCCCTTCTTGTATATGGCCTTGATAACAATATTCGAATTTTCTGGTGGTTTTGCTACCATGCTTTCAACATATTCTAGTACATCATGTTCTCTAAGAGTAATATCCAATATTTCCTTCCATGGACCAAAATTCGAAGCATCATTCAGCTTCTCTTCATTCTTGAAGTAAGAAAAAAACATCTTTCAACAGAAAACAAATTTCAACAGTAAATAAAAGGAGTAGCAAGTGATATTTCAACAAAAAATGGAAGGAGAAGCAAGTAATATTTCAGTAAAAAATAGAAGGAACGACAAGTGATATTTCAGCAGAGAATAGAAGGAACAACAAGTGATATTTTAGCACAAATGGAAGGAGCATCAAGTGATATTTCAGCAAAACAACAAGTGATATTTTAGCACAAATGGAAGGAGCATCAAGTGATATTTCAGCAAAAAATAGAAGAGTGACAACTCTTGTGTTCTTGGGCTTGTCTTCACCACTCTAATACCATGTTGAAATTATGTTGTTCTATGTTGTAACAATTACTTATCAAAAACTTTTTTCTGTTGCAATATTAGTTAAGCAATTTTAGATAGAACATAAACCAAATGCACAATGAAAGGAAACCAAGAACAAAAATGAGACACGGAGAATTTAGGTCCAATGACCAAGGCAAAACCCACAAGGGAAAAACCCAATCAAATTCTTCTTTTATTAGACATCAATTATTCAGCAGAGATACAAAGTAAAATGAGAGATCAAGAAAATGAGTAAGTTCACCCAAATCTGAACAGGTTGTAGCATGAAGATCACTAGTAGCAGCAACTGATGCAAAAATTGAATTAACCTTCAAGTTCTACTCTTACTCTCTAAGTCTCTCTCTCTCTCGCAGTCTTCTTCCAAACTCTCCAAGTCTCTCTCTCAAGTTCATATCCTTCTTTCACAATGCACAAGTAGTGAGTAGATGAGATGATATGAGATACATATATAGGAGGAACAACAAATTATGGTCATAATGAACGAGTAATATGCATGCCTTGAGTAAGAGTAACATATTCCATTTAGGGAGTGAAACTCATTAAGAGGAAGGCATGCATGCCTAGATGGGGGAATCTCACATGGCTTAGTAACTTATGCCATAAAGGAGAGAGGCACACATGCCTAGATGGGGGAATCCCACATGGCTTAGTAATTTATACAATAAATGAGAAATTTATGCATGTCTTAGTGACTTATGCCATAAAGGAGAGAGTGTGACATATGCATTAAAGAGTGCGTAAGAGGAATCTTACATGACATGACTTAATGAGTGTGTAAGAGAGAGTGTAACATATGCATTAATTGAGGGTATTTACATATGCCATGATTGAGAGACATGAATTTCCTTTTAATAATAATATAATAGTATCATAAAGGATAATAGTAATATTTTAATAATAATAATGATTATTAAGTCGAGATTGACCTATTAGGATTGATTAATGATAAGTGATTTTCCATCAACTATATTTGATTTACAATTGATGCAAGGTGATTTAATATTTTTGGAAAGGCATGTTTGAGATCGTAGACATGACTTTCTATTTTTAGAAATTAACTCCAGAATTGTCATAAATGAAATTTTATTTAAGGAAATTCATCCTTGAGCTGCCAATTTTCAACATGTTTCCAATGATTGAAACCATTGGACCCCTAATACAATATCAACATTTCCCATTTGGATTGCAATCATGGGACCAACCAATAAATACTCCCCCATATTCAACTTAATCTTATTCGACATACTTAAACAGTTTATTGTACCTCCATTTCCAATCATCATTTGAAATTATAGTTTTGGATATACAAAGCAATTAAGAAGTTTTATCAATTTGTAATTGATGAAGTTATGGGTAGTGCCTAAATCAATCAATATTGTTACCCTTTACCTTTTGATATATCCTTTTATCTTAAGGTTTTTTTGAGTACTGATGTCATCCAATGCATGACAAGAGATTGTTGTAGTAATTTATTCTATCTTTATATCTTGTGAAGTTTCCACTTCTTGATCTTCTTCATCTTCACTGCCTATGTAGAATAATTTCTTCTCACTACATTTATGCCCTTTGTTGTACTTGTTTTCATAGTTGAAACATAGTCCCTTTGTTCTTTTTCATCCATTTGTTGAGGAGTCAACCTTGTCAGTTTAGGAAAGGGAGTGTGATTTTATCTATAGATTTTAGTACCCAATTTTCTAGTGGTCATATTTTTATTTTCAACTTTCCTTGCTAGATTGAAATCATGATCTAGAGATTTAGGTTTAAATAGACATACTTCATGTTGGATGGTTTCCTTTAAAGTACCCATAAATAGGTTTAACATGTTGTCCTTTGAAATATTCTTTACTCTGAGACTCAACTTTTGAAATTGTTGAATGTGCTATATAACAGGACCTTTCTTTCGATGACTTATCGACTAAAGAATTTGTTGCTCTTAATATCGCCATAATGTTCTTTCAATTTCTCTGTAAAAATGGACCAAGATATAACAAAATCACATTTTATCTCACAAAGCCATTTATACCATACATGGTGGTCTTTTTGTAAAAACATGGATACAATATTTATCTTTTGTAAGGATGCCACTTGGTGTATATCAAAGTATTGCTCCATTTGGAATATCCATGTTACAGGATCATTACCATCAAATTTCCTCATATCTATATTCGGAATGTAGTAGTTCCTTGGTGCTAACTTGAAGCCCTAATGATGTGGATCTTGGATTGAAAATTCATTATTATGGTTTTGCCATTCGGAGTTTGTTCTCTCCAATTGTGATATCATACTCCTCATATGATATTGATTCTCAACAAAATTCTTCTCCTTATGTTCACGATTTCCTTGGATTTCTACATCCCTTTTAAGAATCCTCTCCAAAAAATGATTTTTCATGGAAATTATAGATTTTTATATTTTTTCCTTATTTTCATTCGTCTTCTTTTCTATTTTTATTTTTTTCTTGAAAACTAGATAAATCCATGTTTTTCAACATATTACCATCCATTTCATTGACTTTCTTCTCTAATTGAGATAACCTAAATTCTAAGTCTTCACTTTCTTCATGATTTAAGAATGAGCCTTTAATAGATTTAATTGGTGTAGTAGTTTTCTTTGGAGGCATGTTGGAAAATAATAATAACCATTCTCTTTATTAAAAAAAAAAAAAAAAAAGAGGGGATATTCTAATGAACAATTAGGTCAATAGTAAGTTGTGTACTTCAATTTTGAGAATATTAGAATGGTTGAAGTTTTATTGATATATAATTGAGATTTGAGGCCTTTTAGATCTGAGAATTTGTTCCATGATACTCTGATATGTAGTTTATGCAATTCCACGTGTGAACTAAATTTGATGTGTCAACTAAAAGTGATAGTAATTATCTGAAACTTGTTGATTTTTCGGCCTCTTCCCACTAGCAAACTTCTATAGCATTTCACATCTTCAATTCTTGAAATATAATTTTGGCACCTATACCTGAAGTACTTTTATATGTCTCCTAAAATTCCTAAAGATTTCACAGTGGTAAAATTTCTAGAGAAGATATAACCATAATACAAATTTGTTTGAGACAGAATCCTGGAGCATGCAGAAATCCTAACTTCCTTGGAGCATATCTCCAAAAAATATAGTCAACCAATATCTAAAACATGGACTAGATGTTCACCACAATTTCTCTTCTACATGGTTGAAGTTTCACAGTTTGAAAGCTCATAGAAAAAATAAAAATAAAAATAAAACAAGTTATAGCGAAAATTCAGAATTGACTTGTTTAAGATAGAATTTAGGAGCATTCGGAAACCCTAACTTCCTTGGACCATATCTCCTAAAATATAGTGAACCAAGATCTTAAACTTGAACCAGATAGTTCTTAGGATGCCTTCTCAATATTCTCCATATTTAACCACTTGTTAAAATTGGCAACTAGGGCCAAACTTCATGTGGGTCATCTTATTCATGGCTGATAATATTTTTATTAGTCCGCTCATCGAGAGGTGTAAGATTGATATAAATATCATCCGATTTTGATAAGTATTCATGGAGATATGAATTTATTTTGATTATGGAATTATTATCAAGCCGACCTACAACTCATGTAGGCTCAGAAGCCCAATAGTTGCATCTATTCAAACACCAACGTTGTGTATAAATATAGGAGGACTTTTCCTCATTTGGACTCACTCATCTCATCACATCTCTCTCTCTACTGTGAAGAAAAGAGTCTCTTCTCTACTACGCAAAAAAGGGTCTCTCCCTCACACATGTGAAGCCGGAAACTGCTGAAACTGACGCTACACCTGCAGAAGTAAATTTTGACCTGCGTGGAATAGAAGATCTCCTCATCTAAACTGCGTTGTAGGTTCATCTGAACCTCCTCTGAAATCTGCAACTTTTGGTGGTGGAATCAATTCAATCCGACGGACGGTTTGCAAGATATTGACTGCCCTAGTTTGAAGGAAGCTGTTGAAACTGAAGCTGCAACTGAAAAAGTAAAGTTTGACCTACGTGGACTAGAAGATATCCTCATCTAAACTGCACTATAGGTTCATCTGAACCTCCTCTTAAAGCCGCAACTTTTGGTGGTGGAATCAAGTCAATCCAACGGTCGGTTTGTGAGATATTGTCTGCCCTAGTTTGATGATGAAGCCGCTAATGCTGATGCTACTGATCTAGGGTTTTCTACTGCTGATATAAATCAAATTTATTGTACTATTTCTCTCTGTTGAATTATTGAAGATAAAAGAAGATTTGATCAAAGGGTTTCACCACACATTATGGGGTTTGTCCCTGGGTAGCCGCCACATCTTGTGTCCCTTGTCCTGGCTTGTTTTCTGTCGATCGTTTAATGTTCTATCTGCACTTTACTTTATGTACATGTGATTGCTAATTTGTGGATAATAATAAGAAAGAAAAGTAAACTGCTATAAGCATAGAACATACCATAACTTAACATGGTATCAGAGTTGAGGTGAAGACAAAGCCCAAGCAAGAGCAAGAGCAAACACCAAAGAGAAGATTGGCAAGGCTATCCTAAAAGAACTATGAGGTCCTTAACACTCTTTCTTGCCGAAGACAAGCTCCGTGAGAAAGCAGACTATCACAGATAGAAGATGCCTATCGATCTAACCCTAAAAGATCAAGGAGTGTTGGACCATGTGAGAGGCAATATTGTTGAGCCTCCATCAAATGCATCTGCTGCTGCCTGGAACAAATGGAAAAATGGAGAAGTCAAAACAAAGAAGATCATCCGGGACTCTATCGACAAGCACTTGGTGGCCTACATCTCTGAACTGGACACCTCCAAGGAAATCTACGATAGACTGGTGAGTTTATTTAAAGTCAATGATGCAAATCAAGTTTTGTTTCTTAGAAATAAGCTGAAGGAAATTAAGAAGGGTAAAAATGAGAGTATGCAAGCATACTTCTTAAGAATCACCGAGATCAAGAACGATCTCCTATCTATTGGGGAGACTATTACTAATAGGGAAATGACACTCACGACTCTTGGAGGATTACCATCCGAATGGTATGTGTTCAGGACTACTCTTCTAAACAATAATGTAATTCTTGGTTTCGAGGAATTAATGGCTAGATGCATTCAAGAAGAAACAAGGGAAGAAGAGAAATAAATGCCCATGCCTAAAGGTCCTCCTGCTGCCTTTTCTTCTCATGCTAAGAAAATAATTAATTCCAGGACTAAATAAATAGGAAAGGCTAGACCTAAGGGTGGAAGAAAAGGACGATGTTACATTTGAAATAAAGCAGGTCGCTATGCAAGGGAATGCCCTGATAGAAAGGACTCTCACCGTGACGATGATCAAAACCCCTCTCATGGTAATCGAAGAGATGGAAAATTCAGTAGCAAAAGTAAAAGGAATGCTGGAAATCAAGGAAGAGGACAACCATTCAAGAAGTCTAGAAATTCCAGGATGTATTAAATGCACCTGACCTCCGAAAGAACCTGGTGTCCATCTCGGCAATGGAAGACAAAGGCTACAAGGTAACCTTCAGCGATGGCAAGGTACGTGTATCGAAAAATAATGTTAAAGATGCCTTTACTCTTGGGTTTCATGTTGATTCATTATATCAGGTCGATGGAAGTCTGCTAGGTGTCATGTTTTATGACACATCTCTTTAGTCCGAACTTTGGCATCGGAGGTTTTACCACCTTCATTATAAAGCTCTACTCGGTGTAAGACAAATGGTGACAGGGATGCCCGAATTCCTAGTAGAGAAAGAAGGTGTATGTCCAAGATGTGCTGAAGGAAAGCTCAAGAGGGGACCATTCCCCTCAAGCCAAAGCAAGACCTCTGGTATATTACAGTTGGTTCACTTAGGCATATTTGAGGCTGGCATTAAGAGGGAGACTACTACACCACATACTCCTGAGAAGAATGGTGTGGCGGAAAGGAAGAACCATACGATTGTGGAAGTTGTCTCTATGGGTAGATAATGTAACAATGCCTGATTTGGAGGAACCCATGGATCCTATTTATCCACCTGAGCCTTCCTCTTCTAGGAAGAGGCCTTCATGGCTTAGGGGGATACTTGATGATGCTGAAGGACATGTTGCACCCCGAGGAACCTTCTGTCAAAGTAAGAAACCTAACAGGTATCAGGGATACCTGACCATCATGAGCATGATCATACAAAATGAACCTTCATTATTCACAGATGCCGTCAAGCATCAAATATGGAAGGATGCTATGACCAAAGAACATGAGTTTATTATGAAGAATGATGTCTAGGAAGTAGTTCCCAGACCCTCAGATGAGAAAGTTGTCACTTCTAAATGGCTTTACAAGATAAAGCATGCAGCAGATGGAAGTACGGAAAAAGTATAAGGCTCGTTTTGTTGCTCGTGGCTTCTCCCAGAAGGAAGGTATAGACTATGATGAGATATTTGCACCTATTGCCAGATATACGACCATTCGCTTGATCATAGCCCTTGTGGCTTCACAAGGATGGAACCTACATCAGATGGATGTCAAGACCGCGTTCTTGCACGGTTCGATCAAAGAAGAGGTCTATGTGGAGCAACCTGAAGGATTTGAGATTTATGATTAAAAATCTCACGTATGCGGGTTGAAGAAGGCTCTCTATGAGCTGAAGCTAGCACCCCGAGCATGGTATGAGAGGATCGATAGCTACTTGATGAAGCTGGGATTCACTAGGAGCGAAACCGATCCTAACCTTTACCTTAAGGTTGAAGATGACAAGCCTCTTATACTGGTGTTGTATGTGGATGACCTCTTTCTAATAGGTGTAGACCCTCTCATTCACAAATGTAAGAGGGAGTTGGCTTCTGAATTTGAAATGAAGAACCAAGGACTTGAAGTGTGGCAGAAGCCAAGGGAAATTTTCCTATCTCAAGGAAAATATGTGGTGAAGATTTTGAAAAGATTTGGTATGATGGACTGCAAGCCTGTGACTACCTCGAGGATCTTAACTTTCAGAAGTTATATGGTAGTGATGTCAGACCAGATTTGGGAAATGCCTCTGAGTTTCAAAAACTCATTCGCGTTGATGTTCTTGGTGAACCTCTGTCCGAACATATGTTTTGCAGTTAGCATTGTGAGCTCATATTTGGTTGAGCTTCACTAGATTGGTGCCAAGAATCTTTTGAGATGTCTTCAGGACACAATCTCTCATGGATTGAGATACACTACCGGAAATATGAAACTGCATGATTATTCGAATGCTGATTAGGCAGGTAGTGTGGAGGATCACTGGAGCACTTTTAGTGTTGTTTCTCTTTGGATTCTGCTTCGATATAATGGATGAGTAGGAAGCAGAAGTCGGTTTCCATAAGCACCGTCGAGACCGGATACATATCTACGAGTATGAACTCGTATGAAGCTGCTTGGTTGGGGAAGCTCTTCAGTGAGCTGTTTGAACACATACCATTATGATTCTCTGTAACAACCATAGGTGGGATTCGATTAGTGAGGAATCCTGTATTCGTCGATTGCTCCAGTAGATAGACATCATCTGGGATATGGTAAGTCGATGAGCAAGGAGGCTCCATTGCATTAAGATGATGTACGGGTCGATACACCTTATCAAAGCCCCTTGGAAAGATCTAATCTTTGATTTTCCCAAAAGACTTGGAGTCGTCAAGAAACTATTGTACAAGGGTCCTGCATGTTGCATACATTGAGCTTTGGGAGCTCTGGAGGCTTGCGGTTCTTACTGGAGCAACATACGACCATAAGGTGACTCACCCTATCCTAGTGGTGCGCACTAAGACAAGATGATTCGCTCTCTTGTGGAACATGATGATTTGCTCTCCTGTGTAGCAGGATGATTAGTTCTCCTGTGAGGCCTAGATTGATGTGTTCTCCATGGCAATTGTAGCAGGATTGATGTGTTCTCCTATGAGGCCTGGATTGATGTGTTCTCCATGGCGATTGTAGCAGGATTGATGTGTTCTCCTGTGAGGCCTGGATTTATGTGTTCTCCATGGTGGCCTGGATTGATGTGTTCCCCATGGAAATTATAGCAGGATTGATGTTTCTCCTGTGAGGACAGGATTGATTAGTTCTCTTGTCGAGGCATCCTACCCATGTAGTCTGGGACTCATAGGAAGTACCTCTCATCTGATCAATGAGCAGGGAAATGAAGTTAGGGACCATAGTAGTACCGATGCATGCATCGTTGTATCTACTGTACTCCCTACGCTAGGATGACCTCCATTGATCTGGGATCAATGATACTGGTTTGGGACCAGTGGTAGGAGTTGTACCATACTATGACACTGACTTCGGGTCATTTGAGACTGGTCTGGGACTAGTGAGAGTGGTACATACTATGACGCTGACTTCGGGTCGGTTGAGACTGGTCTGGGACCAATGGTACACTCTCTGAGACTGCGATACTGGTCTGGGACCAATGGTAGGAGTAGTACTTACTATGAAGCTGACTTCAGGTTGGTTGAGACTGGTTTGGGACCAGTGGTATGCACTCTAAGACTGAATTTGAGTTAGTGGAGGATGATACTGGTCTGGGACCAGTGGAGTTGTACTCACTATGACGCTGACTTCAAGTTGGTTGAGGCTGGTCTGGGACCAGTGTGAGACTGCGATACTGGTCTAGGACCAATGGTAGGAGTGGTACTTACTATGAAGCTGACTTCGGGTTGGTTGAGACTGGTCTGGGACCAGTGGTATGCACTCTGAGACTGAATTTGAGTTAGTGGAGAATGATACTGGTCTGGGACCAGTGGAGTTGTACTCACTATGACGCTGACTTCAAGTTGGTTGAGGCTGGTCTGGGACCAGTGGTACATACTCTGAGACTAACTTTGAATCAGTATGATACATCCTCGATCATTTCTTCTTCTTCATAATTCGAACAAAAGCAGAGCAGAACAGAACAATGCAAGAGCAGAGCGGAATAGAGCAGAACAATACAGATCAGTACAGGGTAGAACAAGACAAAACAAATAAGGCAGAATAGAGCAAAGCAGGGCAAGGGTCAGGCTGTACAGGGTAGTGCATTTGTTGGATGAATAGTAACGACCAATAGACAGATTGCAGATGAAGTTCTCCTTAGTTGAGAGGGAGTGTTAAAATTGGCAACTAGGGCCAAACTTCATGTGGGTCATCTTATTCATGGCTGCTAATATTTTTATTAGATTTCTCTTGTCGAGAGGTGTAAGATTGATATAAATATCATCCAATTCTGATAAGTATTCATGGAGATATGAATTTATTTTGATTATGGAATTATTATTAAGCCGACCTACAACTCATGTAGGCTCGGAAGCCCAACAGTCGCATCTATTCAAACATCAACATTGTGTATAAATATAGAAGGAATTTTCCTCATTTGGACTCACTCATCTCATCACATCTCTCTCTCTACTGCGCAGAAAAGAGTCTCTTCTCTACTGCGCAGAAAAGGGTCTCTCCCTCACACATGTGAAGCCAGAAGTTGTTGAAACTGAAGCTGCAACTGCAGAAGTAAAGTTTGACCTGTGTGGACTAGAAGATATCCTCATCTGAACTATGTTGTAGGTTCATCTGAACCTCCTCTGAAAGCCACAACTTTTGGTGGTGGAATCAAGTCAATCCGACGGACGGTTTGCAAGATATCGACTACCCTAGTTTGAAGGAAGCTGTTGAAACTGAAGCTGCAACTGCAGAAGTAAAGTTTGACCTACGTGGACTAGAAGATATCCTCATCTAAACTATGTTGTAGGTTCATATGAACCTCCTCTGAGAGTCGCAACTTTTGGTGGTGGATTCAAGTCAATCCGACAGTTGGTTTGTGAGATATCGTCTGCCCTAGTTTGATGATGAAGCCGCTAATGCTGATGTTGTTGATCTAGGGTTTGCTACTGCTGATATAAATCAGATTTATTGTACTATTTCTCTCTGCTGAATTATTGAAGATAAAAGAATATTTGATCAAAGGGTTTCCCCACACATTGTGGGGTTCGTCCCTGGCTAGCCGCCACATCTTGTGTCTCTTGTCTTGGCTTGTTTTATGTCGATCGTTTAATGTTCTATCTGCACTTTACTTTATGTACATGTGATTGCTAATCTGTGGATAATAATAAGAAAGAAAATTAAACTGCTATAAGCATAGAACATACCATAACTTAACATCACTAAAACCTTCTAGAAAAAAGTTATAGCAAAAATTCCACGATGGCCCTTTTGAAGCAGCAAAACCCTAGGATCAAGAGCTATTATACCAAATTTTATGATCCTGGCACCTTAAAAATAATGAGAAACCAATAATTATAGTCTACTTCGAGGGATAAACCTCATTGTGACAATAAATATAATGATCAAGGCAATATTTGATGATCTTAAGACTAGGTCAACTTAGTGTGTATATATATATATATCTATATATATATATATATATATATATATATATATATATATATATATATATATATATATATATATATATATATATATATATATAAGATATGATTATAATAAAATGGGACCATGAGGGGTTCTAGCCTACATAACATTGTATAAAAATAAATATATAATCACTCAATATCTAGGGCTTAATAAGGGTTTTTTTTGTTAACATGGGGCTTATATAGGACTTAAAAATCTAAGTTAGAATATAGTTAATTGTCTAGTCAAAAATGTAAGTAGGTCAACTGAGAAATCAAGTTGACTGGCCAAGTAGCTGATAATTAGAACTACCTTGTAATTGAACAAGTAGTATAAATTCTTATAATGGATACTGTAAGAAAGTATATTAAAGTGCTTGTGGTATACTAATAAAGTGCATATTGTGGGTCTTCCATTACTTGTGTTATCTTTTCCTTTCTCTCATTTATTGTGTATTTGTGTATCATAGTTTGTATATTGTTATATATTGCTCTAATGGGATACTATTGGTAATTACTCTATACAAACCCCTAGATTACAACATTATTTTTGTTATTGATAGTTCTTGGATGGGAACTTGGTTGAGCATGCACACATACATGTTGAATTTTGAGAAGATTCGTGAGTTGTAGGAGTATCAAATCAATCATTATTTTAAGAATTATGCATGATGAAATTAAATAACATTGGCAGAAGCAAGAGCACACTTTTTCATAGAAACCCACGAAAAATTCTTGGATACCATACCCAAAGAATTAATTAAATATATTAGCCAATCTACTACTGAATATACTCATTGTTTATCAAAAGTAAATGTTAAAGATAATTAACAGGGATTGAATAAATTTGCATGAGTGAGGAGAAAAAATATGCAACAACTACTGTGAAAAACAAGCAATTGGAAAAGTAGTGTCATTTGACAAGATCAAAAGAATATTTCACAATGATATCCACGATTATTTTCTTTGTACAATGGTTTTATTTTGAAAAGTTTTTTGTTAGATGAGGGGGTCAGCTATATAGTTGATATTGAACACCTTTATCTAGAAATGTTGACTTAGACCCAACTCGGTTTCAAGTTTAGTGAATTCTCATCATGTTTAATGCCCAACCCACATGTTTGTTTTCTATTGTCATAAACATGAATATTTCAAAAAATTGAAGTGCATAAATCTAAACTAATTTTTGCCTTTTGTTGATAGAACACAAGCAACCCACAAAGTTTAGACAAGGAATTTTTGGTCAATAGACCTTGGAAAAACCTTGAAAGGAAAACTAGTGAGAGAGAGATAAAGAGGATATTATTATTTCTTTCAGAGAAATTTATAGCAATGATGACAGTAATAAATGTAGACTTATCTCTTGGAAATCATGCCAAAATTTCCTAAAAACTTATGCTAAATAGTCCTTAAATTCTATGTGCTTGCCTCAAAATTTGTGCACAACATGTTGTATTGTCTGACAGTAATAAATGTTTGTATTAATCCCCTTGGATTTCATGCCTAACACTACTTAGAATTGTGTGTCCAACTCCTTGATTTTTTCGTTGTTGTAATAGCTCTGGAAGACCTCAATTTTCACATTGCCAGTCTCATCAAAATTTGTGTCTGACACCCTTGAATTTTGCACTTCTTCTTATAGTAATTAATTTATGTCAAACCCTTGAATTTCATCCTAGACGACCTCAAAAATACTTAAGGTAATTGTTAGGAAAGTTTCTCGATTTTTATGCCCTCCTCAACCTTCAAAATCATGCCCTTTTGTCCTTGAAATTCATGCTCTACTAACTGTACTTGCTATTGTACTCCTTTTTATGTTGCTTTACTTTCTCTCTCGACGCTCTTCTACTTTTCTCCAAAGATCATTCTTTCCCTACTCACTATACTTGCTACTATACTCCTTTTTCTCATGTTGTACTTGCTCTCTCATCCCTCATCTCCTAATTTTTCTCCCTTGAGTTTCCTTTTTGATCTCTCATAATGAATAGTGACCTAACCCTAAGATCCAATAGTTGAGACTAAATATTAGCCATTGAGATCAAGGGTCGGGATATAATTTCTCATTGACCCACTTAAGTCACTTTATCCACTAAGCCATATTTTCATTAATTATCCCAAAAAGTTAGTTTATGACTTTATATATCATAAAATCACTTTAACTTTATTTCTCATAAATTTATGTCAAGGGTCATGTTGGACACTTTCTCCTGGGTTAGACACCAAGCCTTAGGAAACACTTGAACATGGAACACTTTTTTTAACACTCCCTCTTACCAAGGAAAGTGCTCCTCACCACTCCCATCTTGTCTCTTGGCAGGGACTTCACGAGAATTTTGACTACCTGCTCATCAGGAGTTAAACACTCAAGTTGCATTGCCCCTTTCTGAACATAGTCATAAATGAAGTGGTATCTGATCCCTCTGCGTTTTGACCTATCATGAAAAATTGGATTGTTCGTGGGTTTTATGCAACCCTGATAATCATAGTAAATCATTGTAGGCCTCAATTGTTGAGAAAATAATCCAACCAATTACTTGTGAAGCTAAATGGCCTCACAATTGGCCTGATATGCTGACATATATTCTACCTTAGTAGAACTCAATGCTATTGATTGTTGCTTCTAACTGAACCATGACACAATTGTCGAACCCAACCTAATGTAGCACCTTGAGAAGCTTTTCCTATCATCAACACTTCCTTCCCAATTTGAGTCTTTATATCTAGTCAACCTAAATTCATCCCCTTGAACATTTCCCAAACCATAGTCCATTATCCCCTATAGATATCGAAGCACATGTTTTGCATCCACACAATGCACTCTCCTAGGCTCCACTATAAATTGACTAAGAGAGTTGACTGCAAAACAAATGTATGGTCTACTATTGACCAAATATATCAATGAGCCTATGAACTAAATATAAATCATGAATCAACCAATTCAGACCCATAAGCATGAAGCTTCTTCTAGTTGGTAATCATAGGTGTTGACATGGACCCATAGTCCTTCATGTGAAATCTCATTAGAATTTCTATTGCATACTTGCCCTGTCCCAAAAAGATATGGCCCTTCTCATGTGGTGTATATGTTGTACAAAATAACTCATATACTAATCTTGTGCAAGAGTATAGATTGATTGTAATCCTTATTTCATCATAATTCTCTTTGTCAGTGAAATTCTCTCGTGCCTTCCTCTTCTTTGCTTGGTTTTGACATCAATAACTTCTTTCAACAATACCCCCCTTTTTCATTGATGACAACAATCTTATCATTTCTCCCCCTTTCGATATTTTCTCCCCCTTTGACATCAATTGCAAATGGGGCCTTCCCACTGTCTGCATCTTCTCATTACGTTTTGACATGTGCTCCCCTTGTCTGCATTGTCTCCTTTATTTCTATCACTGATAATTTATCGTGCTCCCCCTAACTTTGTGCTTATGATTTTCATCTTTCTCTTGACATCCAAATCCATGTTAGGATCATCAACATTTTTTTCTTTATCTTCCTCCTTACAGCTGCTAGTCACTTAACCTTTCATGTGACTTTTGCAATACTTTACAGTCAATGAACTAATACCTCACTTTCATGATAATAACCAATAAAACACAAATAATTGCCACTTATTTCCAAAAAAAATGGCTATGTTATTATCTTTGTTATGTCATGTTGTCATAATCACATGATAGACCATTGATATTATATTGCAATAGTTGCAACAATATTTACTCTTTAAGAGTTGAAAACAAACTCTTGGCAATCTCCTTAATAACAACAAGAAAATTTTTGTCTTGATGGAAGAATGATTAGCAAGACAATGCAAATATATGTGTGTATATATTCAATTCCTTTGTGATAGCATTAGAATCATAATTATTTGTCAAACTGCTTGTTGACCATCTTTATGTGCGGTGTGATAGCCTTGATGAAAACAATTTAGTTACAAAATATATCAAAGGCATTTCCAACTTTGGCTCATATTTTGGAGGTAAAGCATCTCTTGAGTAATCAACCATTCAAGATCAAGTCTTTCGATAGTTAACATTGAAGAAATAAATGTATTCATCGGGGACGATAAAAAATCACAACCCTTCACAACCTAATTCTTATCCATAAGTAGATTTGGTGATTTCAAGTCATGATGCACAATTATTGGTGTATTGTTCTGCAAATAGGTCATATAATGCCATTCTTAGCCACATACTTTCATCTAAATGGTTGCTCGAGCTATTAATCAGTTTATACAAACTTCCTTTTGGAAGAAACACATTAAGTAACTTATGTCCTTCTTGACGCATATCCAATGTAGTTTTGCAAATATGGACTGAATTATACAAGTTTCTACTTTCTCTATAAGAAGAGGAATTCTCCTATTGATATACTCCTTTTGAACCTGAATATACATGAGAAGCTATATGGCTTATTAATTGTACTTGTGTTTGACTACATTGTTTCCAACTGTGTAAATATTGTTGGAAATATTGAGAGGGGGTTAATGAGTATCCCTTATCAATTAGTATATTTTTAACTTCACATAGCATTAATTGTCATTAGCATTAGATAAATTTAAACATTCATTAATACCATTCAACATTTCACAAAAATAAAGACAATAGACACACATATTTTTAGGTGGAAACCCCTCTAGGAAAAAAACCATCGAATGCTTCTTAATATTTTTCTTTAAAAGATTGACATCAAGTTTTTAGCTCCAGGTGAAGGAGGATCCAACCCCCTGATTTACAGGCTCTAACTTGTAGGATGCTCCTACGCCATGTTTTCCAACTGCAACTAGAAGGACGCTCCAATGCCCTAGATTTCAGGCTTCAACCTGGCAGATGCTGCAACACCCTATTTACCAGTTGTTACTGGACGGATGCTCCAATGACCTATGTAGGCTACAACCTACCCTAGCACCACCCAGCCACCCTGAAGTGTTCTTAGGCTCCAACCTAAAGGAGACTCCACTCTCTTGCCTTGCACCACCCTGGCACCCTGATTAGCTGGTGGACTACATTTCACAATTTTCATACTAAATCCATATGTGCTTTGAATCAATAGAAAGAAACTGAAATACAAGAGAACTGCAACAAAATTTTTTTCAGTCAAATCTACCTCTACACATCAAACTCTAGTTGCCAATATCAACCACTTTTATCTCTGTCCAAATTGCATATCAAACCTTACTCACTAAAAAACTCATCTTGTTCAATCGTAATATCAAATTTGATGGTTGCACAACACTAATATACTCTCACTGCCACTTTTGTTGCCAAAACCTAGGTACTACCACAAAGTTGCTCAATAACCTCCTTGTCTCATTATCGTAGAAACCTAGAAATCACTGCCATACACCAAGAGTATTTTCATCAAGTCCAGTTTTCGATTAATTCATTATTGTCCTATCAAGGTCATTGTTAACTCTCATTGCCACACATTACATAAACATATTTGGATATATGTCATATAACAAACTCACTGTCGACAAGAACACTGCAATTGTTGAGGTTATTGTTGTATAACAAAGTCTTTGTAGACTAGGTCAAAGTCAATGCCAAGTCATTATCCAATAGTTGTTAATTGCAACACAGTCTCACCACTCAAAATATTTGTACTTACTTTATAGAGGTATTGTCACATTGTTATCAGTCCATACACAGTTGTAGTCTAATGTTGCTCAAATCTTACTACTTATTTCAACTTAATGAATGTAAAAGGATAACTTTGATCTTTTCAACTCATATACCCGAATAAAATTCATTTACCAATAAGAGTTGTAATTCTATTAAAAATACAATACTTCCTTATTGACAATGATATTAAGAAGCCCTTAAGAAAATGATGTCCTAACTTCTATAGATTTGCAAAAAGAATAAAATCCTTACTTTCTTTGCTCCAACCTTCATTTGAACTATCTACAGCTCATTGTCTTGAGAGATGTATTTATTAATGTAAACCTTCAAATCATATCTATTGTAATGCATCCATACCTTATTAGTTGTGGACAATTGCACCATCCTTTATGACAAATTCAATATTTGATCGTTTCTTGCAGTGAGGTTAACCTAACAAGGTTGGCTTTATCTAAATATGTATATATTGAACCAAATGTTTTAGTTTTGTACAAAATTCTCTAGATAATACTATTACACTTATGGCTACAATCATCAAAATTTGCAAAATCATAGCTTGTTGTCAATTGCACAAAATTCCATGCAAAATTCTTGATCAATAACCTAGATGTTATCACTATAATATAGAATTTGATGCATGTATGGTTGGAATGACTTATTGACAAGACCTAAGGAACATCTATAAGAACATATATGCTTCTAGGTCGAAGACTATCACATATATCCAATCGTAAAAATGGATCTTGTACTTCAATTTAATACTTATGAAAAATTCTAGAATTGAGTCGATTCATTAACTTTCATTAAACCTTTGGACTGCATGAAACATTGTTGTGATAGATCAATTAGGGTCTTCATTTTTAAGATGAGTCCTTATGCTCAAAAGGATGCCGCAAACACTTTCAGGAAGGTGCTTTGAATAAGCCGCAAAGACAAGAGACCTTCTTTTACTGGTTCCTTCAAACAAACTGTTGAGATTACCTTCTTTTGTATGCTCAGAAATGATGCCTTACAAAAGACTAAAACTCTCCTTTCTTCCTTGGAATAGGATCAAGGTTTGATATACTAATAGATCTTGGATCCTTTCATTTATTCATTAATGTGCTATCCTGATGAACCACAACAACTTGTATAATTGTTATTAATTCAAGACATATTTCTTCGTTGGCCCTCGTAAGACACTTCCACACCTTCGTTGGTCCTAATCCAACTATTTTTCTTCTCGAGGATACGAACTATGCTTGGAATGAACAAGATCTAATGGAGGGTCGAAAGGACTACAAATCTTGTAGACAATCAAGATACTCCTTTTGATGGTTTGAAATGATAAGACCTTGCTCACAATTTGATGCCCTAGAGAGCTGAATAACATAGACATGCTCCTCTTTCAAACAAATCCCTTTACAAACCCAAACGATAATTTATCAAATACCAAAGAAAAATAACTCAAAAGCATCTCATTTGATCAATAAATGTCACCACGAGGCTGAGATGGTAATTTCAGAGCCTCCATATAATAATTTAATATTTTGCATACGTTAAAGGATGAGATCAATGTATTTTTATTGTTTTGGGGGAATTTTAAGAAGGCAATCAAATTACTCCCTGTGAGGGAGGTGTGAATATTAAATTCAATTTGTTTGAAGGGTAAAAACCTTTGTGGGTTTTTTGAAATTTTAATTCTAATTTGTCTTTTGAAAACAAACCTTCACTTTCCCTTGAAAATATTCACAATTAAGTATTTTCCACAAGATATGCTATTTTAATTCTTGGTGAGGGGCCTCATGGTCAAGGAAGATGTGCCACATCATCACCCTTTGGGTTTTTTCCCACGAGTTGGGTCCTTTATCTTTAAACGAGCATAAATTTTCAAACCGCGAAGGCTCTTGTTACATGTCACATACGACCAGAATTAGCTCGATGAGGAGAACCTAATGATGATGATATTGAGTTAAATTTCACTGCTCTTCATCTTTAAAAACCATGACAAATTTGGGGCTACAAGGGTTTCCAACCATCCTTCTATTGGAGCTTCCAACTGATGCAATCTAGACAAATATTAAGTGCGTTCACTAATGGATATTGCCATCAATGACAACACCATTCAACAATCTTCCCCTTTGTCATTGACAGAAACTCATGTACTCCCCCTGTGATCATTGCTTTCCCTCACTTCATGCCTTGATATTCTTATCTTTATTTCTCTCCCACTTTGACATCAATGGAAAAAGGTGAATCCCCTTGACAATATTCCTAATCTTGTGGAATTTTAACATGCATGTGCTCCCCCCTGATGAATTTTTTTCCTTTATCTTACTTCAAGCTACCTATCTGCTTTTAAATGCCTTGATTAATTCTTATTGCAATAATATATCTCCCCCTATCATGTTATACTTCATATGTATTTCCATTATCGATTCTACCTGTCAATATGGATCAACTTCTCCTACCAAACTACCTATAATGCTTCTTCATATTTTCCACATGTCAACATGTTAATGATATTTCTTTAAACGTGCAACTATTGCTACATAGACTCCCCTTATTCACTATTCATGGGGAGTCGTATATCATAACCAATGTTGTCCTTGAAGGCCTTAACTAGACAAGCTCATCCTTATTCAGGAGCATTATGCTGGGAGGCTTTACGTGAGCTACCACACTACCTCTAAGGCACATACCCCATTCGAAGGTTCACCAAGTATGTCCTTTTAGGACTATTCTTATCTTATATTCCTAATTCTGAGTCTTCAAAGAATATTAGTCCTCTTCGACTACTCTTATCTTGGATGTGTACCTCATCCTTAAAGAGTATTCGGTCATCAAATTCTTTCTTTGGATTCTATAATCCATATTAAGTTCTAATATACTATGCTTATCCAATCCTTCGAATTCCATTCTTTCTTTATGGCCTTCAATAAGACTTACGATTATTATTCCTAGTATAATGCTTGACCCATAAAGACAAGAACTATCCAACATCACTCCCTCTCAATTAGGGAAGAGATGTATACCAAACCAAGCTTGTCTCTGAGATAATCTAGCTTTTTGTTTGGTAATGCTTTAGTCAGAATATCTGCTACCCATTCATCAGTAGGTATATAGTGCAGCTCGAAGACCCCATCTTGTACCAAACTTTTTATGTAGTGGTACTTGTTGTTTATAAGCTTCATCCTAGAATGAAACATCGGGTCTTCTGTAAATCTGATACAACTTTCATTGTCACAATGTATGAGTAGGGTTGAGTGGCCCTTCAAACATATCTAATAATAACTGTATGAGCTAAACAACTTCCTAAAAGACTTCACTTGCAACAACATACTCAACTTCAGCGGTACTTAAAGCAATTGTATCATGTTTTATGCTCATCCATGATACCATGGATGATCCAAGGTTGAAGCATCCACATGTTATGCTACTTCCATTTGTCTCACTGTCACCTCAATCTGAATTTGTATATCCCACGAGTTGGATTTCATTGCCAGAATATCGGAGGTAGTGACATATAGTTCCATGCAAGTATCTTAGGATATGCTTGGCTACAATCCAATTATCATGTTTTGGCTCCATTTGAAATTGACTGAGGACATTCACTATAAAACAAATGTTTGTTATTGTATTTACTAAATACATCAAGGACCCAATCAATTGTCTGTAGCAAGTAGGATCCACCGAACTAGATTATGAACTCCTCAACTTCTTTAAATTGGTAATCATAGGAATCATCATAGGCTTGCTATCCATCATGCCAAACTTTTGAAGAACCTTGATCACATATTTACCTTGACCAAGATATATATAACCTGCCTTCGGCCAAGCTTCTAGTCCCAAGTAATAATGCATAATCCCAAGATCCTTCATATCAAATTCCGTTGTTAATTGCTTCTTGCATTCATGAATTTGATGCTCTACTTCTATAACAAGTATACCATCCACATACAATAGTATGATAATTGGTTCACCATGGACTACCCTAATGTATAGGTTAGGATCTGCAAAACTCTTGGTAAAACCAATTCTCAATAGGTATTCATCCATTCTTGCATACCAAGCTCTAAGTGCTTGCTTTAAGCCATATAGATCTTCCTTCAGCCTGCAGACATGAGTCTCCCTCTGATTTATTTCAAATCCTTGAGGCTCCTCAATGTAAACCTCTTTATCAATGGTCCCATTTAATAATGTTTCCTTAACATCCATTTGATGAATGTTCCATCCCATAGTATCAGCCAAAGAAACAAGTGATCTAATTGTTGTATATCTAGTTGTAGGAGCAAAGGTTTTGTTGACAGTGTTGGAAATCCATCAACTAACGGGGTCTCCCCAATGCGAAGTCCCAATTATACCTCACATTGTTTGGAATAACATCCCCATCTGGAATACCATCTTGGTTGCCATATATTCTTATAGATTTTCTTTGTTAGTTTTCAACAAGAGAGAGAAGTGTGTATGTGCCTTTGCAAAAAGCAAGTGTGATAGGTGATTGTTCAGTTGTAGGTGTATCAAGGTTCTTCTACTACAGAGGGAGGAAAGGTGAGCCTCTAAGAGAGAGGTAATAGTACCACCCTAGTAGAGGCGCAAACAAGGGAAAGAAGAATCGCCTAACATCAAGCATAATAGTCCACATAGATGCGATGATTGTTACAACCATTACAACACATTTTCAATTAGATAACACTAAAATAGCCAAAATAGTTAAACTACTTTAGTGCAGGTAAAAGAAAACATGAATCATAAACATTCACAGAAAATTCTTACAAATATTTTCAATCCATGCATGAAAACGTGCTTCCCATTAGGCTTAGTGTACTAAGTAAAAGTTCTAATATACATGAATACAATGGACATCACTAGCTACAATAGTGGAGCATTGGATCCATGACTTGTTCCCCAAAATTAATGACTATGTCTCTCTGATTCCTTATGGGAGAAGTTGAAGTGAAAAGTGCTTTGCATGAAAAATTAGGGTGTATATATAACAAATGGCGTGATCCTTCGCCTCCCTTATGACTCTTGGACTACCCTCATGATTGTTTCACTTCTCATGAATTTTCGACTTCCTACATGACTCTTAAAATTACATAGATGACTCTTGGACTTCCACTTCACATTACATTTTCCAATATAGAGTTACATAATCCACGAATTATGTGCCACATGATGGCTCATGACACGACATGACATGGACTGCATGATGCCATGGAAATAAATTCACGTTTTTTTGTTGCTTTCTTTGTGTTTTCTTGAAAATATGGTGCATTTTCTTCTTCTTCCTCCTCCTTATGACTTTAAGATGAGTCTTCAATGTGTTTTTGATATTCCATCTTCTATTATAATCTAGTGTTCCTTCGTCTTCTTTCCTGATGATCATCTCATCTCCTCGTCTCCTTAGGTGTCTTCTAGCATGTCCTCCTTCTCTATCTCCTTCTTCATCATCTTACCATAACATGTTAGAGTACCTGCATATGCAATTCACTCATGACAAGACGACATTAGTCCAATAAACCCCTAGTCTAAGATGTTGCATGATGATCCACTGACTAAGTTGGAACCAGGTTGCAGGCTAAGGGAGGAGCTCAGTGACTGCACAATTGGGCAGTTCAGGCAGCTAAAGGTTAGGCTTGAGCCTTGATATAGTGCAATGTGTAGTTTAGGCTTGGACTGAGCAAAAACATTGCATTGTTAGGGAGCTCAGGGAGTCAGGTTCGGGGCTTGAGCAGTGATTTTTCTCACTACATAGTTCTGAAGTGCAGAGGAGGCTAGGTGATTGTACAATTGTGTAGTTCAAGAGCTCAAGGATGAGGCATGAGCCTTGAGACTGCACATTGCGCAGTACTGACTGGGCAAGAGATAGAAATTGTGTAGTTTTTTATGTCAAAGGTTGAGCTTGAGTAATGTGACTGTGTAGTGCATAGTCCTGGAAGGTAGGATTTGTGTATTGTGCAGTGTCAAGAGGAAAAGTTGTAGCTTGAGGGCTGAGACTACGCAATGCGCGGTTCAGGAGGGTTGGATGAGGCTACGTTGTCTGATAAGGAATTTTTCTAAATTTGACTAAGTGTGGGATCTGTGCAATTGATGTGAACAATGACAAGACTTGATTTTGATCACACACTTAGAACACCTGATGACATAACATATATCATCCATAACACATGAGAAACATACTTCCCTTGGTGTGACAGCTTTACGACAAGTGCAACACAAAATATACACTTTGTGATGATCATGACGACACTTGTGCGACAGTGCTTGAAACTTTGGGAATGAGTGTGACACATTTATAAATAGTAAGTAAAACTAATTTATGCAAATATTACCCCTTGAAACACACTAAAACTAGCTTTCATGCATTATGTCACACTCTACATGCCAAGAGATGACATTTACTATATGAAGAGAAAAGGGTGACCGACACTTGCAATACACGAACGACAGTGAAAGCGACACATACTAAAGTGAATATAACATGAAAATGACACTAATTAAAGTTAAAGAAAGAAAAATTGGCAGTTGAAAGCATGAAAATGACACTTGCAAAAGCGAAGGTGCGCAAAAGCGACAATTTAAAATACTCAACAAAATAGAAGTACAAACGCAACCAAAAGTGAGGGACTGTCAATAATAGTGAACAATGACTGTCGACATGGGTTGAACATTTCACAAACATTGTCTTCATGGACTGTGTTATGTTTTTTCAAACTTGCGTAAAAGAATGCACTCATGAACTTGTTTCAAACTAAGCATGTGTGAGCAAGTGAATTTGACCAGTCAAGTAGTGACCATGGAATAACCGATCGTGAGATCCACAGTAGGCTCTGAAATTCAAGTGTAGGTAAAATTTGGGAGGGTGTTTGTAGCAGCGATAATGGGTTTCCTTGTAAGCAATCCCTTATTTCTATGAGAAGCCTATTGCTACAAACCTTTCTTTATATTTATCAATGCTCCCATCTGCAACATGCTTTATCTTGTAAATCCATTTAGAAGTGACTATAGATTTGCCACTTGGCCTAGGGATAATTCCCCAGGCATCTTTCTTCATGATTGATTGGTGTTCTTCCTACATTGCATTCCTCCACTCTTGATGTTTAGTTGCATCTTAATGGGAGGAAGGTTTTGCTTCAATAACCTTTATCATGTATGCAGCATACCTTGAATACCTTTTCTATCTTTAACTTTCACTGGAGGTCCTTGATGTTGTATGTCCTTTTGCTTCTTATAGAGTAGTTTTTAACCAAGTAGGCCTCTTCTGATTTTTTGGAATAATTACATGTTGTATATGCTCACAAGGACCTTGAACATTTTCTTAAGTTGATGTCTGATCTTAACCATCATTATCTCTAGAGATGTCCTCAAATGTAGGTATCTCTTTGTCAATAAAGTCAACCAAAACAAACTTTGATTTCTTGTAAGCTATACTCTCATCAAATATGACATCCCTACTTACTTCAATTCAATGGTCCTCCTTAATATAGATTTTATGCCTTTGATGAAGCACTATATCTAACAAATATGTCCTTTAGACTGGTAGGATCCAATTTCTTTCTCTTGTCCTTGCGTATATGGATATACATAGGACACCCAAATATTCGAATATTATCCACACTTGGCTTCTTTCCTACAAATTCTTCTTCTAGAGTCTTGTTATTGAGAATCCAGTGAGGACTATGATTTTGCAAGTAAACAATTTTCATGCATGCCTCTCCCCATAGAAATTGAGGGATATCTTGATCATTGAGAACGACCCTTACACATTCTTCAATAATTCTATTCTTCCTTTTCAACCACGCCATTCTATTTAGGATTATAAGGAACAATAAGCTCCCTCTTAATCCTTGCTTCCTTGTAGAAAGCTATTAGCTATTTTGAGGTGTACTCTTTACCATTCTCTGACCTCCGAGTTTTGATCTTTCTCTTAGTTAGGTTTTCCACTTCATTCTTTAACTCCTGAAACTTTTTTGAATACCTCGTCTTTATTCTTGAGGATGTATAACCTATTTTTACTTGAGAAATCATCAATGAAGGTTACATAATATTGATTGCCACTAAGATACTTAATTGTTGTAGGCCCACATACATATGAGTGTATGAGATCTAGAACTTCCTTAGATTTGGTATCACTTCTTTCAAATGGTTTCTCCACATTCTTTCCAAGAGAACATCCCTTACAGGTCCCTTCATATTCCTCCTTCAATTTGGGGATGTCATTGACCATTTGACTTAGAGATGGAAAAATCTTATAATGAAGGTGTCCATACCTTTTATGCCATAGTTTGTAAGGACTCACATCCAAGTGGAATAGGGCTTGAGATATCGGTATAAAGATTATATAATTTCCCCTCATGGATCCCAATCATACTAGAATCATAAATACTAGAGCCCTTACCCAAAACCAAAACCTTGCCATCAACAAAAGCAACTATATCACCCTTATCCTCTAGACAAGAAATAGAAAGAAGGTTTTTCTTGAAACCTAGAACATATGGAATATTGTTGAGGTGAATGCTTCCACCATACTCGAACTCCAATGAAGTAGATATAATGTCTTTCACTAGATATATATTATTATCTCCAGATGTGAGGAATTTCCTTTTGATAAGGTCTAAAGTTGATTGCATTCTCTCGTCATATGTCTGGAGGCACCATTGCCAATAACCCATACATTCTCATCCTTGAAAGTGTTAGATAAAGAAGAGAACAAATTTCCTTATATTACTCTCTTTTCTAGCTTGGATATGATCTTTGATATGTAATATTTAATGTATATAGCAGGAATTCAAAGAAACTTGAAACTGTTCTCCATAACCCTTGTCATAATATCAACTATAATGTGATATTCAATCTCCTTGAACATAAGCTCTAAAACCATGTTGAAAAATATGGAGATTTGTAGACTATATCTTACTTTCCTTATCTTGATAATTACTTGTGATGTTAGTTGACCTTTTATTAATTATTTAGTTTTGTTTATTAAGAAATTATTAAAAACAATGAAGATCACAAATAGATAAAGTACACAAGATATAAGCTCCAAGCCAAGGAAAAACCCCTCCAAGGGGAAAACCCATAAAAATGCTTATCCTTTCACATAGAATATGCTTATAAAGAGACTTCCAAGACAAAAATACCAAATCCAAAAAACCCTCCAAGCCCCAAGTCATCCCCCAACAAGATCTCCTTTGAGAAAGCTTTGAAACTGCAACTTTGACCCCTACAACTACTTCACAAAATTTTGACCTTCTGCAGCAAAATTTTGGTCCTCTTGCAACTAGAAGCTTCACAAACCCTAGTAGTGAGACAAGAAAATATTATATTGGACAAACTTTGACTTATGCTCCTATTATTCTTCCTCCCATCTACTCTTCCTCACCTCCACTATTTCAAATCAAACTTGTGCTTGATGAGTGTGCTAAATCACTTGAGCTCCTCTCTTTTTATAGCCTTTCTTGAGGGTCGAATTCCCTCCATAAGGTCAACTTGGTCTTGGGCTTATAAGTGGATATTTCTTGACAAAATAAATATTTTTCTTTATTACAATGAGTCCAAATGGGACTATGACACACGAAAAAACTTATTCTTTATTGTAGAAGGACCTATAAAGACCTAGAAAACCAAAAAGTATGAAGAACATGCTTTTGAATCGAACTTGAGCATGAAACCCATACTCCAAAAATAAAATATAATTTACTTTTCTTTCTTTATAAATAATATACATTTTCCTGATTACAATTAGGTCATTATGAAGACCAAACCTAGTTACAATTTTCAACACTTCCCTTATCAGGGTGCTTCATCTTTGTTACCCGAGTCCTTATGAGCACATTTAGATGCAAAGTGATCAATCTCGCCACAACTAAAACATATTAATGGAATTTTACCTTTGAAATCACTTGTTCCTCTTTTCAAGTTTCTCACAAAGTTATCAATTTCTTCATTTGGGTATCCTTCTTATTGGCAACAAGTAGAGCTTGGTCTTTATTCTTGATTATCCTTCCCAATCTTCTTAGATGTTATGAATGTTTCTTCTCAGTTAGATGGACCATCTTGTTATTTCTTCATTTCATATGTTGTAAGTATTCCATGTATTTGGTCCATGTTGAGTTTTTCCAAATCATCTCTTTCTTCTAGCATAGAGACTTTCTCTCTAGAAGTGATCTTAGAATCTTTTGGAAAACTACCTTGATTTCCATTGGTTCTCCAAATGATTCTATAGCATTCATTATTTCATCAACATGGAGGAAGTAGGCTACAATGTTTTCCTCTTCATTCATTTTCAGTTGCTCAAATTGTCGTCGATGGTTCTGGAGCCTAGACTCCTTTACCTTATTGTCTCCTTCATATGTATTCTGAATCTTTCCCAATATTTATTTCATTGATTTGCAATGCATTATTTTGACATATATAGAGTATATCAAACCAGACATGAGGGAATTTTTAGCTTTAGCATTGCTCTCATAAGCCTTTGGCCATCACTATCTGAGGGATGAGTAGAAGGTTCCTTGAATTCGGTCAATATAGCATTCTAAACATCAAATCATTGTGCTTGAAGATATGCCTTCCTCTTTCCAGTCCAGAAAGCATAGTTGTTCCCATTGAGTATTAGAATTCTCGGCTTATTCCTGAATTATGTTGTTCTATATCTTCTTGTTTTCTTCTCCAAACCTTGGTGAAATTTTCTCTATGTATGGTAGAAGAAACTTCTTTCTTTATTTGTTTAGGAAGTCATTGCAAGTTGTAGTCATGTGAAATATGCCCAAAGTTGTGACATTTGAAGTATTTTGTAGTGTACTTGAAAAGTGGAGAATTTGACTTAAAATTTATGTTGTTGTATCCATTAGTATCTTTGACTTTCCTATCTACAAACTTGCTTCTATAGGATTGAAAAGCGCTTTTAAACTCATTTCTGGCATAGGATCACATAAAAAATCCCTTGCCTTATGACCAAAATTTGTACATGAAAAAACAAAAACCAAGGAATATTGTATGATATATGTCTAAGTGGGCTTCCTTTGATGGTAATATAAATTTACTTCGCTTTAGAGGAGGCTCAAACCTTTGTTGATCCTTTTCATTTATTTCCTTTTGTAGGGGCTCCTTGAGAGCATCATTATAGCCTCTTGGTGAAGAATCTTTGCCAAACCCATCCTGATTTCTTCCCTTGATTCCACTGTGAATGTATTATTATAAGCCTTTAGTAGACATCCATATAATTGAAAGGTACAAATGAAAAAGGAAATGACAATATATGCACAATTAAATATATCCTTGGAAAATGGGAAGAAAGAAACCTCATGAGCAGTCAGTTGTTGATGTGTTGGGCTCATTCAAGATTGATAGAGACAAACTAGAATTGAGAGCTCCTGCCTCAATGAATCCCAAGAAGGGTAATAGTTCGAAATTAGTCATGGTAGCAAATGGAACTTGTAAACTGGTAGATATTATTGAAAATATGGATATTGATGATTATTGTACTATGTTTCAATGATCTGCCATCCTTAAGATGGCATTGCCCATATTACATATTTTTTTCATGAATGATTAAATTTAGACCTTGAACGTTATTCACTATGGTACAAAGTTGATTCATAAGGAAACCTTCATGATAGAATATTGATTGAAATACCATAAATGGATCAAAGTTGGGCAAGAGGATAAGGTGAATAAAATATAATACTACATATCAAGGATTTCATGGACACCTCGACGATTGAATTTAATTATTGTAGAAAAAAGATTCTAAATCAACCCATAGTCAAAATGGACTAATATGTCCCCAAGAATGGTGGTTCACAAAGTATATATACAAAAATTTCCAAATGGATTAAATTATACCATAAGACAAATAAGTCAAATTAAGAGATTCAACTATAGAAATACCAACTAAAGCAACACTTTCAACTTCCTTAGTTGAGTTGACCGCCTCATTGTTGACCAGTAAAATTCAATTGACTTCACAGTCAAGTTAATTAAAACATAAACCAACACAAACTACCCTTTGATCTCCTCAACATAAGCCTCAATCTAAATAAAAAATGGGATTAAATCACATCCCAATTTATGAATGCAATTAAGATCCAAAACATCTATATGCGGAAATTTTTGGGATGCATTGGACATTACAAACAAAGATAAGAAAATGTCTGAATTTGTTGTTTCCCTTAGAAAGCGAGTGTTGACTTGGTTTATAATCTCATAGAAAACCAAACAAGAAGCAAAGTAGAAATAAAACCTATCTTCTTATCCTTTTTCAAAGCATAAGATGTTAAACATCTTGTGATCAAAGACTCAAAGAGATCAAACAATGTCTAGAATAAACATTTTTTGAATATGATAAATGATTCAAGGATTTTCGAAGTCAAATTTCCTTCTCCATATATTAGGAATTCCAGGAGTAATGATAGGTGTTGGGCTTACTACAAAAAGTAATAGGACCATTGTGGATGCACAACATCAATTCATGCAAAGAAGCATTGCAAAAAGTGCAACACATAGAGACCAATGACCACTAGTAGTCGACTTCATCCCCATCAATCAACAAACACCTGGAAAAAAAAGGTTAGAAATGATTCAACAATCACAAAGAAGCTTGGCCATCAAAAGAAACGACCTTTTATTTACAAATTTCATGACAAAAACCATACTAAATATAACTGCAAATATGGCAATCCATTTGAAATATAATCGGAAGTACATCTAATCCAAGCAAAACAAAATGTGAAATTTGTCCCACTTTGATAAATCATGACACTAGACATTGCCCACACAAAATACTACAAAATTCAAAATTTGTGCAATCTATGAAGAATCAAATCACTTGACACAAGAGTTCCAACTAAATGGTCAGAACAAACCAATTATTATACAATCTAGCATATGAAAGCAATAGAACAAAATATGAGTTAAAGCAACAAAAATGACTACCAAGGAAGAGGTGACCACCAAGGAAGAGGAGGCAAAAGTGGGAGATTCACTGAAGGTGGACAAGTTTTGAGTTATTGTTGAACATATTATTTCAAATGTTGGAAAGATGACCACATTAGCCACAACTATTTGTTAAAGGAACATAGTGGCCTGAAATTTTGTAATATATGTGGTGTCTAGAATTATTCCTTGGAGGATTTCCTTATCATGTTAAAAAAGTTTATACCTGAGAATGAAGTATCGAACCCGAAAAACTTACATGTTGTTACCAAATCAAGGGTCATCTAACAAAATATCATTCATAGAGATTAACCAATGTTGTTGATGTTGAAAATCTGTCAACCAAGGGGGTCTCCCCGATGTGAAGTCCCAATTAGACTTCACACCATTTGGAGCAGGAGGCCCATCCGGAAATATAGCAATTTTCCATTGTCCTTAAGAATTTTCCTTGGCTACAATTATTAACATAAGAGTTTATACAAACATTCTTTGAAACAAGCAAGTAAGTTGACACTATGAGGCATACAATTGTAATATATACAGAGTACTTTCATAGTAGGGAGAAAGAGAGTGACCCTCTAGAAGAAAAGTAATAGTATTGTCCTAAAAGAGACACACAAGAGCATAAGAGGATTGCAAGCTAGTCCGCAAATTAGTTCACAAGACAATCGCGATCATAAAACCAAATACAACACACCTTCAACAAGATAAGTACCAAATCCACCGAAATATTTTAATTTCCTTAGTATGTGTGAGCAAAACATATACCCTAAACATATAAAGAATAGTATTACTATATTTACAAAACATGCATGAAAATGTGTTGGCTCATCGAGATCATATATTAAGTGTAAGTGCCAAGATATGCAAGTCAAATTCTGCCACACTAGCCCCAATAATGGAACATTAAGTCACCACTTGCTTCTCCAAAGAAGAATCTTCTCTCCTATGCCAATGTTAGAGAATCCAAGGTAAAATTTCAAGTCCCAAAGGTCCATTTGCTTGAGTTATTAGGGTGTTGTTGTAGCGGCTAAAACCACTCCAAAATTTTGCCTTAGCCTATTTTGGAGCCTCCCCTACCAACCTTACAGAGCACTTTGTCTTTCTTCGTCAAGTACTTAAGCTTCAGTGTTTTCCTCGCACAAAGGCAGCCTGTCGATCACAGCCGATCCATTCCCCTCATAGGCTGCTTACTTGGACATGGTCTAGCTATAGGCTAAGTAGCTTCCCATTGAAATTTGCGCATTCCTAGAGGGAAACCAAACTTCCCTCCAGGAATTGCGCAATCCTCTCTGACAAACTGCTAGTCTCCAAGATTGCGCAATCCTCTCTGACAACCTGCTGGTCTCCAGGATTACGCAATCCTGCCAACCAACCCTCCCAGAAGTATTTGTGCAATTTTTCCCAGCAGCAGGTTGTTCAGCCTAGGATTTGCACAAATCTATGCAGAAGTCAGCTGCTTTGCCCAGAAATTGCATAATCCCCTTGGGCAGTTAGCTCAGCTTACAATCAGGAATGCGCATTTTTCCCAAGTAGTCGAGCATTTCCATGCATGGACAGTCCAGTTGACTATTTCCACACGGGAACGAGGAAACTTGACTTGCATGCATGCATAACTTGATCTTCCCATAATAGAAAGAGACAACATGCAAAAGGTGTCCCATGATTCAGGGAGCTATTTTTAGCAGTCAGGGGTTACATGCAAAGTTGTTTTAGAAATTTCCCTCCAAGTGTCACTTTTTCCTAGATTTGTTGCATGCGCATCATGAGACTAAACTTATTAATTCGACACATAAGATCTCATTCATTCATATCAATCTTGGAGCTCTGACATCCCACAACACATCCAGTACTCTTCGACATATCCGACTCAGCTATTCACAGGTAAGTGGCCTCAACTTGTCTTTTTCAACATTTCTGTGGCTTTTTGTGTATTCACTTGTGTGAGTGCTATTTGCTTTATTTCTTTGAACTCATGCTGTCATTTACATATATTCTAGCTTGTCCTAGCTCTGTTTCAATTTTCGTTATTATCTCACTATTGTCACATGCATGAAACTGTTTTGCACGAACATTCGCCCAACCGACGAACAGCTTCACCCACATGCATGTTGATTTGTTTGTTGAATCTTCCATTCATGTTTTGCATGCACTGTTTATCACTTCTGCTATCACTTAGTGTCACAATGCATTTCACCCACTTACTTCCTTTTAGTTTCCCATTAGCGAGTTGGGCCAACCTTGGCTCGGTCTCTGCCTTCACAAAGGCTTCATTGCACAATCTGGAGAAAGAAGGCTCACCTTCCTCTCCATATTTTCACATTCTAGCCTAGCATTGGCCTCCTGGACTGATTTGTGTATTCCTGGAGGGTAGTGGCTACTTGACCCAATAATTTGCACAAATTTGTCCCTAGGCCAGCAGTCCTTCCCAACTGGGATTGCGCATTACGCAATCCCAACAGCCAACTACCCAACTAGATTGCACATTTCGTAGATCCAGCAGCCATTCTAGCCTCCCAGTCAGTCCAAACTTCCTTTGCACAGTTCTGGAAACTATCACTCAGCCTCCTAGTGAAATTTGTGCAATCTTGCTCATCAGTTGCCTAGGTATGTGATGTGTCCTTCCTCGGATTTTCTTTTTTTTCACTGACATGTTTCTTGCCATGCATGCTGCTTGTTTCTAGATCTTTCAGGTGTTCATTTGTCTCAATGGATTCCAAGAGAACATGATCTCAAGACACTGATGGTATGGCAACTGGAGTAGTAGCTAAGCAGGTGTCCTCTGGTCTACAGATCTATGAATATACGAAGTTGTATCTAAACAAGGACATAAAACTGAAGTGGAAAGAGGTGAACGATACATTCACAAGTACTTTTGGGGAAGACCTTGAAGACCGTCAGGTGTACATGAACATTTATAAGTTTGGCTTGTACCAGATTGCATGCAGATACCCCGCGTTCCCATGTGCAGACATGATTCACTGGATCGTCTCTCACACTGACCCTGAGACGATGACCTTGAGCAGTGTCAATGGGACGAAGCTTACAACCTTCTGGGCACGAGATTATGATGAGATGTATCAGATGACCGAGCCCATGATTGTCATGACTCCCTCATTCAGCTTGCCCAACAACAAAGGCCACTCCAGAGACATTCTGAAGGATTGGGTAAAGGATCCAGCTCGTTTCAGGATGACCCCTAATCAGATCTATAAGACGAAGATATTGAGGAAGGCATACCAATACTTGGTCATATTCTCATGTCAACTGAGTGGCCAAGTGAGCATTGAAACCTTCCCTCAGAGTTGGGTGGTCGCGCTGGACCAACTGGCTACAGAAGGAAGACCATGCAACTAGTCTAGCATACTGGCTCATCATCTGAAGGAGCAAGTCATGACGATTTGACAGTCACTCGAAGGCATGCATGCAGAGATTTACATGTTCACCTACATTTTAGATGCAGTTTGTGCTCGACATAAGTTCTCGGGCTTAGAGTGGGCATGGTCACTAGTGGAGACTGTTGTGAGCACATATTTCAAGTTATTGTCCAAGTGTAGCTTCAGAGGAGTGATCATACGGTTGTCTAACCATCTTGTCACCCCAATGTACAGGTTGATATTTGAACAGGATCCACACGGTATGTCAGAAGAAGCGATGAAGGCATTGTTAGGCATTGTGGATTGGTATGCCTCACCGGATGGCACGTTCATTAGAGTGTTTAGTGCAGAGAAGCCTCCACATGTTCTGCCAAAGTTTTCTTTAGACATGCTTGTCATGCAGGAAGTATCATATCATATCTCAGTAGGATTAACAGGTAGGATGTAGCAGAAGAATAAGGAACCTTAGACGACTATTCCATTATGGATTGGGTTATACGAGATCCGAAGGATCAACCAAGCAGATGTCGAAGCTGAACAGATGAAGAAGTACTCGTTCGACCTCCGAAGCTTCAACCGATATGACCCACATTGCATTGTGAAGGATCACTGCATGAGAGTTCAGTTCAATTGGATCCATGGGGCATGTCATTGGGCCGAGGAGGACTCATGGAGGTATTGCTTCAATTCCTCCAAACCCAATGAATAGGTCAGTTTCGTCGTAGAGTGGATAGCACAACAGCGTGAAGCAGCATCATGGAAAACACCAGTAGTAGAAGAAATAGTAGAGCCAAGCATACCTGCACGCGACAAAGGGAAGAGAAATATTGTCAATTGCATGGAGGAGGAACAAATTTGCAAGTTTTGAGCAGATCCACTTGTAGAACAAGCAGTTATGGCTATTCAATAGAAGAGGCAACAACGCGACAAGCGAATCGTGCGAAGGCAGAGGGATAAGAAGAGAATGGAAGAAGTAGAGAAGGAGTTGCATGAGCTGAGGGAGAAACTTTGGAAAGAACAAGAGCTGCGCCAACATGAGAAGGAAGCGCAGCAGCAACAGATTCAGTAGGGGGCACATCATGTGCAGATAGATGAAGCAGTGCCCGTACAAGTAGTTGATTCTTCTGAACAGCTGACATCAAGTGAACAAGGTGAACCCTCGCAGGGCCAAGACTTTGTTCATGAGATACAATAGGCTCTTGAATAGTTGGATGTAGACATGGAGTAGCAGGAGTTGGAATAGGACACTGACCTCATGCCTCACCAAAGAGAGGTCGACTCACCCGCTTCAATGCATCCAGATGATAAGAAAGTCTCGGATGAGCAAGGAGGCATTGAGATTCTTGGTGGTCAATTGGAAGCAAAGATGCACAACATCTCCTTTGACGAATCTCATCACAGAGTTTTGCAGTCTCAGAGAGTACCGACTCTAGAATACCAAACATCCCCCTGTGTAATTTGAAGAGCAAGTGATCATGACTGATGTGCACAAGCATCCAGCTACATTGGTTGATGCAATTAGAGTGTATGCCGAAGCCACTAGCTCAAGTGTTCATTTTCTCATAGTTGAGAATGAGTGAATGGCGAAGAAACTATAGGTGGCCAAGTAGGGAGGAGACTTGGTGACAATGTTCGCCCGAGCTGAAATGAAGAAGGAAATACTAGATGAAGTGTTGTCCTTGGACACATTAAAGTGAGCATTGTGATCCAAGCTTAATACCATGCATCAAGCAGTCGTTCATTTCAATGAATGGCAGCAACGATGTGCAAGTCTAAGAATATGCATCTTGAAGAACATACATATTGTTGTTGATAACATGCGAGCATGGATGATGAAGTATAAGGGAGCCCCACTTCATTTGCCAAAGATGATGAAGGTCAATGTGGTCAAGCTGCAAGCACATATATGGAGTCAGATATAGAACTATGAAGACCTACCGCAACTCATCACTAGCATACAGGCTTCCCATGCACGAGTATTCAAAAGCATGGAGGTTATAGTGCACACTCATGCGATCCCATCACTTGGGACCCTCACTCAGGTGAAGACCAAGAAGCAGGTCCAACAGGAGCTTGACTCGTACTTCGACGAGTTGATGCACACCACCACCAGCCCAAACTTTCCTATCAGTGCAGACATCATGCACAAGTACATTGCTGGTCTAGCCACACTAAATACAATGATGTGCATGCTCACAGATGAGTTGGATAGAGGAGCTCAAGTAGTGTACCCAGATGCTATGGAGGCAAGGTTCAGGTTTCAGATGGATGTCACAGCAGAACACACAGACACTCTCAAGGACTACCAATCTTGGCATCAATATGTCACTGTTGATCAACATGAGGATGTCGAGCAGTTGGACTTCTATGGTTGTCTAAGTCTAAATGATGTCTAGTTTGTCTTGTCCAAGCCATTGTTCACATGGGTATATGTGCATTGTAATTTTGAGTCATTTCAAGTGTAAGTAAAGTGTCAAGAGTGGATGTAACAGTCATAGAGTAGGTGAAGAGTCATGAGGGTAGTTGAATGGTCACAAAGGGGAATGTCAAGGGTCACCCCACCCTTTGCTATAAATAGTCCCTCATAACTCATTGTATAGGCTTTTGGTTAGCTAAGCTTCTACTAAGACTATCTTGAAGAAGGCTTGGACAATATTGTAACGCGTTTTGGCTTCTCCACTGCACGGAGCTAGTACATCTCTTTGGAGGAGCAAGCGGATGTGGCTGTAAAGTTCCACTGTTGGGGCTAGTAGGTTTAAATGGATGTATTGTATGATTGTGACTTACACTTCTTTATATAATAAGAGCCAACACATTTTCATGCATATTTTGTTATTGTAGTTGGACTGTTCTGGTTGCCTTAATGATATATGTTGTTTAACTTACGTACTTGTGTATGAATTGATTTGTATGCAATTATATGAATCTTGTTGTTAATGTGTTGCATATGTTATTAATGTTGTCACTGTCCGTGTCGACTTCTCTGTCGGAAATTAGATAGACCTTTCTCATGAACCTTGTTATATCAATTGTCACACTCATCCTGGACTGATCCATGAGTTATGTTCGTGTTATCTTACCTTGTATGTTGTGACTATTGCATCCGAGTGGACTACTCCGCCGGAAGTTGTGCATGTCCTTTGTGTGGTGTGTTTCTAGCCGAGTTGGCACTGATCCCTTTCAACCTGGAACTCACCTTCACCTCCCTCTCCCTTCGAAGTGTTGGAACCTCTCGTACACATTCCTTGACTCTCTGCATCAGTCACACCCTTGCTACTGACAGAGTTATCTGACTTTCATCTGTGTGACATCGCGTCAAGGCATTACCTTACGACAAATTGTTGGGACTCCTACACCAAAAGGTCTGAGGTCTAATTGGGACTTCTTACCGGGGAGATCCCCTTGACATGTTGGTGGTTCCAACACCATCAACATTTTTGGCTCTAGAAGGAGGGCCTTATGACAAGTAGTGTCCTCTCATCCAGTTTTGAACCTTTGCATATCCTTCATGGAGTCTTGCATTCTTCTTCCCTTGAGGTGTTTTTCGAATCGTGAAGATGTCTCCATCTCGAGGAAGCTTTTCAATCTCTTGTCTACTCATACGTATGATGGTGAAGGCGAAGTGGCATAGCTTGAGCACTCACATAACTTTATTTCCATGATTTATGAGGAAGATGAGTTTATTGACGAACAAGTCGGGTTGTTGCTCGTGTTAGCGCTCGAATTTGCCTCAGGCTGAAGAAGGCGAAACTCAAGGTAACATCAAACCACTTAGCCTCGTAGCTAGCCCTACGAGGACAGGAGAGGGCTCTCTCCGGTCTATCTCAGCAAAAAGTTTTCTAAAAGGGGCTGAGATGACTTTAAAAGAAACTGATTTTAGGCTAGTAAACTGATTGAGAAGGTTTGATTTCAGATTTTTAGGGTTTTGGTGGAAAATAGGGGGAAAGCAATTTTGGGTGCGGAGATGGGACACAGCTTCTGCAGAGGTCTTTTTGGGGCAAGGTAGGAGATTGTCTTGATGCCTTTGATTTAAGTGAATGGATAGGAATGACCGGTGAGGAGCTAAAGAGAGCAAGAAACCATCGAGAGTTCTCTTTAGACAGAGGAAAACATAGATATTAAGCAAACTTAAAGGCAGAGCATATAAATTATGAATTCTACCTTAACACTTCACTTACTTAATGTGAAGAAAAAAAAAGTGGGAAAATGATACACATAACACACTTACAAGTACATGAGAGAAGCACACCATCAACACAATAACCACAGGAATCCCAAAAAGTGTTGCAAAACCCTGGTCTTTCCTTAGCCAAAATTGCAGAGATACAAAGTTTAATAAAATAGAAGCTTATCCCTCAAGAGCCCAACCATGAAAATGACTAAGAAAATACATAATATAGGCAAGCTAACACCTTTCCTTGCCTCTAGGGGTCGAGCTCATCATCCTAGGAGCTGTTTCAACCAATTCTAAACAAAGCACTACAATCTAGGCAGTCAAAACAACTTGCCTCTATAAGCTAAGAAACCAATTCATTCATTAAATGTTTGCTATTTCATGAATGAATCTTCTAGAATAGGTAAATAAGTGTCATTTCAACATGAAAATACATTAATTACATCAAAGAGGGTGAAAAATCCCATCACAAGTCAAAACTGGTCAAAGCTGGGCGAATTCCTGAGTTGTAGATGAAAAATTGAGAAAATGTGATGATGCGTAGCGCCCCAATCCTAAACGCGTAGCGCGCCTTTGAGCCAACTTTTGAGGCACTTCCCGACATCAAAATGAGGCAAAAGTAGGCTTGTTGGAAATATCTGGATGTCTAATTTCCAACCCAAGTGGAATTTCTCAATTTGGTGTCCATTTGCCCCTCCAAAATTGCAATCTCCCAAGACTGCTTCCTGTGTGTCCAAAAAGTGGCAGAAAGTCATTTTTTGCATGTTTTTTGACCTTCTGAGGGCTCAAAACCTGATGAAATGTCTTGTCCATTGCTGAGCAAGTGTAATTTGTCATGACAAATCCAAAAATGCTGAGTTTTTGAGGAATGGACTTGCCCATCTTCAGGGTAGCGCGCGGCGCTCTACGCGTTCATAGCAAAAACCTGTGTGTAGCACAAAAAAAATCAAAATTGACCAAAATTGCCTAAAATTTCCTGAAATTTGAGCTGGAAGTGCATCATTGAGCACCATGCTCCTTCAAGGTAGCCTCAGCCAAAATATGAAGGGGATCGGGCCTTTTCCTCCGTTTTAGTGCCTTAGCCAACCGTCCTTTGAGCACCTTCATTCTTGCTTTACACACATGCATTCGAGCCCAATAGTGGTTCTTCATGTGTCGGAGCATGTCCTTGTCCCTGTTTGCCTTCGCTATCAACCTCTCTAGATGTGTGTTCACCTGAATGAGCATGGAGTTTTTCTCCTTAGGTGTCAAATCACCGGGTCTCTTGCGAGCCAAGTTCCGGTCTTCTCGGATCCTCCGCAACTCATCAAGAGAGTGTTCATCCTCTAATTGCTTGTTGCGCTGCTCTAAATAAGTGATTGTCCAATTTTCCATCTCCAATTTTCGCTGCAACAAGTAATTTTCAACCCTTAACTGCTGGATGATCTCCTCTGACTCTAGGCTAGGAGAAATGATATCAAGATCAACAACATCTATGCCTGAAAGACCTGATGGCCCCTCATCAATCTTGGGCTGCTTGCCTCTCTCTGGTACCTGTGCTGCTGTTGAAAGCGAGGCCCCTTCCACCTGATTTGGAGATAACACTCGCTGTGCCGATGAAGAAGGCGAGACCCCTTCCACCTGATGTGGAGATAATACTCGCCGTGCAGATGCAAATAAGACCCTGTGGCCTCTTTGATATGTAACATAAGGAGGAGTGCTGACATGCTCGGGCTCTGGAATATCAAACTGATGTGAAGGCCCTCCCTCATCACGGACAACCTCAAGAGGTGGCTATGGCACCGTGAACAAGTCACGAGAAATGAAATCCTCCCATGGAATATCCTGTTGTGCCAACTGATGCATGACCACAATCTTGATCAGTGCATAATGATAAATGCTCTTGTGTTGCTGTGTTGGGCTCTTTCTTTGCACCAAGGGCACCATCCTCTCGATATTTCGGCACATGAAAAATGGAATGTTCATCATTCGTACCCGTGTGAAATGCATCAACAAACTGATATGGTACGAATACAAGCGTGAAAATCTGCCCTCACAAGTGAAATAGCGAATGATGATCTTCATCATAGGTGCATACTCATCTCTTAACAACCTGAAGGGAAAAACACCAGTTAAGTACCTCATACATGTAGGTTTGATATATGGCTCATAATGAAATCTGTTCAACGGCTGGCGCTTGCTCCATTCTTCTCCAATATTGCGTATCCCTGTTGCTTGAACAACAATTTCAGGTGACAATGTGAAGTCCACTCCTGCAAGATTCACATGCCCATTGTGCAAATGTAGGACAAACAAGCGGTCCAATTCCTTGTGGTGTTGAATTTGGGAGATTCTTTCACAATATTCATAGCATGATAGATATCTTAAACATGACACTGCAAGTGGACAAGTTTGTAGATAAGCCAAAGAGGTGGGTTCCTCCCTGACATGCTGACCACCCTTACCACCCCTGTGATGCCTCCTTGGCACCTCTACCTCTGGTGTTGATTCACGGTCATCACTTTGCTCATAATCTGTTTCGGTTTCTGACCTGATTTTGGAGGCAAGTGACTGAAAAATAATGCTGAATGTGCACCCAATGAACTGCTGTTTTGACTTTTTTGAAAGTTGTTACCAAGGGGACAAACACACATGGGAAATTTTAGGGAAAAGGGAAAATTGAGGGGATTAGGGAAAACAAATGTGGAAGGAAATGTTAGGAAAGGAACATGGAACATATACAATTATAATTTGAAGGATTGTAATGGGAAGTAGGGCTTAGGAATTTACATAGGATTTTAGGAATTAATAGGGTTTAGGAATTTTAATGATTTTTATTAGGGAAATTATATGATTTGCATGGGAAATGTCAAGGAAAATGGTGAGGAAAATATGGGGAAAGAGGAATGGGAGAATGGGTTACCTTGGGCAGCAAATTTCAAATGAAACCCTAACACATTTGCATTTTTAATATTTGATACAACAAGGTAGGGTTTACTCCATATTAGCATGGCATTTTTGCATTTTCATTGCTCATTCATCTTAGCCAAACCAAAAATCACCATGATTAGAGACCTACCTGAAAAGATTTGGAGAGAAAAGCAGTTTTGGTGGCTTGCTGGCGGTTTCCTGATCAAGAAATCCAACGCGTAGCGCGCCCAGCCTGATGCGTAGCGTGCCTCCCAACGCGTAGCGCCTGAGTAAAACTGAACTGGAAACTGCGCGCTGATGCGTAGCGCGCCTCTTCTGATGCGTAGCGCGCTGCTGCAACTGCTCAATTCGCCCAATGAACTTTGAAATCGGCTTGACAACTATTCTATTGGAGTGTTGAGAGGCAAATGAATTACCAATGAGGGATGGCATGCTTTTATAGGCTTCCTTTTAATTTTTCACCTACCCAAAACCCACTTTGTTATGTTTGAATGTTGACATTTTTTTGCTTTAATTGGCCCTGACCTTTAATTTCATTTCTTTGAAAAATTGGTTGAAATGATGCTTTCTTTTGAAAATTTTTGCAGGGATAACTTCTGGGATGCTTTGGCAAAGGAGACCAAGGCTGCACTTCGACATTTGAAGAATTTGAAATTTTGAGAATTTTTACAAAAATGAGATAATGACCTTGTTTTCAAAAACAAAGTTTTTTGAGAACAAGGCAAAAATTCAGCTGTACAATGATAAGAAATGTTTAATGAAGGACATCCCTCTGGCCTACTGGTCCTTGATGACCTCTCAAGACAAAATTAGACTCAACCCTAGACCTAAAACCTAAAAACTTAAAGCAAAATGAATGACCCTTTGAGGACTTTATTTATTTGAACAAACCTGAACCAGCAGTGCCAAACAAGAGGGGAATAATGACATAAACTCCTTCCACCGAGATTATGGCATGCCTAACAGAATGCAACATGATCACACTGATGAGACACCTACCTATGAAATGCAAAGAGCTTTGATCTCCGGTGGAGGGCTACTAGACCGACTCTAACATTGGCTCCAATGGGGATGGTAGCTCCTTGGAGGTGCCAAGAACCGCAGACCTCTGGGAGAGCAGACCAGTGCTTTCAACCATTGGGCAATGGAGTCATTATTTACATATTTGACCTAAGCTTGGACAACTTTATTGACTGGACATCTGACTACAAATTGGACACAACTTTGACCCAAATTAACTCAACTTTAGACAGAAAATGGACTGATAAAAACAACATGACAAACCTCAAACCAACCAATCTCCATCTTCAGAATTATAGCCTTCACCGCGGGCCCCAAACTGAGGATGAAAGATTAGCACACACATGCGATAAAACAGAAGTAAAATGGTATATACAATGATGGTGAGAAGAACAACAATGCTCAGACATGGTACCTCTTCAGCAGTCGACCATTGATCGACCCTCCGGGATAATCATCTCCGTTCATCTCCTTGAGAAGAAAAGCATTTTGGCCACGATACGCTGCGATATTATAGGGACCCTTCCATAGATTATCAAATTTGCCATGCTTCCCTTTGTCTTCATTCCGAGCATCCCACTTCAAAACCACATCATCTATTTGAAAGTCATCTGATTTTGCTTTCTTGTCATAAATCTTTTTTATGCGCTCCTGCAACTTGAGAGTATTATGAAGAACCTCCTCCCGTGTCTGCTGTAAATGAATCATTTGATTAACCCGCCTCTGCATGGGATCTTCCTCACTATCAATTTCTTGAAGCAATTTGACCATCGGAATAGCAAGCGAAGTAGGAAACACTGCATCTGCCCCGTACACCATCTCAAAAGGAGACATGCCAATTGACTTTTTATGACTTACCCTATCAGCCCACAGTGCATTCACCAACTTTTTATGCCAGCTCTTCTTATTGATTTCGAGCAACTTTTTAATGATATTTACCAAGGACTTATTTGAAGATTATGCCAGCCCATTTCCTTGCGGATGGTAGGCAGTAGAATGCCCCAAGCTGATGTTATACTTGTAGCAAAAATCAACCATTCTCTTTGATTTAAATGCCGCTGCATTATCTGTAATTAACTTACTTGGACAACCAAAACGTGACAGTATATTATTTTCAAGGAAAGAAATAATTACCGCATATGTGGCCTGTCGAGTGGGAATGGCTTCAATCCATTTTGTGAAGTAATCTGTGGCTGTCAATATCCATCTATGCTGTCCTGAAGATGCTGGATGAATCTCACCGATAAAATCCAAGCCCCACTACTGAAATGGTGCGCTGACTTCAATTGGTTTGAGAGGCAATGGCTGCAATTTCTGTTTTCCTTGAAATATTTGGCACTCATGACAACTCTTAACAGCTTTATATACATCTGAAAACAATGAAGGCCAATAAAAACCTGCTCTTAGGTTCTTGTTTGCTGTAGTCTTCCAAAACAAATGACCCCCACAGTCACCTTTATGAAAATATTCCACCACTGTTTTGGCTTCCTCCTCAACTAAACAATTCAGCAATATTCCACCGGGGTCTTTCCAATATAGCGCAGCTTTAAGGATGCAAAACTTGGCTGCTTTCAAATTCAATGTCCTACTTTTATTTCGGGGCATCCCAGGAGGTGAAGACAAATTTTGAAGTACATATACAATATCAGCATACCAAGGAGAAGAAATAAAGATGTCAGATACGTGTTGTGCTGAATTCTCCTCATCTTCATCGGACATGGCAGCCATCAAATTGATGTCTAGGACATGGAGATTTGTTTCAACCATCAACTTGGCAAGACCTTGCCCTTTGATCAACTTAGTGGGTTTAATCTCCACATCATACTCTAATAATGCAGCAATCCACTTTCCCCGCCTTCCTTCCGGTTCTGTCTGTACCAACACATCCTTTACTGCCACGTTAGGAACATAAGCTATAATATGGGAATGCAAAACATACACACGAAAATCTTTCAGGGCCTTCACAAGTGAAAGTGCTTGTTTTTCAATGATGTTATACTTTAATGCTCCATCTCTAATAATACGGCTGAAAAAAGCAATAGGCTTCTCAACTCCATCTCTCTTTTGCATTAGTACAGCTGCCAATGTGTGCTCAGAAGCAAATGAAAACAAAATAAAATCTTGTGTGTAATCTGGACTGATTAGAGTTGGGGCTGAAGATAAAACCAACTTTACCAAATTGAAAGATTTTACCGCCTCTTCGGTCCACTTGAGCTGGCTGTCCTTTTTCAGCATGTTTGTAATTTCTCTAAGATGCTTGGCAAGATTCGGAATGAAGCGACACAGAAAATTCAGCTTACCATCAAAGGATTGTATTTCTTTTTTGTTACGGGGCTGCTCAAGTTGCTGAATAGCTTCAACACATGCAGGATCTATACAGATGCCATCTTTGGAAATTATGTGACCCAAGAGCTTGCCTTCACTCATGGCGAAAAGACTTTTCTTTGGATTCAACGAAACACCATATTTTCTGCACTTTTGAAAAACAATTTGCAAGTGATATAAATGTTCTTCATCGGATTTTGAAAATACAGTCAAATCATCAAGGTAAACAACTAAAAAGACATCTTTCTCATTGGCAAAGGCCATGTCCATCGCACGCTGAAAAGTGGCACCTGCATTCTTCAAGCCAAATGGCATCTTTGCATAATGAAATGTACCCCATGGAGTAGTGAATGCGGTTTTATCACGAGCATCTTCATGCACTAAAATCTGATTGTACCCGGAATAGCCGTCGAGTAGTGACATCCTTGATGCTCCAACTACTCGCTACAATATATGATCCATTTTGGGCAGCGGATAATTGTCCTTTAAAGATACCTTATTCAAATTTCTGAAGTCAATGCATAAACGGATTTCACCGGTCTTCTTTCTTACGGGGACCAAATTTGATATCCAATCAGAAAATCTGATAGGTACAATGATTCCGGACTTGTACAACCTATTCACTTCTTTTTCTAACAATGGCAGCAATTTAGGATTGATTCTCCTCAACTTTTGGCAGAAAGGCTTTTGATTTGGCTTTATAGGAATAGTATGCTGAATGATATTAGTATCATACGTTTTCAGATCTGAATAATCCCATGCAAAAACATTAGAAAACGAAGACAACAATCTGACATACTCCTTCTTTACCTTTGGTGACAATGACTTAGATAACTTTACCATCTTAGGATTCTCAGCTACTCCAATGTTTACCTCCTCAACACCTTCTTTGGTAGGTCTCAATGTCGGCTTGCGGGCCACATCATCTTGATCAAACAACTCTTCCAAAGGAATCAATCCTTTAGGAATAAAATTATCCTTAAGTTGCAGCACATCCATTTGATTCACTTCATCGGGTTCTGTATCTATGGAGATGTCTTTAAACTCACCTTCAACTTGCAGAAACTCTTTAATTTCTTCATCATCCTGGAAGACTTGCCAACATCTTTGATTGTCCGGAACTGTAGGACGGTGCTTCACATAAATCTCAAACTTATTGCTGGAATTCATGGGAATTTTTAAGTTACTCGCTGCCTTAGCCAATGCATCAGTAACACCATTTTGTATGCGGGGCACACATGTCAAAGTATGCTCAGAAAACAGTTTCAAAATATCTAGGACAACATTTTGATATGCTCTCATACGAGGATGCTTGGCCTGAAATTCACCTTTAACTTGATTTATCACCAACTCGGAGTCGCCATAGACTGCAATCTTCTTTGCCTTCAGCTTACGAAGAATTTTAAGGCCAGCAATGAGAGCCTCATATTCCGCCTCATTATTTGAACAATCGAATGCTAGTTTATAAGAGCAAACTCTCACCTTGCTTGGGACTTTGTCTTGGGCAGAAAAGGGACTTCGAATCCACACACCAATACCAGCACCATCGCTGCCCACAGCGCCATCGAAATCCATGGTCCAAAGACCATCTTCATCTTCCTCCAAGTGCTGAAAATGTGTTGCCTCTGTTTTTTCTGCTTGCTGCCCATTAGCTTCAGCTGTTCGCTCCATGGCAGCTGGCGTTTCTTCTCTTTCCTTTTGCAAAACTTCTCGAAAATTTTCGGTAATCTCTGGTATATCTTCTGCTTGAACTAACTGACTATCTACCTCATTAAAATTATCAGCAAACAAAACAAACGATTCCAAATCTGTATGTACATAATTTACAGGATGATTTATCGGCTTTTCTTTGCTAGTTATCATGTATTTCATCTTTTTCTCCCGATATAACTTTCTCATTTGACCGAAGACTGGAATTGTAGCATAGGAAAAATCTAGCTGAAGTGTACCTTTTAACTTAGCTCCCCAAGATCTTGAAAGCAACATACCAAACCGCGGAGGAATATCCGCTACAACCACATCCATTAGAACATTTTTAGCTGGAATTTGATCTAGGCTTACCACCAAGTCCTTGATCAAACCGATACATTTTACCCGGCTGGAATCAAATGAATACAAATCATGATATTTTCTTGTGATATCTAATCCCAGCCTTTCCATGATTGCTTTTGGCATCAAATTGTGTGAAGCACCCGAGTCAAACATAGCATTATGTAAAATATACTCGTGCAACCTCAAACTGATATAGAAGGGAGGAACATCATTTTCAGGAGACTCACCATTCAAAGCAGGCCCAAAGATTAATTCCGGCTGATCATCTTCTACATTTACCGTGTCAAGCATTGGATCAAAATTCAGCATTTTGGAAATTTGACCTCGGTAGGTGGTGTTCTTCATGATTTCAGTCAATGGAATAGACACTTTCAGCTTTGAAATTTCATTCTCCAAACTAAATGCTGAAACTTTTTCACCTTCTTTGGCCGGAACTTCTCTTCTTTCGATTTTATCCTTCATTATGCTTGGTGGCTGATTTACCTTATCCGCTGAAGATGATTGACTTGCTGAGGGATCAATTATGTCTTTTCCCTTTGTCTGTAGGGAAGCTGAATCATTTTTTGCTGAAGTATCTTTCCTTTTCTGAATGGGATTTATGGGAACAGCTCGGTTTCTTAATTGTCTCTGCTGAGCGGACAAAGCATTGAGATATCCTCTTTGGTATTCCTCTGATTCTTCCTCAAGTACTGCCTCATTTGATAAGATATAATTCTCATCCTGATGTATGATGGAATTTCTCACAAATTCTTCTTCTTCTGTAATATAGGTAGGCAGATCATCAGGAGTGAAAAAATGATTTTCCTCTCCTATAGTATCACCTTCATCCTCGGATTCTTGGCTAACAAAATTCTGCTGAAGCGGAGGTTTTACTTGCTGTTGAACTGCTGTTTCTTGTGCCCTTGTTTCACGCTGCTTGATTCTGTATTGTGGCTGTTGTGGACCTCGGAAATTAGGATTACGAATCTGCGGTTCCGGCTTGCTGAGATGAGTATTTTCAAGCAACGTAGTTACCTTGCGAAGGAGCTGATCTGTTGTAGAAGCTTCTTCTTTGATTGTCACTCGCTTTTTGACTTTCATCCTTGCTCTCTTATCATTCAAATTTGCTTCAACACTAACAGCGATTTTCTACATATCCTCCAAGGTAGGCAGATCTCTATCTCGCAATGAATAAGCCATCTCTGGATCAAAACCATCCGGGAATTTGAGAATTGATGATTTTCTAGATGGCCTTAAATCATCTGGAATAGCATTGTAAACTATATTAAATCTGATAATATAATCTTGGACCGACTCACCATGATTACGTTTGAGATTGTTGTACTCAACATTGATCTGAAGTGGATCCTTTCTGATTTCCCATCGATCTAGAAACTGCCTCTGAAGTTCTTCCAAGGTGGGTATGCTTCTAGCTGTCAAACCTCTGAACCATTTTCTTACTTCTCCATCAAATGTTTATACAAACAAACGCATAGTTACATCCTCTTTATCTATCTCATATAGATCAAAGAAAGTTGTCATCTTGTCTATATGCTGCTAAGCAGAAACACCCTGAGTGCCATCAAACATGGAAATTTTACTCTGATAATCAGCTGGCATATCATGCAGATTTTGAGGAAGAGCAAGTGGAGCAAACCGGGCAGCCATTGCTTTAGGAAGATTGGGTCTAGGAGTAGCAGGTGGAGTAAGTGTAGCTGCAGTATGAGGAGTATTAGGAGGAGAAGTGGTATGGGATGTAGAAGGCGAACCAACTGTACATTCAGGATAAGTGATTATAGGAGAAACATAAATAAAAGGAGGATTGATCTGCTCATGCGCCGTGATAGTGGATCCAATACGGTCAGATATAGTTTCAACGAACTCAGCAAGATTAGTAGCGTGAATATCTGACTGGAGAGATCTTAGGATGAAATTTTCAACCAATTTATTATGTCTCTCGATTTCAAGAGCAGCAGCAAAATCAGGGTTGGGAACTAGAGAACCAAGTGCACTTTCAGATTTGGTTTTGAACAAGGACAACTCAAAACTCTCGTCAAAATCAATGTCTTCAAGATACTCAAAAATAGCTGGACATGAATGCGATTTGAATATGTGATTAGAATCTGAAGCCAGTTTGGATATCGAGGAACAAATAACCGATCAACCTGTGAAAACTCTTAACCAATCATCCAAAAGTTCAGAGTTTACAAATGAACTGGGGTAAAATACAATCGAGGTGGTTGTATTCACAAGCTCACGGAGATTGACTGAAGCAGCGTTTATCTACTTCCGCTAATGCAAAGCAAAAGCGTTTCGAAGGCTACCTGGCATAACTTCAGGCTCCGTCTAAGACTTATGAAACAAACACATCAATCAACAGACAAGTTTGTTCTGCCCAGTATGGTCGCCAATATGTTAGCGCTCGAATTTGCCTCAGGCTGAAGAAGGCAAAACTCAAGGTAACATCAAACCACTTAGCCTCGTAGCTAGCCCTACGAGGACAGGAGAGGGCTCTCTCCGGTCTATCTCAACAAAAAGTTTTCTAAAAGGGGCTGATATGACTTTAAAAGAAACTGATTTTAGGCTAGTAAACTGATTGAGAAGGTTTGATTTCAGATTTTTAGGGTTTTGGTGGAAAACAGGGGGAAAGCAATTTTGGGTGCGAGGATGGGACACAGCTTCTGCAGAGGTCTTTTTGGGGCAAGGTAGGAGATTGTCTTAATGCCTTTGATTTAAGTGAATGGATAGGAATGACCGGTGAGGAGATAAAGAGAGCAAGAAACCATCGAGAGTTCTCTTTAGACAGAGGAAAACATAGATATTAAGAAAACTTAAAGGCAGAGCATATAAATTATGAATTCTACCTTAACACTTCATATACTTAATGTGCAGAAAAGAAAAGAGGGAAAATGATACACATAACACACTTACAAGTACATGAGAGAAGCACACCATCAACACAATAACCACAGGAATCCCAAAAAGTGCTGCAAAACCCTGTTCTTTCCTTAGCCAAAATTGCAGAGATACAAAGCGTAATACAATAGAAGCTTATCCCTCAAGAGTCCAACCATGAAAATGACTAAGAAAATACATAATATAGGCAAGCTAACACCTTTCCTTGCCTCTAGGGGTCGAGCTCATCATCCTAGGAGCTGTTTCAACCAATTCTAAACAAAGCACTACAATCTAGGTAGTCAAAACAACTTGCCTCTATAAGCTAGGAAACCAATTCATTCATTAAATGTTTGTTATTTCATGAATGAATCTTCTAGAATAGGTAAATAAGTGTCATGTAAACATGAAAATACATTAATTACATCAAAGAGGATGAAAAATCCCATCACAAGTCAAAACTGGTCAAAGCTGGGCGAATTCCTGAGCTGTAGATGAAAAATTGAGAAAATGTGCTGATGCGTAGCGCCCCAATCCTGAACGCGTAGCGCGCCTTTGAGCCAACTTTTGAGGCACTTCCCGGCATCCAAATGAGGCAAAAGTAGGCTTTTTGGAAAGGTCTAGATGTCTACTTTCCAACCCAAGTGGAATTTCTCAATTTGGTGTCTATTTGCCACTCCAAAATTGCAATCTCCCAAGACTGCTTCCTGTGTGTCCAAAAAGTGGCAGAAAGTCATTTTTTGCATGTTTTTTGACCTTCTGAGGGCTCAAAACCTGATGAAATGTCTTGGCCATTGCTGAGCAAGTGTAATTTGTCATGAAAAATCCAAAAATGCTGAGTTTTTGAGGAATGGACTTGCCCATCTTCAGGGTAGCGCGCGGCGCGCTACGCGTTCAGAGCAAAAACCTGTGTGTAGCACAAAAAAAATCAAAATTGACCAAAATTGCCTAAAATTTCCTGAAATTTGAGTTGGAAGTGCATCATTGAGCACCATGCTCCTTCAAGGTAGCCTCAGCCAAAATATGAAGGGGATCGGGCCTTTTCCTCCGTTTTAGTGCCTTAGCTAACCATCCTTTGAGCACCTTCATTCTTGCTTTACACACATGCATTCGAGCCCAATAGTGGTTCTTCATGTGTCAGAGCATGTCCTTGTCCCTGTTTGCCTTTGCTATCAACCTCTCTAGATGTGTGTTCACCTGAATGAGCATGGAGTTTTTCTCCTTAGGTTTCAAATCACCGGGTCTCTTGCGAGCCAAGTTCCGATCTTCTCGGATCCTCCGCAACTCATCAAGAGAGTGTTCATCCTCTAATTGCTTGTTGCGCTGCTCTAAATAAGTGATTGTCCAATTTGCCATCTCCAATTTTTGCTGCAACAAGTCATTTTCAGCCCTTAACTGTTGGATGATCTCCTCTGACTCTAGGCTAGGAGAAATGATATCAAGATCAACAACATCTATGCCTGGAACACCTGATGGCCCCTCATCAATCTTGGGCTGCTTGCCTCTCTCTGGTACCTGTGCTGCTGTCGAAAGCGAGGCCCCTTCCACCTGATGTGGAGATAACACTCACTGTGCTGATGAAGAAGGCGAGACCCCTTCCACCTGATGTGGAGATAATACTCGCCGTGCAGATGCAAATAAGACCCTGTGGCCTCTCTGATATGTAACATAAGGAGGAGTGCTGACATGCTCGGGCTCTGGAATATCAAACTGATGTGAAGGCCCTCCCTCATCACGGACAACCTCAGGAGGTGGTTGTGGCACCGTGAACAAGTCACGAGAAATGAAATCCTCCCATGGAATACCCTGTTGTGCCAACTGATGCATGACCACAATCTTGATCAGTGCATAATGATAAATGCTCTTGTGTTGCTGTGCTGGGCTCTTTCTTTGCACCAAGGGCACCATCCTCTCGATATTTCGGCACATGAAAAATGGAATGTTCATCATTCGTACCCGTGTGAAATGCATCAACAAACGGATATGGTACGAATACAAGCGTGAAAATCTGCCCTCACAAGTGAAATAGCGAATGATGATCTTCATCATAGGTGCATACTCGTCTCTTAAGAACCTGAAGGGAAAAACACCAGTTAAGTACCTCATACATGTAGGTTTGATATATGGCTCATAATGAAATCTGTTCAACGGCTGGCGCTTGCTCCATTCTTCTCCAATATTGGGTATCCCTGTTGCTTGAGCAACAATTTCAGGTGACAATGTGAAGTCCACTCCTGCAAGATTCACATGCCCATTGTGCAAATGTAGGACAAACAAGCGGGCCAATTCCTTGTGGTGTTGAATTTGGGAGATTCTTTCACAATATTCATAGCATGATAGATATCTGAAACATGACACTGCAAGTGGACAAGTTTGTAGATAAGCCAAAGAGGTGGGTTCCTCCCTGACATGCTGACCACCCTTACCACCCCTGTGATGCCTCCTTGGCACCTCTACCTCTGGTGTTGATTCACGGTCATCACTTTGCTCATAATCTGTTTCAGTTTCTGACATGATTTTGGAGGCAAGTGACTGAAAAATAATGCTGACTGTGCACCCAATGAACTGCTGTTTTGACTTTTTTGAAAGTTGTTACCAAGGGGACAAACACACATGGGAAATGTTAGGGAAAAGGGAAAATTGAGGGGATTAGGGAAAACAAATGTGGAAGGAAATGTTAGGAAAGGAACATGGAACATATACAATCATAATTTGTAGGATTGTAATGGGAAGTAGGGTTTAGGAATTTACATAGGATTTTAGGAATTAATAGGGTTTAGGAATTTTAATGATTTTTAGTAGGGAAATTATATGATTTGCATGGGAAATGTCAAGGAAAATGGTGAGGAAAATATGGGGAAAGAGGAATGGGAGAATGGGTTACCTTGGGCAGCAAATTTCAAATGAAACCCTAACACATTTGCATTTTTAATATTTGATACAGCAAGGTAGGGTTTACTCCATATTAGCATGGCATTTTTGCATTTTCATTGCTCATTCATCTTAGCCAAACCAAAAATCACCATGATTAGAGGCCTACCTGAAAAGATTTGGAGAGAAAAGCAGTTTTGGTGGCTTGCTGGCGGTTTCCTGAGCAAGAAATCCAACGCGTAGCGCACCCAGCCTGATGCGTAGCGCGCCTCCCAACGCGTAGCGCCTGAGTAAAACTGAACTGGAAACTGCGCGCTGATGCGTAGCGCGCCCTCCAACGCGTAGCGCGCCTCTTCTGATGCGTAGCGCGCTGCTGCAACTGCTCAATTCGCCCAATGAACTTTGAAATCGGCTTGACAACTATTCTCTTGGAGTGTTGAGAGGCAAATGAATTACCAATGAGGGATGGCATGCTTTTATAGGCTTCCTTTTAATTTTTCACTTACCCAAAACCCACTTTGTTATGTTTGAATGTTGACATTTTTTTGCTTTAATTGGCCCTGACCTTTAATTTCATTTCTTTGAAAAATTGGTTGAAATGATGATTTCTTCTGAAAATTTTTGCAGGGATAGCTTCTGGGATGCTTTGGCAAAGGAGACCAAGGCTGCACTTCGACATTTGAAGAATTTGAAATTTTGAGAGTTTTTACAAAAATGAGATGATGACCTTGTTTTCAAAAACAGATTTTTTTGAGAACAAGGCAAAAATTCAGCTGTACAATGATAAGAAATGTTTAATGAAGAACATCCCTCTGGCCTACTGGTCCTTGATGACCTCTCAAGACAAAATTAGACTCAACCCTAGACCTAAAACCTAAAAACTTAAAGCAAAATGAATGACCCTTTGAGGACTTTATTTATTTGAACAAACCTGAACCAGCAGTGCCAAACAAGAGGGGAATAATGACATAAACTCCTTCCACCGAGATTATGGCATGCCTAATGGAATGCAACATGATCACACTGATGAGACACCTACCTATGAAATGCAAAGAGCTTTGATCTCCGGTGGAGGGCTACTAGACCGACTCTAACAGCTCGCATACACACTTCGTGAATCTCCATTTCGTTGGGTGCTCAGCCTAATGGCTAACACCATGCACTCATGTGAGCACTTTTGTGATCTTATTGAAGAAATGTTCTATAATTTTTTATCTAGACCATCTTGACTAGAAACTGTTACAAGAATAGAGGGATCTGCATGAATCCGTTATTGATTTTTGGCAGTGCTTCCGTGACTTTCAGTTTCAAGCTCCGAGGAGCCAAATGAAGTTTGCTTATCTTTGGGACTAGTTCAAGTACTGTCTTAAGAAATATGCCCGTCCCAAGAGGAAGCTTGATGTCAAGCCTTGCTCAACCTTCTTCGTTGACGGAACTGCGAAATCCCATGTGGGAAAAGGCATTGTCTCAACGGATTGTCCGCCTCCCTCTCATTCAACAGTTCCACCATCACCCAATGATGTTGAGGATCATGTTCACACATCTGTTCATCATTCACACCCTCCTAACATCACTCCACTCAATTTTCATGCAGATTTGGTTGTCAGTCCTTTGAGTTCCAATATGCATTCTTTTCTTCGACCTCCATCTTCGAACTCAGGTGTTCCTCCGGATGATGATGTCTTGTGTTCGTCCATTCCAGACTCTTCACTTGTTATGAACGAGGAACAACCCATTGATGGAGTTGGTGTTGCACAACCAACATGCGCTGTCATTCATGAAGAGTATGAGTGGGATCTTGAACATCAACACTCAGCGAATGATGACCTCTATTTCGTCCGAGCCCCCTCCGTTATTTCCTAGCTTCTTTGGTGAACCTGCCATCCATGATTTTTCATGTGTGTCTTCATCCACGGATGCACCCATTTTCGATCACTCGCAGGACTCACCGAACGTTAGTCCATCATTCGACAATAGCGAGGATAAGTTATTCATTGAAGATCCACTTGATCCTTCATCTATCTTTTCCAGAAACATAGAGGATGATTTCATTCGCTTTTCATCTACCCCTCTATTTGATTCATCTAATCATGAGGATGCCAAGGAATTCATTGATTTTTGCTATCGTGGTGGTCGTGATCCCTTTGCTTCCAATTTCGATCACGATCATGAATCTATCGCAGTTGATTTTTCGAAGCCACCGATGTATGATGATCTACCTGATGATGAAGTTGAGACACCCAAGACTGTCGAGGCACTTCAGCCCAAGCTAATGGTTATGTCAGGCCCTCGCTCTCTTGGGGTTAGTCTCACTTCCGATCATGAAACTGTTCAATCACCCAAGGCTCCTCATCACTCGTTTGTATGCATTGAAGATCCATCTCACTCACAGATCACACTTCCTCCACTCAAACTGCATGATCCCATTGCTCATGCTTTGGAGGAGTCCTACAATGCAAGTACTCGTTCGCGATGCAATTTGTCTTTGTTTCTTTCATTTTCTTGCATGTCATAGTCAAGAGTGCGCTTATGCTTCAAAGTTGCACGTAGTGTCACACAGCACCATGACAAGTCCACGGACTATCCTTCATGCACATGCACTTGCTTATGCCCCATGGGCACTTCAAAACATGAAGTGTGGCTGTCTTCACTATTATATCTTTCTTGTATGCTGGTCAACACAACTGGGTTACTAGTGGACCAAGCCTTCACCCACATGGGTCTACCAATGCGCGGTGGTTGCATTGGAAGTATCACTTCACGTGATCAGGCCCATGCACCGTTAGTGTAGGAGTAGGAGTAGTGTTTGCTTTCAGTTGTTTTCTTGCATGCTTGTTTTCTTTCATGCTTTGATTGCTTGATTGTTTGATTTCTTGTTTGTTTGCTTGCTTTTCTCTCATTTTTGCTTCTACTTTTCCTTGGCTTTGTTGTTAGTTCGTTCGCTTGTTTCGTTCGTAGGTTAGTTCACATGAAACCATGTGTGACTCATGAAATGAGCTAGGTAAAGTACAAGAGGGTTTGTATGTCTATTGCTACTTAGTTATCTGTCATCTTGCCTCTGTATGATGAACTTGTTACTCTTAGTCCATGATACATCGAAGGAAAATACGTATTGTTCGACGTGAACTTTACTGAAAACACAACGCTTGCACGCTAACTAGTGTCACCTTTTCTAGTTGGTTGTTTTTGGGTTAACCCTTGTCATCTTAGTCAAGTAGAGTAAGGTAAGGGGGAAAACCTTAATAGATATGTCAGAGATACAATAAACTACTTCTCTGCTGGAACAACCTCTTATGCTCTCAATAAGTTGGGATCCCTCTTTCGCCTCTGAAATGAATAAGTGTTATGCACAGTGAAAATGAAAAATGAAAAAAAAATTAAAAGTCAAAAAATTCAAAATGAAAAATGAATGAGGCGAAAGAAAAGAAAGGCTTCCTGCACAGGGAGGTGATGTAAGTAACTCCGCTGGGTTATTGACCAGGATCGCTGGTAGCGGGGCCATGCTTGTGTTCCTATGTGACTCCATCATGGTACTGTCCACGCCTGTTGGTAGTGTAGCAACACCAGAGATGAAACTAAGACTCTGACGACTATACTATAGTGTGAAACCAAGATGAGCTAAGAATTGAACAATACTCCTAGAGGTGTTAGACTTGCTTTTCACGAACAAGGTCCATTCAGAGAGCTGTAGTTCTACCAGTGTGTTGCCAAATGTTGTACCAACTACAACCACCCTCCAAAATTTTTCCTTAGCATGTTTTTGAGCCTCCCCTACCAACCTTACACAACACTTTTTCTTGCTTCGTCAAGCACTCAAGCTTTAGTGTTTTCCTTGCACAAAGGCAGCCTGTTGATCACAATCGATCCATTCCCCTCACAGGCTGCTTACACGGACTTGGTCCAGCTATAGGCTGAGAAGCTTCCCTTGAAAATTCTGCATTCCTGGAGGGTAACCAGCTTTCCCTCCAAGAATTACGCAATCCTCACAGATAACCTGTTTGTCTCTAGGATTGCGCAATCCTACCAGCCAACCCTCCCAGCAGGATTTGTGCAATTTTTCCCAGTAGCAGGCTATTCGGCCTATGATTTACACAAATCTAGGTAGCATTCAGCTGCTCTATCCAAAAATTGTGCAATCCCCTTGGGCAGTCAGCCCAACTTATCGTCGGGAATGCACATTTTTCCCAAGCAGTTGAGCATTGCCATGCATGGATAATCTGGTTGACTAGTTCCACCCAGGACTGAGGAAACTTGACTTGCATGCATGCATGACTTGATCTTCCTAGAATAGAAAGAGATAACATAAAATGTATCCCATGATTCAGGTAGCTATTTTAAGCAGCCGAGTTACATGAAAAATTGTTTTAGAAGTTTCCCTCCAAATGTCACTTTTTCCTAGATTTGTGGCATGCGCGTCATGAGACCAAACTTATTTATTCGATGCATCAGATCTCATTCATTCACATCAATCTTGGCCTATGACATCCCATGGCACATCCAGGACTCTTCGACACATCCAGCTCAGCTATTCAGGGGTAAGTGGCCTCAACTTGAATTTTTCAGCATTTCTGTCGCTTTTTGTCTATTTGCATGTGTGAGTGTTGTTTGCTTGATTTATTTGAATGTATGCTATCGTTTACATATATTCTAGCTTGTCTTAGCTCTATTTCAATTTTCATTTCTATCTCGCTGCTATTGCATGCATGAAATTGTTTTGCATGGACATTCGCCCAACCGGCAAAAGGCCTCACCCACATGCATGTTGATATGTTTGTTGAATCTTCCATTCATGTTTTGTATGCACTATTTATGACTTCTACCATCACTTAGTGTTGCCATGCATTTCATCGAATTACTTGCTTTCAGTTGCCCGTTAGCGAGTTGGGCCAACCTTGGCCCAGTCTCTTTCATCACCAAGGTTGCAATGCGCAATCTAGAGAAGGAAGGCTCACCTTCCTCTCCAGATTTTCACATTCTGACCCAGCACTGGACTCCTAGACTGATTTGTGCATTCCTAGAGGGAAGTGGCTGCTTGGCCCAAGAATTTGCGCAAATTTGTCCTTGGGCCAACAATCCTTCCCAGCTGGGATTGCGCATTACGCAATCCCAACAACCAACTGCCCAACTAGATTGTGCATTTCATAGATCCAGTAGCCAGTCCAGCCTCCCAATCAGTCCAAACTACCTTTTGCGCAGTTCTGGCAGCTAGTCACTCAGCCTCCTAGTGAAATTTGTGCAATATTTCTCATCAGTTTCCCAAGTATGTGTTGTGTCCTTCCCGGATTTGCTTTATTTTCATTGACATGTTTCTTGCCATGCATGTTGCTTGTTTCTAGATCTTTCAGGTGTTCATCTGTCTCAATGGCTTCCAAGAGAATAGGATCTCGAGACAGTGATGGTATGGCAGCTGGAGCAGCAGCTGACCAGGTGTCCTCTGGTCTGCCGATATATGAAGATACAAAGTTGTATCTAGACATGGACATCAAACTGAAGTAGCAAGAGGTGAATGAAACATTCGTAGGTACTTTTTGGGAAGACCTTGAAGACTGTCAGGTGTACGTGAACATTCATAAGTCCGGCTTGTACCGAATTTCCTGCAGATACCCCACATTCCCATGCGCGGACATGATTCACTGGATCGTCTCTCGCACTGACCTTGAGACGATGATCTTGAGAAGTGTCAGTGGGACGAAGCTTGCAACCTTCTGGGCACGAGATTATGATGAGATGTATTAGATGACCAAGCCCATGACTATCATGATTCCCCCATTCAGCTTGCCCAACAGCAGAGGCCACTCTAGAGACATTCTGAAGGATTAGGTAAAGAAGCCAGCTCGTTTCAAGATGACCCCCAATCAGATCTATAATACGAATATATTGAGGAAGGCATACCAATACTTGGCCATATTTACATGTCAACTAAGTGGCCAAGCAAGCATTGAAACCTTCCCTTAGAGTTGGGTGGTTGCGCTGGACCAACTAGCTAGAGAAGGAAGATCATGCAACTGGTCTGGCATACTAGCTCATCAGCTGAAGGAGCAAGTCACGAAGGCTCGACAGTCACCCGAAGGCATGCCTGTAAAGATTTACATGTCCGCCTACATTCTAGATGCAGTTTTTCCCAACATAATTTCTCGGGTTTAGAGTGGGCATGGTCACCTACAGAGACTGTTGTGAGCACATATTTCAAGTTATTGTCCAAGTACAGCTTCAGAGGAGTGATCATATGGTTTTCCAACCATCTTGTCACCTAGTGTATAGGTTGATATTCGAACATGATCCACCCTGCATGTCAGAAGAAGCAATGAAGGCATTTTTAGGCATTACGGATTGGTATGCCTCATCGGACGACACGTTCATCAGTTTTTAGTGCAGAGAAGCCTCCACATGTTCTACCAAAGTTTTCTTTGGATGTGCTTGTCATGCAGGAAGTAGCATATCATATCTCAACAGGACTAATAGCTAGGCTACAACAGAAGAAGAAGGCACCTTGGCCCACTCTTCCATTGTGAATTGGGTTATACGAGATCCAGAGCATTAAGCAAGCAGATGTCGAAGCTGAACAGATGAAGAAGTACCTGTTCGACCTTCGAAGCTTCAACCCGTATGACCCACATTGCATTGTGAAGGATCACTGCATGAGAGTTCAGTTCAATTGGATCCATGGGGCATGTCATTGGGTCGAGGAGGAGTCATGGAGGTATTTCTTCAATTCCTCCAGACCCAATGAACAGGTCGGTTTCGTCGTAGAGTGGTTAGCACAGCAGCGTGAAGCAGCATCATGGAAAACACCAACAGTGGCAGCAACAGTAGAAACAGCGCAGTAGATACACCGCGTCAAGCGAATTGTGTGAAGGTAGAGGGATAAGAAGAGAATGGAAGAAGCAGAGAAGGATTTGCATGAGCTGAGGGAGAAACTCTGAAAAGAACAAGAGTTGTGCCAACATGAGAAGGAATCATAGGATCGACAGATTCAGCAGGGGGCGCATCACGTGCAGACAGACGAAGCAGCACCTCGTACAAGTAGTTGATTCTTCCAAATAGCTGGCATTAGGCGAACATGGTGAACCCTCACAGGGGCAAGGCTTTTCTCATGAGATAGAACGGGCTCTTGAATAGTTGGATGAAGAAATGGAGTAGGAGGAGTTGGAATAGGACACTGACCTCATGCCTCACCAAAGAGAGGTCGACTCACTCACTTCAATGCATCCATATAATGAGAAAGTCTTGGATGACCAAGGAGGCACTGAGATCCTTGGTGGTCAACCAGAAGCAGAGATGCACAACATCTCATTTGACGAATCTCATCACAGAGTTATGCAGTCTCAGAGGCCAACTCCGGAAGACCAAACATCCCCTGCACAATTTGAAGATCAAGTGATCGTGACTGATGTGCACAAGCACCCAGCTGCATTGGCCGTTCCAACTCGAGTGTACGCCGAAGCCACTAGCTCAAGTGTTCGTTTTCTCATAGCTGAGAATGAGCGAATGGAGAAGGAACTATAGGTGGCCAAGCAGGGAGGAGACTTGGTGACAATGTTTACCCGAGCTGAACTGAAGAAGGCAATACTGGATGAAGTGTTCTCCTTGGACACAGTTATGCGAGAATTGTACTCCAAGCTTGGTACCGTGCATCAAGCAGTGGTTCATCTCCATAGATGACAACAATGATGTGCAAGAAGAGTATGCATCTTGAAGAAATTACATACTGTTGTTGATAACATGTGAGCATGGGCAATGAAGTACAAGGGAGCCCCACTTCATTTTCCAAAGATGATGAAGGCCAACGCAGTCGAGCTGCAAGCACATATTTCGAGTCAAATCCGAAACTATGAAGACCTGCCACAACTCATCACTAGCATATAGGCTTCCCATGCACGAGTATTCAAAAGAATGGACATTATAGTGCACACTCATGCGATCCCATCACTTGGGACCCTCACTCAGGTGAAGACCAAGAAGCAGGTCCAAGAGGAGCTTGATTCGTACTTCGAAAAGCTGATGCGCACTGCCACCAACCCAAACTTGCCTATCAGTGCAGACATCATGCGCAAGTACATTGCTGGTTTGGCTACACTAAAGACAATGATGCACATGCTCACAGATGAGTTGGACAGAGAAGCCCGAGCAATGTACCCAGATGCTATGGAGGCAAGGTTCATATTTTAGATGGATGTCACAACAGAACACATGGACACTCTCAAGGACTACCAATCTTGGCATCAATATGTCACTGTTGATCAGCATGAGGATGTCAAGCAGTTGTACTTCTATTGTTGTCTAAGTCCGAATGATGTCTAGTTTGGCTTGTCTAAGTCATTGTTCACATGGGTACATGTGCATTGTAATGTTGAGTCATGTCAAGTGTAATTCAAGTGTTAAGAGTGGATGTAACAGTCATAGAGTAGGTGAAGAGTCATGAGGTTAGGTGAATGGTAACAAAGAGGAATGTCAAGGGTCACCCCACCCTTTGCTATAAATAGTCCCTGATAACTCATTCTATAGGCTTTTTGTCAACCAAGCTTCTACTAAGACTATCTTGAAGATGGTTTGGACAATATTGTAACACACCTTGGCTTCTCCACTACACGGAGCTAGTACATCTCTTTGGAGGAGCAGGTAGATGTGGTTGTAATGTTCCACTATTGGGGCTAGCAGATTTACATGGATGTATTGTATGATTGTGACTTACACTTCTTTATATAATAAGAGCCAACACATATTCATGCATATGTTTTTATTGTAGTTGGACTATTCTGGCTGCCTTAATGATATATGTTGTTTAACTTGCGTACTTGCGTATGAACTGATTTGTATGCAATTATATGAATCTTGTTGTTGATGTGTGGCATATGTTATTAATGTTGTCACTGTCCGTGTCGACTTCTCTGCGGGACATCAGATAGACCTTTCTCACGAACCTTTCTATATCAATTGTCACACTCATCTCGGACTAATCCATGAGTGTTGTTCGTGTTATCTTATCTTGAATGTTGTGACTGCTGCATCCGAGTGTACTGCTTTGCCGGAAGCTGTGCATGTCCTTTGTGTGGTGTGTTTCTAGCTGAGTTGGGACTGATCCCTTTCAACTTGGAACTCACCTTCACCTCCCTCTCCCTTCGAAGTGTTGGAACCTCTCGTACACATTCCTTCACTCTCTGCATCAGTCACACCCTTGCCACTGACAGAGTTATCTTACTTGCCTCTGTGCGACATCGCGATCAAGGCATTACCTTATGACCCATTGTTGGGACTCCTACACCAAACGGTCTGAGGTCTAATTGGGACTTCATACCGGGGAGATCCCCTTGACATGTTGGCGGGTAGAGCACTATCAACAAGTGTATTTATAACAAATGAGGTGACCCTTCACCTCCCATGTGACCCATGACCTCCCTCATGACTCTTGAGCTTAGATAATGAATTTTTGAATTCTTACATGACCTTTGAGCTTCTATATGACTTTAGAACTCAATAGCGACTCTTCATATTCCATATGGGACCCTTGGTCCTCCACATATTTTACATTTTCTCATTTTGGAGAATTACATAATTACATTCCACAAATGATTTGGCAAGACACTATGACACATGTGACTCTTGGCAATGATCACATGGAACTTCATGATGATGTGGAATTTTCAAGCTGCTCCTTTTCTTGCTTTCTTTGAATCTTCATGATGGATCTTTCATGTGATTTGTATTCACACTCAAAGGGGATGATTGATATGGAGTCTTCATGTGATCTTGATCTTTGATCTTCAATTGGAAGACAGTATTTTCTTTTTCCTATTCAAACATCACCTTGTATTTTCAACTACATACGTGTCTTCTAGCATGGTCTCCTTCTTCATATCCTTCATCATCATCCTGTCATAAAAAGATATAGTACTTGCAACTAAAGTCCACTCATGACAAGACCACATTAGTCCAAAAAATCCTTGTCTAACATGATTCATAAAAAGCATTGAATGAGATGGAACTGGGTGTTAGAATGAGAGATTGGCTTAGGGATTGCACAATTGCACAGCTCAAGAGGTCAAGAGCAAGGACTGAGGCTTGAGACTACATAGTGCATAGTTCAAAAATTCCAAGGCAGGGTGACTGCGTCATTGAGGGGCTCAAGGAGGAAATATTGAGGCTTGCAGTTACCCACTATGAATTTCTAGAGAGAGAGAGAGAGGTCTAGGGCTTGCACAATTATGCAGTTCAAGGAGTCAATTTGGAAGCTTGAGGCTTAAGACTACGCAATGCGTAGAAGAATATTGAGTGGAGACTGATCTATGTAGTTCTAGATATCAAGAGGCCAGGGTTGAGCACTAAGATTGGGCATTGCACAATTCCAAGAAGCAAGGGTTGAGCTTGAGGGCTGAGATTACACAGTGCGCATTTCAGGAGGTTTGAGTGAAGGATTGTTGCTCGGGAAGAAAGTTTTTAGAATTTGGCTAAGTGCAAGATTATTAAGGTTAAAGTAAACAAGGACAATACTTGAACATGATCACACACTCAAAAAAATTAACGACACAACATTGATCACTTAGAACACATGAACAACATAATCCCCTCAAAGTGACAGAAATATGACAACTTCCTCCAAATGCGACACTTAAGATACACTTTGTGACAACATTGATGACACCAATGCGACAGTGCATAAAAATTTGGGAATGAGTGTAACACGTGTCTATATGATAAAAATGACTCATTGGCACCAAAATTTCCCCTTGAAATGAACCATAACTACACTTATGCTATATGTGACACTTCCCATGCCAAAATACAACATTTACAATAATAAGGTAAAGGTGCAAATGACACTTACAAAATGCGAACGACATTGAAAATGACACATGTCGTAGTGAAGATAGCATGAAAGAAACATTTATTGAAGTGAAAACAAGCAAAATTGATAGTCACTAACATGAAAGTGACACTTGCGAAATCGAAGGTGCATAAAAGCAACAATTGGAAAAACTCATCGAAATAGAAGTACAATCGCAACCAAAAGTGAGAGATTGTCATTTGAAAGAACACGCTAATTATAATCATAGGTTGAACATCGAATAAACATTGTCTTTGTGTACTGTATTATGCTTTTTAAAGTTTGCATGAAATCATGTGCTCATGAACTTGTCACACACTGAATATGTGTATGCAAGTGACTTCGACACTCAAAAACTGAGAAGAAAACTTAAACACTTAGCATAACATTTATTGATCATGAAGAAAATATATAGAAGTTCAATCGCAACCAAAAGTGAGAGATTTTCATTTGAAAGTGCACACTAATGGTAATCATAGGTTGAACATCGAACAAACATTGTCTTTGTGGACTGTATTATGCTTTCTCAAGTTTGCATAAAATCATGTGCTCATGAACTTGTTACAGACTGAACATGTGTATGAAAGTGACTTTGACACTCAAAAACTGAGAAGAAAACTTAAACACTTAGCATAACATTCATTGATCATGAAGAAAATATATCTTTAGATCCTCAGTAGGCTCCAAAATTCACATGTAAACAAAATTTTGGAGGGTGTTGATCACAGCGTCAACACTTGGCGACACACTGGTAGAACTCTAGCTTCTTTGTTCATGTTTTATCCTTAAGTGCAAGGTCTCAATCTTTCAAGAAGTATTGATTCATCACATGGATTACCTTGGCTTCCCCATTTGACTAGTTATGGATATAGTCTCATCTATTCCTTTTCTCGGATAAACACATTCACAAATCTTTCCATATCACAATTGTTTCAATTCAGGAGAAGGGTAATATAAATTGTGAGTTTAAGATGATCAAAGTCTTAGTTTTCATCTCTAATGTTGCTTTGCTACCAATAAGCCTAGACAACACACCGATAGAGTCACTACAGGAACACAAGAATTGCTTCACTGCTAGTGATCCTTAACAGTATCTCGTCGAAGTTACTTGCTTCACCTCTCTGCGTAGGAAGCATTTCTCTTCTTTCACCCTTTATTTATTTATTTAGAGAATTTTGCTTTGACACTTATTATTTCATGGGCTGAAAGAGGGATCTTGATTTACTGAGAGTATAAGAGGTAATTCCTTTAGAGAAGGTTATATTTTTTGAAAAATGTAACTAGGTTCAGTCTTCATAATTACATGTAATTGTGACTTTTTAAAATGATGTAATGAAGAAAATAAATTTATTATTGTAAGCCTTGCTTCATGGGTTTCATGGGAAGGTTATTTTATTTTAGATGGCTCCCATTGAGAGCCTTAAGATTTATTATTAGAGTCATAGAATTAATATCATGTATGAAGAGCTCTTCTTGAGCATGTATATGAGTCAACAAAGGTGTCTAGAAGCCCTCCAACGATAAGCACTAGTTACACTCCTCATGTCGGCCTTGAAATGAATAAGGATCTCATGTCAGCTCACTATATAGAGACACATCCCTTCATGTACTCAAGCCGGCTTATTTATTATGGGAAACCACTATATATAGGCACCAAGGTACTTCTCATTTCCTCAATTAAGGAAATTTGGATCATCCTCTAAATTCGGATGGGTAATAACAAGAATACAATTTGGATCCCTATAACAAAAACTAATTTGGATGGAAAGAGCAGCAAGAAAAGATGATAATGGAACAACGAAAAGGTCTAAGGGTGAGCTACAAGTAAATTGATTCAGATATCTCTCTCTGATGTTCGAATGAGGCTACAGTCATCTCTGAATTTGGATGGGCAGAGGAGATATTAGGTTCGAATACATCTCAGTGTTATTCGGATGGGCAGTGGCAAGATCTTTGTGGAAACTACAGAACGGAGCTATCTCATAGTCAAGGGAATTTGGATCCCTTTGAGATTCGGATTACAGAGAAGGGAGAGCAGTTCAGATGGGTCAGCAAGGAGTGATGAAGGGACAGTGAAATTTTGGAGCTATTGTTCAATGTTGTATCAATGTGTTTCAGTGTTGCTGCAAAGGTCACATTTTGGTGACACTACATTGACATGTCTCGGTGCCATCTTTAGTGCATCTACAACTCATTGAGGAGATGATCTCAATGCTAAGTAGGTCAAAGAGGAAGAGGAATCAAGAAGAATAAAAGAGTAGAGAACTAGTGTCTTGGTATTGGAGTGGCTTATAGTTCAAGGGTCTTGGTCTTCATATTCATCAATTGGAATCTCTATAAGAAGAATTTGTGTGGGTTTTCCTCTCAAAGAGTGAGAGGTTTTGGCCCTGTCATAGAGCTAACATTTTGTGTTCTTGTCTCTTTTTTTTGGTAACTATTTGATGAAGTAAAAGAACATACACTAATAATAAGAGAAGATTGTGATAATAAGGAAAAAGTAAAAGTACTTCACAAATAGTTATCATCATCCAAATAATCTCACCCTAACCTAAATGCCCTAGGTTCTTTAACAATATATACCTTTGATGTTGGTTTTCTCTCTATTGATTTTCCCCTTCCCTTATTCTACTCAATTGGACCAGAAATAATAACACCATTTAATTACAACACCAAGTCAAGGAATGAAGATCCTAAAATAGATATGGGCTTTATGGTTCGACCAAAGGTTTTTCATTTGAATGAATTGTATTTTCCATTCAGACATCACTGAATTTGAAGATATGTAAACCCAATATAGAGAAGAGGACAACAGATAAGCCAAGCATTATTCATCGTCGCAATTCCCGTTTTCAAGTTTTTCCACATTTTTATTTGAGCTAAGAGAGAGAACTCTCATGTAGAGTCCTATTAAATGAAAGCAAGAAAGACAAGACACAACATAACAAGAAGATAAAAGCAAAAACATAGCAAAAGTAAACCTTGACTGTAAAGAAACATGGAAGATAAACAAAGAAAACACATCGAGTGCAAGGACTAGTGAAGGGTGAAATGCAAGGTTATGCAATGCAACTATGGGAATAAATGTGCTTAATTCTACTCCTAACCTAACAGGCTTGAAGTTTAGGGCTAAGTGTAATGGAATTTCCAATGTAACCACCGTAATCGCTTTTGACCTACAATTATAAATATATATGCAATTAAAATTAGTATAAAACATTGTGCACAAAAAAATTACAATTTGATAGTCTCGCACAATGACTCGAAGGTCTTCCTTATCAATAGAAAGATGTGCCAAACTTACTAGCTTAAAATAGTTTCGAGCTTTACCTTGTTTCTTGAAATGATGATCATACAAACCTTGAAGGTTGCTCGCAAAATTACATTCATTCATGTTTTCAGTTTTGGTAAACATAAAAAACGGTCAAAACTTATTATTTACAATGAAGCTTGCGATGTAATATTTCCCTAACCATTCGGTGATTTGATCATGATGATTTAGAACAATCAATTTGAAAACCTTGATGCTTATGATAAAATGAAGTTTCAACTAACACATTCGAATCACAAAGAGAATCTTTTGAATGGAATTCAATCTGATCTCATTCAAAAGCCTTGTCAAGATGGTGAGGGCCTTAGATAACCATCAACTCATGTTGAAGTGCCTCAACTACCCAAAAATTATCTGAATCACAAAATGATAAAGCATGAATATTATTGGGTTCAACCAATCAATCAAAGCAGTATTATGATTAAAATGGTTGGTTAGCACATAAGATTCTCGATTCACCATTGATTCCCTTTATATTTGATTAGACACCATGTCGAAAATTTGAAAGCTCAAGGCATTTAAAACGATCACCAACATCGCAAATTCAGGAAACCAATTGAGATACCAGGTTGGTGAAAGATTGTAAGCAAGGATCAAATCAAACCAAGTATTCATATCAACACAAGGGTTTTGATTTTTTGAATGACTCAAGCATTTACCATCACTCAAGAAGAGATATTGTGCGAAAAATATGATTAGATCCATGACATGCACAAAAGTGATAGGAAGGTGACCAATCTTGGAAGTGTTTGATAAGGAGGAATCTTCTGACAGAAAATGAATTTCTAATTGACAAATAGAATGACAAACTTTCATGTTGTGTATATATGTAAAAGATATGCTCCCCAATCCTGAGTGTGATACAAGGGATTCACATGATGAAATATTAACCAAACAAGAATCTTCCATCTGATCAAAAACTCTATCTTGAGGGTTTATAGAATTGAGTTGAAAATGTTAAAATTCCTTCAATAATGACCTCACTTCTAGCAGATAAATGCTAAGGAAATAATTATGCATGAAAATATGGATCCAACTTAGTTCATAGATCTCAATAGGATTGCAAGAACCTGACATAACCATCAGTGGGGGTTGAAGTGCCTCGACTTCCTGACAGGTCTTTGAACCTTCTAATGGTGGATCATCGAATTTGTGTGGCTTAGAAAAATAAAGAGGAAAATATGTACCAATGTCATCAGATGTATTAATGAAAATAATATTAATGACATGTGTTTGATTAGACACAAGATCATATTCTTGATCAATGGAAAATTGAGATGCATTAGTCAAAAAAATCTCTTGATCATTTAGAATTGTAACATATTCCTCTTGACATATGAAATATTTGTAATTAAACAAACCATAAATAATAGATTAAATATTTTCATCCTCTGATCGTAATACCACACCATCCCGTACCTTATTGCGACCATGACCAATTGGACAAAGATCTAAATGATTTAGAGAGATTGTTGATATAATAAACTTACCACACGTGTCTGGGTACAATAAGTAGTGTTCTAAAGGTGAGGAAAGATGAAAAGATTCAGGTGGAAAAACACCAGCTATAAAATCAAATTGAGCTTGTAAAATCCACATGTAGGTTATGTTCCATGATATTATCTTCATCATCGTAATCATCGAATACAGGCATACCAATGTAACATTCAAATTTATCTTGCTTTTCTTCAACAAGGTATACCAAATATTCAAAAGCCTGAAAACTTGTTTCTTCATATTTGATATCTGAAAATACATGTCTTGAATAAATTTCATAATCATTCTGAAATGAAAGAGACTCCCATCGCACAAATTATAAAGATTGCAAGCTATGAAAAATAGGTTATAAATTGATACCTCATGAAACTAAGCCTTCAAAAGAAGGAAATATATCCTCTGATGTACTTAGATATCCATCACCACATGTGTTAATGGAAACAGGGATGTCATGGTGATGGTTATCGAAATTCTCAACATGAATGAAGGATTTGAAATCATTTGACATGTTATCAAGATTACGAGATGCGTGAACAACCGAGAATGCAACATTGTCGTCCTTAAAGAGGGAAGAAAGATGAAGCAGATATTCAACACTTTGTTCCTCTACCTATGAAATGCAGCTAGCTTGTTCTTGATTGTTTCTTGAAACAGTAGGTTGAACATCATTAAAATTTGAAGAAGATTGGTCAAGTGTATCGTGAAACAAGGAATCATGAAATATAGATGGTAGAGATTGCTACGTGTAATTTGTAAACCATTCCAATTTCTTGTCAATAGGATATGAACCATGGTAATTGGGTCGATGTTGAATAGACGAATCAACAATTCAATTTTCAGATTCCCCAACTTTAACATCATCACCAGGAGGCACCCAAATTTGTACTGGAAAAGGAGAAGGGCAAGGAAAAAATGGAATAGTAGGTTCCTCCTCACAAATTTGGGGTGTCTTATGATCAACATACGTTGAGAGAGCATCATCATCTGGGGTTTAAAATTCAAAATATTTCAAGGAGAGATGAATGAAGCTCTGAAAATTTTCACTGATAAAATCTAAATCAATCATTCCCTCAGGGAATTCATAGTAAAGGTGAAGAAACTGATTAAGAAAATCCTTCATAGATTCACCAGTTTTCATTCTGAGTAGATCAATATTATTACATACATTTTTATAAGCATACATGTCAAAGGCTTTATGGATCTCCTTTAGAAATTGATCAAACGAATGAATGGAAGTGGTTGGAAAAGTTTGACACCACTTCTTATCTCGACCTTCAAGAGTGAGGAAGAATAATATAAAAACAACATCGATTTCATTAAATTCACAAAAACCAAGACAATCATATATATGTTTTTCTATGAATGTACAACCCTCACCCTCAAACCTGAATTGAGACAAGTCATGAAATTGTTCTGCAGAGATGAAAAGTTTAAGAAGAGATAGGTTAGAAAAAATTATGGGATTATGATTTGGGAAAAAACCATTTAAGATTAGAGATTCAAAATAGACTGTTAACAGTTTTGAACCCACCAACATTCACGGGATCTCCCTGATATGAAGTCCCAACTAGACCTCACACCATTTGGATGAGGAGTTCCTTGATTGCGAAAACACGCAAAGTGAAGTATGGTAACTTTGGGTGAGAGCAAGTGTGTGACCCTATGGAGAGTCAAGTGTGATGCATGAAGGTTCCAACAAACAAAGGGAAAAGGAAGTGTGCCACTTGGAATTCTATAATAGTATGTAGCTTGAAAGGAACACATGAACATAATGACATCACAAGCTTAGATGCGGAATGGTCCACGAGTTAAAGTGACGAATCAATGAAACAACATACATTCAACAAGATTCATACAAATGCAAATGAAATATTTCATAAGCATAAGTGTAAGTTAAATAACATACATTGCAAATACAAAAAGAATAGTCCTACTATATTCACAACATATGCATGAAATTGGGTTGCCTCTGATTTTATTATAAGTGAAAGTTCCATTCATACATACACCATTGATGGACCACTAGCCCCAATAATGGAACATTAAAGTCAAGAACACCTGCTCCTCCAAAGAAGTATATTCGCTCTACACTACATAGAAGCTAAGGCTCTTCACAATACTCCCAAGCTCCTCCCAATCCTAAGCCTAGCCAAAATATTGGCTCCCAAAAGCCCGTTGCATGAGTTACGAGCTTTTATTTATAACAAGAGGGGTTGACTCTTCAACTCTCCTTTGTGACCTTTGGACTACCCTCATGACTCTTCAACTTCTTTACAAAACGACTCATTACATTACATCATGACTCTTCATATTCCAATATTGACACTTGGAATTTCACTTACAACATAATTACAAATAATAATACATTTTACACTTGTACCCATATCAGGCAAAATAGGGTAGAGACAACTTGATAGCCTAACAAGGCACAACACTATGATGCTTGAGTTTGGGAAAACTCTAGCTCAGCAACTTCCACTTGATGCTTTTTGGTAACATATTGGTGTCAAGCTTGGTACTGTGTGATGATATCCCCAAAACGTATAATGGTGTCTAGTTGGAAGAAAACTCTTGCCTCCATGGCATTCAGGTACAATGATTTGGAACCAGTTTCAACCTCCTTCTGAAGCACAAGCAACTTTGTTCTAATTTGGATAGGACCACCAATGTAGTTTTTCATGTTTGTTTGTTGAGCTCCAAATCTTCCTTGGTGGAAATTTGTCTCAACTGCTCCAAGTACTCTTCGATATCATGCCTGACCTGGTTCCTGGGTTTAGCTTCAATGAGCAAACTAATTGATGGGATCTTGTGTGCATTCACCAAGACATCCATATTGTTGTCTAACCATACATATGAGCCATGAACACTACCAATGAAAGAGGTGATATTCTTGATGTTCTGAATCAACACTCGAACCTTCACTTTCTCCAACTCTGCTTATGGCTTCATTTTCTTTCCCAAGTTAAGTAGTGCCCCTTTGTATCGCATTATCCATTCATGCACGGGTGTGATGGTGGCTTGTATATTCCTGAGATTTTTTATGAAGTATTTTCTCTATTGTTGCAAGCCATGCAAGTGAACAATTTCCTTATGTACGGTTATGAGCTCCTCATAGAGGTCTCACATGGTCTCTGCAAGTGTTGATACTTCACCAAGTATCACTACTTCCATTTTCTCCAAGTAGACCTATGTGGAGACTGCATTATGTGTTGTTGGCGGAGTTGTTCTATCTCTTGCCAGGAAGATGATAAGTTATGTGCTAATTGCTCATTCTTGGTCGTCAAACACTGAGTTTTTGATCTTGGTGCACTTGCAAAGGCCAAGTTGCTTTCAGAAATGGAATTTGGATTCTTATCAGTGTCCACCATTGTCACCCTCTCTCTAGTGAATGCAGGTGATGCATGATCATCCAGAAAATTCTTTCTCTGTGCTTGTATAATTCTCTTATGGAATTCATCATAAAACAGATTGTACAATTCCATTACCGGATCATAATTAAGAGGAACAACATCCCCTTCTTCACTCGGATCTAACTTTGTTGCTAGAGATGATGGAGACTGAATGGTGACCTGTGGTGAACTTGGAATCAAGTCAACATCCTCATTTTGCGGCTCCAATTCCAACTCCATATATGAAACTTCAATCAATTCTTCAATCTGTTGAGCAAGCTCCTAATCCTACATCTGTTCACCCTCCTCCTCTGTTGCTGGTTGGTTCTGTTCTTTCTCTTCAACCTGTATTGGTGTTGTTTCTTCTGCAACGATGCCTTGCCTTTCTTCTTCTTCCTTCTTCTGGTTCTCTTCTTTCTCTTTCCCCCTCAGCTCTCATTCTTCCTTCAGTTCTTGTTTTGCTTTCTTCAATCTCAGTTCTACTTTCTACAATATATGCTTTTCTCTCTTTCTCCACTCTATTCTTTGTATCCTTTGCCTCTTCTTCACTTCTATTGCTAAAGTTGATTTCATAAGGATTGGATCTACTTTCATCATACATCTTTTTTCTCCCCCTGGAATATCAGCAACCTTACTCTTTCCCTTATCCTGTATGGGATTGTTGCTTTCTGATGGTGCTACTTCCAGAGTTGTCATCTAGATCTGCTTCAAGGCTCTTTGCTAAAAGACCTTCATTAACTTGCTTCCATGTTAGTGTTGACTCCTTTTCTATAAATAGTTGAGTGTCTGCATATACTGGAAAGTCTATTGGTGTTTGCTCAACTGCCTCCCTAGTACTGCTTTCAGTGGTCTCTTTGAAGCAACCCTCTTTGGTGCAGCCATGGTAACATTGACTGCTAGGAGAAAATGATTCAAGTGTGGTATTTGTGGGACAAAAAGGAAACTCATGGCAAGCAGACATTAACTTCAACAAATCTACCTTTAAAGCATGATTAAACAATAAACTAGGCAACTGGAGAGAAGGGTTGCGCAATTTTTATCAACAAGGGAGATTGGTTGACTATGTGAATTGTGCACTGTGCAACCCCAGCATTAAAGGGTGCAACCTAAGGCTTGATACTACTTAATGCGCAGTCCCAACTTGGGTAGAGACTGGGAGAGACTGTGCATTGCACAGTCTCAGTGACCAAGGCGAAAGGCTAACCCTTGGAACTGCACAGTGCACAGTTGGGGCCAACCTATACTTCGTACTACACAGTTCTAGAGGCCAAGATTATGGCTTGAGCCTTAGGATTGTGCAATGCCTAGTTAAGCAAGACAATTATGGCTAAGGAAATCGTTGATATTCCTGGTGGAAGTGTCAAAAATGAGAAGAAGTGAGAGATGATGTGAGTTTGAGTGAAAATTTGACAAAGTATGAGTGAATCAATGTAGATCAAGTGCAGAAAATGATCAAACAAAAGGAAAATCAAGTATGTGAGGGGAGTCGCAGCAATAGCGACCATCAGTACAAAAAAAGGAAAACCAATGCGACACTTGTGAAATGAAAACAAAAAATTAGAACAACACTTCTACAAGTTAAAATAAGTTTAAACGAAGAGAAATAAGCAAAACAACACTCACACACGTGAAACGACAGAAAGTGACATAAAAAGTGGCCAAAGATGACAAAAGAGAAACTCACCCGGAAAAGTGACGACGACCACACTGAAGGTTCCTTGATATCCTCAGGAATTTTAGAGATCCAATATTGAATGTGAAATGAGCTCTAGAGGTGTTTATTAACTATATTTGAGAAAATGAGGGTTTATGACACACATGCCTAAAATCAAGGAAAAAGCGACACTTGGGGGGAGTTTCTAAAAATAGTGAGTATGCCTCCTTCGGGATACTAATAATGGATCCTTAATTTCTAGGGATTCTTTTTTCCCTTTATTTTTCTTTCTTTTCCGGGGAAACTTGACATTCACGCTGTCAGGAAATATTATGCAATTCTAGGGAACTTGAAAACTTTTCGGCTCAGTGCACTTCGCAATTTCTGAGCTCAGTGAGGGATTACACAATTTCTGGGCTCAGTGTTGGGTTTATTTCCATGACTGCACATTTTTTGAGCTCAAGGATGACTGAAAATTTTAACTTCACAATTCCCATCGTCAAGGTTGCTTTCCCTCAAAGATTTCTCAGTTTCTGGAGGTAAGCACCGAACTATTGTGAAACCAAGTCGGGAGATCATCTTGTGAGTTAGATGTAATATCCCTCCCCTTAATAATAAATAATAAATAATAAGAATAATAAATAATAATATAATAATAAATAATAAATAATAAAAATAATCAATAAATAATAAATAATAATAGAACTAATAAATAATAAAAATAATAAATCATAAATGTTAAATAATAAATGATATTAAAAATATATACAAAGAAAATAAATAAAAATAATAAAAATAAAAATAGTAATAACCATACTAAAACTCTAAATAAGAATAAATAGAAATAAAACAAGAAAAATATCAAAAAGGAGGAAATAAAACAAGAAAAGCTAAAAATCAAAAGAAAAGTAAAGAAATAAAACAAGAAAGCTAAAAATCAAAAGAAAGTTGCATGTAGACACATGGAGTGTGTGCATGTGGTTCCCCTTCCAATGTTGTTCTATTTAGTAGATGGTGAGGAAGATGAGAGGCATTCCTGCATTCCATTATTCTGAGATTCTATCTTGCATTCTCTTGGGAGAATGGAGTTCTAAGACTTAGGAGTCACTGGCAGTAGTACGTTGATTGAGGGCTCGGGGGTGGCCAGTTGTAGCAAATCCTTGCACAATTGATCCTACGGTTGGGTGGAGAGTCGTCCCCAAAACCTTGTTGTCATCTGGCAGACATTGATCACAGATAATATAGGTATGTACTTATTTGTTGATTTTGATTTTAATTAGGAAATTAATTTTATATTTATTCTGGACTGTTACATATGGTATCAGAGCTTTGGCTCAACCCTTAGGGCCTATGGGCATCTTAGAAAAAAAATAAATTTGTTGGCATTTTTAACTTGACTTGTTTTGAAGTTACAGGATGGTTACTTCCAGGAGGCCGCATATTTTTCTACAAACCCTCGCTATACACGTAAATTTTTTATTCAGTGCATACTTACTGCATAGTTATATTTTGATGGTGTTCATTTTTAAAGTCATTCCTATGAGTAATCTCCACAGCTAATCTTATCATGTACATATTTTCATATCCGGGCTCCTTCTTGTTGTCCCCTGCATCTTTACTGGTTGTTTATTCCAATTTTCTTAATCCAGAGACCACCCAATTATTTATAATCAAATTTCTTGGGAATTGTTGGGGATTCTCAAGTAGAGCCCATGGAGGCATGGAAAGCTTTGTAATTGTACACAACATGGGGTTTTAAAAGAGAAATTTTTTATTTTACCTTAATTAAATTAATCCATATTTTTTTTTAATGAAGTGAAATAATTTAATTTAAATAGAAAAAAATAAATAAATAAATAAATAAAAAAAAAAAAAATAAAAAAAAAATAAAAAAAAAAAATGCAAGTAGTAGTTGTCCTTAACCCCAGATTTTCTCTATACTTGTAAAGCCCCTCTTTCCTTGATTATTAAAACCCTTGCGTGATAGCCCATAAATTATTCCTTTTACCTTAGGGGGTTTCCTCCTAATATATTATGTGAATTTTAATGAAAACGAATTTACAATACTCGATTCTCTTCCGTGAAAGAATGAAATTCAATAAGATTTATTTAATGATAACTTTTGGTACTGTCAATAATTTTTTTGGGTGCCTCCACGTAGAGGGAACGGTGTTATGGATTATTAAATTTTGGGTCCTTCGAAAGATAGTCAAATAATTTAATTTTCAAGTTTTCTATCCTTATGTGATCCACCCCTCAATTGATGCAATTGCGAAGGAAGTTAAATTTCGAGAAAGCTCATGTTGTTTTAAATTGTTACTTCGAATATAGTTTCCTGTGCCCACCATGGCCTAGTTCACTCATGGTTAAAATTAATACAATCAGTTTACTTAGCAGTTTTGGTTATCAAGATTTGTCATAACCGACGAAGTCTATTTTTCTTTATTATTTAATAACTCGAGTTGTCGCTGAGTTAACTCGATTGTCCAACTGTCATCGAGTCAGATTATTTTGACTTTACTGAACCCAAATACAAGTGAATTTTGACTATTATTTTGCTGAAGCTATTTTGGTATTAAATTTTGGAGTTACTCAACGTTTTCAGTTATTATACCCCATTTTTTTTTAATCTTCAAAGTGGGATTATTAATTTTACTAATCACAATGCGGGAATGCGTTATTCCTCTTTTCGTTCCTTGCCAGTGGAATATATGCTGGAAATTCATTTTCTTAAAGTTTATATTAGTCCTTGTATTTTCTCTCATTAGTATTTTCAGGAGGGGTATTTAAACGTTCATTTGAAAATTCTCTTTTACTATTTAAGGGATTATTCCTTTGTAATCTCATAATAAAAATACATTTTCTTGAGTGAGTTTCAGATTTATTTCTATTGTATCCCATCTCCTTATTTAAAAGGGAGGATTTCTTGCGGAAGTGCCTAACTCTTTAATTTAATTTTCATTTCATTGTATTTATATCTAATTTATTGGATTGCTTCACTTGGTCATTAATAAATCTAGACTTCATTGCTAATTGTTTGATCTCATTGGCTATTTGGTCTAAATTACATTGAGTAATTTGTCTTTATCTCACTTGTGTTTTAGATTGAAGTAGTATATCTTTAATTTCCTAATTAGTAATCTCATCTACGATCATTTACTTGTGCTTTCATTTGCATAATTCTCACTTGCTCCATTTGTCATAACATATTATAAGTGAAGATTTTTAAGAGCACTTTCTATTAAGGCATTTGAGTTATTGTTCTAACATTTTCATCTAATTGTCATTTCCTTTACTTGCTTTATTGATTAATCCTTACATGCTTCATTGAATCATTGTTGTAAGCTAATAATCTTGTCATAAATCTTGATTACAAGTGAATTAGTATTTCTTTTTTTGAAGCATCTTGTTTTGAGAGATGAGGATTTGACATTGAGAGAACTTGGTGACAATTGAGAGAGAACTCTGAGTATTATCTTCCACCCCTTTATTGGCAAGGAGGTCCACTAATCTATTTGCATTCCTTCTGATATGAACGAAAACAATTGCTCACCCTTCTACAATGATTGCTGCTAATTGTTAAACACCGTGGTCCAAGCGCCAACAACTTTTGCATTTGTGAGCTGGAGAGCCACCAAGTATGCAGTTGGCTATTTGAGTGGGTGGAGATTATGTGATCGGGCTATGATTATTCCTTGGATGAGGAAATGGTACTATTGATATTATAGTGTGTGCATATTTCTCGACATTTTTGTCGAAAGGAACAATGGAATTTGCAGGAACATGCATATCCATGGCTGCAAGCTTACAATCTTATGTCTTATGCAGGCAATTTATGTCTTATCCGAGCAGTTAATATGGCTAAATGTATTGTAATTTAAGGGATTCGATATGGTGTTGCCTTTGCGGGTGCGCTTGCAGGCAGGCCATATAATTAATAAAATGATTTTATTTTGGTGTTGGGGAGGAATAACCTTCCCAGTCATCCGATCCGGTTCTGGGTCGGGTGACAGTGTCTCTTCTTATTATGGTGTGGAATATTTCTTTGATGGTTTGATTTCTTAAATTTCCTGAGAGTAATTATTTAATAGCCATAAAAATCTCAAGATACATTCAATAAATTTATTTAACGATTTATTTTGTTAAAAGCAGTCCATTTAGTTCTTCTAACATAAGTTATGATTGCTTAAACAAATACTTAAATATTTCACTCTACAGCACAAAATTTTGATCCTTAAAAATCATGAATCTGTGGAATTAATATTGGTGTGACATATAATGATGAATAAATTTCTTTCGAAGATCAAAGTACCTTCTTAGCACAATAATGCCACCAATATTCTTAAGCTTTAGTCATTCGAATTTGGATTATACATTGAGACAATTCTCTAAGATTTATTCTGAAATCATTATGACCTTCTAACTCATGTTTTCCATGGTTTTATACTACAAATTTGTGATTGTTGATCATTTATGGTAATTTATGGTTTAAGTATTGTGATTATTGATAACTTATGATAAAATATATCTTATTAAATTCATAAACTCTGATAATAACTTTTTAACTTTGTTGTTATTAGACTCTAATATACTTGTTAAACTAGCTACAACCAACTTATTTCTCTAAAATCATTACAAAAGTAGGATATTAAATTATGGAAGTGAGACCTAAAATTCTAGGGGTACCACCATTTATTTTGGAAGATCAACTAAAAATGTTTGGCTGGTATAAGTTTGGTGCACTCATTAGTTCCTCATGGGTTTTCCCATGCATCATTATAGACATCAGATTCTTTGATTCTCTGCTCTCATTAGAATCTCATTACATGGTAAAACCACTATCTCATTTTCTTGAGTTGTTTGTGCTTACATTCTCTTATCATTTTCTAAACACTATTTCATAAAAAGAAAAGTGCTACAACGGTTCTCTCCATTAAAACCACATAAAAAAGTGAAATTCTAAATGAGTCACCTAATTAAAGGTATATAGTTTTGTTATGACTCATTGATTCATTGGAAAAAATCTTGTAATCTTGGATGGTGATAATCTACCCATAATTAACAATGTCTAATTGTTGGCATGTTTTTTGTAACAAATCTCTAATGCTGGTGTAACCACTCACCACTAGTTCATTTTACAACATAGTTTTTGAAGTATTTGGATAATTGAAGTTAAAATTTGTCACCAATTAAAGTGTTCTAAAATAGTGAAATATGTTCCAATTGACAATGGATAAACTCTGATATCTTATTACCTTTAGATGATCATTGTTCACTAGCATCTACTCATTATTTCATTGTTCAATCTGATCTAAAAACACAGAGATAACATTCCTTGAATGTTGATCATACTATTCACTTTTGGGTTGGATTGTTTTTCTCATTGTCCTTTAGCAATAGCAGTTGCTTGGCATTTCTCTGGTCTATTATTGCAAGAACACAACTCTCAATATGATCTTCTAATAAATTTAATTTTACACTGCCATTGCTATTCAAATTACATGTATCTGCTCATTTACTACTATATTCTCAATGGCAAATCGTACAGACTTGGATTTCAGTTTAGATGTTGAGTATAACGTTACATGAGGTTTCGTGATTCAAGTTTAATTACATATAGTGGATAAAGATGTCGAAAGAGAAATGGAAAGGAGAAACTTGCTAATGATAGTTCTTGTGATTATGGCCAACTTGGATTGTAGAGAAGAAGTATCACAACAGGGGTAAGAAATCAATAAGAAGAAACAACTAATTTTAGAACATAATGGAAGAGTTGGTATAATCATGACTTGGTACTCTAAAGGTATCACTATAAGGTCTATCTAAGGATGATGCACATAAAGAAGAAAATATTGGCAATCAACTAATGAACTTGAAAAATCAAGGTAATAATGAAGGTTATTTTAAGGAACCTGTAAGGTATGATAAATAGAATGATTGGAAAAGATAAGTTGTGTGCATAACAAAATCTATAACAATGGGAGAGCCACATTGTAAAGTTTTTCATAGGTGACTAACTATATGAATGAATTATGGATAACAAGACGTATGATAAGGAGATTTTATTATGTTGATGTCTTAAAACAGGAAAAGATAAGTGGATTACACTTGGTAGCTATCTTAATGAATTTATTTATCAGGTCTTACCCAAGTTGGAAATAGTAACAACATTTCCAAGGTATATCAGTGCTATAGGAGAGGAGGAAAAACCACAATGATTGGAGGTGAGAAATTCAAGTCAATTTAATAAAATAGAAGGAAGTGAAGAAACTTCCATTTTTGAAGCCAATAGACATGGAATATTAGGAAATCAAGACAAGGAGAAAAAGAAAAATATATCTATGAATATCAGATAGGAGAAAATGAAGGGATGTTCTATCAAGAAGAAAGTTCTTTTAAAGGTATTAATGAGTAGAGCTATAAACATGATTGGTAATGGTCATAATGATGATCTACATATTTTAAAAATGTGAAGGTGTGAAGTTGCATGATGACCAAATGATAATAAACGAGGAAGATATAGGAAGGAATGTTGCTAGAAATTTTAGACGGATACCTTGAGAAGGATTGTGTACATAGTGACAAAAGAAGTGAAAGTCAACTAATAGAGATTGTACTTGACTCATTATTTCATGAGTAGGACTTTCCATAACGTTAAAAGAGGTTGTTTCCACATTTAAGTTTCTAATGGACAATAATGGTAGTAGTGTTTCCAACTGGTTCAAAATCTAAAATAATGATACTATTTAATAAGAAAGAATCTTTTGCCCAACTTGATGAAACTAAATTTATGATAAAGCAATCAAGTGGTATTGAGATACGAACTTTACGAACTCGACGAGATCAGAAAATATTTCTGTGGATGAAGCGCTGATTATTAAATAAGTCAACATGGATTAACAAATCCTGGCAAGTAAATTAAGCATGATATAAAATTAAATCATGATGAAAAAATGTTTATATGCAATTGCATATAGCGGTATTGGAATCAGTAAGCCAAAGGGTAAATGGATGTAAAATCAAAGGATTTTAATTTTGAGATAGATGATTTAAATAATGATGCTATCACTAGGAAGAATATATGACGAGAGATTAAGACTCAAGATGATGAGGCTCATGTGAAATTTAACGATGTACTTAGATGATTATACCGTTGGTGTAAATAATCAACTACCTAGTAGAAAGAAGTCGAACTAATTATTGAAAAGTAATTGACAACTTGATGAAAACATATTGACGATGTTTCACGCTATCATGGTAGGAAGATAATGATGTACATATGGTTCTTATAGTGATAAGGTATCCATACGATAGTAGCGATATGCAGAGGTATTATGATGTTATGTCAAGATATATTGACATATTCATTTACTAAGTATTTAATGTTCAATACTCATGATGTATATGATATGCATAACGTGGCATAGGAATTATGATGCTATAATATGAGGATTATTGACATGTGGTTCATTTATGAGAAGTCATGATATGTCTTTAATATAATTATGTTGATGGTATAACTGAAGCATGCGATAGTTCCATACAAATATATGACATGCATGAGCATGCAGTTCCTTATTATTCATGATGTTGCAATTAACAAAGATGAACGTTCTTATGATGACATGCAAGAGTTGGCATGTGGATTATTTCCTATGATACTATGATGGTATGGTTAATGCATTGGATGCATGTGGAGATGTGATGATTCACAGGACTCCACAAATGGGCCGAGAGGGCCGGTTTATTTGATGATCTCGTGCGAGCCCATACGCATGAGGGAAAATAAGTAACACCATATGGGCTGGGGACAAAAATCAATCAACGCTACATATGCCAGTGGTTCCTTTGTCTTGTGTATAGCTCTTGACGGATAGCTCTAGAAGAGCTATGTGACCATCTTGAGGAGGCCAAGTGCCTGATGTTCTAGGCTAGGTGCCTGTTATTGGATTGGGATGCCGAAGTCTGGAAGGGATGTAAAGGACTTCGATGCCTGGGGCTGTGCGCCTTAGTAGTTGTGGAGGGAGTGGGCCAGCCTTGCGAGATGCCTAGGGTCATTGAGTACTGGACTGGATGCCTGCCTTGGGGCAGATGAGGTCTGAGTCAGGCGCGAGCCTTGGGGCCAGCCTTGGACTAGGATACAGACCGGGTCAGGCTTAGCCTGGTGCCGAAAGTGGGAAAAAGGACAGAGATTCCTTGAGATTTCCCGGGGTGTTGGGGACTTTCGATGCCTGCTGGTTATACTAGTTCAGCAGAGGGTGTTGGCAACAGGAAGTAAATAAAATAATAAATAATAATATAATAATAAATAATAAAAATAATCAATAAATAATAAATAATAATAGAAATAATAAATAATAATAAAAATAATAAATCATAAATGTTAAATAATAAATGATATTAAAAATATATACAAAGAAAATAAATAAAAATAATAAAAATAAAAATAGTAATAACCATACTAAAACTCTAAATAAGAATAAATAGAAATAAAACAAGAAAAATATCAAAAAGAAGGAAATAAAACAAGAAAAGCTAAAAATCAAAAGAAAAGTAAAGAAATAAAACAAGAAAGCTAAAAATCAAAAGAAAGTTGCATGTAGACACATGGAGTGTGTGCATGTGGTTCCCCTTCCAATGTTGTTCTATTTAATAGATGGTGAGGAAGATGAGAGGCATTCCTGCATTCCATCATTCTGAGATTCTATCTTGCATTCTCTTGGGAGAATGGAATTCTAAGACTTAGGAGTCACTGGCAGTAGTACGTTGATTGAGGGCTCGGGGGTGGCCAGTTGTAGCAAATCCTTTCACAATTGAGCCTACGGTTGGGTGGAGAGTCGCCCCAAAACCTTGTTGTCATCTGGTAGACATTGATCATAGATAATATAGGTATGTACTTATTTGTTGATTCTGATTTTAATTAGGAAATTAATTTTATATTTATTTTGGACTGTTACATTATAAAGATCAACTAAGTGTGAAAACAAGCAAGCGAAAGAAAAAATGAAAAATATAAGTCTCATTCATATCATGAATACCTGAATCAGTGCAAGATAAGCTCTTATGAATAGGAAGGAAGGCTCCAAAAAAAGCATAGGAAAAATTTTGGAGGATGGTTGTAGCCGCTACAACACAGACTCAATAGGCACTACTTGTCATCTGGCCCTCTTTCTAGCACCAAATTTTGATGATGCTAGAAATACTTCAAATAAGGGGGATTCCCTGATGTGAAGTCCCAATTAGACCTCTCACCGTATGGAGCAGGAATCCCTACTAGAAATACGGTTGGTTCCCATTGTCCTTAAGGATTTTATTTTGGTGCAATTATTAACATAAGAGGTTATACAAACATTCTTTGAAACAAGAAAGTAAGATGACACTGCGAGGCATACAATTGCAATGTATACAAATTACTTTCACGGCAATGAGAATGAGAGTGATCCTCTAGAAGAAAAATAATAGTATTATCTTAAAAGAGACACACAAGAGCATAAGAGGATTGCAATTTAGTTCGCAAAGTAGTTCACAAGACAATCATGATCATAAAACCAAATACAACACACCTTCAACAAGATAAGTACCAAAACCACTGAAATAGTTCAATTTCCTTAGTACATGTGAGAAAAACATATACCGCAAACATATAAAGAATAGTCTTACTATATTTATGATACATGCATGAAAATGTCCTAGATCATCAAACTTCATATATTAAGTGTAAGTGCCAAGATATACAAGTGCAATGCTACCACACTAGCCCCAATAATGGAACATTAAGTCACCACTTACTTCTCCAAAGAAAGATCTTCTCTCCTATGCCAATTCTAGAGAAGCCAAGGTGAAAGTTAAAATTCCAAAAGTCTATTTGCTTGAGTTATGAGGGTGTATTTATAACAAATGAGGTGACTCTTTGCCTCCCATGTGAGTCTTGAATTCCCTCATGACTCTTTAGCTTCTATAATGAATTTTCGAATTCTTACATGAGCTTCTATATGAATTTAGAACTCAATAGTGACTCTTCATATTCCATGTGGGACCCTTGGTCCTCCACATAATTTACATTTTCTCATTTTGGAGAATTACATAATTACATTCCACAAATGATGTGGCAAGACACTATGACACATGTGACTCTTGAGATGACTCTTGACAATGATGACATGGAACTTCATGATGATGTGGCATTGCAAAGCAGCTCCCTTTGTTGCTTTCTTTGAATCATCATGTTGGATCTTGCATGTGCTTTTTATTCATCCTCCAAGGGGTTGGATGATATAGAATCTTCATGCGATCCTAATATTTGATCTTTTGTTGGAAGCTAGTGTCTCTTCTTCTTCCTGTTCAAATATCAACTTGTCTTTGCAACTGCATAGGTGTCTTCTAGCATGGTCTCCTTCTTCATATCCTTCATCATCATCCTATCATAACAAGATATAATACCTACAACTAAAATCCACTCATGACAAGACAACATCAATCCAAAAACTCCTAGTCTAACATGCTTCATAAAAATCACTAACTGGGTTGGTATTGGGTGTTGGAATGAGAGATTGGCTCAGGGTTTGCATAGTTACATAGCTCAAGAGGTTAGGATCAAGGAATGAGGCTTGATACTACATAGTGTGCAGTTCAAGAAGGTCAGGGCAGAGTGACTGCACAGTTGAGGGGCTCAAGGAGGCAAGCTTGAGGCTTGCAGTTTCCCAATGTGTAGTTCTGGAGAAAGAGAGGACTAGGGCTTGTGTAATTGCGTAGTTAAAGAGTCAAGCTAGAAAATTATGGTTTGAGACTGTGCAATGTGAAAAAGAAGACTGACTAGAGGCTGATTGTTATGAAACCAGCTCAAGAAAAGATAGAAAAGATAGATCAACGCCTTAGAATTCAGCCTCTTCGAGGGGGCAACCTCCTTTACATTACATAAATGAACAATTCTTCGATGATACAAATGAAAAAACCTCCTTTCTATATATAGGAGTCTAAGGAGTCACAATATAGCCCATCCGACCTAACAATAATAATATAAAGCCACAAAAATAACAATAGAGGGATTCTATGGGGCACAGTAATAACAATATGGGGGCAATAGGGGCACAACAATATTAATAAGGGGTATAACTACAATAGTAATGGGGTAATCACTAGTATTATAGGGACCCAACATGCCCCTCTCCTTCAAAAAAGTGTTGTCCTCAATGCTTGAGTAGTTCTGGATACTTCTGTATAAAATTCTCATCCTCCCATGTGGAATCTTCAGCAGATAAGTTCTTCCACTTGATAAGATACTCCGAAATTGATCGATTTTGTAGCTGTCGAGTTCTTGTTTCTGTGACTGCTTCCGGTTCCAATATAATTTTTCCTTCCTCGTCAAGTTCTGGCAATATTGTTTGAACTGGGAGCTTGTTGCCTATAACCTTCTTTAAACATGAAACATGGAAAACTGGGTGCAATCGAGAAGCTGCAGGAAGCTCCAATTTGTATGCCATAGTACCAATCTTTTGCAAACCTTGTACGGACCATAATACTTTGGTGATAATTTATTATCCTTCTTAGCTTGCTTGAGGGACATTTTCTTATATGGTTGTAGCCATAGGAATACCCAATCACCTACATCAAAACTTCTTTCACTGCGATGTTGATCTGCCTGTTGTTTCATTCTATTCTGTGCCAACACGAGGTTATCCTTTAAGAGTTGGAGGACTTGTTGTTGATGTTCGATGTGATGTTCCACTGCCTGAACCTTAGAATTTTCTCTTAAATATGATGTGATGGATGGTGGTTGATACCCATAAAGTGCCATAAATGGGGTCATTTTTGTTGTTGTATGGAAGGAAGTGTTATACCACCATTCAGCCAGAGGCAACCATTTGACCCATTGTGTCTGTTTATCAGATACAAAGCAACGAAGATATCCTTCCAAACATTTGTTTACTATCTCAGTTTGCCCATCAGATTGAGGATGATAAGATGAGCTATGAGCTAACTGAGTACCAAGACAAGAAAATAATTCTGTCCAAAAATTTCCAGTGAAAATGGGATCTCTGTCACTTACAATAATCTTTGGGTTTCCATGTAGCTTTTGAATTGTTTCCATAAATGCAGTAGAAACTGTACTGGCTTTAAATGGATGTGATAATGCACAAAAGTGTGCATACTTGGTAAGTCTGTCAACTACCACCATGATGACACTCTTTCCCTCAGACTTGGGTAAACCTGTGATAAAATCCATTGAAACCTCCTCCCAATGTTGGCTTGGAATGGACCCGGTGTCTTAATTGTTTCAACTTTATTTTGTTGGCAAACCAAACATTCCGCCACAAACTTTTGAATATCTGATTTAAGGCCATCCCAAAAAAATTCCTTCTTAACCCTGTGGTAAGTTTTTAAAAATCCTGAGTGCCCTCCTAAGGGAGAAGTGTGCAATTCCATAAGAATCTTTTGTTTTAGCTGGGAATTCTTACAGAGGTATAAGCGATCTTTGTACCATAACGAATCATTTTTCCAGCTAAATGTATCAGATGTACTGGAATCTTGTTGTAACTTTCGAATAAGTGCCCACACTTCTTCGTCATTCTTCCATTCCTCCCTTGCTTCGTTTATCCAATCTGGTTGGATAATAGAAATGGCGCACAACAATGCTTCCACATCCTCATCCTTTCTTGAGAGTGCATCTGCCACCACATTTTGCTTCCCTTTTTTGTAGATGATTTCAAAGTCATAACCCAACATCTTTGTGACCCACTTTTGTTGCTCTTCAGAGGATAATCTTTGTTCTAAAAAGTATTTAAGGCTATCATGATCCGTTTTTACCTTGAAGTGTCTTCCCATTAGGTAGGGTCGCCATTTCTTAAGTGCATGGAGTATTGCCAACATTTCCTTCTCATAAATAGCTTTGCTTAAAAACTTTCCCTTGATTGGACGACTTTCAAAAGCAATGGGTCTTTCATCTTGCATTAGAACAGCACCAATTCCATTTCCTGAAGCATCACATTCCACAATAAAGGTTTTTGTGAAGTCCGGTGTAGCTAAGACCGGTGCTTGGCACATTGCCTCTTTAAGATGTTCAAAGGCCTTTGTTGCTTCCGAAGTCCATGAAAATGCATCTTTCTTCAATAATGTTGTTAGAGGTGCTGCTATTCTCCCATAATTCTTAACAAACTTGCGATAATACCCTGTCAACCTGAGAAATCCTCGCAGATGCTTTATGGATGTGGGAATTTTCCATTCCTTAATGGCTTTAATTTTTCTAGGGTCTACCTTAACTCCTTCATGAGATACAATATGACCCAAATATTCCACCTCCTGGACTCCAAAGAAACATTTGGATCTTTTTGCATATAATTGTTTCTCCTCCAATAGTTGTAGCACCCTGTCAACATGTTCAACATGATCCTTCCAAGACTTGCTGTAGATTAGTATATCATCAAAAAATACTAACACAAATTTTCTAAGGAATGGTTTGAAAATTGAATTCATCAAACCTTGAAATGTTGAAGGTGCATTGGTAAGGCCAAAAGGCATGACCAAAAATTCATAATGACCCTCATGAGTTCTAAATGCTGTTTTCGGAATGTCTTCAGTCTTCATTCTGATTTGATGATATCCTGAACGAAGATCCAACTTGGTGAAGTAAATTGATCCATGCAATTCATCCAGTAATTCATCAATGACAGGAATGGGGAACTTATCTTTAATAGTGAGCTTGTTGAGCTCCCTATAATCCGGACACATGCGCCATGATCCATCCTTCTTGTGCACCAATACTACTGGAGCAGAGAAAGAACTTTGACTCGGTTGAATTATACCAGCCTCTAGCATTTCTGCAACCATACGTTCAATTTCACTCTTTTGGACATAGGGATATCTGTACGGCCTGATGTTTGGAGGAACACTTCCTGGAATCAGATGAATAGCATGATCATGATCACGCATAGGTGGGAGACCTTTGGGAGTCTCAAATACCTTGGAATGATTGTCCAGGACTTTTTGGAGATCTGGAGAAATAGATGATTCCGATGTGGAAACATCTAGCGAACATAATTGTGCAATTACACCTCTTTGTTCCTTTTTTAGAAGCTTTGTCATACCATTAGAGCTGATTATCTTTCCTGGTTTCCCTGCAATACCCCTTAATTCAACTTCCTTTCCTTCTGTAGAAAATTTGATGAAAAGTTCTTGAAAATTAAAAGCTATTGTACCCAAGGATTGTAGCCATTGGACTCCTAGTACAACATCAGCACCTCCCATTGGAATGGAAAGCATTGGGCTAGTCAATACATATTCTCCCATGGATAGCTTGATATTATGGCACTTTCCCAGGCAATTTACTATTCCTCCATTTGAAATCATCACTTGACACTCTGGTGCTGGATATAGGAAGCAATTCAATTCTTTTGCTACCTTACAATGAATAAAATTGTGGGTGCTTCCTGAATCAATCAACACTATTACCTTTTTCTTCTTGATTTGTCCTTCTATCTTGATGGTTTGAGGAGTGGTAATTCCCGCCAATGCATTACAAGATATGGTCGGATTTATTTGTTCTTCATCTAGGCTTTGTTCCTGGAGTATATCCTCTTCTTTTGACCTTTCTTGCTCCTTTTCTTCTTCCTCTTCACAATCTATGTAGAATAATTTCTTCTCAGCACACTTATGACCTTTAGTGTATTTGCTATCACAACTGTAACAAAGCCCTTTTGCTCTTTTTTCTTCCAATTGTTGTGGTGTCAACCTTATAGGTTGTGGAAGACTAGGGGCAACAACACTTCCGTCTTTATAGTTGTGAGTGGTATGCTTCCTGGTTGCCATAATTTTGCTTTCCATTTTTCTTGCTAACCTGAATGCCTTCTCTAATGAATCAGGTTCCCAAAGGCGAACATCATGTTGGATATTATCCTTTAAAGATCCTATGAACACATCAATCCTATGCTCCTCTGGAATATCTTTTACCCTTATGTTCAATTTTTGGAACTCCTCAATGTGCTCCATTATTGAACCCTTTTGTTTGAGACTTATCAATTGGCTAAAAAAAGTGTTGCTTTTTGTATCCTCATAATGTGCTATCAATTCTTCCATAAAAATTGCCCAAGTGATAAATTGTTTACGAGAGCAAAGCCATTGATACCATACAAACTGATTTGGTTCCAAATATAAAGTTTCCATACGTACCTTTTGTGTGTTTTGCACATTATTGAGATCAAAAAATTGCTCCATCTGTAATATCCATGTTGCAGGATCCTTGCCATCAAACTTCCTCATATCGATTTTTGGAATATGGTGGGTCTTCAATCCAACATTAGAGTCTATGGAATCATGATTAACATTTCTTTTGTTCGCATCATGAGTTTCCTTTACAACCTTTTCACCATTAGTAAGTATTTCTTGTAGAAAATTTGTCAAATCTGTCTTCAAATCTGCCATGTCTCTCTTCAAATCTGTCTTCGAATCATCCATATTAGCTTCCATGCCATTTATCTTAGATTCCACGCCATTTATATTAGATTCCATGCCATTTATCTTAGCTTCTGTTAGCTTTTGTGAGCGTGACATTTTTTGCACTTGTTCTTGTAATTTTGATATATCATGTAGCATTTCTTCCTCTTCTTCATGAGTCATGCTAGAGCTTTCAGGTTCCTTACTAGGTGTTTGAATTTTCTTTCCTCGGGGCATCAGTTACCGATAATAATGCTTTACTATGCCCTTTGAATTCCTTCAAACCAAACTTACGCAAAAATTTAAAAAAAAACTACACACCTTTTTTCACTTAGTAGAAGCCTGATATTGAATATGATGTATCTCTGTAATTTCGGATCATCTAGTTCTAAAATTGTGACCTGTAGTAGCCTTCTGCGTCCTCTTTCCAATGCCACCAGTCTGATCCAAATTGGATTCTCCAAGGAAGAGTTATGCAAAATCTCCCACAGTGACCTGCTTATAGACTAGTTCAGTAGAGCCAACTTGTATGACGTGCCACGAATCATTGTTTCAACCTTTGGCTCTGAAAAAAATATATACAAGAAACTACAGTCCGTCCTCTTTCTGTACCTTCTTACGAAATTTCAATCCAATGCTTAGAAAGAAATTTATGACGATTTTTCCCAGGTCACTTGTTTGGAATGTAATTCAAGAGTCTGCAAGAAGACCAACTTCCTCAGATCATATCTCCGAAAATATAGCGCGAAAAGTTATGAAATTCGGACCCAAGATTCAGCGCGATGTCTTCTCAAATGGGTTAGCGAAAATGCCACAATGACCTGTTGGGAGCAGGGAAACCCTAGAATCCAAGGCTCTGATACCAAATGTTATGAAACCAGCTCAAGAAAAGATAGAAAAGATAAATCAACGCCTTAGAATTCAGCCTCTTCGAGGGGGCAACCTCCTTTACATTACATAAATGAACAATTCTTCGATGATACAAATGACAAAACCTCCTTTCTATATATAGGAGTCTAAGGAGTCACAATATAACCCAGCCGACCTAACAATAATAATATAAAGCCACAAAAATAACAAGAGAGGGATTCTATGGGGCACAGTAATAACAATATGGGGGCAATAGGGGCACAACAATATTAATAAGGGGTATAAATACAATAGTAATGGGGTAATCACTAGTATTATAGGGACCCAACACTGATCTACATTGTTCAGGAGCTCAAGGGGTCAACATTGAGCACTGAGAATACATAGTGCGCAATTCTAGAAGGAAGAAATTGTGTGTTGTACAGTTCCAAGAGGTAAGGGTTTAGCTTGAGGGTTGAGATAGTGTAGTGAGAAATTCAGGAGGATTGAGTGAAGGACTACTCCTCGGGCAAGCAGTTTTCATAATTTGGCTAAGTGCGGGATCAGTGAGGTCAAAGTGAATAAGGACAAGACTTGAACATGATCACACACTCAAAATAATTGATGACACAACATTGATCACTCAAAACACATGAACAACATAATCCCCTCAATGTGACGACAATACGACAACTTCCTCCAAGTGCGACACTTAAGATACACTTTGCAACAATAGTGACGAAACTTGTGTGATAATGCATAAAACTTTGGGAATGAGTGTAACACATGTCTATATGATAAACAAGACTCATTGGCACTAAATTTACCCCTTGAAATGAACCATAACTACGCTTATGTGATATGCGATGCTTCTCATGCCAAAAGATAACATTTGCGATAGTAAGAGAAAAGTGCAAACAACTCCTGACAATGTGAACAACATTGAAAGCGACACATGTTAGAGTGAAGATAACATGAAAGCAAAACTTTTTGAAGTGAAAACAAGTAAAAGTGATATTCACAAGCATGAAGCTACACTTGTGAAAGCAAAGTTGACAGTGGGAAAAACTCATCGAAATAGAAGTACAATTGCAACCAAAACTGAGAGATTGTCAATTGAAAGTTGGCATTAACTATCATCATAGGTTAAACATCACACTGACACTGTCTTGGTGGATTGTGTTATTCATGTTCAAGCTTGCGTAAAAGAATGCACTCATGAACATGTTACAAACTGAACATGTGTATTCAAGTGACTTTGACACTCAGAAATCGACAAGAAGACTTAAACACTTAACATAACATTCATTGATCATGAAGTGAATAGATCATTAGATCCTTAGTAGGCTCTCAAATTTATGTGTAGAAATTTTTTTTGAGGGTGTTGATCATGGTGCCAACATCTTATTAGGCCGATAAAGCATAAAAATGTGTATCTTGGCTCTAGCGAGGAAAGACAACTAGTACATTAAGTACTCAAAAACTTTAAGAATAAGGAATATGACAATTCTATAAATTGTGAGAATGATTCGGACTTATGCAGGAATGCAAGAGAATACAGATATAAACATCAACATAGAGATGCAATAGAAATAAAACTTTATTTCATTAATATCAAAGAACTAAAATGTGCTTACATACATAATGGAAATAACTAGCTCGAGCAATGGAAACTTATCTCTGAGAAGTTATGTGATGGATACATGCCTCTGAACTGTGTTACAATGAGGCTAAAAGACAATTTTATTATTGAACAACAAAATAAAACCATAAACAACCAAAACCCTAACCTTAGAAGATGAAATTCCAAGAGTTTGTGGACCCCATTGGGGTTAGTTGGGTAGCTAACTTCCTGGGGTCGTAACTTGGTCATATGATCTCTGTTTAGCACATACGATACCTCGTTGGAAATATCTCTCCAAGTAATACAAGTGATACAAGCCCCTCCCAGTGGTTATGGGCCTATTGTGGACCTCAAAAAACGTCCTTTAGGGGGGTCAAAACAACGCCAAAAGTTTAGGACCCGATAAACTACTAAAAATAGTAAATGTTGCTATAATCAAGAAAACAGACGAAACTGACTCGGTGTCTAGGTGGAATAGGTGCGTGGCCACCAATATCCACCTAGATCAGTCCTCCCCCCTTAGGAAGCAATGGTCCCCATTGCATGCATATCCTCCATGAGGTGAGGAAATTTCTGTTGAACTTGGTCCCCGATGAACCACTTGCCCTAGTGAAAGAGTTGGCCTACTTTGACAACTCGATATAGCTCGATCCTCTATTGGAAAGTGTTCTTATTCTGTGATTCCATGATCCTATCAGTTGTGGCTTGCTCGATGCAGCTGTGGTTGAGCTCTGTTGGTTTCAGGTACCTAGAAACGAAGCATGTGTATAATAATAGAGGAAAGTATGGTCGTAATCGGTCCACATTGAATATTGGGTATAGATCAAGGAACGAAGGAATGTTGAGCTCGAAGGCATTGTCCACCACAACCTTGGTGATGGTGTACAACCCATATCAAATCGAGTGAAGATTTTGGTGGGGCCCAATGAGGTGCTCCTTCTGAAAATGTAACCAAACTTGGTCACTCACCTGAACTTATGTGGCACTAGATGTTGATCATGATGTTGCTTGTACTTAGCATTGGCTCTACCCAATATGTCATGGACTTGCTGGAGGATGTGTTGAATGCACTCAATGAATTTGTTGTCTCGGTTAGCTTTGGACTAGACATGAGCCGAATTTTCTTGAGTAGCTACAAATGGTATGGCCACATCAATGGGACAAAGTGGCTGGAATCCCAACCCCACCTGAAAGGGGATGTGGCTAGTTGAGTTATGGAGAGCTTTGTTGTAGTTGTGTTAGATATAGGGAAGGATTTCAACCCATGTCTGTGGATGCTTTGAATTGTACATGCACAAAATGTGCATGATCATCATGTTGATGACCTTTTTTGGTCATCAGTTTCAGGGTGGAAGGTCGTGGCCTTAGTGAGATTGGTATTCAACATCGACCAAAGGCTTGACCAAAATGTACTCAGGAACCCTGATCCGAGATAATGGACTCTGGGATCCCAAAATGTAACCACACCCGTTCAAATAATATCTTAGCATTGGCTTCTGTTGTGATACTCTTCTTTCAGGCCGCCAGAATGGCCATCTTAGAGAATCCGTTGACGACCATGAACACGCAGTCATTGTCATGCTTAGTAGAAGGAAGGCCCGACATGTAATCCATGGAGATGGATTCCCAAGGTCGACTAGGAGTAGGCAAAGGATTATATAGGCCTTGCTTCTTAATTGTTGATTTGAAAATGGCGCAGGTAGTGCAGGATCTAATGTACCTCCCAACATCATGTCAAAGGTTCATCTAATAAAAACACTTCTGCATCACTGCCATTGTTTTCTCTACTCCAAATTTCCAACAACCCGACTATAGTGCGCCTCCCAAATCATCTTGGCACGCTCGCTTATAGGAACACAAAGGTGTCCCAAGTGGCATAATAGTGCACCCCATAGGTGATAATCTGGAACTTGCTTTCCTTCCAGGAGCATCTGGTATGTGTTATCGAATTCTGGATCACTCTTGTAAATATGCGGCCACCATGAAGTCTTTTGTCCATAAGAGTTGAGCACAGTGGTTAGCACCATAACTGGTGATCGCCTAAGATGGTTTGCAACATTATTTGTGTTTCCCTTCTTGTAATTTATGTTCATATGAAATTGTTTCAAATATGTGGACCATTTCTAATGGTGATCGTTCTGTAACTCCTCTTGTGCCTGTATGAACTACAGGGATCGGTGGTCTATGTGGACAATTGTTTCCTTCCACATAAATGTAATGATTTCATTGTCGACAGGCCTGCATGATAGAATACATATCTTTGTCACAAGTGTGATAATTTTGGAATGTATCTAAAAGTGTCTCATTGTGATATTCCACTAGAAGCCCCTAATGGGTAGGACTGTACCAATAGCATAGTCGGAGGCATCTTTATCAATTTGAAATGGTTGTTATAGGTCTAGTAATGTGAGGATTAATGCAGAACAAAGGCGATGCTTCAACTTGAAAAATTCCTTCTATTGGGATTCAGACCAAATGAACTTTTATTTTGCTCCACCCTTTGTGACTTGACTCAAAGGCTACATGATATGATAGAGTCCCATCACGAACCTGTGATATAAATTTACAAGACCTAGAAAGCTGCAAAGCTCTGTTAAAGTGGTTGGGGTTGACCAATATCGAATAACTTGTATTTTGGTTGGGTCCACATGCACACCCCACTCATTAATGATGTACCTCAGATATTGAACTTGGGTCATACCAAAAGTGCATTTCTCCAAATTGGCACACAATTTGTGTTGTCACAGGGTTTGGAGGACCTGTCAGATATGGTGTATGTGCTCTTCCTAACTCTGGCTGAATATTAGGATGTCATCCAGGTACACTGCCATGAACGAGTTGGTAAAGGGCTGCAAGATGTCATCCATCAGGTGCATGAAGGTTGTGGGGACATTTGTCAACCCGAAAGGCATCACCAGCCATTCAAAAAGACCCACCTTAGATTTGGAGGCAGCCTTCCACACATCAAAGGGTTCAATTGGTACCTGGTGATACCCAAACTTCAAGTCAATCTTGTTGAAATATTTGGCCTCCTTGAGCTGGTCCAGAAGTTCATTAATCTGTGGGATTGGATACCTATTCCGGGTAGTGATCTTATTCAGCACTTGATAGTCAATACAGATTCTCCAGATATCATCGTTCTTCTATACCAACATGATCGGGATTCCACAGGGTGATGAACTTGGCATGATGTGCCCTTTCTGCAACAACTCCTTAATCTGCCTCTTAAGTTCATCATTCTCCAAAACAGAGCGTTGATAAATCGGTTTATTGATTAGTGGCGTGCCCAGGGTCAGATCGATGGAGAGCTTGACTTGACAATGTAAGGGTACCCCTGTTGGTGAGGTGAAGATGTCCCTGTACTCTTCCATGACTTGTCCATCTGTTGCTATCATGCAAAGGAGCCCTGTCTGGAGGTTGTGGATGTGGCCATTGTCTTCTTCTTTCCCTGAGGGCGAATCATAAGGAAGACAAATTTCTCTATCTGGGAAATGATCTTACTGCATTACTTCACAGAGATCAAAGAGATGGTGGTAAGCGATGCTACCTCTAGTATTATATATAACTTATTGCCCAAAGAAATAATGATAGTGTGGGGCATATACTCATACACAACATGACACTTCCACAAGTATGTTTGGCCTAATAATAATACAGATCACAAACTTCAAGAGGAGCAACATCACACAATACCTCATCTATGAAGGGCTTGATTTTGTATGGAAGGTGGCACTATTGACTAACGTGTAGATCTCTCCCTTGGTGAAGCTACTCGATGGTGTATGACTACGAGTGTGGTGTGGTCGGTAGGCCCAACCGCTTCATGACCTCTATTGAATGAGGTTCTTTTGGCTTCCTCTATCAACAATGAATTGCAGCAGAGAACCCTTCACCCACATCTGTAAGTGGAAGAGTCACTCCCCCTCCTCTAGATCTTCAAGCTTAATCTTCTAGATCTTGGTGGTGGCAACAGTGGCACTAGGCTTCGCATCAATAATTTTCTTCCCTTTGTCATTCCCCTTATCGGTTTCTGACTCAAAGTCAGAACATGCATATGACTCAAAAGCCTTCAACTCGGCCACCAGTGACTGCTTGGCTCGACACTCACTTGTGTTGTGAGTAGGTCTCTTATGGAACTCACACAATTTCCCTTGTCCTTCTTTGTCTTCATGATGTTTTCCTTTCCTTGTGTCTTCAGTGGGTTGTACTGGGTCACCCTGCCTTCGCATTGTCCTTTGTTTTGTGGTTTGGGGGAAAATTTCCCTTGTTTTGGATTCTTTGATCCAAAGTCTTGCTTTTTCTATTTAAAATTTTGCTCGATCTTGATAGCGGATCGATAGGTGGTGCCAAGTGAGGCAATGTCCAGGAACTCCATCTCGTCCTAGATGTACTTGTGTAGACAATCGCGGTACTTGAGTACCAAATGTCACTCAAAATCCTTGATACCAAGCTTTGTGCAGAGGGTATGAAAAATATTTGTGAACTCCGACATATCTTAGTCCCTTCCCTATCACAATGTGGTCCACTTTATGTATTTATCTTCATATTTCCCGATAGGGTAATATTGTTCCTTTGTGGCATCTTGGAAATAATTACAATAGGGTGCGACTTAAAACAATAAGGATTCCCTCTCGTCCTTTTGTTCACAGTAGGTTTCCCACCAGTCCTTGACATGGGGGGTGGCTTTGAGGAGTGCAAAAGTAATATTTTCTCGATCGAAAAAGCCATGAATCGAAAAATATCCTTCCAAAATATTTAACCATCTATCTACGGGGTTTGCACCTATTTGGCCTTCAAATATGGGAATGTCAAAGTTACTTTTACCTTAAAAGGAGTGGCACCTCCAGAATGGTTGCTGGATGAAGATGCGTTGCCTGTGGGTAGCCACCGAAGGATCTTGGAAAAATTATCCGTCATCGTGTTCCTTTATCGCTCGAGGGCTTCCTCGGGCAATATTTTGAAAGGATCTCCTTCCCCCTTGTCTTTCTTTTCTTCCACCATGGGAGGTTGTTGAGGTTTGTGAGGCTGGTCTTGCAAAGTTTCAACCATTTCGAGCCCTAACTCCTTATACCCTGACCTCGTTGGGGACATGCAAATAAAAATAGAGAAAGATCAAACCAGTCTGATTCCACTAATATGGAATTATGCAGGAATGCAACATAATACAGATATAAACATAAACACACAAATGCAGCAGAAATAAAACTTCATTTAATTAATATCAAAGAACTGAAATGTGCTTACATACAAAATGAAAATAAACTAGCTCGAGCGATGGTAGCATATCTCTTAGCAGAGATGTGGTGGCTACATACCTCTTAATTGTGTTACAATGAGGCTCAAGGACCTTTTTGTTATTGAACAACAAAGGTAAACCCTAAACAACCAAAACCCAAACCCTAGGAGATTAAAAGAAAAGAGTTTGTGGGGCTCGTTGGGGTTAGTTGGGCAGCCAACTTCAAGGATCGTAACTTGGTCATATGATCTTCATTTGGTGGTTACGATACCTCGTTAGAAATATCTCTCAGAGTACTATGGGATTTGCTACAATCCTTTCCTATGGGTATGGGCCTACTGCAAACCTCAAAAAACGTTGTTTAGGGGGGTCAAAACAACTCTAGAAGTTCATGACCTAAAAAACTACTAAAGATAGTAAATGTTGAAATATGTCTTCTAGATTAATCACATTATTAGGATTTGGTCGACGTTTCGAACCAACTAATGTGGTTCTTAACCACATTAGTTGGTTCGAAACGTCGACCAAATCCTAATAATGTGATTAATCCGGAAAACATATTTCTACATTATGGATCACAAAAGTCTTAGATCTAACAATAGTAAATGTTGTTATAATCAAGGAAACATACGAAACCGACTGGAGGTCTAGGTGTAATAGGCGAGTGGCCACAAATAACCACCTAGATCAGAGAATGTCTTGGAAGAAATCCTTCACCTACTTAAAGAAAAATAATTGATAGGATGATTGATTGAGTTACTCAATATCTTGAAGGAATGTAAAGATGATCAAAGATCCCATAAAAATTTTCAAAAAATATTAGAACATATATTATAGGATGATTATGATCTGTAGGTTGACCTCAAGATCTACATTTATATGATAAACTAGGGCGTAGTCAACTTTAGATCCCAAGTAAACATTCTCCCCAAGGAGACAAATAAAATTAGGATGACCTCAATTACACAAAATGAATTATTTAGAGCTAGCAAATCAAAGGTTCATTTAATCAATTTGTACCTTGTGAAATATAGAGATTATCATAATGGGGATGTTTGTTGAGGTCGACTTTGAAGTTATTGACATCGTCAAGGGAGTTCTAACATCCCCAACACTAGTTGGGTGCAAGATGAAAGTGGCTATTTCTATAGAGAGAGATCGGATCAAAATCAAAGGAAATGGTACAGTTATCCCTCTTGATCCCAAATATGACAAGCTTTTGGTCAAAACATGGGATGAAAATGTAGAAATAAAAAGAAAAACTATATAAGTCATCAATCAAGACCATGGTAATGTAGATCCAAATCCGTTTAGAGAAACCCTACAAGGATCACCATTGTCAATTGGCCATAATTTGAATATTCCACTTTATGAATGGAAAAGAAAGAATTATGAGTCGAATGTGAAAGAATGTTGGTTGATTGAAAACATGCCCATCAAGAAGTTTCACTCATATTTTTCTATAAAAGAAATGCATATTGCTTTTGAGAACAAAATCAGACAAACATTGGCATTCCTAGTAATGGATTTAAAGAAGGGCCCAATTACTCCATTGTGATTCAAGGAACTCTTGTGGCCACAAGGCCCCCATAGATTTTTTCGAAAATATATGGGGACCCTTTATTGATTTCGGCGGATGTTATTCCTTCCTTGCATTAGGTTTTTTATTGTTTGTTGTCCCTTTATTCCACATTTTGGATAACCCCCTTCTTTATGGGTGTTTGGATGACTTACGATTCCTCTAGTCTTTAGTGCTTGACTTTGGAACTTTGATCATGTTACCATTGTCATGATTGTTATTTTGCGGCTTGCCTCTTGTATTTATGACAACACTTCCTAGTAGTCACATGAAGGTAATGTGGCACTTGTGGTTGCCACGTCACCCTACATTTCACGTTTGATCGCAATGGTTGTTGTCTCCTCCACTTGATTTGATACTGCCTTGCAAAAAAATAAATCATTAGTTAGTCATATTGTAAATATAAAAATATATTTAATATAGATATATACATATTTTTTATGTAAAATAATTACATAGTTAATACAATAATTTATATTGAAATTAATTTAACACCCAGTAATAAATGTCGTAATATATTACATTGTAAATAAAATAATAAAACGGTGTGAAACAAAATATTTACATATATTGCAAAATTTGTGTACAAATATATTTCTTTATATAGTAAATAAAAACAAACAATACATGTAATTATCATAACCTACAATTAAAATACTAAAACTTTATAACCAAATTAAGAGCATTATAAGGAGGAGGATTACGTATTTGTTGCGAGCACAAAATGTTATAATACACATCATAACACACAAATCCACACCATGTCTGGCCACACACATGGTAAGAGAAATCACGAGATTAATATGCAGGCTGTGAGCTTTTTCATCCATATAAATATGGGATAAAAGTTTATTTACGTGCCTAACATGTAGATAAACTCAGCCAACATTTAGTAATTACACATTCACACCAGTTATAATTTCCCACACGGCCCACTTATTTCTTGACATGCCATGCAATGACTCCATAAATCCCAAATTTTCGAAGGCATAATGAATCGAGCATGTTTTTATTTCTTGACATGCCATGCAGTGACTCCATAAATCCCAAATTTTCGAAGGCATAATGAATCGAGCATGTTTTTACAGTAATTCATTGACCAACGCACAAGCTTATGACCAGAAATTAATCTAAACAATCTACTTGCTGCCCTATTTTGCGTAGTATGTAATCAAAACCATGAACATATACAAACATTTTACAGTTTTATGTCGTGTATGTGGGATGGCGTTATAAATACATCTGACCACAGGGAGCAGGAAATTGGACCACTCATTGTTGGAGAGGTAAATCCCCTCTACGGATAGAGGCGATCCCTACTAGCCCAGCAAGGGTCTAGCAACAATCACACAATGCTGCTATGCATGTTCCTAATTACAATTAAACAAGAGGTAAAGAGCACCTACTTGGATTCCCGCGCTGTCGTTTGACGAAGAGATGCTGCCTTCGCTCCTTCGCTTCGACCGGTCACAATCCTCCGCGATCCCCGCGAATAGACACCTGCACACACGAAGAGGAAACAAACGCAAGCGTGAAATCTAGTAAAAGCAACCATACATCGGTCAGAAAAGATGTAATTCACATTCAACCATTGCATGTACAAATGAGAATGGAACAATAGTAGCAGTCATCTATTATTAATCAAGACAGAGAAGAGTACAACCAAATGTTCTGACGTCGGTATCCTTCTCAGGAGGGGCCAGTCAGCAAGCGTCTCAAGCATTCACCTTTGAAAATGATTCTCCCAAGACAAGAGACTCTCTCTCACACAAGCAACACAAAACAACCTTCCCTAAGCTATCAATCACTTCCACACTTAGCACACCAAATACCTATAGTAGCAGCAATCTGAGCACTATAAGCTCTATACAATCCAAGCTATTCCCAAAACTATCCAAACTAGCTGCTCATGGTAATGGTGGGAGTTTATATAGGAGAAGGAGCCTCCTCAAAAGGTGGAAGGATGAGCTTATCCTTGAGGGAAGTAGTTGCAAAGGGTCGAACAGACATGCCATAGAAGGGAGTCGATACTCACAAGGCCAACAACCAAGTCTGGAGTTATCCGGAAGGCTGGCTGTTGGAACAAATTCGCCAAAACTGGATCAGCGCGGATTATAACAGGACTGGCGCGCTGACGTCGCAACTCAATAACTGAGAAGGCCATGTCAGCGCCACTCAATACAAAGGCAAGATGCGCTGGCTCATGAAATTCGATCAGCGCGGAAAACAGGTGTACTTCCGCGCTGGCAGCGCATTTGGTCTGTTATGGAGCGCCCATCAGCGCGGTTATTTGGACAAAAGTCGCGCTGATAGCAAAAACTTTAGGAAAGTGGGTTTTTGACCAGTTCAGAAGGCATGAACTTGATTATTGTGAACTCCTGACACAGTAGGGTGACTGACATGGAGACAGTGACAAATTACTGTGTAACAGATGCCCCCTAAAGCATGAAGACCGAGAGAGTGGGAGGGGTGAAATGCTTTACAACACTCGCCGAACTGGAACACCACCAGGAAGGACCGAATATCTCTGATAATCAAGTACATGCAGTCTAGGCATGGGCGCAGCCATCCAAAAGACATGCGAAAAGGTCCGTGGAATGGACGCAGCCACCCAGCTAAAGAGACCAAAATAATGATAAGGTATGCAGCCATCCATGAAGACTCAGGTATGGGCGCAGCCATCCATCAATGAGTCATGTAATGATCATCCACAAAATCGCAACCTGGACCATAACAGACAGGGATCCAGGGTCTTGCGCTCCGTCCCGACCCGAACAAAGTACAAGTTCAAGCATGTGAATACATGGGCTGAAGTCGAACATGCATGAACATCGTCTGATTACCAGTCAATGATGAAAACTGTTAACAGACGTGAGAGGTACCACCAATAATGACAATGGCCCTCAAGGTACTATAGGTACAATCCGCGGCGTGTGAATCAATGAGCTGGTGTCGAACACCCGCAGAATCATTCGATCGGAGGCCAATGATGAAAACCTCGCGTCGAACACGAAGAACCTGCCATTGAGGCATGCAGGCTCTAAGGCACCTGAAGGGAGTCTCTAAGTCACCTTCCCGGATAATGAGTTGAAGTCGACAGGAAGTGACCTTGATCGAAGGTGGGCCATAATGTTTCCCACATCATCGACACGAGACAGAGGTAAAATGATTTGTGTGAGATAGCAGATGAGGTTGTATTATTGCAGAGGTCAACTTCTCTTGAACATATCGGCGGCACGACAGTGGATTTGGCAGTATTTGACATCAAATGAGCAGAGGGTATGATGATGATGGCAATGAGAAAATGAGAGGCCAAATAGGATAACCCGTACCCACGGAGGTCAGTTGTGAAACAAAATGAGAGATTCCCACCCGACACGAATGCAGACCAGTGCCATGTTCAAGAGCGACATACTGCCGACGCAACAATTGCAGTTCCATTTTCCCCACCATTTCTGGCAGGTACCCCGGTTATTTTTGGATGACAAGCTTGACGGGGATAGCATATGCTTGGAAAGCGTCATTTCGACGGTGTCCGATGTCATTAAGTTTTAACGAGCCTGACAAAGGAAAAACTCGGCGCCTTTTCTTGTTTAGAGAGTCTGAAAAGACAGCGGAAAATGAAACTCCAGGGGGGTCCTTTTTCGTAAAGTTGTGTCTCTCGAGCCCGAAAAAGTATAAAACAATGCTCGAAAGAACCGCCCGACCATTACGATCGAGGAGTACTTTTCGTAAATAGTAACTTCGACCCGAAAAAGTAAAAAAGCGGTCAGAAGTACGTCGTTTTGGAGCCAATAACGAGTGCGAAACGACAAACACCCGGCAATCTTTTTAGTTTAAACGGTCGAAAAAAGAGCTTTAAAGGCGACCACCTCTCATTTCTTTAACGAGTCGAGAGGGGGACTCGGCAATCTTTTCATCTTTAAACGGTCAGAAAAGAGCTGAAAGCAGACCTCCATTTTTATTCTCTTTAACGAGTCAAAAAGGGAAAATACTCGGCAATCTTTTCACATTTTACGAGTCAGAAAAGAGCTTAAAGGTGACTCGTCCTAGAGGAACGAGTGGTATAAAGGATAGCAACTGGTTCCGGCAATGGTGGAACTGCTCAAAACATGTAATGGTCAAGAGGCTGGCTAATAAAACCACTCATCGCTGCGGTTCCTTAGGAAAGGATAAACAACCAAGTGAGAGCATATGATCGGCGAAAGAGATGGTAGCAATGGAATGAAACAACCAAGGTTCATCTAACAGAAATTAGCAGATAAAAGGCAATCACGAGATGTAAATCAGGTATGGGTTCATTTTTACACAAGCTTGAACCGTGGAGAACTTTGCTTGGATTCGGTTTCATGTTTACACAAGCTTGAAACGAAAAACTATGCTTGTTATAAGTTCGCATGCCCCCAGCATAATAATGCAAATCGAGGTACATGCCCCCCAAGCTTCATTGCATTCGACAAAGTGGATGGAATGAAGGTTCACTTTCGAGATCTTGGAAAGACTCGACTGGGATTTTACGAGATCTTAATCAAAGACTCGATCTGAAAAGGGAGTTGTTTCATTTTTTTAATGAGGTTGACACAGTAAAAGAACTATCCTCATAACCCTTGTTTCATGTTTTAACGAGCTTGACACAAGATCAGGAACTATGCTCGAACACCTAGTTTCATTTTTTAAGGAGCTTGACACAGGAAAGCGAACTATGCTCCGACCAGACCCAGTTTCATTTTTTAAGGAGCTTGACACTGGAAAAGAACTATGCTCCATCCAGACTTCATCATAATGAACGGGAAGTGGAGGCCCCCAAGAAAGTGGCTCTAGAGGGAAGGCCGACATCTTGGAAATCAGGACCTAATGCCCCTAGGACACTATGCACGATGGTGTCATCACTGGGTACGGGCACGGGGTAGGTGGCCACGTAGTTGATTTGCGGCGAGGCAGATGCAACTTGTGGATGAAATCCAGGAGGGAAGGACGAGTGCGCCGGAGGGGCTTGTGGACAAACGAACGATAATTGATCGATCGTCACTATTCTTCCATCGTGTGGAAAGCAAACCACACGGAAAAGTGAAGAAACAAGGGCTCCCATGGCATACACATAATCACGACCAAGGAGAAGACTGAAGTCTAAAGAACCTTGGGTAACCGAGACGTCGATATAGATAGTCTTGCCCCCCAAAGTAATAGGAAACTTTGGAAGGATCCCTAATGGCTGACTCGTTCCACCGTCAAACGCAGTGAGATGCGGTGCGACAGGTACAAGCGATGGAGAACCCAAAGCTCGCCAAGTAGTAACGGGCATAAGACTAACCGATGCTCCTTCATCTAACATAGTGCTAGGCAGCGCCTTATTGCAAGCATAGGCGATGACCCAGAAAGGCACATGGGACGGAAGGGGAGGGGTAGTCAAACGACTCCAATCAAAGGAAATGACCGAACTACTTGGTGGGGGAACCATATGGTTGCCCCCCTGCTCGGAAAGAACCGAATCTAAATTCTCCGGAGAGGTTTCAGGAGAACCTTTATCAAGCTCAGGAGAATCTGAGGAGACGAGAAGAACATGAGAATTTTGCTCTTCCGAAACAGAGTGCTTGAGAGGAGGTGAACTCGAATCAACACCCTTTCCGACCAACGACGGGTCTGGAACAGACTGGGAACAGCCAGGTTCGGGAAGAGGGGCCTGGACAAAAGGGGAATCTGAAGCGATCTCTTTGTCAATAGGGGTGCGATCTACAGCTGTAGAAAGACGTTGATAACCAGCGGGAAATGGATTCGGAGGAGCAGCAAGACTTTCCAACACAGCAGAGGCTTTATCCATGAGTGGACAAAGGTGAAGGGGATGTTTGCCTTCACAAAGTCGACAGGGGATTCGAAGTTTCCCTTTCCCCTTACCATTCCCAACTGATGAGGTAGCATCGCCATGATCATCAGTGGACGATGAAAGGCGGGCCGTATCGTGAGACCAAACTTCTAATACCCTGGGAATGCCAGGACAATCACGAAGCAGATGGTCCTCCCTGCATAATCGACAAGGAAACTTAACCTTCCGCGGAGGAGCAGAAGGTGACCCGACTTCAGGTGTACTGGAGTGGATAGCTGGACTTGAGAGGGGGACTGTGTGTGTAGGCTCTCCCTGAGGGGACTTCTTCTTCTTGGTCTTCCTCTTCTTCTTCTTAGCCACCTGGTTACTCACATCGAGAATTTCACCAGGCGAAGTACAAGAGGACGACGTAGAAGTAGGCGTCGAGGGGGAGAGATCCACCTTAGGATCAACATGATGTCGTTCAGGTGGAGGGACTGATGGACTAACAGCCGATACGGTAGGGACCAAAGAGGTTGAAAACAACCACACAGGCAACCCGACAGTTAACCCTGGTAGGGACAACGTCGCCATATACGGAGCACCAACATTCCCAAGAGGAGGGAATTGTCCTGGATTCCCATCAGAGGGGGAACCTGGGTTAGTGAATCCCGGAAAATTTGCCATAGCAAACGAAAACGAAACCTACTCAAGCTAACGCACACAAAATCTAACCAGGTAATGTTATCGTGGCCGAATAAATTTTTAAGACACGGGAACCAAACTTGACCTTTTCATGTTTCAAGAGTCGAGAAAAGGACGAAAAGATGACTCCAGTCTCCTTCAAATGTTTAATGAGCACGAAGTGACAAGACGCTCACAGGCACCTTTTCATTTAGGGAGTCCGAAAAGGATCAAAAGTGACTGCTCTGGAGACTCTAGGTAAAGGGTTTACCAAGCAAGCCGTAAAACTGCTTATACACCTCAGCAATCGTATGAGAGCCAAGGACTTTCCGTACTGCAGTCAATCTTCCCGAATGTTGTGTTCGGTGCGTTACGGTTCACAAGGCGGCAGACTCGGCTTCCTATGGATAAAGGATAAAAGCCTAGTGGGGTCTCCCTATATACGTGACGGTACGTGGGAGCGCAGTCCGTGTTAGACCACTATCGAGTCACAGAAGGAGGAATCACCCAACCATAATGTGAAACAACAGTGACTATGTTTAAAGACGCCGGAACACGTCTCTAACCTAGACCTCTAGATGTTTGCGTTTAGTTCCAATGCGTTTTTAGATTCATTCGGTTCATTTTATAGTTGATCTTGAAATTAAGTTTCGATTTCAGGCTCTATCGTATGTTCTCTCACAATTACCTAGATGCAAACTACATGCCAAAGAATTTCATTTTGTTCGATGAATTCTAGCTATGAGAGAGTAAAGAATTTTGATCAAACAAAACAAATACCAGCAAACAAGCAACCTAATGCAGCTACAAGCGAGGAAAGGAAACTTTTTCTTTTGAAAATGCAAATCAACGAAATGTTCTTTTCCTTTTCAATTTTCAAAAGCAAAGCTACTAGTTTGATTTTCTTTCAATGGCACAAAGCATCTAAGTGAATTTGGAGGAACCGGAACACCAAGCAAATCACTTAATGAAAGCACACAAAGTTCCCAAAACACCCAACAAAGATTTTCAAATCAAAAGGAAAACTAAGTTCTGCACGAGCTATGTGATCTAAGCTCGGCAAGACAAGCAAGGATTGCAAGCAAAGAGGAAGCGAAAACCACTCGGAAACACAACCCAAAACACTTCAACAATCACTGAACAAGTGCATAAACAAATCTGAAGTTGGCTGGTCAAACAAGCAAACAAGATCCCTAAGGAAGGCTTGACACACACACGGCCACTAGATGCCCTAGGGCTAGAGTGCGAAATCAATGGAGAAAAGCAAACACCCGAAGGATGAGAGTTACAACCAGTCAATTAGAGACTCAACACAACCCAGCAACTGTAAAGGTGATGGCGAAAACACAAACCAAGCAGCGAAAGCAAAGAGGAAGGTATTTGCAAAATCGAAAAGATGAGCAAAACGAAACCCTGTGGAACAAGACTTCGCAAGCAAGCAGCTCAGAGTTCAAATAGTGAAAAACAAGCTACAAACCAAGTGGAGAGAAGAGGGGAAAGTTAAAGGAAAAGGTTCAGGAGGCTGATCTGGACAAAATCAGGTTTTACAGGATCAGCGCGGGTGGCCTTCAGCAACTTGGCGCTGACAGGAGGTGTCCCGTAGCAACTTTGCGACGTCAGCGCGGAAATACACGGATAAAGCGCGCTGTCTCAGAAAAACGAGGTCAGCGCGACTATTAATCACACAGACGCGATGACAAGGAGGACAAAGAAGCAAGTGTGCGACGTCAGCGCGGAAGCACACGGATAAAGCGCGCTGTCTCTGAAAACGAGGTCAGCGCGGCTATTGATGGTACAGGCGCGATGACAAGGACAACACAAAAGAAGGGACGCGACGTCAGCGCGTCTGTTTTGAATTAAAGCGCGCTGAGGGTAAAAAAGCCAGTAAAAACAAAACGAAAACTTCCCAAACCAAAGGTAAAGACCTTTTAACAGTTGAAACACTTCCCAGATGCACCCAGAAAGTTTATAAACAGAGAAACAATCCCAAAATCTCGACAAGAGAGAACAATCAAATTCAAACACACAAGTGGACTCAAGAGACAAAAAGGCTGATCCCCAGCGGAGTCGCCAAATTGTTGGAGAGGTAAATCCCCTCTACGGATAGAGGCGATCCCTACTAGCCCAGCAAGGGTCTAGCAACAATCACACAATGCTGCTATGCATGTTTCTAATTACAATTAAACAAGAGGTAAAGAGCACCTACTTGGATTCCCGCGCTGTCGTTTGACGAAGAGATGCTGCCTTCGCTCCTTCGCTTCGACCGGTCACAATCCTCCGCGATCCCCGCGAATAGACACCTGCACACACGAAGAGGAAACAAACGCAAGCGTGAAATCTAGTAAAAGCAACCATACATCGGTCAGAAAAGATGTAATTCACATTCAACCATTGCATGTACAAATGAGAATGGAACAATAGTAGCAGTCATCTATTATTAATCAAGACAGAGAAGAGTACAACCAAATGTTCTGACGTCGGTATCCTTCTCAGGAGGGGCCAGTCAGCAAGCGTCTCAAGCATTCACCTTTGGAAATGATTCTCCCAAGACAAGAGACTCTCTCTCACACAAGCAACACAAAACAACCTTCCCTAAGCTATCAATCACTTCCACACTTAGCACACCAAATACCTATAGTAGCAGCAATCTGAGCACTATAAGCTCTATACAATCCAAGCTATTCCAAACTATCCAAACTAGCTGCTCATGGTAATGGTGGGAGTTTATATAGGAGAAGGAGCCTCCTCAAAAGGTGGAAGGATGAGCTTATCCTTGAGGGAAGTAGTTGCAAAGGGTCGAACAAACATGCCATAGAAGGGAGTCGATACTCACAAGGCCAACAACCAAGTCTGGAGTTATCCGGAAGGCTAGCTGTTGGAACAAATTCGCCAAAACTGGATCAGCGCGGATTATAACAGGACTGGCGCGCTGACGTCGCAACTCAATAACTGAGAAGGCCATGTCAGCGCGACTCAATACAAAGGCAAGACGCGCTGGCTCATGAAATTCGATCAGCGCGGAAAACAGGTGTACTTCCGCGCTGGCAGCGCATTTGGTCTGTTATGGAGCGCCCATCAGCGCGGTTATTTGGACAAAAGTCGCGCTGATAGCAAAAACTTTAGGAAAGTGGGTTTTTGACCAGTTCAGAAGGCATGAACTTGATTATTGTGAACTCCTGACACAGTAGGGTGACTGACATGGAGATAGTGACAAATTACTGTGTAACACTCATTATTTCATGATTGAGCGACAATACAATATGATCAAGATAAAAATAAAATGCGTATCTCGGAGTTTCATATGCGCATTAATATAAAAGTTCATGCCCTTGCTTAAGTTCGATAAATTCGGAATTTTTTTAAAACGGAATTATTCATAGTTACACGGGTACCGCTCGTGGAGAGCACTACCCGAAGCTCCCTCGGAGTTTGGGAGCTGATCAGAAATGCTCCAAAATTGTTGGAAGCTTTAACAGGGATTTTGGAGTTTTTCCGGAGTCTTTGCAACAAATTTTTGATGTTTTGGGAGCTTCACTGCAATGAATAAGTGTAAACTTAGATGTATTTGACGTTCCCATCTTGGGTGCTACTTAAATTGATGGAACTGTGTGAAGGGAAAGGTATGCCGCTGGGTTTAGATCTAGATATGGGTTAAGAAAAATAACCCGTTTATAGAAAGCCCTTCTATCCAAATGAAGATGAGGTGACTGGCCAATCATGATCTTTGTCATTGGAAAGCTATTCATTCTCCTCATATATGCAGATGGGAGATAGATATAAAAGAAGATTGTTGGCAACAAGCAAAACCATTATTATGACACTGATGGGATACTAAAGAAAAAAAATTGAAATTATGAAATATAAATATTATTAAAAAATAAAAATAATTTTCATATTTATATAAATATAAAACATATATTAACTTGAAAATTTATAATTTTATTATACAAACTCTTTTTAAAATAATGTTAGATTTAAACTCTATTGTTTTAATTTTCTAAATTACTATTAATATATATATTTTATGTTTTCTTAATATATATTAGTTGGGCCAACATTGTTGGCTCCGGCCAATCCTGAAGCATCATTTCCCGATGGCAACGAATCACTCGACATTAAATTTATGCTACACTCACTTTTCTTTCTACTTCAAGTTGTTAGTGAATGGCAAGCAGGGGAAGTTGCAGTGGGTTTAGCAGTAGGGTTTATTATCCACGGTACAAGTGCATGGGTTAAGTGTAGCAGAACGACTTCTTCAATATGGTGTTTTATTGAAAACCTATGTTTGTGCTGAAAGAATACCCATAAGAGTTGCACAAAGCATTTCGATGAGAACAGCTAAGGTTAATTGTGATAACAAGCGAGGGGCTTTGATCGTGTTGGAAGGACTGGATCGAAGTGGCGAAAGTTCTCCATGCTTGAAGTTGGCATCCTCCTTGGCTAGTCAAGGTTTCCCTGTTGAAGCATGGCGCTTTCCTGATCGCACTACAACCATGAGGAAGATGGTGTTTGTTTATTTTTCTAGCAAAGAAGATATGGATGACGGAGCCATTCATTTGCTTTTCAGCGCTAATCGTTGGGAAAAATGGTCTTTAATGGAAGCAAAGCTGAAGGCTGGAACCTCTCGAATGGTTGATCGTTATTCATATTCTGGGGTTGCATTTTCTGTTGAAAAGGGCTTGACCTGAGCTGGTGTAAGGCTCCTGAAGTTGGGTTACCAGCTCCAGATCCTGTTCTCTACTTGGACATAGCTCCAGAGAGCAGCAGAACGAGGAGGCTATGGAGGTGAGCGATATGAACAACTAGACTTTCAAAGGAAAGTAGTAGAGTTGTATATGGCTTTGTCTGATTCAGCCTGGCAGATTGTGGATGCTTCATTGTCGATAGATTTTGTGCATGAAATCTTGAAGAAGCTTTCCATACAATGTATTAGTGATTTCCAAAGAGGCAAGGAGCTTTCTTGTTTGTGGCCATCATAATAACATTTAATATGTAGTTTGTGGATGCTTCATTGTCGATAGATTTTGTGCATGAAATCTTGAAGAAGCTTTCCATACAATGTATTAGTGATTTCCAAAGAGGCAAGGAGCTTTCTTGTTTGTGGCCATCATAATAACATTTAATATGTAGTTCTGCTAGTTTGCCTTCCAAGTGATTTTTGGTTTGAAGCAAATGGAGCAGAGGGAGCCATACGATGTTATATGGACGATTATCATGTAAGTACTACATACAGTCTCTGGGTGCCAGCAAAACGTTTCAATGATTACTGGTTTGTAAGTATTATAATATCTTTGAAGGTGTTCCCGAATATTCATGTTCCAAGAGTTTATCCTCTCTCCAACAGGTCTTCCCAGTTGTTACGTCCCTTATACTCCCGCCATTTCTCCCTCAGCTTTTTCTTGGACGACTTGATGGAATCATTCAATATTCTATCCTGGGCGATCAACTTATCAATCGGGTTGTATATGGATTTGACCTCCGGAGCCTCTTTGGATGAATATCCCCATAATTTCGCAAGTGTTTTCAAATTAGGGTTTTTACAATATGCTTGACAAAGCGGGGCTAAAGAATTCTGGATATAATGTGACATAACACATCTATGACAGTTCAGGAATCTTGTTTCTCGAGTGGTTAACGCAGAGATTTTCATCAGATCGATTAGATTGGGTGTCCAGACGAAGCAGCTGGGTGGGCTTCGTGGTCGTCTGCAACGACAAGCAGGAGAGGAGATCACCAGGCTTGGGAGGAGAGACATCGTTGTGTCGTACAGAGGAACCGTGACGCCATTGGAATGGGCAGAAAATCTAAAGGACGTTCTCACGCCCGCAGTGACAAAGAGTAAAAGCAAAAGAAAATACCCTTCTGGGTGTTGCCTGGAGCCCAAAGTGGAGAGTGGGTTTTGGCGTCTTTTCACTACCAAAAACCCCAGAGGTCATAGCGCTTCAGATCAGGTCAGGTTTTGGAGTCTTTTCACCACCAAAAACCCCGAAGGCCATAGCGCTTCAGATCAGGTCGTGAATGAGGTCATAGGATTGGTACAACTATATGAGAGCGAAAAAAATAGTATAATCATCACTAGCCACAACTTGAGTGCAGCCTTAGTTGTACTAATGGCCTACCAGATCTGTCAAGTGGTCAATTCTGACAAGAAAACTGGTAATGCTAAAATTCCAGTAACCGTGTTTTCTTTCAGCGGGCCACGTGTGGGTAACCGTGTCTAGGCTGATAAAATGGAGGAAATGGGATGCAAAGTCCTGAGAATAGTGAACACCCACGATGTGATCACCAAGGTTTTAGGCCTGATGCTCGACAAGAGTTGCATGTTGCAGCAACAACGCTAAAAAAATGTGGTGGTGTCTCTTTTCACTGATAGCTGCTTTGATAGGGAGTGATTTCACCACTGATAGCTAATTTCTCTCGTTTCCCTTGTGTTTTTGGCAGTTGATGTTAACCACAAATTTTACAGTTGTCGCTTGCTTAACAAATAGATCATGAATAAGACTCTAAATTTCACCCAAAAATCTAATGTCAAAATTTGCATCGATCCAATAATAAACATTAAAAACTCAAGATACAAAGTGTTACCAAAGCAACTATAACATTGTCAAGCTTTAAACTAACTCAAGAAATAACAATACTCAGAAATGCCCGTACAATTGTGTGAGATGATGCAACCACTTCAGCATTCAGGAACCATTATAATAGAATTGTATGATACTAAATGTAAGACAGAATTTTGTGATTCTAAGTGTGATCATAAAAAATAGCAATGAGAACCATCCAAATGTGATGACAAAGGACAATGATAAAACTTTGAAATATAACATGCGTCTTGAGTTGTATTTAGGTTTAAGAATATGTGTCCAGTAAATTTATCTATAGCATATTTATAATATACGATGTTATTTCAACCATCAAAGTAACAATTAAACTCGTAAATAACAATGGAACCCTGGACATTGAATGTAAAGCAGTGGGTCGTGATCTAGTATGCAAATGTAAGGTTTAATATGAGAAGCAATCTTGCACTTTTGGGTTGAGAAATAACTATGTATCATATATGTAGTACATCTTTGAGTTGAAAATTTTATTTTATATTCATAGTACATCTTTGAGTTGAAAATTTTATTTTATATTCATTTAGTTTCAAGGTTTCTTTCACAATTTTGAGGTTTCTTTCACAATTTTGTTATCCTTGTTGGATTTGAAAAATTTTAATGATCATTATTTGAACTAAATTTGTTATCCTTGTTGGATTTGAAAAATTTTAATGATCATTATTTGAACTAAATTATTTAAGAACTTTGAACATGACCTGCATCAATGGACTCACCCAGAGCAATAGACTCAATAGACTCTATTTGTGGTGAGATGAATTTCCCAGATCTTTTATTCTCCTTGGGAATACTTTTACACCAGTGCAATTTATAATTCTAATGCAATCAACCGCCTTGATAATACTCGTCAACATGCCAATTACCAGCATCCCCTGGATATACGCCCAGTCGAGTGTCAATTTCATAATATATTAGCAAAGAAATGGTTTTGTGGATTATCTGGGATTGACATGTTTCATTCTAATTGACTGCAGGTGCTTGAGGCAATAAAACGGGATTTGGCACAAAGAGTGTGATCTTATCATTTTCGTGAGGGCACAAGTCAGAAAAGGAGAGGGCAGTAGGACGTGGCAACAAATAATTTCACCGCATGGAAATCACACAGATACCACGTAGATCTTTACGCCACGGGCTCACTGTATGAGGGATTGTTTTGCACCGATTAATTTAAAACTCCAATCCTATCGATCTTGGCCCAGATCAACAAGTTGTGTTCCAGATTACACAGCTCGATTCTAGATCACAATTCGATCCTTGCACAGCAAGTACCCCGCAACAAGAGGAATCAAAGCTCTGGCTCAGCTTCCGCTTAACTAAATTCCCCGAAAATGTGCCTTGCTTCAGTATCTCATAGTAGCAAGTTTGGGCGCCTGAAAATTTTGAAATTTTCCCACGGTGTATGCTGCAGTGCTTAAAAAGGGCTAAATTTTTCATGGATTGGAAGAGGAGTGAAATGGATATTCCACGGCATATACAGCCCCAATTCATATGAGAATCTGATGTAATTTTCCAAGTAGTAAGGCAAGTAATTTGTTGTCCAACGCTTTAATCAACAAATGATCAAACACCATGTGAGCAAAGTCATAACAATACCAATGCCGGAATTGGGGCAACAAACTCCCATTATTGAATCTATCTGTTATTGCATCAGTCAAACATGAATTTTTCACTTTTTAAATTGATGTGATGTTTGGTTTTTGGAGAAAACGGTGGTACCCCTTGAAGATTTTTCACTTTTTAAATTGATGTGATGTTTGGGTTTTGGAGAAAATGGTGGTACCACTTGAAGAGAACTCGTTGTAAAAATTTTTCATTTTCCACCTTGGTTTTCAGTGTCTCCTTATTTCTCCATATAGTTAAATGTCCTTTCCCATAACCATACATTTAACAAGCTCGAAAAAATAAATTTGCTGAAAACACAAATTCTGGAAATTTTACAGAATGCTGGAAATTGCAAAAATAAAAAACAGCAGTAATAAACAGTCATTAAAACACATTTAAACACTGAGACTTTTGGTCAATATGATCCTGGAAAAACCCCCTACAACTCTTGAGAAAAACCAGTTTGAGAGCTCTTCTTTATTTCTGGAAAATGTCTTTTTACAATAAGAGAAATATTCAGCAAAAATCAGCAAGCAAACTTTTACAACTTATCTCAGTCTTGCTGAAACTCACCGTTGTTGAAACTCCGCCATGCTGAAACTCGGCTGTACAGACTTGCTGAAACTCAGCCCCGCTGAAACTCCGTTGCTGAAACTCCGCTGCTGATACTCCGCTCTGCTGAAACTCCGCTGCTGAAACTCCGCTGCTCACTGTCCAGAAATCTCCCTTGCTCTCTTGCTCTCCTTCTCTCAATCTTCTCATGAAAGAATTGAATGATCTTTTCCTCATTTTCCCCCTTTAATCTAACCCCAAGTGACTTTTGGGTGATCCAAGTGACTTTTGGGTGATCCCTAAATCCAATGGCTGAAATAGATTGAGATCTAAGGCTGAGGTTAAATGCTCATTTAAATCTCACCTTTTTATTTTTTAATTCACTCCACTTTAATAAAGACCCACTTAGTCATTTATTTCCAAAGTCACTTTTCCTTTCTAATTTTTCATTGACTTTATAAAAGTCACTTTAAAATTAGACTTAGTAACTTTATCACTTAAAGTCACTTTTAAATTAGATTTAACTTTATAAAATTATAAAGTCACTTTAGGAGAAAAATTAAATTTTTTTGGACACTTTTCCCTAAGCCAAAGATCAAAGCCTAAGGGAACCACTTGTCCTCCGGTACCAAATTTCAACACTCCCTCTTACCGAGGAAGGTGCTCCTCACCACACCCATCTTGTCTCTGAAGTAGACATGCTTGCCCCATGGTAAGGCTTTGGTAAGAATATCTGCACCCTGCTCATCAGTGGAAATATACTCAAGCTTCACAGCTCCCTTCTGAACATAGTCTCTGATGAAATGATATCTGATCCCGATATGCTTTGACCTGTCATGAAATACTGGATTCTCCGTGAGTTTAATGCAACTCTGATTATCATAGTAAATCATTAAAGGTCTCAACGGCTGACCAAATAAGCCAAACAACATCTTGCGAAGCCAGATAGCCTCACAACTAGCTAGACTGGTTGCCATATACTCTGCTTCCGCTGAACTCAGTGCTACTAACTGCTGCTTCCGACTGAACCATGACACCACTGCTGAACCCAACCCAAAACAGCACCCTGAAGTGCTCTTCCTATCAGAAGCACAACCTGCCCAATCAGAATCAGTGTATCCTGCCAATCTCACTCCATCTCCCTGCCTGTAGTCCAGACCATAATCCACTGTCCCCTGCAAGTACCGCAAAAAGCGTTTTGCAGCCACCCAGTGAACCTTCCTAGGCTCACACATAAACTGACTCATCATGTTGACTGCAAAACAGATATCTGGTCTAATGTTGACCAAATACATCAAGGAACCAATCAGCTGCCTGTACAATGTGGGATCCACCAACTCGGAATCCGAAGCATGAAGCTTCTTCCAGTTGGTGATCATCGGTGTCGACATGGGTCTATAATCCTCCATGTGGAATCTGCTAAGGATGTCCACAATATACTTCCCCTGCCCCAGGAAGAAATGCCCCTCCTCCTGCCACACCTCTAAGCCCAAAAAGTAATGCATCAAGCCGATGTCCTTCATCTCAAACTCCGTCGCAAGATTTCTCTTGCAGTGCTCTATGAATCTCTCTACACCTGTAATGACCAAGTCATCCACATACAGCGCCAGAATGAGAGGCTCCTCACCAATCACAATAAAGTAAAGGTTCGGATCTGCCTCACTCTTTGTGAAACCCATCCCCTGCAAATATGTATCTATCCTGAAGTACCAAGCCCTGGGAGCTTGCTTCAGACCATAAAGGGCCTTCTTCAATCTGCACACATGGGACTCCTTCCCATGCACCTCAAAGCCTTGTGGCTGCTCAATGTACACCTCCTCCTGTATGAAGCCATTGAGAAATGCAGTCTTCACATCCATCTAGTGAATCTTCCAACCCATCTCTGCTGCTATCGATATAATGGAGCGAATCGAAGTATATCGAGCCACGGGAGCGAAGGTCTCATCATAATCAACTCCCTCTACCTGGGAGAACCCTCTAGCCACAAACCTTGCTTTGAATTTCTCAATGCTGCCATCTGCAGCATGCTTTACCTTGTAAAGCCATCTGGAAGTAACCACGGATTTGCCCTCAGGCCTCGGCACCACCTCCCAAACATCATTCTTCATGATAGAAGAATACTCCTCCTGCATGGCCTCTTTCCAGACCTGCTGGCTAGCTGCCTCCTCATAGCTAGAAGGCTCAGAGTCAAGGATGCTGGTAACCATCGCCATATAGCTACAAAACCTCTCAGGTGGTCTACTCTCTTTGACCGGCCTCTTCGGCTCAGCAATAGATGAGGCATCTCTCAAGGTGTCCTGAAGCCACTTGGGCTTCCTCTTCCCTGAGTGCACTTCTCCCACCGGAGAATGAAACTCCTCATCATCATCATCAAGAGCTTGAACTCCTGATTGTCTGTCTGCTGTCCTCGTCCCTGCACCTGAACCTGTAGAAGCTGAGGTACCGTGTGAATTGTCCATCAGTGGACTCCCTAATGAACTGCTCTGCATGTTGCCCGGAGCACCACCCCTATGGCTTGGTGAGCCACTGCTCACTGACGGACCTGATATCCTCATATATGTACCTCCTGATCCTCCTGATCCCTACCCACTGGATCCCTGCGACTGACTCAACTGCTACTGAGGGTCTGGCTGATCCAGATACTCTAACTCCCGTGACCTCCTAAAAGCTCTGTCCTACTCGAACTTCACATCCCGTCTGACAACAACTCTCCTCTGTGCAGGAATGTAAATCCGAAAGGCCTTTGAGGTCTCACTTTAGCCCACAAAGATACCCTTCTCTGCGGTGGGCTCTAGTTTGGTCCTCTTCTCCTTGGGTATATAGGAGTATGTAATGCATCCAAAGATATGAAGATGATCAATATCAGGCTTCTTCCCAGAGAAAGCCTCATCCGAAGTCATGTGCCCCAAGGCACGATGCAGACTCCTGTTCTGCAAGTAAACAGCTGTGTTGCAGGCCTCTGCCCACAAGAACAATGGCAACCCCTCATCATGTAACATGGCTTTGACAGCCCCTATGATGGATATGTTCTTCCTCTCTGCAACCCCGTTCTGTTGGAGGTTGTAAGGAACAGTGAACTCCCTCCTAATGCCTGCCTCCGCACAATAGTCAACAAACTCTCCAAGGGTGTACTCTCCTCCATTGTCCGACCTCAGGGACTTGATCTTTCAACCTGTCTGTGTCTCCACAAGAGCTCTGAACTCCTGAAACCGCTTGAAGACCTCACTCTTGGTCTTCAAAAAATAAATCCAGGTCCTCCTGGAGTGATCATCAATGAATAAAACATAGTACTCATATCCACTCAAGGAAACATGAGACATCCGACCGCTCACATCGGAATGAATCAAATCAAGTATCCCAGTCGCTCTGCTGTCACTGCTGGGAAAAGGGGATTTGGCAAACTTGCCCATCGCACAACCTCTGTAAGTATCAAAGTGATTAGTACTGAAATCTGGCACACCTGTAGTGATCTCCCACAATGTCCTCAAGGCTCCATGATACATATGTCTCATCCTGCGGTGCCAAATCTCACACAGCTCAGAACTGCTAGCTCCGCTGTTGGTACTACTGCTCAATGCCAAAAGGGGCTGGAATGCAAACTTGTACACCTTTGCATGGCGTACACCTAACACTCTAGCTGAATCAGCTGGAGTGCCCCTGGGATACATCAACACCTGTCCTCCCCTAAACAGTACCTCATATCCTCTGTCCTCCAAAGCTGAGATGGATATGAGGTTCTTCCTCATCCCTGGCACATAAAGAACATCTGACACTTTCAAGGGAGGTTTGGACTCCCTCTGAAATGTCAGTGTCCCCACCCCGACTGCTCTAACAACTCTGTCATCACCGAGTACTACCTTTATATCAGTGCCACTCTCTGAAAGCTCTGAGAAGTACTCACGGACTCCTGTCATGTGACGTGAAGCCCCACTGTCTACATACCGATACCTGAAGATGCTCCGCTAATCGAGGGAAAAGCATGCTCCCTCTGAACCTGTGTGGCAAGTGATCCTGCACTAGAGGACTCACACGTAGTGAACGCAAACTCCTGGTCAAAATGACCTGCAAAGTCCTCAATCTCTGTTGAAGCTGTCACGTCCTGGTTCTTCCCCTTCTTCTTCTTCTTCTACGGACACACAACTGCATAGTGTCCCATCTTTTGACAATTCCAACACTTCACCTTGGAATAGTCCTTATGTGTGTTCCCCTGTTTACCTTTTCCTTTGCCTTTGCCCCCACCACTGCTTGTGGAAGCCTGCTTCTTCCCTTTGTCTTTCTTGTCTCTTGCCACCAGTGCTACATCCTCATCCTGCTCAACTGGCTTGGCTGCCCCAAGCTAACCTTTCATGATCTCTGTCTGAATGCAATCATCCCAAAAACTCTCCCATGTGGGAAGGGTCTCACGTGCACAAACCCCATCAGCAAAGTTCAACCATGAACGGGGGAGGCCATTCACTGCAATCTGCACCAACTCAGTGGGTGGAATGGCCTCTCCAATCGCTGCCAACTCATCTCTCACATTAGTAATCTTTGTGAGATATCCAGCTGCACTATCATTATCCATCTTAATGTTCTTCAGCTTCTCCTTCAGGACCATCTTCCGGTTCTCATTGGTACTCTGGTAGAGATTGGACAATGTTGTCCACATCTCATGGGCATTGCTATTTCCTCCCACATGAGGAATGCAATGGTCTTTGATTCCGTCTAGAATCAGCCTCTTACCCCTGTTGTTCTTTTTATTATAAGTTGTCAACTAAGTAGCATCAGTAGGCACAACAACAGGGTTCTGTGTGGTATACACCATGATATCTCAGAGTTCTGCCTCCTCAAAGATACTCTGCATTCTCTCCTTCCAAACACTGTAATTTGTATGCCCATCCAGCTTATCCTCCACCCTCAATCCCAATGACATCCTGCTGTCCTATAACTGAAAAATAACACTGCTGTAGTAAAGATAAAACTGTTGTTTATGAAAAAAAATCAGCTTGCTGGAATTTTCTGAGTGAAAAATCAGCAGCTGTAATTTCTCCTTTTGCTATCCCAAATTGTCCTTCAGCACTCAAGCTCTGATACCATGTAGAAATTTCTCATTTCCCACCTCGGTTTTCAGTTTCTCCTTATTTCTCTCATATAGTTAAATGCCCTTTCCCATAACCATACATTTAACAAGCTGGAAAAATTAAATTTGCTGAAAACACAAATTCTGGAAATTTTACAGAATGCTGGAAATTGCAGAAATAAAAATCAACAGTAATAAACATCCATTAAGACACATTTAAACACTGAGATTTTTTGTCAATGTGACCCTGGAAAAACCCCCTACAACTCTTGGGGAAAACCAGTTTGAGAGCTCTTCTTTATTTCTGTAAAATCCCCTTTTACAGTAAGAGAAATATTCAGCAAAAATCAACAAGCAAACTTTTACAACTTATTTCAGCCTTGCTGAAACTCAGCCTTGCTGAAACTCCGCCTTGCTGAACTCCGCCCTGCTGAAACTCCATTGTACAGACTTGCTGAAACTCAGCCCTACTGAAACTCCGTTGCTGAAACTCCGCTGCTGATACTCCGCTGCTGAAACTCCGCTGCTGATACTCCACTGCTGAAACTCCGCTCTGCTGAAACTCCGCAGCTGAAACTCCGCAGCACACTGTCCAGAAATCTCCCTTGCTCTCTTGCTCTCCTTCTCTCAATCTGCTCATGAAAGAATTGAATGACCTTTTCCTCCTTTAATCTAACCCCAAGTGACTTTTAGGTGATCTAAGTGACTTTTGGGTGATCCCTAAATCCAATGGCTGAAATAGATTGAGATCTAAGGCTGAGATTAAATGCTCATTTAAATCTCACCTTTTTATTTTTTAATTCACCCCACTTTAATAAAGACCCACTTAGTCATTTATTTCCAAAGTCACTTTTCCTTTCCAATTTTTCATTGACTTTATAAAAGTCACTTTAAAATTAGACTTAGTAACTTTATCACTTAAAGTCACTTTTAAATTAGATTTAACTTTATAAAATTATAAAGTCACTTTAAGAGAAAAAATAAATTCTTTTGGACGCTTTTCCCTAGGCCAAAGATCAAAGCCTAAGGGAACCACCTGTCCTCCGGTACCAAATTTCAACACTCGTGATAGAGAAAGGCATTGTTTTTCCTATTTATACAAAGTGCAAGCTTTGTATAGCACTAGAGGGGGATCTCTGCAATTTTTCCTCTTGAACATTTGCACTTTTGTAACGAGGGGAGAGTTAAAATGTAGGGATAGAGGGCTTTTGGCTGAGAGGAAAAGTTGTCTTGCACTTTTGCAGATTATTATTTCAAGGAGTCAAACTTTCTCAAACACTGCATTTTTGTAATGAAATTTTGGTTTTGTTCTAATGAATTTTCATTCTAGTGCACTTTTGCCTGGATTGTGAATTTAATTTGCTTTTACTAGAATTTCTTTGAATGATTTTGATTTCTTTCTAAGTCGTATATTATTCCCTGATTTTGAGCACTATTGTCATGACAATTTCTATACGTTGTTGGAACTTTGTTAAAGTTTTCTTTGGGGGACAAAATGAAATTAAAATCAAAGTTGAATTCACTTAAAATTGAATGTGATGAATAATAATTAATATTATTTGATCTTAAACTATTATGCATTAATGACAGTGTTGTTGATGTGAACTTTGGTGTATTTGTTTGAGGAAAAAAGGTATGCTCTGGCGCTAGGGTTTTGACAATATGTTTCGCAAGTAATGGCATTGTCGTCATGGGAAAATCACATCTTGGTTTCCATGGTGATTGGGAGCATGGGGATACTGAACTATGTAATGACCACAAGATTGGACCGGGTATTGTTTGGAGTTTTCAAGCGGAGTTTCATTGGGTGTTGGGGCGCAGTGATCTAAGGAGCTCTCCAAATCTCATGGGCTTGACTTTGCGGGAGTTTTTTTTACCAGTGATTTTCATAAGTTTGAACAATGTTACAGAAACGAAGCCTTGAGTTGCGTGACTAGTGATATTGGTACTCTCATATTGCTCGAGAGGTCGAGTCAGGATTTTTGGGCTGGTCATATGAGGCATTGTCCATCGACATGCAAGACTGCTGGACCTGATCCCTATTTCCTTTTCATCAAATGGTGTATTGCAACCTTTACTTAGATTGGGACTCCTCACCGAACGAGCCTCCCCCTTCATGGATTCTCTCGCTAGTTATTGGATGCAATTTGCAGGGCATTGATAGCCCCAAACTTTACTTTAATGGTTGATTCGAGCTTGATGGTGGACTTGGTAATAGCTACTCACAAGAAACAAAGCATGCAGAGGAAAATAAGGAAGTGGCAGGGTCTGGGAAGTTGATCCCCCAAGCATAAATATGTACAAGCAAAGTATTTCAAATTTTCTCTCAAACCCCATTCAGAAGCTCTGTCCTCATGGGATTCAAAACGGATTTTTTGGTTTGAGATTTGAAAAGGGAGATCCATAATAGATCTGGTATTCCTATGGAATCACAAAGTCTGATCTATGTTATTAAATCTATGAAAGATGACCAACAACTATAGGACTATAGAGTAGATCGGAATTCCACAATTATCATTAACCTGAGATTGTGGAGAGGCTCGTCTGGACCAATCCATGGATCTACCTCATTCAAAGACGCTCTTAAAGGTAAATATGTTGCATCAGGTAAATTTGCACTGACTTTAAACATCCTTGGGCTCTATATTGTGGAGCAAACAAAAAAATCTAGTAATGACAATAGATCTAGCAGAGTCAACTAATCTTTGCACAACCTATCAATCTCAGGCAATCATTTGTAGGTTTAATGGTTTTTGGCCAAAACCTCTGGATCTCTTTCAGTGGATTTTTACGACCTGGACACTAGACTGTGAGGTTCATCTATTCTCCAAGGGTTTCTTCATAGTAAAATTTGAATCATCAGAGATCATAGATCATGTTATACAAGAGGGTCCATGGTTCTGGGGTAATGCAGGACTATTTATCACCCCATGGTTCCCAGAATTTGATGCCAACTCAATGGTGGTCTCCAAAATGCCTATGTGGGTAAGATTTCATAATTTACCCCTTCATTTTTGGCATCCAAAAGTCTTATATGGAATTGGTAACTTGTTGGGGAGATACATTAAGATGGACTCACAAAGAACAAAAGAAGCAATATATACTTTTGCCCGAATTTGTGTAGAGGTAGACCTCAGCAAAGGACTTCCTGATCATATCCTTTTGACACACAACAACCAATGTTGGACTCAGTTCTTAGATTATGAGAATATGACATTCAAATGTCACTCTTGTCTACAAACTGGTCATTTACAAAATGCATGTCCTTTGAAAAAGAAAGATCCTAGAAAGAGAAAGCAACCAGTCAAGAAGCCTAAGGGATGGCAATTCCTAGCCCAACAATTTGATGAAGAAGAGGAAGAGGATCCCATAATTGAGGATAACTCAAATCCACAAGCTCCCCCAACAAGCGAAGGAATCAATTAGGAAGGAATGGTGGCAGCAAGGTCGCACAATCCAGATGCAGAAGGAAATCTTTATTTAGAAATGAAGAAGGAGAAGGAAATCAGAGGATTCAAACATCCTTATTCCTCCGAGAGCTCGGAATCAGATAAAGAACATCTGAGGAAAACAACAGAAAACAAACTAATCATTGTAACGTCCACTCCTAATCAAGGAGGATGGTGAAAAGTAGAAAAGAAGAAGGGTAGAAAAGGGTGACTAAGCATTTTTTCTTAGTCCTAGTTTCTTTTTTTCTAGTTGGTTTTGGTTTTTCAGGCGCCAACTATTCACTGGCCATGTATTTTTATTTTTATCTTTTTTTGTTTTATTTTTGGGGTATCTGTCGAATGGTTGAGCTAAGGAATGCCTACAAGAATCTGCAAAATGTAATTTTGTTCCTTGATTCTCAAGTTGAATAAAATTACGATTGTTCTTCGAAAATAAATAAATAATAATAATAATAATATTAATTATTATTCATTTACAAGCTCTTTTTTTTTTTATTGCTTCAGTTAAAATGAACTATTTCTTTTAGAAGAAGCAAATCATATAATTAATTCTACTTGATTAAATCCAGATATGTAAGCTATATTGTTTTAATAATTATTTATTAAAGCATATTCACTTACATCATAGCATTAATCTCTTGTATTTTTCAAACTATTTTAGGACATACAACCGAACAATAATTTTGGATCCAATTATACAAATAGTGCTTTCCCCTCATTAGTTCACTTACTCTTAGATTGGAAGAAGGTTATCATATTCCAATTCGAGATAGGATTAGTTTCTTTGCTTGCATCTTAGTATAGACTTGCATTTGCATTATTAGCTTTACATCAAGTCCTCTCTTAAAGAGGCAAATTCATTGTAGTGTGGTTTGATCAAACCTTTGTGTTGATCTTATTCTTCAATTTACTTTATTAAAGGATCAATATAAAGGAAATGTAATTTATTGTATATTTTGTATATGAGTTTGGTCTTTTTATTCATTTTTTTAACCTTGATCTTTTTGTAAAGTTTTATAATGCTTTGTAACATTTAACCATAGTGTCAACTTTAACAATTTAGTTAGAGTTAATAATTTCTTTTATTTTGACTAATAATACTAAATAGAATTAGAAATAATTTTAGATTTAACTAGATTAGATTATAACAATTAGATTTAACTCTAGTATAATATTAACATTACCTTAGGACCAACCTTTTGCTATTATAATAATAAAGTAGATGATATAGAAGTAATAACACAATTATAGATTAGATTATTAACATTATATCATAGCTTATATTTAGGTAATATTAATCTAAGCCTAGGATATACTAACATTAGAAGATTTATAGTAATAGAGACTAATATTTAATATGACTTTAATACATAGGGTAGTATAAGACATATAGGTTAGACTAACACTTAGATCGACATAGGTTAACCCTTGGTGTGGATTAGTTGAGCCATTAATTCATCTTAGCAATTTACTTCTTTGCAAGAGGGTAGATCTGATATTTTCTTCCTGTTGGTAAGAAATAGAAACACCACAAGTTAGTAGGAAGGTAAAGAGGGTAATTGGACCCAATTAAAGCAGTTGGAGACATCATAACAAATGAAAAAGGGTCTAATTTGGGACCCCAATCGGGTGCTCTCCCCCAATGTTGATGGAGGATATTTTTTCCCATCAACAGGAACGTAGCTCCCCATTGGCCAATACCAATGAGTGTCAAAAGCAGTTGGAAAATATGGTTGAACGCAAAACTTTGTGTAGTCTTTCATTGTCCAAGTTGTAATATGGGCGAGGCACATGCCCCATGGTTGCAAACATGGACAACTGCAACTACATACCTCGTAGAGCAGATTAGTGGTTATAATTTTTTTTCTCATGCAACACCTCAATTTTTAACATTGGTTGTGACCCTATTACCCACATTCAACAATGTCAAAATGAATGGTAAAGGATTGGATATAGGGACTGACATGTCTGGTCTCATATGTTCTCGTATAATTTCGATGATATACCATATAAATGGTATAAAATAGAGGAAGAAAGATGTGACACATTCTTCTAGTGTGACAATAAGAATTTTTTTATTAATGACTTTAATTTTGTACATGGCAATATAGGAAGATTTGAAGTGGTACTTGAAACTATTTTCTTTTTGGAAAAAACAGATCCTCAGGAAATATAAAAAAGGTCAAGTTAAAAGTCAATTTATGGTTGAATTTGACTTGTAACACAAAGAAATATGATTGCACACCCCAAAATAATTTTTTCACCTCTTCAATCATAAATATAATACATATATATAATTAGAAGTAGATCCAACTAATTCCAAATATGAATATGGAGGTTGATATATTCTCTCAACAAAATCCCAAACTAACTCTAAACTTATCATGGAAGCATTATCTCCAAGTCCCTCCCTAAGTAATTCTTACATGTCAAACACATAAATTACAATAACAATATTAATATTTGTTTGAATAGTCTTCATCAGCACTTACACTCACTCTGGAATGTCGTAGACACTGCTCTTTCTTCACCACCACAACTTCGAGCTAACACTTGACCTCCATTTAAAATGTAATTGCCTCTGACCACTATTGACATACTTGTAATAATTAACAACATTGACACACTTCATTCTGCCAAATTACATAGCTTGTTGTAATTGTCAGGAAAAGTAGTCAAGTAACTGAACCATCCTATGGACATGGTCCCATCTATTGGATGACATAGCTCATTGTATCTAGAATTTATCTAGGATAGTTGTTTGGGTATCAAATGTGTTCAAAATTTAATCATACAACTTGACCTCTTCACATACACACTTAGGAACATATAAGGATAGCATGTAATTGGTGTTCCAGGATTTACACAATCCATGAGCTTTATAACATACCATAAACATAGTCAAATGAGTGTTATGTTCTTGTGGCACCGTATACAACAAGATAATTGGAATTACTTCACTTTGTTTTGTATGACTGGTTCTTCATATTCAATTTACAAACTAGCTCACAAGAAAAATTCACTCAGAAAAAGGATAAATACACAATATTTAGAAATTAAAACTACGTCACCACACAACAAATCTACAACTTCATGGAAATTATAAATTGTAGCACTAGTGAATTCTCGCACATTGTCGTCCAGTGCACAATCTAGAACTCTCATAGATGTGAATAACTAAGGGTGCAATATGGAAATAACAAAGCCTGGTTGAAATTGATACAAATCCCTATGCAACCACTTTAGAGAAATTCACATCCCATCACAAAACCGCTTCTTCTACAATAGCAAGCCTCTCTTCGATATCGGTGACAACGTCATTTCCATCCATTCAATATGCTAGAAAATAGATTATTGGAATTTGGGAGAATTTTCAACATATCTTTGGTCATAGTTTCCTTCTCTAGAAGAACTGTTCCATTGACGATGAGACCATCATTTGTTATAGTGTTGTTATTCCAGACCGAAATATCACGAAAGCCTTCAATCAATTGAAAAAAAAAATTCACCATCTCTGCAAATAGATATTGTTGCACCTTATATAAACCAAAAATCTCTTTGTGAATCAAGATTCAGAATCTATTTTGTTCCAAGATTTGTTCATTTATTTGTACCAAGCAACTTAGTCACTGGAAAGCAAGCAAATAATGTGTTACAGTGCTCTACAACTTTAACAACCTTGGACCATGCAAATTGTCCAGGTTACCTTGGCACCATCTTCGTTTAGTAGCTTAATCCATGAATATGGAGCATCTCTGGATGAAATGACAACAAGGTTTGCGTCCACATTGAGACGACGAAGGGGTCGAAGCATTATCAGCATGAACACATAAAACTCATAGTCTCTTGGCGTTCCCATGTACATTATTGTTGCATACGTAATTATTGTTGTGGGTAGTGTCATCTCTACAATCACAGTGCCCTAGGAATGAATTAACATTATCACACATAATAATAGTCAATTCCAAGATTTGAACCTTGGATCGAGTGGAGCCATAATTATACTATGTTCCGCAACGGCACCAACGACACCCTCCTCAATCACGTGCGACAAGACACACACACACAAAAAATATCAAATTCAACACTACAACAATATGAAAATAAACACTCTCTTACATCTACATATTCCTCGGCCCTCCCATAATGGAGATAGACCCAAAAGGGCTTTGATACTGGTAAAGAAATCAAATTGCACACCACAAAATTTGTTTTTACCTCTTCAATCACAAATATAATACATATATATAGTTGGAAGTAGATCCAGTTTATTCCAAATACGAATATGGTGATGTTGAGGTGAAAACTCAACCCCCCATCGCCCCTCTCCATTTTTGACTTATTTACTTCAAATAATGGGGACCCTTTTCTTAAAACTTTTGGCTAAACCAACTTTTATGATTTTCATTTGATTAAGTGTCCTACAATTTTTCCACTTTTTCATTTTCATTGGGTTTCTATTTTGATTGTTTCATTGGATTTGACTTTTAGCAAGCTTTCCATCAATACGTGTTTCGTCTCATTTGGTTATCTGGTTTGCAAATAGCACTCCTGTGAAGTTTGATCATTTTGTCGTCTAGATTAAAAAACTGTACAAAATGTATAATATTTTAATTTTTGTAATTAAAATAGTGATTCATTGTAAATATTAATCTCTAGTTAATTTTTACTAATTTCTTCATATCTCACTAATGGTCCTACAAAATCGCCTAGCCAAATTGTAGAACAGTCAAATAATGTGCTTTCAAAATCTCAGTAATTTATTCCTATTCCTAATTTTAAAAGAAATTATGAAACCTGAAATATCAAAATTACAAAGCAGTTGTAGTTTATTTTGTAGGATTTTTAATTACCAATGTGGGCCCCACTTCACCTCTCTTCCTCCCATCCTTTACAAAAATCCAAATATCAAAAAACCCAATATCAAACATCCAATACAAATCTTCTGATATTTAAAGTCCCGATATCCCAATATCATAATATCGGCATTTTTTTGTTTGTGCGTATTTTAAAACTTCTAATATGTATTAGTATCTGACCTCTGATATTAAATTTTATATAGTGGCTATTTAATTTTATCAAAAGTTTTTTCCGCTCCTCTGGTTCGCCTAATGCCTCCCAACTCCATCATGCTCACGTCCCTTATGTCTCCCAGCTCTCCACCTCACATAACGCCCTCCACTAATTTCTATTCTAATTTAACAAGCCATGTATTGTTTTTGGTGGGTTGTCTCCTAGCTCTCCACCTCACATAACGCCCTCCACTAATTTTTATTCGAATCTAACAAGCCAGGTATTGTTTTTGGTGGGTTTTGTTATATAGGATTTATTACATGAAGTTTTGTTTAATATATTTAATATATTATATTCTAATTTTATTTTTATTTTTATTTTTATTTTTATTTTTATTTTTATTTTTAATATAATTTAATTATAATTTTAATTAATTTTTAAATCCATTTTAATTTTAAATTAAATTTTGTTTTAATTATATATGAATTAGTTTGTAATTAATTTAATTTAATATTGTAATTACAATTAAATTAATATAAATTAAGAAATTATTGTAATTTAATTTAGGATTAAAATTTTCTTATTTTTAGGCTAGGTAGCAAATTTTCCAAAATTCTGGGAAACTCAACACTTCAACTTTCGAAGCTCATAAGTTGAGTTTTACTTGGCCAAATGAGGACCAGGACGGCTCATTGGATAGATAAATATATGAATAATATTTCTGAAGTGGATACATAACTAAATTTTATCATTTAATAAGTCTAAAATTTAGTAGAAGATCAAGCTCCGAATTTTTAAACAAAATTAATTGTCTGAGTTTAATCTTCTGCATTTTCATTTGCTCATAACCTCTGTTGAATACAGATCCATTTGAATATGTTCTCTTTGACCACTTAGATTTTTAGAGGGATCAATTAAAAACTCATATTTCTTTTTATTTATTTATTTATTTAAGATTTGATTGGAGATATTTTGTGTTCCAGATTTGGTATTTTGATTTTAATTAAATTTTAATTGCATTTGGCAGGGAATCTGTTGAAGAGATGAGGAAAAAAGAATTTCAATCAATGGAATTGCTCCAGCAATAGAAGAAAAGGAATTTGGACCAATGAAAATGGTTGAAGCAAAATTGATCTTCAACAGCGCTCATATTTGAAATTCATTTTTGTAAATTATAAATATGAGTTTGTAGAATGAGCAAATGGCTTCTCTCTTCTACAATTTTTTAATTCTTAAAAGCACTATTGTAATAGGGATTTCAGGTTGTAGGTAGAGAGGACCATCTCAAATATGGTAATTATTGGGATTTGTCTTTTTCCTTTCTGTACTGTGTATGGGTGGGAGAGCTTGCACTATTGAAGCTCTTGTTTTTGCAATAGAGTTTATGCTTTGGAGAAGATTGTTGGAGATCAGATTCAAATAACAGAGCATGAGAACAGGTTCAAATTTATTTGTATTAGAAATATTATTATCTTTAATATGAAATTCATTTTTTATCGCAAAATTATGTTAATTGGATTTATGTTATTCCCTATTGTAAATATGAATTCATGTCTTACATATTAGCTATCTAATCTATTTATTTCATAGATCTGTTGTTAATTTCCTCTTATGCTTAAATCAGATTTCTGAGTAAATATTTACCCAGAAATATGTCATCTAATTCTGATTTAATTTCCATTGGCATTATGAGAACTACTTCCTAATTCTATTGGTTTATTATTCATTTTAATAGATTTCTAAACAACATGTTTGGTAAATTATAATATCAGTTAATTGAACTACTTCATTAGCCAAATATTAATCATAAGCCAAGCGTGTTGAAATCTCATTCATTTAGTTACTTTGCTCTCGGTTGGGTTAGATCTATATCTTCCTAATCGAGATAAGCTTAAGATTTATTTCCTTAGGCTTAGGATTTCTTTCCATTTGATTGCATTTAGATTTAATTCTACATTCCTAAAAGTCCTCTTATCAAAGAGGCAAAATTTAGTTGCGGCTTGGCTGAGTCCCGGATCAGCTTAAGGATCACTTTCTTGCCTGATCAAAAAGAGGGTTGATTTGATGTCTCTTCTCTATTGGTAAGTCAAAGTCATACTTTAAACCAATATGGATAGAGAGAAGGTAACTGGACCTAGTTTAACCAATTGGAACCACCATTCCAAATGGAAAATGAGCTACTCTAAGGTCCCAACCAAGTAGTCTCCCTTATCATGTTGAGGCAGAGACTGTCGCGCCTTCAACATTTTTGGCACTAGAAGGAGGGCTTGAATAAATTATTTTCTTTAAATACTATGGCTCCATGTAAAATATTTCCTTGGAGTTTCTTTATTCGACCTCATCCAAAAACCACTCCAGTAGAAGTAGTCAAAATCCCGTCTCAGGTAAAATACAATGGTAAGACATCTGCTTTTAGTCATCTCCTTCAATTTATCTTAAGTTTCAATAATTTCAATATTGATGAATATCTTATCTGCAGGATTTTCACTTGGACTTCAATAGGAAAAGCTAAAGGCTGATGCTAATCACTTCTATTTGCCTCTATACGTAGTTGGGACGAGTTTTCAATTATTTATCTTCACGCATTTCAAGAATATGATTACGAAAAGGTGTGTGATCAGTTAGAAGAATTGCGTAGGATGGAAGGTGAGACTTTGGATATGTTTTATGTTAGATTTAAATTAATTTTAATGCAATTTTGGTCCAAAGATTTGCCTCCTCAATTCCAATTAATTGGATGGTTCAGGCATTTAGTGTCTTTGTCTTGTGATAACTATCAAGAACCAAAAATTATAGCCTTTGTTGATAATGATACACTTGCTCAAAATGACAACTTTGATTCTTCGCAAATTGAAATTACAAATGATAATCATTATGCCATAAATGCTCCAAATTTACATAATGTTGATCAAGTAGAATTTCAACAAAATGCACAATATATTAGCAGCAATCAACAGCAATTAAATCAACCAGAGAATGTTGGCAACACTGTCTACTACTAAAATTAATTCACAATCTGTTGATAATAAATTGCAAATGATGGAGCAGCTCAGCAACAATTTGCAAACCGATCAAGTGCACGAAGAATCCAAATTGTGTATTTTGGAAAATCAAAAAGCATCTAAGCATAGAAAAACCTTCAAGTATATATCTTCAACATCCTGTTTTTCTCTCTGCCTCGATATTTTTAACTATTTATTTAATTCATGATCAACCACCAGCCCCTCTAAATTCAAATTTAATTTTAAATAGAGGAACTAATATTAATAATGAATTATTAAATATTGGTAGAGAAAATTTGATCGGTAATTCAATTAATAAACCTGAAGATTCTCTTAATTTGGTAGTCAATCACTTGTTTGGTTCTAATTTATTTAATTCAGAGTAAAAGAACACTTATGAAATTACTTATGATGATTACTTGGAAAATGAAAATACGCAACCTATTTTCTCTTTGGAAATGGTTTTGTATGATTCCTTAGGCGAACCTATTTTTGAAGATACAGAGAATTTTAATCAAGGATTTATTCCGGTCCATTCTAATTTTCAAATATTCAATCATCATATCAATTTTGGTATTCAAGAACTTATCCCAATTTTTAATTCCTATGATGATGAAATGCCCTTTTTGGATCATAAGCTTGAAATCTTCCCATTCCCACAAAAGAAAACAAACAATGAGTTTAATTTTATAATTTCTATTGATGCTTGTGGGAAAGAAATCTTCGCAAATGAATCCCAGCCATGTTGTACCATTATTTGTAACATTAATGTAAACTTGAATTTGCTTCATTTTCAGTTCCCTCGGTTTGAATTTGTTTTTCTTTCGAATTTCATTTTTGAATTTTTGAACACATTGTGCTGGCAATTTGAGCATTCAAACTATAGACACTCCTCAAGTGCGTTAATAAGTTTGTATGAAAATCAATTCCAGAATTTCAAGCATGAACATCGACTACTTTTTATTTTGAAATTTTATTTGTTCATGCTTGACCAATTTATTTCTGATTTTCAAATAAGTTCATCACAAATTCTGGCACCTGAGAGTGCACCATTTCATTCTGACCAACAATGGGACACTTCTAGAAACCTTTTAAATGTTCATCTGTTCTTTATTGACTCATTTGAAAAATATCTAAAAGTTCCACTACTCAAGAATATTTCTGACTTTGCTAGTATTCAGCAGGCTTCAATGATTAAAAATGTATCATTCAAGCCTAGCATGATGTTTCCTCTTCCTTTGAACTTCTTCCAATCATTCACTAAAATTCATGCTATTTTTTATGATCTTGTAAACATTTGGTTGGAAGAATTTCAAGGTAAGAATTTTGTAAATAAATTTATTTTGCCGAAGTTGTTAATTGTATAGAGTAAGCTGAATTTTTCTTTTAATAATTTAATTGCAGTTTTATTTTTGTTACTGATGTGTGACTTGTACATACATATAAGGAATAAAATGCTTACATGGTTACATTGGAAGTATGACTATACCTAGTCATGTTTCTTTTCAGTTAGTAATAGGAATAGATTAATTTAGATTTAGATTCTTTTTATGTTTGCATTTATTTTATTATTTCAGATTTTTAATAAGAAAGTAATGAATCCAAGTTTTTCTTGGCATCCCCTTTCATGTTCTAGCAAAATGGCTTAGAACATATCAGAGTTCTTATATATTTGGATCATTCACACTTGTGAACCACTTGATTGTCTTGTTTTTGCAAAACTTCATTGTTTAGAAAAAAATGTTTTTGTGATAAAATCATATATGAAGAAATTCTAAGGAATTGCTATGGCTTGGAAATTTTTGATTCACAAGTATTTCTAAAGGCTCATTTTCACCACTCTTGTCCTCCGATGTAAATTTGAAGTGGATGCAATTTTAAGGTTCATTACTTAGCATTTTTTATTGAATAAGTAGATGATTTTGAACATATGAAAATTTTGAGAAATGCATGGGAGAACTTGAAGATTCATAACGTAAAATTACAGTCAAAATTATTCCACATATGCATTAACAAGTTCATCTTCATTTGTTGTTTATTTTTCTCTTTTTCATAGTTTATTTCTTATTTATGTTTTGTTTCTTTTGCAAGACTTCATTAACTTGATTTTAGGGACTTCAAATAAGAAAGCAACCAACATTTTCTAAATTTGCAACATGTTCAAGGAAGTATTTGTTGTTTCGTCAGAATTTGGGTATTCTTTAGTTTTACTTCTTTTCATTAAAACTTTTATAGGGCTTTAATGCATTATTGAAAGCTTCATATCGGATCATTATAATATCATAACTCTCCTCATAAGAATGTTATGATAAAATCATTCTCCAATCAAATGTTTTTTATAGTTAATATAATTATTAAAGGGGTTTTTTGTTAAAAGACAAAGTTGAGTTAGGCGCTTTCTTTTGAATTAAATACTTTAAGAGTTGTCAGCCCCACAACTTCCACTTGGCATATCGGCCTTCACAAATATCGTAACTTATAAAGTGTGATATGCTCAAAATTCTCGATATCCCATTCATCCAATATTTCGATACTTCGATATCCCGATATTCTGATACTCTGATATCTCTGATCTCCCGATGTCCCAATATTCTAACATTTGGTTCCCCCTCGATACCTCCATCTTTATCATATCAATTTTTTTATAAGAAGCACCTATTCACTACACTCTCGGTAATTCTAATATAACATTCCCTCGGTGAAAATTTGTCTGATATGTTATTTCGCCTCCTCTCATACCCGTTATAATTTTAAAAGGCTTGGATCAGAAACCTCGTATATCGCAATTCTAAAGTATATCCAAGTGATTTCTCTGATATTTCTCTTCCAATATGCTCATGTGTGCAAACCCACATGAATTCATGTTTTTTCACTTAGCAATATGAGTCAATAATTATATTATGCCTCTCATTGATTGATCCAGGTGGATCTCAAAGTACAAGTGGCATTAGAAATGGCTCAAAAATCAAAGTGGTCAGCTGACAATAAGACTACGACCAGATTGAAGTGCTCGTCACCCTAATTCCAATGGTGTGAATGTCACTCAAATCTGAGCTCGTATGAGGAAGTTAGAGCAAGTCAAAGTTGTGGTCAAACTTGGCAGTGGGCCAAGTTTAAATGTTCTACAATTTGACCAACACCGAGGCGTGAAAACTTAGCTCCTAAGAGTAGGTGAATTTGTGGGTTGGTTAGTTTGCATAATAACCCCTAAATCAGCGAAAATCAAACATATGGTTTGTATTAACAAAATAAGATTAAAATAAAAATGGGTGGCGGGTTGTCACCCCTGCATGGAACCATATCGTAATACATATATTTGGGTCGGATGGGGGGTGGAACACCCCCGGCGAACCCGCCAACCCTCGGTGTTGACAACAGTCAATACAAATTGCGCCAGGTGGAACCACCACTATATATATATATATATATATATATATATATATATATATAACACCAGTCAACAAACAAACCTTTGAGCTTATTATGTACACAATTCTAATAGTGAACCTTAAACCATCGTCATATGTGATACGTAGCCCGATTGTTATACAACCGTGCAACAAATTGGCAAAAAAATTCATAACAGTCACTAATTCGGGGAGGGGGGGATTCGAACCCTAACCTTGCCTGAGGAAAGAGCACCTGCCACTGTTGGGCCACAGGGCTTGCCTTTGGTATCCCCGCACAAACATAATACATAAACCTTCATTCCACAGAGGCACGGGGAGCAATAGCGTACTTGTGCGAATTTATATGCAGGTGATGGAACCCTAAGCTTGGAAGGAGGTCGGATCCTTGCCCTAGGGAATCTTGGGGGTACCAGAAATATTCTGAGAGGTGCAGAAAGGTAGATTGTCAGAATTAGACGTGTGCATAGTCGATTTTGCACAATTTTTATCCAGGAAATCAGTGGTGCTATCAGTGTCAGCATCTAGTCTCTCCATTTTTCGACCATCTTCCAACTTGGAGGTATAAGGGTCTTTATGTAATTTTTTCTTGTACTTATTCTCTTTGATGCCACTTAATAAGAGAAGGCCTCCCCATTGTTGAGCAGGGTTCGAAGACATAGCCCACATTAGGTGAACTCCATAATAAAATTCTTGTGTCGTGATCTCATGCTTGTTATGTTCTTTCCTCTTCATTTTATGTGCTTTTAGTTTTCCTGGTTAACATGCTTTGTAATATGTAATTATTTATGCATCTTTAAGCAAAATATCTTGGATCAAGTTTGGTATCAGAGTAGGTCTTTTTCGATGTGAATTGCATGAGTATATGTTAACCAGGAACAATATACAAAGAGGTGAAGGGAAGCTTAAGACCTTTGATCCCGAAGCGAGGCATGAACCAAAAAGAAGAAACATGGCAGATGAGGAAGCTCGTTGGGAAGAACAGCACAATTTCCACAAGGCATTCTATAACATGGCAGAGAAAGAGGACCAACTATTTGCAAAACTTGAGAAGACAGTGAAATGAGAGGAGAACAAGCCAGATGATCATGCATCCTTAAACAATGGAGGTGAAGGAGAAGAGCCTCCTCCCTCTCCTTCCACCAATGAAAGTTGTTCTTCTTCTTCTCATCATTATAACAGGAATCAAAGAAATGCATCTAAGAAACCATTCTTCAAGTTGGATGTCAAATTTGATTTACCTGTATTCAATGGAGAATCTAATGCAGAAAAGATAGATAATTGGATACAACAAGTTGAGGTATATTGCCGCATACAACAGATCAAAGAGGATGAAGCCAAGATCCAACTAGCATCTCTTCGATTGAGTGGAACCGCTCTCATATGGTGGGAAGTCAAGTTGCAGCAAGGTGGTAAGAATAGTCATAAACTTCTTTCATCTTGGTCTAAGTTCATTTCTGCTATAAGGGGACAATTTTACCCATTGGGTTACCAACAGAAAGCCATGATGGAATGGCAACATTTGAAACAAAGTAAAGGTCAAAATGTTCAGAATTTTACAGAGGAGTTTAGGAAACAAGCTCTAGCATTGAATGTCCCCCTAGACACTCCTGAGACGTTGATGAAATATATCGGCTCTTTGCATAGTTATTTACGTCATTCTTTATTATTGTTTGAACCTAAAACTCTTGATGACGCTAGTGTGAAGGCTATGCATCTTGAAAGTAGGGGGGGGCATGAACAAGACGACTGCCCAAAAAGGGCAACGATAGCTAGGAGAAGAGGAGAAAAACCCTCTTACACTCATTATGAGAAAGATGGGCATGATGAGGAGAATTGTTTGATATTTCACCCAGAATTAAGACCTAAGATGAACGATGGAAAGGAGAAGCAGAAGAAAGTTGCAACCATGCACCAAGAGTCTGAATCAGAGGAGGATGAGAAGGTCACAGCTATGGGATTTGCAAGCAATGGACCAACTAACTTGGGCTCAGATTCCGGTGACAAAATGAAGATTGCAACTTTTGGGATCACAGCAGATGGACCCATCAACTTGGGTTCTGATTTGGGTAATGAAACAAAAATTTCAATAGATGTTGTACCAAAGATGAAAAGGACACCCAATGCGGCATGGCTTTAGGAACTTGAAGAAATCAACCAAAGAATTCAGGTAGAGAATAATGAGCTAAGGAGACTCCTACAAGAAATAGAGAAGGAGAAACAAAGGTTGCAACACCAGCTACAAGCTAAGGACGAGGCCTTGGAAAAGTTGCAGCATAACCAACCTGAGGTAAAAAGTGACTCTTCAATTTCATGTACTTTTTATGATGATGATTTCGCTGCTTTTGAGAGACATACTATAGGGATTGGCTCAAAATTGTTGAAAATAATGGGGTATCAAGGAAAGGGCCTCGACATTAATGGCCAAGGCATCGTGAACTCCATCAAAGTAGAGGAATTTCCTCGTTATGCAGGACTTGGGTATGTCACGAAGGAAGTTGGGGAATGCTCCAAAACAGCTAGTGGCCCACCAGTGACAGATGATGAGAGAACCTCATCACATTCCAGTGACAACAAGGGATCCATGAGCACCTATCAGAGGCGCGTCAGGATAAATCGTTCCAAGACGATGCTGAAAGTCTGGAGAAGGAATAATTATTGTAACGAGGATGGACACCAGAAATTTGCATGCCAAACACTCCAAGCCCAAAAAGTACCCATGAAGAATCCAATCGTTGAAGATATTCCACAAGAAATCCGTCATAAGGAGATGAACCATTCACCTTACTAAGTAAGAGATGGTTTTACTAGATATAGTCATGGCCACAGTTTGTAAATCACGCGTTTCGAATAATTGTAAAAAATATAACATGTTTTCCATCGCTTACTAAAACAACGATGATGTTTGGCCTTTTGTGAGTAGTTTGGGTATTGGTTTCTACTATGTAAAACGTTGCCAAAGAGTGTGTGTTATAAACTCTTAGCAAGTATAGGGTGTTTGATTCATGTGTGGTTTGCATATGATTGCAAATAAGGTACCAAATTTACAGGCAATGTAGATGATTAAAAGTGTGGTTTGGCAAGGACACATTGCAAATAAGGTACCAAATTTACAGGCAATGTAGATGATTAAAAGTGTGGTTTGGCGAGGACACAGGCAGTGTGCTAGACGTGGTAATGCTTTTGGTGGTCCAAAAGTTCCTTAGTGGGGAGGAATGATCCAGGTGGATCTCAAAGTACAAGTGGCATTAGAAATGGCTCAAAAATAAAAGTGGGCAGATGATATCAAGACTGGGATCAGATTGAAGTGCTCGTCACCCTGATTCCAACGGTGTGAATGGCACTCAAATCCGAGCTCATATGATGAAGTTAGAGTAAGTCAAAGTTGTGGTCAAAGTTGGCAATGGGCCAGGTTTAAGTGTTCTACAATTTGACCGACACTGGGGCGTGAAAACTTAGCTCCTGAGAGCAGGTGAATTTGTGGGTTGGTTAGTTTGCCTAATAACCCCAAAATCAGCAAAAATCAAACATATGGTTTGTATTAACAAAACAATATTAAAATAAAAAGGGGTGGATGGTTGTCACCCCTACATGGAACCATATCATAATACATATATTTGAACAAAAGGTTGGATGGCCGGCGGGCCACCCCCAGCAAACCTGCCAACCCCCAGTGGTGTCAACAATCAATGCAAACCACGCCCGGTGAAACCACCACTCTATATATATGTATATATCTATGTATATATATATGTATATATGTATATATATATATATATGTATATATATATATATATATGTATATATATATATATATCATCGGTTAACAAACTAACCTTCGAGCTTATTATGTACACAGTTCTAACCGCGAAGCTTAAACTGTCGTCGCATGTGATACGTAGCCCGAATTTTATACAACTGTGCAAAAAATTGCCAAAAAAATCATAACAATCACTAATTTGGGGAAGCGGGGATTCGAACCCTGACCTCTCCAAACAGAACAACACCCGCCACCATTGGGCCACGGGGCTCGCCTTTGGTATCTTCGCCTAAACTTAATACATAAACCTTTATTCTGCAGAGGCACGAGGAGATACAATGGACTTGTGTGAATTTCTATGCAAGTGGCAGAACCCTAAGCCTAGAAGGAGTCCAGAACCTTGCCCCAGGGAATCTTGGGGGTATCAGGAAGATTCTGAGAGGTGAAAAAAGGAAAATTGTCAAAATTGAGCGTGTGGATAGTCGATTTTGCACTATCTTTCGCCAGGAACTCAGTGGTGCTGTTATTTTTAGCAGTTGGTCTCTCCATTTTTTATCATCTTCCAGTTTCGAGGTATAAGGGTCTTTATGTAATTTTTGCTTGTACTTATTCTCTTTGATGCCACTTAATAAGAGAAGGCATCCCCACTATTGAGCAGGGCCCAGAGACGTAGCCACATTGGGCGAACTCCGTAATCAAAATGTTGTGTCATGATCTCATGCTTGCTAGGTAAAACTTTTTCAAAGAGTGTGTGTTATAAACTCTTGCCAAGTATAGGGTGTTTGAGTCATGTGTGGTTTGTATGTTATTGCAAAGAAGGTATCAGATTTATATGCAATGCAGATGATTAAAAGTGTGGTTTGGCGAGGACATGGGCAATGTGCTAGACATGATAATTCTTTTGGTGGTCCAAAATTTCCTCAGTGGGGAGGAATGATCCATGTGGATCTCAAAGTACAAGTAGCATTAGAAATAGCTCAAAAATAAAAGTGGGCAAATGACATCAAGACTGGGACAAAATTGAAGTGCTCGTCGCCCTAATTCCAATGGTGTTAATGGAACTCAAATCCGAGCTCATATGAGGAAGTTAGAGCAAGTCAAAGTTGTGGTCAAAGTTGGCAGTGGGCCAGGTTTAAGTGTTCTACAATTTGACCGACACCGAGGAGTGAAAACTTAGCTCCCAAGAGCAAGCGAATTTGTGGGTTGGTTAGTTTTCCTAATAACCCAAAAAATGGAAAAACTCAAACATATGGTTTGTATTAACAAAATAATATTAAAATAAAAAGGGGTGGCGGGTTGTCACCCTCACATGGAACCATATCGTAATACATATATTTGAACAAAAGGTTGGATGGCGGGTGGGCCACCTGACCTGCCAACCCCCAATGATGTCAACAAACGAACCTTCGAGCTTATTATGTACACAATTTTAACCGCGGACCTTAAATTGTCATCGCATGTGATACGTAGCCTGACAGTTATACAACTGCGCAACAAATTGCCAAAAAAATCATAACATTCACTAATTCATGGAGGCAGGTATTCGAACCCTAATCTCGTCAAACGGAATAACACCCGCCACCATTGGACCACGGGGCTCGCCTTTAGTATCTTCGCCTAAACTTAATACATGAACCTTCATTCTACAGAGGCACGGAGAGTGGCAGCGGACTTGTGCGAATTTCTATGTAGGTGGTGGAACCCTGAGCCTGGAAGGAGGCCAGAACCTTGCCCCAGGGAATCTTGGGGGTATCAAAAAGATTATAAGAGGTGCAGAAAGGAAAATTGTCAGAATTGGACATGTGGATAGTCGATTTTGCACGATTTTTCACCAGGAACTCAGTGGTGCTGTCAGTTTTAGTAGTCGATCTCTCCATTTTTCGACCATCTTCCAGCTTGGAGGTATAAGGGTCTTTATGTAATTTTTTCTTGTACTTATTCTCTTTGATTCCACTTAATAAGAGAAGGCATCCCCACTGTTGAGCAGGGCCTGGAGACGTAGCCCACATTGGGTGAACTTCGTAATCAAATTCTTGTGTCGTGATCTCATGCTTGTTATGTTCTTTCCTCTTCATTTTATGTGCTTTTATTTTTCTTGGTTAACATGCTCTGTAATATGTAATTCTTTATGCATCTTTAAGAAAAATATCTTGGATCCTCGATACAGTTGAAACGAAACACTTGCACTCTTTATTACTCTGAATTGCTACAAAAGGAGGAAAATTTCGCACAAAAATCTTGCAACGAATGATCTTATCAATGATTTTATCTATATTTGCTATGAATCTTACAATTTCCGAGTTGAGTTGAGCCATTGCATTGCAATCGTTCATATATTTTTTCCCTTTAGTCACATTCCTTTCTTTCGAAAGGGACTCAAAGCCTCTAATTGGTTATTTTTGAATCTCGATCCTCTGTTTTTCATTTTTCCAAGATCTTTCCTCAGAATTTCGAATTTTCTGGCTTGTTGGACTTTCGGATTTTTATTATATCAAAAGCATTTAAAACAAATTATGAGATTTGCCTCTTCGAGATCCACATTGCATTTTCCTCCATTGTCATGTCCATTACACTTAGCAAAGGAAATGGTCCCTAGTTCACTATATTCACTGGAATCTTGTGATCTCAGAGTTTTGTAAGTTGATTTTGGCTTCAAAAAAGGTTTTCAAGATCTTTGACACCCATTTATTTCTCATTAAATCTTTGATTCCTTTCCTCGAACGCTTATGTTATAGGTAAATGTAACTTCTTTTGCAATCATTTTTACACAGCTTCAAAGTATCTCATTATCAAAGTGAAAGTCAACGGAACTACGTTATAAACTCTTACGAAACTTTTACCTCTAATACATGAATGTTTGATGTACTATAAAGGCAATGTTCCCACATTATAAATTTAAAAGCATTTGTTATCAGACATGATCAATATCGTAAGTTTTGTTTGTAAAAGTTACAAAAAACTTTTGTTCCAAGATCTTGCTTCCCTTTAATATTCTAAATATCGGGACTTCTTATATCAGAGGTGAAATTTAATTAAACTTCTAAAAACAAATGTCACCGAAAATGTTATGAAGCAAAGTCTTTATTTATCGGAGTTTTCCCATTAATATTTTTTTGGAAAACTTGAGCTCTTACCTTTCACTTTGATTCTCTCGGAAACTCGTAACTTCAGAATATCGGGTTAAGTATCTTCGTAGGTCTCTGATCAATTCATTCTAATCTTTCACTATGCTCACATGAAGTCTTGTTTAATTATCTTTGTATATATATGCTACTTTCATGTTATCATGGTGATCGAGAGCTTGGATGTATTTTAATCATAATTTCATCAAATCCAAGTATTTATTCATCAGGATGACTTTGTAATTTTAGGGATTTTCATTCTTCATGGTGTATGCACATGGACCTCTTTTACTCTTCTCGACAATCTGCTTGGCTAATGAGAAATTTCATCGTCTGTGGTTCGTTTACATTTTTGCCTTTGACTCATTATTGGATGCACATTTTATTATCTCAATAATATTTTAGTGAGAATCTTCATTTTATTTTCAAGGCACTCTTAAACAACCATTATGGTAATGTAGCAACTGATAAGGACTTTGGAACATGTAAAGGTAACGGGCCATGATTAATTCATGTTCGAATTCCCTTTTATTTGAATTTTTGATACATCTCTCTGTACTTATTATATAAAGATTCAAGTCCTCTTGATTGCTACATTATTTAGGATTTTGAATCGATTTCAATCTTTTGGGGCTGATATAAATTTAGAATGGAGTGGATATGAGACTTGTAATATTATGAGAACAATCCTTGCTGCAATTCATAAAGAAACATCACTTCATTCTCATTTTTGTGGATTTGGTTTATTTTAGATTCCTTGGACATGAAACATTGTTTTCTTCTAGTTTACCGCTTGTCTTAGTTATATTTAATAAATAATGATTTTGAGTCAATGAGGTTTCAAAAAAATAAACTTCTTCATACTTTTAATTCTAATCGAAATAAGAGGTTATCCTTCATTAGAGAAAATCCATACCTTTCAGGTTAATTTTTAAATAGAATTCCTCTAATGGTAAATTTCATATGCCCGATTTCATTCTTTCCCATTTTTGTTTTAGCTTTGTTTTTAATTTTGTTGATATCAAACTCTGTTTTGAAGGTCTTCATGATCATTTTTCACATACCTGATGGCTTAGATTTGGAGCTCATTCTCCTTTGTTTGGTTTGCTTTCAAAAATTTTGGGAGAAACAGTGATGATCCTCATCGAATTAGCTAAACTGGGGAGTTTCAGAACCTTTAATATGTTTCTTAAGCATGCCTTTTATTAGAAAATGGTTGAGATGCTTTTATGTGGGCTTTGCTTTGAAATAAGAGAATTTACATCAAACAAAGAATTCTCATTTGGCTTAATCTCATTACATCATTATTATTTCCCTTATAGTTTCAAAGCCTCATTATTTATAACTCTACAAAGTTAAAATTTACTAGATTCCAAACAAAAGATGAATTGTCACATGATTTTCTTCTTTTACTCTTTTATTGAGACATTGTACAGTTAATCTTGTTAGGGTTTGCCTTCTAAATTTGGGCTTTTCTTTCATCTTCTCCTTTCCTCATTTTTGACATGATTTGATTTATTTTTTTCTCCTTTCATTTCAGTTTGGAATTCTTTTCCTTTTGTTCTTGCCTATGGTTTGATTGTGGTGACTCTGCCATGATTTATGTAGAAGGTCATTTCCTCACCCAACAATGGTTGGCATACATGAGAAATCTTTACTCTATCTATTTCAGTGAATTTCATTTATCATTAAAGGTATATCTTTATGGAACCATAAATCCCTCTTGCTTTAAATTTTTTCATGGAGGAACACACATCCTTTCTAAGTGATATGGTTCACCTTTTCAAGGAAAGAACTGATCTGAGTTTAACTCAATGAATCCCTCCCACCCCTCCACTTTATAAAAGCCTCTAATTGATAGTCGCGGGAAAAGAATTTGGAGTCAACATTATGAAAGTATTATATCCATTAACATAAGTCTCTATTACCATCCCACCTCTTTCACTCAGGTACATCATAAACTAAAAGCTCACAAATGTGCTTATCAAAAGGGTGATCAAAAGAGGAAGCATGGGAAATACAAGTAAACATGTTAGGGCTATGGACACTCACTGGCAATGAAACCATGCTTGTATGGAATAAAATACAGCTTCGTTGGGGAACTATTCAGACTCGCTGGTAGTGAAGCGATGTCAAAGACCATTCATAACAATGCATATATGCTTGATCAAAAAACTCATATCTCTACCTTCTTTTATTTTCTCATATGATGAAAGTTTTTAAATAATTTTTTCCCAAAATTTGGATTCATGACTTTTACTCGAGTTTGATTTAAGTACTTATCTTTTAAAACTCATATTGCTTAATCTCTTTATGTGGTACCCATGGAAATATTTATTATTTGACAATTTGATGGAATCCATTATTTGTAACCTTTTAGATAATTTGAAGTTCAATATCTTTTAACTAGAGATAACTGGTTCTTCTCCCATGTCCTTCCATTGTTGAGATGAAAATTCAACCCCCCCCCTCCATTTTTTACTTATTTAGTTCAAATAATGGGGACCTTTTCCTTAAATTTTTTTGCTAAACCACCTTTTATGATTTTCATTTGATTAAGTGTCCTACAGTTTTGCTACTTTTTCATTTTCAATGAATTTATATTTTGATTATTTCATTGGATTCGAATTTTAGCAAGCTTTCCAACGATACTTGTTCGACTCATTTAGTTATTCGGTTTGCAAATAGCACTCCTTTGAAGTTTGATCATTTTGTCACCTAGATTAAAAAAATGTACAAAATGTATAATATTTTAATTTTTGTAATTAAAATAGTGATTCATTGTAAATATTACTCCCTAGTTAATTTTTACTAACTTCTTCATTTTTCACTAACGATCCTACAAAATCGCCCAGCCAAATTATAGAACAATTAAATAATGTGCTTTCGGGATCTCGGTAATTTATTCTTATTCCTAATTTTAAAATAAAATACAAAACTCGAAATATCAAAATTGCAAAGTGGTTGTAGTTCATTTTGTAGGATTTTTAATTACCAATGTGGATCCCACTTCACCTCACTTCCTCCCTTCCTTTACAAGAATCCCGATATCAAAACACCCAATATAAAACTTCTAATACAAATCTTCTGATATTTAAAAGTCTCGATATCGGAATATCGGTGTTTTTTTGTTTGTGTGTGTTTTAAAACTTCCAATATGTATCAGCCTCTAACCTCCAATATTAAATTTTATACGATGGTTATTTAAATTTATCAAAAGTTTTTTTCCACTCCTATTCGCCTTATGACTGTCGCCTCCGTCATGCTTACGTCGCTTGTGCCTCCCAACTCTCCACCTTACATAACACCCTCCACTAATTTCTATTTGAATCTAACGAGCCATGTATTGTTTTTGGTGGGTTTTGTTATATGAGATTTGTTACATGATGTTTTGTTTAATATATTTAATATATTATATTATAATTATAATTTTAATATATTATAATTTTTAAATCCATTTTAATTTTTAATTTAATTTTCTTTTAATTATATATAAATTAGTTTGTAATTAGTTTAATTTGATATTGTAATTACAGTTAAATTAATATTAATTAAGAAATAATTGTAATCTAATTTAGGATTAAGATTTTAATTAAAAAAACTTTGTTTTTAGTCCATGCGGCAAATTTTCCAGAATTCTGGCCAACTCAACACTTCAACTTTGGAAGCTCAAAAGTTGAATTTTACTTGGTCAAATGAGGTCCAGGACGGCTCGTTGGATAGATAAAATTATGGAGAATATTTCTGAAATGATTGCATAACCAAATTTGACATTTAATGAGTCTAAAATTTAGCATAAGATCAAATTCCGAATTTTCAAATAAAATTAATTTTTTGGGTTTAATTTTCTGCATTTTCATTTGCTCATAACCTATGTTGAATACAGATCCATTCAACTATGTTCTCCTTAACCAATTATATATTTACAGGGATCAATGAAAAGCTCATATTTCCTTTTATTTATTTATTTAATTAAGTTTTGATTGGAGATATTTTGTGTTCCAGATTTGGTATTTTGATTTTAATTTGTATTTTAATTAAATTTTAATTGCTTTTGCCAAAAAAACAATTGAATAGATTAGGAAAAGAATATTTTAATCAATGGAATCGCTCCAGCAATAGAAGAAAAGGAATTTGGACCAATGAAAATGGTTGAAGCAAAATTACTCTTCAACAACTCTACTATTTGAAATTCTTTTTTGTAAATTATAAATATGAGTTTGTAGAATGAGCAAATGGCTTCTCTCTTTTACAATTTTGTAATTCTTAAAAGCACTATTGTAATAGGGATTTCAGGTTGTAGGTAGAGAGGATCAATCTCAGATCTGAGAATTATTGAGATTTGTATTTTTCCTTTATGAACTGTGTATGAGAGGCATAGCTTGCACTATTGCAGCCCTCACTTTTCGTAGCAAATTTTATGCTTTGGAGAAGATTGTTGGAAATTAGATTCAAAGAACAGAGCAGGAGAACAGGTTCAAATTTATTTGTATTAGAAATATTATTATTTTTAATATGAAATTCATTTTTGATGGAAAAATTATGTTAATTGGATTTATATTATGCATTATTGTAGATATGAATTCATGTCTTACAGATTAGATGTCTAATCTATTTGTTTCATAGATCTATTGTTAATTTCCTCTTATGCTTATTTCAAATCTCTGAGTAACTATTTACCCAAAAATTTGTCATCTAGTTATGATCTAATTTCCATTGGCATTATGAAAACTACTAACTAATGTTATCAGTTTATCATTCATTTTAATAGATCTCTAAACAAAAATTTTGGTCAATTATAATATCTGTTAATTGAACTATGTCATTAGCCAGATATTCACCATAAACCAGGAATGTTGAAATCTCAATCATTTAATTACTTTTCTCTTGGTTGAGTTAGATTTATATCTTCCTGATCGAGATAGGCTTAGGATTTATTTTCTTATCCTTAGGATTTATTTCCTTTTGATTGCATTTAGATTTAATTCTACATTCCTAGAAGTCCTCTTATCAAAGAGGCAAAATTTAGTTGTGGCTTGGTTGAGCCCGAGATCATCTTAAGGATCACTTTCCTTCCTGATCAGAAAGAGGGTTGATCTGGTGTCTCTTCTCTATTGGTAAGTGAAAGTCATACTTTAAACCAATAGGGATAGGGAGAAGGTAACTGGACCTAGTTTAACCAATTGGAACCACTATTCCAAATGGAAAAGGAGTTGCTCTAAGGTCTCGATTGAATGGTCTCCCTTATAATATTGAGGCAGAGAATTATGAGCCTTCAACAGGAGGATGAGATATTCTCTCAACATTATCATAAACCAAATCTATAATTATTATGGAAGCATTATATCCAAGTGTAACTTGGTATCGTGTCATGAAAAATTGATTTCTCATTGAATATATATATGAAAACATAAGTTTTCTTGCTACAGTATTTAGATGGAAAAGAGCTCACCCTAATGTGAATCAACAAGTTAAAACAATATTATGAATATTTAATATAGAAAACAATGAAAATCCTGAACAAAAAAAAAATGGCTTTCCTTCTACATACATTCATATTAAAGAAGGAAAAAGATAGATGAATCTAAACCTTTAGAGTGGATGGACGTTGAATTAAAAACTAAATAATTTAACATCTCAAAAAACTACCAATCAAAAGTGGCAGGGAGATTCGATTATTAGTTGGATACACAGATAATATAAATAGTCGATTTACTCCATGAACATCAAGATATGTTTTCTTGAGATTACCAAGATTTGAAAGAATTAGTAAAGGAAATAGGGGAGATGAAAATAAGTCTCATCCTAGTGGCTAAATCGATTAAGAAACATCTATACAAGGTGGCACAAAAACTCAAGGCCATTGTACAAAAAGACATAGGGGGAATATTAGCGCTAGTATTGTTGAAGAATCTATGGAAAAGTGGTGTAGTGTGATTCTTCGTTACTTGATAACAATTTGTGGAGTCTTTTTACTTTTCTTGTTAGCTTAATCTTCTTCTTATTATTATTAATGCATATCTGTGTACTTCATCAAATTTATACCAAAACATAAAACAAGAACACAAGATTTTGACTCTCTGCCAGGGCCAAAGCATCTCTTCTCTTGAGAGGAAAACCCTTTCATGAATTTCTCTTATTGAAGCTTCTATTTATCAATGCCAAACCCTATAACCTTGACAAGAATATCCTCCAACAACGAGTCAAGTCTTCCCTCATTTCTTCACCTTATACCCCGACGCTTTTTCTGACACTTCGTCCTCCTTCTTCCGACACTTTGTTCTCCTACTCCTTGATGACAGGTTTTCTTATGCTAGCTCTAGAAGAGATGTTTCTCTTTGATCCTAAGCGAACCCTCTCACATAGGATAATTCCTTTCTTCTCTTCACCAATCAAGCTTCTTCTTCATGTAATATGGTAGACTTGATGTGGCAGCATTGCAGCCCTAAATATCACACATGTGGGAGGTTTCTTGGTGTTCTTTGTTCCTTTCTCATTCGTATGTGAGAGTCTCTTCTTCGCTTTAATGAGAGGCCTTATAGACCTAAGTTTCAAGCCCAAACAATGAGAAGTATGGTATTGTTATATTGTTGTTGATATGTCCATAGAAATCCCTCCTTTTCTCGCACGTGTGACTGCAGTTTTCCCTAGAAAAAGTCCTGCAAACCTTGTTATTCTTCCTCACTTCTCTGCCCTAGGAGACCCTTTACTTCGACTTATTTTTTTTCCTCTGTTGCCTCCTTTACTTTGTGGATTTCAGAGCTGAATGAATGTGTTGTATTAGAGTGGGCAACCTCTATAAATAGAGGATTATCCCTCCATTTAGGCCAACTAATCACCTTGTTTGTAGGCCTACTTTGACGGTTGTTTGGAGGTTGATTTGTTGAGTAGACTTTAGATAGTTTCCATGGTGGTGTAGCATGCATGAAGGAGCTTATTGATGGTGCCATTGCATAGGAGTAGACTTGACTTTGCTTAGAGGTTTTCCCTTTGACTTTAATATACATGTATACATGGTGTAACATGCCCTTAAGGTCTTGAACCTTTTCTTTTGACTATTTGACTCACGTATAGAACTTTAAATAGTGATAGACCTATTTCAATGAGAAAGAAACTTATTGACATATATTATAAAAATAATATTTCTTTTCTTGAATAAATACAAATATCAAAAGTACATTTATGAAGATCGAACCTAGTTACATTTCCTTCAAAACTTCCTCCTAACTAGGGAGGTATTCATACAATATTCCAAAGTCTTTGCCTATTATTAATATTGAAGAATTCACATAAGAGAAATCGGATTTGCAATCCATCTGTTATAGCATCATATCCATCAGCATTGTCATAGTGCAAGGCTTTGGCTAATAGATCCATCTCTTCATGAGATCATGAGCTACAATGTTGGCGAGACTAATGATTTATTGACATATTCATCATTGTCTCTCAAGGTACATACCCACTTGGGTGTTCTCTGAGTATGACCTTCTAGGACTATTCTTATCTTGGGTTCCCAACCCTCAAAGAATATCGGTCCTCTTGCCTACTCTTGTCTTGGATGCCCTACACATCCTCAAAGAGTATCAGATGCCAGAAGATTACCTAATACTCCCATTCTTTCTTCCCAAGTGAATACAATAATGTAGTGTCTATCTTATGTCTACATTTCCATTCACAGCCTTCATCTAGACTTACGGTTGTTAGTCCTCGTCTAGTGCATGACCCATGAAATGGAAAACACAATAGTCACTCCTTTGTAATCAGGGGTGATCCAAAACTCCCTCTCGATCAGGGACCTGTCAGAGCTCCCTCTTAACTAGGGACTCTTTCATTCTTCAGCAACTTCTTCTTCGTGGTTCCTTCAGCTACTTGATCTCCTTCCTTTCTTTGATTTCATGAAGTCTTTGTTCGAACTTCTTCTAGGTAGGGCACCATCCATTGATCACTTTCCTTCCTAGTTTTTCATGTCATTGTTTCCTTCGTGAAAAGTGGCTTTCTTCTCATTCATTGGGTTTTCTTGTTATCTTGGCTACTCCTTTGTCATATTGTCCATGCTTCGGAATACTCTTCTCATGGATTCTTCATTGTACTTGATTGTTTACAGGCTTCGACCTAGTAGCCCATCATGGCTTAATCCTAATATTACTTCAACATTGCTTGTTGCTAGATGGTTTCTTCATCACGACATCTTTGTAGCGTAGAATCAGTTATATGCATCTTTAATATCTCCAAGGCCTTGATAGGTGTCAAGGGTCCTTCCTTTGTCAGAGTGGTCCTGCCTTCTTTTGGGAGATATTTTCAAAGTATTTTTTCAGATAATGATTCTCGGTGATCATGGTGTTCTTCAGATGCTTGATCTCTTTCTTCATTTTCGTTTCCTTAGATATATAGGTCAACCATCTTATGCTTCTTGTGAGAGCATTCCTTCATTGCTTGCTTCTTGGACTTGTCAGCATTTCTTATTGCTTCTTAGTCAACAATCTTATACTCCTTATGTGAGCATATTATTTTTTTGACCTTCATTGCATCGTAGTACATGCCTTCAAGCATGTTCTTGGTGAAAGAGATTCTTTCATACTTGATCATGTTATAGAACTATTCCCATGACTCAATAATATACCAATGATAACATGACTAAACTTTGATGCATACATACCTCGTCTTGATTCTCCTTTGATCATCTTTAGCTTCACTTGGTTGTCCTTGGTGTGGCCCTTCTTACTTCATCTTAGCTTTCATGCATATCATCCTTTTCTTGAATCCCATGAATGGGATTCCCAATGAGACATCTGCTTTGGTTCATGAACCTTCTTTTGAAGATTCCATCATAGGATCTTAGAGACTCTTGTCTTGCAAATGTTTCCTTTCTTTTGATGATGGAGGTCTTCGAACATTCTTAATCATGACCAATCTTCTTTCATCGTGGATGAGGTCCTATACTAGGTATGCTTCTTCTACATGAAAGTCTTGAATTATATGTGCCATGCTCCTATATTCTAGAAGATATTTCTATCCATGCATATTTTTTTTTTGTTCTTATTATAAATGCTACATCTTCATGAGTATCTAGAACTCTATGAATATCATTCTTCTAGATTCTAGAGGAAGTTTCTAGTCATGAAATTTTATTATATTCCTACATGCTCCTATACTACTCAAAACTTTGAAAGAAGTCTAGAAGTAAAGAGTTTGACCTAGTCATAGTAGAGATCTGGAGGATCTTCCTTCTTTTGCTTATTTCCTTCTTCTTTCACTTCTTGAGTTATGTGAGCTTCTTCCCTCTTTCTTTTTTTGTTGTTGTCCTTATTAAGCTTAGGACAATTCCTTTTGTAGTGTCCATATTCTTGGCATCCAAAACATTGGATTTTGGACATGTCTTTGTTGTTAGTTCTTCGTGGACCAAACTTTCCAAATTTACCCTTTCTCTTGGCCATGGTAGCAAATGCATTCTCCTTTGATCCCACTTATTCTTTTTCCTTGAGTCTGGTTTTCTCTGTCCTGCATAGAGACCACATTTCACTGAGAGTGGTTGCTTCCTTCTTGGCATATATGCTTGAGGTGAAGTTGCCCCAATCCTCAGGTAGAGCATTGAGTACTACAGTTGTCATCTCTCAGTTAGACATGAATTCCCCAATCTCTTGAATTTGATCTCTCATTTCAGATATTTTCATGAAGTAGGCAGTTATTCCTTCCTTTGTTATCTTCATCTTGTGTAATTCATTCCTTAGAAATATCACTTTTCCAGTTGTGGATACCAAGAATAGCTCTACTAGCTTATCATAAATTTATTTCGATGTCTCAAATTTGGAGGCATGTGGAATGAGAGACTCTTTGATTGATTCTATTATAATCCTTTGAGATCTTGTCTCATCCTTATTGTACTTGGCTAAGGCTTGAGTTTGTTCCTTAGTAGGGACAGTGATATTCCCTTTGAAATGTTCTAGGAGTTCATTCTCCTTGAGAAGTAGATCAGTCCTCTTCTTCCATGCAAGAAATTATTGGTACCTACCAATTTATTACTTTCCTTGCAAAAAGACATTTATGTATATTCAGAAGGGGACATGTACTTACTTGATAGATTTTGAGATGAAATGGATTTTCTTATTCCTTGAAGACTTGATTGCTTGCCTTCCTAGGATCTTGATGTTCTTCAAGTTGTCTTCTTCAAGTGTACTTGCTTGATGATTAGATTTCTTGATGACTTGGATCTTGATGTAGGTCATGCTTCAATCTTCTCTTCTGGTAGGTGCCTTTGAGTAAGGGTCTTCTTCTTGCTATGTAGACCTCCTTGATGAATGATGTATTGTAGACCCTTCTTGTCCTTGAAGTGATTAAGACTTCTAGGCTTGGTGCTTCAACCTTGTGGATGCTTCTCCTTGACGAGTGTTATTGAGTTTCCCTTTCCTTGATGTGTCACCTTAGCTCTGATACCATGTTGAAGAATCTAGGGCAAAGTGGTGTAGAGTGATTCTTTGTTACTTGATAATAATTTGTGAAGTATTTTTACTTTTCTTGTTAACTTAATATTATTCTTCTTATTATTAATGCATATGTGTGTACTTCATTGGTGAATGAGATGTATGAAAAAAATAGGTATCAGAGTGAGCTCTGTCAGCGGAGGAGATAGGGTTTTTTCGACTCTTGCTGCCGTCGTTGCGCCTGCGGCGGCAGGGCCGCCTCTGTTCTGCGGTTCCTGCACTGCCTGTGGCGGGGATACATCTTCGGCCTCCACTTCATTCCTGCAGATCCGAACCCTTGTTCCATTGCGCGGCTCTAAGTCCATTTCCTCGTCTTCGGCTCTGACGATCCAGGGTTGGAGGTCCGCACATCTTGGGTTCTGAGATCATCTGAAGAGTTCCCGGGGACTAGCTTCGTGCATTAAGTCGGGAGGCGGCGGCGTGTGTTTATTTTTCCTGGTTTTCGGCGGTTTACTGCTCGACTTTCCGCGCTGCTCTGCTTTGGCGGACTAACCAAGGAGTTGGCCTTTGGCGTTATTGATCTGAGCCGCGGCGCGGGTGTGGGGTATTTCTGGTCTCTAGATTTACTCTTCATGGGGGCGAGGTGGCTGCCCTAGCCGCCTCTGCCCCCGGATCGCCTCTGCTCTGGTTGGGACCTGATGGGTTCCTTTGCTGAGGCTTTTGGTCCTATTTTTGGTCGCTTGCTGGCATACCTCTGCAGTTATCTGGAGCGTTGAGGGAACTAGGGTGTGGAGACTGTCTCTGCATCGTTTCGTGCCGCTTCATCATGGCTGTTTCTGGTTGTTTTTCTGCAGGCTGCTGAGATGTATGGGTGGTATCTTCCTTTGGTTTCTTCGGTTTCAGGAGGAGAGTTTGAGGGGGCGGGGGAGGAGTGGCTACCTTTGCTGCTCTCTACCTCATTTCGTGCCTCTCCTCCTTGTCTTGGCGGCCATTAGAATTTTCTACACATTCCTCAGGAGCTGTTTTCTTTCTGCTGTTTTGTTTGTGATGGGTATGGCTATCCTCCTGGTCTGTCCGCAGACTGGTATGGGGTTTACATACCCATTATTACTTGCTGCCCTGTCTGAGGGCTTTTCTGTATACTTCTCTTGAAGTATAGTTATTGTAAGTGGCTTTGCCCACACTTCTGCATATGTGTTTAGCATCTACAACATGTAATTTTCTGAAATTAATGGAAATTACAATTTTTTTCCTCGGGGAAAAAAAAATAAAAAAAATAAATAAATAAATAAATAAAAAATGTGTTTACTTCATCAAACTACTACCAAAACATAAAACAATAACACAAAATGTTGGCTCTCTTCTAGGGCCAAAACCTATCTTCTCTTGAGAGGAAAACCCTTTCATGAATTTCTCTTATTGAATCTTCTATTGATCAATGCCAAACCCTAGACCCCTGACAAGAATATCCTCCAAGCACAAGTCAAGTCTTCCCTCCTTTCTGCACCTTATACCCCGACACTTCTTCCGACACTTTGTTTCCCGACACTTCATCCTCCTTCTTCCGACACTTTGTTCTCCTACTCCTTGATGATAGGTTCTCTTATGCTAGCTCTAGAAGAGATGTTTCTCTTTGATCCTAAGTGAACCCTCTCACATAGGATAATTCCTTTCTTCTCTTCACCAATCAAGCTTCTTCTTCATGTAAGATGGCAGACTTGATGTGGCAGCACTGCAGCCCTAAATTCTCACACGTGTGGGAGGTTTCGTGGTGTTCTTTGTTCCTTTCTCCTTTGTATGTGAGAGTCTCTTCTTCACTTTAATGAGAGGCCTTATAGACCTAAGTTTCAAGCCCAAAAAATGAGAAGTATGGTATTGTTATATTGTTATTGATATGTCCACAGAAAGCCCTCCTTTTCTCGCACGTGTGACTGTGGTTTTCCCTAGAAACAGTCCTTCAAACTTCGTTGTTCTTCCTCCTTACTTCACTGCCCTAGTAGGCCCTTTACTTCGGCTTCCTTTGTTCCTCTTTTGCCTCCTTTACTTTGCAGATTTTAGAGATGAATGAATGTGTTGTATTGGAGTGGATAGCCTCTATAAATAGAAGAATGTCCCTCCATTTTGGCTGACTAGTCACCTTGTTTGTAGGCTTACTTTGAGGGTTTTTTGGAGGTTGATTCGTTGATCAGAATTTGGATAGTTTCCATGGTGGTGTAACATGCTTGAAGGAGCTTCTTGATGGTCCCATTGCATAGGAGTAGACTTCACTTTACTTGGTGGTTTTCCCTTTGACTTTAATATACATTTGTACATGGTGTAACATGCCCTTAAGGTCTTCAACCTTTTCTTTTGACTATTTGACTCACCTATATCACTTTAAATAGTGCTAGAACTATTTCAATGAGCAAGAAACTCATTGACATATATTATAAAAATAATATTTCTTTTCTTGAATAAATACAAATATCAAAAGTAAATTTATGAAGATTGAACCTAGTTACATTTCCTTCAACAAGTATTACCTACTCCAGCAACAAATTAGAATGGGAAATCCTAATGGTTGTCTAGATGAAGAAGCACAACCCTAAAAGGTTATGAATATGTGTCAACTTTCGAGGGTTAAAAAAACATAATAATCAATCCATTCCCATATTTTTGCGTAGATGAAATTATAAATGAAGTTGTAGGACACAATTGATATTCATTTACCAATGGATTTCCAAGACATAATCAGGTTCCAATTGTTGAAGAAGATTAATAGAAACTAAATTTGTATAAGAATTTGACTCCTTTGCATGTCACATTATGCCATTTGGACTTACAAATGCCCCAACTATTTTCTCAAGAATCATTGTAAATTAATTTCAAGAATATATTTACCAAACTATGGTTGTATACTTCAACAACTGGATTGTATATAGACTACTTAGAGAACATATGTAGTTCTTACGAATGATTTTGAAGAGATGTCAAATTCATCTTTCCTTCAACATTAAAAATTGTATCTTTGCAACACCAATTGGTATATTTCTAAGACATTGGGTATGTAAAGATGGTATAAAAGTAGATATGGCCAAGATTAAAATAATTCTTGATTCGAAGTTTGTAATAAACCAAAATTAAATAAAAATATTTCTGGGAAATGTTAGATGCTATAGAAAATGTATCCAACATTACTTGAACAACCTTTAACTATTGACAAGCTCTCGCAAAAAAATGCTTAATTCATTTGGAGTGATGAATGCAATGCATCATTCAAGTTACTTTAAACAAAACTTGTAAAAGCACCCATATTGAGATTTCTTAACTGGGATAAGAAATTCCATGTTCATGTGAGTGCTTCAAATGTTATGGTCTAACTTGTTTCATCTCTACCCATTTATGATAGAAATAACCATCCTAATTTTTTTACGAACCAGAAGCTCAATAAGGCAGACAGAAATTATTCCACAACAAAGCGAGAAAGCTTGGCTATGATCTCTACTCTTTAAAAAATTTGACACTACTGGTTAACTAACCCATTTATATTATTCAAGGGTCATCAAGCATTAAAATACTTAGTAAATAAACTATCTATCAAAGAATAACTTGTAGGTGGTTACTCTTATTTCAAGAAGTTGAATTCAATATCATTGCTCATCTTGGAAAAAAGAACGTTTTCCCAGATGATTTGTCTTGACTTAGCATAGGTGAAGAACATGTTGGAACTCATGAAAACTTACTTGATGAAAATTTATTTAGAGTTGACGCTACACCAATGAATTTAGTAATATATAACACAATATTTGGAAGAAGGGAAGGATCCTAAAGAATTTCCTTAAAAGAAAAATAAATTATTGACAATGAGGGTTACACCATTTACATTAATAAATGTGTATCTTTATGAGATGGGGCCTGATGATGTCCTCATATGATATGCCTTAAAGTATGAATGGGAATAGATTACAGATGAGGCACATACAAGAACTAATGGATGGCATTATCAAGTTGACACAATTGCACGAAAGATTCTTTAGGATGGCCTTTGGTGGTTGACCTTGCATCAAGAATCAAGCTAAAGTGAAGAAATGTGTTAGATTCCAACAAATAGATCATTTTCTTTTGGAAATATGAGATGCCCTAAAATTTATTAAACCCATGTTTACCATCAAAATTTGGGTAGTCGACTTTGTTCATCCATTCCTCATAGAGATAAAAGAAAGGTGAAATAAATTATCATTGTTGTTAAGTATTTAACGAAGTGGACAGAATCATAACCAGTCATTTCTTACACAAATGAATTTTCTTCCAAATTTTATGTATGAGAATATTATTACAAGGTTTAGTTATCCCCTAACAATTATCATTGACCCAGGTACTCATTTTGTAAATGGGATAATTAAAGTATTACTAAGTAAATTTTGGATTGACCATAGAAAAAACAACCTATGATCCCCATGCAATTGGAGTTGTCTAATCCTTTAACAAAAACTTGCATAAAGACTGAAAAAATATGCGGGAGTGATTTTTTTGACTAGGATCATAAGGTCCCAATAGTACCGTGCGAATATAGGACAACATGCAAATGATCAATTGGACATATATTATTTAAATTAGTATGTGGCCAAGAAGTAGTACACTATTATATATGGTGTCCATTTTTATTGGAATATTCAACAATATTGATAATTGGGGGTGAATCAATGTTGACAATATTTAACTTCAAGAACTTGTCAATGCATCCATAGATATAAATCAAAGCACATAAATAAATAAAGCGCAAAAAAAATCATGTGAAAATCACATAATGATTTTCTTCGTGTGTGTGTGTGTGTGTGTCTAACAACTTCTCCTTTGTACTTCACAAAGGCACTCAGCTTCCTAAATGTGGCCTTCTTAGCAACAAAACTTCCCTCAAAAAATGATCATTGAACTTGACCTCACTATCAGTATAACTTAGCCTCTAAAAGTGTGTCTCCTCCACTGGGTTTGGCTTCCTCAATAGAGGACAATATTAGATCTTCAAAATATACCTAAAACTCACCTTCAAACACAATAGGATTTATCCCTAAAAACATGCCTGAGTTTGGCCTTCTTTGTACTAGAACTTCGGCCCTAAAATTCTTCCTCAATAAGGACAAGTCACTCCTCTTTGGACAAGCCTAAAATTTGGCCTTTTTCAATGGATTTTGACCCTCTACACAAATCTGAAATTCAGCCTTCAAAGGGGACAAAATTTGTCCCTCAATAATAGGTCTATAATCAACCTTCTAACTAGGGCCATGAGCCTTAAAAATGTGTGCCAAAAATCCTTCCAAAATAAGCCAAAAACCACTTTGAAATAAGCCAAAATCCTTTCAAAACTGTGCCAAAAATTCTTCCCATAAAATCTTTACAATAAGCTCCCATTCCAATTGGTTCATGAGGTATGAACCTCAAAACTCCTTCGATTCTTCACTTTTTTGAACATATCCCAACATTCTTGAGTGAATTACTTGAAATTCTCCTTCTCACGCCTATTTATAGTGCATTTGGGGTCTATACTAGGCCAACTTGTCCATTGGATGGACTAGCTTATGTAACTAGTAGAATTTATAATGAATATTCAAAAAATCATTTCTCCTGAACCATGAGGAGTTAGAAGGAGTTTCATATACCATTGGAAAGGTATCATAATAATATTTCCAACCATATATGTTATGCTTCCATTTGTGCTAGGTAAATGAAGTAAAAATGCATTCAAATATATGATACCCAAATTGGGCATCAAAAACCCAAAAACAATATTTCGAAATATGTTATTGAATTTGTAACTTTCTCTTTCATTTAGACAACCTTTGATATCAATGACAACTTCTTTCAACAAAATCGCCCTTTATCATTTATGCAACCATCATACTCTCCATATGATCATTCTCCCCTTTCCTTCATGCTTCTTGATTTTTTTCTGCCCCTTTGATATCAATGGCAAAGGGCAACTCCCCCTAACACTCTCTCTCACCTTGTCTTGCTGAAGATTATGCAAATAAATTTGGAGCAAAAATTACTCCCAGTTTATGTCTAAGATACTCAAATCTCTCTAGGAAGTGGTTTGGTGAATATGTCTACAATATGTTCCTTTGTCCCAACACACTCTATCTTGATATTCTTTTATGTGACTTTCTCCCTTAGAAAGTGAAACTTGATAGGCATATGCTTGGCCTTGAAATGCACCACTAGATTATTGGAGATGTTTATTACACTGGTGTTGTCAAAAAGTATCATAATAGTCTTGTCATATTTTACTTGTATGTCTTGCAAGGTTTTCTTCATTCATATGAACTAAGTACAACATCCTACAACTACAATATATTATGCTTTTGTTGTATAGATGGATATTGAAGTTTACTTCTTTCTCAACCAGGATACTATGCAATCTCCCAAGTAGAAGGTTGCTTCACTTGTACTTCTTATATCATCTATACTTCCTACTCAATCTATATATGTGTTAGTTATGAGTTTCAATCCCTTTCCTTTCGGATACCACAACCTAAAGTCTGTTTTTCCTTTGAGATATTTGAAGATCCTTTTCACTACTAGAACATGAGTTTCCTTCAGTGTTGCTTGAAATCTTGCAACATGTCCAATTGATTTCATTACATCTAGTCATGAATATGTTACATAGATTATACCACCATTCATGGATATATATATTCTTTGATCCACTTCCTTATATTCATATTATTTTCTCAACTTGCATCCAACTAACATATGAGTGCTCAGAGGTTTACAGTTTTCCATTTTGAACTTATTCGACATTACTTTAATGCACTTGGTTTGAGAAATGAAAATTCCTCCAGTTAGCTAAGATACCTGAAGTCCCAACAATAAAGTTAACTCCCAAAGCAAAGAAATTTCAAATTCATTCTACATCAAAAATTTAAAGTTTCGACTTAATCTATCATAATCACTTCCAAAGATAATGTCATCAACATATAGTTCAATGATGATCATATTGTCTTGATCCTCCTTTATGTATAGATTATTTTCCACATTTCCCTTTATGAATCCATGTTGCTGCAAATACCTATCTAATCTTGAGTATCAAGCTCTAGGGGCTTTCTTAAGTCCATACAGGACTTTATTCAATCTACAAACATAATCTTCATTTTTCTATAGTAGGAATAATGTTTGATGTTCTATGTAGATTTCTTCTTCTCCCTTTAATAACGGTTAATTTTACATCCAACTGGTACGATTCGATTATTTTAGTGAATAGGCCAAGAGCATTTTTATTGCTTCCATTCTATCTACTGGAGCAAAATTTTATTCAAAGTCTATCCCTTCAACTTGGGCATAACATTTTCACACTAGTATTTCTTTATTTGTAGTCACTTTTCCATCTTCATTTAGTTTGTTTCTAAAGACCCATTTTGTACCAATCACATTTTTGTTCTTTGGTCTTGGCACAAGTTCTTGTGTCTCATTCTTCTCTATTTGATTTAGTTCTTCTTTCATGGCCTTGATCCAATGTTCATCATTCTAGCTTCCTCAAATTTACTTGGTTCAATTGTGGACAATAGTGATATGTTCCCTTTCTCCTATGTTTGTGCTTTGTTTCTTCTTTTGGTTTTTACTCCTGCATTCTTCTCCCCAATGATTTGTTATGGTGGATAGTTCTTCTAATACTAGCATTTAGGTGTTCTGCAAGATGTTTGAAAATCTTGTTGATTATATGCTTCTTTTTCTGCCTCTGGTTGATTCTCTTCTTGGTATTCCTCTGCTTATTTTTCTTTCTCTTGCTTTTGTTTTCCTCTTCCTTCTCTTCAAAGATGTGTGAATTTTTTCCTTCCTTCTTGGTCTTCAACAAGTTTGTTTCATTAATTTTTACAACTATTATTTCTATTATCTTGTTGATTCTAATATTATAGCACTTGTATGCTATGCTTTTACATGACTACCCAACAAGTATGCTTTTATTTGTCTACGAGTCAAACTTTCCTAACTTTTGGTCATCCCTCTTTATGTAACATTTGCTTCCATATATTATGAAATGATTGACACTAGATGCCCTTCCCTTCCACAATTCATAGGGAGTTTTTTCATTGTTACTTCTAATTGCGAATAAATTTTTATAAGGTATCTACATTCCTTTGCATTTGATAAATAGACAAAATGGGTCAAATGGTTGCCCTTGGTAAAATGGTGGTGCAACACATCCTTCCATACATCATCAAAAAAGTCACCATTTATGGCGCTTTATGGATATCATCCTCCATCCATCACATAACCCTTGAAAGGGGATATAAAGGCTTAAGCAGTAGAGCACCACATCCAAAACCAACAAGAGGTTTTCAAACTATTGAAGGTCGAATTTGTCATGGCACAAAATAGGATGAAACAAAAAGCATACCAACCTCACAGTGAAAGGAAACTTGAAGTGGGGGATTGCATATTTGTGAGGCTACAACCATATAAAGAGATGTCCCTCAAGCAACAAAAGAAGGAAAATAAATTATCTTTGAGGTATTATGGCCCCTATAAGGTGTTTCAGAGGATTGGAAGTATGGTCTACGAATTGGAGTCACCTACATCTTCACGTGTACAACCAGTCTTCTATGTTTCTTGATTAAAGAAGGTCATCAATAATAAGATCCCATTCCAAATTGTTCTAGCAGAGATTAATGAAAAAGGGGAAAGTTGAAAAAAAAAAAATTGGATCAAAAAAAAACCTCAACTGAAAACCTCCTTTGAGGTACTTGAGGTAGTCTGTGAGTCTGCGAAAAAAGAAAAAAAGATAATGAAAAACCCTAGGACAAAACCTCCTCCAAGGCACCTGGGGTATACATACTAGTTGAAAACATCCATGAGGCAGCTAGTGGGCCTTGAAAAATGAAAAAGGAGAAAAAAGTAAAAGTAAGAAAATGAAGAAAATTATGAAGGTTGTTTTATCTTACCCTCATTTATGTGCAGGTGTCGTAGAGGAAAAAATCATCAAGATAGATGGGACGGAACAACCTCCACATTCATCCCAAGGCATCAAGTACCACACTCCCAGAGGGCCTAGAAGGTACCCCTACACCATTTTCCATCATCATCCATCATCCATAACAACATATCTACATTTGCAACTCTTTTCCATGTATTTTTATCCACTTCCCTAAACTGCTACAAGAAAGTCCTATAATGCTACAATATAGCTCAAATTTATTAAAAAGTTTCAAATCAAAGAGTTTCTATACATATAAGCTTAGGAAAAGAAACAAAGGCATCATAACACAACCATTCCATCAATGTGCATTACCTCTCAGCTTTTCCTCCATTGTTCATATTTTTTAATCATGCAACAACTCAATACCCTTGCTTTTCCATCACATCCACCATTAAAAGCATCTCCATCTCCATCCCCATCATAGCTATTCCTTGAATTATAAGTTCCCCTTAATGTTTCAGATGAATATTTTGATGAGCATGAGGGATTTATGTGACTCCTGCATGAGACTACATAGTCCTATAGTAGCCTACAGAAACCCGTCAAGCCCAAGTATCTAGCACTCTTAAGAAATATCATAGCATGCCATAAATTCCCACAGCTCCAAAACCACATTGGCAGCACAAACACCCCTTCCAACTCAAAAAAATTACCCTAAGAAGCTACAAGCTTTCCTGTAGATTGTTATATAATTGCTTGTTCAGTGACAACGTCATCATATCACCTACAAAAGCATCAGAGCAACCTATAACATTATCAAAAGGTAAAACATCAAGAATGGGGATCTCCTAACCTTACCCTTTGTACTAGTTCAAAGCATTAGAAAATGTTTTTTTTTTTTAACAAGATCGTGTACTCATGTATTATAAAAACTGCAGAAAGCAGGAGAAGATACAAAATATGCTAGTAGAGGAGTGAGAGAAGAAGTCCTAAGAAGGGGCGTAGCCCTTGAAGTCTGAGAGTTTAGCTTGAGAAGAGAGTGCTGGAAAAGATATCTACTGTACTGTCTTACAAAAAGGCCATCTATCAGGCAGACTTTGCTGTTCATGAGGTTAACACCAGAATTGGTTTACAGTTTCCTCCATGTGATCTTCTTTCTGCTGCTCCTTTTGGCTATCCTTGGTGGAGGCTTCTGCCTGCATGCTCTCTGTGATGGATTGAATGTGCTTGATTGCCTCCTCCAGATGCTCACACCTGTCCTTAAGGCTCTCTATTTCCTTCTTGCGTTTTTCCAGCTTCTTGCGCTTGGATCTGCTGTCTGCTATGAAGTCTTCGCGAAGTTCGTTGTGATGCTTCATAAACCGGGCAATCAGGAAGCAGTGATCTTTGCAAAGTGTGCAGGTGTCATTGCCCAGGACTCTGTCAAGTGGATTCTCACGGGGCGCCTCTCTCCCCCGAGCCTCTGGCTGTTGTCTTTCTGCCATGACTGAGACCAGACTAGTTAGTGTAAAAATATCTTGCAAGAGACTTGTATTATACCTGGATGCTGTGTGGATGGCCGGAATGTCTGTAACGCCCTGATGACTTTCTTGCTGGTTGCTTGTGGAATGAGCAGGCGCGGGGAGCGACTGCTTGCTTCCGCGGAGCGATCTGCAGAGCTCTGGGAACGCCTCTTGCCCAAAATGCTTCTCGTGATGATGGTGAGAAGAAGGGGATGGGAGGGGGATATAAGGGAACGAGAGGGGGCCTTCATGATGTTGGAGGACGAGATATTTTCCAGAGGATACAGAGAGCGGATCCATCAGCAGATTTAGGGAGCAGAGTTCGATAGAGCTGAAAGGATGGTTACCTAGAGGAGTAATGGGATTGTCACGAGTCAGAGAGGCTCTGAGGTCAAGGGAGGAGAGGAGCGCCGGCGTTTTGAGGGAGATAGGATGGGCGAGTGTGAGGGAACCAGGAGTGAGATTGAAGTTCTGACAATTTCTGAAGAAACTTGCCTTGTGCTCAGTCTGGCCACTGGAGACCTTAAGGTATAGCTCTTGCGTAGATTCTGCCATTATCCCTGACTTGTCCTTGTTGCCGGTTGACCGCTTTGTTAGCAAGGGAATCCGCTTCTGCGTTGATTTCTCTTAACACGTGCATGAAAGTGGTTTTCCCCAAGTGTCTGAGATTGTCGTTTATCCTTGCCTTGATGCTATTGAGACTGGCTTTGTTAAAATCTTTACCTGTATTCATTGCTGCAATTATTATAGCTGAGTCCCCAAGGATTAAGGCATCCCGATATCCTAACCTGTGGAGAATCGAGGTGCCTAAGAGCAGACTGTAGGCTTCCGCTTCATTGTTGGTTGCGTGACCGAGTCCCCATTCGTAACTGCTGACTATGTTCCCCTTCTGATCTTTAATTACTCCCCCCGCGCCTGCTCTCCCAGGGTTGCTCTTTGATGCTCCATCAAAGAGGAGTAAGGGACGATTCTGGGCTGTGATCCAGGTGTTTATTTCTTCTTTGTCGCCCCTGAGTTTCCAATTGTGTCGATTCTGCGGGGCTTTATTCTGAGGGGAGAGATTTTGGGAATGACTAATGTTGAACCTTTTGTACCAGTCAGTCTCTTCCTTTGTCCATCCTTGAGGATCTGGGGGAGCTATGTGGTTAGCGCTGATAGCCTCTGAGATCCCTGCTATAGTCTTGGCGATAATCCTGTCTATTTTGATCTGCTCATTTTTAAAAATGTAGTGGTTCCTTGCCAACCAGATATTCCAGCACAGCGTAGCTGGTATACAATTCCATATTCTTAGGAGATTTTTTTTCCCTTTCCTGTTCAGAGGATAATCTTTCTTCCAATTTCTCTGCAAGTTGTTCACCTGATCATAGCTGCTTCTGACTTCCAGAGGGCTAAGTAGCTGTTTCCAACAGCTTTGAGCAAAGGTGCATCGAAGGAAGGAGTGATGAATGGATTCTTCCTCTGCTTGACAAAAACAACAAATCGAGGGGCCTTGAATTCCTCTCTTTCTCAGGTTCTCGGCAGTAAGGATTTTCCCTTTTAAAAGGGCCCAGTTAAAATGTTTCACCTTGGGGATGCATTCGTTGTTCCAAGCTGCCTTATGGAGATTCCAATTTGCTGTGGGAGTCATGTTTTGCAGTGATTTATAACCCTCTCTCACTGTGAAACTTCCCCCACAGGTGTCCCAAATGTAACTGTCATCCATCTCCTTGTTGATTGGGGCGGCACCAGATAAAGAGATTTTCAACTTATGCCATTGATCTCTGAGGTCCAGAGGCAGGTTTAGAGCCTTCCAATCAAGCCATCTGTTTTGGGACCAAGAGGAAATATCGAACAAAGAGGATATGTTGTGCTCCTCCATCCAGACTTGAAGGGGTCTTAGTTCTTGGAGAGAGTCTCTGGGATTGGAGCCCATGATTCTGTCAAGCCAAATTTTAACATTCTTTCCACTGCCTGGTTTCTTGGAAGCATTCCCTCTAAAGTGAGGAAGGACTTTTTTGATCAGTCTCCACATTGGAGTGCACGGCCTATCCACAATTGGGTCCTGTAGAATGTTGGAGTTCGGACCACTAAGATATTTCCTTTTAATTGTCTCAACCCACCACGAGCCATTTCCTGAAATGATCTTCCAAATCAGCTTGAGCCCCATAGCCTGATTGGAAAGACTTGGAATCTTTATGGATAATCCTCCTTTTTCATACGGAAGGGTGACTTGATCCCAGTTGACGAGGCTGAACTTCTTTGAGTCCTGTTTTCCCCCCTGCCAGAGAAAGCTTCTCATAATGAGTTCCATGTGCTTGTGGGTGCTTGCGGGAGCCATGATTATCGCATACTGGTAAATTGGAAGGCCTGAGAGGACAGCTTTTATAAGAATGGTTCTGCCAGCAAGGTTTAGCCAGGAAGCACCCCAACTCTGCATAAGACCTCTCATCTTCTCGATATGTTTTGTCCAGACCTCTGCTTTGATGTGCTCTTTTGCCAGAGGAAGGCCCAAATATGAGAAGGAGCTCCAGCTTCTTTGAAGAGGAATGTCTAGAATCTGGGAGATTCTTTGTTGAATCTGAAGAGGAACATTCCAAGTGTAAATTTTACATTTTCTGTTGTTTAGTTTTCCCCCAGAAGCAAGAAGGAAGGCATCCAATACTCTTTTAAATCTCCTGGCCATCAAACTGGATGCCCCTCCGATTAAGAGTGTATCATCCGCAAAGAGTGAGTGATTGATCTCCTTTGTTCCTCTTTCAATGCGAATGCCCGTGATTTCTTTTTTGCTTCGAAGATTTTCCAGATGGGCGCTCAGAGTCTCAGCCATAAGAATGTAGAGGAAGGGGGAGAGGGGGCAGCCTTGCCTTAGCCCCCTTGAGCTAAAGCATTAGAAAATGTTATGAGTGCAAAAAAGAAAATATATTTATAGCCTAATAAGTCTAATAGGGGTCTCAGAAAATTTTGGGAGAAAACTTCACTTTTTCTCAGAGTTCCCCACACGTGTGAGTGTGAATAAGATAAAAATAGGGGATAATGTAAAACTAAGTCATTGTTTATTACTAATGATAAGGTGAAGTGGAGTACAAGGACACTTAAGATCGGAAGGAGATAGGTGGGGGCCATCTTAACCACTTCGCACTGAGATTTCTCTCCTCACACCGACATTATCTCCACTTAACCTCAAGATCAACTTCAATATTTCCACCAATCCCCACTCCATGTTCCACATGAAAATAAAGTTAAAGAGCCTCCAAGAAGTACACCACCGCTACAGGAGAAGGTTACACGTATCGAGGTCAAAAACTGTAAGCATCAAGAATCAAGTTGTAACATGCTACAAGATAAAGAGGTTTTTACTACAAGACATAGAATTTCACCAAGAACACTCACAAAAGTCCCAAATAAGATGATAAATGAAGGTATCCTCAAGAAATTTCTAGTACAACTCCCTTACTCACATTTGGCACAAGGATTGATCATCAATTACTTAAATTTATTAGTCATCAGGTTTTGTGTGTCAAGGGTTTCAGTTAAATAGAGGGACAATCAATCAATTTTCTATGTCTTTAGAGTTTAATTAAGCATAATGATTTATAGTATGGAGTGATAAGATGTTTTTAGAAGTTGGCTGGAGGATTATGCATTTCTCTTAGCTACAAGAACCCTTGTTTCCATAAAATAACCTTAATTCCTGTAGCATCACAGAAATAACATGTCCTTACAAGAATAATTTTGACCCTTGTGAGAGTTGTGCCATACAAGGGGAGGGGGATTCAGTTGTAGATAACCCACATATACCACCCAGATTCATCAAAATCTTGAGGTCGGGGCTATCCTAAAAAAATGTCACTAGCCAAAGTTCTTTAAGGAACTAATAGGATATGATGATGAAATTTCCCTAAAGTTCACCTTAAACCCACAACATATTGAGGGCCATGAAGTAGTCATTACAATTAAAGGGTTGACCATTCATTGATGAAGACTTAATTAGTAGTGTCACTACACTTCTAAAGGGGATGCAATGGTGTAAAGAGGAGAGATATGAAGTCATTAGTGCAAAAAGATGATTTTTTCTCCCTAATGAGTAACTAGATGAAGACAAAAATGGCATCAGAAGGGAAATCCTACCACATCCATGGGACAAACTAGCATATCATAACCTAAAGTATATTTCTTTTGAAGGAAGATTAAGCATTGCATATGCTTATCAATCTAGGCTCCTTTCCCACATTTTCTCCTCAAATCCCTAAAAGAGATGAGCACCAAGGTGAAGGAGGGAAAACAAAATTACCTAGCCCATCATGGCCTAATCATATTAATAGGCATGGATGCAGTAGAACATCTCCAATGCCCCATTCCCTGGGTAGATTTTGTTGACATGGATAGACAGGCCTTCTTAGAGGCCCGAGATGAAATAGTAGAGCCACAGATAAAATTTTCCAAGAATGAGTTGGATGAAACAGAGTTGGAGAAGACAGAATTAGTAAAACCCCAACTTGAATTTGTATCCCCATAGGAAAAGTTTCATACAGAGATAACAGACCCTTAAGGGGGATCAACAGGACCTCAATAAAAAGTTGAGAAACCACAAAAGAGGCCAACTAAAAAGAGGAACAAAGAGGCAGCAGAAAGCCTTGTAGCATAGAAAGGAGGGAAATAACTTTTGGAGGAGGAAGAAAAAGAAATAGTTGTTAAACTGGCAACACCAAGAACTCCAACAAAGCCCAAGGTAAGTATACCTACTAAACCACCTGTTTACTTCAGATGAAGAAAAAACAACAAAGTACTGTTTGGTGGCAAACCATGGCCTCCATCTCCAATTCCTATCACCATTGAAGAGACCCCTAGCCCTGAAAAAGAAAAGCCTCACAATGAAGAAGGGCAGATATTAAATACATCGAAGGTACACATAGTAGAACTACAAACACCTCATGATAAAATGAGATTGTAAGTAAAATCAAATGGAAAAAGTGCTCAGTTACAACAACTACCTGCAAAGTTATAGGAACAAACATTAGAGCTATAGGAGATTGAAAGAACAACAAATCAACTAGCTCCAAGAAGATATACTCCCCTTTATTCTTGGATTGAGGCAGGAAATATGCTTCATGTGCACCTAGAACCACAACCATTCCTTGAGGTTGAGCAAGAGAAGGTTGAGACTCATAAATGGAAGAATATTGCATAATCCAAGGGATTTACTAGTATTGACAAGATGAAATATCAAATGAAGAATATGAGAGAATAAATGACACCCCTTAGATTTGATGAAGAAATTAGAAGGGATCACCTGGAAAAATAAAACAAGTAGCTAAAGGCCCAACTATAATATACACAAATATTGTTGCAAGAGAAGGAAAACTAGGTTGCAACCCTAGAAACAAATTTTGGTATTATGGCATGCCTTTATTTGGAAGTAGTGAGTTGCATGCAACCCTCAAAAACTTACCCCTTGTTCTTGAAGGAGTAGTGGTGCCAATTTCAGATAAAACTGCTTGCAAGGAGAGGATATTTACATATACAATATGTCAAATACTTCATTGACTTTTGTCTTCAATGCAGGATAGAACAGTAAGGCCAAGTTTGTTGAATTTTAAATTCACAACCTTATTTCTCCTGATCTGACCATATGGGACCCAAATCCATATTTTGGAGATGCATAATTGATGGCCCTGACATCTTGGCTAAGGCACAAGGAGATCATAATCAAAAAAGAGAAAATAAAAATGGATGCAAAGACAAAAGAACCGCCTTGGATTAGGCCTAAACATCCCAATCCATCAATCCTCACTTCCACTCATGCACTCCTAACAAATGACCCTAAAGTGGTAGAGGTTTAAAAACAAAGTAAAGTGGAGGCCATCCTCAAATTTGAGGATGCTTTCAAGTTATTGGGACAAGAGAGCTCATAGGATTTTCAAAGGAAATGGAAAGCACCACCTCACAGCATGAAGATCAAAGAGTACCATTCCCTCAATGGGTTGCAAGTTTCACTGGCCAAAACCCCTTTATATAAAAGGATCATTCAAATACTTGGGGTCCAATGGATTGGACCTATATTAAATCCACCATTTCTATTAGGACTTCAAGAGCATCAAAGTCGGGAAGAAGATTCAAGGGAGTGGTAGGACATTGAATAAAACATAGGTTTCTATCCAGCAGGCATGACCACCTCCAGCACAACATGGAATATTAAACAGGTCATCAGGGAAATGAATGAGGAAAAACATAGTAAGGAGGAAGAATAGGTTTCTCAGAGGATGAGAAATAGTTTTAGTATGAGGGTATGATGGGTCTCCCAATTAGGTAAAATATAACGCCCATATAACCTCTCTTAGGCACATAGAGGTTGTATTAGAGCTTCCTTTTTTAACTTAATAACATTTTCTTATATTAATGGAGTTCTTAGGAATGTTAACGAGATTTTTCATGTTTTAAATGCCTAACTTGATTATGATGCATGATATTAAGAATATTTTGCACAGATCATGAGGATATCCAGTCAAATAATTTCATGGTGCCTACCCCCTACTACAATTCAAACTTGGTTGGTTTGATGCAATAAATACTCCTCCATATAGCCACGAGGTCACTCAAGGAGCATGATCGAGTTTTCTAGGATTTTTGAAGGGAAATAAACCCTCCTTTAAAGGAGGTTCCCCTCATTCATTTTGTATAAATAGAGGGCTCAAGTAGACCATTAGGTAGCTAGCAGTGTGTAGAAGCAGGAGGATAGCAGTGTAAAATGTCTAGTTTTCAAGTTCTGCAACTTGTTACTATGTATAAGAAATTCGAGTAATGAAAGATAGCTTTGCTTTTAGTTTTTAGTCTATTTTTACTTCAGGGATCTAAGCCTCCTTGGGTTAGGTCCCACCCCAAGTTCTCAATACCCCTTATGTATCATTATTATTTATGCATTTGTTTATTTCTACAATTTATTTATGAGTATTTTCTTTATGTAGGGTTAATTAACTTGTTTCCAAATAGTCTTTTCTTGCACAATATTTGGAGAATTAGATAATAGCATTGGTAGAAATTGTATTTTTTAGTTATCATCCCTTTTTATGCATCTGAGTTCACTTTAGTTGCTAAAATTTATTTGTTATCCATAATTTATTTGTTTGTGACTGCACAATCGCTTACTTCTGCAACTACAGGAGACTCTAAAACCACACATTTTATTGAATAAATCCTTTTGTCGTTAATGTGATGACGTGGGCATGAGTTATTATCATTTCTTAGCCTTACCTTAGACCCTTTTGCTTTCCAACCTCATCCTTAGCACATTTTACTCCTCGTTGAATTGTCTCCCATAGAAAACATAAACTCTTGTAGCAGTTTGCATTTTGCTTCCTAAACTTATCCAAACATGCATCCAACTCATGATCCACCTTCTTCAACGTGTTAAAACATCCCTAGAACCCTAAAGATGAAATTTATAAGAAAAGAGACCAACTAGATTCTTTGACCTAGTTTTTTATAGAAACTACCTTTTTCCTACAAAATCAGGGTTTGTTATTTACAAGTTTTATTTTGGTTATGTGTTTAATTTATTTACACATTAGAGTATATATGCTTTCATTTCATCTTAGTTAATATGGTTTTCCTTATTTCATTACATTTAGCATATATTTTCTTATTTTCTATCATTTCCTGCAATTTTGAATTTTTTAAGTAGCATAGAACAATTAGAATGGTCTCTATGTAACTAGATCTCATCTAAATATTTCCATCCATATAAAAGATAGCAAGAGAAAAGTATAGTGCATACTGCACACATAGTGATGATCCCTCTTAAGTTTGTACGAACACTGGGTTGACAATTAAAGTTGAGACCCTGGGAGTTACAACATTATTATTGCAATACTGAGGGCCATCACTAGGTTTTCCCCTTAGGGGGTTTCTCCCTATGGCTTGCCCAACATCATTGTGTCAATGAATGCGTGTCTAATATCATTATTTTTCTGTTGCAAGTTACTTAGCGTTGTATTTTTACTCATAAAATTCATGTTGTGAATGTTGAGTTCAATGCATTTACTTTGAAGTTTTATTGGAGACAAAAAATTGTGTATGCTAAGTGTTTGACAAAAACATTGAGTGAACTATTAGTGATTTTGTGTGATTTTTCTGCAAGTTTGAATCATTATCATCACTTTTTTCTACAATTCTTGTGAATAGGTTTCCATATCTCATAAATGCCAAGTGTTAACAAAAATATCCTTTCAGGGTCAAAACCTATGAGAGGTTCAGTCTCCTTAAGATTAAATGCATTAATTGTTTCCTACGCTTCTTTTAGTTGAGAAGAATTTATTCCAGTCATGTTAGATATACTAAAAGGTAGGGATATAAATTGCCTCTTTTTTCTTTCTGTCAAAAAGAATGGACCATGACCTCTACTATCTAAAAACTTCATCAATGAAATATTTGTCACAAACAAATATCGAAAGAAGTAAAGGAATTCTTTCATACCCATGTAACTTGAAGTACAATTTTCCTTATATACACAAACTCCTTTTCCCTTAAGACAATATTGTTCTTCCTAGTTTATCCTAATGGGTTTCATTGTAGTTAGTGTATATCTAGATTCTTTAAGGAAATTATGTTGAATAAGGAAAAAATGGCGAGGGGATTATGTTTCCGCATAATAAGATACCATCGTTGAACAAAGTTCATTTTCAACATTTACATTATTTTTAAAAGGTAAAATTTCAAGAACATTGTAGTAAACCACTGCCAGGACCAAATAATATGCAATCATAAAAAATCTCCAAGTCTTCATATAGTGGGAAAACTGGAAGGAAATCTCATTTGAGATTACTTTGACCCAGTGAAACTTGGCTTCTTTTTGAAAACAAAATTATTAAACATACATAATTAACCTATGAATGTGATACATTGAATCTTGTCCCATTAATTATGCAAATAACTACGAAAGTATCGATATGCCTCTTCTAAAAAGGAAATATCGATCATTGAAATATTAGTAAGCATTTTAGTCATTAGAGTGATAAAATCCTTAATGAATTTAACCCACCACATTGGGAGTCTATAAAAGAGCCGACCTCATGAAGATTTAGATTATTATTAGGATTTGGTAGTTGCAACATCCTTCTAAAAGCTTTGGGTGTAAGGATAATTGGATGCTTCTGTTGAGAGATTTAATAGGTGTATTAATTCTCCCGCATATATATGTCAATCTGGGTTCATAAACACGAATTGTATTGCGCTTTCTACATTCAGTTATTGGTCAGAGTTTTAATGTTTCCTTTATAATGATCAGCTAAGTAATGGAACACACAAATGCTTGTAAACACACAACTTAAAAGGGAATCAATCCATCTTGCTAACACAGGCAGAATCAATAATCAAATTCAACTTAAAGACTCTGAAATCTTTATGAACTTAACCTACTTTGTACTGGAACTGAAATCTGGACTTAAATGTCGACTTGATTCTTTACCACAGATTCCAACCTGACAGGCTATGAAAGCGAATGCCTAATCAAGCAAACTCCACACATAAATCAATCATTCAAAACCCAAATCCTAATTTCTGACTCTTATAATTTCCACTTGAAGGAATTAAAAGATCTAATCTACTTGCGATGGTAATTCAACTTTAAACTAAGCAACCATTCTTGCATTCAATAACTGTTCTTAATTCAAAACCCTAGAATGAGAAAAGCTTCACATTAATTCCATTGTCTTGACAACAACTAAAAGATATTTATGTTGGGAGCTAATATGAATACTTTGTCTCACACACTTAAGCAACTTGATCTCTCACACTCAACTAATCTGCATACATATTCCTAATCTATCATAACCTTTAGAACAAGATTCAAATATCAAACCTTAATTCTATTCTCAAGAATGACAAATAAATAAAACAACTATGAATTGCTATCAGGCACCCAAAACTGTACTCAATAAACTTATCCTACAGTTGCATAAATCTCAAACTAAACTCAAGCAAACCTATTCAAAATCTCAGCAAACCAACACTTTGTCTTCTCAATGAAAAGGGTAAATCACACAGTTGATTTCCACCTAACTTTGAAATCAAATCAAGCACGTAATTTATGGAAATTACCTTAGGCTGGAAACTGCATTTTTTACTAATAATATCAGACTATAAGCTATAATCATGCACTCAAGCACTCAAAACAAAGCGAGAGAAATCGCAAGAAAAACTAAATTGCTCACTTGAACCCCAAAATCAATCTGTGAATTTTGTTAAGAAACTAAGAATCTATTTGAGAAACAAGACGAGATTAAACGATGATAAGCTAACTTAATCAATCAATCTGGAAAGAAATATTTCTATGGAACACACACTCATGAAAATAATTTAGCAGAAAACCAATTGATTTGGACTAAATCAAACTTATGATAAGTCACACTATTATAATCAATCAATCTGGAAATAAATACTCCTATTCATGAAAATAACTTGGAAGAAAACCAACTAATTTGATAACAGCAAGAAACAAGCAAATGCGATTTTATTCAGAATTAACTGAAATCCACTCAATGCACATCTGAACTCACACCATATCAATCCTAATTACTCAATGAATTATCTCAACTTCGGAATTCAAGGGTTGTTCTGTGTTTTCAACGGATGGACCAGCTTACCACAAATATTCAGTTTACAATGTGATTAAAACAAGTTTTTGTATAATTGTGACAGCACAGTCAGGACAATACAATTTGTGGCTTTGGGGAACAAAGTATGACTCTGCCTTGAAGGTATGAGTGCCAATGACATGAGAACAATACATTCAAATTGTTGAAGTAAAGGATGTGAAAACACATAACATGGCGAGCACACTAAAATCATTTCAAATTCAATCGAAGCCTCCACGCAGTATATAAACAATTGATAAACCAAAGACAAATGAGAAGCAGGGATAACTATCACAGAACTATGTTCCTAAGAAATGATACAGAGCTGATCCCAAATGGTGGTGGGATCGGCCACACCTGGGGAGCTTACTTACTTATAGGAAACGAAAAGCTTTAACATAACTAGTTCATGAATTCACAGCGAACCATCCAACAAATTAATCTAAACTCAATACGTAGCCATCATCACAGTCTTTCAATTAAAAATAATGTCTGGAGATAAAAGATACAAATGAAAGTATTCTCTTCTGTTCGCTATCTTCCTAGTGATTACAGATCAACCTTTATAGGTATCAACTTCGTTAAAAACAACCTGGACCATACATAGCAAATTTAACATCTTGACTAAATCGATCTTCTAGATTAGATTGTTGGAACAACCTGTTCGATTTAGCATAACAAACCCTCAACTAACCCCAATATTGGTACCAGCTAAGTTCAGTGAGGATAGTGAAGATCTTATCATGGCAGAAGTTGAACTTGTTCGAACACAGCTGTAGGTGGCTCACTCATCTAGAAATATGCGGCCTATCCATCCTTTACGTCGTTAAGTACTGATCCCGAAATGGTCATTGAGTACAAAAATGGTGGAACATGGTTCATGGACCAGCACTCTCCTAATCTCATCCTGCTCAGCTGCTGCAATATCCACACTCGACCATATTGATTAGTTAGTTCATTGGTAACAACTCAAATTCGCTTAAATTTAACTAATAAACAGCAAAATGACACAATGAAATGCTTTACCTCATAGTAGGATTTTGACAGTTTTAGAGCAATAAAAATGGCAAGAGAGTAGGTATAGGAGTACAAAAAGGACAAGAATGGAGGTGGAAAACAGTGGAAGTGGGGACAAAACGGGGTACCAACATCCTCCCACGCCTATTTGGATGCATGTCCTCATGCATCTATTACATCCGCCAAAAAGGAAAAATTGTGCTAAACAAAAGAGACTGTGGTCAAAGACCAGCAGTCTTAATCAGTACTTCTATCCCATGTTTAATTGGTGGGGAGCACTTCTGGAACTGGAGAGCTAACCCCTATGCATTCAACCTTTTAACAGGCCTATACCTTGTTGCTTTCCAATGCAGCAGCTGCTTGTTCTTTCTCTTCAAGTCATCATTATGAGCATACAACCTCAAGTTGGAATCTCTCACCTGATGATTTACCTCCCTGACATAATGAAATAAAACCTTATACTTGTTAGCCTATTCTCTGAGTCTGGAAATCGTCTTTTGTAGCTTGATGAGTCGGATCTTCAGATTTTCCTTTGCATCATAAGTGGGAGCCCTGATAGGTGTCGTTAACTGCTGTGCTGCACTGCCTTCGGGTGATTTCCCCCTCCATCCTCTTGGTGAAGAAAGGTGCTCACTGGACTTGGTAGCACTCTTTCTTACTGAAGATTGGACAAGAGATAAGGTTTCCATGTGTCGTGCAATATCTGCAAGGATATTTTCTTTGGATGTGGCCATGGGGGCTCTCTCAAGGGACACTTCAAATTGTTGTGCATCAATATCATGAGATGAAGAAATGTGAACACGCTCTGAGCTTGCGCCCTTAGCCTTGGACCACGGGGCTCGAGCCATACTCGGAGTTTATCGTCGGCCCTAAGCAGAGGTCTCAACCGGAGAAGCTAGGGGTTTACTGATGGGAAAAATGGGTCTCCTGCATTTTGACTTTGGTGTCGCGCTTTTGGGAATGTGGGAAGGCTCCAACAAGGGTTCTAATGCTTCACCCTTTGTTATGGGACTCAACTCAGGTCGATCTGGCTCGGCCTTATCTCTTTTCCTTTTTCATTTTGTGGCCACCTAGGTTTCCACAAAAACTGCTTCTTTGCTATCCTTCAAGATGTTATCAGTTCTCTGGGGGAGTTCATGAACAAGAGTGGGGGAGTGGGTAAGAGACGCAGGTATGGATTCGTATTTAGACATGGGAGTGGCATCATTTAGCTTCAGCGATCAGCCTACTTCTTGTTGTCATCCTTTGGCTTGATTTTCCTACCCAGGAAACTCCTCAACTAAGAAATATTCCCACGACATTTTCGTCCTCTTGAGCTCAGCGACCAACAGGATTTTGATGAGGCTATGGTGATACAATGTGGTCTCAGGTTTCCTGCCCTGCAACTAAACCCCTTGAGCCATCTTATACAAACTCAATTTCAAGAAGTGGGGAATGTTCAATTATCTATCCTTTGTAAAATGAGTCATTAACCGAATATGATAAAGGAACACGAGTGCATACCTCCCCTTGCAAGTTATAAAATGTTGCAGCATCATGAGCAATGGGTGCCATCATTCCTCGATGCAACTTCATAACACTCCTTTTTCCCAACTAAGAGACCTGTTGGTGGGCTTTAAAAACATGGCATAATTCAGAATGTCCAGCTACCCTCCTTTAAAGAACTGTTCACCCTCGGCTGGTAGCCCGATGGCTCTACTCACGGACTCTTCTATGACTCTAAAACTCAAATTGCCCACTTGGACATGCTCTCCATCAAAACTCTGTGCAAATGCCAGGGCGACCTGATCATTGAAACCTTGGAATTTTTGTAGAAAGGTCATCCAACCTTTCTCCTCCAAAACACCACTACACTGCTAATACTTCGGGCTGCACGCGAACTGGCCGAAGGTGGGTTCATGGTGATCAGTCCCCATTCTACTCGGCACCTGCATTCAACTGCAATTTTTCTCCTCCCAACTCTTTGTTGCCCTTTGGTCGCTTATTGATTCTCTAACCGTGGTCTTGGACACCCCTCATATTAAAATTTGGATGAATGATCACCCAATCATCATGATGAATTGGGAGTGTGATGTTGATCATCATCATCATGATCGTCCTATCCATATCTGGTGTAGAGTGCGAACATCTGATGTAGAGTGCGAGCATCATGGTGTAGAGTGCGAACATCATGGCCGAGAGTCGGCACACCCATCTCATGATTGTTGGGAGGTGTCATGAAGCGATGACTAAGTGAGGATAGGGGCAGATATCATTACACAGTAAGGTAGGAATTATGAGCGAATATCATTGGTGATTGTGGGTTCGTGTCTCATCGAGCGTGCCAAAATGTAATCATTGTGAGATTGGGGATAGACAGGTTAGGGGGATATAGCATAGGATTATGAGTGAAATTTAGAATGAAGGATAGGTTTAAAGGCGCATTTTCACAGTATACATTTTAACCATTCACTAATCAAATTCAAGCAAAATAAGAGTGCATACCTGAACCACTTAAGATATTAGTGATTTCGTGTTGATTTCCTGATTTTGATGTAGCTTCCAAGAACTTGAATAAAAATGATGTTGATAGGAATAATGCTGAGGCTGCAACTGTGCTCTGTGATCCAAATTCTGGAAATGAAATTCAAATGACTGGATATTTGATCTCTACAAGTTAAGTACAAATCTTGTGGATCTGTACTTGTGTAGATCAATCAATAAAGACAATTATCCCTATCTACTAGTAAGGATGAGTACTGATTAGGAAACATTCTTATATAAGAAAATATAATCCCTTCATGATTCCAAAAAGGCTTCTTCACACACAACTGTGATAACAAATTTTAAATTTGACAGAGTATGGGACACAGACTATTTGAACATAATTTCTGAATCCTCTTACTTGATGCCATATGTCATGCTGCTTATTGTTCTTCTTCAAAAAAAAATAAAAAAATTAAAAATTAAAAATTAAAAATTAAAAATTAAAAATTAAAAATTAAAAAATTAAAAAATTAAAAATTAAAAATTAAAAAATTAAAAATTAAAAAACTAAAAATTAAAAAAAATTAAAAATTAAAATTAAAATAAAAATTAAAAATTAAAATTAAAAAATTAATTAATTAATTAATTAATTAAAAATAATAATAATAATAATAAATAAATAAATAAATAAAAATAAAAATTTATCAGTCCATGGATTTTTAACCAGGCCTGGAATGATGACTGCCTGGGGCATTTCTTATTTAGGGAGCTGGAAATGTCTAGAAAGAGAGCTCCAAGGGGGCTTCTTTTCTGTAATTATTCCCTTGGGCCCGGAAAAGAATAATTCAATGCCCAAAGGATCCCTAAACTACCACTACTTTATTGTTTTAACGAGCCTAAAGTAGTTGGTGCTCGAGGCATTCATGTTTAGAGAGTCTGAATTGCCCATAGTAGACTCCAAGGGGTTTCCTTTCCGTAATCATTTCCTTGAGCCCGGAAAAGAACAATTCTATACTCAAGGAATCCCTAGACTAATACTGGTCCATATCATTTTGTGAGCCTGGATCAGTCAATGCTCGGGAGCTTCATGTTTAGAGAGTTTGAAGGCCTCCAAAGAAGACTCCACAGGTTCCTTTTCCATAAGTAATCCACCAGGCCTGGATAAAGGAATAAACTTTCTCCTGGTGAATTCCTCCTTTATTCTACATGGGTTGTGGGGAGAACCACCTGTAGATATGAAAAATAATAGCCCACTGGTTTATATATATATATATATATATATATATATATATATATATATATATATATCAGCTAAACCAATAAGGGGCTATTCATTTGCATGAATCAGCTCCAACCCTGGATCCTTTCGTACTTCTTGCAAAAATTGATCACGTGAAAGTGGTTTGTGATAAACTTTAAGCTGATGACCATTTACTACAAAAGAAGTCTTATCATCATCGATAGTACAAATACAAACTAAACCATTATCAAAAACTTCAATTACTTCATACAGTCCTAACCATCTGGTAGAGAATTTACCTTTAAAATGCTTAAACTTACTATCATATAACAAGGCCTAGTCACCTGGGTGAAAGACTTTCTTCTTGATAAATTTGTCGTGCCATCGGGCTCTTTGGTTCTGCACCAACGCAGTTCTATGGTAGGCATCTTGTCAAATTTCATCAAGCTCATTCAATTGCATCAACCTCTGCTCTTGAGCCTCATTTAGGTTCATGCCCAACTGAGTGGCAGTTCTGAATGTTTTTACTTGGAACTCAATGGGCAAGAGAACTTGTTTACCA